>CM034148.1:618355279-619690999 GCA_019776745.2 Taxus chinensis | reverse complement strand
AAGGGTAATGGGACTAGGAACTCATTGTCTGTATATAGGCACATTGGTTGTGTCTATGATGTAGTTGCGGACCCAAGTCCATATTTTGAGCCCGTGTATAGTAACGATAAAAATGTGTTTTTCTCTACTGTGTACGTTGAAATGTGAATTATGTTGAATGGGGTGATAAGTCACCCCAATATAGCCCCCTTGTTTAGGGTGGTGAGACATTGCTCGGGGAGAAAACCAAAATATAGACCAAAAAATGATCTAAATGATTGCTTCTTCTAGGGGAGGAATGTGCATGGAGAAAACCAAGGAACATGCAAAAGAAAGAAAGTGGCTAAAACCATGTGAATGAAATCAAGATAAATAAGCATATAGAAGAAAATGTGACTATATCAAGCAAGAGAACAAGAAGACGATGTAGTTGTTGTAGACTACAAAAATTGGTTTCAAACATGGGACATCACTAGATTTCATAAGAATAAGGGTGAAGCAACCCAAAAGCCATACAGTGTACATAGTACAAACTAAGGGAACAATGATTTAAACATAACAAAAAACCATGGTGGAGGAACCTAGTTCCTACAAGACAAATGACGCACATGATAGCCACAATTAGGCATGCCTATGAAGATAAAAAGTATGTCAAGAATGTAAGTATCGAAGATGCAGTGTGTAGTAATATAAGAAGTATTTAAAGAAACAATTAACACATGTAGGGGTGTTTATAAAAGTAGATTCCCATAGGAATGCGTTGTGGGACTAATAAGCTGTATAGTTGCCAAGATACTGCTAGCGTAAACAGTCAGTACAAAGCTATATTAGAATAGGAAAAAAAGTTTAAAATGTTGGTGGATCTGATCAGATAATACATACAATGTATTTCTATTAGTATTATGGAACAAAGTGTATGTGTAATCGGTAAATAAAGTAAAAAATATGTAAACCCAGATTGCAGATGTTGGAGTTTGAATGCAATGGTATGCAAGTGAATGTGCTAGGATGTAGCGTTCCCACCTGAGTGGATGTGTTGGCATGAGATGGGGTTCGGTTCATTATAAAATACCCCTCACCAGTCAAGAATGAACATAGAACAAGGTGTTCATCGAGAAATGGTTTTTTAAATAAGAGTCCTAGAAAGATAGATCGATGAACAATAGAGCATAAAGAGTGTTCAAGCTAGTGAGGTTATTTAATATTAACCATCAGCAGTCAAGTATGACAAAACAGAGCTAGCGTGCATTCACAGGTAATGTGAGTGTGAGAATTGATGCCTATATAAATTGTTGTAAATACCAGACGTGTGAAATGGTTCAGGTGTTATGATGTGAAATCTTGAATGCAGTATGCCTCAACAGCAATTTGAATTTTTTTTAATAAAACATGGGAGTACATCATAGCGGTAATGACAATACAGTGTGTGATATCAATGATTGTAAGATTCTGAGATTAGACTAGATGCAAAGCATGAGAGGTAATACAGAAATGTGAGTGAGAACTTGTTAACTTCTAGGAAGGGGGGAGGGTAAAACATGATTCCCTCAAGTGTATGATGATAAACTAAGCTATCATGATTAAAGCTAGGGGGGTTACTCCACCTTAATTATTATAGAGATAAAAGTGGGGACCAGCTCAGAGATTGGTGATGTCATGTGGACAATGATTGTATCAAGTGAGGAGACCTACTACTAGAGGATAGGAAGTGATGAAAACCTATGTGAAGGAGATTGAGGACAGGTGATGTGCACCTATGGGAAGGATACTAAGGATATTATGTACACCTAGTGAAGGATAGACCATGGAGGTGATGTATAACCATGGAAGGGGGGGTTCGTGTCCAAAGTAGAGTAGTGGACCTAGGTGATTGAGATGGACTCGTGGATTGATGAGATGAGGAGTAGCGTCATGTGAAAATAGGAGAGCTATGAATAGATTTTCTTTACATTTGAGAGGTTTATTTAGGGGACCTCGATGCTCTGCAAGGGAAATGAAAGCCTCAAAAGGCGTGTGAGTAAATAGAGTGGATGATCGTGGAACACCTTGGATAGCGACGACTGCTTATCATGAATGCAACTTAAGACAAAATTGTTCATGCAAAATATAGATTGAGTAGGTGCAGCACAAGGAAATACCTAAGATCGGTCATAACCTTCGATTAATGTCAAAAGAAGGGAAAGGCAGCGTTAAAGCCCTGCCTGATTGTGTTTAACTTTGACATAACCATAGAATTGGGAATTGGATATGATATTTTCGAGAGTGGATAATTGATACAAATGGGGAGCGTAATAGAACACACACAAAGATGAGATGATTGAGCTGATCATAGTATTGTTGATAACAGAATATGTGAAGACTAATTGATTGTAAGTAGCAAAAGAAAAATTAGCATGAAAATTATTATCAAAGAATATGATGAGTAGAGAGCTGTATGTGCAACTAGAAAATCAAGGACCCGATGAAGGAGGAGGCCAAAATGATATGTGTGGATTAGCTGAAGAACGAACACCACTTGTTTTTTCATGTTAGGGAGGAGGATAAAATTACATATTTTACTGATTTTAGGATGCCACACGTCGCACGGATCAGATTTTGCAATTACTTGTCGTGAGAATCTTGAATTACTATGTCAAATTTGAAGCATCAATCCATAGAATTCCCAATGCACTGATTGGTAGTCACATCTAAAGTTTTCATAGTAAGTTGTGGCCTTTAGGTCGAGATGGATGCATTGAAGTTGAGGCGGAAAGCGTGATGATATTCTCTCAAAAAAAGTTGTGGTGATGATAGATTAGAATTAGAATATGTGGAGCATAAGGAAAATTCATGAATGTACATTATGGAGTTTACCCATTGAAGATTTTAGGAGTAGAGACATACATAAAATATAATTCTTCTTCAGTGGGGAATTAGGAGATCGGCTTGAAAGTTGATTTATTTAAACCAATTCAAAGATGAAGTCTACTAATGATAATTAAGTTTTTCCCCATGAATAACAAATTTTCTCCACACACTTAACAGTATTGTATTGTTGATAAAATGAGGAGAGTATAAAGACAACGCTATCTTTCTAGATGTCGGTCCCGGTTGGCAAGAGACTAAGGAAAAATAGCTCTTGTAATTCAGAGGTCCAAAGCAACATTAGACATCTTAGATAATTTGTTCTAATTATAAAAACAATATGTAGATGCTCATTAGATCCTTGTTTAATTTGATGCGAGTTGAGAATAGAAGTCTTAGAGAAGAATTGATCTTAAAATGTGTGATAAAAACATAAGCCAAATGTGTAAATGATGTTACTGAATGGGATAGATAGATCGTAGAAAACCACCAACCCTTGTATAATCTTGGAGGATTGTATGAAAAATATTTGCTATAAAGTATGATCATTCCACATAATCTAGACATGCTACATTGAAATTCTCAGAGAGCTCTTGAGGATCACCATGGCCATTGAAGGTGGGAAGCTTGGGAGGTGAAGAAGATTTCGGCAGAGAAGTTCTAATGAAATGGTGAGGTGATGAACAAGGAGTATGAAGTAGGTAAGGTGAAATCAAGAGATGGAGATGCCAAAGAAGTAGCCTGCTACAATTAACGTTATTTGAACTTTAGATCCTGATAAAGAGAGTCAGGGCTTGAGCTTCCAATGGAAGAGGAATGTCAACATGTGGAGAATAAGAATTGGAGTAAAGGGTTGGCGGGAGTGAATAAATAGTAGAAGTAGGTGGAAGAGTGGCAGTAGGTGTGTTAGTAAAATATTCACAGAAGCATGGATGATTAGGAACATTTAAGCTTAGTAGATTGTGGCCTCCCTCGTGAGTATTAAATAGAGCATATCTAGATCTGGGGATGTTAACACGATTAATCATTGAATCTCTTGAAGGTGGATTTAGACATGTGGCCATAAGATTTAGCCCTGATAAGAGATACAAGATACCTACAAGCAAGGTTAGGTTCGAGTGATGGGTTCACCAATGATTTTAAAAATATTTAATTTATAAAACCCTAGATATTTAGAGTTGCAACAGATAAACAAAACCTAAGGCACACATTTGAACAACCATAAGCTAATGGAAATTAAAACCTTAAGTGAAAGATAGGGAATAGAATATTATCTGATTTCATAATAAATCCCGAAGTATGCCAGACTAAAAACTGTAATAGAAGGAGTAAATTGTTACAACCAAGCCTGATAAATTTGTCGAGTTTTCAAATTTCCTAGACTGGGGCACCTAGACTAGGTCAAAGGAACCTGGGCACTAGAGATTACTTTCTAGGTGTTGTGTCTATGAAAAACCCTCATAAAATTGATTTTTTATTTGTTGCACCAATGTCATTAACCTTCATTTTTTGTTTCACTATGTCCATAGAATTCACCTGTTACACTGAAAAACAAATGATCTCTTACAAAACCCAAAAACACATCAAATCTGAAAAAATAATAGTGTAAATGGTGAGTTGGACTGACCCTAGAGGTTACTGACTGAGTGAGATTATAACCAAGTGCAGCAAATAAATTTTATACTCCATGTAGTTCTCATTGTGGGTGTTGTGTGTGTGTGTGTGTGTGGTGTGTGTGTGCGTGCATGCGTGGTGCGTGTGGCGTGCACAAGAATCATGCCCTAGGTGGCTCTTGTACAATATGCACTTGAATAGAGAGCAATAGCTAGATGTAACAATGTAGATAGATGTGTGGGTATCAAAATGAGCTTCCCATCCTATACGTGTAATGAAAAAAAATGCAGTCCTTTGTCCCTTGAGTGATTTCTAGATGGATTCTTTGATGCTCTTAGAATGCATTTGGATGCAACCTTAGGTGGGAAATAGTAGATGTTTAGTGCTTGGTATTTTATTATGGTCACATAGCTTTATATTTATATGATTATGTTGGTTTGAATTTTGCAATTAACAACTAGAAGGTTGACCCATAAGAAAATAAGATACCCAAAAGAAAAGATGTCCAAAATGAGTGAGTAAAGTACAAAGATTTCAGGGCACCCAGATGGAATGAGGGCACTTGGGTGCTGGCGTACTGGCTAGGCACTAGTGTCCAACTTCATAAAATATAAATTAGTAAAGTATCGATTGGGATATATAGTGTAATAGGCTAGAAATAAGAAATGAAACAAAGACAAAAGACCAAAGATAGTTTTTAATTTCTAGTTTTCTCACTTAGGAATCATATGAATAGTAGTATGTGACTAGGACCTAGAAATGTACCCAAAGTGCATGATTTAGTGTCTATAGAGGGCCCCCAATCTCTTTATATGTACTCACCCATCCCACTTGATAATTATTTGATTTGGTTACTATCTAATCATCATCCTCCTCCCATTATCTCGAGCACAAAAAATTCCAACCTTTTTTGTTATTATCATGACATCGATTGACACTATGACAATGATCATTATATTAAAGCTCAAGTTACTAGAATAAAAGGTAATTATCTATGTTGATACACTATATTTACATATATCTTCCTATCCTTCTCTGAGGCATCAATCTGAAAAGTTTTTTGATCACCCATGTGATCCTTCTCAGGATGTACTATTTTCTTGATCTCCTACGACATATGTTTCTTGGAGAGGAGTTTCTTCTAGTCATCCATCTCATATACATAAATTTAAATGGGTTATTAAAGAAAATAAATTTGTTTTAGAAGACAATCAAGTACTAGAACATTTAATAACACATATGCATCCTTGAAGCATGGAGTGACTAGGAATCCTTTATTTGGTTCAATTATATATAAAATCAATTGTCTTAGATCAATAATGAAATTCCATTTTCCATTATATATCAAATCAAAATCATCATCAATTAAAATAAATAACATAAAATGCAATGAGAAAATAAAAAATCTCATATATAGTTTTGAATCAACAAAATCATGTACAATGAGGGTCATATCATTTGCAATCATATCTCTACATCAACATTATCATTTTTTAATCTTTAGTGCTAGATACATCTACGGGAGTTTGGGAGATCATTGTATCTCATGTTTCCCTCTGATCTCATGAGCATGATCATGGCCCATAATGTTACACTCTATCCTACAATGTGTCTATACATGTTATCACCTTGGTATGATATGCATGTATGCTCATACAATCTACTTATTAGATCCTAGGCTAAATATATCCTAGGAGGAGGCTCAAGTATACTCACTAGATATATGTGTCTATCATCTTGCTTTCTCACAAAAAATGTACATGTTGCATACACTACAAAAATAGGATTTAAAAGATAGGGAAACTCATATGTAATGTCATCTATGCACTCAAGTAAGTCACCAATCACCATGTACACTAGAATGTTTCATGTCAAAGTGTGAAGTGAAGCATCCACGATTGTGTTCCAATAGGTATTACCTATAATAACAAGCTCAAATTCATGTACTATATATTAACTATCAATAATTACAATTTTTAATTACAATCATCCATTACTAAAATTTAAAAAATATACATCACAATCTACTTACGTTGTACTATTGTAATTGTGAAGAAATACTTTATAGAGGTATCTTCCCATGGTGCCCCGTCTACTCCTACAGGAGGGGAATGGATCCCCCACATCATCTTGTGGGTGGAGTCCCACCTCCTATTGCTCCTCCTCATATAACTTCCACACCCTATGTTATACCTCCCAATATGAATAGAAACAACAACACCCATCACGCCTTTATCCACCACTATGTATACACTAGTGTACACATAACATCACCCACAACACCCACCTCTATCAATGTGTATACCTCATCTATAGGATACTATAGTAGTTCATCTTCCATCAACCTGCATATATAGTTTTTTATTGTTTCATGGACTAATATCCTTCATGGTTATGGATCTAGTGACATGTTCTACACAACCTCAAACTATCATGACATCCACTCATATTGATAATATTTTCCCTATTTAAGGAACCATTCCTTTAGATACATGCTTCTCCTCACTCACCATAACTCCATGAAATACTCTTCCTACCTCAGTAGTCCTTATATGGTCTCTAAATTCCCCCTAGATCCAATCTATCTAACATGTCTCATACACCATAGTATCAATACATCATCTCTTAAGTAATACCCATCATACTAAAAATATCTCTGGATGGGCCTAGTTAGTTTTTGGTTCTCCAATAGGGATAACTATTGATATGTTCTCATATTTCCACTTGTATAATAATGTCAATACTATCATTCTCCCACCATGGCTCTTTAACACAAACCTATATAAATTTTTGTACAAGTTGAAAATCATGCAATGAACCCAAGGATACATGAATCCTTACCCCTATATAGCCTAAAATACCTCCTATCATTTATAGAAAATAGACACACCAATTCCATCAAATGCCAAAAAGGGTGGAAATAATACACTAATAAATTTATGCACATGTTGAATCTCTACAGTCACTATGGAACTAAGTCATAATATTGGCTCGGTCACTCCACCCTAACCCAACTAGAACATCCATACCCACCTCATCTGAGATGGTGTATAGACTAGGAACACGTGTACCCTCCCATCTACTATGGGTAATCTTAGAATCATGTACATGTCCTTCAAGTTCAATATCATCTCCCCTATTGGTAGATATAAAATACATGTACTCACATTCCACCTCTCATAAAGTGTGGTTGAGAAACACATATTAGGGGGAACCTCCCCCAACCTAGTCATGTGACAAATACCTTTCCTATTGAATACATCACATGAATCGTCTTCCAAGTTTAACTTGAGAAATATCTCTATATGATGATCCCCATAGAAGTATCAATCATGCACATATTTCTATAATCACAAACACAATAAAATATGAAAAATATAAAAAAAAATTCAATCAATCACTATTCACAATATAAAAAATCATTAAATACAATTGTCTACATAATGATAGTATGATCATATGAATCATAGATAAAATTTACCCATTTATATGAAATCATTTGATGGGATTGTACAATAAAGAAAAAATCATAAATAAAAGGAAGAAACCATCACAAACCCAATAGTTATGCCCCTCAAGATAAAACTAGCCACCACTGTAAGCTTCCATTTTCTACTCAAAAATGATTTTTTTTTGTAATTTTCTAAAAATTCAAAATTTACTCCTATTTTCCAGCCAAAATCACAATTTATTATATGTACTAGATCTCCAAGTGTTTATCAAGATGGCATCTACCACTCATCCAATTCACAGTATTAGGTCCTCTCTAGCACATGACATGATGTGTTGCTTAGATCTTAAGTTACTATCACGTAAGGTTCAAATGAAATTAATTTTAACTATTTAAATTTACTATTTATAGTAAATTAACATTTTAACCTATCACTATGATTTCCAATCAAGTTTCAATTAATAAATTAATTCCTTAAACTTACCAAGATGATATTTTAATCCCTGCTTATCAGATTATCACACCATCTATGACATTAGGACCATCATTTCATTTCCTTCCACACTATGATGTGACTTCGCCCTATTTTATAGTATTGAATGTTATGTTTTTCCTTTTATAACATCTTTATTCTCACCTTTATACTACAACATGATATAATTACTACTTTATTATTCCAAGTAATAACTCATCGTGTTACTAGTTACCATGTCTCCTTATTTCAATTACTAACAAAAAATTATTTCATTTAAAATTATTTACACCATAAATAATAAATAAGGGTTTAGGGTGAATTATTTTCTTATTAATTCAAAGGCATAAAGAGATTATAGGTTTTATAAGTTTTGATTAATTAATAAACATAATAATAGAGACAAACCATAATATAGCTCCCAAATAAATTTTAAAGATATAATGATAGAAACAATTACTTAAAACACAAAAGGATAAATGCACTTAGCCAATTATATAAAAAAGAGGCGTGATCTGGGAGTTTAGAGTGACTAAGAAGATTGGAAATTACCTAGAGGTTCTTCTTCTGTGGAACTATGAATATAAACAAAGTTGGTATGGAATTGTATGTCTTGTCCTAGAGCATGGTATGATATGGTAATAATATATGTCGTTTTATATCGAGATCTTATGAAATTATGTAAATTATAATGACTGATGATGGCCTATAAATGTGCTTCATTTTTAAAAATGTCTGATGCTTCTGATAGTGACCTAATTTAATAGATGAAAACCCTATATAATTACAATAGAACTTTAAAAACATGATTAAATAAAAAAAGGAGATAAATATGTTTGTGGTGGATTTGGAATAAACTTGGTGGTTAACTCCTATGAGTTTATTTTAGGGAATGCACTATATCCCCTCGATTGTGAGAGAAAAATTCATGTAGTTCTCCTAGTTTAGTTGTAATTATATATGTAAATATAAGAAAACACCTATCTTTCCATTGCATATCTTTACACAAATATAGTGTCTATAACTATATTTAAATTATAAGACACCCTTTATTATTATGATATAAAATTCAATACTTGTAAATGCTAGATGGGTTCCCTTTACCCTAAGAAACTTTGGCAATTATTTGTATTTGTTTGACCTTGCTATGACTTTTCTCAACTTAGGATGTCTATAGAATGAGAGGAATGCCTCTTTAAATTGGTTTGGATGGCTTCATACCTTTACATGAGGTACTTCTAGGTTTGACAACTAATTTGAAGGAATTAATGACATCTTATAGTATTTAGGAATGTAATTTTAAATGAGTGCTCTTGAAAGTACCAAGTTAATAAATACATTAGAATTACTTATATAGGCTTCTGTAGTTTTAATTTCACACTAAGGACAACCTATGGGATAAGAATTGGCCAAAAAAGGGATATTAAATTGGAAAAGTGATCATTTTGTGGTGGGAGAGTGGAATGTTTCACTTGAGACCAAAGCATAGGACAGTTTCATCCTAATTTTATGGTCCTAGACATAAAGCTCAAGGTATTGTGCAACATTATGGAAAATATGCCTGGAGAGGCTACATTAGTATATACTAATGTGATTGGTTATGTGAGTGAATGAGTAGTGTTTGTAGATAATAAAGTCAAAGAAATAAGATAGGGATAAGTCAATCAAGATTGGAATGTGTGCATAATTCATGCTTAAGGTGTAAGTCCAAGTTCTTATTTCTAAATGATAAATTCCAAATTTAGATGTCTAAATTTCCCCCCTTTAAGTATGAAATTAAAATTATATGTTTAAATTAAAATATACCTGAGTGGGTATACACAATTTTTTATTTTCTTGGCTTTGAATATTTCACTTAGTTGTTGGTATGCTCTATGATGAAACCTACAACATGGAGTGTAGTCAATGTCCATTAAATAAATTAAACTATAATTCAACTTTAGATCGTATATTTATAACTTTGAAAATTAATTTACATTTTTAGCATGGTAAAGTAAAGAGACAAATGTGTGGAAGGAGTACACATGTTCGCATTTCCAAGGGAGAAGCTCCCTTTTTTTTCTTGGAGACTTAGATTTGTATTGTTTTTTTTAAGGATTTGGGAAGATTAGTCCAAATTTTTATTAAGGTGATGACATAGTTAGAGAGGAATTGAGTGTTTTTAAAACCAAATCCAAAAACTACTATACAAATTTTGTCCCAAGAACAAAAAGAGAAGGAAGATTTCCATAGATATTTCTAGTCACCTATCTTCCAAAAAAATTGATACAAAGGATGCCATAATAATTTCTAGTCACCTTGATATATTTAAATCCAATGAAACACACCACTATGCATGGATCTAGGTCTGAGTGTAAATTAACACAAAGTCAAAATGGAATGATTGGTTTCATGCCCCCGCCATGTGATATAAATCTAAGTCTGAGACATGTAATGTTAATAAAGAAAAAGGAGAAGAAGGTCCATGCACCTATAACATGTATTCAAAATATCCTTGAGTCATTCAGTGCTAAAAAGAAATAAATTACTCAGAACCCCCCTATTTTATACTGGAATGTAGTAAAACTTTCTTTGAACTATGTAATATATCCCTAATCTTGTATCAAAATATATAATTATTTGTGAAAATATTTAAAAAAAAAAATCCCAAGAAATAGACCCCTAGGATGGAAATGCCAAACCTGGAAGATAAAATTTTGTGGTTTCATCCCTCATGGATGGTTTTGTACCTATGTAAAAGAAATGTTATCTGTATGAATATAATCCTGAGTATCTATACCCTATTTCATTTTTTTGTGTTCCTAGTGTGCATATATATTTATGTGATAAACCAAATCAAATTCCCCCTCTTTTGAGGTGATTGAGATTTTCAAATAGAATGCTCATCTCAAAATAAGTGATGTGTATCCATGTCAAATGTGTCTAATAATATATGTTGGATCACATGGAGGGATGTTATAGGTTTCCATCATTGATATCTTGTTCCTATAAGGCTATGTATGGTAGAAACCATGGTACAAAAAGATACAAAACAATCAAAAATCATAAAAGGCATTATATATAGTAACACAAAAACATAGAGGAAAACAAGCATATAAGTAATCTAGTACACAAGTGGTGTCACATGTATTAGTCGTATAAAATGAAAGGATCCACAATTAAGGTAAACCAAGCTGTCACAAGACACATATAAAAGGTCATATGCCATATATATATATAAGTAATAATACACATAATCACGCAAGTGAATATGATAGAAAATAGAAGCCCATGGGCATGTATAAAAAATATAAGATAGCTCTACAAAATACACATCCATTATCTATATTTTTCAATTTCATATATTATGTTTTGGGTTTTCATTTCTTTCCAAAAGGCTTGAATTTCAAAGTAAAAGACTCTTATATATAGAATTTTACTATAATAATATATTATCTAGCAAATATTCATGCAATAATCTAGTTAAAATTAGGGATTGTTATAACACATATCATGAGCACATCACGAGGGGGAATATCTAATTTAAATTTTTCTAAATCAGCATACAAAAATTTCAATTATTATAATTAGTTAGTCTCCTATCATTGTATAGGAACAAGGGAAAAAATGTAACAATAGGAATAGTTACATACAAACATGTACCGTGTACTACAAGAACTACATGGAGTTTGAAATGGAGTGAAATGATCCGTTTGAATCACATATGGTGACCACCAAGATCATTCAAACTCAAGAACCTAACCTTATTTTTTGGTATCTAACGTGTGTTCAAAGTGATTTGTAGGAAGCTAGTGTTTTTGTAGATGTACACACATATGTTAGGGTTACATGAGATATACATATATTAGGACATAAACTAGGAGAACATGATGTGACATAGAGAAAACCAAATGTGCACCAATTCATTGTTCAAAACTATACTATAGTGTACCATTCCTTAGTATGGTCTAGTTCAGAGCTATATGATTTGGTATTTTTTCACACAAGAAAAAAATGAGTTATTAGAATATTTCATAACCTTTATACCTCCTAGATCCACTAACAAAATAGTCAAAACATATCTTACAAAAGATAATTTATCTTTTAAATCCTTATTGCACTCTTACTTTCTTTATCAAATAATCATGTTACAAACTCTTGTTTCCAATATTGTAAGGTGATGTATATGATATTAATTTCTTGTTTATTTATTGTTACACTTTCCATATTAATTTGGTAATTGAATAAACCTATCATTATAAAATTTAGGGTTCAATTAGTTTTTTAAAATATTTATATAAATTCCTTCCTCACTCAATTAAATGACGAGGACATTCAATAAGGTAAAAGGTGTGATATAGAAATATAAGGAAAAGGATATACTCAACAATTCATTACATTAAACACCACTTGGCGGTTTAGCATTGGTAGATCAGAGGGTCCCAACTGATTCTATTATTTGTAATTTTTTACTTGTCTTCTCCAAGATCTTTGTGAGCTTAATAAAATAACATATGTTTCCTAATACAATTGAGCCCAACTTTCTCTTTTGTGGCATCCATTTGATCTATAACTTAACCTCTATTGTATTTATTTGTGTCCCTCTTTTAACAACATATTAGCCACCTACTTGACAACATACCGTGAAAAATGGAATTATCGGTCATTTAAAAGAGGAATGTTAGAGTGGAATGATCCATGGTACATATCTTATCTAGAATTTCACTATGGATTTCTACTTAACAAGGATCCGCATAGTCCACCTTATGAGTGAATAATTTCATTTCCAATTTTATACCATGTGTGTGATCATGAAACTCTACCAATTGTCAAAATTATGTAAAGTCATATTATAAGATAAAATAGATCATTTATCTCCATAAATTTTCCTCTATGATTTGTAAATATGGGATGATAACACATGCCAATCATCCATGAAATCACAATCTACCAAAAACTCTGAATCCATGCAATCACACCATGTGGCATAATCTAGTGATTATGGGACACAAACTATTTTGAAACATGGTGTCAAGTCTTAAATTATTTCCCCGCTATGGGATTTTTATATTATGACAATTTTCATGATTTAGGAGCTTCATCTTGAATGTTACATGGCTTAGAAACTTAACATATATCACAAAATTTAAATTTAAGTCATGTGAGGCCCTATCTCTTTCCCCTCTACAATATGTAAATAATTTTTTATATAAGCACTTTTCATGTTTATATCTTACTGGATATGGGATTAGTCCCCAAATAAAAAGTGTTTAAAAACACTTAATTATTATAGATGTGAATGCAGTTGCAACTCCAAGCATAAAAAGAGAGCATTTTAGGCCCAAATTGAGTCCAAATTGACAATGCATCACTAGGGGCCCATATGCATATTTATCCATAGATTTTTCTAATCCACTAAGTGTATCACACATGATGTTTCATGTGGTATGCAGTCCTTCACTCATAATGTTTTTCATCCCACATACCACTATTGATAGTGCTTTTGTTGAGTATGATGCCAATATGGGAACCTAACTAATTACAATTAGAATTTGTTTTAGTTGTGTTTAACATTTTTAGGAGATTTATTTGAGTTATTTTGTGAGATATTTCTTGGTTAAGTGAAAAAAATCTAATTTTAGACATCTTCTATTTTTATTTGGGAGTGTATGTTAGAGTGAAGTTCATTAGATGTGCACTTAATTGGGTTCAAATCATTATACATTCATCCCTAAGAGGTCTGGAACCATTTCTAAGTATAGATGGTTGAATTAAATATTATTTTAGACCATTTATATTATTAGGAGAGTTTGGGGTGCCTAGTTTAACTAATATACATGACGATTGTGCATATTTCACATAAAATAAAAATGGATTCTTGGATTTTGACCATATCTTATTAATGGATGATATGATGAAAATAGAATGGTGGATCTCTTCATAATACAACAAATCTGTTAGTTATAAGTGCAATTTCCTCAACAAGCCAATATACACCAATACTTAAGAACTACAAATGCATCCAAATACCAAAAATTTCTTATCACATGTCCCAAGGCCTATAATCACTTTCATAATACTTGAAATCATCCAATGACAAGGATTAGAACATTCATTAGAAATTAAAACTCAAATTCACATCTTTCACATTCTTAGTTCTCCTTAAGAGATCTTATATCCTTACAAACAAGTAAACCTTGTAGCTTTACAAAAATTTCTAGGTTTCAAATAAAACCAAATACATTTCTAGGCACCCTTTTGGTTCTTACAACTAATTTAAAAAATTTAGGCTCTAAGAGTTAACACAACCCCTTTAAACTACAAGCATATTTCTCAATTAGGTCTCTTTTCCTTGTATCCCTTTCCTTAGTCAAATCCTCCTGATAAAAGCAAATCACACTATTTCTTGAGACTTTACAAACATATTTGATTAAATTTTTGTCAAAAATAACCCCCATGATTATTTTGAAAGCTTTCATCCTCATCTTGACTCTGAAGCTTCAATATTTCAGGTTGAGTGCATTATGGCAGTTTCCTTAACACAATTCATTTGGTTGCAGTTCTTTCATGCTCCTTCGCATGCCCTTATTGTTTCTTCCTTGTGCTTCCTCCCCCCACCACTCCCTCTTGCACTTGCTCTACATGATTCTTCCTTTCCCCTTAGTATTATATTCCTTTTCATTTCACCTTTGCACCTTCCTTCTAAGCCCCACTTTCAATCTAACATTGCCGCATACTCCTTACATGAAATCCTAACTTGCCTTCTAATTTGGCCAAGTCCCCAACATTCTATTCTACATGAATTCCCTTCCTCTTGAGCTTCATGCATTTCCTCATGCTCACTTCCCTTAATTGCATTCTACCCAGTGCATCCTACCTTCACTTTTGCATGCTTTGTGCTTCCTTCCTAACTTTCTCCACACACACCTTCTCTCTTATTTATGTGCTCTCATTTGAATGTTTGCACCACACTTTCATACTTGTATCCCATAATTATGCATCTGTTTCTTCCACATGTTACCTACATGTGTCTATCCTTCACTTTCCTCTTTTTTGTCTCTAACTTTCACACGCTCTTTGTGCATTATTTTGTGAAAGCCACTGTACCACATGACAACCTATCACACTTGAGTGTGAAACACACAACCTATCAAAGCACACCAACTGGGAACCAAATGCTTGTGACAAACTAGTGTGCATCACATGGTAGAAATGAATAAACAAATAAATAGTTGGCCAAATCCTTTATTAAATCAGTGAGCGCCATGTGTCATTGCATGTTCTATTTGCATTGCAGACCTTCATATCGCAATAATTTTTTATAAAAATCTCTGAAACACATCCACCTAGGCTTGTTGGAAATATTTTGACATGGGATACACATTAGACTTCTCAAAATTAGATTTTGGTGGGATTCGGTAGGCAGAAAATAGGGAAACATATTTTTGATCATTAATGCACACATCTAATCAAGTCAACCACCATATTTTCTTCGGATTTGGCCTTCTTCTTTATTCCACATGCCAAACATACATGGGGAGGCACATCTAACAACATTACAGCTAGTTTTGTAGGCATTCATTAATGGTTGTTGGTGGGGATTTCAAATCCAAGCTTTCCCTCTTCTTTCTCATCATCTTCTCTCATTCTTCTATAAATTGAAGAGAATTGTCTTCATTGAAACATGGATCCCTATTTGTTTGTTAGGAGCACCATGCCAAAATGTGTTAGTGCTGAACATTAATAATGTTTTTAGAACCTATGAACTTCATCTCAGCAATGTATTAATATACCTATTGTAATGAGTGTAGGTGAGTGTGAGATATTATTATAAGCATTTTGAGTGTACATGAGTTGTTTGAGAACAATTTCATTATTAGATTTTCTTGTTTACTAAATAAAAGGTGGAGAGATAAGTGGGGATTGGGTGATTGATATGTGATATGGTTGTGACTCCTTTATACCAACTAAGGATGTTCCCATTTACCTATCTATATGGAATCTCTTCCAATGTTATGTGAAAATCTGATCTCGCTTGATGAATTCAATGTCTGTAGCATTCCAGTCCGCCATATCTCCCATATGTTCTCACTTGTCCTTCACATTATTGTGTAGTTTTTAACATTGGTATTATATCAAGTGTGGGAAATTTATTTTCCAGGTCCCCTTATGTATCACTTTCTAACCTTGGTCCCTTGGAGTGTCATTTTAGGATTAGATAGGTTCATTTCCAGCATTAGGAGTAGTTTTAGTAGTAGAGATAGGTAGAGGAACTGACCTTATCTAGAGTTCTATCTTGGTGCACAAGGTCCCACAACTGTGAGACATTCCCATGTTGCCTCAACAGCCCAGTTCATCCTGATTTGGGATGGGTGCAAGTTTGAGATCTAACAATTTTGGCACGCCTAGTGAGACAATTTTGAAGATCTATACATCTTCATCTCAACAATTTTGATGTATTATTATTGAGATCTAGCCTCTAGAGGCATCCTTCAATACATCTAGTGACTCAACACATCCTTATATATTGGTTTTAATAGTCTGCATGCTCTTTCATTAAAGAAAAACAAACAAAGAAACACGTAACTATGCATATAAGGAATTATCATCAAACATAATCAAAGGTGAATCTCTAGCACATGTAAAGTTGAGTAGCAGTAAGCGTGCAACCTATTTTCACGTGTGAGAGAAAGAATTCTGTTATTTAATTTACCAAGTTGATGTGTTATTAGTAAATTTTCAGCCTTTGAAGGCTATTCTAAGCACATCTGGCGACTCCATTGATTCAACCAACCCATTTTCTCATTTAAAAACCCTTCCTTTCATTTTCATCCATTCCTTTTCTCTCCATCTTTCCATTTTCCTCCTCTGTGAAGTTATGCAATCATGACTTCATTTCCTTCTTGGGATTCCTATTTGTAGTAGAAAAACCAGTTCCTTCAATCCCCACATCTTCAAAATTCTCCTCCAATTCAGTTTTACAAGCCTCATCAGGAACAATATGAATATAACCCACCCCCCACTGACCCATATGGTTATTTCCCTAACCAAAATGTTTATGAAGAACAATTTTATGTATATGATGGTGGAAAAGTCATTGCAGAAGATGATTTCATGAGGTAGATTCAAGAGATGGAGATGAACATGATCTAGATTAGGATTGTAGGTGTAATGAAGGAAACCAACATCAGTTTTAGGGTACCTTATCCATGGGTTGGCCCTATGCTAAGTTGGTTTAGCCTTAAATAGAAGCTACAATTTATAACCAAGATGTTGCCCCAAATTACAAAATGGAATAATTTAATGGAGGCTCATAAATCTAGTGTTAGGAAACCCTATCAATGGATAAACCCCGAACTACCATCTTACAGTCCTCATATTCCTCCTCTCCAACTTATACCATCTCAACCTATTTTCCATGTTCCTATTTTTATGCCTACTCCCATTGAGGATTCCCCTTCTCCATATTCCTCCCTTCCATCTCACCTTCATTTCTCTACCATCATTCATTCTACATGCATTTCCATTCCATCCATGTGTGTTCCCTCCATGCCCATCTTCCCATCTCCTTTCGATTCCTCTCTATCTAATTTTTTTACAAACGAACAGTCCCTCACTTATGCATCATCCCCAACTAATACCATCATGTTTGATGACTGTAGAATAAGAATAGATGTTTTTGCATGTTCACTTTGAACGTGTGATAATTCCTAAAGTAAACTCTTGAATGTGTTGTGACATGGTGCGGAAGGTGTGGAACAGTGAAAAAAATGTATAGGAGGGCATCTAACTACAAAAATCCTCTAACTATAGAGATCCTTTGACTGTGGTACTTCTTTATGAAGATGATTGTCTAGTGAAACAAACTTATTTCATTCACATGGGATAAATTTGGGATTCATTCTTTGCATAATAGTGGTCATGTGTAGTAAGATCTAGACAACAAGATTCAAACAATAGTATGCAGACCTTAAAAGTATGCAATGGTATACGATTCTGGTTTCAATTCCACTTTGACCCATGTTCACACACTAAGGGGGTGAATGTTAGGAAATTAATGCTATTAGTGTGAACATTAATAATGTTTTTGGAATTATATCATCCAGATGATAATATAATATTGTAATATTTAGGTGAGTGTGAGATATTATTATTATATTTTGGGTGTACGTGAGTTGTGAGAATAACTCACTATTAGATAGCTATGAGAAAATAAATACAGAGAGAATCATGTTGGAGAGATAAGTGGGGATTGGGTAATTGATATGTGATATGGTTTGAATCCTTATAATAAGGATGTCATTTACCTATTTATATGTAATCTCTTCATAATGAAAAAATATCCCGAATGAATTCAATTTGTAGATTATAATATTCAATGTTTATTTCTCACATTATTGTGTAGTTTTTAACATTGTTGTAACAACACCATGCCAAAATGGTGGCCAAATTCCCATGAGTTTTAGACCTTGAACTTGGTCTTTGCAATGTATTCTCACCTCCTGCCATGAATGTAATCGACTTTACATCCTTTAACCAATAAAATCGGGTCTTTTGGTACTTTTGTATGCCCTTTTCTCATTTTTTATTGTATCTTTCCTCTTTATTTGTGTTTCTTGGCATGTTGTACACGTTTTCCCCACTTGCAGGTCCCATTTTCATGAGTTGTCAATGCATGGGAAATTCGAGTCTACGCGGTTCTTATCTGTGGCATGCCAATCCACCCTCTCTCCCACATTTTCTCACTTTCCTTCCCCTCGTAGAGAGTGATCACCCTCTTTCTAGTGTTATCACAACCCCTTTTAGCTTAGGATTTCCCTTATGCATCTCCTTCTAAACCCTAGTCCCTTGGAATGTTAGTTTAAGATTAGATAGCTTCATTTCCAGCATTATAAGTAGTTTTAGCAGTAGAGATAGGTAGAGGAACTGGCCTTCTCTAGAGGTTTTGTCTCAATACGCAAGGTCCCCACAATTTGGAGATAGTCCCATGTTTCCTCAACAACCTAGTTCATCTTGATATAGGACAGATGTAGGTTTGAGCTCCAACATAACCTTTACTGAGCTTGTATTTATTATCAAGTTTTAAGATCCAATTCAGACTTTCAACCTTTTAATTTCCACCCTTAACATTTTCTCACAAGGCCTATTAGGTCCTTCTACACCTTTTGACTCAATTCTAAACTTCATTTGTACTTAAATGATTATATTGATCTATAAATTACTTATAACTCTTTAAAACACCCTTCTCAACCTATTTATAAGGATGCTACTCTATTTTCTTCTTAACCCACCTTTGTTACTCCTTGTTTCTTCTCAACATGAGTTATTGAACTATGGTTCTATGTAGGGTATGATAGTATGGACTTTTATTGTACCAAGAACTTATCTAAATCCACTTGATAACCTCTCTGTCACCTTCCTCAAGGACTAAATACCATAAACTAACATTTCAACACAATCCGTTTGATTCATTTCATGTTTCCTCTAAATAAATTTTCTTGACTATCCAAGACTAATTCCTAGGACTAAGTTAACTAATTTTATTTCTTCTTGATCCTTTATTTTCATTTTCAAACTCTCTTCACTCCCTCAAAAAACTAAATTCAACCTTTAATACAAGTTTTAACAGGGTATATTATTCCATACTGTTTATTCCATTCTTTCCTCCTAGAACTTCACTAAAACCCTCAAGACTAAGTTTTGAATGTTTGGACTATGTTTGGTCTCTTTTAACATACGTGAATTAATCAAATCTCCTTGAAACTTAACAGGAATTTTTCAAGTGTCTAACACATCCTCTTACCAATTTTAAATCTCTTTCATCGAGTCAAAGTCCATTTATAGATTCTTCTAATCTTTAAACCCTAGGACATGGTATACTCAGACCAAGAATATAACCTTTAGGTCTAGTTATTTGTTTTAATTCATAAAAACTTTCTAATATCTTATAGCATATCTAGGGACAACTTCTTATCTCTATCAATCTCTTGATATCATATGAAACACTTGACTTGATCTATATTTTCCAATTTTCCTATCGTAGGTCTATATTGAAATGGTATAATAGAGTTCTTAGAGTTTATAAGTTTCCTCCTTGAATGTAATCATATATTCATCATTCATAAGACCTATTAATATTCTATAATTTATTCTTCATAGAAAAATATTCTTATAAACTTCTCATTCATTTACCCATTCATACAAACAATCATTCAACAACATAACTAATGCAATTTTATACCTCATATCCTTAGTTTGTAAATGTTTTTGTGCAAACATGGCCTCACCATTACTCCTCATCCATTTATGGTCATAATTCCTGAAACTTACTCTTAATTATTCAATCATCACATAATCCCACACATTATAACATTTTTCAAGTACTCATAAACATATAAACACAAGTTTTCTCCGAAAATAGTCAAAATAAAAAGATTTCATAGATTAATTTTTGAAGGAAATATGTTTTATTAATTCTTCTAACATTATAAGAGACCTCTTGAGCCTTCTTGGATCCTTCCCACATGATATCCACCTCTATACCCCATTTAAAAATCTAACCAACTCATTTACAATTCAAATTCCTCCTTTGTCACCATGACTATAGGTAGTTACACTAGTTATTCTAACTCAACTAGAGTAGGAGTTGAGTTTGACTTATGAATCCATAACACGAAGGGTGAAAACACATAATTTTCCTCCCATAAGGCCTTTAGTTCCCTTTTAAATCAATAAAAAATTTCATACCTTACACTAGTCCTTCCCTTTTTAGCTTAGGAATTCAATTTTTCAAAATATGCAATATGGAGGGAAAACACACAAAGATCTCTAACCACCCAAGAAGGATCAAAATGAGGTTTTAAAACACTATAACACACTAAATAGACATAATAAGACCCAAATCAACCCAAAATTTGATGAAAACAAAAAATTTTCCTGTGTACATCATGATGCTCGTCCATCATACTCCCCAAGTGGGAAGAATTTACACTCTTGTGCAAATGTTTGTCTTGTTTCTCTTCTTCCAATTCATTTTATTCTTGTAATGACCTCTTCTTATATTTTTTTTTATCTCATATTTATTCTTAATGTATTTCTTTTGTCTTCTCTTTTTTTCTTGGCTTCTAATGTAGCTAAATTATGAACAAACTTGATATACTGCAAATAATATGAACTCCAAAAGAAAATAGATCTCCTTCTTTGTTATTGAATAATGAATTGCAATGTTTCCTAAATAGGAAAACAACTCCCAACTCAAGTTGCCAAGAAAACTCTAAATAACTTGACTAAATCTACTCTAGGTGGCGGAAATTACTATTTTTAGTAGTTTACTAGAACTTTCTATTCTTAGTAAGTTCACATGCTTATTCATACGGGAACATAAATTGCCACACATATTCTACATTCCGAAATTAGAGGAATTGTAAAATTTATAACTCATAATGCAACTAATATACTAAAATTAACTAATGACCAAAAATAGGAAAAAACCAAACTACAACTTAAATCCTATTTTTCGGCCTCAAGATGGCAGATTTAGGGCCAAAAATGTGCCAAAAATTTCCCCAACTAGAAGGTCTAGTTTCCTCTATGTTCATCTCATTGAAACATGTGGTTTAAAAAAAATAGACTCAAACGGACACCCAAAGCTCAAGTTATGACCTTGTCAAGTTCCTGCTGATTCTGGCGCATCATTCTCCCCTGCTTGAAAAAAACACAGCTCCTGCAAGTTGTATTATTTAAACTACTTCCATTTATTTACATCCAACTTCTTAATCTCCCACTATTTGACCCAAGTATTGTCCTCTTGTTCCAGTCCTTTCCAATGTACCAAATATTTGTTGTATTTCCCATGTCGCATGTCCATTGTTTTCTTTTCTAGAATCTGATCCACTTCTTCTTTCTTCTTCACTGGAACCTGCTACCTCCAATCTACTACTTCATCAATAACATACCCTTTTACACCATCCCCATGAAAAGAATACAAATATAAAACATTAAACACTGGAGAAATATCAAAATTCCCTAGCAATTCTACCTCATAAGAATTATCATTTTTTTTTTCATGATTTTGCAGGGACCAATCTTCTTGTACTCCAGCTTGTTATAGGTTCCTTTTAGAAACCTTTCCTTCCATAGATATACCATAAGCAACTCACCAACTATAAATACCTTTCTCTATATGTGCACATCTGTTATTTCCTTATACTTATCATTACTATTCTGCATCTTCTTCTACACTTCTTCTTACAATTGTTGTATATGTTTGGAAAATGCTTCTACATCATCACTGAATTTGCCATCAATTGGTAGTTGTACCAAATCTAACACCCCATTTAGATTACTCCCATAAAAAATTGAAAATGGAGACTTTCTTGTGGATCTATTTATGGAACTATTATATGCAAACTTAGCTTGTGGTAATGCTAAGTCCCATTATTTTAGATTTTCCCCAACGATGCACCTTAACAGGTTTCCCAAACTCCGATTTACCACCTTTGTTTTCCCATCAGTCTGAGGATGATAGGAACTTCTAAACTGTAGTTGAGTTCCCAATTTCTTCCATAAAGTCCACCAGAAGTGACTTAATAACCTTGTGTCCCTATTTGAAGTAATGATTTTTGGAACACCATGTAAACGAACAATTTCTCTAAAAAACAAATCTACTACGTCTATCGTATCACTTGTTTTCTTGCAGGTAATAAAATGAATCATCTTAGAAAACCTATCAAAAACCAAAAAAATTGAGTCATTACCTCATTGTGTTTTTGGTAATCCCAAAACAAAATCCATACTTAGATCTGTCCATGACCCTTTAGGAATTGGTAACGGCATATACAACCCTGTATTCTATGCATGGCCTTTCGAGACTTGGAAAATTTGAAACCTCTCCACATATCTTATCACATCTCTTTTTAGCTTTGGCCAATAGTATTTCTCTACTACCAAGGCTATCGTCTTATCTTTACCAAAATTCCCAATCAATCCTCCACTATGCAACTCTTTCACTATATTCTCTCTCATAGACCCAATTGGAATACTTAGTTGGTGTCCCTTAAATAGGTAGCCATCTTGTAAAATGTACTCATCCTAGACATCTCCTACATTGTATGACAATGGACGAATTAACCTTTCAACAATATTCTTGAAATCAGAATCAGAATAATACAAACCCTTTATTTCTTCAAAACCCACCAACTCATTTTCCATAGTGGTAAACAAATTCACACTCCTACTCAATGCATCTGTAACTTGATTTTGTTTTCCGGATTTATGTTTTAGAGAAAAAGTATAACCTTGCAAAAATGATACCCACTTTACATGTCTACTATTCAACTTCTTTTGGGTATTCACATACTTAAGGGCTATGTGGTCTGTAAATAACACAAACTCCTTAGGCACTAAGTAATGCCTCTAATGCCTTAATGCTTGTACAATTGCATAAAATTCCACATCATAAGTAGAGTAGTTATTTCTTACCTCATTTAGTTTCTCACTAAAGAAAGCTACTGTCTTTCAGCCTTGACTTAAAACAACACCAATACCCACATGTGAGGCGTCAAAATCAACCTCAAACACTTTATCAAAATCTGGTAGTGCCAAAATGGGTTCCTCTATCACCTTCTTCTTCAAGAACTGAAAACTATCCTCATCTGCCTTTGTCCATAAAAAATCCCTTCCTTTTGTGCAATCTGTTATAGGTGCTACAATATTGCTGAAATTTTTAATAAATCTTCTGTAAAATGTTGTTAGACCATGAAATCTTCTTACCTCTATTATACTCCATGGAGTGGGCCATCCAATAATTGCCTTTATCTTTTCTGAGTCCATATGTACCCCATCTGCTGAAATAATAAAGCCCAAGAATACCAAAATCTCTTGTGTAAATGTTCACTTCTCCATATTTGCATAGAGTTTATCTTTTCTTATCACTTCAAATACCACCCTTAGATGCCTCAAATGTTCTTCTTTAGTTTTAATAAAGATCAAGATATCATCAAAATAAACCACAACAAACCATTATACTCCCGTAGCATGGTGTTCATCAATCTCATAAAAGTACTAGGTGCATTAGATAACCCAAATGGCATCACCTACCACTCATATAATCCATTTCATGTCTTGAATGTTGTTTTCCACTCATCTCCTTCTCTGATCCAAATCTGATGATAACCACTTCAAAGATCAATCTTGGTGAAATACCTAGATCTAGCAAGCACATCCATCATATCATCAAGGCAAGGTATTGGGAACCTATACTTGATTGTAATTTTATTGATTGCTTTGCCATCTATGCACATTCTCCATGTTCCAATCCTTCTTTGGTGTTAATAAAGTTAGGCTTGCACATAGACTCACGCTCTCCCTTATGACCCCCTTTCGTATGAGGTCTACCACTTGTCTATTCAATTTTGCATGTAATGTCAGGCTCATCCTATAAGCCATTTGATTTGGGAGTGAAGACCCTGGAATCAAATCAATATGTTGTTGAATATATCTTTTGGGTGGTAACCCATCTAGTAGCTCATCGGGAATAACATCTGAAAATTCTTCTATTAATTGTGTTGTTTCTACTGGTATTTGTGCACTTGTAGGTTCATCCTTATTTACGACTAGTGCATAACAAAAAACTAGTTGCCTTTGCCTCCTACACAAATTCCTTTGCAAAAAGCATATTTTCAGCCTTCCCCTCTTCCTTAAGAGGTAGTAAAACTATTTTTGTGTCATCCTTCTATAAATTATAAGTATTCTTTCCCCCGTCATGAATAACTTTTCTATCAAATTGCCATGGTCTTCCTAGCATCATATGACATGCATCCATAGGAATAACATCACACCAAATCTCGTTCTTATAACTGTTCCCAATAGAAAATATTATTAAACATCTCTTATCAATAGTAACTTCATTACCCTTCTTAAACCATGCAATACGGTAAGGGTTAGGATTCTTCTCACAATGCAGACCCAATTTATCGACCATCTCATTTGAAACCATGTTCTCACAACTACCACCATCAATAATAACATTACATAACTTTCCTCCTGAAGTGCATCTTGTTCTAAAAATATTTGTATGTAGCCATGCATCCCCCTTGATCTCCTTTCTTGGAGAAATCATCATCCTCTTGACCATCATATTTTCTCCAACATCTGGTGGAATTTCCAGGTCCTGTTCATCTTCTACTTGTTCAACTTCAATAAGATTTACTCTTGGAGAATATCCTTGCCTCTTGTCATGTGTATAAGAATGTGGGCATTCAAAAGCCTGATGCCCTTCTTCACTACATCTGTAACAAACAAATGGTCTTCGTGGAGCCTCCCATCCTCTATTGCTAGCATATCCTCTACCCCTAGAAAATCCTCTGCCTCTTTGTTGATTCTGGAAATATTGTCTCCTATCCTCTTGCTTTTCCAATCCACAAGATGATTCTCCCCAACCTTGGCTAAAACCAGCTCATCCTCGAAAGGAAAATGAGGCCCCCTTATTCATTCTAGGTGATCTCCTATAACTTTGACAAAAAAAAATTTCCTCATCCTTTAAGGCTAATTGATAGGCATCCTCCATGCTCTTAGTCCTATGCATACTTATCTCATCTTGAATAGAAAATTTTAATCCATTTACATACCTTACAACCATTTTTTCCTCGGTTTCTTCATGCTCTACATGAATGGACAACTTGTAGAACTCATCTATGTGTTCTTGCACTATTTGTAACTTTTGTCTGAGATTCTGAAACCTCCTATAAAGGGTTTGTGCATAATCCATAGGGAGAAATTTATCTTTCAACTTCTTCTCCATCTTACTCCACGTCCTAATTCTTTCTTTTCCATTTCTTGACTACCCTTTCTGTAGGTGATCCCACCATAACATAGCGTGACCTTTCAATTTTGTGCATGCAAATTTTACCTTCTTTTCTTCTGACATAGCCTTCCACTCAAAAAATTTCCCCATGGTAGTCAACCAGTCTATCAGCTCCTCTGGTTTTAGACTACCACCATACTCTGAAACATCAACTATTATCCCATCATTCTTTCCTTCTAATGCTCAAAGCATCCTTTCTTCAAAAGCTAATGGTGGTGCTTGCGTTTCCTCCTCTTCACAAACTTCTTCTTCATCTGTGTCATCTCCACCTTGATTTCCTCTCTGGGTTATCATTGCAGCAAGTGCAACAACTTGCCTCTACAGATCTTGCATATTTCTATTCATCTAGGCAATACTTCCTCCTCTTCCTCTTCCTCTTCCTCTTCCTGCCATTTTTTTAAAGACTTATAACCATCTCTGATACCAAATAATGTAGCCAAATTATGAACAAACTTGATATACTACAGATAATATGAACTCCAAAATAAAATAAATCTACTTCTTTGTTATTGAAAAATGAATTACAATTTTTCTTAAATAGGAAAACAACTCCCAATTCGAGTTGCCAAGCAAACTCTAACTAACTTGACTAAATCTACTATAGGTGGCAGAAATTACTATTTTTAGCAGTTTACTAGAACTTGCTATTCTTAGTAAGTTCGCATGCTTATTCGTACGGGCATAGAAATTTCCATGCATCTTCTAAATTCCTAAATTAGAGGAATTGCTAACTTTCTAACTCATAATGCAACTAATAGACTAAAATTAACTAATGCCCAAAAATAGGAAAAACCAAACTACAACTTAAATCCTAATTTTCAGCCTCAAGATGGAGGATTTAGGGCCCAAAATGTGCTAAAACTTTCCCCAACGGGTAGGGCTGGTTGTCACTGCATTCGTCTCATTGAAACATGTGGTTTCAAAAAAATGGACTCAAATGGACACTTGGAGCTCAAGTAATGACCTTGTCAAGTTCCTGCTAATTATGGCGCATCAGCTTCTAGCTTTCTTGTCTTGTCTTCATCTTTTTTTAATCTATCTTCATATTCCTCTTTTTATCTTTCTTTACTTTTTAGTTGTACTTTCCCATTATTTTCTTGCTTATTTTCATCTTTCACATTTATTTCTTTGTTCACACCTACACAAACATAGCTAAAAGCAACATTAGATTGTAAAAATAGAGACTAAATAGTCTCATTTTTGTCTTCTTTCTTCCAAAACATAACATCTTCATTTACTTTTTGATTATCCTTTGTTGCTACCACTGTATTTTGTTTTGTATCATCTGGTTTTTTCTTCACTTATTATTCTTGAGTCTTCATCATTTCATCATCTTCATTATATGTCTCTTTGGTTAAGGTTTATATAGCATTTTCTTATATTTTCACCTCATCTTCTCCACTCAACCAAATCCATGTTCTTGTAAGTAAATTTAGTGATCCCTTAATCATACTAACAGTTATACTCTCCCTCTTGATTGATCTAAACTAATTTTGAGTTTTTTCAAAAGCTTCTTCTTCTTGCATTTCTTCATTTTTGATCTTCTTAGCTTCTAAATCTTCATTCAAGGCATTATTCCTTTCCTTCATTTCTTCTTCTTGTTTGCATGTATTCAAACATAAAAAGAAACTATTAGAATGAAAATTTAGAGGCCTTATAGTCTCTTGAGAATCCCCATAAAGATATCTTATTCACTATATTCTTCTTCTTCACCAAGCATCACTCCTACCTCTGGATAACAAATAATGACCTCTATATTTATTTTCTTTCTTCTTTTCTCTCTTTTCCAAGCCGTCATTTGCTTCCTCCTTCTCTCTAAAAGTCATTCTACAAGCCATTGCACTCTTATCCAAGAAATTGGTTTTCCTTCTTACTTCTTTATATCATTAGATTTGAATCTTCTTCTATATATTTTATCTCTACCATCATTGCTTAATTAGTCATTCTTACCTTCCTTTCACTCTCTTTCATCTTGTTGTAGTAGCCATCTAAAAATAAGCCTCTAATATTCACTCTCTTATTTTCTTAAATCTATATTTTCTTCTTCACAAGAAAGTCTTTTCCACCTTACTTATTCCTAACACCTCAGCCTATGCCTACCTAGTATTATGGTGCTTATTTTCTCTTCTCTTTACCCTCCAAGTTTTTTTCACCTTGGACCTCTTATTATCTTTTTTATATCTTTCTCTATAATCCTTCTATGGCAAAGGTTTCTTTTCTCACTACTTCACTTTCACTCTTCACTTCTTCTCTTCAATATCTTTCTTCTTTTTACTTCCAAGATAAAACATGCTCTCAAACCAATGATCACAATAGAAAGATGGATCCCTTCACAATGCATCAAATTTATTATTTATAAATGCAATTTCCTCAACGATCCAATATAAACCAATACTTAAGAACTACAAATGCATCTAAATACCCAAATTTTCTTATCACCTATACCAAGCCATATAATCACTTTCATCATGCTTGAAATCATCCAATAACATGGATTCAAACATTCATTAGAAAACAAAACTCAAATTAACTTATTTCACCTTCTTAGTTCTCCTTAAGAGCTCTTGTAGCCCTAAAAACAAGAAAACCTTATAGATTTGAAAAACTCACTAGGTTTCAAATCAAACCAAATATATTTCTAGGCACCCTTTTGGCTCTTATAGTTTATATCAAAAATTTAAGATATGAGAGATAACACAACCTCTTCAAACTATAAGCCTAGTTCTCAATTAGGTATCTTTTCCTTCTAGCCCTTGCCTTAGTCAAATCCTCACGATAAAATAAACTCACACTATTTCTTGATACTCTACAAACATATTTAAATAACCTTTATTAATCTTGTACTTATTATCAAGTTTTAAGATCCAATTCCTACTTTCAACCTTTCAATTTCACCCATATAATTTTTAATAAGGCCTATTAGGTTTGTCTAAGCCTTTTGAATGAGATTCCAAACTTCATTTGTACTTAATTGATTATAGTGCTCTAGAAAATCTTTATAAATCTTTAAAACACCCTTCTCAACATATCACAAAGGCTTCTCCTATGTTTCCTTTTTAACTCACCTTTGCTACTCCTTGTTTCTTCTAAACTTGAGTTCTTGAACTATGGTTTTAAACAAGGTATGAAAGTGTGAAATTATATTATACCAATAAATTATTCAACTCCACTTTCTCACTTATTTTTTTCCTTACTCATGGACTAACTACTATGAACTAACATTTGAACATGTGCCATTTAACTCATTTTATGTTTCCTCTAAACTTTTTCTTCACTGTGCAAGATTGATTCCTAAGACTAAGTTATCTCATTTTATTTCTTATTGATCCTTTATTTTCACTTTAAAAATCAACTCATGACCTCAAAACACTAAATTCAACCTTTACTGTAAGTTTTAACAAGGAATATGATCCACTTTTTCCTCCTAGAACCTCACTAAAACCCTCACTACTAAGTTTTCACAGTTTGGACTGTGTATGGTCTCTTTTAACCTATGTGGCTTACTATAATCTCCTTGAAACTTAACATGAATTTTCCAAGTGTCTAACACCTCATCCTTACCAATTTTCAATCTCTTTCACTGAGTTAAAGCCCATTTATAGATTCTTATAATCTTTAATCCCTAGGACAGGGTATACTTAGACAAGGAATATAACTTTTAGGTTTATTTAGTTGTTTTGATTCATAAATTTTTTATCATAGCTTATATAATATCTAGGGACACCTTTTTAGCTCTATCAATCTCTTGAGATCATAAGAAACACTTGACTTGATCTATATTTGCCAATTTTCCTCTCATAGGTCTGTATAAAAGTGGTATAAAAAACTTCTAACAGTTTCTAAGTTTCCTCCTTGACTATAATCATATATTAATTATTCAAAATACCTCTTAGTATTCTATAGTTTTTTCTTCATATAAAAAAATTCTTAGAAACTTATCATTCATTTTCCCATTCATACAAACAATCATTCAACAACATAACTAATGCAATTTTATACATCATATCCTAATTTTGTCAATGTTTTTGTGCAAGCATGGCCTCACCACTACTCTTCATCCCTTTATGGTCAGAATTCCTTAAACTAAATCTTAATTATTCAATAATTACATCACCCCAAACATTATAACATTTTTCAAGTAATCATAAACATCTAAACATAGGTCTTCGCATAAAATAGTCAAAATACAAATATTTCATAGATTAATTTTTGAAGGAAATATTTATTATTCAGTATTATTTCATTCTAACATATGTCTTGAGCCTTCTTGGATCATTCCCATGTTCTCTCCACTTCTATACCTTCTTCAAAAACCTAACTCCTTTACAATTTGAATTCCTCCTTTTATCACCATGACTATAGGTAGTTACACTAGTTGTTCTAACTCAACTAGAGTAGGAGTTGAGTTTGAATTATGAAACAATCACACAAAGGGTGAAAACACCTTTTTTTCCTCCCATAAGGCCTTTAGTTCCTTTTTACATCAATAAAATATCTCAAACCTTACACTAGTCCTCCCCTTTTTAGCTTGCGAATTAGAATTTTCAAAATATGTAATATGGAGGGAAAACACAAAAAGGTCTCTAAACACCCAAGAAGGATCACAATAAGGTTTTAAAACACTATAAAACATTAATTATGCCTATTAATACCTAAAGCAACCCAAAATTTGATGAAAACCAATTTTTTCCTTTGTACATCATGTTGTTCTTGCATCATGATACTTGTCATGTTGAGTCTTTTTTAGTCATATTTACTTGAATTTAGTTAACTTAGGATTTTTTATATGTTATTATTACTATTTAAATTTTCATATGGAAATAGACAAGTTCAATTGTAATGGATAATGTGTGCAATGGAAAGTTACAAAAGCTATGGAATGAGGCTAAAGAACCTCAAAGCTTCGCTAACTCATCCATGCACCATGAGATTATAGCTAAACAAGAGAAACTAACATGCAAGAATTATAAATTTGACAAAAATATCAAAAACTAACATGTAATATTACTCTCTACTATTTGGAAGCTTAATAAAACATGAACCTGAGTTAAGATCCTAAGCAATCATATTTGTGTGTTGTTTACTCCCAAAAATAGTGAAGAGATCTCTCCAAGTTGGCTACATGGCCAAGCTTTAGATCTTCCCTTACTAACTATATTTGGAGTGGATGGATGCAAGATGGAGTGAGCTCTTAACAATGGAGTATGACCAAGATCCCAATATGTTCTATAACTTAAAGCTATCACAAATGATTTCTAATGCCAATATCTCCAAATGTGCTTGAGAGATTGTGTTATGTAAACAAGGTGTATAAAGTTGTCTTTGAGGGAGGGTTGACCCTTCTATTTATAGATTTTGGTTTGGGAGAGATTGGAATTTGGGTGCATGTGGGACTAAAGGAGAGTCTAAAAAGCACTTTATGATTAGGAGTTAGGATAAACATGATTTAGACTTAGTTAAGCTAGGATTATGCTAGTTAAACTCTGATTAGCAAGTGATTAGAGACTCATTGAGAGTTAGGAGGGGTTTGGCTAATCATTTGTGATTGATAGATAGCCTAGGAAGCTTACAGACAGTGGTCTCAGAGAGAACTAGGGAGGTTCTGAGTGGTCGAAAGGAGGAATGTTTAGCTAATAAGAGATATATTAGTCGAATTAGCTGATTATAAGAAGAATACGACCAATAAGGTGTCGTGAATGGGCATCTGAGAATGGAGTGAAGAAGGGTTGATTAACAAAGTGTCATTCAATTGGTTAGAATTAGTTGATTAATGCTAAGTGTAAGCATATTATTATGGTATCTACATGTATTCATGTATTTGTTAATAAATGATAGAGCGTTTCGGTAATTTCTACAATTTGTGTTTATTAGATCATTGGTATGAAACTAGTAGAATTATGTTGATAGTACATTGAAGTAACATGAGTAGAATGGATGCATGCAATCTTCGACATCTTGATGTTGTAATTTCATTGCTCTTTGATTGGTGTTCAATTAATATGACAATAAGAGGACAGAAGAAATGATAGTCTTAAGAAGCAAGGGGATATAGTTGTAAATATTGTGAATGTGTAGGATCATTTGTATGAGCTATACATTTTTCCACTAGTCGTTTAAATAACTTGGTAACTGTCATCATGTTGCTGAATGATCTTGATGTAAGCTGAAGCTTATAAAATAACGTGATATGATACTCTCACTCTCAATCTTTCATATGGGGTCAAGTGCCATCTGCAAAGACAAAAATCCAGTGCGTGCTGAAGGGCTTACCCCTTAGGATGCCACATACGATAATGCCCAACTGATCATACGCGTGATGTAAGGGGTTTGCCCCTTAGGAATCCATACATCGATAGTTGATGTAGTATACTATGTTGAGCAGAGGTTTTTAATTCACCCACCGACCAAATCCAGAAACATAAATGCACCCTCCCATATTATCGCAACAGTCCCTTCAATTGCAACCTGGACGGTTGTGATATTAATGGGAAGGGTGTATCTTGACGGTGAAGGATAGCAAGTTGATATTTATTGATACTTGAAAACAGTCATGGATATTAGCTTTCTGATGTCCAATGATTATTTTATCATATTGTGCACTGACGTAACAGTATTAGGAAACTCGTTGTGCCCTAGAGTATCATACTAACATTAAGAAGCCTATATTTTTGTTGTTGGAGGTAGATCAAGATGACTCTTTTGTGTAGTGAATATGAATACCATGTGAGCCTAATTTCTCCCGAGTGGCATATTTGTAAAATGAAGACATACAGAAATTACAAGCTTCCACGTAAACATGAAGATGAAGGGTGTTTTATTTTTCATAAAATAGTTTGAAAACTTTGCAAGAGTTTTCTAAAAATAGCCCTCAATGTTATTAACAATTTTGATAAATCATATCTGATATTATAGTATAGTTTAGTATGTCAATGAATACTAGTTGTTAAGAATGCCCCTAGCTATCAGATTTTTATGTACGAGGGCAAAATTTTAGCACCATTTCTAAAATTCAAATGAGAAAGTGTGAAGATTTTTGAAATATCTATATTCCTCAACGATTAGTTTGTAAGTATTCAATTTTTTTAAACTCTTCATAGGGTATATGCGGTGTTGCGAAGATTATTATGTTATTGTTGTTTATTTATTGATGTTTTGAACATATACCATATTAAATATGTTATTAATATTTTAATTTTATGCCCCCATTTGTAACTTCTGTTTTAAATAGCACATGTTCTTATTTCGATAGGAGAAGATTGTTTTTAGCTGAAATGTGACATAATTTCTATTTCCATATACATCATTTTGAAAACAAGTATTATTTAATACACATAAAATAAACTGACCATGAAATATATTATTATATGATGTGAATTATATTTATAAGGTTGATTATAATATTTTCATGATGAAGAAGTGATTCTCTCAAAGGATTTTATAAGTGTATTTCAAGATATGGACTAGAGTAAGATTCTGTAACAATCTTTGTCACATTATATTTATTATGTCGCATTCTTTGTCACATTACTAGATGACCATATTGTGACTATAAATTGTTCCAGTTTGTCCTCGCATTTCAATATTGTTACCTCTTATACACGTGAAGCTTTTGAATATAGAACAAATGATTCAAATGCTAGCCAATGTTTGAAGACTGTATTCATGTTGATGAATGATCAAGTCACAAGTCAAAATTTAGGGTCGGAAAGATATGAAATACATTGTTTCATTAACGATGCAAAACTGCATAGCCCTAATAGATTTGTAGGATGGGATTCTAGGCCCAACATGGTGACTCAATCCTTCCATGTCCAAGAGAATACAGAGCCCTGAAAGAGATTCAGTTTTCGTATGATACACCTAGAATGGACATGAATAGGGTATGAACCGAACATCGACATTGTGCCGCCATACCACTCGATTTTTGACTTTTGATTGAATTTCTAAAGGGGGAAGGTTGTAACGAAATTTATCTCAGACTACTCTTCACCTGCACAAGGGGTCACAAGTCAACAAATGATAGAAAATCCTGAAACCACATACAAGTGAATGTCATGATAACATAGGCTAGTGTCAGAACTTGTGTCTAACAAATTCTTTTTTGTATGCTCTTTTCATAAGATTATGATTGTGATAGCATCTCTAAGATGTTAGTCATTCTTTAATTTACCAAGGTGATTGGTGTTCATATGGTCCAAACAGACACCATAGAAATAAATCCAGTGACAAAATGAAAGAGTGAGTGGGTGCTAACCAAAATATCACAGAAGGGGTTGCCAATGTCATTTCAATGTGAAGATTTTTTATGAAGAATACCAAGGACAGTGAAGCCATAACATATGTATACAACAATACCTAATTGTCATGTTTGATCTTTGTAAATGGTGAGTTTTGTCATGGGAGGAACGAAAATAACATTAGCGATCCTCATCTGAATTTTGCCCCGTACTTATCAAATGATTGCAAAACTTATATCAAGAGTATTTTGTTAGATTGGATTCACCGTGGAAATGGTGTACAATAAATATATAGAGGATCCATCCAATGTGTGGTAAGATCCAAGCAAGAATGTTTGACGAATTACATGACAAGAAAGGACGTGGTGAACGCATGGAAAATGAGAGTCACTACAAAAGGTCTCAAAATCACATCGATGATGCCATGAGTGTGAACTTCATGGCATGTGGAGGATAAGATGACATTTTTTTTACTATCAACGTCCAAATAAAACCACCGTTCCATTCATTATGGGGTTGCGAACTAGGTACCCATCCGATGTATGGTTCCAAAATGCAATCACGAGCACACATTTCAAATCGTTACATTGACTTCGTGTTAATGAATTCAAAAAAGAAACTAAGTTCCTTGCATACTTCAGGAATACATGGTGTGAGAGTGTTTGAATGTGTTGGTGAGCTATAGAGCTCTTGTACAATGTTGATCCTTAGTTTGATTACCATAAACTTATAATTGGGTTGGTCTTATAAGCTGATCACGTGACTTGTCTAAATTCATGACACTTAGATAGCTATGTGGGCAACAAATGTTTAGAAACTGATCTCCCATGCAAATCAAGAAACCAACGGCATCCATCGAGTCCTACCATTGATTTTTTGAAGACTAGATACTGTGATGTGATGAAACAAAAAAAATGGTACTCACCGGATGGACTTTTTGTTCTACACATTTGTGTACAAGGTGGAGCCATTTTGACAAACACAAGAGGAAGGGCTTGCAAAAATCTAGCTTCTTTACCAATTTCAAAAGAATAAAGACAACTATTAATAGTGATTGAGAGAGAAAAGACGTATTCCTGATATAGGATGTGGCCCAAGCAATTACGCCTAGATTGTAATCAATTACCCGGGTGAGTGAGCCAAACAACTAGAAGCACATGGTGTTTGGTAAGGTAATGTGGCATGCCTTGGATGTATGTGAATGATAGCTTGGGCTACTCAGAGGACACATATGTAAGCACATGTTGAAGGTGTTGGATTTTTGCAAGCTAGATAGGTGTCCCATGTCATCATATCAAGCACCAGAAGTGACAGGGCTAATTGGCAATGTACATCATATGTCAGATGATGTAGATTGCTAAGCATAAGTCGATAGACAAAATAAGCATCGTGTGATGAGAAGATAGCCATTTTGAACAATGCACGATGCAAGGAGTTTCAATCACTTAATGCGGAATGACAAGTATGGTAGAATGAGAGAATCACAGTTGCATGATATGATGGCCCCTCCTTCGTTGTATCCAGCAGCAAAAGTGGAAGGTAATTCAATGTCATTGTATCCTGGCAAGTACGTCATATAAATCATTAAGCATAAGTTGTAACAAAAAAATAGTCTTGTCTCGAAATTGTTTTCCTTTCATGTGTAGGAGCTAGTAATTATGCTGAGACATATGCACCTATAAATGAAGACACATTCCGAGATGGCCCCTCCTCATTCATATACAACAGATAGAAGTTGAAGGTAATTCAATGTCATCGTATGATGGACAAGTAGTGATATAGATTGCTAAGCATAAGTTATAATGAAAAAATCACTCGGTGTTGAAGATTTATTTTCATGTTCTCGATGCATGCAGCTAATGACCTATGTAGAGACAAGCACGGTAAATGATGGGGGATGTTATGAAGATATGCCCCTAGCTCACCATGTCTCAACATTCACTGATAGTTTATGGTTGGTGTGGATAATACCTATCATGATCATATATAATCTGATGCCAACTAGATAATGTTTAAGTCACGCAGTATTTATGATTAGCGTGGCATTGTGTCAATTCAGGTGTACAATTGACATTGAAGGACCCCTAGTGTAGTAACATAAATAACTTTCTATAATGTGTTATACCTCACAGGCACTCCTAAAACAGTTGAGGCTGGTGGTTTGATGATAGAAAATGACTTGCGAAGATTTTATGGAAGGACACATGATTCAATAATTCTTGAACTCAGTCTTCGAATACACGACTGAGGGTACAGATGAACAAAGAAAGAGAGGATTCGTGATTCAAGAATGTGCATTCAAAGGTTTGATGAGAGACCTAGAAGCATAAAATGGATGTTGGATGTTTCTTTCAAAGGAGATGTCAATGATGACAACCACCACCCGACATGCATCCATGGTTTAGTGTGAGTAAAAAATGCCACGGACAGCGTGATATAAGAGGCATAGTCATTGTATGATGAAGAGATTCATGCAACAGATCGCGCTGATCATGACATACGAATGCTTCCAATTAGATGACTTAGCAGTCGAAATAGATGCAATCTGAGGAGTAGAAACCACACAAATGGAATGTAATGAAATTACTTGTATAATTCAGATCATGAGCATAGCAATATAACACCAAATAACACAATATTCTAGAATAATGATCTCAATATGCAATTAGAATAGCTTTGCCACTTCGAGGGGGCAACCTCCAAACCATACAATAATACTCAAATGCTCCAATGATAATGAATTACTACCTACAATCCCCTATATATACTATTCATATGTTATGGCCATCATCAAGGCCGACCTACTAAGCATGAGAAAGTATAAATGATATAATAAAATGATATGGTAAGCCACAAGTTGGCTACTCATATCCTAATACAAGCAATAGGTTAAGGGCGTAGCATGCCCTTCCCCTTCAAAGAAACATTATCCCCAATGTTGAGAAGCTTTCGGTGCTACTACAGAATGTCATATCTTCCCATGTTGCATCTTCATTGTCCATATTCTTCCACTTGATCAGGTACTCAGTAATAACCCGTGTCCTCAATCATTTTAGTGCATGTTTGAAGGATGCATTCAGGTTCCAAGATGACCCTCCCCTCCTCATCGAGCTCAGGTAACACTGTTTGGGCTGATACTCTCTATCTAATTACTTTCTTCAGGCAAGAAACATGAAAGACTAGATGTATTCTGGTGGATTGTGGAAGTTCTAATTTGTATGCTACAGTACCAATCTTCTGCAATACTTGATAGGGGCCATAATACTTTGGTGAAAGTTTTTTATCCTTTTGTTGTTGTTTCAAAGACATTTTCTTATATGGCTGTAACCACACAAAAACCCAATCACCGACTTCAAAATGCCTTTCCGTGTGATGTTGATCAGCCTGTTGCTTCATGCGGTTTTGTGCCATGACCAAGTTCTCCTTGAGACTAGAGAGGACCTCTTGTTGATACTGAATGTGTTCTTCTACTTCTCTAACCCGCGGTTTTCCTCTCAATGATGATGTGATGGATGGTGGATGGTACCCATAGAGTGCCAAAAAAGGAGACATTTTAGATGAAGTATGGAAGGAAGTGTTATACCACCATTCTGCAAGTGGCAACCATTGGACCCATCTTGCTTGTTTATTTGACGTAAAGCAATGAAGATATCCCTCCAAACACTTATTTACAACTTCTGTTTTCCCATCATAGATTGGGGATGATAAGAAGAGCTACGAGCTAACTGAGTACCCAAACATGAGAATAAATCAGTCCAAAAATTACTAGTAAATATAGGGTCTTGATCACTTACTATAATCTTTGGTGTCCCATGAAGCTTCTGAACTGTGTCCATGAAGGTTGTTGCTACCGTGCTTGCAGCAAATGGGTGTGCCAAGGCACAAAAATGAGCATATTTGGTGAGTCTATCCACCACAACCATGATGACATTTTTTCCTTCAGATTTAGGCAATCCTGTGATAAAGTCCATGGAAACCTCTTCCCACCACTGGCTAGGAATAGATAGAGGTTGTAGAAGACCTGGGGATCGAACTGTTTCACCCTTATTTTGCTGACAAACCATGCATTTTGCCACAAATTTTTGGACATCCCCTTTGAGCCCTTTCCCAGAAGAAATCTTGTTTGACTCGATGATAAGTTTTCAAGAATCCAGAGTGCCCCCCTACTGGAGAAGAGTGAAGCTCAGATAGAATCCTATTTTTAAGAGTGGAGTTCTTACATAGGTATAATCTATCTTTATACCATAAAGCATCCCCTTTCAATACAAATTTTTTAGACATGCTTGGATCATTCTAGAGATGATGAATGAGGTTTTGTGTGGTTGGGTCATTTCTCCATTCAGACCTTGCCTCATCTATCCAATCTTCCTGTAATATGGATATGACACATAACAAGGCTGCAGTTGAGTCATCTTTCCGCGATAGAGCATCGCAACTACATTCTCCTTCCCTTTCTTATAGATAATCTCAAAATCATATCCCAACATCTTGGAGACCCATTTTTGTTGTTCTTTAGATGATAAATGCTGCTCCAAGAAGTATTTTAGAACTATCATGATCTATCTTCACTTTAAAGTGTCTTCCTATGAGATATGGTCTCCATTGCTTTACTGCATGAAGTATGGCTAGCATTTCCTTCTCATAAGTCAGCTTGGAAATATTCTTACCTTTGAATTGATTGGCTCAAAAAAGGTAATAGGATGGCCTTCTTGCATGATAACTACCCCCATACCCACCCCTGATGCATCACATTCAACAATGAATGTTTTGGAAAAATCTGGAGTAGCCAAGACTGGAGTGGTGCACATGGCCTCCTTTAATTTCTCGAATGCTTTGGTTGCATCCTCACTCCAATGGAAGGAATCCTTCTTTAATAAAGTTGTGAGAGGTGCAACTATGCTTCCATAATGCGTTACAAATCTTCGGTAATAACCTGTAAGCCCCAAAAATCCTCATAGATTCTTTAGGGTTTTTGGAACCTTCCACTCCATCATGGCTTTGATCTTATTAGGATCCACTTTAACCCCTTCATGAGAGACAATGTGACCCAAATATTCAACCTCCTTGAGTCCAAAAGAACACTTAGAGGGCTTTGCATAAAGTTGATGTTGCTCAAGGGTTTCCAAAACATTTATTTACATGATGCAAATGTTCCTCCCATGTTTTGCTATAAATTAATATATCATAGAAAAACACTAAGACAAACTTTCGCAGGAATGACTTAAAAATAGAATTCATCAAAATTTGAAATGTAGAAGGTGCATTTGTGAGTCCAAAAGGCATTACCAGGAATTCATAATGGCCTTCATGTGTTCGAAAGGTGGTTTTATGAACATCCTCATCCTTGATTCTGATTTGGTGGTATCCCGAATGAAGATCAAGCTTTGTAAAATAAACAACACCATGCAACTCATCAAGCAAATCATCAATAACAGGAATAGGAAACTTATCTTTGATTGTGTACTTATTAAGTTCCCTATAATCAGGACACATGCGCCACATGTCATCTTTCTTCCGTACCATCACTACTAGAGAAGAATAAGCACTCTGACTATGGCGGATGATTCCTGCTTCCAACATATCTCTTGTACAATCTTCTTGATTTCACTCTTTTGCACATATGGGTACCTATAAGGTCTGATGTTAGGTGGTTGACTTCCTGGTAATAACTAAATAGCATGATCATGATCTCTCTTTGGAGGTAATCCCTTTGGTATATTTTCAAATACAACAGAGTGTGCATCCAACACTGCTTGCATATCTAATGGTATAATGTCCTTAGAATGATGAGCCTCCAATGAAAAGAGTTGTGCCACAAATCCCTCTGCACCCTTTTTTAGCATTTTGTGCATCTGATGAGAACTTACTATTTGTGGAGACTTTTCTCTTAAGCCTCTTAGCTCAAAATTCCTTCCTTCAGAGTGAAATCACATGAACAAGTCTTGGAAGTTCATCTCAATGGTTCCCAAAGTGGTAAGCCATTGAACCCCTAACACAATGTCTACTCCTCCCATAGAAATGGCATACATGGGACTATTTAGTATGTAATCTCCCATGGAAAGCTTAATGCTATGGAATTTTCTAGAACAAGTAACTAATACCTCCATCAACAATCATTACTTGACATTCAGGAGCTGGATAAATGAAACAGTTTAGGCGCACTGATAACTTATGATTGATAAAGTTGTGAGTACTTCCTAAATCAATCAACATTATGACCCTCTATTTTTTTAGGAATCCAACCACCTTTAGGGTTTGGGGGTGCTAATACCTGAAATTGCATGGCATGAGATTGTTGGTTAAGGATCTCTTGACTCCTCCTCTGGCTCAACCAAGACCTCTGACTCTGCATCTTCATTATTCTCTTCATCTTCACTAGGCCCATCAATGTAGAACAACTTATTTTCAACACATTTATGTCCGGGTCTCAAATTTACTGTCACAATTAAAACATAACCCTTTTTCTCTTTTTTCTTCAATTTGTTGAGGTGTCAATCTAACTGGCCGAGGGAGTGCTAGGGCCAAGGTGTTGCGATCTCTAGTAAAAGTGAAATGTTGTCTCCTACTTGAAAATTTTTTCTCCTCTTCCCTTCTTGCCATAATCATCGAATCAGAAACCTTATGAGGATTAAACATACGCACCTCATGCTCAATGTGATCCTTAAGACCCCCAAGAAATAGGTCATTCAGATTCTCTTCAGTAATATTTTCCACCTGCAGAGAAAGGTTTTGGAAGTGATGAATGTAATCCTTAACAGATCATGTCTGCCTCAACTTTGTCTAATTGGCTGAAGTAATTATCTGACACACTAGAACTGTAGTGTAATTGTAACTCTTCAGTGAAGATTGTCCATGTAACATTAAGACCACTCTTCTTCCTTTGAGCACATAACCATCAATACCATATGAATTGGTCAGGTTCGAGATACAAAGATGCCATGGTCACCTTTTGTCCTGATGGAATCTGATGTAGTTCAAAGAAATTATCCATTTGGTTGATCCAATTGAGTGGATCCTTTCCATCAAACTTGCGCATATCCACTTTTGGAAACATAGTACAGGCCTGCAGAGTGCTCGTATTTGGATTGTGCACACTCGAAGATCCACTCTGGCTCATGTGTCTATTATGTTGACCTGAGGATCCACCTTGATTGACATAAGTATGATTACCCATCATATGCATGTACTGAATTTTTGCATGAAATCCTCCAATCTATGTCCAATCCTATCCACATCTTCTTTGATGGCCACCCTAGATTCGAGGTCTCTCAGGTTAAACTCAAGTTGGCTTACTTTATGGTCTGTCAAAGTAAACCCTAACCCTGAGGAATCTGTAGTTATATCTTATGTCTCCAACTCCTCAACTACTATCTCATCCTTTTCTGGTGTTTTACCTGGAGTGATGGGATTCTTTTTTCCCCTTGTGGAAGGCCCCGCCATGATGCCCCAAAATAGTAGGATGTAGGGATCACGGTCAAATTTTAGGGTTTTGGATTTTGATAAGAACTTGGCCAAATATAAAAAAACTTGAAGAATAAACCCCAAATAATTTTTTTTTTTTTCTGAAAATGTAACGAATTTGAAAAAATTCCACAATTTACACCCTAGGGAGTGATTTTATGAAAAACCCTAAATTTGTAATAACTTTTGCAAAATAAATTTAAAAAGTATGAAATTTTTAGGGAACCTTACTTGAAATATTTCTCAACTTTGGTAAAAATATCTCCCACCAATTCTCTTTTTTTCGCAATATATGGCAGAAACAAAAAATTAGGGTTTTTTGCCCTAATTTTGGCCCAGATCGCAGCTCTGATACCACTTGTAATGAAATTACTTGTATAATTCAGATCATGAGCAGAAATATAACACCAAATAACACAATATTATAGAATAATGATCTCAATATGAAATTATAATAGCTTTGCCACTTCGAGGGGGCAACCTCCAAACCATACAATAATACTCAAATGCTCCAATGATCATGAATTACTACCTATAATCCCCTATATATACTATTCATATGTTATGGCCATCACCAAGGCCGACCTACTAAGCATGAGAAAGTATAAATGATATAATAAAATGATATGGTAAGCCACAATTGGGCTACTCATATCCTAATACAAGCAATAGGTTAAGGGCATAGCACCGAATAGTAGTTTGGATTTGAATCATCAAAAGAGTCAGAGGAAATATTTAGATTGGAATCCTCAGAAGAAGAGGAAATTTTTGGATTAGAATTAGAAGAAGAGTGGGGGGAACTCAAATAATAATTTGGATTAGAAGCGTCCAAATCATACCACCAACTATGAGATGAATTTGGGGAATGAGTTACCCATATAGGCTCTCTAGCATGAAGAACCAAATGAGGTTTAGTTGTAATGGAAATATTTTGATTTGAATTGCTAAACCTAGGTTCCGTATTTTTGCAAGTATGGGGAATCGCGTGATAGTTAGTCATTTTTGGCACTATTTTAAGCACAAATGTCTAGATCTAGACAATGTGATGGAACTCCTTCAAAGTGAAGGAAGTGACATGTTGATTCACGAAAACATAATGACAACTAGCTAGACATTTTGTAAGTATTGATATGCGTGCGTGATTTTCTGAAGATGTTCTAAGGAAAATAGACATCGTGATGACATAATATTGATGAGATCAAAAGGGATTGTCCTAGAAAATAAATTTTCTGAATGAATAATTACAAGGAACAATCATGTAAGTGTGAAACACAAAGCCAATCAACAAGGAAATACACCCTATGCAAATGTGTGTGTAAAGTGATAGTTCGATGCAAAAATTATCAACACAATGTCAATATTTATGTCAAGCTCGAAATGAACAAGGCGTAAATATTAATAAAGGGTAGATGTGACTCCCAATCAAAGGATACCACAACAAGTTAAACAAACAACAAGGCCCAAATGTTAAAGGGTGAGGATTACAAATGTAAGCCACGTAACCACACCAATTGGACACGTCTATCAAGCTTCATGGAGAAGTGAGATATTAGTGTCAAAGTGTTATCAAAATGACACAAACAAAGTAAAGAACACTCTTCACAATTTTGGACAATGTTTGAAGTAAAACTAAGTCAAAGTATACTAAGGATGTGCTAAAATGTGTGCAGCGTAACACCACAATGTGGATACTTAGATCACGTTTATAAAAAACACGACATAAGTATCTTAATTGTGTTGAGAAAATGCGAACAAGGTAACATGTCAAAGGGAGATAAATGATGAATCAATTTGAACTATGATGATGATCTTGAAATCAAGATCAAGTGGCCATCAAATATATAAGGATGCATCCATGCACTTTAGACGTTTAACAACTCAGCCGTAAACATGGATGAGCGTAAATGGAAAAAAAAGTGGTGAACACTATCTATGACAACACTCCCAAAAGATGCCTTCTGTTTCCCCAAATGGGCAACAAGAACATAAAGGTGTAGATAAAAAGATGGAAAAAAACTAAGCGTTACTTAGGTAGAGCTTCGCCTCATCCGAAGGTTTGAAAGAAGCTAAGCTAAGTAAAACGTCATCCAATTTCCATGATGAAAGGAAATTAGATCCAACTTAAGTGGATTATTTTCCTTGTTCAAAAAACAAGGTTCTGAATCCAAACAAATTATCACTTCATGATGGCCAAGACACAACAAAGGACTAGTAAAGTGGGCCTCAAGGCAAAATGGCCTCCTTAATAAGATCTCTCAACTAGGTGTTACAAAGTCGTCTAAGAGCGGGCACGATTTACCTAAAAAGTCACACTGACTAATTTTGGAGTATCTCAAATTTTCCCCCTTCAAGTACAATGGGCACAAATTACATCCATCATGTACTCTTTCCATGGTTGTGATATATATAACTTTGTAATGCTAACTCACAAGGAAAACTAGACAAGTGGGTAACTGAGGCGCTTCCTATTTCATCCACGAGGTTACACAACAGTGGACTACTTTAGGGTTCCTGGTACCACCCCCATTGTTGTAGCTTAAGGCATTATCCCAAAGTGGTTATGTTACAGTTGAGTGGATAGGGATGTACCCTTTTCCAAAGCCTAGAATACAATGTTTTGAATATGGTGTTCTTTTTATCTTGTTTAATTTTGATGTGGTTTGCTTGAACACCTTTTGGCAACCTGTACGAAAACTATATTAGTAGTTTTGAATTTGTTTTGATTCCACCTTTCTTTGACAAGCATTTGTGGTTCTGCACAATGGATTAGTAATTTTCCATAAAAAAGACTAAAGGGGATAAAACATCATTTATGATTCTCAAGATCATCCTAAGATGCAAGAGAAGAGCATACACGACGTAGAATCCAAATATGAAATCAAAAATGGAAAAAACTTAGTTCAAATGAAATATTTGTTCTTTTTAACAAACTTTTACATTCATTCTTGTAAGAAAAAGCATTTTTCAAAACAAAAAAGAGACATAGAAATCATTTCTGAATCCCAAGATCACCTAAAAGGTGCGAGGGAAGAGCATACATGACTCTAATCTCACAATTAATCATGAAATGTTTTTTAACCTTTTAAACAAGTTAAATCACCATCAAACATGTAAAAACACCCTACAAAATAGAAGTTAGATTCAAAATAAAACTTGCAAGGTGTTAGAACATCAAAGACCAAATTTTCCAAAGCATTTAGACATGTTAGAAATGAGTAGTTTAATAAAAATGAAAACCTTAAATTTTTGGTAACTTAAAACCCCAAATTTATGTTTCCATTATGTAGTTCACTTCAATACTTTTCCAACACAACAAAAACGGAGTCGTTTTGAGTTTAGGAGAAAAATATATGGCCTCCGAAAGATTGTTAATGATGTCTGCACAAAGGTTAGGGTGCTTGCGCCATTGTTAGTGTTCCTATGCCAGTGTTAGTATACTTGCACCACGGTCAGTGTACCTATGCGCCTCTGTAAAAAAATGACAGTTAGAGTTGTACCTACACGCACAAAATGGTATGTGCACTCCCTTTCCTATAGGTGGCTAAAAAAACACAGGATTTTTCAAAAATAATCTCAAAAATATCAAAAATTTATCGATTTGGTTCAATTTTGGTAGTACTTCACCTCCTTTGATCCTAAAAAGAACACAAAAACAAGACAAAACTAGCTTAACTAGTTAGGAAACCTGATTTTAGCCATTAATACAAGAAAGGTTAGTAAAATCAAAAACTTGAAACTAATCTAAAAAACTTTGAAAAATTAATCTAGAAAGCTTGAAACTAATCTAGAAAGACTGAAACTAAAAAAAAAAGCTTCAAAGTGACTCTATTAATGGAGGATGGATAAAGTGTCCCACCAGGCATGCCAAATGTGTGCAATGGAAAGTTGCAAAAGCTATGGAATGAGGCTAAAGAACCTTAAATCTTTGCTAACTTGTCCATGCACCATGAGATTAGAGCTAAACAAGAGAAACTAACATGCAAGCATTATAACTTTGACAAAAACATAAAAAACTAACATGTATACTACTCTCTACTCTATGAAAGCTTAATGAAAGTGAACCTAGTTAGATTCTAAGCAATCAAATTGTGTGTTGTTTACTTCCAAAAATAGTGAAGATATCTCTCCAAGTTGGCTACATGGCCAAGCTTTAGATCTTCCCTTACTAACTATATTTGGAATGGATGGATGCAAGATGGGGGAGCTCTTAACAATGGATTATGGCCAAGATCCAAATGTTCTATAGCTTAAAGCTATCACAAATGATTTCTAATGCCAATATCTCCAAATGTGAGAGAAATTTTGTTATGTAAACAAGGTGTATAAAGTTGTCTTTGAGGGAGGGGTGACCCTTCTATTTATAGTTTTTCACTTGGGAGATTTTGGAATTTGGGTGCATGTGGGACTAAAGTCTAAAAAGAACTTTAGGATTAGATTAGGATAAACATGCTTTAGGCTTAGTTAAGCTAGGATTAGGCTATTTAAACTTGATTATAAAGTGATTAGAGACTCATTGAGAGTTGGGAGGGGTCTGGATAACCAATTATGACTGATAGATAGCCTACGAAGCCAATAGATGTGGTCTAGAGAGAATTTGGGAGGTTCTGAATGGTCAAAGGGAGGAATGTTTAGCTAATAAGGAAGATATTAACCAAATAAGTTGATTATAGGAGGAATACAACCAAGAAGGTGTCGTAAATGGGCATCCGAGAGTGGAAGCGAAGATGGGTTGATTAACGAAGTGTCGTTAATTGACTGGATTGGAAGAAATGCTAAGTGTAAGAATATTTTAGGTGTCTACAGATAATATAAAATTGTTTGTTAATTAATTCAATATGCAATAATGGGGCAAATTTTTCTAAGAGGAAACACTTTTTTGTAGTGAAATATTTTATCTTTAATTTTATTTTTTGATATTTATAAGAAAAATAAAAAACTTGAGAACCAATATTTAAAGTTATTCGATGCATTTTTATCATAAATATCTCTTACAACAATACTATATTAACTATTAATTTTATGCAAAATTAGATGATCACTAACTTCATTTAAATGGTTTTATATATCTAATTTGCATTCATACACACATCAAAAATTTCATTTGGTATCATATCCTTATTTAAGAAAATTTCATAAGGGTTTTTTATCCACTATAAGAAGAATCATGGATTATGTTAATCTTTTCTTCTACGAATATCCCCTATCTCCAAAGGAGGCAACGTTGAGAATTGAAGAGATCAATTGAAGAGAATTCTTGTTTGGAAGTAATTTTTGGGATAATTCCAACAATGGATACACTCTACCTATAGATTGGACTAATTTTTCTCAATATCAGAAGATAGAGAAAAATGAATAAAAGGCTGATGCATAAGCTTTTCTATCTTCAAATTTCCATAGACCCACACATTTATTCAAGAATTGATAATTCCCATGAGGCATGAAATACCGTATATACTTTATATAATTGCTATGCTAAGATTAAATAAGTAAAACTTAAAACTCTTAAAATGAATTTTGAAAATTTGATAATGTCAGACAATGGAGTTACAAAATATTGCATAAATATTAATGATTTAGTGCAAGAACGAGGAACTATGGAGAAACCATGGAATACAAGTTTATAATAAGGAAAAAATTGAGATATCTAACATGACTATGGATTTGTATTATGATCATATTTAGGAGTGTAAGGACACAAACACAACAAACATTGATAAGTTAGTGGGTTCTCTCTTATCCCATGAAGATAAAATGAGACTATATACAAGAGATTCAAAACCGACTTTAGAAAATGAACTTGCAACCAAGGAAAGTATTTAAAAGGGGAAAGATAAATATAAATTCACAAGTAAAGGAAATATAAACCTTATTTTTCATTATTTCAAAAAATAAAGAAAATTTTATAAAGGATACATGAAGATAAGAATCAAGTTAATCAAGAGGGTGAAAAGAAGGCATTCCAAGTTGGAAAAAGAGAGGAAAAAGAGTACCCAAAGCACTCATATTGTTGTCTCATATTTTTTTTGGGAATAAAAAATTAAAATATTAAAATATATCTTAAAAGTGCGGCTCAATTTTTCACATGATATAGTGATGAAAGCAAGGCATACAAGTTTTATGATCCTACTACTAAATCCAAAATTATTTCTAGGGATTGTATTTCTTTTAAATGATATGTATGTTGATCATGATCATATTTGTAAAATGTTCACAATATAAGTGGGACAACATCTTGAATAATATTTTTATGGATTCTAAATTATTACACATATTTCTAGCTCAGTAGGAAATAATACCAACTCTTCCCAAGGAGACTAGTCATCCATCTACATCAACACCAAGCAAGAATAAGCATTTGTTGAATCCAAATCCATAAAATTAAATTTTGGATAATAATTACGAGAGGAAGATCACAAGGATTCAATATCAATAAGGTAATGTGTTTGATTATGTCTATGATGAAAATATGTGTTTGCATTATCATTTATGGCTAGTAAACCTAGAAGTTATGTAAAAGCTAGTCACAGGAAAAAATGGGTTAATGCTATGAAAAATGAGATGGATTCAATTGAGAGGAATTATACATGTAATCATATTTAACCTATAGGTGATAAATATTCCATTATCACCAAATTGGTTGTATAATACCAAAGTTAAGAGTTATTGGGTTTCACTAGTTTTAGATTTATAGACAAACCATCACAGAAGCATTTGCAAGTAGTGAAAATAAAATTTCAGGTATATAATAGATAATTATAATCGTGGTATTAATTTCATACGATAAATTTCATATTGTCTAGTTGTATAAACAAATTTATATTTGGGAGGATCTCTTGGTGATTGGAAGTGTACATCAGGTTATTATTTCACATTAGGAAGTGGGTTGGTTTTATGGTCGTCATAGAAGTAAGCTATTGTTGCATTATCCTCTATTAAAATTAGATATTAATCCATTACATTAGGCTTCACATAAGGAATGTGGTTTATAATACTCATATTTTATTTCACATAGGTTTGAGCTTGAGCCTACACATATTTTTTGTGATGCCAATGAGGTAATACAATTATCTAAGAATCCATTTTTTCATGCTAGAACCAAACATATTAAGTCAAGCATAATTTTATCATAGACTTTGGAAATGATAAACATTTTTCACTGAAAATGTGATAATTGAAGACCCAATTTATTGATATTTTCACTAATTTATTATTGCAATAATTTCATGGAAGACTTAAGGAGATGATAGGTATTTTTACTTTTTTGCATCAAATGGGGGAATGTTACATATGACACCAATATGGGAACCTAACTAGTTACTATTAAAAATTATATTCAGTTTTTTTTTTTCATTCCTAGGATATTTATTTAAGTTATTTTTGTGAGATATTTTTTTTAAGTGAAAAATAAGATTTTTAAGAATCTCATATTTTTAATTGGAAGTTCCAGTTCGAGAGTAGTTCATTGGATGTGAACTTTACTGAGTTCAAATCATTATCCATTCATCCCAAATATGTTAAGTGTCATTTATAAATATATATCAATCAATTTAGTCTTATTTTAGGTCATTTATATTTGTAGGAGATTCTGGAGCCTCTAGTTTTACTATTGTGTATGATTGTTATGCATGTGTCACTTAAACTAATAACAAATTCTTGCATGTTGAGCATATCTTATTAATGGATGATACTTTTCATATGAGTCTATTTTTAGTCATATTTAGTTTAATTTAAAGATTTTTTTTATATAATGATTATTCTTTAAATTTTCATGGAAAAATAGACAACTTCAGTTGTAATGGCTAATATAGCCTTGTTTTTTGATTAATTCAATATGCAATAGCAGGGAAAAATTTTCCAAGAGAAAAAAAACAATTGAGTTTATCTCTGATTTTATATATATATATATATATATATATATATATATATATATATATATATATATATATATATATATATATATATATATATATATATATATAAATAGTAAACTTGAGCAACTGTTATATAAATTTCTTCAATGCATATTTCATCATCAATCACTCTTACAAAAATACTAAATTAATAGATAGTAATTGTGGGAAAAATTGGATGATCACTAAATTCATTTAAAGGGTATTTAGATCTTATTTGTGTTCGATCCACACATTAAATTTTTAGTATTTTGGCCTCAATATTTGGGAATCTCTCTATTTATATTTTTAATCTTTACTCAAGCCATGGAGAATTGTAAAATACCACTAAGAGTTGTGTGGTTCAATTCAAGTTGTCACAATGCCAATTCAAGCCATGAAATGCTAATTCAAAACCATGTAATGTTAGAGAGTCTTCATGAGTGAAAAATTTAAATATTTGAAATGGAAAATTAATGAAATTAAGAGTGTAATATAATGCCTCTATAAATATGAAAAATTTCTTACATAACACTGAAAAAATCAATATACCCATGAAATCTCTTTTACAGAAAAAAAACATGTACAAATAATAAAAGATGTGATTACATAGTTATCTTATAAAGTAAAAAAAAAAAACATTTAAGTGAATTAAAATTTTCATAGGGCCCAAGTTTATTGAAGAGATTTGATCATGTTGTTATATAATAAATGGAAACTACCATGGGGAAAATATTGTAAAGTGTTTTATAAACTCCAAGATCCATGGTTTTATCCTCTAAAATAAGACTCAATAAGCATATATGAGAAAGCTTAATATAATCTATAATAAACTGAATAATATTTCCTTTATCATCACTTTACATAGTAATTATACCTTTAAAGTGTTAGAGTGTATGAAAGAAATACTTATTTTCCCTACCTTTGAGGATTTTTTTAGTATAAAAATAATCATTTGTGTTAACTTGGTGATGCATTATTTATTTCATGTATCTTTTTGCAATGTATATTTATTTTTATGGATAGATGGTGGAAATGATTAGTCATTTCTCTACTAATAGTAAATATTTAATACCCCTAATAGATATATCGTTGGCTCTACTCAAGGCCTTGCTCCGTGTCAACCATAAATTTATATCCTTGGTAGAGATTATAAATATCACATTCTTAAGATGAGAAATATTTTTAAACATTTAAGTCTGAATCTTCTCTTTTCTCTTTAATTCTTAGGGTTGGGAACCATATTATCTGGGTGAAAGGATGATCAATCAATTTAACTAGTAGTGAAATTTTTCTTTCTCATATCCTCAAAGAAAATACAATGTGTTTAAAGTGTATTCAACTTATTTGGTGTTAGGACCTTTTATGTAATTTAGTTGATAGGTCATAAGAAAATATTCAATAGTCATTAGAGGCATAAATAAATTAGGCACGATTTATTGAACTTATTAAAGTAATATGCCTTTGATAATTAAATATAAAATTTTTACATTGAAATAAAAATTTGTTACCTTTTATAGATGTAGCAACATCCTTCACAAAAATTAGGTTGGTTTAGACATAGAAGAAAATTTCCTTTTACATTTTGAAACACAAGACACACCAAGGAAAAACACAAAAAAATCAAGGAAACATATTTCCCTAAGAAATTAAAGGAATAAAATGAAAAATAATCTATTTTATTGCATTAAAATATTCTTAATATTCTATGCAAATAGCTACATTGTAAGAAAAAGAAAGGAGACAAAAAACATATAATAAATTAATCTAACACTACTCTATTCTAAACTAAACTCACAGTCCTTCTCCAAGGGATGGAGAATATAAAGTAGAGAAGTAATGCTTTACGTGTTATCCATTCACTAGTAATAATATATCTTTCCCTTCCAATTCCTTAAGTCTAAATGCAGTGCATCCCAAAAAAATTAAAAATTGATAGGGATCAGTCCAAAGGGGAGCCAATTTGAAATGTTTTCCTTTCTTATTATGTTCCTAAAAGGAACAATAACCACATCGTACCAAGCCAAGAACACAGATGCTAATCAAACACCACGATTTATAAGATGAAAGCAATTCACCAGGATAACTTTACATAAAACCTTTGCAAAAAATGGGGAGCAATATCATATATTATTATGGAAATCAATGAAATACAATGAGAATGGGCCTTGCTTATATATGCAAGGAATAAAAATATAAGAACCAATCAAGGTCTTAGATCAAGCCATAAATCAAGGAAATAACTAGTCATCAAAGAACTAGTCAAGACCATAGATTTAGGAGAGAACTAGACATCAAGGATCTAGTCAATACCATAGATCAAGGAAATAACTACTCCTAACAACTAGATAATATCTCCTAATATCTAAATAAGATAAAATAAATATCCACACACATAAGTGGGTGAGGATAAATACAATAAAGGTAAATAAAGTACCTAGGTGAACATGAGCTAAGGTAAATACCTACTCTAACAGTTCCTTGTCCCAAAGTAGGATCATGTTTAAGATCTATAAGGTTGACTCTTTGCCTTATTTTCAAACCAATGTTTTAAAATATCTTCATGTCTTTAGAATTTCATTTATTCATCTCAAGAATATTCTAGATGAAGTATGCTAAGAAGTATTGACTATACTCAAGCATCCTTCTATGTACTCTTTCATGAATTTGTAGGTGGGGCATCTTAGAGTAACGAGAAATACCATATATTTTCCATATACAAAAATAAATGTTTAGATATTTAGGGATTGTTTGTGTCATATTCAATTATCCCATCAAGTGGACTTCAATAACAAATGTCATCTTCTTGGCTTTTCTACCACAATTTTCTTAGTACCATTAATGAGATTCTTATTTTTGGATTCCATCACACCTTTTCCTTATGGATGGTAGTTTGATAATAATTTCAATGTTATATTATTATTAGAATACCATTTAGTGAACTCAATCAATTAAAATTTGGGTCAAATATCAGAAAAAGGAGAAAATAGGGTACCAAACCTTGTAACAATGTTACCTTTTATGAAATCAGAAACTTCCTTAATGGCATAGTTTGTGGTTATTATTGCTTTAGTCCACCTATTGCAATAAAAAGTACCTATGATGAATTTTATTTCCATACACTAGATTTGGGATCAAACAGTGTAGCGAGTTCAATCCCCTATTAAAAAAATGATTGATTCTCAATGAAGGATTCCAAGAGAATGGGTTCATGTTTTTCTCTACACTAGAAAATATCTGGCACTCATGGAAATTTTAATCTTGTCATTGGGAATCCTTGGATATTATATTACAATAACATCCATCTCTAAGTATCTTATGAGTGGTGGAATTACTGGATGTGTGATCACTTCCTAATGAAAATTGTTCATGATTTCATTAGCTTATACTATAGTGAAACACTTAAGGTATATTCATTCATAGTTATTTTATATAAGATGCATTATTTTAGCATGTAGTGAATGGATTTTAGGCTAAGATATATTATTTATTATTTTATGAATTCAAGAAAAAAAGTACCATACAAGATATAATAGATGAAATGATCATACTATTTATCATATATAATTTTGGTCTCATCTACTTCCATCATTATGATCCTCAGATCATTTTCTCTAAATAATTGGATGATTCCTTGGCCTATAACTATTTTTTTGGCTTAATATGAATTCCATACTCTTTTAGCTTGGTCATCCATTTACCTTGGTGCTCTCTAAGTTATTTTTTCTGAGCATGAGATTAATTATGGGATCAGGCATAATGACATGGACTTGTTTCATAGGATGTAATGTTTAAATTTCTTCAAACCCTTCACTAGGGTGTAAGTTTTTTATATAACTAAAATTACCTAAGTTATTCATCTTTCAAATTTTTTCTCATGAAATAAGTGAGGTAACCTTCATCATCAACCCTCTGTGTTAATATAACTATACCTATATGCTTTGAAGTAAAGTGATGTAGGTAGAAATCCTTTGTGAAGTGGGGACTGGTTAGCACTTGGGTTTGAGTAATGTAATATTTAATAAATCCAAAGGAATTCTTGGCTTCAAAATCCCACTCCGATTTATTTTCTTATTTCAACATGATATTTAAAGGTCTTATTATTTCTACAATGCTAGAGATAAACTTGTGCAAAAATGATTTTTTCCAAATAAGGACTTAAAATATTTCTTATTATTAGGAAATGGGATTTTAGAAATGGAAATGTATATTTTAGGGTCAATATATATACCTTATTTCATAACAATTTACCCCAAAATCTTACCTTATGTAGCTAAAAATATACTCTTCTTGGGGTTGAGGGAGATTTCATATTTCCTGCACCTTTCAAATATTTTATATAAATGATTGGTACGATCCATTATGTTTTTATAAAAACTAGTTAAATCATCCATGTATATGATTATGCACTTCCCTAGTAATCCTTTAAAAGAAAAATCAATGGCCCACTAAAATGTGTGCCTTAATGTTGATGAGGCCAAATGACATCCTCTTATAGGAAAATATGCCCCACTTAGCGGTGAAATTTTTCTTTATTCTATATTCTTTGTTAACAATTAATTTTTTGTAGCCAAATAATCCATCCAAAAAGGAAATTATCTTTGACCCATAAATAGTTTAGATTACCTCATGTAGATATGGAAAACAATAGTTGTCTTTTTATGAGGATTTTTTTAGGTTCCTAAAATTGACACAGAGTCTAATTTATCCATTTTTCTTACAATTAAGGACCAAATTTTTGACCCAATTAGAATGGTGAAATGAGAAGATATACCCAGTTGCAATAGTTTTCTATACTTATCTTTTAATTAAGTGCTCAAGCACAAGGTTAACTAGTCTTTACCTCTACTTGAAAGGCTTTTGGTCTTCCTTCAATGGAATCATGTGGGTTATGAGTTAGATCAAAGACATTAAATTAATCATAGGACCAAGTGATCACATCTCGATAACCTATGATTAACAACTACTTCAAATTTTATTTTTGTAGCTTGGTACATTCATGACCAATGTTCACATAATGGGGTTCTTTAACCGATCCTAAAGTTAATGGAGTAGATTAATGCCTCATAATTTTTTATGGCTTAGAATTTTTAAAAGGTGTGCTAGTATCAAATATTCTCTCAAAGGAAAGTATAAATTTGGGAATTAAATTATCCTTCAAGTTCAATATCCCATGATTAAACTCATACATTTTCATTAAATAATATATATCCATTTCATCTATGAACTATGCATCAAAAAAATCAACATTACTCATGATTTCAACTATATACTAATAATCATCAAAAACTTGAAAGTTAGTTACATTATTTAGGACCAAGGGACAAGGAATAAACTTAACCAAAAAAATCCTAAAAATTAGATTCTTCTAAAGGGGTCAAATTGATAACATATGTGGCTAGTGGATCTACAATTTGGTTATTCTCTTTAGGTATGGAAGTGATATTAAATGTAATAACGGGTTAAACTAAGTTCTAGGCTCTATGTCAATATATTCTAATGTATACAATTTTCACTAGAGATTTATTCTAATATGGTTCAAAACTAAGTCAGATTCTTCAAATGTTTTTAGTTCTTTGAAATTGTGTCTCAAAGAAAATTGAAGGCCTAGGATCAAGGCTTAATAGTCTACTATGTTATTAGTCTCGGGGAAATGCAATTTATTAGAGGAAAGTTATTACTTACCTCCAGAGTTAACTATATAGATTTTTGTGAGGAAAGGGTGAAAATCATATATGAAATAATTTCTAATGAAGCTAGTGACCATCCCTCTTTCCCAGATTAACTAGTTAATTAAAGTAGTTTTCTTGTATGTGATATTGATGACATAATATGCATTATATAACTCCACAAAAGGAATCTAAATATTTTTGGTATTTTTAAGAAAATACATTCAAATAAAATTATATCTAAACATATTGTAAAAATTAACACTTTTTTGTAAAAAATCACCCTACTTTGCACTAGAATAGCTAAAGAATAAACATGGATAATATAGCCATTACAATAATATGTGTCTCAACTTGCATGAAATTAAAAGACCAATAATATCTCCTACACCTCCTAAGTTAACTAAATTAATAAATAATACTAAATATAGAATCAATACGATAAATATAATCCACTAGTATTAAAAAATGGTCAACATGCAAGAAGGAAAAAATAGTTTAGGTGACACATGTGCACATATCATGCATCCTAGTGAACCTAAGTGCCCCATTATCTTATAATAACAGAAATGGATCAAGATTAGATTAATTTTAGTCATCTAAACATATAAATGGCACCCCAACTCGCTAGTTGAATGGATAATGATTCAAATTCAATTAAGTACACATTGCAAGTGAACTACACTCTAATTGACATTTCTAGTATAAAAATAGAATTTTAAACATATGATTTTCTATAAAATTTAAAAATATTTGCTATACATTTTCCAAAATAGTTATCCTCGAAATAGTGAAAAATTATAATTTTCAATAACTATTCAATCATATTGGCATCATTTTCAACATTCCTCCCCTTGATCAAAAGAGTAAAGTGATGTTTATCTTCTCCTTAAGTTTTCCATAAATCTTCTTCACCGCTCCCTTGGTGAAAATATCAACAATATTTGGGCCAGACACTAATTTTCATTATAACACCCCTCCATCATCTCACATTCATTCAACCTTTCCTCTCGCTTTTCTTTTTCCTAAATTTGAGTAATGGCTATTCTATCTATTTAAAGGTCACCTTTATTAAATTAATTATCAAATGGGATCCATGTGGACCCGAAGTTGATAATTAAAATTTTGGAATTTATCCCATATCAAATTATTCAAATTCATGGGTATTAATATACCCATCCAACACCCCTTTCTTAAATTCAAAAGATGGAATCTAGTTATCTCACCTACCATGTCAATCATGCTCCCCACTCCATCTAATGTTTTTCAAACCATGGACCCCACGTGATCACATCATGTCTCTTAACCCGAGTCAATTTATGGAAACCTCGGTTACTCGTTAACCCCAATCTAACCTCACCTTCAAGTTATAAATATGGGTTTCCCCCCCTCTTTCAAAGGGATCTTGACCGCTTCAGAGACTTGGATTTTCAGACCTTGATACTAGAAATTGGAAGAAGACTTCCAAAAAAGAGGAAGAAGTGTTCAATACTTAAATCTCTTCTTACTGAAGTTTTGCAGGAGAAATATTTTCCATCCTCTTCGTTATCTTGCCATCATGATGCCCATTTTATCTCCATATCAGAGCACAAGCTATGAGTCCCCTCGTCATTTCAGTTACTTGTAGGATTTTGTATTCCATTATTTCTGCATGATATCTATTGTTCATAATTTATTGCTATCTTTCTAGACACAGGGGCTAACATCCTCCAAGGGATTTAACATCATCTTGGAACCGGTAATTCTCCAGGAAACCCCCTTATATTGTTATCTAATCCCATCATATTTCAGTTTTGTATATTTTATCTTATTCTATCACGTATCTATCTTCTCAGTGCCCATAGATCCACATCTGCATCTCAACTCCTAAGCCCTCCATCATTTGAAGTTTTTGGTGGCTTCCAGTATCGACTTTCACCACGTGTGAGAATGAGGTTTCCTGTACAACATTTTGGCACGCCCAGTGGGACCAAACCCATGTTCTGGTCATTTTTCTGTTTGCTCACTTTGTATAGGTTGTCATACATAATATAGTTATTGTGTTTCATATTTCTTGTCAATATTAGATATATGTTGTGAATATTTCATTTTTTAACGCATCTACTTATAGGATCTTTGGTATTGTCTTCGTCTATGTGGAATGGTTTGTCCGTTTATTCAATTATGTCATCATTGAGGTAACCTACTTTTATTGTTTGAAAGAAATGTGTCATTGAATTGTTTATAATGGGTATATAATTCTTTTAGTTATGTTCTAGTAAAAACAAAATCAATAATTAAATATAATAATAATAATAAAATAAATAAATAAAATATTTAACTAAAACAAAAAATCAAAAAACTTATTACTAAGGAACTCTACTTCCTCAACTAGCCCATCTCCTCATTCCCCTCAACCCACCTGGCCTACCTACCTACTTTCTACTTAACTCCTCACAAAATGCAACTCCACATTGCCTGACTTGAGCTACTACACAGCTCGCCTTAATCCAATACCCATTCCTGAATTCCTCCTTAACTCTCCAACTTGCACAAACACTGCATCACCCTGACCCAAACTCGCCACTCGACCATCTCCCTTAATAAAGATTACTCTTGTGGAACCCATCATAGAGATCATATCTTGACTCCCACTTATTTCCCCCCAACTCCGCGAGCTCCCATTTAACTTATCTTCATCCAATTCCCATTATTCCCCTCATCTCCACCAAGCTCCTCATATGTGTAGATACATGATGATCTCTCTACCAATATCTCTCCCACCAAACCTCAACACATCACTTCCTTTAGCTTTGACTCCATGTAGACCAAACCACTCATGCTCACCCATTAATCACTATCTATCCTCTCCCGCATCTTTCCTCCCCTGTCAACCTCTCTCTACATCTAACGTAACCACCCATGACTCATCAACTCTACTCCACACAACTCCTCTTATCACTAAGCCACTCGGCAGTCTTCCTGTCCACGATTTCTTTCTGCATCTATCATCGACTTGACTCCCCCTTCCACCTGAGATCTTCACGTCCCTGTCACCATTCTCATCATCTCCCCACTCATTCCTCTCTCTGAGATCCATCCTCACCTCCCATTCCACTACCTAACTTAACACTCCCCCATCCACACCTAGCCAACTCCTCCACCTATCTCATCCACTCAAGCCACTCTTTACCCAATCCCCAAATCCTAAACTAATCTCTTCCCATTGATGAGATACTGTATTCCCTTCCCATCTACTCACCACCACCTTCCTCCTCAATACAACTTATCCCAACTAGGAATAATTTCATTTGTCCCTGGAATTTCCTTCAAAACACCTTTTACATCAATTTCATGATTCTTAACTAAGGATACAACTTATCCTTACCCATATTTGGAGCCAGAATATCCATTACCAAATGGTCATGACTCAAAATTATCTTTAAAATGTATTGTTTCATAGCCTTGAATGACTTCGTATTAAATGTATACACGTAGCCCCTTTTTTAGTGGCCAATATTTAATTCCTCTGCAGCTAAGCTTGTAGTGTTTCTATCTTATAATTGGGTTACTTTGAACCAACCCACACATTTTGGTGGAGTCAGACACAGTGGATTCAAGGACATAACATTTATTCAATTCCCATATTGACTTAGATCAAAGGGATCTTCAATGGCCTTTAGTTGTTCATCCATAATAGTATAAATTTGATTCCTTCGAAGATATCTCTAATAGTAGATCGTATTTATTCTTCCTCTCCTTACCGATTGGAGAAACCTTGTAGGGTAGGTTGTTGAAAAAAACCCATACCACATGTTCGATGTTACTTCATTGACGATTGATAGATCTTTTTATTCATGAACAAAAACATGCTATCATGGTTAAGTGAAGAACGGGAAAAATGAAACTGCTTCACTCATACAACATGCCTTCCTTGTAGACATATATAGACTTGGCACAATTATTCCTATCTGCGACTACCATTTTATCTCCAAAAAGAATTGATCCTTCTAGAGGTATATGAGCATGGCTTAAGAATGACAAAAATTTATCAATCTCGTAGCCATCTAGTTCCCTATATTGCACTATTTGTCCACTTATCGCTGACAACATAGGTATATCACCTTCCTCAAATTGATCTATCTTACCATCTCCCACAATTTCCACTTGACAGTTCACGTTGGGTTTTTTTTTATGTCCATACCCAGGGTCACTAAGATATGTCTCCATTTACTTTAGCATATATAATATCTACCTCCAGCACTTAGGTCCCTCACATTGTTACTTTTAAATCAAATAGAATTTGTTTTCCTGAAAATTCCACATTCCCATCTTAAAAGTCTACTCTCCCCAACCAATTTTCAAAATATCCTCTTAAATGTTGAGTTGTGGAGCTCAATTACTTTAGTTTAGCATGTAAAAGAAACTTGCTGGAAAATATAGTAACCGTCATCTCTTAAGGGGGAACCAGCATCAATCACCCTGGCCCGACATCGGTCAAGTATGAACAGCATTAGTTAGGCAAGTAAGGAACTAGTAGTAGTTAGGTATAATCGGTGTCGGTTACCTATGCGAGGATGTTTTAATTAACTCTTAGGAATTAGATCTATTTTTAGCATCAAAGTATTTCTATTGATTGTAATTGCATGGCTAAGTGCCCTAAGTCTATAAATGACTATATAAGCATAAAATCTAGGGTTTAGAAGTTATAGAATTAACAAGAATTAGAAAGAACCTAGAAAAGGTTGGTGAGAGAGAATTCTCGGTGATGAAGCAAAAATATTGAAGGAAAGAAATTATTAAACATATTAGAGGTGTGGAAGATTGTAAATCTTCATTGTATATCTTGTCAAATCTTTGGATAATAGATTGGCTTGTTTCTTGGTGGATGTAGCCCACACTGGGTGAACCATGTTAAATCTGGTGTTGATTTATGTCTCTTGTTTTGTATATTTCTTCTGGTAGAATATCTACTTTTATTTGCATGTATGATTAGATTCTGATATACTGTCTATACAACCAGTGTGTTAACCCCAACAACTGGTATCAGAGCTTTGTTTGAGGGTTTTGTGTGTTGATAGATTTACTCACAGAGGGTTTTCTGATTGAGTGGGAGCTACAACAATGGCAGAAGAAAACAAATACAAGGTAGAGAAATTTGACGGCCAAAATTATCAATTATGGAAGATGCAGATTGAGGATTATCTGTATCAAAGAGATTTGTATTTACTGTTGGATGAGAAGTCTAGACCTACGAAGATGACTAATGAAGAATGGAATATTCTTGACAGAAATGCTTTGGGATCTATAAGATTGAGCTTGGCAACATCTGTGGCTTCCAATATTACAGAAGCAGCTTCTATGGTAGAGTTAATGAAATCTCTTGCTAAATTATTATGAAAAACCTAGTGCTTTCAAATAAAGTTTATTTGATGAAGAAACTATTTATTTCTAAGATGCATGAAGGTGGATCTACATCTAGTCATTTGAATGATTTTTGATCTATTATAAATCAGTTAAAACTGGTTGTTATACCTTTTGATGATGAAGTAAAAACACTTTTATTCTTATGTTATTTGCCTGATAGTTGGGACAACTTGGTAATGGTTGTTAGTAATACAACATCTGCTAATAATATTTTGAAGTTTGATGATGTGGTTAGTATAATCTTGAATGAAGAAATTTGTAGGAAGAGTACAAAGGAATCATCATCTAGAAATGCTTTGAATGTAGAAAGCATGGGCAGATAGAAGGAGAGATCCAAGAGTAAGAGTAATGAGAAATCAAAGTCAAGGGATAACAGATCTAAATCCAGAAGTAAGGAAATTACTTGTTGGAAATGTGGAAAGAAAGGACATGTAAAGAAAGATTGTTGGTCAAAGGATAAAGATAACCAACAACCAGACAAAGGTAAAGAAGCGAAGACTCTTGTTGCATCAGAGGTAATGCAAGATTCTCTTATTATTTCTTTAGATAGTAGAATTGAATCATATGTTTTAGATTCAGGAGCTTCTTTCCATGCAACCCCTAATAAGGGTTATTTTAGAAATTATGTCCAGGGTAAATTTTAGGCATGTTTATTTGGGTGATGATGAACCTTGTAGTATTACTGGTAAAGGGTAAGTTCATCTAAAATTATAGAATGGAAATACATGGGTATTGAAAGATGTGAGACATGTGCCAAGCCTCTGGAGGAATCTTATTTCTACAGGGCAACTAGGTGAATCTGGTTACATGGTTACTTTTATAGGAGACTCTTGGAAAGTTCACCAAGGGTGCTTTTGTTATGGCAAGAGGTAAGAAGGTAGGAACGTTATATTTATCTACCTGTATTACTGATTTCTTTTCTGCATTATCTACTTCAGATTCAGATGCATGCATGTGGCATAATCAGTTGGGTCATATGAGTCAAAAAGGAATGTAAATCTTAAAGGATAAGGGTAAGTTATCATATTTGAAAGATTTAGATCTTGATTTCCGTGAGCATTGTATCTTTGAAAAGAAAAAGAGAATGATATTTCTCAAAGTTGAGAAAACTAAGAAGGAGCAAAAATTGGAGCTTGTACACTCAAATGTGTGGGGACCAGCTCAGGTAGCTTCTCATGGAGGATCCTAGTATTATGTTACTTTCATCGATGATGCTACAAGAAAGGTATGGGTTTATTGTATTAAACGTAAATATGATGTTTTTCAAAATTTTAAAAGATGAAAACCCCTTGTTTAGGATGAATCAAATTCTAAGTCAAAGTGCCTTAGATTTGACAATGGTGGTGAATATTGTAACAAGGCTTTCAATGATTATTGTTTAGTGAATGGGATACACAGATAAAAAATAGTTCTAAGAACACCACAGGAGAATGGTGTGGCAAAAAATGAATAGGAAAATCATGAAACATGTTAGAAGTATGAGGATACATTCTGGATTGCCCTTGCAGTTTTGGGCAGAAGTAGTTGATACAAAGATTTATTTGACTAACCATGGGTCTTCAAGTTCACTAGACGGAGGAATACCAGAGGAAGCTTAGAATAGAAAAGAGGTAGATCTTTTATTTCTTAAAGTTTTTAGTTCAGAAGCTTTTGTGCGTGTTGATAAGGAAAATAGAAAAAAGTTGGATGCAAAATCTAAGAGGTACACTTTCATTGGTTATGGATTTGGTTTTTTCAGTTTCTATTTTTGGGATTTAGATAATTCTAAACTTATTAGGAGGTGTGATGTTGAATGGAATGAAAAAATAATGTACATGGATCAAATGTTGGTACTCAAGGATGAACAGGTTGAGAAGTTTGTGGATGAAAATGAACTCTCAGATTTGAAAGAATTACCGACAGGGTTACATAGTAACTGGTGTTGGTTGACCCCTAACTGACACCGGTAAGATGAAATAGTATCAGTTACAGAGGATCCAAACCGGCATCGGTTAGCATAACCAACGCCAATTAGAGGTGACCAGCATCGGTCACTATCAGATTTGGATAGGAATGTCTAGGAGACCCATATTGAGTCTTCGGTACCCCAAAATCCTATGAGAATGTCATAAAGGGTAAGTAAACTTCCAAAAATATTTACACCTTCTCTATTTTATTTATTGTTGACTAATAATGGTGAACCATAGATCTTTGAAGAAGAAATGCAGGATAAGACTCACGTTTAGTGGGAGCATGTCATGGATGAGGAGATGGACTCCTTGGAATAGAACTAGACTTGAGATTTGGTCAAGTTGCCAGCAAGTAAGAGAAAATTGCAGAACAAGTGGGTTTATATAATTAAATAAGAAGAGGGTGGACAGAAAAGGTACAAGGCAAGGCTTGTAGTAAATGGATTTGTACAAAAAGTAGGTATTGAATTTGATGAAATATTTTCTCCTGTTGTTAAGATGAACTCTATTTGTACTGTATTGAGTTTAGTTGTAGTAGAAGATTTGTATTTAGAGCAACTAGATGTGAAGACAACTTTCCTTCATGGTGATTTGGATGAAGATATTTATATGCATCAGCCACTTGGGTATGAAGTCAAGGGTAAGGAGAAATAAGTGTGCAGGTTGAAAAAGAGCCTATATGGGCTCAAACAAGCTCTAAGGAAATGGTACATGAGGTTTGATAGTTTTATGCATGAGCATGGTTACTTGAGATGTGGATCTAACCATTGTGTTTATTTCAAGAAGCTTGAAAATGGGAGCTATATTATTTTGTTACTGTATGTGGATGATATGTTTATTGTAGGATCTAGTATGCAAGACATTGGTGAGCTTAAGGGAAAGCTAGCTCACACATTTTCTATGAAGGATTTAGGAGTTGCAAAAAGAATCCTTGGCATGAAAATACATAGAGACAGGAAAAACAAGAAATTGTATTTATCTAAGGAGGATTATATATACAAGGTGTTAGAAAGGTTCAACATGAAGAATGCAAAACTTGTTAGCACACCTATGGCTGGACACTTCAAATTAAGAAAATATCAGTGTCCTTCATCACATGAGGAGTTCAAATACATGACACGAGTATCATATGCCTCAACAGTTGGAAGTCTCATGTATGTTACGGTTTGTACAAGACTAGACATTTCATAGGCAGTGGGAGTTGTGAGTAGATATATGGATAATCCAGGTAAAGAGCATTGGAAAGTAGTCGAATGGATACTTAGGTATTTGAAAGGGACGTCTAGAATGCAGTTATGATATGGCAGTTCAGATATTTCATTAGATGGATATGTTGATTCGGATATGGCTGGAGATATGGATGGTAGGAGGAGCACTACTGGATATATTTTCACAGTAGGTGGGATGAAAATTAGCTGGATTTCAAGATTGTAGAAGGTTGTGGCTTTGTCTACTATAGAGGTAGAGTATGTTGTAGCTACAGAGGCTATCAAGGAGATGATATTGATGAGTAGGTTCATGGAAGAGTTGGGAAAGGAGCAAAGTGATTGTAAACTGTTCAGTGACATTCAGAGTGCAATTCATTTGGAAAATAACTTAGCATTTCATTTAAGAACAAAACACATTTAGTTGAGGTATCAATTCATACAGAAGGTATTGAAGGATGTATAGTTGAATTGGGAAAAGATTTATATGAGCAAGAACCCTTTGGATATTCTAACTAATCCATTAGCAAAGGAGAAGTTGGAGCTACACTCCACTTCTATTGGTCTTTGAGTTTGAGACTTGAAGAGGGAGAAAAAAAGCTAAGGATCCAAGATTGACGTTGTATAGGTATGGTGCAGTAATTAATCTCCAAGTGGGAGATTGTTGAGTTTTGGAGCTTAATTGCTTCATTTTAGCATGCAATAGAAACTTGCTGGAAAATACAGTAACATTCATCGGTTAAGGGGGAACTGACATCTGTCACCCTAGACTGGCATCGGTCAGGTATGATCGACATCAATCAGGATAGTAAGGAACCAGTAGTGGTTAGGTCTAACTAGCATTGGTTACCTGTGCGAGGATGTTTTAATTAACTCTCGGGAATTAGATCTATTTTTAGTATTAAATTATTTCTATTGATTGTAATTACATGGCTAAGTTCCCTAAGTCTATAAACAACTATATAAGCATAAAAGATAAGGTTTAGAAGTAAGAGAATTAATAATAATTAGAAAGAACCTGGAAAAGGTTGGTGAGAGAGAATTCTTGGTGATGAAGCAAAAAGCTTAAAGGAAAGAAAGTATTGAACATATGAGAGGTGTAGAAGATTGTAGATCTTCATTGTATATCTTTTCAAAGCTTTGGATAATAAATTGACTTGTTTCTTGGTGGACGTAGCCCACACTAGGTGAACTACATTAAATATGGTGTTGATTTATATCTCATGTTTTGTATATTTCTTCTGGTAGAATATCCACTTTTATTTGCATGTATGCTTAGATATGATATATTGTTTGTACAACTGGTGTGCTAACCCCAACATTAAAGTCAACATTCCCGTCCTAAAAGTTTACTCTCCCCACCCACTTTTTATCTTTACCTTTAAAGTCAATATTCAATGATTTTATAGTTTATATTATTTATGGTTATAGTTCACGTAAAGAAATGAAAAAAAAAATGCTTATGTTAATGTTTTGTCGTATATAGGTTATCTTATTTATCATAACGTAATTCATTTAATAGTTTTGTATCACCTTGCTATTAATAATTTGTGTCACACATTTTCAAAATTTTATTTCACAATATATTTCATCGCTTATGTAATTGTTTACTTCATAGTTTATTTTATCAGTTTTCTTTACCCTAATTAAATGCGAACATCAAATTCAAACTTTTATTAATCCTTTAGATTAATTTATTTTATTTTTATTTTGATAAAAATAATTTTTGTACACAAAATATTTATGGTAGTTATATCAGTTTAATCACATCAACTAATGATAGTTATCTTCTTTTTGCATGGTAACGTCTACAACCTTGTGATCAAAGAAAAATAATAACGTTGTCAAAGACTAATATTTAAATCAAACACACCACGCAAAAAACTTTCATTGACCTCATCTACAATTATAAATAGTGCACTTTCAGGGTACCCAGATGTTCCTATTCACTGATGATTGCTTTCACATATGCCATTATTACACGTAATCAAATAACAAGGAAAAGTGTTCTCCAAGTTTTTCTCGTCTTTCTCTGTTTTCTCTTTTCTACATTAAACTTTCCCTTTTCTGAGTGATTTTCTGCATCAAATATCACATTTCAAATTTGGTCTAAAACAAACCTCATGCATTTTGTTTTCTCACATAGCCTAAATAAGGGTTTAGCCTTCTACATTTCACATTATCACACACAACTTAAAACTTCACGAATAAAATCAATACATCAAAACATTCCTTTGAACTGGTTCATTGATTGGGACTTGAACACCCAATAAGAACTGCCTCAAACATCTCCCAAGCCAAAAAAACTTAAAACCATCCTTAAACGATCATTCCTTAGGAACCTTGACATCCAATTTTTTTCACATCTCATAATTAATCATGATGATAAAAAATACGTTGTTTGATTTTTTTTTCAACAAATTACATAAATAGATGTTTCTCTATTTCACGTCTATTTTCACTCTCTCACAAATTGAGACAACATAGCAATTTGCTCCATCCAATGATGTTACTTCCCCTAATAATCTCTCCCAATAATATTCTAAACTCAAAACCATGTCATCAGTCACCCAACCCCCTGTCTCTATGACCTTGCTTCATTAGAACCATGTCATCCAACATTGTCCCTATCTTGAAACTAATCCTCATATCCCTCATCAAGCTAGTCTTCCTAAACCAACCACATCATCATCTCTCACTCCTCTAGAGACACTCGGTCCTCCTCCTAACCCCATATATGACTTATTACTCCAAAAATATTGCACAATCTCTCAATCCCCCCGATCTCCTAAATTGGTGGATTGCATTCCACCCACATCCCATTTTAAAAATTCCATTCCATCTGTTATTAATAGGCATGTCCAACCATCTCAACCTCTTCACACTTACATTCTTTCCCATCGTATACTCCAATCGTCTCAACATCTTAACACCCATATCCCCACTTATCATTTACCAAAACAACCTATCCAATTTCAACGAACACATCATGTCCCTATTGTTCAAAATCATCCTATGTAGCAATCCCAACCCATGACACATGTTAGTCCTTACCAAGTAGTTCCCCACACACCTGTACACCCACAAGTTTATCAACCACTTTATCAAACAATTCCCCAAATACCCACACATCCACAAACATACCCTTCACCTTATCAAACTACATTTCAAACCACACAACCAATTCAATATCAACCTAACATCGTGTAAAATTATCTTATTCACACCTTAATGAATCAGTTAGCTAATTTAGAATCTATTACCTTGGCACCTAAGGATACTTTATCCTTTGAAAAAATCTATAACAAATCGATTCATCCATCAGTTCCAATTAAATCCTACCCCCCTCATTAGAAAATTCCTACATTTACTAAGCTCAATAATAAGGAAGATCCCCAACAACATATCCTCACATTTAAACATGCATGTTGTTTTATTGCACATGATCATGATCTACTTTTTTACACTTTCCCCATGTCTTTGTCTGCTCCTACATTGGACTAGTACAATAGTATCCTGTAACATTCCATATTCTCCTTCACTCAACTCGTGTAATTGTTCTTAGAACACTTTTTTATCAATATCGCATGGAAAACCACTATCGCTGACCTATACACCATTCGATGGTTTGAAAATGAGCCTATCATCGACTTTGTCGCATGATGGCATGGTCTTATAAACCAACCATCCTTCACTATTCCACAAACCGAACTCATTGAATTATTATCATGTTCGTTTGCAAAACATATATCATCTACTTTTCAAATCCAATCATTCTGAACCTTTGACAAATCTTTCACAATGGCTCACAAACTCAAAAATCGTGCCATTGAGCAGGGTCATCTTAAACTCAAATCAGCCAAACCTAAAGTTAAATCTACCAAACCATTCAATATAACGACAATTTTAAGGGTGAGGCCAACACTGTGGTCATTAAACCCTCTGCATCTATATCTGGCACATGGCCTCAACAACAAACCCCTCAACCAACAGTCAACTATACCCCCTTTGAAGAATCCTACAATTCCATATTTGATAAGTTGATGACCGTAAAATCCATCCAACTTCCTCCCATATGACCCATGGACAACTCACAAGCCAAGCCTATTTGGTAACAAAACCCACCTTTGTAAATATCATCGAGTCAAAGGTCGCAACATTGAGAGATGTTGTTCCTTCAAAGATAGTGTATAACAACTCATAAATCAAGTGGATATCCAGATCGATAGTTCCACTACTCAAACTTTACCTAATCAACCACCAAAAAATAAAGCCACACCCTTTACATCTCAAATGTCAAATGCTTATATGATTGACACCGTCAATCAAGATCTCATCTTATCACCAACTCCACATGTTCCTACCTTAGACATTATGCCCACTCCTTATGCGAAACCTATTGCACCCACAATTATCACATCTGTGTCAACTTTTACTACTTGTCCTAAACCTACACCTTATCCTGTCCTTATCACATCCACATCAAATTTGACTATACCATCCACCTCATCCACTTCAAGAACACCCAAATCTACCATATTATATTCATCCTTAGCACCTATTTCAGCCCCATTGATATCCACACATATCCCTACATCTCTCACACCTATTCCTTCACCCACATTTTCATTAAATACACCTATTACTACACCTACATTACTCACAACCATCCCAACTAAGCTTATTTCTACTACATGCACCTTTACAGCCCCACCTTCGACATCAACCCCATTAGAAAACATATCATTCTTATCCCTCAAAACATTTATGAAACAGTCAGTCCCACCTACTTCTACACACAAAAATACTCTTACATTTACTGCATTACCCATAATGTCTACTCCATCAGTTATCACATCATCCACATCTCCAAATATCCCAAATATGCCTACATCCATATCTATCCCACCTACCCCAATACCTATCATATCAAAAATTCCACCTATCTCTACCTTGACATCCCTTTCCTATGGCCACATCACCCGGCCTATCCCAACACTCTTTACCTAATCAGTTGTATCACAACGAACAAATCTTCTTGATTTGCAACCCTATCAAAGATACCCTTTGAAACATCCACTGAACTAACACATCCACCTCAATCAAATAAATATGGTTTATATTCTCACTCTATAAATTTAACTCTTTCCATGCCAAAACCTAAACAATCCACATCTCATATAGATCTCATTAATCGCATCATAAAAATACCTATTTCTCCACTAACATCCTAGTCTTGTTTTAGGAAATTTTCTCCATTAATAACCACACCACCACTATCAGATCCTCTGGTTGAGATTATTATCATCCTTGCTAGGAGTAAATATTCTCAGATGAAGTTTAAGGCTCATGGAAAACATCCTCGATAGTCCCCTGCACATCCTCAAAAACATTCAGATTTTCCCTCTTCTCAACAATCCAATGCCACAACATCTATTTTAGGATTAGTCACTCCATCTATGACATATTGTAACAATAAATTTATAGCCAAACAATCCAATCCGATTTTATTTTTCATCTAAGACGCATAATTTACCCATCCAATGTACATCTTCACCTAAATCTGAATCCAAAAAATACAATCCTTCAATCAAATTTTATTTGTCTTCCAAAACACATAATTTACCCATCCAATCTACATGCAGTTTATCTCCTAACTCCAAGCTGAGATATCTTATTAAAACCCATAAGAGTTACCTTCCCCATAACACTTCAATGGGGTCCTACGCAGATATCCTTTGACATTTAACTTGAATATATGCCATCACACTTCCTCCCATTAGAGCCTTTTATCCCTATGTTCCAAAGCCATCATGGTTCAATCCTAATTATAGTTATGCTTATCATCGTACCCCGGGCCATGACATCAAACATTGAAAGGAATTTTAGACAATCATCCATAACCTTATTAAGAAAGATGATTTCCTCATTTGGGGGAAATATCCTTCTCCATCTACATTTAATTCAATTTGTATCCCATCTTTCTAGTTTCCCACGATTCCTTCATCAACATCATCTGTTAACATCCCTCCTACACATGACATTCCTCCTAATGAAGGTACTTCATTTTTCATCAATACCGCACATCTTTCCAAACACACTTGTGGTCTTTGACCATTTATCCCATCTAAATCTAAAACAATCTCATCTAAACTCTTTCGACATCCTTTAACTCCTTCACATTTAATTCATTTAGGGAGAAGCCTTCCCTCACCCTTGAGTATATCATCAGTACAACTCCCTTGTCACTAGGGGACTTCACTCATTGACATTATTTTGTTCACCTTCTTCACTTTCATCCAATCTAGACTAATTTTGTCTCAATCCTCATCTCATTATAAGTCCACTTTTTTGGCCATTTTTTCCTTCCATTGAGGGACCATATTTCCATTTTCATTAAATTCCACCATTGTGGCCATATTTGTGTCTCTCTTGGGGCATCATTTATTTTCATCCAAATCCACTGTCATGGTCATATTTTTGCCTCCTTAATTACATAGTTTTATTTCCTGCTTGTCTATCATCTCATCTTGTTGTAACTTAATGTATTCCATTTCTTGATAGTAAATTGGAAACATAACCTCTTAATGCATTGCACTTGTGACTAGTCTACTGTTAACATTTATACCAATGAGAACTTAGTCATATCTGTAGATCATTTCATCATCCTTAGCCCCTTATATTTTTCATTGTAATGATACAAATTATGTGGTCTTCCCTCATTACTTTGATATGACCCCATAACCATTACATCCATCACCTTCTCATTCTCTTATTGCATCCATGCAAAGGGTCGAGGGATGTCTCTTGTACATTCATTATCCCCTCCTAAGTGGTCTACTTTGCTATTCCCAACTTCCCCCCATGTAAAGCTAAAATTCATGTATGCAAAAGGAAAAATCAAAGTTATAAAAAAAATAGACTAATCCCTTGAAGGACAATTGTTCATGCAAAAAAAAAAATAGAAAAAGAAAAAGAAAAGCATAAAAATCAAAATCAAAGAAAAATCAAAATAAATATAACAATCCCTTGAAGGATGACTATCATATTATTCTTCCCATCAATATTATGTATATCATAGACCATACCCTCGAAGGATAACTACTCTTTTGTTATGGAATTTGGAAGGTTTCCCACATTGATCAATCTTCCTTTTATCAACATTCTTGGAAAGCTTCCCACAATGATTAGCTTTCTTCTATTTGTCCTTTCCCTTTCTCAGAGCTGGGGCATAAACTTAAGGAACACCACCTTTAGAGAACCTTCTTCCCGCATACAAGTTACATCTCAAATCCTTTTTCATGTCAACCTTAGGTTTACAAGCATCTTTCATCCATATTTCTCTCAAGGTCTTTTGGTATAACTAAATATCCTTGGTTATGTGTTAACACATGCTATTGGTTGCAAGTGAAATGCCTTGAGTGGTAAGCTTTCTTGTTTATCTCCAATCTAGTTTAAAACATAGTTTCCCTATACACCCTTGCTACAACTATGTTTCTGTTGGTCCGAAAATCTGTCGGCTGGGCAGATCTATGGATAAACGAGCCAACAGTGTGCAGGGCATAGCCCCTCTTTGAGTCAGCAAAGTGAAACTGGTTTATTGCTATTCTACCAGTAGGAATCTGTGTAAGTCTCACAATAGTCTGCCTTCGGTGGTTTGGGATCTCATCCCAGTAGGGTGTTTCTGACTGCAAAAAGAAAGGGAAGAAAGAGAAGATGAAGAAAGAGCAAGTCCGGAGGAAGAAAAGAAATGAATTCCAAAGTAGAAAGGTCAGAGGGTTTATGTTTTGGGATTGGTAGTAAACAGAGCCAAACCTACTTGCATAAATGAACAAAGCAATACTGATGAATAAATGACAATAAAATAGAAGTAGATTTAACAGAATGAACACACAGATCTAACATAAGAGAGATCCAATGCACATAACACATGTATTTAGCACAAAGTCTGAATATTGTATTAATAATTCTTTCTGTTACAAAAAGCTCAAAGTCTTTTCTCCTCACTTCTATTTTTCATCTGAAAGATATTCACTCATGCCCAATACAACAAGCATTGGGGTATTTATAGAAGAAGGAGAGAAAAGAAGGCAAAAAGGAGCCAACCACCTATTTACGAAGATATTTACAAAATATCTCAAAGTCATGTTGACTTTTGACAACTTGATGGATGACATCATCCCATGGTGCAACATGGATGATGTCATTGTTTGTGCCAACATACTCCAGATATTCACAGAAAGAAATTCAAAGAAGAGAGAAAGAAGAAGAAGAAGAAGCCACTATTCATCATCATCATCCTGCGGCCGAAAGGGAGTAGCTTGCTTTTGCTGCTGCTCAGGTGACGAGATGTGAAATTGAGCGCGGTATTCCATGAGCTTGCTAATCATGGGCCCTAGTTGATCCTGGGAAGGATCCTTGTGTCACTCACTGATCACCTCACAAGTCTCCCGCTCATTTATGAGCTTCTCTAGGAGTTTGGAATATTCTTTTTCAGCTTCTATGAGGAACTCGATGAAATCCCGACAGGCCAGCAGGTTGTTGATGGACTCTGCGTCAAAAGAGATCTCTGGCCCCAGTCCTCGTGACACGATCTCCTTGAAGATCTGAATGGTTTCATCAATTTTCCTTAAGGTGAAGGAAGGAGTAAGAAACCCTGGAGACATGTTGATAATGATTTTTTCCATTTGGTGCATCACGTCTAGGGCTTCTTCCTTTACCTTATCGATCTTTTCAAGGACAAACTCTAGTTGATCCATCCGGTAGTCCAAGGTGGAAATGACTTTTTTGAGGGCTCTGGGATGACCGAAGACACCGAACTTGACTAGATATTTGACTGAACAGTCAAAAATTTGTTGGAAGGTCTCATGCTGCAGCCTAGCATGGTCCATCTCTTCTGATATGGGTCATGCTAGTGCTTGGAGCTCTTTATTCACCTTGTTGATGTTCAAATACAAACCAGAGAACTCAGTGATCAATTTTTCACTGTCTTTGAGGATATGGCTCCTCCAAGCAGAAACTGCCATGCCCTGCTCACCGATCTTTGCATATTCATTAATTTTATCCTGGCTCAGAGGCTCAGGAGTCTCGGCGGTAGTCGTGGGAGGTGCACTACCCATCTTCTATAAGGCTTGGAGCAGATGTTTGTTTTTTCTCTTTCAATAGCCTTTTCTCTTCTTTTGTTTCTTGAAGCTTCTTGCAGAGGGTGTTGACTGCAGATAAGGCTTCTCCTTGAAGGCTCTCAGAAGATGTACCAATTGTGACTTGAGTCATTGTATAATTTGTCGGAGACAGATCCTTTTTATCCTTGAGGGGATTAGGGTATGTGATCTCCATCACCCTCTCTCCCGAAGAACTCTGAGAGAAGCGTGTGACAGGCTTCTGTTTCTTTGCCCCTTTGGATGGGATTACAGAAAAGTCCATCGGAGTGATGGGAACTTTCCTTTTTTGTTGACTTAAGTGCTGGGAGATCCAGGCTGGACTTATGGGAGAAGGGCCAGAAATAGAGAAGGGGACAGCTGCAGTAGTAGAAGGGAAAAAAGTGGAGACACTTGGAGGCAACATCGAGAGGGAGGCTGAAGAAGTGCCCACGGGAGAAAGAGATACTACAGGAGAGGAAGACATAGGAAGGGAAGGGAGCTCGGAGATGAGGGAAGAAATGGAGGGGGACAGATTTTCGAGAGAAGAGAAGATGGATGAAGAAGCGGGAGGAACGGTAGAAGAAGGGGGAGAGGACACGAACAAAGGAATGGTCACTTGAGTCACTCGAGGAGGGGAAGGAGGAGAGGAAGAAGGGATAGAAGGGACCTCAATTGTTGTAGCAGTGCTGACATCCTGAGTGGATGGGCCTATTGGAACATCATCTTCTGCTTCTTTCTCTGGAGAAGCCAGAGTTATGATCTGTTCAGGTGCAGCGGAAGGAGGACTTTCAAGAGCTTCCTCTTGAGTGGTGCTAGATTCACCCTCTTTGCTTTTTCCTTTGCCTTTAGTCTGCTATTTTGATCTAGGAGGTGCGTTACCCAATGGAGAGGTTGTGAAATTGACCCCGAGGTAGATGAGTCCGTTCATTCGGTACCAATGCTCTGTTCTACGCAGAGTTTCCTTGACCCTTTCCTCAATTGTCTGAGGAGCTTTGTTTCTATCAATCACCACAAAAGGCCAATCGTCCCCACCTGTATCAAGATATACTTGATCCACTTCCTCCTCAATAGTTTGGTAGCCTTTGGGGACGATGGCTACCCCGTACTGGATGATTTCTACCAAGGCCAATCGAGAATGGTCCTTCCTTCTGAGCTCCACCTCATGATATAGGTCAATGTAAATATCCTCGATCTGAGGGATATGGATTGGATCGAGCTTGGCCCTAGGAAGACAGTTTCTCAGGTCGAAGGTAGGCCTTGATGAGAAGTCATGTTTTAGGTTTAGCAGCTCCAGCTCTGTAAACATGTCTTTTGCCTTGTGGTGAGTAAGACATGTATATCTACCCACTGTGAGGGGGAAAGGAGTTCCACCCTTCTTTCTTTTTTGGCACTTTTCATGATAAGTGACTAGCTGTCTTGACAGCTCTAGCAGAATCAATTTTGGTCCATCATACCTTGGCAGTCTAGTTGGCTCTCCCAGGAAGTTAGTTGCCCTTAGATAGGTGAATGTGGGGAATTGGGTGAACAGGGCCCCCCATTTTTCAGTGGCTTCCATGATGCTCTTGGTGGTGCGACCGTAAGTCATATTTGGCCTCAATAGGCAGATGATGAAGTAGAAAAATGCATCGTTGATCTTTGTAAATTAAGGGATGCTATTTTCCAGCCTCAATTCTGGATAGTATTCATATATTTTGACCTAGGGCCAAACCCCACTCCGCATCAGGGCTGGGTAGTCCCTTTCTGAAGCTACAACATAAACAACATAGGAATTCATGTAGAATCTCCCAGTTGTGGTAAATTTTTGTAGCTGCTCAGAGATCGTGATGCTTATTATTTCTGCCCAGCAAAAGCGTTGATCAGGCACATTCTTGTTCATAGTCTCTAAGTACCGCAGCATCCATTTATGGAAAAAGTGGGCGTCAGGAAGCCTAAAGACTCTACTCAGGAACGTGGTAGTGTCACTGAGCTCCTCTGAAAAATCGTTGCGGTGAATGATTTGTGGCCAATGGGTTACTACCTTTTTATTCTTCAGATAGACCTCGTTCATCAGCTGCATGCACTGATCTTCATTGTCGTCCCATGCCTTAATGCAATCATCTTGGCTGACGGCCACAAAGTTCCGGTGATGAGGAATGCCGAGTATTATCTCAAAGTGGCGGGCAGTGAGGTTGATTATGACCTCGCCCTTCTCATTTACGACACACCTTGTGTCTTTATTATAGCACCGGGCAACCACCATCATGAATTCATTGTTAACGGCGTTGACTAGGATTCCCCCAGAAAAGTGCAGGGCACTTCCTATTAGCTTGTCCATCCACGGACTTCTTACGACCTTCTGAGTCCTGACCCAGAATTCCTCCAAATCAATATGATCCAACTCTGAGTCTCTGATGTCCACATCACACTTAGCCTGGGAGTCGGGCATTCTGACCCTCTGATATTTATACTTAATGTCTTCCTCTATGAGCTTGGTCTTGCCTTTGGATTTGGTGGGTCTCTTGCTTGATGTTGACATATGTTCTTCTGAGTTGAGCTGCTGATCTGCAAGAATAAGACGTGAAACCCAATTGAAGAAAGCCATGTCAGGTGCTTGATTTTCCATTGAAATTCCTAACAGAAGAAAGAGTTAGCAATTTTAAGGCCTCGGGGTGCATGGCGCATGAATATTACAGATTGCATAGCGAAATAGGCAAGGCGCACAGGAAAAAGGTGTTGCAGGAGATAAATCAGCGCCAAAGGGCGCATAGCGCATAGCCACTGTAGGGTACATTCTGTGTTGTTGTAAGGACAAGTGCGGCTGCACCATGTGGATGTATTTTGTAAAAGGCGCATGTATCTTTCATGTTGCATGAAATTTCAGTGCGCCAAAGGCACATATATGGTTTGTGTAACATGTGCTTTTGGCGCACTTAAGGGAACTTGGCACGGCGCATGGAGGGTCTGCACAACATGATGTTGCTGTGATGAGGAACACGCCTGCGTCTTTATAGCTTAACACTTTGTGCATATGAAAGAGCTGTTACATGGGCGCAGGAATTCTTTATGTTGCATACAAGTTTGATGCGTCAAGGGGCACATGGGAAGTATCTGCAGCATGTGAGGGAAGTGTGCCATGAGGGCGCATCTTTTTATGATGAAGCAGGCAGGGAAAGAGTGCCATTGGTGCGGCTGCTCATTGTGCAACAGGGGTGACAGGTGCACCAAGGGCACAACTGTTTTTGATGTAGCATGATGGGCCAATGCGCCAAAGGAAAAAGAAAATGCGTGCTCCTTTTTTTAGGTTCAAATTTCTCTCAGGGGGGTTTCCATGGTTAAGCTCTCTTTTGTGCAGGGTTCATTTGGGGGATGAAGAGCCTGAAACAAAGGGGTTTCAGACCATCATTTTTAGGACAGAGCTTCCTCTACCAGCAGATCTGGAAATAGGAGGAAGAAAATGTGGAAAGACAGCAAAAGGGGGGGGAAAAAAAAATTCATGAATTTTATTCCCTTCAAACAATCAAATTACATCCACAACAACAAAAAACCAAAAACACCAAATGCAAAAAAGAGAGAGAACCTCTTACCCGACTTTTATAACGAAGAAATGCATGACAGGGGTCCACAAAGCAACTCGAAAGTGACGGGGTAGGTGTGCTGACAAGCTTAAAGAAAAATAATGAAAATAGTCACGTGATTGCTCCGGTGATAATGACAGCGCAGACGCGCTTATATATAGGTGAGGTAGTAATAAATGTGCCACCAACTTTTTAAAGGGGCGCACCGAATGAGCTGTCAACATGAGAAAACATGCGCCCTTTGGTGCACCGAAAGAATTGTCAGCACGAAGATATGTGCACCCTTTAGCGCATCGGAAGTGGTGTTGACAGAGGAAAATGTGTGCCTTTGGCACACCAAAAAGAGGCGCAACAAATGTTCTGTTGACAGGAAGGCGCATGCGCCTCGACGCACGCAGGGAGGCTTCAACATAGAGAGGCGCACCAAAATGCCTGCTGACACAAGAAATTTTGCACCAAAGGTTTTAAAGGGGGCGCATCAAAAGTTGATGTTGCATAGTCATTCTATGCGCCCGGCTGAAAAGACCAAAAATGACTAAGTTCGGAAAACCAGATTTCCTGGGAAGGGATTTTTCAACGTTCTGAACGCAAGGGATCCCTAACGAGGGATCGAAACAAAATTTCGGTACGGTTATCAGTAAAATTTCCCTGGTCAATTTTACAAGATAACAGTTTCATTCATCTCATCAAGGTCATCTTTTATAAAAATCACATAAAATTTCACAATATGAAATCTATATCTATCCATAATCTCCATGAATGTGCTTTTGAATACACTTTTCAGTTTACAAATTCTACTTGATCACCATTGTAGTTTGTGAATCCTACTTGAGGATCTTTCTCAAGGAAATTTCATTATCCTGCAGCTTCTTATCCCCCAACATGTTCAACAATGTATTTGATCTATTGCTCTTTTCTCCCCATTTCCACTCATCACCATTTGTCTCCACATCATCCTTCTCACCTTTATGTCCCCTTGTACCACGCCGAATATCTTACTTGCATTTCCTCTTGAGTTTCCCTTTCACTCTTCTACTTTCATTTTGACAATCATACTTAACCATCCATACAGCCAGAGAATCTTAGTTAAGGTATATATTCTTCCTTGGATCCTCCCCTGGAGAAGCTTCTCCACCATTTCCTCTTTCAATGGATGACAATCACCACCACAAACATTTTTCCGCTCCTCTTTTTTTGTTGAACACTCTTACCTCATCACTCCCACCAAGTGGACATCCCAATTAAGGATTACCCTTACACTCTCCATCTACACTGCATATGTTCCTCCATCCACTCATGTCACACTCCTTCATTTCCTTGATATCACCTCCTTTCATCTATTGTTCCCTTTTGGTATACACCGCTTAGTATTTTCATCATTCTTCTTCTTCTTCAACTTGGTGATCCTACTTAACCATCCCCATCACATGAAAACCTTACTTAAGAGTCCCTCTTAAGAACGGTTTTCCATCTAACCCTTCCACCTCCCATCATATCTTCCTCATCTTCTGTCTCCCACATCTCATAATAATTGTCCACTCCAACCAACCATTCCACTCTTGTATCAAATACAATGTTGTCTTTCTCCTTCCATATCATCACTACTAGTTTGTTGATTTTACTTAACTCCTCCTATGGCATGACGATCTTACTTAAGAGTCCCTCTTAAGCATGATCTATCATCCTGCACTCACCCACCATTCCACATTCTCTCCATCTACTTTTTCATTGTTCCCCATCATCACATCCTCTCACCTCCTCTTCCATTCTCGCAAACACCACTTCTTACTTGCCCCATGTTCATCTCCATCATCCTTGCTTGGTAATATTACTTAACCATTTCTTCCCCATTCATTTCATGTCTTGTTTCTTCATTTTTTTCCCATTCATTCTCATCCACTACGTCCTCTCCTCACCTTCATCTTCACACACATTGTTATCCCTCCTTTCATTACTCTTTCCACTCCATCTTCTAGAGTTCTCCCACATATCTACCCCCATACTTACCCATCATTGTCATTGATCATCTCCTAACATTCTTTCATCATCAAATTCTATTTCCACTATAGGAATTATTGATGGAATTCTCCTAAAAATCACTCATCACCATTCTGCATAGCCTGGATCCTTCTCTTTGATATTCACCATTCTATATTCATTCCTTCCTTCCTTTGTGTCGTCTGATCATTATCGGGGGACTTCTCCTAACATCCCTTCATTGGTGTTCCCCCTTCCATTCCTCATTTACTTTCCACCTCATCTCACATTTTATCCCATCCTTTCCTACTGATCATTATCGATGGATTTATCCTAACATCCATTCACTGGCATTTCCTCTCCTATCCCTTCCTATCTTTTTCTTTGCCACCTCTCCATCTTTCATTCTTCCTTGCCAATTTCTTCACTATCTTCATCATGCACCCTCTCTCTATTTTCTCATCATCAACTTATCCCCATCTCATGCATCTTTACATTTTTTCCAATCCATGTCATTCCTCCCATCAAGCTTCTCTTTACATTCCTTATGTTTCTCACTCTTTATTGAATATCTTCGTTCTTGGTTACCTTCCTTCTACATAAATTTCTCCATTGTCTTATCCTCCTTTCTGATCCTCATCTTATTTCACTTCCTCTATATCGTCTTCCTCCCCGTTTTACCTCACACTTCCCTCTTATTTCCCCATTGATAACCTAACTCTTCAATGTTGTCCCATATTTTTTATCATCCCACCATCCACATGTATTTCCATGCGGTTAGTTCCATATTCTTTGCCTTGGATTTATTCACTATGATCTGGTTCCTTCAATTTTCTTTTCTCTATCATCTCTTTCATTTTCCATTACTTCTCTACCTTCCTCTACTTCACCCTTCTTCACACCTTTCATTTTAAATAACTCTCTCCCTTTTTCATAATTTCACCCTCTTCTCTATCCTTTTCTTTTCTTCTCCTTTTTTGTCCTTCATCATTTTCCCCTTCCTCTATAATCATTCTTTGTTATCTTCTTCATCCCATTTCATTCCTTTTTTTCTCCTCCTCCGTCTTCATTCCTCTATTCCATACCATTTTCACCTTCACATTCAATATTTCTTACTCTTCTCATAATCAACCAGTCCTCCTATCTGTTCCCTTTTCTCTTTCTCAACACCCCTCATACCTAGCATTCACAACCAATGCCAATGTTTCTCCATTTATGTACCAATTTCAATCCATTTCATTATTGTTCTCATTCTTCTCTCTACAACATTGACCTCTTATATTTTTGAGAACCCTATCACATATTTTATCTTCGTCAGTCCTCTTGCAGGGGCATCATCATATCCATTTCTAGGAATCTCTTCCCATCTTCCTTTGACATTGTTTTCTTGGAAGATACCATAACGACCATCACCTATCTGATATTTTTCTCTTCCATGGATGTTTGTCAAAGAAGTGGGACTATTTTCCTTCTTCTTCACCCCATTATTCATCTACCTTCAATTAAAAACCTTTCTTAAGAAACATGTATTCAACATCCTATTTAACACCCTCTTAGGGAATTTTATCATATTTTTTCTTTATATCCACATTTGTGGCCATACTCATTCCCATTGATATTTTATTTCAACATCCATCTCCCATTATGTCATCTTCATGTCCTATGTTGGGACACCTTTTCATCCTTATACTTGTTGATGCATATAGCTCAATGTTTGTCCTTCTCGTGCCTTGTGTTAGGGCATCATTATTTTCATCCTCACCCCTTTTTTGGACACATGATTTTTCACTTGATTCTTCACAGACAAAGGATTGTGAATATCTTTCGCATTCAATTACGCATATTTTTATGTTTTCCTATGACTCATTAGTCATCACAGTTTACATCCATACTGCAGTGGTCTTCACCCATTCATTGGTCTATAGAATGTTGTCACTTGTCTCCGTTGAGACCGCAATTATCCTCTACTGATGTGATATTGGAGTCACCGCCATATTTTTCATTGATATTACGATCCTTTTGTTGGGATTTTGGGGACAATAGAATAGTGATATGATTTAATAACAAACAAAAATCATGCACACATGATCCAAATTATTTTCCCACAAAATCTACAGCAGTGGAAGTATAAACTAGAATAATCCAAATCACAAAAAAGTACACACACATAACAAGCATGTACCTTGGTTCACCCAATGTGGGCTACGTCCACCAAAGATAGAGATCTCATATATATATATATATAACAAGAGATTACAAATATTGAATTACTCTTCTGCATAAGAGTACATGTATCTCTACAAGAGTATCTCCTCCTCCCAGATATCCCCAACCTGATCTGCTTGAGTACACAAAATCGTGCCTCCATACCACCACTTGTGTCTTCTCTAGATCTCTAACCGGATCTACCTGAGTGCACTACAACCATGCCTCTCAAACATAACTAGATCTCACATACCTGAAGCTACCCTACATCTACCACTGTGCAGCCAAGCTCTCACTGTATTGTGAATCTGTAAACAAGACCTCTACAATATCTAGATCTACATGGATCAACAATACAATATGATCTCATGGATCTACAATACAAGACTAGATCTACATAGATCTATAATACAAGATCTCACCAACATGTGGATCTACAAGAAGAAATGTTATGTGCTTTGCATACTATGCAAGCCATTACAATGAGACAATAAATATACAAAGGAAATACAGTAGCCTGTTATTTCCTTCTGTCCAGCTCCTCTCCATGGAGTCTCTGTCTTCATGTAACCTGTTCCTTTTTCCTCTTCTTCTTCTTCATCTTCATCCTCTCATTCTCAGAGAATCAAGGATCTAATCTGATCCTTCTCTTTTTCTTCATCTCCGCTTCTAAACCCTAGATTTCATGCTTATAAAGGCGTATATAAACTTAGGGAACTTTAGCCATGCAATTACATCAAATAAATCTACTTTAATGCTAAAGATAGATTTAATTCCCGAGAGTTAATTAAAACATCATCACACAGGTAACCGGCAGCCGTTAGCCTTAACCTGATCAGCCAGTTCCCACTTTCTCTGACCAATGTCTGTCCCACTTGCTATGAACGATGACAGGTTGCAGTTCCCACTTGCTCTGACCGATGTCTGTCCTATCTGACCAATGATGGGTTGCTATATTTTCCAGCAAGTTTCCATTGCATGCTCAAGTGAAGCTATTTAGCTCCACAACCTAACAATCTCCCACTTGGAGATAAATTGTCTGAACCTTTGTACCTGTACCTGTACATCACCATCCTCTACGTACACCATGAAGACCATCTATTCTTTCCTTCAACAATTCTCTCAAAAAAAAAAAAACCAGGAAGATCAAACCATCTTCTCAAACCAAGAAGATAAAACCATGACTTACCAAACCTGCACGAAGCTACAACTGATCCATGACACCAAGCTATCTATACATCAAGCTCCCACTGAATCATAACACCAAGCCTCTCATGCAGCCAAGCCAACATGACTAACACACCTGCAAGAGCTCCCACTCAAACTGAATTTCTGAGCCTCAATCGCATCCATAGCCATACCTGTAAAACCAACCATGTTCTCCATCCATCTATCCATGTCTCCATGCAACCACCAATGCAACTGACCAAGACAAGTCAAACTGGAATATGCGAAAGCAAAACAAGATCCTGGGTAAAGACAACCCAAATGAGTTCTACCTGCAATAGTGGGTGATCAATCCACAAACCTACATAACTCAAAGAATCCAAACACTGCAATCTGTAAATCCAATCCCTGCATAAACAACTAGCATGTCCAAGACAATCATCTATAGATAACATCTCTCAAGGAGTAACATAGTAACAAGAGGAAATACAAACATCCCCTACTCATGCTCAAGGAAACTGAACCTAGCTCATAGGCATCCATGTGCAAATCAAACATTTGCATCATCATAGACTCACAAAACTGAATCTATCCAACATGTACAAACTCACCATGTACATCCATCCATATCACTAGCTCTCCAGAAGCTCCAAGTCTGCCACCCCGACTAACTCCAAAGCCGAATATGAATCTTGTGCTCATCAATGTCAATAACAAAACATCCATGCTAAACCATGCCACTAATACCAAGTGCAAATACCAGCAAACATGTCATCAACATACTCTGCACAAACCAACCAAGATGAAAGCAAGACAAAGGGCACCATCTTAAAATGGTAAATAAACACTGCTGTCAAACCTGTAACCAAACCGACCATGGTTTCCTAACCCCCCGGTACTACTGACCGACCATGTTACCAGATGACCGACCACGGTTAATCCTAACCACACCGGTCTCTGTAACTAGCATATTTCTCTTTTAACCCTTAAAACTCTGAAAAATTGCTCTATCATCTTCACCCAGCTGAATCTAACCATCAACTGTAATCCCATAGGAATATCCAGGCACCAAAAAATAAACCAGAAGTGACATCACAAAGCAATAAACTCAATATACCTACAAATCCATGACTGTCCTCCAAAACCAACTAGTGCCTCTGCCACTCTGAATAGTAGCAATCTCCTCTCACTCTGCATGTGCATCATGTATCCAATCCTGCAATGCCAACAACCATGGCTTGCTCCCACTGAACATGAAATCCCCTGCACTGCCTCTAACACCAAGCTCAAAAGCTAATATGTCAATGAGAAATAAAACCAAATGAAAGAGAATATAAAATGATTCCCTTTATTATCAAAGAATACTTCTACATCACAGAAGTTTGGACTTCTTGTGAAGTAGGTGAATCAACTTCTTTTCATCCTATGTACACAAAATCTTTCATTACTTGCAACTATGTCTAACCATGAATTTTCATTGAGGATCTCATCCTTAGACTAGAAACCCTTGTCCTCAAGATTCCACACAACTGGGAAATAAAAGTCAAACAACACCAAGAAACCATGGTGTAAATTTGTGCACACAATCCAAACATAATATCAGTTGCTCCAAACGAAAGAAATAAAACATGAACCATATAGAGATACCTGACTCAAAGTCTCAATGGACTAAACCAAGCCAACTCCATCCTCTTTCTGATCCAAACATTGAAGTGATCAACACTGTTTCTACATGTACACACTGTGCCAGAAACCAGATCCTCCAAAATAGGACACTGAACCATCCATGCCCTCTCTTGCTGCAAAAAACCCATGTACAGATAAGTTGCCACAAAGACCAACCATGGTCATCCCCTAACCAACCATGGTTAGCTGACCAATATCAGTTCCTTTGTGACCGACCTCGGTTCTCAGATCGATGTCAATGCTGCTGGAATGAACCCAACACCACACAATTTGGCATAGCACACCACACCAGGTGCCTACTTCGACCGAAGCTGATAGTTGAGCTGAGCCAGTCATTTCAAGAAGCATCCAAATCTCGTACAAAAAACAATACAACAAATCCATGCAATAAATTACATCAAGATGAAATACATCACCTTACCAGCACCAAGATACTCAACCACATCTTCAACTGAAGTACATGCTTCTCTGATGGAAGCCCCGTCTTCATGTTCTGTGCAACTATATTCCTCTCTACCGAATCCCATGCATCTAACTACACCAAAGGATGCATAACTACTCCTCTATTTCATTCTCAGATCTAGATCTGCAGTCCCAAACATGCATGTGCAACCAAAATAATATAAGCACTGCAATACCAAGGTAAAACCATACCTCAATAACCGGATCTGTAATCTGACCAACATGTTGTGCCTCCAAGAACTAGGGACACCTCAGCAAACAAGATACATTCTATGCATCTTTCCATTTCTTCAGATATGTGATTTTCTATTTAAAACTAGGCTTCTCAGTAACCAACCATGGTCACCCTGTAACTGACCACGGTTACCCTGTAATGACCACGGTTACCCTGCCGACATCTTCCAGTTGGTTGCCACATAACCAACGCTGGTCACTGTAGTTCTCCAGCAACCTTACTCTTCCAGCTCCCACTTGAGATTAAATCTCTTCCTGTGATCTTCTCATCAGGAAAAACAAACACTTCTCTGATACCAGTTGTTGGGAATAGGGGACTGCGGAATAGTGCTATGATTTAATAACAAAAAAAATCATGCACACAAGATCCAAATTATTTGCCCACAAAATCTACAACAGTGGAAGTATAAACTAGAATAATCCAAATCACACAAAAGTACACACACATAACAAACATGTACCATGGTTCACCCAATGTGGGCTACGTCCACCAAAGATAGAGATCTCATATATATAATATAACAAGAGATTACAAACCAACTCTTCTGCACAAGAGTACATGTATCTCTACAAGAGTATCTCCTCCTCCCAGATCTCCAACCTGATCTGCCTAAGTACACAAAACCATGCCTCCATACCACCACTTGTGTCTTCTCCAGATCTCTAACTGGATCTTCTTGAGTGCACTACAACCGTGCCTCTCAAACATAACCAGATCTCACATACCTGAAGCTACCCTGCATCTGCCACTGTGCAGCCAAGCTCTCACTGTATTGTGAATCTGCAAACAAGACCTCTATAATATCTAGATCTACATGGATCAACAATATTAATATGATCTCATGGATCTACAATACAAGACTAGATCTACATAGATCTATAATACAAGATCTCACCAACATGTGGATCTACAAGAAGAAACGTTATGTGTTTTGCATACTATACAAGCCATTACAATGAGACAATAAATATACAAAGGAAATACAGTAGCCTGCTATTTCCTTCTGTCCATGAGCTCCTCTCCTTTATGGAGTCTCCTGTCTTCATGTAACCTATTCCTTTTTCTTCTTCTTCTTTCTTCTTCTTTCATCTTCATCCTCTCATTCTCAGAGAATCAAGGATCTAATCCGATCCTTCTCTTTTTCTTCATCCTAACTTCTAAACCTAGCTTTCATGCTTATAAAGGTGTATATAAACTTAGGGCACTTTAGCCATGCAATTACATCAAATAAATCTACTTTAATGCTAAAGATAGATTTAATTCCCGAGAGTTAATTAAAACATCATTGCACAGGTAACCGACGTGCCGGTTAGCCTTAACCGATGGTCAGTTCCCACTTGCTCTGACCGATGTTGTCCTAATCTGAGAGACTGATGAAAAGTTGCGGTTCCCACTTGCTCTGACTGATGTTTGTCCTGTCTGACCAATGACAGGTTGCTGTATTTTCCAGCAAGTTTCCATTGCATACTCCATTTTGAAGATGATCTATCTCCACAACCTAACGAGCTAGGTCATCCTAGGGAATCATAGTTGAAAAACTTCGAGGATGATCATTGAAGCATTCATGTATGACGTGAAATAAAGTTCAAGATGGAAAGGCACCCTTGTTCATTTTTATCTTGAGAAGCTTGCTATCACAAACCACTCAACAAAAAAGTGTTTGATATATGTAGACATGAATTCTTTGATTTAACGCACCTCACATCATCTCGAAGTTTCCAATTGATACAATTGATCTAAAAGACTTGTGAAGATGTCCTAAATAGGCCTTAGTATGGATCCTGAAGCTATGTTACTCACCTTTATTTAAGGAGAAGATGAAATGGTGTTGAAGGTGGACCTATTTGATAATTAAAATTTTGGCATGTTCTCCCATCTCAATATGGTTGAATTCATGGGTATTAATATAAACAGAAGACAGAAAATTCTGAAATTCATGAAGCCCTAATCTATTGATCTCATGTACCATGTCAATCATGCTCTCCACTCCATCTAAGAAGTCAAACCTTCAAGCCCACGAGATGACATCATGTCTATTAACCTGAGGTCAATTTATCAAACCTATGGTTACTTGATATAAGGCCAATCTAACCTGAAAATGATGTAACAAATATGTGATTTCCCGACACTATGAAAAGGAGCTGGATATCATATACAATATATACAAGAAAAGTTACCAACAACAAGACCCAGATAAGAGGCATGAAGATTCTCAAGAATGCAACAACATGATGGTCCACTGAATCTATTAAACAAGAGTAATGAGTTTCCATTGTTCAATGAATATTCTTTCTTATTCAAATGCCCATGTGAACACGGGACTGTGGACAAGAAGAAGATAGGGAGATCCCTCATCATTAAATGGATAAGTCTGAGGTTTTGTATATGTCCATTGTTTTTGCATGATCTATATCATTCATAAGGTTATGTGATAAGTCTTGGTATGACACGGACAATTAGATAGGATCCGAAGAAGTGCATTGTAACATGATCAATATGGAACCAGGTTATGTCTAGGAAGGTCTTGTATGAGTTTGGGAAACATTATCCAATGAGAAGTGAAGCTATTTCAAGAGGTTTAAAGTAGGTATGTATCTCATTCGATCAGGGTATCTATCAAGTCTCGGTGCCCATAGTGATGGTACAGTCATCGTAAGGAATTTGAGGTCCTAATCCCTCCATCATTCGAAGTTGTTCGTGAATTCCAGTATTAGATTTCACCCTCGCGAGAACGAGGTTTCTTGTACAACAATATTATCTTCACTTCTCACATAATCAATGGAAAATAATATTATTGACCAATCATTTGATATAATGATGCTTTAACTCAATATGTTTGGTTTTAGCATGTAAAACTAGATTCTTAAATAATTGTATTACCCCCATTTTTCTCAGAAAAAATCTATGTAGACTCAAGTTGAGACTCTCTAAAATCAATTAAGAGTATTATAAACCACATACCTTGTGTGAAATAGTATGTAACAACTGCATATTTATATTTGGTAGAGGATAAAGTAACTATATATTTCTTCTTTTATGACCGTGAAACCAAACCAATTCCTAATGTGAAGTAATAATCTAAAGTATACTTCATGTCATCAAATGAACCTCCCTAATATGAATAAGTGTTTTTAATTAGACATAAAAAAATTACTTGATTGAAATGAATACCATGATTAAAATTACCTCTTACATATTTAAAAAATTCTTTTCACTACTTGTAAATTTTTTAGTAATGGATTTCCCATAGATCTAGAAACTAGTAAAACCCAAAAACTCTAAAATTTTATCTTATAGACCAATTTTGTTCCAAATAAATACTTATCAAATATATTCTTAATAAGATTCGATGTATCATACCTCTCCATATAATCCATCTCAATTTTCATAGCACCAACCCACTCTTTCTTTTGACTAGCCATAGATGACAATGTAAACATAGTATTTTCATCATTAGAATCATAAAATAAATTACGCTTCATTGAATTGAATATTTTTTCTCCTCATATAATAATTATGATCCAAATTTTTATTTAATGGATGTGGATTCAACAAACATCTATGCTTACTCGGTGTTGATGTAGATGGATCTTTAGTCTCTTGGGAAGAGATCGTATTGTTTCGTGTTGAACTAGAAACATGTATAGAAAGTTTTAAGACCTCAAAATATAATTGTAGATACTTCCCCTATTCATTAATGAAAATTTTACAAATCTGATCATGATAAGAATACATCTCATTTTAAATAAATAAAATACAATCCCTAGAAACAATTGTAGTTTTACTAGTATGATCATAAAACTTGTATATCTTGCTTTCAAAATAATATCATATAAATATGTAATCCACACTCTTAGGATATAATTTTTGAAGACATATTACCATACCTTGATTTTTTATTTTTTTTAAATTCTTCCCTTTTCTTTAAATTTGGTGGAATTTTCATCTTCCAATTGTACTTTTCTTTTCATGGAATCATCTAACTTAATGAAACCATCTTTCTGACTTGTCTTGTGATTTGAGAAATGAAAATAAAAATTATATCCATCCTATAATCCCATAATTCATGAGATATAATTTGAATAATTTGATTTATCTAGATCCTCACTTTCTTCATCTTCGAAATCCTTCTTTCACCCTATTGATCAAATTGAGTTTTAGCTTCTAATATCCTATAATATTTTATAAAATGTCTTGGTTTTTTGCAATAATGAAAAGTTTTATATTACCTTTACTTGTGAATTTATAATTATATTTACCCTTTTAAATACTTTCCATTTTACAATTTCATGTTCATAATTCTATATTGAATCTCATGCATATAATCTCATCACATCCTCATGGGACAATAGAGAACCTATTAATTCATCAACATTGATTTTTCTCATGTCCTTACACTCCTCAAGAGTAACAATATGTATCCATTTTTCTATCGAAGATATCAAAATTTCCTTATTATAAACTCATATTCTATGTTTTCTCCATAAAACCCTCATTTTATGAACTATATCATTTATCTTTATGAAAAAATCTCCAACTCCATCATTGTCTAACATTATCAAATTTTCAAAATTCATTTTAAGGGTGTAAATTATTGCATCACTTACCTTAATAGTGCCTTGATATTAATTCTCCAAAGTATCTCATGCCTCATGGGAATTTTTACTTCTTTAAATTCTTGGATAAATGCTAGGATTTATGGCACTGTAGAGATAGAAAAAAACATGCGTATCTACCTTTTCTTCTTCCCTTTTTGGCCTCTTTTGATCTTGAGACAAGGTATTCAAATATTTATGTGTAGTGTATCAATGATTTACATTCTCCAAAATCCCTTCAATAAAATAATCATCTTTAAATTATCTCTCCAATACTCAAAATTGTCTACCTTTGAAATGAGGATATTCATAGAAGCATAATTCACTTAAGACGTGGTTCTCCTGATAGTGGCTAAAAACATTATGAACATCTATTTAAACCTAGATATGATACCAAATGAAGTTTTTTTATGAAGGTGATTTAAATAAATTTAAATATTATATCAGAGGAATGATATCGAATGAATATGGCAGTGAAAAACAAGATCTATCATGCAAAGAAATAAACAAGTGTGCAAGATAGGAGATAAGAGTGACTTAGCTTATATCAAGAGATGTAGGTTGATTCTGGGATGGAAATTGATTGGAATATGATGGATCTAGACTGTGTAATATTTGTTTAAAACATTGAGATTTTGTACTTCTTCAAATAGGAGATCTCACAGGAGCATAGGACCACCCTGAGCGCTAGTGTCTAATTTGGGTGAGCTAGTGTCCTAGGAGCCACTATACTTCTAGTATTTTCAGGGTCTAAACTTGGTTCCTCCTTTTAGCTATTTTTCACTTTGGATTTTTTGTAGGGTTCCTGTATCACACTTGTTCCTAAAAAATAAACCCTAGCTACCTGAACAAAGCTCAAGAAAACACTAGATGAAACAAATAATTCATATGCTTGAGTTAGAATGACCTCAACGATCATCCCAATGTGATTGTCACAGATATTTTCACTACATTTCAAACTCTATGCATCTCTTGTAAGTGTTTGATTTGAATCTTGTCCCTTAAAGTGAGGTTTCCCTTGTGCTAGATGCACTAAGATAGAGGGTTATAACTATTTCCCCACCTAGATAAATGTGTGATATGGAATTTAAAATAAGCCCTCCTATGCAATGAATAATGCAACCCAAATGAAATATTAAAATTTTTCTCCTTTCCCAAGTATTATCTCTCAATAGCCTCACCACTAATAATAACGAGTAATTCATGTATATATATATATATATATATATATATATATATATATATGATTCCCTTGTTTGAATTTCATCATTAACAACTGAAAATATGGCCCAAAGTGATAAAAGAGACTTAATAAAAAAATACCAAATGATATGGAAATTCAAATTTAATAAATAGAGGGAAAGGTAAAATATCACCGAAAGGGGACAATAGGGCATGGGGCGCTCCTGTCCCTAATGGGAGGTAATGTCTGAGATGCTCAAAAAATATAATGGTCAACAGAGAGTTAGGTAGAAAGTGTGCGATTTTGTGACTATATTTATCCCCACATTATGATGGTGGATGAATATTTGCTAGCATAAAGTAGATAAGAAGAGCATACCTTGTGGATATCTGAAGAGAGTTGTAACCAATAATGTGTTGAATGAGGGTTGTATTTGATATCATGTTGAATGGAGATAGTGGAATGTTCATCATGGAATATAGAGGAGAATAAGGATCCTAGGGGTGATCTTTGTGTGTGTGTAGAAGTGATATATGTGTGTGTTCTTTAGATATTACTGTTAGTGCAAACCAACAGCACCCTCTAGATGTTCTATCAGATTTCTAGTTTGACATTTTAGCATCTAATGTGATTGTACAACATTGAATCTTTTCCCTAAATGTGGGACTTGTAAAAAGTGGGAAAAGAATCTCTAGATTAGAGGTTGGTTCCTCAACTCCTTTGTTCAAGTGTGCATGACATTCTGCAGAGGGTTTACCTATAACTTAATCAAACTTTGCCGCGGAGACAGGGTTGAGGAAATGCAAAAAAATAAACCTGATCTAAATAAGGTGATGCACCAAAGGAGTAGTAGACATTTGCTATTGCAAAAAAACATACAGAATCCATAATAAAATATAGCATAAAACATGTAAAAATTTCCAAAATGTAATGAAAGATCAAGAAACACTGATAAACATATGAGAGGATTGAGAAATTTTTTATCACAGAGCATACATTATCATCCCAGGTCCAATACAGTGCATTACAATGACCAAGAGGCAAAAAGAGATGTTGTATTTGCATGAAAAGGTAAAAATTTCCACAAATCTGCCAAAGGAGGAAGAAAAGCGAAGTTGCATAGCCAGAAAAATGTCTAACTATTTTTTTAATGAGCCCATTATGGCTTTTTACAATGTCAATTCGAGCTCAGGAGAGAGAAACATGGGAAAACATGAAATATCCTTCAACCACCAACCAAATGGTATTAAAACAGCATGGGAACCCTCAAAATTCAATTCCTTGACATTTTTTAACCATGTTGGGAGAGAATGCGAGCCATACTTCATTAAAAATGGTGGTTGAAATGTCAGTTTTGTTGATTTCCACGTTCCAGATGAGTTTTCCAATTTTATCCCTCCAAACTCTACCAAAACACAAAATTGAGCCCAAAATAATGTAGAGAATTTCACCAAATTTCCATTGATATAAAGAATGTGAAAAACTGAGCTCTGGATCGAAAGTTATGCCCCTCTGAAAATTTAGGGCAAAATAGGGCCAAAATGGGTTGAAGGGCCGAAAATTTCAAAAATTTCCCACTTTTTTTCATTTTGGAAAATTTCCTCAAAAAATATCCACGCCTCACTACTCTGGTGACACATGGCATGATTTGATTCTTTGTGGGCCCTTCCTGCTTCTTTTTCCATCGTTTCGGCCTTTGGAAAATTTTCCAAAAATTCCCCGTTGGCTGAATGACCCGAGGACACATGTCATGTTGTGATTCGTCGCGGGCTTCTCCTTTCATTTTTTACATCACTTTAGATCACCTCCCTGAACTGGACACATGGCATGATGCTATTGGACGTGGGATTTTCCTTTCATTTTTTACTGTGGGCCCACCTTATATTTCTTGCCTCCACATGGACACATGGCATGATCTGACTGGCTCGGGCCTTAGGAGGCGGGACTTACGTTTTAAAATTTCCTTTGATTTTTCTTTGGGATAATTTCCCAATTTTCCCCCCACCTCCGCTAGTTTGGTGCCACATGGATTCTTTCAATTGGTTGGCGGGCCTTGGGGCCAAAATTCTTTTGTGCTAACCTTTGGGAAATTTTCCCACTTTTCTTTGCCACTCTGATTCCTGCGGGGACACGTGGCATGATTTGATTGGTTCGGGTTTTTGGGGGGTGGACCTTATTTTCAATAGTTTCCTCACTTGGGTGAAAAGGAAAAAATCCTTTCACACCTCCGACCCCCTGGCTACCCCGGTGACACGCGGCGCCATGCCATTTGATGTGGGCCTTGGGGCAAAAAATTTACTAATGCCAACCCTTGGGAAACTTTCCCAACTTCTCCTCGCTTGGACACATGTCCACATCTCATTTTCCGGTGGGCCATTGGGCCAAAAAATTCCTTTCTGAACCATGCCAACACTTGGTAAAATTTTCAAGTTTACCTCCACCTCCGCTATTCAGAGGACACGTGGCCTGATCTTAATGGCTCAGACTTTTCTAGGGAAAATTTCCCACAAAACTCTGCCGAGCCATAACTTCAAAAATACATGGAGTTAGGAAGAAAACTTTACCTTTCTGGAAAGCTGAGAAAAATATCTATCCAATGGTGCCATTTCCAGAAGGTTTTGAGTGCCTAAAAGATAAAAAAATCATGATTGAGGCACAAGAGAGGAAAGAATGAAGGGAGTTAGCCAAAAAATTAGCAAGGGGCTCATTTTGGATAACAATTTTGGCGACTCAGAGGAGTCATCTACCTGCTAGATGAAGTTACCAGTTACCTGAAGAGATCAATTGGGCATGGAGTCATAAAATTCTCTACTTGGTACACCAACTGATTAGAACAATGCAAGGAGGAAGGGGGAGGGTAGAACACCATCTGATTGGAGCAAGGCCTGCAAAACACATTTCCTAGAACAACAAGACTATGCCAAAGCACTTAGGGAAAGAAAAGCTAAAATACCACAAAATAATGTGCATAAGCACTTGGGGGAATGGAAACCTAAGCTAATATGTACAAGGTGGAGAATTTCCTCTAGTAACAGTGCTTCAGATGGATTCCATTGACTGGAATATGAAATTCTTCACCATCCAATGTGGATAATTAGAAAGCATTGTTGTCCTTACACTTTGTGACCATGTAGGGGCCACTTCAAATGGCATCAAATTTTGAATTCCTCCCTAGTTTCACTTTGTCTGCATCCCATTTTAACACTAGATCTCCAACTTGGAAAGATATATCTTTGGAATTTCTATCAAAGGTCTTCTTGATCAAGGTTTGATCTTTCTCCATTGCTTGGGATGCCTAATTTATGATTTCTTAGAGCTCCATCAATTCTACATACCTAACCTCCATGGGTCCAAACTCCAACAACTCCAACTGCTTCATGAGTTCCAATGTTGGCAACTTAAGTGACATGGGAAAAATTGCCTCTCTTCCATAAACAAGCTTGAATGGAGAATTACCCATAGATCTCTTGGGGGTTATCCTATCAACCCACAAGGCTGATTTCAATTTAGTATGGAAAGACCTCTGATTTTCATCAAGAGTCCTCTTGATGATCCTTAACAAGTTCTTGTTTGTAGATTCAGCTTGGCCATTACCTTGAGGATAATAATTTTATGAAGTGATTAGGTAGATCCCATTCTTGATAGCCCATTCAGTTACCTTGGACCCAATGAATGCCAATGCATTATATGATACTATTGTAGTAGGTATGCCAAATCTGGTTGCTATTCATTCATAGAAGTCCAGGATGCTAGATTCATTTGCTTCCTTGAGTGCTACTGCCTCAGTCCACTTGGTGAAGTAATCTGTTGCTGTTAGAATCCACTTGTGTCCTTGGATTGAATTTGGGTTATTGACTCCAATGAAGTCCAAACCCCATTGCATGAATGACTGGTCAACTAAAATTGGATGCAATGGAAGGGTGGCTAGTCTCTCCTTACCTGTGAAGAATGCACAATTCTTGCACCTCTTGATCCATGCATAACAATCACTGAAAATATTGGGCCGAGTAATAGCCAACCCTCATGATCTTGAGAGCTTTCACTCTTGGTGCAAAATGACCACCAGCTGATTCCACCATGGAACTCTTCCAACACTCTGTGAATCTAGATTTGTACTAATGCATGTTAGCAGCACTCCATTCACATCCCCTTTGAATAAAACACCACCAACAAGAGCATATGGGACAACCTACAATCTGAAGTTGTCTCCTTTTGGTTTTATTCATCTCTGGAGGGCATAGGCCTGTGTGTATGAAGTGCATCATGTCTTGGGTCCAGCAAGGAGTGAGGAAATTATCATTTTCTTCTTGAGTACTTCCTTTCTCATGGCTATATTGTAATGCCAAAACAACCTCTTTCTCATTGCATACTTCCATTTTGTTTGTTCAAGACCAGATTGCTCACACAATCCTTTTCCTCTAACCAACTTGGTGACTTTGATCTCAATTTCATACTCCATGACACAAGTAATCCACCCTGCTCTCTTCTCATTCAGGTCTTTATTAAGGAGGAAGTCTTTAACCCCCACATGAGAAACCAACAATTGAACATTGTTGTTTGAAACTAGATGCTTAAATTTCTTTAGGCTCCTAATTACTGCAAGAACATGCTTCTCAATGAAATAATATCTCACCTCATAGTCCTCTAGGATTTGGCTGAAGAAAGCAATTGGCTGCTCATCATTGTCTTTATTCTGCTATACCAAAATTGCAGAAATAGTATCATCACCTCCAAATGCATAGAGGATGAAATCCTTGGAGAAATATGGGTTAATGAGAGTTGGGGCTTGTGAGATGGCCTCTTTGATTGCTTCAAAACTTGCCTTGCCTTCTGTTGTCCATTTGAAATCTATGCTTTTATTTAACATCTTGGTGATAGGCTTGATTAGGGCTATAAAATTTGGGAAAAAACCTGCCGAACAAAATTTATTCTTCCCAAGAAACTTTGAAGGGATTTCTTATGACTTGGCAATGGTAGTGCTCTTATGGATTCAACTCTTTCTAGATCGACTTGCTAATCCTTCTTTGGAGATAATGTGGCCAAGGAGATTTCCTTCATGAGCTAGAAAAATACACTTTTTGGGATTCAAAGATACCCCAAAATATTCTGCACCTTTGGAATACTTGTCTTAAATGAAAGAGATGGTCTGTTGAATTTTTTTAAAAAAATAGTGATATCATCAAGATATATCAACACCATGTTGTTAATAAAATCCTTGAACGCCATGTCCATTTCCATTTGGAATGTAGCTCCAACGTTGGACAGCCCAAATGGCATTTTTTCTATATGCATAAGTCCCCCATTTGGTTGTGAAGGCTGTCTTGAACTGATCCTCTTCCTTCACCATAATCTGATTGTACCCTGAATAACCATCAAGCAATGAAAACCTTTCAGAGCCAGCAACAACTTGTAAAATCTGCTCCGTAGAAGGCAAGTGGGTAATGATCCTTGAGAGATGCTATATTCAAATCTCTTAAGTCAACACACAATCTGATTTCTCCACTCTTCTTTCTAACTGGAACCAAGTTGGCCACCCAACTAGAATGCTTGATAGGGAATATGATACTTGACTCTATCAACTTATTCAATTCTTTTCTCATGAGAGGATCCATGTGTGGATTGACCAGCCCTTTGTTTTTGCCTGATGGGTTTAGCACTTGGGTCCAATTCAATAGTGTGTTGAGCTAGCTTGGGATTAAAGCCTTTCAAATATTCATAGCTCTAAGAAAACACATCAAGGAATTCTTGACAAAGATGTATGAACTCATACCTTTCTTGCTCAATTGTCACTTTACCAATCTAGAGTGATTTGTCCTTCTTCCACCAAAAATTGGCACTGAATCTTCTCCCTTGACTTGGATGTTTACTTTCTCCTCTCCTAAACTTATCATTAGGATTGAAAATGGACTCTAAAGTGACAAGTACCTTTGGTAGATTTGTTGGTTCTTAGTTTTACCACTTGATCACGATACTGATTGTTCTAACTTTTCCTGATTTTTATCTAATAACTCAGCCTCTTCTTGCAAGAAATGGATGATATGTTGATAATTTTCAAACACTTGCCAGCTTACATTGTTTTCTGGCACTAAAGGCCTTACAATCACATGAATATCTAGTTGTACTTTGTCTTTCTTGATGCTTTCAACAACATCAAAGGCTTCTCTAACTGCTGCAAGCGTGTCAGCAGACTTGGTTCTCTTTTCTAGGGATGGGCTTGATGCTAAAAACCCTCAAAATCTTCAATGAGGTCCCACACCCTATTTTTGTAGCACTTGAGTAGATCATTCTTGGTAGCATGCTATCCTCTAACTTGGTTAACAATCAGCTCACTGTCACCAAATACTTGCAAGTTTTTTATTCCTCTTTTGATTGACCAATGTAATCCTTGTATCAAAGCTTCATATTCAACAATGTTATTAGAACATGTAAACTGAAATCTAAAAGCTGAATAGTATTTAACTCCTTGAGTTGAAACACACATGGCTCGCCCTCCTACTCCTTATCTACTTCTTGATCCATCAAAGAACAACTGCCATACCTAATTGTCATCCTTGTGGTCTGGCTTGGTGATGCTAGGAATAGGCTGATTTTCTTCATGCATGCAATAAAATCCTAGCTCAGATTCTTCTATTTCTTGATAAGGATCAATTGCATGCACCTTGCTTGCCCATTCATCAAGAGTCAAATTTGGGATGCTTCCAACCTTGGTGTCAGCTTCATCAGTGCTTGGATAATCTTCTTGATCAAACACTGAACAATTGGTATTGATTTAGCTTGGAGTGCGAGGTTTAATGTGAAAGTTTGAAATAGGCTCAGATCTAATTGTTGCCTTGGTTCCATATCTTGTTCTGAACAACATGTGTGACAAATCAGTAGATAAGTAACCTCCAATCTTAGCTGTGAAATCCCTTGACAAACATAGGGAAAAGAGTGGTGGAAGATCTATCACTGAGACATCTTGCAAAACAACAACATTGGGGCATGTATGCAAAGTAAGACTAAAGTTTTTAATCACTCCCATTGTTGTCATTTCTATCCCATCCAATTGCACTACCCCTTTGGATATGACTTCATATTGAAGCCCCAACTGATCAGCTATTTTCTTGGGCATTACTGAACTACTTGCTCCAGAATCAATCATGTAGTTGTGTACTAATTGGTTTCCAATGATCAATGAAACATAGAATGGAGGGGGCTTCAACATTTTACCTTGTTGTCCTCCATGATTCCCCTTAGGCTGGGCAACATTTGTGAGTACCTTCTCTTGCATTTGGACCTATTGATTTGAAGTTGACCAGTCCTTCATGGCAGCTTGTAGCAAATCTCTTTGGCCTGGGATGGATAGTGATTCCCACATTGATATGTTTACATTTTTCTTCTTCATCTGATCAATGATGTTGAATGGGGATGAAGCATCCCTCTGCTATCCTCTAGCCTGCACATTCATTCCTTACACATGGGCAGCAACAACTAGCATCTGAGTTGGTTTAGGAGTTGGTTTAGGTGGTCCTTGCATGTTTAGGACTGCATTTTGTTTACCAATAGTTTTTCGAGTGGTAGAAGGTTGTGGATTACTTAGAGCCAATGGCTGTCCTTCACCCAAATTTCTCCCCTTTGACCTTGTGTTGGCTGCAACACTTTGAGATATTGTTTGATTCATACCACAAAAGTCTTCTGCTTGTCAGTTTACAAGTGTGGTGTCATTTGGAACTGATTGTTGCTAGGATGTTTCTTGTTGTTGGTTATTTCCTTGACTCTCTTCACCCTCCACATCGGTTGTTGTTACCATTAATGCTTGATTTAGGGCACCATCAATGCACATAGAGTGGTTTTGGGGTTCATTGCATGTGAAACACCAATCATACCCTTGAGCTATGTTATTTTGTACTGGCACTAGTGCTTTGGAGGCAGATGTAGCATTGGGATTATAGGGCTGAAATGATCTGTTGGTAGGAGGCCTTGCTTGATTTTGATTTACAACTAGATTGGGTGGTATTTGAGGCTAATATGGCTACCTATTAGGCTAAGCTTGAGGCTGATAAGAAGGTATAAAACCTTGGGCTTGCTACCTCTTGAGTGTAACCAGCTCATTACCTAAATTTTACAATTGCTTCATGACTTCTTGAAGTTTATTTGAGGCACTAGAAGATGAAGTAGAAGCTTCACTTGAATTCTGATTTCTAGGAGTGGTAATAGGAGCTAAAATAGGTGCTTGAATAGTTCTTGGACTCTCTAAATTTGGATACAATGGCATTGGAGGCCTAGGAACTAGCTTACCATCTTGAATCAGACAATTTTAAGATCTAATGGCAATGCTATAAGTAGTCAGGGATAATTGTGCCTCCCATGGATTGAATCAACATAGAAATATCAGAATTTAAAGCTTTAAGGTACTATAGAAAAGCACCTTCTACTTTTGGCCTTACTGCCATTGGAATTCTCTCCTAAGTCCTTTGAAATCTGAAGTTGAAGTCAGTCAGCTGCTCATTAGGAGCTCTCTTGATAGTTGTCAATTGTTCCAAAAGGGACAAGTTATCTCCCTTTTCTCCAAATTGCTCATGGAGGGCTATATATAAGCTAGTTCCAATTTTGGATAGAGCCTGAAGCGAGGCTCCTAAACCATTGTAAAGCTTTCCCTTTAAATGAAGATGCTAGCAGTTTGATAGCAACTTGCATCTCATCTATCTCATGGATTGCACAAATATTAGCAATATCCTTGACATGATCACCAAGAGTGGTCTGATTCTCTCCAATAAAGTATGGAATGTTCTTCAGTGCTGTAACTGGGATTGGATTTTGTGCATTGAGAGCAAGTGGGATGCTGCTAGTGAAATTGACATATGGGTTGTGTTGTGCCATTTTAATTGGCCTTATAACCCTTGTTGATTGGATGAAAGGTCTACCAGGTGGAGGATTTGATAGAGTCCTGTTTGGTGGAGATGGGGACCTTTGAATTATCCTCCCTCTTTGTTTTCTTCTTGGAGATAATTGCAGATACTCAAACAATACTTCTTCTCCAACTCTTGACCTTGTGGTGAATTCTTCTCATGAGTTTTTCAGGTCTGTACTACTAAAACCAGCTGATTCTTCTTCTTTGGAGTTGCCAGATGTGTAATTCAGGGCTCTTTCAAGCAAGAAATTTGTAACAAATGCACATCAATTTTGTTGTAATGAAGATGAAGACCTCTAAGGTCCCACCAGGTGTGCCAAAACTGTTGGTGCAAATCAACAGCACCCTCTGGATGTTCTATGAGATTTCTAATTTGACATTTTAGCATCCAGTCCTGATTGCAGAACATTGAATCTTTTCCCCAAGTGTGGGACTTGTCAAAAAGTGGGAAAAGAATCTCTAGATTAGAGGCTGGTTCCTCAACTCCTCTGTTCAAGTGTGCATGAAATTTCGTACAGAGGGTTTGCCTATAACTAAATCGAACTTTGCCAAGGAGGCAGGGTTGAGAAAATGTAAAAAAATAAATTTGATCTAAATAAGGTGATGCACCAAAGGAGTAGTAGACACTTGCTACTACAAAACATACCCAATTCTCTATAAAATACAGCATAAAACATGCAAAAATTTCCAAAATGTAATGAAATATCAGGAAACAATGATAAACATATGAAAGGATTGAGAAAATTTTAATCACAGAGCATATATTATCATTCCAGGTCCAATACATTGCATTACAATGACCAGGAGGCAAAAAGAGAGTGTTGTATTTGCATGAGAAAGTTAAAAATTTCTACAAATCTACCTGATTAGGAAGAAAAGGGAAGTTGCAGAGATCAAAAAGAATGTCTAACTGTTTTTTTAATGAGCCCCTCCTGGCTCCTTACAATGCCCATTCGAGCTCAAGAGAGAGAAACGCGGAGAAAACATGAGAAAGATCCTTCAACCACCAACCAAATTCATAATTAACAACAGCATGAGTTCCCTTACAAATTCCACTTCCCTGACGTTTTTTTGACCATGTTGGGAGAGAATGCGAGCCATACTGCATTAAAAATGGTGGTTGAAATGTCAATTTTGTTGATTTCCATGTGCCAGAAGATGTTTTCCAATTTTCTCCCTCCAAAATCCACCAAAACACAAAATTGAGCCTATGGAATCATGTAGATAATTTCACCATCTTTCCATTGATATAAAGAAATGTAAAAAACCGAGCTCTAGATTGAAAGTTATGCCCCTCTGAAAATTTAGGGCAAAACAGGGCCAAAATGGGTTAGTGGGCCGAAAATTTGAAATTTTCTCACTTTTTTGCATTTTGGAAAATTTCCTCAAAAAATCTCCGCACCCCACAACTCTAGTGACACATGGCACAATTCAATTCTGTTGAGGGCCCTTCCTACTTTTTTTTCCATCGTTTCGGCCTTTGGAAAATTTTCCAAAAATTCTCCACGCTGGCTGAATGACCTGAGGACACATATCATGCTGTGATTCATCATGGGATTCTCCTTTCAAATTTTACATCACTTTTGATCACCTCCCTAAACTAGACACGTGGCATGATGCTATTGGATGCTAGCTTTTCCTTTCATTTTTTACTGCGGGTGCGCCTTATGTTTCTTGCCTCCACATGGACACCGTGGCATGATCTGACTGGCTTGGGCCTTGGGAGGTGGGACTTCCCTTTTAAAATTTCCTTTGATTTTTCTTTGGGATAATTTCCCAATTTTCCCCCCACCTCTTCTACTTTGGTGCCATGTGGATTCTTTCGATCGGATTGGCGGGTCTTGGGGCCAAAAATTCCTTTGTGTTAACCTTTGGGAAATTTTCCCACTCTTCTCTATCGCTACTCTGATGCCTGCTGGGACATGTGGCATGATTCGATTGGTTTGGGTTTTTGGGGGGTAGAATTTCTTTTCAATATTTTCTTCACTTGGGGTGAAAAGGAAAAAATCCTTTTCGCACCTCCGACCCCCCACTACCTGGGTGACATGCACGGCGCCATGCCATTGGATGCGGGCCTTGGGGCGAAAAATTTACTTATGCCAACCCTTGGGAAACTTTCTCAACTTCTCCCCGCTTGGACACGTGTCCTGCATCTCATTCGCCAGTGCGAGCCATTGGGCTGAAAAATTCCTTTCTGAACCCTTGCCAACACTTGGTAAAAATTTCAAGTTTACCACCACCTCCACCCTTCTGAGGACATGTGGCCTCATATTATTGGCTTGGGACTTTTCTAGGGGAAAGGTTTCCCACAAAAACTCCACCGAGCCATAACTTCAAGAAATACATGGAGTTAGGAAGAAAACTTTACCTTGTCTGGAAAGATGAGAAAGAGATCTCTATCCAATGGTGTCCACTTTCCAGAAGGTTTTGAGTGCATGAAAGAGTAAAAAATTATGACTGAGGCATAAGGGAGGAATGAAATGAAGGGAGTTAGCCAAAAAATGAGCAAGGGGCTCATTTTGGATAACAATTACCTTTTTCGGAGTGTCTTGTAATTGGATATTGTTCCTTTTTCCATCTATGTGTCTCCCTTTTGTCCAAGTAAGGTCAAACCTATAAAATAAAATAAGTGTAGTCAATACTCATGGTAAATTAAATTGAAATTTAACTTATTAAATTTCAAAATAGAAATGTGTATTGAAAAACAAGTGAATCAAAGGTAGAATAAACCTATGTGTCATGAAAGAAGAGACAGAATCATTCTTGTACGTTTCCTGCCTTGGAGATGGTTAAAATAATAGTAAGGATTTAGGTGTCCTGCTGCCAAACCTGTGGATTTGAGCATCCTATCGCTAAACTACGTATTTGAGAATCCTATCACTAAACTACGTATTTGAGCATCATGTTGCTAAGGGAAGGGTTTTAGGAGAGTGGCCAACTTCTACCTCTAATCCTTAACATTACCCTACAGGTAAGTCCCATTGTAGATGGTCACAAACTTGATTGAAACTTGTCATGGGAGACACATTATTATATACATATCAATGTCCTACATATGCCTTAGGTGTCAATTCCTTATTTGATCCCAAGAAAAATAAACTAATTAGTTCCCTCATAACTTGCCATTAATTTTGTTCCTATTGGTAACTGATTGTAATTTTTAACTAAGTCTGCACTGTTAGAATTGGAGAAAATTATCTTTGGAAACCTTTTGATCCTATAATATTCATGTTTATGTACCTAAGACAAGAGCACCCAGGTGGGACACTAGTGCCCATTTTTTTTATCTAAGTTGGGTGCTTTTGGTTTTTGTTAAATTTTGTCTCAATTCTAATTCTCAACTTGTTTCTTAGCTCTTGTTTATCCCAATTTTTCTTTTTTTCAACCTATATCTGGCGTATGGACTACTGAGAGGGTGAAGTAGTCACAAAATGATTTCCCCCACTCATTTAGGGTACGTTAGATGATTCAAGGTGAGCACATCCCAAATGAGAAAATCTTAAACTAATTTACACATTTGAAATAGGACTATTGCAAGGGAAATAGAGAATATGGATGGTAATAACCATGACATATGAAAACAAGGGAAAAAGGCTAGACAAAATTGTTAGTCACTGTAGATATCAAAATTTGGTCACAATCCTTATAACCCCTTCCAATTAATTAATCAACACACATGCATCTATACCATGGCCCCTTCTACACATTAGTATTAATTTAATTACCCATAACTAAATTAATTATAATCCCACCTCACAATTAATTTAATTACCTTTATTAAAGTTTATTCCACCTCACATCTCCACCTCACCTATCCACTTCACCTTTGACCCATTCCCTAACCCTAACCACCTAACCCTAGGCCTTAACCACTTAACCACTTGCCATAATTAGCCATGACTATTTCTAAAACCTAACCGAGACTTAGTCTTTACCTCCTAATTAATACTAACTACTTCCTCAATCTAAATCTGACCACTTACAAGCACAAATAAAGCATTCTTACCCATAACCATAATCAAATCTCATGAGAAAAAGTAAGGAATCAACCATTATTTTTAGTAAAAAACTACTAACTTTCCTTAACCGATGTCATCGGTTTTCCCTCAGTTGATTAGCACCTAGTTACAGAACCGTCATCAGTTCCGTTAACTAGCCAATTCCAACTCATTCACATAGATTCTAAATTTTTCTTCCTATGGCTCTTGTGACCTTGCATATAGACTCTTTGAGTTTTCCAGCGATCTTGAGACATACCAAAGGCCCTTACAGTGTTCAGGCACAACATGATTCATCAACATATTGATCCAGAGTTCCAAGGAACTCACAGGGAAGCATTGTGCCCTCCTGCTACTGTTGCATTCATTTGGGACCATCTTCTTCTACAACCATCACCACCTCATGCTATTCATCTCCATTTCACAAGTAAGTACATTCCTCCTTTGTCATTGGTTTTAGTAGATTAGTTATTTACTAGTTATCTATTTCATTTCACCCATTACAATACCTGTATCTTTCCCACAACACCTCCATCCACACCATATTCCCTAAATAACCTTCTTACCTTTCCCAAACACCCATATTATTACCTTTGAGTCTTCTTAAACATCCCAAAACCCTTCCTAAACCTCCTCAATACTCTATGATTACACAGAGAGCCTAAAAACTACCCCATTTTAATCATTCCACCTAATTTCCCCTACCGACACCAGTCACCCAACTGGCATCGGTTCATTGCCATGTACCAGCATCAGTCACCCAACTAATACCAGTCTCTATGAATGGTAATATATCCTAGACCAGTTAGCCAATTCACCTACTTGACTAACCTCTCAAAAACCTCCCACAACTTCTCCTATCCCTTCCTAACACCCTTTGTCATACCTGTAGGCCTTAAACCACCAACCACCTTCCTTAGATTTAGTCTTATATGCATTTATTAGACTAGATTGGATTTACTATTCTTGTGTAGGATATGCTAAGCTATAAAACTATAGTAGGTCTCTTTATTTCATGTTCTTATCAACACTTAACTTGTTTTAAAAACATGGATTGACAACCTTCTAGGAAGCATCCAGCTAATCCCAGATCTAGCTTCCACTAGGCAATCCACCAACTGATTTTTAATCCTATTTTGTGGTCTTGTGATCTATTTCTAGGTCATTCCTCCTAGCCAAAGGGAAGCTCTTCATAATCAACTTGGTCAACATTCAACACACACACAACCTTCTTAAACTATCTATAGGTATTCCTCCTCACCTTTACCTCTTATCTTTTTATCTTTACTTTATGGTGAAACATTTTGGCACACTTGGTGGGACCCCATCCTTGTGGGTTCTTTTCATTATTCATATAGGGTACATTTGTGTGTTTGTTTATTTCCTGAAAAATTCACACTAAATCTCTCCCTAGAAATCTTCTTTTCTTTCTATTTGTCTAAACGAAATTTTCCTTTGGTGCTTAAAAAGAACACTTCTTTTCTTATGTACTAAATTTAGTCAAAGAGCATTCCTCTTCGTGTTCTACTTTTGCATTACATCAAATATCATTTTTGATTTGGGTTTAAAATCTGTGCATTTCATTCTTTGAGTGTTACATTAGATCACATAGATTTAATTAGCAATCACATGGTGGAGGTCATGACCACTTGGTGATTGGATTTGGATTAAGCATGTAGTTCACATTTGTGCACACACTCCCAAGCTAAACCACTTACATAATTTACACATTTCTTAAACATTTACCTTCTAGGAAGAAGTTGTCAAGGATTTAAAAACCCATTGATAGTGGGCCCCGCATAGTGTTCTAGTTGGTTTATCATATCAGAGCTCTTAGACCTCACGTACGGAAAGGTATATCAAGGACACTTTATCCAAAAATAACCTGAAACCACCCATATATTGCTTATAGGGAACCTTCATTATCCAAAAATTCTATTTCATTCACAATCAATTTAAAAAGGCATAAGCCACTAAACGCTAAAATAAGACACCTAGGATTTACGTGTTTTTGCTAGTTTTTTCTTGATTGAATTTGTTTTCAGTTGTGAGGATGATTCATAACTTTTTCTTATCTTTCACACTCCACAATCATAACTGGTGTATTATGGTTCTTTTCTAAGTGTGATAGGACATATTTTTTCCATACACAACTTCTAGGGTTGGCTTTATTTTGACTTAATTCACTCCAAAATTAAAAAAATATTCATTTCCTCTAAAAATCTCAATAACCGACATCGATCTAATAACCTCGGCATCAGTTCCTTCATCATACCAGCACCAGTTAATTGACATAACGGTATCATGATCTACCTCTATTTTGATATTCCTATCAAAAAAACCATTTATTCATATTCACCCATTTCTGTGTTCTCAATTTCTTCTGATAAACAATTTTTGAGTCTTTGTCACCCTTAATAGAACCCAGTTTCACTTGTTTTAGACTTTTCTTCTCCAGTATTTCCAAATTTCTTGGTTATCCACAGTAACCAGCATCAGTCTATGACTGACATTGGTCTTCTTTCCTAACTAGAACCACTTACCAAATCGGTATCAGATCCCTATTTTTTTTATTTTATCATAAAAAACAATCTATTTCTATCCTCCAGATTCTTTGTCTTATTATGTTTCTATGTTTTTGTAGCATTTTCAAAGCTCAAACCACCTATTTTTCCACCATTCACATGGTTTTGACTCACTAAGAAGCCAACACCCTAGTTTTTCATGCCAGCCATCATCCACTACCTCCTAGCCCTTCACCACCTTCTATTTCTTCATCCATGGACCCCACTTCTTCTACCTCTATACCTACAGGTGATAAGGAATTCATGAAATTCCTTTATCATAATACTCTTAACCTTGCAGTATTACCTTGCCCATCTTTCCATGTGTAACATCATCAGGTCAGTCCCATATTTGGAATTCCTACCTCTATTTCTCCTGTCATATCTGTAAACCACTTCAATGTATCGGCCAACACATAACATTGTACCACTATCCTCTCCCACCTCACAACCCATTATTTCTCACATCATCCCTACATATTTGATATTTGTCACACCTACGAACATCTATTGCACCTTTGGTATCTATTTTCCCTTTGACGTCCAGAATGCCTCACATACATCATCTACAACTCTTAGTGTCTAGGGATACCAACATCATCACCACACCTCATATACCCATTACTTTGCAACCACCAGTCACTTTGGCATCTCATACCCCCTTCCAGAACCTATGTCCTTTCCATACCCCAAACTTTTCCACCTATTTCTATGAGGGTCTTCACACAAGTTCCTCCCACCTATACCCTACCTCAACAACCACCATCACCTCCACTTATTATTCTAGGGTACATGCCTTCATCATCTATTCCCTCTTACATACCCCCATCACAATTTTCTTATTCGGCACCACCATATACTTGTGTGTCCATCTATGACTTATCTACCTTATCCACCCCCTTATACCACAGGGGGCATCCCTCAATCAAATCCTACAATGGATCTTATAAAGATGATGATGGATAAGATGCAAACCCTTGATGCATCTATTTCTAGCTCTCGCAATGCCTTGAATTATGATGAAATTTGTAATGAGCCTATTCATCCATCTATACCCATTCACCCTTATCCCGTACAAATTGGGAGTTTCCTAAGTTTAATCAATTTAATAGCAAGGAATACCCTCAAAAACATTTGTGATCATTCAAACATGTTTGTTATTTGATCACCCATGATGATGCCTTGCTCCTTGGTAACCTTTCCCATGTCCTTGACAGGACCTTCTTTAGATTGGTATAGTGCTTTACCTAGGCACTCAATATTTTCCTTCAATCAATTGGCCCAGACCTTTCCTTGACCACTTCTCCATCAATATCTCTAAGAAGGTCTCCATGACTGATTTATACTCTATTCAATAGTACATGACAAGTCTATCATTGAATTCATCACACATGCTGGTGGGGTCTCATTAATCAGCTCACCTTTCAACTTCCACAACCCGAGCTGATAGAGTTGTTCACTAGGGCTTGTGCCAGGAACATTTCCCCAACTCTTTAGGTACAAACATTCCAAACATTTGATGAGGCATTCACCATGGCTTGAAGCTAGAGATTTGTGCCCTTGAAGAGGAAAATGTTAAGTTGCGCAACAAGAACACTTCATTTAGGTTGAATGACTCCTCTTCTTCTTCTAAACCATAAAAAAATCATTCCAAAAATCATTCTAAGGAAAAAGGATCCACCAATGTGGTGGTCCTGAAATTTGCCACCCCTCTCATCTATCAAACCAACCTGAACCTCCTACTAATTTGTCCCCTGTTCAGAATTTCTAGTACAAGTATGAACAAAAAATTATACCCCCATAGGAGAACCTTACTCCTCTGTGTTGGAAAAGTTGTTAAAAGTTGGAGCCATCACCCTTCCACCTATCAAACCACATACTATTTTTGACCCTTCCCATCCTATACTTGCATGGTATAAGGAGAATGACTACCTGTAACTATCACCGTGTTAGGGGACATAGTGACGGAAATTGTAAAACATTCAAGAACATTGTCCAGGAAATGTTAGATAATGGAGATCTCATCCTAGACAACCCTAATGCACGTCACAAAATCAAAACCTTCAGGTCTTTAAGAAACCTTTTCCAAACCATACCCCTTCATCAAACCAGGCTGGTGAGACCTCTAGTAATGAACTAATGTTCATGAGGTCCATGTCATCTTCGACACAATACCTTGTCCCTTCTGCTCAGTTTCCTCCCATCCCATCTATTGAGGAAATTATTGCATGAACTCCTCTACCCATGAAGGAGCCTATTTCACCTACTCCTCTACTCACATGGAGGAACCTACCCTACCCATTGTTTTACCCACCAAGCAGCCTACCTCACCTACTCCTTCATCTATAGAGGAGCTTACCCCACTTATCCCTCACCTATCAAGGAGCCCGCACTACCCACACTTCTACCCATGGAAGAGTCTATCTTATCCTCTTCTCTACCTAAGGAAGAGTCTACACCACCTACCTTTCTCCCTCCTTGACCCATAGAGGAACCACTTTTATATCCTCTTCCTGTAAGTGATGCTTCTCCCATGGTCTTCCAAGATCCTGTCAACCTTCTTACATCACTTATACCTACAAATTCAAAGCCAAAAACTTCCCTATCTCACAGACCTTAAAATTATTCATAAGGATTACCACCAAGTCATTATCATCTTCCTCTACCTCTACACCATTCTCTCATTTGGCTGATCACTTAGAGTATGTTGATTACTCCACACTTTAGGGGGCACCTTTGACTCCCTATATCCACCCAAATGTAGATGTTGTCCCTAGATACTTCAACTATCTATCCTAAATTATTTAGAAACCAAATCTATCACACCTGAATCAGTCACATCATCCATTTCCTTCATTCAGCCTCACCTTCACCCCAACCTTCACCTCACCCAAACCTCACTTTAAACCTACCTCACCTCCATCCCTAAACCTTCACCTACACCTAAACCTACCACTACATTGGGGGTCTTATTGATGCTAGTCTAGTCCATCCCCCTGTGAAGATAGATTTGACCACCTCTTCAAAACCTGCCACCAAGTCTATTCCCTCACCTAAGAGGAAGACCCAACCTCTTAAGCCTCATACCTCAGTTTCTCCCATGCCTTCTTATTCACCTTTCCTCTTCCATGTCAATCTTAGGCCCACATCCATCGACCTTGGTCAAGAAACTTCTCTCCCAAGGAAAAATTAAAGTGAGGAAACCCACACCCTCACTTCAATCTTCTCTTCTACCCACGCCTTCTTCATCACTCATGCCTTTACCTTCTCTTTTACCTACACCTTCTACATTACCCTTGACCACGATCTTACCCACACCTCCATTATCACCTTGGTTGACTCGCACATCCTACACCTTCTACATCCCCTTCTTCTTCACTCATACTACTCCAGAAACCTTTACCCAAGAAGGTGCAACCTAAACCAAAAACCCCACTACCTACCAAAAAGGTAGTTAAACCAACTCAACCCCCAACTCCACCTCTTTCACAAAAATCATCCACACCTTCATCCAAACCCACTCTAACTTCCCATTGTGATCCATTCAGTAGGATCTATTCTAACATCCTAACTAGGTTGTTAGAAACCTCCATATCACATTGCCACCCATTAAGCCTTACAACCCACTCAAACCCAAACCAACAGGGTTTGACGACTCTAAAATTTATGCATATCATTTCTCACCAAGGCATGATGTCGAAAGTTGTAAGGCCCTTAAAAAATTCTTCTTCAATTTGTTCTTCAATGGTCTCTTCGACGAAGATGACTTATTAGAGGAGAATTCCATTCCCCCTTTTCACCCTCTACAAAGCCTTATCCTATATCTATTTAGTATCCTTCATCTCTACCTCCACAACCCTCTTTTCCTCCTCAAATCTTTGAAATAAACATGGTTAGAGTATCCACTCGATCACAGAAAGAAAAAGGAAAAGAGAAAAATGGTAGCCCATCCAGTACACCTTCATTTTCCATTCCATCTGCACCTTCCCCCAAGGTAACCATCCCTATGGGCCGACTTATCCTATTTCTGATGGAGTCACACATTGTACTATGATTAAACAACTTCATCAATATCCTTTGAAGATGTCTTTGTATGACTTAATTCAAACCTCTGAGTCTCATATTCAGGCCTCATTGAGGTCCTATAATCTATTGAGGTTCCACCAAATGATCTAACACCTATGGCTGCCATCTTTACCCCACATCATGTGGTTGTCCCTAACCACTCCACCTCAAAATTCTGCACCCATTTCCTCTCCTCAGGTTTCCACCATCAATTTTGATGATTCCAAGATTTCCCCTCTACAATTAGATGATCCTGATCCCACTCTCTTCATCACCACTACATCAATGATACTCATTTTGACATGTTATGATTGATGGAGGTGCTAGCATTAATATCCTTTCTTTCTGTGCGTACAAAAAATTGCACATACCCACCCATTACATGCATAAAAACCTGGTTATGTTGTCATTCTTTCAATGATGCCTTGACTTCTACCCTTGGCACCGAAATCCTCCACATTTTTGTGGCCCCGCACACCAGTCCTGAATGGTTCTATGTTCTGGAGGGGGAATTTCAATATAACTTGCTTCTTGGCCAACCCTGGATTATAGTTATGGGGTGTGTCACTTCAACCCTTCACCGTTGCATAAAATTTGAGTATGAAGGGCACCCCTACACCATTAAGGTGGATCCTTCACCCTTTAAAACCTTTAACATGCTCTACCACCAAAAATGATGTCCTTGTTCTAGTCAAGGTATCTACCACCCCTACCACTTCATCTTCTTCCATCCTCATCTACCACTTCTACCACTACATATTCCACATCAAAACCATCTACTTCCCACTACATCTTCTTCAACTTATCTTTGACATTTATACTTTCCCATCTACTAACATGCCTATTTCACCATCAACCAATACCCCACCTTTCCTAGGCTTCAAGTAGCTCATCCATTCCCGCTACTCATGTCCCGACCTTTGATCCATTGGTAGGTGTTTTTCAACACCTTTCCTTTGGGGAATACCACTTATACAATGTAAACACCTTCCACACTCCTCAGGAGTACGAAAGTCTTCACCAACACCCACATTATGATCATCATGTAAGAGAGGTTTTTCCATATGGTCCTCCCCACCTTCACCAACCATACATATGGGGGATTAGAACACTTATTCTTATTATCTAGAACCAACTACCCAAACCCATACCTTTCTCATTTGATTTCCAATACCTCACCAACCACCGCTTCACCCACATTTTTATTCATCACTGTGCATGAAAGGGATTTTGATTTGGTCTTTATGAGAAAGTTTGTCACATAGTCATACCTTGCACTACCTGAAAACAAAAGGACCATTGTGGAATTGGTTTTTCTTCACATCCTTATCCTAAGAAGGCTCGTGTTACCCTCATCGAAGAAGAAAATTATTCCTCACCTTCCTCACCTATTATGCCACCTTCACCCATGGAGTCCATGGATCCAGAATCCATCCCTCCTAAAAAAAAATTTTTTAATGTACACCATTTCCTTTGGACCTCTAACCTATTAGTGTGATGGTGAGGTACACTTTCTTCTCTTCTTTATCCTGACATGTTAGATGATTACACACCTTCTATCAATTTTTTCAATGTCAGGATGATGATTCTATTCTCACCTATTTAGGTGTAGAAGATTCTTACATTCACTGGTCATTACCTTCTGAGACACAAACCATGCTGAATGAATTGACCATAGAGATCAAAATTCACACTCAAGATGACCCTAGAATTCTAAATATAGGCCAATCTTTAGATTATAACAAACAAGAATCTTTCACCTATTTCCTTCGAGATCATATCAACATTTTTGCTTGGTCTTGTGCCGATATGCCTGGTATTGACCCTAATATCATGGTCCACAACATTGTGACTATCCCCAATGCCAAACCTTGTGAAACAAAAGCTACAAAAAATGCATCCATGCATTTCCCTTCTTATAAAAGAAGAACTCCATTGCATCCTTTTTATTTCCTTCATTCTACCCATTGACTATCCACAATGGATTTCTAACATTGTTCCTGTTACCAAAGTGACAAGAGGACTCCGCATTTACACAAAATTCCACGACCTTAACCTTGCCTACCCCAAGGATGACTTTCCTTTACCTAGCATTGACCAACTCATTGATCTTACAAGTCAGCCATGAGATGTTATCTCCTATGGATGGATTCTCGGGTTATAATCAAATATTACTCACTCCAGAATATCAACACAAAACCCTTCATCACCCCTTGGGGGACCTTATGTTATCACATCATGCCCTTTGGCTTGAAAAATGTTAGTTGCCACTTATCAGTATGATATGACCTATATCTTCCATGATATCATGCATGAGATATTGAAAGGATTATCTCGACGATAAACTCCTTGGTAAGTCCAAAAGTTCATGTTAAACACCTCTTAGTACTTAAAGTCATCTTTGATCATGTCTCATCCAATATTGCATTTTCCTTCAACCAAAGAATTGTATATTTTTTGTTCTCTATGAAAAATCCTTGGTTTCATCATCTCTTTGTGGGGCATAGAAGTTAATCCCACAAAAATCAAGGCTATTCTTGAGATGCCTCCACCTACTAACCTTCAACAACTTCATAGTTTGCAAAGAAAATTTCAATCCATTCGACTCTTTATTTCCTAACTTTCTGACCGATGTCACCCTTTTTCATCATATTCTTAAAAATGATGTCTCCTTCAATTGGAATGATGAGTGTCACAAATCCTTTGAAGTATTAAAGAAATACCTTCTTCAGCCACCTATGCTCATCCTACCTAAAGATGAAAAACCTTTTTACCTCTACATTTCTATCATTGATCATTCCTTGGGTGCCATGCTCACTCATCACAATGAGAAACATAGGGAGAAAGTGGTTTATTACATAATCCATAATATTTTAGACTATGAGACTATGTATACTCACATTGAAAATCTCTATCTAGCTTTGGTCTTCATGGCTACTAAACTTTTCCACTACCTACTTAACGACAAAACCTTCGTCGTCACCAACATTGAACCTCTACATTACATGTATGCTAAACCTTACCAACATCAAAACACCTCACGTTGGCTCATGCTCCTTACAGACATAGACCTATAATTCATTCATAAAAATTCTAACAAGGGACAAACCATTGCCGATCATCTTGTTGACACCTCTTCCTAGACATTAATCTTCTAATTTTGATTTTCCTGATGAATCTATCACTACCCTCTCCCTTGATGACACCATGTATCAGATGACCTTATTCTTTGATGGTTCTAAATATCAAGTGTTGGGGTGGCATAGGGGTCATCATCATTCCTATTGATGGTGAGCCTATGCATTTATCCTTCAAACTCGATTTTGACTGCACCAACAACATGCCAAGTATGAAGCACTTGTCATGGGTCTTCAAACTACTATAGCCTTAGATGTTAAATCCATTAATATATTTTGTGACTCTCAACTGGTTGTGAACCAATTCAATGGTTTTTACCAATGTTGTAACGAGGTCCTTCAAAAGTATAAACATCATGTCGACATACTTTTGACCACGTTTGATACCTACCTTATTCAAACCACTCCACCATCCACTAAAAAATTCATGGATACCATGGCCTGCCTTGCCTCACAAATAACTACCTCACCTTCAGAATCTAAAATATTTGTCATAGTACAATGGTTGCATTCACCCTCTTATCTTATTTATGGTGTAAATTTTTTGGGAAGATTCGAAACCAAACCCACACGACATTTTGGTATAAGAAATTATTTGATTACCTCTCCCTTTCAATTATGCCTCAAGATCTCACTCACAATGGATGATGAGCCTTCCTCAAAAGTGTCTCTCACTACGTCATCATGGGGGGTCTTCTCTACAAATTTGTCTTTGACGGTATCCTCTTATAATGCCTCACTAGTTACTGAAATTACATACACCATCAAATAAATCCATGATGGGATTTTTGGTGGACATTTTAGTGGCCTTATTGTTGCTAAACATATCATTTGTCTTGACAATTACTGGCCAAACCTTAATCAAGACTATTATGAATATCAAACATTGTGTGAAGTGTTAGAAGCATGCTAACCTTCACCACACCCTAAGTCACGCCTTACAAGTTTCTAGAGATTTTTGGCCTTTGTCTCAATGTGGTTTGGATATCATCAGAGAGATTAACCCTCATTCTTCTCAACGTCATTAATGGATCATCACAATGACCAAATACTATACAAAATGGGTGGAGGCCATTCCTCTCATTTCTACCAAATTATAAAATATCATGGAATTCATCAATCATCATATCATTTATCATTTTGGTGTTTCCTCACCCCTTATCACTGACAATGGAAAAGAGTTAAAAAAAAAAAAACATATGCAAATAGTGTGACAAATTTTGGCATTCAACTCAGTTTCTCTTCACCATATTACCCACAAAAAATGGCCAAGCTAGAATCTTCGAAAAAAACCCTCAATAAAATTCTTATGAAAGTTCATTCGACAACACTAAATGGATTGGCACATGGCACATTCCTTTCACCTTGTGGGCTTATCATAGTAGTATTCGTACCTCTACCAATGCCACACATTTCTCTTTGGTCTATGGTATAGAGGTTTTCCTACCTCTTGAATTCCAAATTCAATTTCTTCATATATCACTCAAAGATATGCTCTTTGAATGAAAATTTCCACCAAGAATGTTTGGAACAACTTGATTTATTGGATGAACACCATCTAAATGTTCTATAGACCATCTTCAAATATACCAAAAACACATCAATTGTGCCTATGAAAAATGTGTTCATGAATGAACCTTTAAAAATCAGTGACCTTATCCTCAATGAAAACCAACATGTAACCAAAGCCAAGAAAAATTAAATGGGGCAAGTTTTCCCCTAATTGGCTTGGACCCTATATTGTTACCCATGCCTATGGATCAAGTGCTTATCGTTTATCCTCTCTTGAGGGTAAATCTAAACATGCCCCCCTTAATTCTTTGCATCTTCAACCATTCTATTTTTGAATAAATTACTACATTACTTTATGTCACTTATATTATCATCCCTTGAGCAAACTTTTCCTTTCACTTACCTCTTTTAAGGGCCAACAACTTAAAATAAATTGTGTGATTATCCATCACCCTTTTCAGCCTTGTCTTAAATATGAGTACCATGGCTCTACTCATGGCATAATTGTCATGGATACTTTTCACCCTTTTCAGGATGGAATCCCATGGCCATTCATCACTTAAAACCCCTCTTTCATAGATAACATTTTCGTGCTATGGTTTTTTTCCTTCATAAAATAATCCTATACTCCTTTATAATCTTTTTCATGACTTTAAGTCCAAAAATGCAAAATATATGGGATAGAAAAAACTTACTCCTTGATTCAAAATTCTTGAAAATAGATGATTCCCTCAAAAGGACATCTATTTTTCTCTCTTGTGCTATTATAAGTAGACTGATCCCTCGAAGGACAACTATAAAATTTAGCCACATGTTGTATTTAGTCTATAAAAAAACTAAGACTAGCATGTATCTCTCAAATAAAAATAATTCTAGAGCTTCTCCGCATCGATCAGCTTCATGAATACCTCAAGGAGAACCTATTTATCCCAATATAGACTTCCCACATCAATCAGTCTATACATGTCAAAAAGTTAAAAAGAAAATAAAAAGTTAAGAAAAATACAAACTTTTGGTCATGGACTTGCCTATTCTAGTTTTGGGTATCTTGCAGAAGGGGCATGTTGTCCCACAACAAGGTTACACTTAACAAACCCCCTACCTTTTTTCACCCTAACTTCTATTTATTTTCTCCTATCTACTCAAGGGACGTGGCATGTATTCTACACATTGTGATCAAAATTATTTCATCCTATGGACCTATCGATCATGTAGTGTATTTAGGGACTTGTGTTCAATAAGTCTATGGGTATGACACTTATGGTCCTTTCCAAATATGGGCATGCAACCTCTTTTATTTTCTTATTTGTTTACTTATTGTTTCTTCCAACAGGACAAGACCATCAAAATGGACTCAATCATAACACTGTCAACAATGCCTATGCTTAATTTACCTTTCCTATTACCTATTCAAAATTTGACCTTGCCTATTTTCAAACATACCTTACCCCAACCAACTTATTCTAGTCAACCTACCTAACCTACCTACTCAACCTTACCTAACCCAATATCATTCTTCCCTAGTTTAAGGGAGAACTACATTAGCCTAAGGCCCCTTTCGCAAGGGCTATGTAGGGAACACTCTAAGGGCATGGGGCCCTTGAAGATTATCTTGGCCACTCTTTTCCCTCATTATTTTCCCCCATAACCAAAAACCCTACCTATAATATCAATTCTTCCCCCATAAACATCAATAACTTGGAAATTAAAAAACCTTGTTAGTTGGAAATTCAAACTCAAACCATGCCTAAACAGTTTCCATAAGATCAATAACTTAGAAATTAACTAAACAATAAAACCATACATCACCATAACATACACATTGAAGATCCATCATGCCTATATAGCTAGTTTCCATAAACATCAATAACTTGGAAATTAAACCAAACCATGCCTAAGTCATCTACTTTCCATAACATCAACAATATAATTTACATTAAAACCAATAACTTGGAATGCCTATAAGTAACTTCCATTAAATAAAATGGAAATTAAACAAGTCATAATCATACATCAATTACCATGCCTAATGATCTAGTTTCCAAGACATCAATGTAATGGAATGAAATCACATTATAAACCATAACCATTCCATAATCATATCTAGTTTCCATGATAACAATACAATGGAAATAAAATCAAACACATCATACATAAATATCATCATCAACTATATAACTAGGAATGTTTGTATATATACATTGTATATATATATAATACAAGTATCTCAAAAGCTCTCATATACATCTTGTCTCTTCGGTAGGTAGGCCGATATAGTCAAAAATAAAAAATAACCAACATCTTCATATCAACTCTAAGAGGGCCTGACACCTCTACTACTCTCCCCTATCTCCTCTCATGGCCTCAGTCTCCATGAACTAGTCACCTCTTGATGGCCCTGCTTATGTGATTTGTGGCTACCTGAACTATTAGTACTATGTAGGTTCGTGAGTTGGACCTCTCACTATCTACCTATTATGCTCTATACTTGGCATATGAAAAAAATGGTAACCCACTCTTTGTAAGAAGATCCTCATAGTAAATAGCCTTAGTCACCATCGGCTTGTACCTATCCATCAAAATAACATGTGGTGGTGCCATAGCTCTAACACATACCTATAAACCATGTCCTGTTGCCTATATAATAGGACCCTATCCTGATCCATGTGATTGTATAATGGGACCTTGTCCTGCTATCGGTGCCTGTGTAGCTGCTAGTTGTGCCTGTAATGAGGCCACCTATATTTTTAAATTAGTCACATGAGCCTTCAGTCTTGTGACCTTTTTCCCCATCCTATACCAGTGCCTGGGCTTGCACTAGCTATCCTTGTAGGGTAGTCACTTGTTCCTATGCCTATACTAGCTGCCACTATAAATCCATCACATGCCCTTGTAACTAGTCCCTTTATACTATAACATTATACAAATCAGGTTTTCATGGCCTTAGTGGTGCTCCATGTATCTAGGCTATCTTCTAGCACCTGTAGCCATCAGTCATGCCTACATGATCAATCCACCTATTGGAAACCTAGTCCTCTTACACCACGGGATATGCTAGATGTGGTGAATATAATGGTCTCTCCACATCATCCCTACGATACTATGGAAATGGTGGAGGCACATCCTATTGAATCCCAAACTGACATCTAACTCGGTCAATCAAAATCATCTCATTCTCCTTTGGTCATTTTCCATGTATCCATCTAAATAGATATAATCCTACCAACTCCTCTGTCATGGCCCCATATGAAGGGAAATCATCATAAGGCTTCCATAGAATATCTGACTCCTAATATATCATCTAATAGTATCTTGTAATATGTCACATCTCGTGATGCCTCATCCACCCTATAATGTTCTCCTATTGTTATCCATATGCTGAAACCTACTTTGTAAACCCATCTGAACAAAACCTATCTTGGAAGGCCTGGTGGAAGAAAACACACTTTGTTCTCATAGGCCTAACAATGAAAAATATAGGTGTAACTCACACCAAACTACCGAATCCTCTGATACGCCCACAACTCCTTATAAAGTTGTACTAGATATTTTGATGCCCATGTGAAACAAACTTGCTCCTCAATCATATCCTCCAAAACTCCCATCAATTCCCATGGAAATATCCCATCCTCTGAAGCTGGGAAAGAAAAACATCCAATAGCCACCATCATTACACTGATAATCTAGTCTCCTATGGGTGTGCAACGTACATATCCCCATAACTAATGTTAGTGCATTGTGATAAGACAAAGCTCTCATGGCCTCATCCAAACACTATAACCATAAGATCTAATGACCTAATGTGAACATATTTGATATAACGAATCCCGAGTAATAGGTAGCCATCAAGATCCTGTAGAGGTCCTCTAGTGTGATCGTCATCTCTCCTTTCGGTAAGTGGAAGGTGTTGATCATTAAATTCCATCTTTCGATAAGAGTGACCATCATGATGTGATCTTGTACTATCCACCTATATCATCTAACAAATATTAACCTAACATTCTTCATATGTGCCCACTCATCCTTTGTAACACTTGGTTGCATTTGTACCAAAAGGGGTGACAACCTATCTCTAGTTGTCAACTATTAACATTCCTGTATCATCACCATTTAAAATTATTAATCAATAGGTCCTTTCAATATTTTATTTAACCATACCTATCCCATTAACTACCTATTCCTTTCCTAGCCTACCTACTTTTACTCAACCTGCTTGACTAATGTACATTCTATCTAGCCTAATAATCTACACTTAGTCTGATTCAATCCTTTCTCCCCTTAAACAATTACATTCAATTTCCTTATCTATCTTGCGCCTATCCTACATGGTTAACTTATACCTTTGATCTAACCCTCACTCACCCATTTCTACATAATTAAACTCTAACCAATCTATTCCACTTTACATTGACCCTAAACCACCCTTTCCTCACTAACGCAACCCTAACTCACCCACACGTACCTCACTACACCCTCACCCATCCTTCCCTTAACATTTTAACCATCTGAGACTCCATTTTTTTAGCCTAATTCACTTTTAATAGTAATCAACATCAGTCACCCTGACTGATACTGGTCCCCCTTTAGCCCCACTAATGTCAGCTAGCTACTGACATCAACTGATACCCGACTGAAATCAGTCACTGGTTCGGCCCTAAGGCTGAACTCCCACATCCCCAAATTTTAAAACTTGATTAAAACACCTTGAAAACTAACCCAAAATACCCCAAATTGCATTTATGATCATTTTAGCACCTAATTGACCTACATTTTACCCTCCCCATCCCTAGTTTCACCCACTTCTAACCAAATTTCAAATCAAAATTAAAAAACCCAATTTTCCATTTTTCTACCTTAGTTTTAACGAAAATCAATAATGGATCTCGAATCCTACCTCTACTCAGCTCCATCTCCATTATGGGATGTCTAGTCTCTAAACAAGAGGTCCTCCTGTGCCCTCTCCAGCCTCTACCATGCCAAAATCAACCCCTCAACTATCAAGCAATCAAATTTCTTATGTAGATCTCGTGGGCCCATAAACTCCACTCTTATCAATTGCTAATAGCTCGCCAACTCAACCTCCTACCTCTCATTATCATTTTTCTCACAAAAACATTCTCTCATGTCATTTTCCAACTTTAACGAAGCACAAATAAAACCTTTTTCACACGGGTTTTCCATTTTAAAACAAAATTTTCTTGACTAACGTTCGTTAGGTCGTGCCTAGGGTTAGGTGGTTAGGGTTAGGGAATGGTTCAAATGTGAAGTGGATAGGTGAGGTGGAATTAAGTGAAATGATTAGGTGAGGTGGAATTAAGTGGAATTAAGGGTATCTATATTTTTCTTCTTGGATCTTACAACCTTGCATACAAACTCTCAAGTTTTCCAGAGATCTTGCGATATACCAGATACCCTTATAGCATTCAAACACCACACGGTTCATCAAAAAATTGATCCAGAGCTCTAGTACACTCACAGGGAAGCATCGTACCCTCCTGTTATTGTTGCATTTGTTCAGGACCATATTATTCTACAACAAGGAAGTACATTCCTCCTTTGTCATTAGTTTTAGTATATTAGTTATTTACTAATTATATATTTCATTTCACCCGTTACAATACCCAGATCTTTCCCACAACACCTCCATCCAACCATCTACCCAAATAAACTTCTTACCTTGCCCAAACACGCATCTTATTACCTATGAGTCTTCTTAAACATCCCACGACCCTACCTAAACCTCCTCAATACTTTGTGATTGTACAGAGAGCCTAAAACTACCCCATTTTAATCATTCCACCTAATTTCCCCTACCACAAATGGTCACCCAACTGACGTCGGTTCATTTTGAGGTACCGATATCAGTTGCCCAATCTATACCAATCTCTGTGACTGGTAATAAATCCCAAACCAGCGAGCCAATTCACCTACTTAAAACCTATCAAAACCTCCCACAACTTCTCCTAGCCCTTCCTAATACCCTTTTTCATACATATAGACCTTAAACCACTAACCACCTACCCTAGATTTATTCTTGTATGCAATCATTAGACTAGATTGGATTTACTATTCTTATATAGGATATCTAAACTATACAACTATAGTGGGTCTCTTTATTTCATGTTCTTATCAACACTTAACTTCTGATAAAAACATGGATTGAAAACCTTCTAAGAAGCATCCCACTTCCCAGATCTAGCTTCTGTTAGGAAATTCACCAACTGATTTTTTTAATCCTATTTTGTGGTCTTGTGTTCTATTTCAAGTCATTCCTCCTAGCCAAAGGGAAGCTGTTTATAATTAGCTTGGTGACCATTCAACATGCGTACACCTTCTTCAACTATCTATAGGTATTCCTCCTTACCTTTACCTCTTATCTATTTTATCTCTACTTTGTGGTGAAATAGTCACAAACAATCATACATGATGTAATAGAAATAAGTCACAAGGCACATTAACATTGTAAAGGAAAAAATAAGTAACTAGTTGAATACATAGAACACCACTCAAGATGTCATAAGACGATTGAATCCTTCAATGAAGTACAAGCAAAAAAGTAATGAACATGGGGCATAACCCACAAATAATGGCAATTAAGACACAAGAAAAGAAGGCACAATATAAGTAAATCAGATAACCATGATTAGAACTAGGTCTGCAAGACAAATACTACACATGAAGCACCCGTTATCATGTTAGAAAAATAGATAGTGTGCAAAAATGTATACAAATAAGAAATATGAATGAAAGTAGTAAATTTTATGATGATAGAACCTAAATATAGAGAAAATAGGAAAGGTAGATGCCCCTAGGAGCCTCAGTGGTATTGGTAAGTTATAGTGCTTAGCATTATGCATCATGTAATAACTTGTAATTCATTTACATTCACCTCAATATTACCATGTGAACATGCATGTGTGTATGGAAAAAGATAGAGCATACTATGAATCAAGATAACTATTATCACCAAAAAGTGACACCCTTTGAATGGTCATGGATGAACATCAAAAATTGTAGTGAACATGGGTTTGTCTCCAAGTGTGGGACTCACAAAGTGAGACAAACCTCCAGATAAGGCTAGTTGTTTCTATTTTAGCCCACTACAAACTAACTTAAAACTTCAAAATGTAACTAAAACTAAATCTAAACTATAAGTTTGTAGGATCCATGGTTGAGAGAAGGTGGAAAAAGTTATAAAACGAAAGAAGGTGATGCACCAAAACTAAAACAGGGTTCAAATCTAACCTATAGAGACACAATACAACCGCCATGCAAAAATCCAAGGGAAACATAGAGTTTTTTCAAGGTACAATTGAATAAATTCAACAAAATACAAGAGGTCTAAATATTCACATAAAATACAAAGTATTTAAAATAATAAACCATAGTTACATATCATTGAAAAAAATTCACTTGCATTTACATAACAAAGGTTTAAAAAATAAATTACAAAATATAGTTGTAGAGGTTTGAAGGCATGGAAAATGTAGAGCTATAAGGTAGAGATTCCAATCCCACACAAGAGAACCCTTTTCCCGTGTAAAATCACTTACATTTATATAAGAATGTGGAAGGGGGAAAGAAAGAGTGGTAAAATGTTAAGTCAAGTAAGAAATGAATGGAATTATCCCACTAAGGACCCCAAGCCATCATTTTGTAGTACAAAGCATGGGAAATCTTTCTTCCTCCAATTTTCACACCATCAGAGTTATGGGATGAGGCGAGGGTGCCATTAAAAAATATTTTCTTATTAGTGAGGCGGTTGGACACTTAATCCCATTGAAACTGCCATTTTTCTCCCACATTTCCCATGTTTACATTTTTTATCCTCAAAATGGCATCAAATGCAGTTTTTTATGCCAAAATATTTCCCTAGAAGAAATAATTTGAATGCCACTAATCTTGTCTAATTTAGAATTCTACTACGAAAGATATAGCCTTGAAAACGATTACTAATTTATCCTCCGGATTTCTTATTTTTTATCTTTGCTTACCGAAAATATTTAAATTTGCTTTTTTTGGCATCATTTTAATGTTTTACGGCCTCTGTTTGAAGTCCAACCCCACATAATACTAACCTTTTATTTGGCAGATTTATATTTCTCTCATTATTCCAAGGAACACTAATCCTTTTTTGTATGGCATATGTAACATTATGTGACCTTTATACCTCCACGCATTCCATTGGATGCTTCACAAAAATTCTAATCTCCTACACCATTTAAAAATAGAGATTCTTTCTTTTATTCTATAGGTTTGGAGGACTCGTAGAACACTAGTTTGCACATTCTGTGGAACACTACAATCTAATGTTCCATGAAACTCTTGATTCAATTTTTTTTTAAGTCTTGATTTTTATTTTCCTTTGTTCTGTAGACTTGGAGAGTACACATAACACTGAGTTCCTTAAGCCCACGAGATACTAAGTCCTAGTGTTCCACCGATTTTTGAGAAAATATTATTTCTAAGTTCAAAATTTATTTTGTAGGTTGTCAAAATATCATGGGGGGTTATTTTGGATAACAATTTGGTGACTCAACGGGGCTATCTTCTTGTTAGAGGGATGATCATTTAATTTTTTCCAATCCATTGGGCATGGATTTAGCTCTTAATACTTAAAATTATGATCATGGAACTTTAAAATTTCACCCCTAAGCTTGCATGAACTCAAAAAACTGACGTGTAGGTGCTCTTGAAGACTGATTTTGTGGTTTATTGATGAAACTTTCCAAGTGTTCCAAAATTTGATTTTTTGGCCAAGGAAAGAGCACGGAGAACTCTATCTTTTAAAACTTATCATGGGGTGAATGAGTACACCTTGAAAATGTCCCAAAAAAACTCATTTCAACCATGAAACATGCTCTACACTGAAAATGCAACAACAAACAAAGGGCACAAAAACTATACACAAAGAGAAGATCATACATGTACAAATGGAACACGTAAAGTGTCCACATGACACTTGTTACAAATCAAACTAGAACTACTAACAAAAAATGTTCTCAATAAAATTTAGAGGAATTAAATCTAAACTAATATGTAGAAGGTATATCCTTTACTTCAGAAGTAAAGTGTGAGATAGATCCTATTGATCGGAATCATGAGTTGTTGTCCATTCAATATTGACAATTGTAAAGCATTGTTTTATTTACAGCTAGAGATTGTGCAGCCCCACCCCCCTCCCCCCCCCCCCCCCCCCGCCCCCAATTTTGTCAAAATTTGAGTGCTTACCTAGCTTGGCTCTATCTTGATCCCATTTAAGAACAAGATCCCCTTATTGAAAACTCCTAGCCAGTACCTTCTTGTTCAAATGCTTCTTAATCTAAGCTTGATCCTTTTCCATTTTTTACATTGTTTGGTCTATGAACTCTCCTATCTACATGAGCTCCATATGTCTAACTTCCATGACATCATCCTTAATTATATCAAACTATTTTATGAGTTATAATTTTGGTAACTCAAGGTATAATGGTAAATTTTCTTCCATTCCATAAATAAGCTTAAAGGGTGATCTTCTTGTTAATCTCTTGGTAGTGAACCTATTAGCCCATAAGGCTTATTACAGTCTGTTGTGCCATGTTCTTTGGTTTTCCTCCTGAGTCCTTATGATCCTTAACAGGATCTTATTTTTCATCTCAGCTTGGCCTTTACCTTGGGGGTAGTAATTTTTAAGATGTACTCAAGTAGATTCCATTTTTGACAACACACTCAGAGATCTTTATGTCCAGGAATGCCAAATCATTATCAGATATTATCATGGAAAGAATAAAATACCTAGTCATAATGCCTTCATATAAGTCTAATATGTTGGCCTCATTTGCTTCCTTCAATGCAAATACTTCTATCCATTTGGTGAAGTAATCCATGACTGTCAAAATACATTTTTGTCCCAAACTAGAAAGTGGATTGATCACTCAAATGAAATACATCCCCCACTGTATGAAGGGTTGATCCACTAAGATGGGATAAAGGGGTAGAGATGATAAATTTTATTTTTATGTGAAGAAGGAACACCTTTTTACATTTCCTAACCCATGCATTGTAGTATTTGAATATATTGGGACAATAATAACCACCCTTCATGATCCTAAGAGTTATTGAACTTGGAGCAAAAATCCCTCTTTCTTCTCCATTATTAAATTCATATTAATTTTCTCAATATGGTTTTCTTTAATTTGCCTCAAGAGAAAACCATTCGTATCGTTTCTAAACAAAATCCCATCAAGAAGCATGTAAGGGATATATTGGAGCCTAAAATACTTTCTTTTGGATTTTCTTGAACTTTGAGGACATTGGCTTGTTTGGAGGAAGGGTGTTATATCATGGGTCTAACAGGGAATGGTTAGAGCATCAACTAGTTGTTGATCATGTTAGAACATTAAGACAACCTCATTTTCAATATATAGGTCTGAAACTATGTTCTCACACAAACCTTTTCCCCTTACTATCTTGGTAATTTTGTCATCCACATCATACTCTACTAATTTGGTTATCCAGCCATCTCTTTTCTCATTTAAATCCTTGTTTAAAAGGAAATCCTTCACACTAGAATGTGATACCATTAGGTGGATCTTGTTGTTAGATACCAAATGTCTAAATTTCTTCAAAATCCTTATGAAATTCAGGGCATGCTTCTCAATAAATGAGTATCTCACCTTGTAATCTCCTAGACCTTGGCTAAAAATGTAATAGGTTCTTCCAAACCTTCTTCATTCAGTTGTACTAACATGGTAGATATTGTATCTATGCCTCAAAAATCATACAATGTGAAATCCTTTGAGAAATAAGGATTTATAAGGGTGGGGGATTATGTTATTGCTTGTTTGATGGCATCAAAACTACCCATCCCTTCCATAATCCATTTTAAAGGCACATTTTTATTTAGCGTAAATTTTAATGGCTTGACACTATTGATAAAATCTAGAATCAAATGCTTGACAAATTTGATCCTTCCCAAGAAGCTTTACAACACCTTCTTATGACCAATCAATGACAATGCCAAAATGACAAGCACCCTTTCTGGATCAATAGCTAATCCTTAATTAGAGACAATGTGGAAAAGGATATTACCTTCGTGTGCTAGGAAAATACATTTTTTGGGATTTAGAGAAAACCCAAATGATGTACATCTTTCAAATACCTACCTGAGATGGATCAGATGATCATTTTTTATCCTTGGAGAACATTGTGATATCATCTAGGTAAACAAGAACAATATTGTTGATTAGTCCCTTAAATGCAATATCCATGGATCTTTGGAATGTTACTCCTGTATTAGACAAACCAAAGGGAATTTTTATGTATGCATAATCCCCCCACTTAGTGGTAAAGTTTTTTTAAAATTGATCCTCTTCTCTCACCATAACATGATTATACCCCGAGTATCCATAAAATAGAGAAAACCTTTTTGACCCTACTACCATTTGTAAAATCTACTCCATAAAGGGAAATGTGTAATGATCCTTTAAGGATGCTTTGTTCAGGTATTTTAAATCAACACACAGTCTAATTTCTCCATTTATTTTTGGCATTCAGACTATATTTTAAACCCGTGTTGAATTCTTGATGAGGAATATAATGCTTTCTTCGATCAGCTTGTTCAATTCCTTCTTCATAAGAGGATCAATCCACATATTGATATGCCTTTGTTTCTATCTAGTGGGTTTGGTTATTGAATCTAGTGTAATAGTGTGTTGTGCTAGATTAGGATAAAAAACCCTAAGGTCTTCATAACCTCATGCAAAAACATAAATGAATTCTTGGAAAAGTTCTATAAATGCATGTTTCTTTTGTGGAGTACATGCCTTTCCAATCTTAAGAAAATTGTCCTTGTTAACTAAAATGGGTTCATAGTCTTCACCCTTGACCACCATGTTTGTTTTCTCTTTCCAAAGTTGATCATCTAGACTAAAAATGGACTCCAATATAACTAAACCCTTGGGTAGCTCATTTGATCTTAGTTGGACTATATGATCCCCATATTCTTGTTCCAACTTGTCCCAATTTCTTACAGAGAACTCAACTTCCTCTTGGATGAAGTTAATAATTTGTCGGTCACTTTCAAATACTTTCCAATTAGTGTCATTTTTTGGGAACACAGGTCTTATTATCACTCTAACATGTTCTTGCAATTCATCTTCCTTCATGCCTTCAAGAATATCAAAATTTACGCTAAATAATGCTAGTCTATCAGTTCATTCATTCTCCTTTCTTAGTATGGAATGGATATTAAATGCCTCAAAATATTTTAAGAGAACTCAACCTCTTACTTGATTCACAACAAACTTGTTATCACCAAAAGTTTGTAATTGCTTGAAAATTTCCTTCTATAGACACAAAAATTGCACATTAGACAATATTTATCTCGATCTTGTATTACTATTTAGAAGGTTCTCAAGTGTAAAAAGTACTAATTAATCCCACCTTTTGGCCACCTTTTTCTTATCTTTTTGTTTCATCTTTCCCAATATCTATCATTGCATTTCATGACCTTTCTGACATTCTAGCCAGAGATCAAGGTGCCCCAGGGTGCTCCGGTCCCACTCTAGCGCCCCGATCTATGTACAACCTCTTCTGCTTCTTTTTGGGTCACTTATAGTTGTTGGTCATCCTTATCGGGATTAATTATGAAATTAAGCTGTAGAGCCCTATAAATATAAACTTATAAGACCATAATAATGGTCCTAGGTCATTTTCATCTTATCACTACTATTACCTCAGCTAGGGCTACATACATTACATCCCTTGCATCCACATAGTTCCATGCACTAAAGCTAGGAGATTTTCATCACACATATTGCATAGGGGGGGATTCCATTCTATTCCATGCACGTATGATACTTACATTTCTATAGCTATTATTTCTTACTACTTCACAAAGTTTGACTGGCATGAGAGCACCTAGGGCACAACACGTACACACACACACACACACCAGAACTACATCAGGGTCCGTAATGTAGTGTAGCACTCAGTGATAAGTCCACTAGTTTGGTGGTTGAGGTTAGTCTGACCCATTCATATAGATATTTAATTTTTATAGGTTTGGGTACTTCTCCTTACATCACAGGTCATTTCAGAGTACATTCGGTGAATCTAGTGCAACTAACAAGAAGCACTCAGAGACATCTAGTGACCATACCAGATTCAGATTCTGAGGATTTGCACTATTTTGAGTGCCCAAACTATAGACCAGGAAGCCTTGGGGCACCCTAGTACACTCCCAGGTGCCTGTGTCATCTCAAACAGCCAAAATATTCCCTTCGCAGGGTCCCTGAGTTTTCATCTACACTGCCAAGTTCTAGGTCTAGATTTGCAACAACTTACGACAGTCCCCTGTTATCAGCTAAGTCTATTCCTTACTCTTCTCTTACACATTAGGGTTTCATTTTATCTAGAATATTTTATTTATATTTATCTCATACTACTTTAGTTCACTTATAATGTTTTAGTCCTCCTAATTAGATTAACATTAATACCCTAGATATCCTTTAGGCCATCTAGGAAAAAAAACCCTTATTTTTGTTAATTATTTTAGTGAACCCGATGTCTCTTTCTACTACCTTCTAGTTATTTTTCATTCCATCCTCATGAATATTTCTATTACTAAATACCTACTTACCCACACTGATTTGCTTCATCGATTTCAAACCCTTTTCGCTACTACTGATGTTTATACCGACATGAATCCAGACTCCTTGTATGATACATTTTTCGAGGCCTTTCCTCAACATATAGCCTTCTGGGAAAATCCTCGCACTAGCATACACCCTTTTGACAATGATCAACCACTTTACATCATGTCTCACATCTACAATGTTGCTATCAAGCGTACTCTTATCGATAATGGCTCTGAAATTAATCTGTACCCTATGTCCTTTCTCCAAGCCATAGGTTTCTCTGCTCATGACATCATCCCTTCTTCCATTTCACTTCGTGTTTATGATGATTCTATTCATTCATTTCTAGGCCACATTACTTTACCTTTAACTGCAGGTCCTACAACTCTCCCCACTATTTTCTTCATCATTAATTTCCATGTCTCATATAATTGTTTGTTAGGTAGACCATGGCTCCATGCCATGTAAGATGTTTCTTCTAGTATCCAATGTTACGCAAAATTCTTACATGAGCGTGTTGAGTATAATGTCTTCTGAAGAGATTGTGATACATTCCAATATTGTGTCCATGACCCTCATACTAGCATCCCTATTCCTCGCATTGACACCACTAATGAACCTCAACCTTTGGATGATTAGCCACATTTACCGCCACTTGAGGGAGATATTTGTTTACTATATGAAATTCCCCCTCCATCACCTATCCCCACCACCATAGTTCCATATTTGCAACCCCTTCTCTCCATGAAAAATATCATACCATCTCTACCATTATCACCCACACACCTACCCTTCACATGTACCCTTTTTATCCGTGACTCATTTTGGGACCATGTCCCATTTGATCCCACATGCAATGAAACCATCTATTCTCCTACTATTCTAGCTCACCTTCACTTTACTTTCGTTGATCTTTAGCCTTCTACTCAAGCATCTCATCTCTATTACAGTTTTTTCACCATCACCGTCATTTATGGTTTGCGTGTTTTTGATCTCCTTGTTTATCTACCACGTACCCCTTGTTATTTTCCACTCACATTAGGGGACTCCTGGCTTACTTACATCAGAGGTAGATTAGACCCTAGTCACATTGACTTCTCATTCCCTATGCCCTTTCGTCACATTTTCATTTGCAATAGTTCCTTTCTTGACCATTCACCGAACCTCACTTGATGGTATGCACACGATTGTCCACATCCACCATTTATTGACGAAGAATACACTATGGGAATGTACCATTTGTCTCTCACTACCTCGTTACATGATCAACCTCATATTATATCCTACCAAGTTGTCAATTCCAATGCATTTGGCTTTAACCTAAAGGATGACGATCTCCTTAATGAGTTTACACAGGCTCTTCTCACACTACTACTGGGGGGTATTACACATGGTATACTTGTCCCCCTCACTTCACATACTTGTATCTCTTTATGTCCTACACTTCATCTCTATCACTTATCAGCATTGCATCTCCACTTACACATCACATATTTTCAAACCCTCATTACCAGATGACACACCCTAGTGCTTCAGTTCACACTGGACTATTGAAAATTTTCCATTACATTGAGCCCCATACACTACATCACAGGTCCTAGACATTTACATTCTATCATGTACATCACACATCCTACATCATTCATTCTAGACTTAGTCTACATCTTGCATTATCTTATACACCTCTTATCTATCAGTACTTTACATGTAGTCTCTCTTATACATACTACATCCCATATTGCATTCATAAACCTTACCTATTCTACATGTTACACTATATTACATTACACATGGCTCTAGTTACACCTATCATCATTCCATCCACCATTTTTATACATCATTCGTACATCTTACTTATTCTACATCCTACACTGTATTTCCTTATACTCGGTTCTAGTTTTATCTATCATCATTGCACATTTTCCTTCTACCTATGCATTCATTACATTACATTCCATACCCACTGCACATTCTACACCACACATTCACATACCTTGGTCATCTACTCTACATTGTTCTACATGCTGCGCTCACCACCCTATAACGCACTTTAGTTCCTCGGTCCATACTTGACTTTTGAGGGTTTACCAATTAAATGGACCTTATATACATGTGACATGTCATCATACTTCATTCATCATACTAGTGACCAACGCTCTAGGTTGTATCGTCACCCACATGTACCATCACATACTATAGTGGTATACACCTTAGGTTAAATCACCACTCTTTTCATCACTTCTACATCATCTTATTACGTTCTATCATCTATTATTCTCTCCTATGTTTACATTTTCTCAATTCTAAATTATTCCATTACATTATCACACCTTCCCTCATCATGTAGTGGTATACACCTTAGGTTAAATCACCTCTCCCTTCATCTATTCTACATTATCATCTTACATTTGATCATCACACAGTCTATTATCCTATCCTACGTCATCCTATTACATCATCACTTCTCCTACTCATCCATTAGTGGTATACGCTTTAGGATAAATCACCACCCTCACTTTATTCATCACATAGTGGTCTACACTTAGTGCTAAAATCACCACCTTCCGTTATCCACTACCTACTTATATATGCTTCATACACCCTCATCACCCATCTCGTAGTGACATACATTATAGGCTACATCGTCACCTTCTTCTACCATCATGTAGTGATATACACTTAGGGTTGAATCATCACTCCTTTATTTCAACCAAGTCGTGGTATACACTTCAGTTATAGGGTCCACGCACATCTTTCCATATGTTACATTCCCATCCATTCATCCTATGGTGATATACACTTAGGGCTAAATCATCACTCACCCATTCAACAAGTCGTGGTATATCCTTAGGCTATAGGGTTTACGCGCCTCTTTCCATATATCTCTTTCCCATACATTCCTTCTATAGTGATATACACTTAGGGATAAATCATCACTTCTCTAATCAACCAAGTCATGGTATACGCTTACACTATAGGGTCCACACACATCTCCCCACATGTTGCATTTCATCACCACTACACATACAAACTCATCACAACATGCTAGACACAACCTACACTACTCAACCATTTCCCAATGATGCACTCTCTTTTATAGTTCATTCTTGACTGCTGAGGGGGGAAAAAATGAACCTCACTGAATACACTTCCATACACTCAAGGGGCATGTTTCTCCTATCATTCCATTTTACATTCCATTCCATCCATCCACATCATATTGCATTGTCTTGGTAGCATTTACTTTTTTTTACTAGTGTTTTGCATGATCACTTTAATATACATGTTAGATTTATTTCTTCTATGTCATTATCATACAAACATATGCATTCATGCCTTTGTCTAGTGTGATCACAGATATAGGACATTTACATGTGGAATGGATTATTTCCTTCTACCCTTATCATATTGGTCACTGGGGGCATCCACATTCATCTCATACAGGTGTTATTGTTTCATTTTGTACTTAGCATATTATACTACTTGTTCATACACGCTTTGACCTATTGGTTATCATTCTAACATGCTATCAGGTGTTCCATATGTAGTACTTGTTTTACAGGATTACATGTTTCCATGACTACCTCTTTGTTTCTACTTGTCTTCTTTATTTGCCTTTGTATGTCTGCTTTACCCTTTGCTTGTGTGCACAATGGTTTGTTGTTTACGTCCATGATGGCATTGGGTGCCTTTTCACATCATGAGTGATGTCCCATGTTTGTAACCTACTTTTTGTGGTCTTCTTATCATTTCTTACATGTTTATACTATTGTGATTGGTAGTTTTTCTACATTGATTGTGTATTTTACACTTATTACATGCATGTGTTTTCATACTAACACTTGTATTGGCCATCCATCCCATTTTGTGTACACCTTGGTATCCACCAAGTTCTTCCCTTACCCCCTGCAAGGAAGAGTTCTATAGGTCAGAGTTTGGTTGGTCCTCTTTTGGGGCCACATTCTCCTTCTAGGGTCATCGCATGTGCCCCCAAATAGGGGTGGGCATCATTAAGGGTTTTCTACTAACACAATGTATTTGCATCAGTTCAAACACAACAAATGAGTTCATAATAGTCTACAAAATCCATACACAATGGCCTTAACAAGACATTGTGTCCATCAATTCCATGGAGTGGTTATAGGCTCAAGGGTTACAGTGTGTGTGCCTCTCTATACTTCTTCGTCTAGTGGCATCAGATCACCCAAAATATGAGGACAGTATAGAGATATCTTCAATAAATTTCAGCAGAAACATTTAGAGTTGGAGGACACAAAGTATTTTCTCCCTACACTTATTTAGCCAAGGTGGCGTGAGATCACCCAAAAAACTCATGACACTACAAGATATCCTTCTACACCCTTTTTCTTGACATGGATCAGGTGCACATATTCCATTTTTCTATTTACACTTTCTATTCTAGCGTATTTTACAGAGCATTTTTACATACATACATATTTGACTACTTGATCCTTTTCTCCTTGTAAGTTCGCCGTATGAGGAACAAGTAGTCAAATTGGGGGAAAAAAAAACAACAACGACAATGATAACACACCATGATGGTATTTGCCATACTAACCATCCAAGTATACCACACACATGCAGTAGATACACATGTGTTCCACCCTAGGTTCACTCTCATAACTTTTATTCACATTTTCAGCTTTAGAATCCATGCTCCTCCACATATTTCTTTTAGTCATTCCACACTTGAGTCTAGTCCATCAACATGTCTTTTTCTATGCTCTACATGGTTATTAGATATGTATCTCTATCTACCTTTTGTTACCGAGCTTTTCGCTCACCAACATAAAGTGGGGGTAAATGTAGACATAAATATTGCACATTAGACAATATTTATCCCAGTCTTATACTACTATTTAGAAGGTTCTCAAGTGTGCAAAGTACTAATTAATCCCACCTTTTTGCTAGCTTTTTCTTATCTATTTTTTGTCTTTCCCATGTATTTCCCGATATCTATCATCCCATTTCATGACCTTCCGACATTCTAGTCTGAAATCAGGGTGCCCTAGCCTATAATAAGGTGCCCTGGTCCCACTCTGGCACCCCGATCTATGCATAACCTCTTCCGCTTATTTTTAGGTCACTTTTAATTTTTGGTCATCCTTATCTTCTTCTCAGTCAGCCTTATTGGGATTAATTATGAAATTAAGCTGGAGATCCCTATAAACATAAAGATATAAGACTATAATAAGGGTCCTAGGTCATTTACATCCTATCACTACTGTCACCTCATCTAGGGTTACATATATTACATCACTTTCATCTACATAGTGCCATGTACTCAAGCTAGGAGATTTGCATCACACACACTACATAGGGGAAGGGGTTTCATTTTATTCCATACACACATGCTACTTACATTTATATAGCTACTATTTCTCACTAATTCACAAAGTGCAATTGACACGAGATCACCGAGGGCACAACATGCACACACACAAGAAATACATTAGGGTATGTAATATAGTACAATGCTTAGTGATAAATCCACTAGTTTGGCGATTGAGGTCAATCCAACCCATTCATAGAGATATTTAATTTTTCTAGGTTTGGGTACTTCTCCTTGCATCACATGTCATTTTAGAGTACATCTAGCTTATCCAGCATGATAAAAATGAAGCACTCAAAGACATTTAGGGACCATACTAGATTCAGATTATGAGGATTTGCACTATTCTGAGTGCCTAGACTACAGACTAGGGTGCCCTGGGCCACCCAAGTACACTCCCAGGTGCCTATGTCATCTCAGAAATCCTAGATCTACCATTCACAGGTTCCCTGAGTGTTCATTTGCACTATCGAGTTCCAGCTCTAGATATGTGACTGTCTCCTGTTATCAACTGAGTTTATTCCTTAATCTTCTCTTACACATTAGGGTTTCATTTTATCTAGAATAGTTTATTTACATTTATCTTATACTGATTTAGTTCACTTGAAACATTTTAGTCCTAATTAGATTAACATTAATACCCTAGATATCCTTTAGGCCATCTAGGAATAAAAACCCTTTTTTTGTTAATCACTTCCTTGCCCACTACAAGTTGTGGATTATGGACTCATACTCAGCTGAATTGTTGAAATAATTGAATTGGAATCTGAAAGAAGAGAAATACTTCACACCTTTGGGAGATACAAGTAGTACACATCCTCATACACCTTGTTTTCTCCAAGATCCATTAAAGAACATATCTCAAATGCCATCTTCGTGGTCATTTGATTTCATAATACTAGTGATATGAAAAATTCCTCATGTAAACAATAGATACCCACCTCTTCAATCTATTTATATGGATCAAATCCATGACACTCAGCTCCCCATTCATCAATGAAAAAATTTGGGATTCCTTTAATTTGAGTGTTTACTTCTTGGAATATATGGTCATCTTCTTGGTCAAAGACTGTGTAATTTTCATTGATACAACTTGGTGTATAGGGATCAATATGGTATGTGGCAATAAAGTTAAACCTTATAGTAGCTTTGGTACCATATATGGTTCTAAAAATCATGTGAGACCAATATGTGGATAAGTATCTTCTATTCTTAGCACTAAAATCCTATGAAAGGCACAAACAAAATAAGGGGGAGGTGAATGATGAAAAAATCCTTCAAAATCAATAAATTAGGGAATACGTGCAATGTGAGGCTTATACCTTGAACAAATCCAATAGTTCCCACTGTGGTCCCATTATGTTGATGTTGTATATATCTTTCCCCTCGGGTAGATATAGACAAGCAGAAGAATATAGAAATCAAAGAAGATCAAATCCTTGACGTTTATCCCTTGGCGCACAGAAATGGCGCATGACACGGAGTGTCGACACAGGAAAATTTATGCCTTGGCGCATAGAAATGGCGCATGACACAGAGTGTCGACATAGGAAAAGTTGCGCCTTGGTGCACAGAAATGGCGCATGACACATAGTGTTGACACAGGAAAAGTTGCGCCTTGGCGCACAGAAATGGTGCATGACACGGAGTGTCGACACAGGAAAAGTTGCACCTTGGCACACAGAAATGGCACATGTAAGAGGATGTCGACACACACATGAATGTGCCAAGGCACACCTGTAGGAGGCGCAACATTCTGAGTGCTGGCAGGAAGCAGACCCTAGCGCAGATATTCAGATGGCCATAACTTTTGACTGGGAGCTCAGATTCATGCAAGGTTGGAATTTCTGGAAAGCTTACGAGGTCCTCTATCCAACTACGACTAGATATCTTTAATTGGGTGAGAAAAAATTCTTAAAAATTCAAAATACAGTTAGCCACTTTTGGGGGTCGCTAGGGTTCTCACCTACCACCATAATGAGATAAATTAAATACAACCTGTGGTGGTTGGGGTAGATTTGGAATTTCTCTCTCTTCCCTCTCTCATTCTTCCTATAAATTGTAAGGAGGGGCTTCTTTCTAAAGGTTGGACATTCTTGTTTTGCCCCTCCCTTCTTCTCTTTGGCAGGTGAATCTGTGGAGTTCAAACCTCCTATCTAAAACTGTAATGCAACCTTGTCTCTTGGCATTTTGTGGTGTATTGGATCAATATTTGGAGCAAATAATGCATGTCTGTGGATGATTATCAACCATCTCTGTGTTTATTTACATCTTCCTGATCTTTCACTACAAATCTGTTATCTGTGCATGACCTTGCATCGCATTTTAATAGTTTGTGTTTATTGGCAAGACAGTTGTTCTTCATTCCTCGGTGCATCACCTCTGTTAGTTTAGGTTTTATTTTATGCATCTTCTTACCCTGTCTCCTTGGAAAGTTAGATTAGGTTTTTTAGTAAACCCTCTGCATCTTCTACGTGTGCATCTAAACAGAGGAATAGGAACCGGCCTTCATCCGGAGAGCTTTTCCGATTTCGCAAGGTCCCACACTTGGGAAAAGCTCCATGTTATGCAATCGCACTGAGAGTCTCAACCCATCGTGTTGCAGACATTCAGGGGTGCTGCGATTCGTCATCAACAGTTTTGGCACGCCCGGTGGGACCAAGAGGTCATTCCATAGATTTGAAGGAACTTTCAAGAAATTCAGACTTAAAAATTGCAGGTTTTACAGTTTCAGTTTTTTCACCTTCCAGGCTGAACTTTGAAATCAATTTTCAAGGGCTTAACTTGCTCAAGACAAGTCAAAATTTCACCAGTTGATAGATCGGGGGATAATCTTCAAAAGGGTATTCTTAGATTTCTAAGATTTTGACTTTCAAAATTTCATGGTTTTTTGATTTTCGGATTTCAGGTTTTCGGAAGTCTGGCATTTTTGGGTTTTCGAGACTGTCATTCCAAATCAAATTCCAAACTCTAAAATATCAAAAATACAGGTCTTTCAAAATTCTATTTTTTAAATATTGTCAGGTTTGGTGTGTAACTTGGCAAAATCTAGCCTTTTGAGGCTCACTTTCTAACACATCTGGCGACTCCGAAGGGGATAGAATTCAGCGGTGTAGCAGCAAAGGTTGCCCAGGCATATGAGAAGAATTCAAACCAGGTCCAATACCCGAGAAGAGGGGCTATTTGTCCACTTGCAACTTTCACAAAGTAGAGGAAGGAGAGGAAGAAGACCACAAAGATCACCATCTCCACCTAACAGAACTTTGTCTACACCTCCACCTGGTAGACCTTTTCTCGCATCGACTAGGGTTCTTAGGCCAATCATAATGGCACATCTACCACCGAATCCCTTTTTCAATTTCACGGGCAGTAGTCCACTTGCCCTAAATGCTCAGAATCAAATTCCAGTTGCAGCGCTAAAGAATTAACCCTATTTTACAGGAGAAAATCATACTACCCCTATTGATCACATCCAAGATATTGCCAATGTATGCACAATCCACGAAATAATTGAAATGGATGTTGTAGTCAAGTTGTTGGCTTCATCTTTCAAAGGCAAGGCCTTATAATGGTTTAGGAGCCTAACAGCAGGGTCTATTACGAATTGGAACCAACTTTGTTCAGCTCTTTGCAACCGATTCGGGGAGAGGGCAGACAATTTGTCCTTATTGGAACAACTGACAACAATCAAAAGGGCTCCTAATGAACAAATGACAGATTTCAACTTTAGGTTCCAACGGACATGGGACAGGATTCCAATAGCTGTTAGACCAACTGCCGAAGGAGCATTCCTTTATTTCTTAAAGTCTATAAATTCAGACATAGCCATGATGATCCAATCAATGGGAGGAACAACGTTGCCAAGGGCCTACGACACAGCTATCAGAGCAGAGAACTGTTTGATCCAAGCTGGCAAGCTTGCACCAAGGCCACTAATGCCTCTCTATCCGGATATGGGAAATCCTACAACCAGCCAAGCACCAGAGTTGAATCCCATTCCAACTCCTAGAAATCAAAGCAGTAATGAGGCGTCCACATCTTCAAATACTTCAAAGGAATTGCAGGAGGTCATGAAACAACTGTAGAACCTTGGAAATGAGCTTGTGACTATCAAAAGACAGCAAGCTCAAAGTGCTAGACCGTATCAGCCTCAAGCGCAATACCAAGCTAGGCCCTCATACCAACAGAATAGACCACCATCTCAGGCTACAAATCAAAACCAAAACCAAGGACAACCTCAAGATGCCAAGCCATTTCGACCGTATGATCCAAATGCAACGACATCCTCAAGAGCCTTGGTTCCAACGCAAAACAACATGGCACAGGAATACGATTGGTGTTACCCTTGTAATCTACCTCAAAATCAGTCAGCATGTTTCAATGGCACACTAAATCAGGCCTTGATGGTGCAGACCATTGGTGTTCCTCAAGAACCAAGCCAAGAAGAGAATCAACAGCAAGGAACGTAACAAGAAGGATCTCTGATAGAAACCACATTAGCAAATTGGCAAACGGAAGACTTCTGTGGAGTTAACCAATATCCTTTTCAAGGTGTGGCTGCCAACACACGGTCAAAGAAAAGAAACATAGAATAGGGACAACCATCCAATCCAGTTGTTTCTCAGCCCGCTCTTACACAACAAGGGGTCAGTAGACCAAACGCAGCTCCAAATGTGCAAAATCAGCCTAAGGTACCTGTTGTAGCAACACATACACCTGTTTAAGTTCCAGAAAAGGTTGCACCAAGTAAGGGATAGCAAAAGGAAATTTCATCCCCCTTCAACATCATCGATCAAATGAAGAAGACACATGTGAACATTTCCAAGTGGGAATCACTGGCGATCCCAGGGCAACGAGATTTATTGCAAGCTGCAATGGCTAATTGGTCTGCCACAAATGTATCAAACCAGGGACATGAGAAAGTTCTCACTAATGCAGTGCAACATGATGGGGGCCAGACAAGAAAAAATTTGAAGCCTCCACCTTTCTATGTTTCATTGATTGTTGGAAACCACTTGGTACACAACTGCATGATAGATTCAGGAGCAAGTAGTTTAGTGATGCCAAAGCAAATAGCGGATCAACTAGGTCTAAAGTACGAACCAGTGCTGAAAGGAGTAGTGCAACTAGATGGAACGGAAGTGGGAACAGTTGGGTCATCAAGGGGTTAAGCCTAACACTACATTCCTGTCCTAATGTTACAGTTATGTAAGATGTGTCTGTGATTGACCTTTCGCCACTCTTTGCGTTGTGTCTATCAAGGGACTTCATTGCAAAAATTGGTGGATATTTATCTGCAGATTGGTCACACATGATTTTCAGGAAAAGGTATGGAGCCAAAGCAACAATCAGGTCAGAACCAATTGCCAATTTCCATATTGAGCCTCATGTACCAAATCCTATCAATGTAAATTGCTCGGCTTTTGACCAAGAGGAGTGTTCAAGTGATCTAGAAACAGGTACTAAGGTCGAGGGAATTCCTGATTTAACTTTGGATGAATGGGCAAACAAGAGTCATGAATTTGACCCATACAAGGAAATTGAAGAATCTGAATTGGGCGTGTATTGTATACACGAAGAAAATTCACCCATTCCCGACATCATTCAGCCTGAACAAAAGGATGAAAACAAAGTTTGGAAATTATTTTTCGATGGTTCGAGAAGCAGACAAGGTGCTGGAGGTGGTGCAGTCTTGTTTTCACCACAAGATAGCAAGTATTATTTAGCTTTTCATTTCCAGTTCTCTTGTTCAAACAACACGACTGAATACGAAGCATTGATTCATGGAATTCATTGGGCCAAGAAAAGGGGCATAAAGAACTTGCAGGTGTTTGGAGATAGCGATCTAATCGTCAACCAAGTTAGGGGACAACATGCTACAAAGAACGACTTCTTGAGGAGCTACAAGAATAGGGTGTGGGACCTCATTGAGGATTTCGAAGCTTTCAACATTATGTCCATACCTAGGAAGAAAAATGAAGTCGCATAAAGGCTCGTAGCAGTTGGAGCAACGTTTGATGTGGTTGACAACATCAGAAAGGGAAAAACATAGCCACATATCCATGTGATTGTGAGGCCAACAGTTCCAGATAATAACACAAGCTGGCAGGTGTTTGAGAACAATCAACATATCGTCAATTTCTTACAAGAAGAGGCTGAATTCTCAGCTAGGAATCAGGACAGATTAGAGCAGCAGTATGGGGATCAAGTAGTGCAGCTGGGGACAAACAAGCTTCCTAAGGGTTTAGTAACATTGGAGTCTATCTTCAACCCTAACGACCAGTTCCGTAAGGAAAAGGCTAACATATAGGTCAAGAGAGAAGATTCAGAGCCAATTCTAGTTGGGGAAGGCAAAACACTTCAAATTGGCAAAGTGGTCACTGAGCAGGAGAAATCAGATTTCATACAGCTTTGCCAAGAATTTCCAGATGTCTTCGCTTGGAGCTATGAAGACTTGAGAGGATTCAATCCAAATTTGGCACAACATACCATAGAATTGGATCCAGATGCTAAGCCCATCAGGCAGAAGCAGAGACCAGTCAACCCTCATATTGAACCTCTAATGAAGAAAGAGCTAAATAAGCTAATAGAGGCAAGCATTATATTCCCGATCAAGCACTCAAGCTGGGTTGCAAACTTGGTTCCAATCAGGAAGAAGAGTGGAGAAATCAGGTTGTGTGTGGATTTCCGAGACCTAAACAGGGCATCTCTCAAAGACCATTACCCACTTCCTTCAATGGAACAAATATTGCAAGTAGTATCCGGTTCAGAGAGATTCTCTCTCCTAGATGGCTACTCGGGGTACAATCAGGTGATGGTGAAAGAAGATGACCAATTCAAGACGGCTTTCACCACCAAATGGGGGACCTATGCCTACAAGAAAATGCCATTTGGGCTATCAAATGTTGGAGCCACCTTCCAAAGGGCAATGGATATGGTATTCAAGGGGTTGATCAATAAAATAGTTCTAATATTTCTTGATGACATCACTGTATTCTCAAAAAATACAGTAGATCACCTCTGTCATTTGAGGCAAGTATTTCAGAGGTGTAGAAGATTTGGGGTATCATTGAATCCCAAAAAATTCATATTTTTGGCTCACGAGGGAAAACTTCTAGGCCATATTGTTTCGAAGGAAGGGTTGACTATTGACCCAGAAAGAGTTGAAGCAATTCGAGCATTGCCATTGCCAAGTCACAAGAAGGCTCTTCAAAGCTTCTTAGGAAGGATCAATTTTGTCCGCAGATTTGTTCCAAATTTTGCTGCTCTTGTGAAGCCAATAACGCTGATGTTAAAGAAGAGTATGGCATTTAAGTGGACATCTGAAGGCAAGGCAAGTTTTGAGGCAATAAAAGAGGCTATATCTCAAGCTCCCACTCTCGTCAATCCAGACTTCTCCAAGGACTTCGTGCTATATGCCTTTGGTGGTGGGGACACGATTTTTGCAATCCTGGTACAACAAAACAAAGGAGGATTAGAACAACCAGTTGCTTTCTTCAGTCAAGGCTTGGAGGAATACTTAACTAAGTACTCTTTCATTAAAAAGCATGTCCTTGCAGTAATCAGGAGCTTAAAGAAATTCAAGCACCTAGTCTCAAACAACAAAATCCAATTATTGGTCTCTCATGCGGGAGTCAGGGACTTCCTTCTAAACAAGGATCTGAATGAGAAACGTGCAGGATGGATAACTCGTGTCATGGAATATGACATCGAGATCAAGGTCACCAAACTAGTACGTGGGAAGGGACTATCTGAGCAGCTAGCCTTGAGTCAACAAGTTGAAGCAGATAATGAAAAAGAGGCTGTCTTGGTACTGCAGGATGATCAAGAACAGGAAAATGATGATGTGCCCACTCCCTGTTGGACTCAGAATGTGATACACTTCCTACAGACAGGCCTATGCCCCCCAGAAATGAGCAAGGAAAAGAGGAGATACTTCAGATTACAAGCCATTCCATATGTGCTTGTCGATGGTATTTTGTTTAAGAAATACATCAATGGAGTTCTATTGAGGTGCATTGGGACAGGTCAAATTGAGAGGGTGTTACGAGATTTTCACGATGGAGATTCTGGAGGACATTTTGCTCCACGAGTAACAGCTCTCAAGATAATGAAGGCAGGGTATTATTGGCCGACAGTCTTCAGTGACTGCTATACATGGATAAGAAAGTGCAAGAAATGTGCACTCTTCACAGGCAAAGAAAGACTAGCAACACTTCCATTGCACCCAATTTTGGTTGACCAACCATTCATGCAATGGGGATTAGACTTCATCGGGGTCATCAACCCAAACTCAAGCCAAGGCCACAAGTGGATTCTCACAGCAACAGACTATTTCACCAAGTGGACCAAAGCAATAGCGCTCAAAGAAGGAAATGAGTCTAACATACTAGACTTTTATGAAGGAATAGTGACCAGGTTCGGTGTGCCGGCCACTATCATATCAGATAATGCATTGGCATTCATAGGTTCCAAGATTACAGAATGGAATCTATTTGAGCACCTCTTCAAATTATTACCCGCAGGGTAATGGACAGGCAGAGTCCACGAACAAGAATTTGTTAAGAACCATTAGAAGGACTCTAGATGAAAACCGAAGGACATGGCATACCAAGCTAAAATCAGCATTATGGGCTGACAGGATAACGCCAAAGAGATCTACAGGTAATTCTCCCTACAAGTTGGTATATGGGAAAGAGGCAGTGTTGCCTATATCATTAGAATTGCCAGCATTGGAATTCATGAAGCAGTTGGAGTTGGCTGAGTTCAAACCAATGGAGGCTAGGTATGCAGAGTTGATGGAATTGGAAGAGATTAGAGAACATGCAGTTCAAGAGATTAGAGAACATGCAGATTAGAGAAAGATCAGGCCTTAGTAAAAAGATGGTTTGATAAGAAAGTGAGAACAAGGACCTTCTAGGTAGGGGACCTAGTTCTGAAATGGGATGCAGATCGGGCAAAACCAGGAAGGCATTCCAAGTTTGATGCCATTTGGAGTGCCCCCTACATGGTCACGGGATGTAAAAGTAGTAATGCCTTTCAATTGTCTACATTGGATGGAGAAGAACTCCCGATTCTGGTTAACGGAATCCATCTTAAGCATTGCTATTAAAAGGAAAAGGTTTACCCTTGTAAATATTAGCCTAGATTTCAATTCCTCTAAGTGTGTATGCACATTGTCTTGTTGTAGTTAGGTTTCTATTTCCCTAAGTGCTTTGGCACAGGTTTTGTTGCTCCTAGGTTGGATTTCTACAGTTCAGCGTGCTCTCGAAGAAGAAGTTGCGGTATCAGGCTCGGGATCAGATATCAGGTTGGTTTCAGGTTATTGCTTATGACTCCATGCCCAATGGATTGCTAAAAGGCCACTGATCTTCTACCTAGCAGGTAGGTAATCCCATTGAGTCACCAAATTGTTGTATATATCTTTCCCCCCGGGTAGATATAGACAAGCAGAAGAATATAGAAATCAAAGAAGCTCAAATCCCTGACATTTATCCCTTGGTGCACAGAAATGGTGCATGACACGGAGTGTCGACACAGGAAAAGTTGCACCTTGGCACACAGAAATGGCGCATGACATGGAGTGTCGACACAGGAAAAGTTGCGCGTTGGCACACAGAAATGGCACATGACATGGAGTGTCAACAAAAGAAAAGTTGCGCCTTGGCGCACAAAAATGGCGCATGACACGGAGTGTCGACACAGGAAAAGTTGCGCCTTGGCGCACAGAAATGGTGCATGACACGGAGTGTCGACACAGGAAAAGTTACACCTTGGCACACAGAAATGGCACATGTAAGAGGATGTCGACACACACATGAATGCGCCAAGGTGCACCTTCAGGAGGCGCAACATTCTGAGTGCTGGCAGGAAGCAGACCCTAGCGCAGATATTCAGATGGCCATAACTTTTGACTGGGAGCTCGGATTCATGCAAGGTTGGACTTTCTAGAAAGCTTACGAGGTCCTCTATCCAACTACAACTGGATATCTTTAATTAGGTGAGAAAAAATTCTTAAAAATTCAAAATACAGTTAGCCACTTTTGGGGGTCGCTAAGGTTCTCACCTACCACCATAATGAGATAAATTAAATACAACCTGCGGTGGTTGGGGTAGATTTGGAATTTCTCTCTCTTCCCTCTCTCATTCTTCCTATAAATTGTAAGGAGGGGCTTCTTTCTAAAGGTTGGACATTCTTGTTTTGCCCCTCCCTTCTTCTCTTTGGCAGGTGAATCTGTGGAGTTCAAACCTCCTATCTAAAACTGTAATGCAACCTTGTCTCTTGGCATTTTGTGGTGTATTGTATCAATCTTTGGAGCAAATAATGCATGTCTGTGGATGATTATCAACCCTCTCTGTGTTTATTTGCATCTTCCTGATCTTTCACTACAAATCTGTTATCTGTGCATGACCTTGCATCGCATTTTAATAGTTTGTGTTTATTGGCAAGACAGTTGTTCTTCATTCCTCGGTGCATCACCTCTGTTAGTTTAGGCTTTATTTTATGCATCTTCTTACCCTGTCTCCTTGGAAAGTTAGATTAGGTTTTTTAGTAAACCCTCTACATCTTCTACGTGTGCATCTAAACAGAGGAATAGGAACCGGCTTTCATCTGGAGAGCTTTTCCAATTTTGCAAGGTCCCACACTTGGGAAAAGCTCCATGTTATGCAATCGCACTGAGAGTCTCAACCCATCGTGTTGCAGACATTCAGGGGTGCTGCGATTCGACATCAACAGTTGAACTAATCCTTAAGAGAGTGACTCATATTCAAGACCAAGATGGTCTATTATTTGTTTGGGTATCATTAAAATTCTTTCCCCTAAGTCAATCACGCAATTGTGCACTAGATGATTGCCTATGATGAGAAATACATAGAAGGGTGGTGGTTACAAGTTCTTACCTAATTGGTCATCTTTTTTTTAATAGTATTAGTGAGAAAAACTTTGTTATTTTCCTTAGATGACTCTTGTGGCATGGTAAGATCAACCATAGTGGCTTGTCGAAGATCCCTTTATCAAGGGATAACTAGAGACTCCCACATAGAAATATTGATGTTGGTCTATTTTATTTTCTCTAGGATGTTGAAAGGATTACTTACAGCATTATACAATAGAGGTGCAACATTTTATTTCCTTATTTGTTCAATCTACAAACTCTCTTTAGGTGATGGAACTTCTATGTTCCTCATATTTCCTTTGTTGTGTAGAACCTCCATTTTACACGGGCTTGTAATGTTCTATGGTTATGTAGTATATTATGGGTTTACTACATCCTACGGATCGCTTGTTAGTATATGTGATCCTCCTAAGTCTGTGATTTGATTGAGTTGAGAATGTGGACTTAGTGGAGTAATAGATGGACTATTTGGATCCATTTTCCTTGTTTTTTACCTAGTGTTTGCATCTACATTTGAAGAAGAAGGTTGATTTACTCCCTAAATTTGATTGATTTTATAGAGCTCCTCAATTTACCAATTCACAAGTGAAGCATAAATTGGTGGCATCTCTTGAGTAGTATCTTGTGGCTGATTTTCCTCCATGTATGCACTTTGAGAGAAGGATGCATTTTGGACCATCAAGGATTTACTTAGAATTCAGTTCAGGAAGGTTTCTTGGTTGTGTGGAATATTACAAGGGAAACACCGCTAATAATATTGCACACTATTATTTTTTACTAGGACCAAATCCTTAGATGAGGTAACCACATTAGGATTCTATGTGTGAAATGGATTTATAGGGGTAATTTGATTTTGATTCTGAGGAACTACTTGGAATGGCGGCATATTTGGAAGATAAGGAGGCTTATTAGGTTAGTATGGAGGCTGATAAGGTCTAAATTTTTTAGCATGTTGCCTCTTCAGGGATACCAACTCATTTTCAAAGTTCTGTAATTACTTCATGATCTCCTACAATTCATTTGAAGGGATGGTAGAGGTATATGTATGACTTGAGATTTTCCTTCTTGGGGATAGAATATGGGCTAACCTAGGGATTTGGTAAGGCATTTATGTCCCTACCTATGGGAATATTGGAATTGGAGGTATAGGGGAAATTTTCCCAACCTAAATGAGACTATTCTCAGCTCTAATGGAAATATCATAAGCATTTGGAAAATTTATACCCCCCATGGACTGAATCATGACTAAAATGTCACTATTGAAATCCCTTAGATAATAAAGGAATGCATACTAAGGTGTAGGCCTTACCATTTGGATAATTTCATCCCAATTCTATGGAATCTAATGTTGAAATCATTCATGAGATTGTGTGGTTCCATCTTTGTTATTTTCATTTTCTCCACCAAAGATAGATTGTCTGATTTATCTTCAAAATAACTGCAAAGGGATTCTCCTAACTCATCCCAAGTAGAGATAGAGTTGACTATTAAACTTGTGTACCATCATATATATTTTCCTTTGAAAGAATCTGTTCATAATTTGATGAATAAATTTTATTGTGTAACATGGTATACTAAACAGATGTTAGCAACATCTTTAATGTGCTCAATGGGAGTTGTAGTGTTGTCTCAAATGAAGAAAGGAACACTCTTGAGGGATGCAACTAGAATGTCATCATATTTAGCCAAAATAAGGGGACTTCCTCCATTTAATGTGACAAATTATTATTTCTTTGGTGTGTCATGAGTGTAATGGGTCTTATAACCCTAGAAGATAATAAGAAAGGCCTACTAGGAGGAGTAGAGATAATTTCTTCTAGAGGTGATAGTGATCTTTGAACTGATATACCTCTTTTTATTCTCCTTAGTGGAAATTGTAATTAGTCAAAATATTCTCCACTTACTATCCTTTTCATTGTTTGAATTCTTCTCATAAGATAGAGATATTTTTTTATTGGACCACTAGATACGATTATTTGAGTTGTCATATTTGTTGATATGGAGCCTCTAAAGGTTGAATATCACCAAACACACAACAATATTAGAGATATGATATCACATCCAACAAAATGTTATCCCACCATGTGTGTCAGAAGTGTTATCACTAAAAATGTTGCACCCTCTAAATGATCAGGGATGAACATCAATACTTTTTGTGATCATGGGTTTGCCTCTAAGTGTGGTACTTGCAAAGTGATACAAACCTCCAGAGAATGTTACTTTCTTCTATTTTAGCCTAAAAAATGAAAGAAGGTGATACACCAAAACTAAAATAGGTTTCAAATCTAACCTGTAGAGACAAAAATACTACCACCATGTAATAATCCAAGTGAAACATGGCGTTTTACAAGGGAAAAGTGTTAGTGTAGGATATTTATTTTCCTTGTATTTGTTTATTTACTTGGAGCTTTCCTACACTCATGGGATATGCTTGCTTAGTTGTAGCAGTTGTGTTGAGTTAGCTTACCAGTTAGGTTGAGTTAGCATTACGAGTTGTGTTCAGTCAGCTCACTAGTTGTGTGGAGTCAACTCTACTTCTAGTATTAGTTAGTGAGAGTTATTCCCCACTGATCTAGGAGGAGGTTTTGCACATTCACCACCTATATGTACATGACTTGCATCAGTCTATCTACATGGAATATGGAGCATGGAGAATTGAGTTAGATTTGGAGTTGCATTCGTGCCTTGTGAGTTTTGATCATATTGCATCTTATTGTTAGTTATTTCGATTTTTGCAATTGCTCGTGCATTCATTTTTCATCAGAGATCCACAAACTCTAATATGGTATCAGAGCAATTCTGGTGATACATTTGTCATTATGAGTTATTTGTAGTTTTTTGAATACTTCGTTTGTGAAACTAACAATTCATGTGCAAATAGATATCGACTCCATCTTGGTTCTTTATGGTTGTGATTATTTGCAAGTTTATCTGGCATTGACAAGTTGAGGGTTGTAAAATATTTAAAGGAGTTTACAAAAATATTAGGGATTAAAATTACCAAGAATAAAAATGTGGGTGTCAAGCCTACTTGGGTATTTCCTGTGGTATTGTAGGCCCATAGGCATCGCTAACAGACTCTGATAGTTTGCTTTTCAGAATTGCACCTTGAAGATGTCATAGATCTGTTCAATGGACCATTGTTTGGTGCTTGCATGACCTATTTGAGGTATTTCCCATTACATAGGCAGATGCCTGGCACTAAGGATGTTTCCTATTTCACTGTCCAAACAAATGGCTTGCTATCAGAGGGCAAAAAAAAGCTATGTTTTGATTTGTTTTTGCATTGCAGATCTGAGGCATTTGGGTGCAAGATTTTGAAATATTTTTCTTAGCCTGAGGACGTTTTCACCAATGATGTTCACGCTTTATCTCTACCGTGAAAATCTGTTTCAGACCTAATGCACGTATTGCTGCAAATTTCACCTTTGCAGATCTGAAGGTGCATTTATGGGTTTTTCACACCTGTGGACCGTGTTTGAAATTCGTTTTTTACATTTTTGGTAGGTGTTTTTCTGAACTTGGGCGGCCCCATATGTTGGTGTCATCCTTGAAATGACCTTAGGGTGTCATCTAATAAAAATGAATTTTATTTGGAGCCTTCTTGTAGTCATTGGAGACGCCCAAAAACAACTCTCCTTGGCATCATCTTTGCATTCCCAAAGTGGCGACTAACAACAAAAAGAGGAAAAGAATAGAGGTAAAGAGAAGATTTCTAGGGTTTCAAACCTAAAATCAATCTTCTCAACATATTTTCTTCCACGTGGACTCCACCTTTAAGGATTAAATTTGCTTTAATTTTTTCATTTTGAAAATTTTTTATTAGCATTTTATGCTTTAAAAATATAACGTCAATTGAACTGATTTAATGCATTAAAGGGAGAATTAAGTGGTTTTTAAAACTTGTATCTTCGCCTGATCGAAGACGAAGGGTGAGGCCCGGGTTGGTAGGAGGCCAATTCCCCCTCACAAATTAAACCATTTTATTCTTCATTCCATCCTGGTTCTAACGAGTATATGCACAACCCCCCTTCCTCTCATTTCCGACATTTTTTTAATCAGTTTGCAAAATTTTAATTAAATAAGCCATTATTTACGGGAAATTGTATTTGCTATAACTTTTGATCGGTAGCTCGGATTTGAGCACTGTTTCGGTCAAAAGTGCATGTTTTCTCATGCTCTACATGATGGAATCATTTATTTTTGTAAATGCACTACTTTATAAAGTGCCACATTTTGGGGGGGTTCTAGCAAAACTCACTGGGGACTTGTAATTTTCACACTAAGTTATAAAGTGCCATCTGGGATAATTTTGGGGGTTTATCTGCATTATGGAGTTTCAATTTCACCATTATGTTGTTATGCTCGACTCTGAGAAATTTTTGTCTTGGAAGGCAGGCATTATCAATCATTGCACTATGCATGATTTGTTGCCCTACCTCCATGGTCTTGTTCCTGAGCCTGATGAGCCTCTACAGAAGTATGAGTGGTTTAACCACAATGATGAGGTCTATGGCCTTCTCAGTATTACTGTTTCTAGGGATACATTGCATTTTTTTCGAGCACATTGAGTGCCCTTTCACTTCCTGGACCATTATCCAATAGCTGTATGGCGACCTTGTTTCACCATCTAAGAGCGACGCTTCCCTGGACCACTCTAGTGCCTCCATAGATTCTCCCCCTTCTCACATCCCTTTCATTATTGAGTGTTCCTCTGCACCTATTACTACTCATGAGTCCCATGTTGACCATTCACCACAGGATCTTGCTATTGAGCACACTCTCCCTATTGTTGCCTCCACAGAGCTCATTATCGCCCATGTTCATGCTTCCATTCACTCTCCACAGCAGTGTTCTATTGGAGAACCTTCCTTTGAGACAGATGTGACCATTACCTCTCGTGCTCCATTTCATCTTGATTTCTCAGTTGATGACACTCCACATACACAGGTTACTACCTTTGAGTGCAGCGTTGCTTCATCTTGGACTTCCAGTAGCTCTTCGCAACAGTCTTCTCCTCCTACTTCATGTTGTGATGTTTATACATTCTTGTCAGACATTGATCTCATTGAGCAACCCATTGGGATGAGTATCTACCCGACCTGAGTTGTCTATTTGCAGATTCCACTTGTGTTGCATTACAAGAATATGCTCCGATTGAGCTATCACACATTTTGGAGGACCCATTCATCTCTCTCGTTGGGAGTGCCCACCTTGGGACATTTGTCACTTCCACTATTTTAGAGATGTTTCATGATCCACCTCTTCTTGTGGATCCCTTTGTGAGGGTTATTGGGTCCCCACCATCTTCTCTCTCAGACATGTATACTACAATGGCATTACCATTGTCTTTTGTGCACACAGTTTTCTAGACCTATGCCACCTTTCAGTTATAGACTAGATGCAGAGATCAGAGTACTACATGATTCTTCTTCCTTTGTGGAGTGGGCTGACTTTCAATGCTCCCTTTCTCTTCCTTCCCAAGGGCAGGAACGTTGTTTAGTGTACAGATGGATTCTCTTTAGTCTTTACGCGGAGGACCACATCATCAACACTCTTCTTAGGGGACCTTCTTGTCCTCACTTATTTCTCTCTCTACTTTGGGGGATAATCATTGTACATGGGTACCTCATCAGGACTGAGTTATCAGGACCCACCACTTCTTCTTCTCCTATAGTTTTTCTTGAGTGAGTTTTTGTCTCTCTTTTGGGGGGAGTTTTTCTCCCACTGGGTTTTCTCCTTTTCTCCACTTTATGAGAGATTTTCATTGTATGTGGGTACCTCATCAGGCCATGTTGCGTGGGACCCACTTTCCTTTTTCACTGCCCACCTAAGCTGTGCTTATGGGGGGTGTTAGTTTAGTAGGATATTTATTTTCCTTGTATTTGTTTATTTACTTGGAGCTTTCCTACACTCATGGGATATGCTTGCTTAGTTGTAGCAGTTGTGTTGAGTTAGCTTACCAGTTGTGTTCACCAATTGTGCTCACTAGTTGTGTGGAGTCAAATCTACTTCTAGTATCAGTTAGTGAGAGTTATTCCCCACTGATCTAGGAGGAGGTTGCACATTCACCACCTATATGTACTTGACTTGCATCAATCTATCTCATGGAGAATATGGAGCACGGAGCATTGAGTTGATTTGGAGCCATTCGTGCCTTTTGTGAGTTTTGATCATATTGCATCTTATTGTTAGTTATTTCAATTTATACAATTTCTCGTGCATTCATTTTTCATCAGAGATAAAAAAAACTCTAATAAAAAGTGAATAAATTCAACAGAATACAATACGGACAAATATTCACATCAAATACAAATTATTTAAAGGAATAAACCATAGTTGCATATTATTAAAATGTTTTCACTTATATTTACATAACAAAGGTTTAAAAAATAGATTTCAAAATGTAATTGTAGTGGTTTGAAGGCATGGAAAATGTAAAGCTATAAGGTATATCTTCCAATCCTATAGAAGAGAAACCTTTTCCCGTGCACGAGAACTTACATTTATAACGACATACCTAGAGGAATTGGTCTAAGTATAAATTGCATGATTTTGTTACTACAGAAGGAATGAAAATAAGATCTGAAATATTTTCTAAATAAATTTAATGATCATCTAATGTTTCCTAGATTAACTAGAAATTAAACTAGTTTTCTTGTATGTGAGATTTATGACATAATATGCATTATATAATTCCAAAAAATGAATCCAAATATTTATCATATGAATAAAATACATGTAACTAAAGTTAGAGCCAAATACATTGTAAAAATAAAAAATTATTGGAAAAATTCACTTGTATCCCTGTGGTTAAACACTTAGATAGGCTAGGTGTGCTGGTAATTCATCTAGAATAGGCCTAAACACTCACCCAAAGTGCATGCATCCACCAGGTCCCTCCTTTATTTGCTTATAAAGTTGTTATACATTTATATTCATAACCATACATGCAGGAAGATACATCATCTCATAACAAGTAATGGAAAAACATATATTAAGGAAATCATTCATAGACAATGACTAAAAGATTTTAATACCCCTCAAGCCATACTCAGATCTAGTAATCCTTGTAATTTAAACTTAATTTTCCATCATAGAATAGTATATTCTTAACCATACTTACTAATTAAATTCATACTCCAATTACATCCATGCATTGTCCATGTGCGTAGGAAGATTATCTCTCAACCTTCCACACTCCAAAAACTACACACATAAGTACAAGACTACATTACCTATTTATACATGGTGGGGACTTTCCCTTCACTGCTTACATGCGCCCAATTCTAATAATAGGTAAGTTATACGTAGTCTGCATGTTTTTTCAAATATTTTTTAAACAATAGATCAAAATATAAATAAATTGATTTAAAATGTTTTAATTCCTATAATTGTTTGTTTTCATGCATCATCTCAATATTTTTCTTGCATATAATTTGTTCTTTATAGAACTTTCCTCTTCCGCTAATTCATCGTGCTTTTGTCTATTTTTAGTAGTATCTTGAAAATTGGCTAAGTCCCAAATGTTATGCATGCATGCACACAAGCCCTTACGTGATGACCTATTCTTTACTAATGCACACACCTTGGCACATTATTTTAATTCACTTTTTCTTCCTTCATGTGCATTTTCCCTTGTGCACAAATTCCAAATTATACTCATGGATAGTACTCAGCAATTTTCTCTGACCAACATTACCCCACACTAAGAGTATTGTCCATCTTTATAAATATAATGACCAATGAATATTCCTTCAAAGAACTACTGAAGAATGAATAATAAATAATATGAGGGGAATTTACCCCCATGAATGAAAGAATGAGAATCTTCCATACTCACGTACATCCTAAACTCAGGATTGAGGTGGTTGGAGAAGCTCTAGAAACTCCATGTTTATCACATTTTCTAACTCCTACCTTTAGAGCTATGTAGCATACTTATTCAGTGTTGCTTTAACAATCCCTGAGACATGCTCAAGGGCCATCTTGTCATCCTTCTCGCTTTAGTTATTCTACTACCACCTCTAAGTTTGAATTCACACCCTCTAGCATATCCATCTTACACAACATCTTTGATTAGATCTCCTTGACTCTGTCCTCAAGTGTGTCCTTCATGGCCTTGATTAAGTCCCTCTTCACTACTAATTTTTCCATTAATTTCTCCTACTCAAGCTTGTTATTATTCATCATGGGTTGAACATGTCTCATCTCTATCTCCTCATTTGTTACATGTGTGGAGAGAATTGGGTCAAATTTTTGGATTTTATGAAATGTTAGTTCTACCTTCCTAGTGGGATCCTTGAGCTATATGAGCAATGCCTCATATTATGATTTTTTTTTTTCAGTTTCTTCATTCTTCTTCTTCTTCTTCACCTTGGCTAATTCCTCAATTGTTGGTTCTTGGCCACTCTTTCTCTTGATTAGAATCATGTGAACCAGGTCTTCCCAGTAATCCAACTCTATTGGATACACATCATGTGCTTGATCCAAAAATTATGTACATGTGCTTGTGATGCTCTTTACTACATCTGTAGCCTTATCATATACATCCTCCATGCGCTTCTTCTCATATCTCAACTCATCTATGAGCTTCTATATTTTTTTTTAATTTTTCCCCTTGTCATCTTGCATTACTCGTATAACATCCCCTTTATCTATGTTCCTATGTGTAACTAGGGATTCCATCTTGTTTAACGCATTGCATTCTTTCTCATCAGATAACATCATCATATCAATGGTTGTCAATACTACACTTGAATCTTTATTCACTCGTATCTTGGAGTATGATTATCTATTTATCTCAAAGGGGGGTTCCTCCATATGCATCTTCATAATACATGAAAACATTTTCTTCATCCACAAGTAAGCTCCAACTTCATCAATTAATTCCCATCTGAAGAGTTATTTATTTAGCATTGTGCTTTGGAACCTTACCCGCATCACCTTAAAGGGATCATCTATGAATATCATCTTGGGTACCTGGAAAGGTTCCTGTCTCTTCCTCCTGTCATTTCATTTTCCCTTTGGCATCTCCTATGCATTGTTCAGGGGCACACTACTTCCATCACCCCCTGTAACACTCACATCCTCCCTAGTTGGTGTTGTATACATATCCCCCCTTGGGAGGATATAGACAAGTAGAAGAATATGAAGAAAGTTGCGCCTTGGCGCACAGAAATGGCGCATGACACGGAGTGTCGACACAGAGAAAGTTACACCTTAGCGCACAGAAATGGCGCATGACACAGAGTGTCGACACAGAGAAAGTTACACCTTGGCGCACAGAAAATGGCGCATGACATGGAGTGTCGACACAGAGAAAGTTACGCCTTGGCACACAGAAATGGCGCATGACATGGAGTGTCGACACAGAGAAAGTTGCACCTTGGCACACAGAAATGTCACATGACATAGAGTTTCGACACGGAGAAAGTTGCGGCCTTGGCGCACAGAAATGGCGCATGACATGGGAGTGTCGACACAGAGAAAGTTACACCTTGGTGCACAGAAATGGCGCATGACATGGAGTGTCGACATAGAGAAAGTTACACCTTGGCGCACAGAAATGGCGCATGACACGGAGTGTCGACACAGAGAAAGTTGCGCCTTGGTGCACAGAAATGGCGCATGACACGGAGTGTCGACACAGAGAAAGTTACGCCTTGGCACATAGAAATGGCGCATGACACGGAGTGTCGACACAGAAAGTTGCGCCTTGGCGCACAGAAATGGCGCATGACACGGAGTGTCGACACAAAGAAAGTTGCGCCTTGGCGCACAGAAATGGCGAATGACACAGAGTGTCGACACAGAGAAAGTTACGCCTTGGCACACAAAAATGGCGCATGACATGGAGTGTCGACACAGGAAAAGTTGCACCTTGGCGCATGTAAGAGGATGTCGACACACACATGAATGCGCCAAGGCGCACCTTCAGGAGGCGTAACATTCTGAGTGCTGGCAGGAAGCAGACCCTGGCACAGATATTCAGATGGCCATAACTTTTGACTGGGAGCTCGGATTCATGCAAGGTTGGACATTCTTGTTTTGCCCCTCCCTTCTTCTCTTTGGTAGGTGAATCTGTGGATTTCAAACCTCCTATCTAAAAACTGTAATGCAACCTTGTCTCTTGGCATTTTGTGGTGTATTGTATCAATCTTTGGAGCAAATAATGCATGTTTGTGGATAATTATCAACCCTCTCTGTGTTTATTTGCATCTTCCTAATCTTTCACTGCAAATATGTTATCTATGCATGATCTTGCATCGCATTTTAATAGTTTGTGTTTATTGGCAAGACAGTTGTTCTTCATTCCTCAGTGCATCACCTTTATTAGTTTAGGTTTATTTTTATGCATCTTCTTACCCTGTCTCCTTGAAAAATTAGATTAGGTTTTGAGTAGACCCTCTGCATTTTATGTGTGCATCTGAATAGAGGAATAGGAACCGGCCTTCATCCGGAGAGATTTTCCGATTTCACAAGGTCCCACACTTGGGAAAAGCTCCATGTTATGCAATCACACTGAGAGTCTCAGCCCATCGAGTTACAGACATTCAGGGGTGCTATGATTCGACATCAACAGTTGGTTTTTTACCATATCCCTCTTTGTCTTCTCCATCCCCCTTGGACTCCTCTTTTTTGTGCGCATCATAGATATCTTCATCATATTTGATGGTCTCATCCTCTTGTGTCATCTCCTCCTCACGCACTAGTATATCATTTTGTGGTTTCTCTTTCTCACATGATACTTCTTCCATTATCTTCTCTTCTAAGTCCTCCTCACTTTCTTCAATATGAACCACTTGTGGTTTCTTATTTTTTTGAATAGGATTTACCAGACTTGGCCTAGTTGCAGTGACTAAAGGGGACTTCGTGGGCTCTTCAGAGGAGCTTGTATCCCTACTTTATTCTATGCATTATTTCTCCATTTCCTTCCTTTGGCTATAGTCAAGCATAGTCTCTTCCACTTCTTCCTCTTACTCATCTATTTCTACTTCTTTTTCTTCTTCTTCTTGAGGGGGAGTCTCCTCGTGCCTTCTCTTAACAATCTCCACTATTTTATTCTATGAGGGTTCCAGAAGATGAAGATCTCACACATTGATGTGCCTTCCATCCTTTAACTTGGGCTTGAGCTAAATATATACCTTGTATGTGCTTTTTCCCACTATGATATTTAGGGGGATCAAGTCCATGTTGTCTAATTCCAACGTTTCCACATTTATAGACCTAGATGGATATAAATAGGTCTAGTATAAGGTGTTATAACCAGATTTAACACTATCTGCATTATATTTCAACTTGCGTACATCCTTTATTCTGTTTACAGAATCCTCAAAGTACTTTTTCATGAAGGAAAAGGGTAACTTACACCACATACCCATTACTCCACTACTACGTAAAAACCTTCCAAGAAAAAAATGTTGGTGCACCGAAAATTTTTATTGTCCATTGAATAGTGAAGCCATCTCCCTGGGTATGTATCTTTCATTTTCAAATGCTTCATGAATGCGTTTATATGACTTTTCCACACATAGTTTGGAAGGGATTTTTATTTCTTCATCACATGTAAATGCTGTTAGAAAATTTTGTAAGTGACTTTTTAACTACTGGATATATCCAAATTTTATTTTTTGGGCCATCTAGTACCCCGATTTCCTAAAATACAATAAAAAAAGAATTTCACCCCAAATTATCTTCTCTCTGTTGCTTACCGAGACCCTTGCTTCTTCAATCATCCTTTCATCAATGTAAAATGTGATGTTATAGAGATTCTTTTGTGCCATCTTATACACGACATGCAACCATTTCTTGTTCATCTAGGACCACCATTCAGACGCACCCAATTTACAACTCATGAGGTGTGTTCTAAATATTATGCCTATATTGGTGATACTTGTGATGAAAAATGCATGATTTACCCATTGATAGTTGAACTTTGTGGTTGTGGCCTATATTATCTCATCATCCTCCAAGTCTATCCCAATTTCATCTCTTGATCTACACAAGTCAGTCACTCTCCCAATCAACTATGTGGTGATGTGCATTCTCCTTCCTACAAAGAAGAATAAATTTTCATACACCCTGGACATCAACCACTAGTAGAGTTGTTATGGTTTTCCAAAGTATGGTAACTCGTATAGTTACAAAACTCTTACGATTTCTAGTTCTTTCTTCACCATACCATCAATGACAAATAAACCTTCTACCATATTCTAGGTCAACTCTTTCATAATGTCCTTCCTTATTTTTCCTTCTTCGGCCTGAGTGTGATGGTTGTAATCGCTGATTTTATATTTTGTTAAGTGTGAAACCAATATTTTCCCATGATTTTATATTTTGTGCCTTAGCACCAAGTGCCCAAGTTCTTCAATCAACCCCTTCACTTAAATCCTTGCTCTTGTTTTCCTCAACACCATTCCCTAGCTTTAACCTTAAATATATTGTGCCTTATCTTGTCAAATTCAAACTCTGTAAACCCTAATCCTTGATCATCTCTTACCTCCACACCTTCCTTTCATGCTTCCACTTCCACCAAGGGAGCTTTCAAACTCAAGGCCATGTACACTTAACTTTGGTTCATCTTAATCCTCTAGTTCATTCTTCACACTATCTCTTCACACTTAATCACAAATTTTCTCTTTAATTGCTCAAACACACAAGTTATCAAAAGAAACATAAGCATGAATTTTTTCGTGCACTATTTATGGTTTTTCCCAATTTTTCACATTTTTTATCCTCACCTACCACTAATTTTTTCTTTAAAATAACTTTTAAAATTTTCTCATACTTTTCTCTTCCACACATGATATTTGTAACCTTATAGTGTACTACTACTTCCTAGGCTATAGGTATCCTTGTGTGCATATTCCTACATCATAACCAATCTTTCTTTGTGCCCTTTTCCAAGTAGTATATCTTGATGTTACCTCCCTCGCATTATATTATGTGGCCATATATTACTCGTGGTTTCCAAATGTAATAAATTTCATACCCTTCAAGCACCATCATCCATAAGCACTTGCGATAGTTCCTTTTTCACACCCCCACAATTTCCTTTTACACACCCTCATACTATCTATTAAGCATCATTATTTCATCCCATAATGCGAACCAATACATTCCTTTAGTTCTCACCTATATTTTCTTGTACACACCTATCTCCTACTAATGTGTTCTTTTGAAATATATTTGCAAGACATACCAACATCACATATTCACTTCCGCACACTTTTAACTACTTCACCCCACACTAAAAGTATGCATGGTCCTCTCTACATTAACTTAATAGATAGTAATCAACTCCTGCGTGGAAACATGCTTATTACAAAAAATAAGAAAAACAAAACTGAAATAGAAATATAATCTAAGATGGAAATACTACCTTATTACAAACTCAAAGAAGCTTATTTATAGTAGGGCTTCAACCTACTCTCATTGAAGTAACCAGGAATTATGGCACCATTAAGCACCTGCAATTGACATGGACCTAATTCCAATATATTAATTACTACAAAGGGTCCTAACCAATGAACTTTTAACTTCCCAGGATGACATGCAAACTGAGTCATACAAGAGAAACATATTACTCATACCAAAGTGCTTGTTCTTGATGTTCTTGTCATGTCAAGCCTTCTATCTTTATTTCTCCATCTTTTGACTCCAACGAGTAATGGCACATTGTTCATCCAGCCATATCAGTTTATCAATGCACTCCTTTATTACTTTCTCATCATATAATTTGCCTGCGCATGTAATATGTAGGAAAGGTAACATGAACTCAACTGATAAAATTTCCTCTGTTCTAAATACTAACTGAAATGGTGTGGCCTTATTCAACAACTTGTAAGTTGTTCTATATTCCCATAACATGGTTGAAACCTTATCATCCCAATGTTTTGTTCTAACATCACATATCTTTGCCAAAGTTTTTCCCAAAATCTTGTTGAAGGCCTCAGAAGTTCTATTAGCTTGTGGGTGATAGGTGGTAGTCTTATAGTGTCCCACTATAAACTCTTATAGTATAATTATAATATTCACATTCATAAAATGAGTCCCTCTATCACTTGTAAGGCTCAATGGACATCCATACCTACTTATGACATTCTCCCATAGAAACTTAGTTGTTGTTGTTATGGTGCAATCCTATGTAGGTGTATCCTCTTCCCACCTTGTCAAGTAATCCGTGCATGTAATTATATAGCGTGATCTTGTCTTGCACGTAGGTGGTTCAATGGCGCCTAAAAATTCAATTTCCCATTTCTCAAATGGCTCTATGCTTGTTATAGGTCTCAGTGACATCTCATCTCTATTTCCAAGCTTAACTTATCCTCTAACAATGGTCACAACCCTTAACAAATGCTTTAGTATCCTATGCATTGTTTCCCACCATAAGCCAACCAGTAAGATATTGCACATTATTTCTTTAGCTACATAGTTTCCATGAGTTATGCCTCCATGTGCTTCCTCCATAATAGCTTCACATTCATGATCTAGTACACACATCTATGCAAGACTTCATCTCTACCCATTTTATACAGGTCTCCTCCAATGAGCTAATAAGGTGTAGTGCATGAATGACAAGTTACTTCTTTATCCAAATTCTTCATTCCTTCAGGTGCAAGTTCTAGTGCACAAGAACACTGCAATATCTTCCAAATCAGCAGTGCACATGGTTTTATCTGAAAAAATTGACATCTGATATAGTATCTTCTATGTTTTGTGCATTCTCTTTAGAATTAATCCTTGATACAGATGATTAGGTCCCAAGTTTTTCTTACCTGACTTCACTATGACAGTGAAAGTTAAATTCCTAAAAGAGATGGATCCAATGACATATGTGCCCTGTAAAATAAGCTTATTGACCAAATACTTTAACCCCATATGATTAGTATAGAAAACAAATGGTGTGGCCAACAAGTATTGTCTCAACTTATGAAGTGCGTAAATCATTGACAAGGCATCACACTCCGTAGTTGTATAGTTTATCTTGGTTGGTTTCATCTTCATATTCACAAAACATATGGGATTATAAACATTAACTTCACATGGTTACACTAACATTGCTCCAATGGCCATGCCATAAGCATCCACATGTACATGAAAAGGATTATTCCAAGAAGGTAAACATGCAAGATAGGAACAGTGGTTAGTTTATCCTTTAAAGTCTCAAATTTTTGTTGATATATCACCCCCAATAAAACTTTCCTTTGGACTTCAACAATCGCTTCCAAGGGCACACGAAAATCTTGGCATACCCCTTCATAAACTTTCCTCTAATAATAACCTATGTCTAAGGAAATCCATGTATCTTCACTCTGATTAGTTGGCTCCTCCAACCCCAAAATAAATTCAATCTTAGCTATGGATCTACCAAAAATCCTTCCTTACAAATGATATGTCCAAGTATGTAAAAGGGGGTACCAAAAATTGCAATTCTTGATGTTTAAAGAGATGCTAAGCTTCCTACGCATCTCTAAAACATCAATATTGGGTTGTCACAATGATATTTTACCAACCCATAAATGGTCCAATCATCTAAGTAGGTCTATAAAAACTTGTGAATAAAGTTCTGGAATGCTTGGACAATGATGCGCAAAAACATTGTTGGTGCATTCTTCAATCAAATGGCATGATGGTGTATGTAAATCTTCCCCATTCAGTTGTGAAGGTGGTCTTCTCCATGATCTTCAAAAACAATGCATACCTAATGGTATCCTAAGAATCCATCTGTAAACGAATATATTTAATGCCCTACAACCCCTTCAAGGATCTCTTCTATGAATGGTGTAGGAAAATTATCTATGACACATGAAGCATTGAGAACCCTATAGTCCACACAAATCCTTATCCATCCATATTTCTTGATGTTGATCACCATGGGGATAATCCATTTAGATTCCTCAATAGCATCGATAATACCTGACTTGAGCATATTATCAATTTCCTCTTTCACCTTTGACATGCAAGTTGGGATTCATTTCAGTAAGGCCTCTTCCTAACTGGTCATGCACCCTCTTTTAGCTTGATCTTCATCTCTCCTAACATATGGATGTACAACTCATTCATAACCCCTGGGAAATAGATCTTGAAAGTCATGCAACAACTCAATAATCTTTGCAACTTCAGGTTCTAGACCAATAATCACAAATAATTAGCCTCCTTAGGTGTATCTTCAGTCCCAATGTTCACCTTCTTAGTCTTCAAGGGCACATGGTATATGCACACCTACTCATCTATAGAATCCATAACCTCACACACAACCTCTGTGTGATTTATATCCAATTCCTCAACCTCCTCATCATCTATGAGGTAAACAATATTTCCCTTCTCTTTTTCCTTCCATGTGCACCCCAATTGTGTCTCTTTCATTTCTACTAGGTCCTCACTGCACCTCAATTTCATATTCACCAAATAATTGGATCATGAGCTCCTTCATCCTTCATGTTGTCCCCCAACATGATGCACCTCATAATCTACAATGCTTCATGAACTAGTGTCTTAGTATAAAAATAATAAAAAGTGTGAATAATACCTTTAGTCAGGTCATGCCAACTTATTGTTTCTTGTTTTAACTCAGCATACACATAACAGGCATGCATGCATCCTCGCAAAGTGGAATAAAAATTAGGTACCCAAAGAGATGGTGGTAAAGCTTCTTTCCCTTACACCCAATGTCTCTCACAAATTTGAACATGTAACAAGGGATAAGTCTTCCCATCATAATCTTGTACTAAGGAAGAAACATTGTTCTGAGTGAACCTTATTAAGAAGGATACTCTGACCTTGTGTTAACTAAGTGGACTATCTTTGTGCATGGCCCACCAATGTGTTGTGGTTTCTTGAAAAGTATATACTAACATATTTCTCCAATCATTCTCATTACGCCATTTTTTTTCCATCACACACAAGAAGTATTCTGGTTTCCCTTCCCCAATATACTTCAACAAGATGGTTTTACACAATTGCCTAATTGTGTGTGGCCTTATCATCTAATTAACTCATCCTCATACTTCATGACTGACCATTTCATAACTATCATGGGCCTAATTGTCACATGCCACACTATTAGTATCACTGATTGATTGCACATCTTCCAATGAATCATGCAACTTCCTTTTATGACTCTACATTCTCAAGGTCATGCACCATATGCACATAGATTCTGATTGAGATCCTCTTCATTAACGAGATCAATATAAGGACACACACTTTTTATCATCCAATGGTATAAAAACGTGCTCATCCTTATTCTAAAATTTGATATACCTTTTTTTGAAGCATAAATCTTCATTGTTAGCATAGCACGAAGGATTTCCAAGTAACATGGGGAAATTATCTAGCTCAACCTTGAACTTTGATAGTGGCATCTTCAAAACTCTACCTGTAAATTTAGCCCTATGGATAGTTTTCCATGGAAGCATCACATTCAAAACCCTAATGGTGGCTACAATGGTGGCCTTCCCATTTGGTTCCATGCATCAAGGGTGAGAACATTCACTTCCACACCAGTGTTAATCAAAGGATATTACTCACCAACCAACCATTGATCATTACATCCAGTGTAATTTCCTTTTCATATTCATGGTCATGTGATGGAAAATTAACATGTAGGATATGATGCTCTCTTTTAAAACTTGCACATGGTACCTTGTCTCGCAACCATTCTCCCAATAAATGGATGATTTCTATCTTACCTCAACATCCTCCACACCTCCTTAAGGTTATCAATATCCTTCTGAGGGGTTTCAGTACCCCTTTTTATTACTCCCTCTCATGTACTTGATCTTCCAAGCATTGGATCTCTATTTTTAGATCTCTAACAATGCACCATAGTCTCTTGATAAACTTCCTTCTACTAGGATACATCTGGTTACTTTTCATGTACCACATATTCCCATCTGATTAGAGGTATTTCCGTGCCCTTCTTGCATGCTTGTGCACTAGTCTCTGCATGCATAATGAATAAAAAAGGTTGAATTTCAAGCTCAACCATCTTCTTAGGTGCCCACTACTCATGTTTTGTCATGCTCCACCTTAATCATATCCACATGCTTTACCCTTCTTGTTATTCTTACATATATGGGCATACAAATCTGGAAAATCCTTAACCTTGTGTGCCTTTCCATAGTACACAAAAACTTGATTCTTTGGACACTTGCAATTGATAGTGATCAGGGAATCCACACGTATAACATGTCCCATGCACAAAAACCTTTCATGACCACCATGTCCTCTACTCTTGAATCCACCTCTGAAGCCATCCATTATCATTGTTTCACCCTTCATTATTGTTCCATTCTTGGTCCTTTGAGTCACTTTCCATACTGGTATGGCGTACCCGTGTTTCACATGCCTCATGAATATGATCAATCAAATGGAATAAAATATGGCATTAGTATACGCATCACAAATTTTGATAATACATGGAGACATTATTCTACATCACGTGTTATAAAATTGGATAGTTACAGACTATCATGATTCTTAATGAAATATATCCTAAGATGTCAAAAATGTGCACACATTCCTGCGCATGAAGTTATCCTTGGTATGTCCTTCAACCTCACAATATATGCACCATAACCCACTACATGTCTCATGTGCTGAATTGGTAGATAAATTCTCCAACTAAGTATTCATTACTGCTATCTAGGCTTCAAGGAATGGACCCACCCTAGTGTCTATTCTTCCTAATACTTCAGCGTGTAGAGCTGCTTCCAAGGTTTCACGTGCATGTTAGTGAATGTCTTGTGTGAAAGTGCCCTCTGAAATAGTTTCAACAAGCCTCCTACAAACCACTGTGCATGTTGGATTTAATGAATATCATAGGAGAGTTTAGACAATAAGGTCTTAAAATGTGCATCATATTCCTAAAAACTCTCATATAGAACCTATTTGATATCCGTTCAGCATGCTAATGCTCTACTGCTCAAACTCATGGATATGAAACTCATCTATAAAGACAGTATGCAATGCATCATAATCAACTACAGTATGATGTGGATCATATTTCCTATACCAACTATGTGTGCACCCTTGAAGTGTGGTGGTGAATTGACTTGCCTTCTGGTCAGGAGTTGTTATTCCTTATCTCTCCATAATAAGTCACACTTATGCACATGTTCATCTACATCTTCCACACCCCTATACTATGGAAAATGAAGGGACATCTCAAAAAATATTTGAGGTGTCTATTGCTGAGGTTGTTAAGGTTGTTGTAGTGGATATTGTGGCCCTTATCCTAGAGTGGGGACAGGTCCTGAACCTAATCCTCTACTAGGATTAACTCTATGCAGTGGTTGACCTGAACCTCCTGAGCCTCCCACCGTGACCTGCGGGCCTGTGGAAGAACTAAATGTATGTCCCTGTAGTCGTGCTAAACTACACACCAAACGTCTATCATATAACTACTTCCAATAGTACTACTTCCAACTGGTAGTGCACCACTACTTTGTCCTGATGACACACCTTACCAAATTGATCCAAAAAAACTTTTCCCAAACACGAGTGCCTTCTGCATTGCCATATGTGTGTCCTTAATCTACTACACTTCCTAAGATGATACCAATACGTTTCTACATGCATCTCCTATCCAACACAGTGATACCTAATTTCCTTCTTGATCACCTTCACTATGGTCATATTATACAAAAACTTCCATATTCTAAGCACCTTGTGTAAGGAATAGGTGGCTAGGTTGGGTTAGATATGCACCCATGGTTCTCATTCCCTTCTCAGACTCACTCTCATCTGATGTTGAAGGGGTATCTCTACTGTGTTTCCCCAATACTAGAAATACATAATCATGTGGTCCCTCACCATCTACAGGGTTCTCATCACTACCGCCAGTCATCATTCCCCTCAGTCTCAACACCTCTACAACTAACCTCTCTCACACATCATTATATCCTACTCATCTCTCTTCCCTACCTATTTCTTCCATTTGAGACAATCTCATCCTTACCACACCTGCTTCTTTCCCCTATGCATAGTGTGGTTTTAGCATGCCATTAGTAAGTTCTCCATTCCCATATCAATTATCAAGAACTTGATAGCTAAAGGTTTCACTTACAAATATGATCCTCTTTGCTCCTGTAAAAACCATAACTCTACTTCCTATGTACATGAGTATGTTTAAATCATGTACTCCAAGGTATAACTACACAACACACTTTCCCACCAATAATCTATGGCTCAAGTCCATGATGCATCTAAATAAGAGAGTGCTTGGTAATATTTCTATATCCACACTTTCTTTCTACCAAATCAGATGCCTCTTTTTTGTGCATTGAATGCTAACCACTGGTATAACTCTATTGGGAAAAAACTCAAAAAATATCTCATACAAGCTATCATAGAGGTTGTCTTCCACCCACTTGTGTTCATTAAAATCAGGTTCAATGTTATATATATGAGCAAACATGTCCTGGCCGTCATGTATCCAGATCTCAATTTTCTCCAAATACAATTGGAATTCCATGTGCATACAACATCCTGATGAACAAAATGAAAATAGATCCTAAAAATGAAACCAAAATGTATCCATCCGGTTAATCAATTAGCTAGGCTAAGCACATTAGCACTTCATCCATGCAAGGCATGAACACTCACCTGAAGTTCATGTAACCACCAGGTCCCTCCTTTGTTTTCTTATCAAGATGTTATAAATGCATATTCATAACCATACATGTAGGAAGATATTAATATTGATATTATGAGAGGTAGAATTAGTAAGGTGTTGATTTTAGTTCTACTCTTAAGGGTGTAATTATTCCTCTGATACTACTAGAAGGCATTAATTTCATTAGTATTTTCCTTAGTTTCATTCTCTTCTTAGCTATAGAATCTAAAGGAATCCAGTTTCATAGATATGCTAGTTGGTTTGGACATGTGGGAGGATTTTATTGTTTGGTATGAATTTTTATGATTGTGTGCAATCTCAATAATATTCATTTAATTTTAAAATATATCAAAGGAATTATAAAACTTAGTGCAATCCAACTCACCATGGTGTAATGTGTTGTGGAATCTACACCATTTTAGAAATGCAACCTCATAATTTTTTTTCTTAGGTAGCCTATTATGTATAAGTTCAGGGATGTTTTTTGGTAACTTAAAAATCTTGTTATACCTTTGGTAAATGAAAATTTTGCTTCAACCTTCCCCATTAGTGTTCCCTTTTTACCTTTTAACGTTGAGGAATTCGTAGGTGAGATTTTGAACCATTTTTAAAAATTATATCAAGTTCAGTCTTGGTAGAATATTAGTGGATTATTTGTTAATTATTAATAGTGGTTAATATGGCTTGATTTTGAACTTACATCAAATATTTTATAACATATAGTTTAAGGAATCCTAATTTTTGATTTGGGGAAACCTATCTTAAAGGTACTGAATATAGGGAAGGTGTATGATTTAGTAGTGGAAAATTTTGAGTGCCATTTAGGAAAGGATTAAGTGTTGGTAAATTGGGGTTGACATTAGGCACAACCATGGGAATATTTTCTTCACAGATTCAATTTCCTATCCACCTTAATTGCTTCATGATAGGTTCTAGGTATTTCATTCATTGAAGGATATTTATGCACAAACACTAATGTAATGAGATCAAGGGAATTCTTATACATTTATAAATCCAAGATAACATCATTACTTTATAAGATTTTGATACGTCTATACATTGAAATATAACCTTAAAGGATCTTATATGCTCATCGTGATCTCTACCCATGCTAGAAAAATTTTACTACTACATACTAGGGTTAGTAATTTGTACATATTAGGTCAAATGTTTCATTGAATTTTATCCAACCATTAATTAAAATTTCAAGAAGGTTTAAGATCCAATCATGGGATTCATCTTGTAATGTGATAGGGAAAATCCTAAAACTAACATCTTCATGTTCTATATTCAAAAGTATAAGGGTATATTTCAATGAAATTACATACTCTTTTATAGTGCCTCCACCACTATGGGTGAAGTTAGGAAGATACCTCTCTAGGTTTTTAGGTAAATCATGGACATGTCTAGGGAAATTTATAACATAACTAGCCAATAAAGTCATTATTCTAGGTGAGAATTATTGCAAGTTTGGTATCTACAGATGTATTGGGGAAGGGATAAGGGATCTAGGTATCCCTTTGTTCAATATTCTCTTACTACACTCCTCAAGAGGTAGGCACCATAGACTACCTGGAGTATATTTGTCTAGTGAAGCGAGGATGAGGATCCAGATTGCTTCCAACTTCTCAAAAGAGAGGCTATGTGACCTTTTTTAAAGGTTTCCCTCCTTATATCATTATATTTGTGTGTGCTTAAGGGAAAGGACATGATGATAACTTCTCATATTTGGGCTACTATATAATCAAATCCCTCTTAACATCAAATTTTTCATGTTAATGAGAGTTTTTTGCTCATATGAATTTTAGATCACAAACCAGGAACCAAAGGAATGAATGGGTTATTAATCCTCTCATTTTAGGATTATCAAAAGGTGAACCAAGGAAAGATTTGTAGTATTTTAATTTCATATGTATTCTAGTGAAATTAAACTCTGTAGTTTTGAACTTATGAGTTCCTAAATTCATTAGCTCTAACTTTATCCCATGCATATGAGCATGAAACACCCCCACTTTTTAAGATTATGTAAATTCATATTCCATGGGAAAATATATCATCTCTCCTTGTATTTTCCTCCGGCCTAAAATAATATGAGATGGTTACACACATTAATAATTTTTGAAATGCTTGTATGGGGTCCTTGTCAATTCCATATAAATTTTCAATCCACCAAACTTTAAATACTTTTGATCATACCACATGATGTAATCTAGTAATTTTTAGTGCCTGCCCATGTGGGACCCAAACACAAGTCCAAACATAATAAAATATTTTTTTTGACTTTCATATTACTTGATACAACTGCGTGACACCAAAATAATCACAAGGGTTTTCACGACACCACATGTAACATTTACACCAACTTATAAAACATGCAAATATCAATATGAACCCATGTGTAAACAACATCACACCTAGATAAATGAGTAAGAATGAGACTGCGACACAATCACGACATGAACAACACAAATCAGAACCCTCCATACTATTACATTTTTCAGGGTTCAATCTTTGTCATGTACAAAAATCTAATTTCAGCCTTAAAGGTTTGAAGAGCATATAACATGGTAAACCTACATTTTCATTTTTCTCTAGATTACATTTCCCTTACTTTGTTTAACAATTAATTTAAGATTATTTCCACTTAACTACCATTTACATTTCCTTATTTAACCTTATAGGTATTGAATCCATTAATCATGATAGTATGTAATTTCATTCACAACGATTCACATTATTTATTTTGTTTCAAGTTTAATTATAACAAGTACACTTAATCACATGAAAGTGTTAACATTGGTTTTAAGATCATTAACATGCAAGGTGAGAATCCCCTCTTCTGAAAACTTAAAAATAGTATTACACATCACAAATATCTTAAAAATAAGTGTACACTAATTGGTTCACATTTCAATTTCCATTAATTTGTAAAACCCAATGTTATTTCTAAACATTTTGAACACATATATGTCACCCAAAAATCATTCTTAGACTATGGGTACATTTCTTAAGAAGCATGGTTATTCATCATTTTACTTAGTTTTTGTTGTGAGGAAAAATATCTCAAGATGATAAGAGAAGAATCTTAGGCTAACCTTATGCATGTGGTACATCTTGAGGAGAGAGATGATTGTGAGAATTTACAAGATACAAAAGAATCACATGTGGTTTGTGTTCAAGTCAAAATTTAAAGTCCTAGAATATCATGTTCTCAAAGGAGGCATCTCATATTATCTTTAGTGTCAGAAAAAAGGAGACATGGCAAGGAGTAAGGAACAAGTCACAATTTTCACCTTTATAAAAGGCCAACATCTTATCGTTAACAATCCCACCTACTAAGGTTTAGATAGAAAATTATGTCCACACATTAACCTCAAAAGTTTCCTAGGATTAGTTTTAAATTTATCCCCATTTACCCTGAATGATTTATGCCTGACTACAGGCCAAATAGAGCATTCAACAACCAATTCCCCCAAGACCTCCAAATAATAAAAAGTGTTCCTATAATCAAAGGAAAGTAAAAAAAATCCATTTCTAATGTGTAGATAAGTCCCAAGAGGTGTTAAGTTATGTTATAAAAACAAGTAACAAGATTAAGCTCAAGGGGACCATTCCATACCACAAGGGTTGATATTTACAACTATAAGTTTGATTGGCACTTTCCACCAAAAATGGAAACACACACATGCAAGTTGTTATATTTTTCTCTAAAGGCTAAGACATTTCCTAGTTTGATACATCACTATAAGATAGATAAATTATGCCATTGCTAGATTAATATCATCAATTTTTTTGGTGCAACCACATCCAAGATTACGATGATACCAAAAAAATTAAATAACAAAATTTTGATTTCATTCTATTGATGATTATTTGGATATAATTAAAAGGTATCCTCTTACATAATTTTCCAATGTAACATGATACAATCAAATTCATTTACCTAACCAAATATACTGAAATATGAGTAAGTGTGGAATTACTCAAACATGCAAAATTACAACTACATAAGAAATAGTGCATTTCATCAATAGGAAACAATATGGTATACATCATGGAACCAATGGAATAATGCATTATATTCATAACAATATTGCTAATATATTTTATAAAATTACATTGCTTTCAAATAGCATGCTCATAAAAGACACAAGTGTCATACTTCTCCTATTGTTTGGGTACCTAACACCACTGCAGGGTTAGTCCTAGAACTGGTATGGAAATCCCCTACACTCAAACATAAATCCACACATTCATCATTTCGAACAATTTCAATTAAAGAGTAAAGATAGGCAGAGATAATAGGAGAGAGTTCATTTCTCACACATTCACACTTTCACATTCATTTGCACTTAACGTTTTTGTTTCAAGAGAGAGAAAGAGTAAGGATGAGAGAGAAGTTTAAGATAAATTTTATTTTCCATTCACAATGTCATAACCATTTACATTTCATGTCCATTTTCATTTCCTTTCAAACCAATTTACATTTTCAAATAAACCAAAGTATTGTAGTCATTCCTAGAGAGAGAAGAGGGAAGAGAGAGAAAAACCATACATTTCAAAATCCATTCATACAAGATAAAATATCGAATAATACTCTACATAGAATTATGACAATATTACAAGGTGACACACATGGTTAGAAGTTAATCAAGACTCTCATAAGGAGTTTCTAGCTAAAGTAGCAAGTTGAGAAAACTGACCAAAACAACAAAAATGCTTACAAAATGGGTTCTGAAAACACTCATCTTAAGTTCAAGAATAATTTTGTATGAATCCTAATTATTCCTCTATATATAGAGACTTCATCACATTTGACGACAATCGAATATGAAAAACAATGCTCAAGTTACAAGGGAATCGCTGAGGTTGATAATCGTAAACACAACTAAAATTTCCTGTCACACATGGCCGGGGGGGCTCAAAACCCAATCACAAAACTAATCCCTGATAGTTTTTTGTATGGATTATATTTGGTTCTAATTCTCCTATTGTAATTCTAGAAGTAGGTGGTGGTAGTTTTCCATTTTTCTTGAATGAAGAGGCATCTGCAAGCTGGAATCGATCACATTTTATTAAATTGAGCTTGTCACCACAAGTGGTTAAAATATTAAAATGGGTGTTGAGACTCAAATCAAAAAGGAATTAAAAGAATTCAAAAAACTGAGTTAAGTTTCCCCATAGTGTCTTACGTTATCAGGGATCAAATTGGAAATTCTAGATTCACAGTACATTTGGGTGTGACACTCTATATGCACAATTTCTGAGGCTAATTTTTCTATGTTTTAAAGGTTTTTGGCGTGGTAGAAATTGTAACATTCATTCTAGATGTATTTTATATGATCCAAAATATTGAGATCCAACCACAAATGACATGAAAGAGTGTGTAATTTAAATGCGAGAAAAATGGAAAATCCATATCTATTTCATGCAATTCACCATCACCGTATTTGATGAGACCAAAATCTCCTGATTTTATCAAAAAAAATATTGCTCCTTTCATCCAAGCATTCCATCAACTATTTTACGGACTTGAGAGTGCTTCCATTTTTGTACATGAGAAGAATATGTTGGAAAAGATTATTGAGTTGAGTTTTACACCAATTCTTATATTGTTTTAAAAAAAGGAACCTCCAAGTCCATTCTAAATAAATTTTTGTTGAATTGAGACTATAGTTTTTTTGATGTATTTTGTCAAACATTTTGCATGTATATCTCCCATGGGTATTAGAAACTACTACAACTGACAAAAAATCATATCCATTATTCTTTTATGGTGTTCCAAGTCATGTTCTAAGGTTCCCTTTTGTCACAAGAAAAGAAGATGTTGATAAGGTTGTGGGGATGGCTTCTAATCTACTAATTTACATTTAATTAAAATTTTCCAAGCCTTTTATAAAAACAAAAAAAAAACAAATGAATTATTTTGTTTGTTCCCAACAACCAACGTGTCCACTAAATCATGATGCCCATGAAACCACAATTTTTTTATCAGGCAATCTGAAAAATAGTTCACAAGTCTGTGAATACTTCCAAAGCTTCCCTTTTTGGCACAAGCTAGGTGTATGGTGGAAAAGGAAATGGTGTTTTTCTTGACAGTTTCCTAACACATTTGATTAAAAGTTTCTAGATCCTTTTTAACACTTATCTATGCACCCTTATACCCTTGGAATTCCATGAGCCCTAATGAACAGGAAATGAGACAAACATCTCATGTGTCAATTTTATGCTTGGATATTTTTCATACCTATATACCAGGCAGCATGGAAACATCGTAACAAATAAATACACTTCCCTGTGCATTTATATGGATGTACACAACCCTCTTTAACCCTCCATTGGCACAACGAAGAAGAATATTGGTAGAGGAAGGGCTTATGTCATTTACACCTATCAGTTTCATTTACACAGCCAAAAATTCTCCTCCCACATTGGAACACACCCAAGAAAATAAATAAACACAACAAAAAACTTTTCATAGGCGCCAAAACCAACAATCCACACACCCATTAAATTCATTTTTCCTAAATGAAAATTATTTTTAATTAGATCCTGCAACAAAAATAAGCTCAAAAGAAAGCTCAAACTTGACCCAATTCCTTCATCTCCCTTTATCATACATGCATGACCATAACTTGCAATGATATTCCCTAACCCAAAATTAATCTCCAGAATCCTCTCACTGATGCTCAGACATTGAAACAAACATTCTCATAATATTTCATTATTTTAAAAGATGTTTGGCACATGCTCCAATAAATGGGAGAATTTATAAATATCAAAAATATTTATGATTTAATTAAATTTAGTTAAACTCCCTTCTATTGTGTATTTCATGATTTAATTTTATTATTTTTAAATTTTTTATTTAACTAGACCATAATATCTCCCTCCCTAATGCACTTACTTACCACACAGGAATCCTCATTTGAAAAAATATGCATAATACATTTATCGCTACCCGTATTACAATTTCTTAGATCAACTTTAACGTTAAAACCAAATATACATATACATGTTCCAACTTCACAATTCACCATGTACTTGAGTTGAAAAGGTCATAAGGATAACGATGTCACCACAAAAGTTGAAGGCACAAAGACGCTTCAAGGGTTTTAAAGGTTCATCCGTGAAATAAAAACCCCAAAATTTCCCTTAATATTTTATTATCGTAATTGAAATTTTATTTCATTTCCAATATACTTACGATCACTGTGTCTATGGTCAAAAATACAACTCGACATGATCCCAACATTCTATGACCATCCCGCAGTCCTTTGGGAAAGGGTTTTAGACATATTAATTTGACAACTACGATAGGGTATCTCGATCCCCATGGCATATGGGGACCAGCAACAACATAAGCACGAAGGAGGGTCACTACATAATTGCAGCCCAAAAAATAATTTTGAAACATGGAGGTGAGTGTTTAATTATTTTTACACCACATGCTTGCTATATCATGACACTTTCCATGATATATGATCTTTATCATGAACACTAAATGACGTGGAAACTTAACATGTAGCCTCAAAAATAAATTTAATTCCCATTAGGAACTTTAACTTACCCTACTACAATATGAAACCAATGTGTTATATAAGAAATATGCATGTTTGTATCCTATTGGAAATGGTATTAGTCCTTAATGAAACGATGTTTTGAAAACTTGGTCAATAGTGAAGTGAATGTACTTGCAGCTCCAAGTGGAACAACATGAGATTTTTCATGGATTTGATCACTCATTACCACCCACATAGATTAAAGGCCCAAATTGAATCCAAGGTAGTAAGGCATGACTAAGCATCAACATACAAATTTATCCATGAATTTTTGTAAACTTTGAAGTGTTAGACACATGATGTGTCATGTGGTATGTTATGCTCTACTCATAATGTTTCATGGACCATACATCATTATTGATAGTGTTTCATGGCCCTCTTAGTAGTTGAATCCATGTATTTATCCTTTCACGTCTTTAATCAATTTGTGAAGTATTGTAATATACCACTCAGAGCTATGCAGTTCACTTCAAGCTACATAATACCAATTCAATCACATAGTGCTAATTTAAATTTTGCAATGTTGAAGAGTCTTCATGACTGAAAACTTGAAAAATCTAGAACTATAAATAAAATAAATGAAGAGTGAAATCTAATGAATTTGAAAACTTGTAGTCTTTCCTACACACACAATAACATTCAGCATACTTTTGAAATATATTTTACATAAATAAAATCCTTTAGAAATAATAAAACATGAGATTACATAGTGATCATATAAACTAGAAGAAAGAATTCAAAAAGTGAATTCAAATTTTCAGATATTTAACATTCATTAAAGGGAATGGGACATGTTTTTACACAAAATGACCTCTTATTTTCTAAATTAGAGTATAATAATTTAGTGATATCATTTGTAAATCATACACATTATATCCTTCTAAGGTTTTTCCTTTTGTGTTTATTCTGATTATTATATTATTTGTTGTTACATTCTTGTCCTTTAAAGGGATTAAGTTCTCTATTGTGATTCTAAGGTATGATAATCCCACAAGCTAAGATAATTTAAATACAACTATCACAAAGTACCTTATTGATGATGTAATAATGGTGCTCCTCATCAAAACATCTCACATGGAAGTTATTCAAAATGCTATTGTTCATGTTATGACATTATAGGATTTTGATCATATTAATGAGATATAATTTGTAAAATAACTAAATATTAATACAAATCACATCGATTCCTTATTATTCATAGTTATGGATGAAAGTAAGAAAATGGCTAAGCCTAGTATGGGGGAACCAAGTATCCCCCCATGTATTTCAATACATGTTATTACACATACTATGACTACACCACATTTTGGGCATGCACATATTCTCTCAACTATCATATATTTTACACATTCCCCATAGTATACCATTCTATATCTCTAGTATAAGGTGTTTTAAATATATAAGGGTGTGTCTATATGTTCTCATTCCATGGAGTCACATCTCTTACTTCATCATACATTAACACTTGAGGTGGAGTCCTACCTTTTCCTATGAGATTTATTTCTCTAGCTTACACTTTATGAAGGTAAAGGGTATTATGAGTAACATATTTGATTATTCCATGTGTCTTGTCTATTTTATGCTTACAATGATAAAAAATACTCATTTATTTACAAGGAATATCAAGGAGTATGCATTATAAGGGTTCTATGATCACCCTCTAGAATCAATTGTGGAATTTAGTTCTTTATTTGATCACTTTCTATCACACTTTTCAATCAATATTTTTTAAAAATTATCTTAAACAAAAATGGAAAAAATCCATCAAGGATTTGATGATCTAATTAGTGACTATATGTTGTGATACAATACTATGCTTACTGTAATGAACAATTTAGTTGCATATAATGAACTTTAATATTTAATCACATAAAGGCTACTATCACCTTTCCAAGAATTTATCATATTTGATAAGATTTGACACTTTGATTAGTTATGTCATATACTTAAAGAAATATAATGCAATATCTTGATATTGAATAAGTTAAAGTATGTACCTAATACACTAACTAGGTCTATTAAGCTTCAAGGAAATTAAGCAATGAATAAAAATATCATGAAGGGAAGTAAAAAGAAAGAGTAAGAGTGAATAATATATCTTAACCAACTATTAATATTCAATTACAAGCTCCTCCTAGATTAAAATTAATGTGATTACCATCCCCACCATGTATTATATTTCAAAATTTTCTTGAGCGTAACCTTATATCTTATCTACCACATATGGAGTTTAATACGAGAAAACCCCTTCCTAAATATTTCAATCCTAAAACCTATTGGGATTTCTTGGACATTCAAAAAAATGTTTGAAGCTAAAACATGAAATATAATGTCCTATTAAAAACTATTATATTGAATTAAGCACTCCTTAAGAAGATTGTAGACCTTGGGAAAATGAGAATGTGAATCTTGATATATTCAATTATCCCCTACCAAACCACAATATAATAAAAATTAAAGGGGATTTATAGGCCAACCAAACTACTTATTGCTAGCACCTAAATGATCTTAATTGAAAATTTATGAAAAATTCACCTACGCAGACCATGGTCACATTTGATGATAGTGAGATAGTGGAAAATGACATGCACTCTTTGTTCATGCTTACATTTATCAAAAACCTATCCAAAGTGTCATGGTCGATAATGGTTCAAGTGACAATGTATGTAAAATTTCATTGTTTACTAGTTTGTGATATAATGAGAAATTTCTATAATAAATCTTGTGATATGTTGGAGGGTTTAAAAGGAATGCATAAATACATTAGGACATATTATATTACCCCTCCATGTGGGGTCAGCGACTTTGGCCACACCATTTTATTTATTCTTAGTTATGAGATATGTGACATGTGACATGTTGTTAGGGTGACCTTGAATTTAAAGTCTCTACACCATTCAATCTATTATACATCGATGACTCAAATACATCTACTACAATCAAGTTATTAAGGTTTTAGTAATGTCTTATGAATAGCCTCTATAACATATGGTATATATAACTCATTTAATCAACAAGCCTTGTGTTGATGTCTTAATAAAACCTATGGCACATATATATCTCCAAAAGGAACCTAATATAGTAGTATAATATCCTATGATACTACCTATAGTGTAAAACAAATGCCACATCAAACCTCATTAAATTTAAAATCCATGTACAACATCTCTTGAGTGACTCAACTTGTCCTACAACATAATCTGGCAATGATAAATTATTCAATGACGTATAATCCTCAAATAAATATACTATATGCATACCCTACTACGCACAAATATTCATACACTACAACATGTGATTCTATTTTTTATTTCACATAAACACACACATCCAACACTCTTCAAATAAGACAAGTTACCCTTTAGTATAAAAAAATGATCACACCTCCTAGCTCTCCCAACTCCCTTGATCTAATAATTGGTTAGAAAATAATCAATTTTATTGAAAAAATCAAAATATTAAAAAAAAAAAACATCAAAATATTCAATAACCAATACCTAAGCATGACTTTATTTTCTACTTTATACTTTATATATGTTTTTTATCACTTGATTTGGTAGATAAACTATTATATTTTTTTATGCATACGTACATTTCACATGACATGTGAGCATGATTTAGGGACATATAGGATCATATATGGATTTTATATGTTTCCCTTTCCCTCTAGCTAGTGGCCTTACCTTAGTGGGGGTATCTTTCTATATAGAGCATGTTATACAAGGTTAAATATTTATATTCTACTTTATAAAGACATCTATTTATAAAATGTATTGATCATGGTTATTGATTACATTGTATATACTCCTGACCACATTTTTATACTAATGCTTATGGTTTTATGGACTAGTTTCTATTGATATATGCACCTATTGTACTTACTTGTATAATGGATGCATTATTACTTGTATTGTTTGTGTGACCTTTAGACCTTGTTTGTATGTGCAACACATAATTTTCAACTTGTTTATGGATTTAATAGCATTTTATGTTATATATAAATTTGTCCTTGATTATTTATATTACACCAATGTGTCCCTTAATTATATCTTCGTTATCTTATATATGACGTTTTATATGATTTTTTCATGATTGAGCTTTTATTTTGGGTTTTTTTACACTTTGTGTCATGATTCACATCATGGATCCATATACCATAGTTTCATGATTGATATAATGTGTTCCTTCACAATAGAATATTGCATATATATCATATTGGAAGACATATGATTACTCTCCATATGCATTTATGATATTACATAATGTTATCTTATTCTAGACGACATGGTACAAATCATTTTTCTTTTTTAGGATGAACAATTTATAAGCTATAGCCCTCACCTCAAAAGAGAGGGGATTTAGTGGGATTATTGAACAATAAAGGGTTAAAAAATATAGGATACATATTTTAAAATATATGGTATATGTTATAGAATAGGGAACAAGTAAGAGGACATAATTTTCAATGACAGACATAACTATAAGGTTAGATAGGGAAAAAAATGTGGATCATATCCTTTATTGGAAAACTTTTTTCCAAGTGTAGTTTTGGACAGTTAATTTCAAAAATTATATATTTCAAAAACTCATAGATCACGAGTCAAACCCATTGGTGAATAATTTAATATATTACAATGAATTTTAGTACAAATGCATGGGGGCATGCTACAAATTAAATGGTTTAATTTTTATTTATATATACAATTTACAAATGTTTTACAACAAATATCAATCTATTTTTAAGTTTCAATATTTTATAAAATTATGGTGGTGCAACTATAGAATTTAATGCCTAAATATGATTACAATGTAGCAGTAAATGAGTAAGTAATGAAATATACAATTTGACCCAGAGAAGATTAAGCTAATAAATATAAAAACCTAGTTCCAAATGAAGAGGTAGGAAGGATTAGTTGTTTCAAAATTAAACTTAGACTGTGCTAGAGTGAAAGATGATGAACAGAGAGGGAGAAGTGTCACACAGGAGCCCAAAACATTTTGTGATCACAAGATCTTCCTGGACTGGGGGTACCCAAGATGGGTTAGGGATGATTGTAGATGTTGCAGACTAGTTCTAGGCACCAATGTCTACCCCAAAACCTCAAAAAAACCTCCTTTGGAGGGTCGAGAGATGTTTTTTGTCCTTCGATTATTATCGGTAGTATGTCGCATGATGATCATAGATGTTGCATGATGAGAAACGATGTCGCTGATAACTTGTAATAAAGAATTGGCCTACAAAACCCTAAAAATGCATCATATCCCAAAAAGAAAATAATGCAAATGAGGGGTCGTACTATCCTCAATTTCCACATGAGTGATCTTACAACAGTGTGTTGCACTACATTTCATACCCAATGTATTTCTATATGTGTGTGTGGAATTGTTCCCTAGGTGGCTCTTGTGTGTGTCATAATTGATGACAAGCAAATAAATAGATGTAGAAAATGTAGATAGATGTGTGCATGAAAGAATGAACTTCCTCTCCTATGCATGTATGAAGAAAAATGTAGTCCCTTGTCCCTTGTGTGGAACTAGAATTAATTCTTGAATGTTCTAGAATAGCCTTTGGATGTAATTTTAGGTGGCGATAGCTAATGCTTAGTGATTGGTCCTCTATTATGGTCAAATAACTTTATATTTATATGATTCCTTTTCTTAAATTTCATAATTAACCCCGAAAAGGATGACTACCAAAAACATAAGATACCAAAATGGCTATAAAGGACCCAAAAGATGTGATAAAATTACAAAGAGGACGAGGGTTCCCAAAGTGGACGGGGGACATCTGACACTGACATCCTGGCTGGGAAATGGTGTCTAGGATGAGAAATGTCAAATTATAAAAAGATAGACTGGGAAAGCAAGAATGTAACACCAAAAGTGGGAATAGAAAGCAAATAAATATGGCCAAAGACATGAGTTAGTAATTTTCTTGCTTAGGAATCATATGAATAGTAGTACGTATTCAGGACTATATAAATACCCAAAGTGTGTGATTTAGTGTCTACATTTTCCCCCACTTTATGTTGTTGAGTGAATTCTTGATAACATAAAGTAGATCAGAGATGTTTACCTGATAACCATGTAGATCGATGACGAGGAGCATGTCGAGAGACAATAAAAATTGTAGAGTGATAAAAAGTGAAGCGTGGAAGTTAGAGAAGAGGAAGTGCAAAAAGTGATGAAGATGATGACCTTAGGTAAAGGGCATATGTGTCGATGTTTTGTTTGTACATGTTGTTTATGTTGATTTTTTCTAATGTGTTTATTTTGATTGATGTTGTTGGTGTGATGTGAATACTATTTCCCATAAGGAGGGACTTGCAAAAGAGAAGAATGAAAAATTAGTCAAATACACATATATGATAAAAATTATGTAAAATGTGAAAAAAAACATGTGTGCCTGATCTGTGATTAGTAAAAGAGTGTAGAAAGGATCTTGTAGATGATGTAGAAAAATGATTTTTTTATGTGATCTTATGTTGGTTGCGCTGACTACAAGATTTTTGGGAAATATCACACCAAGAATGGAAGAAGTGTAGGGATAAAATCTATTTTCATCCTACAACATTTAACTACTTACTGAAATGTAGAATGTCACTATAGATGGTGTGTAAAAATTTGATTCGGTTTAAACAATTCCAATCCAACGTGAAAGTAGAAAATGTTGTGTAGTGTAGGCATGTCGAGTGTTGAAGGAATGTCTATTCTATAAAATATGTTGTGTGAAGTGTTATATACTGTGATGAATTAAAAAAAATTGTGCAACCACCCCCTAGTCACATGTGTTTAGGAAGGGTCAGGGGCACCCAGGCGCTATTGTCTGGCTCTAGGAGCTAGTGTATGTGTTGTGTTGAGGACCCAAGTTGTATTTTGAGCCCTATCTGAGACTGAAAAATGTGTTGTACCAGTACTGAACTATGTTGTGTGATGATTGTGAACTACTTTTTGGGGTTAATATTTCACCCAAATGATTCCCCCCTCATTTAGGATGCATGCAACATTGTTGAAGATTATGTGGACCAAAGGAGGACCGACTGTTGTGTTGAAATTGTGCCCTATAGGAGGAGGGAGTGTGCTTGGTAGAAACCAATGAACATGCAAATAGAATGGATGAGACAAGTTTTAGTGAAAACAAGATAAAGATGCATGTATAAGATGATGTGTAATCTAGCAAACAAGCATACAATGTGTAAGCTAAAATGCAAGAAGACAATGTAAACACGCAAGAAAATAGAGTAGAATATGAAAAAAGGGTTTCAAACATGGGACATCACTCACAATGTTAAGAGAAAATCAAGTTCATAGTGACCGCAAACATACAAACAATCAGAGAACAAGAAAGACATAGGGCAAATCCCGCAAATAATGACAAATAAGAGCAAGCAATGTAATAGACAACCATGGAAGCATATAGACTTGCAAATAAAATGTTACACATGAAGCACTTGTTAACGTGTTAGGAAGATAAAATTTATGTCAAAACATGTATAATAGTAATGTGCTATGAAAAATGAAACAATAACATTTGTAGTGTATGAAAGTGGAGCCCCCAGGAGCCATTGTGGGACTGGTAATGGGTACTACACCAAACATCCATGTTGTGTGTAAATATCTATGTAAAGTTAGTAATCACAACTAGAAAACAAGTGAAAATGCATGTGTATATAGAAAGATATTGACATACATGATATCTATCTAGCATGTTTAATTAAGTGTACATGTAACAAGAAAATACAAGCAAGACTAAATGCGACCAATATGTACAATATGTAGTGGAATGAAATGTAAGTGTGATAGGAGCCATGTTTTCCCTGATTAGATGTGTATTCATGTAATGAGGTTCATTTATACATGCCCCCCCAGCAGTCAAGAATGAACCATAGAACAAGAGTGCGTCACCAGGAAATAGTTTGAACTTGTGGACTAGATAGATGTTATTGTGAAAGGGTAGATAGAAATTAGTATGAGTGGGTGTTGTGAGATTCATTATAAATTTATACCCTCAAGAGTCAAGTATGAACCATGGAAATAGAGTTTAGCATAAGGTAATAATCGTAATGTGTAGAATTAGATGTGAACATGTGTAGTGAATAACATGCATAATGTGTGATAGATTTTGCGGTAAGAGGATGTCGAGTGTGTGTAAAGTGTGTAGTGTGCAGTGTGTAGTGCGCAATGCACAGTGTGCAGTGTGTAGTGTGCAGTGTGCAATGTGTAGTGTGCAGTGTGTAGTGTGCAGTGTGTAGTGTGTAGTGCATAGTATGCAGTGTGCACTATGTGAGGTTCATGTGTATAGTATTCCCTCAACAATCAATTATTATCTGAAGCATGAGAGGGCATCATCGGGTAATGATACAATGTATCAAGATGTGTATGATGTAGTGTGAAAAACTATATTTGTCATGTGTAATACAGATGATAATGCTAGAAGGTAAGGGTGAATAAGTATTATGCCCCCAAAGTGTGTGTTGACAAATGTGTTATCCGATGAATGATGTTTGAAATAGATAGATAGGTGATATATGAAGATGATGAAGGATAATAGATAGTGTATAGTTTATTGAGTAATGTGATATATAAGTGATGAAAAAAGATGTTATCTTGAAATCGTAGATAGAAAATAGTATGAGTGGGTGTTGTGAGGTTCATTTTAAATTTATACCCTTAGCAGTCAAGTATGAACCATGGAACTAGAGTGTGTCATAAGGTAATAATCGTAATGTGTAGAAGTAGATGTGAACGTGTGTAGTGAATAACATGCATAGTGTGTGATAGATGTTGCAGTAAGAGGATGTTGAGTATGTGTAAAGTGTGCAGTGTGTAGTTTGCAGTGTGCAGTGTGTAGTGTGTAGTGTGCAATGTGGAGTGTGGAGTGTGGAGTGTGCAGTGCATATTTTGTAGTGTGTAGTGTGCAATGTGCAGTGTGCAGTGTGCAGTGTGCAGTGTGCAGTGTGCAGTGTGCAGTGTGCAGTGTGCAGTGTGCAGTGTGCAGTGTGCAGTGTGCAGTGTGTAGTGTGTAATGTGTAGTGTGCAATGTGCAGTGTGTGAGGTTCATGTGTATAGTATTCCCTCAACAGTCAAGTGTTATTTGAAGCATGAGAGGGAGTCATCAAGTAATGATACAAATGTATCAAGATGTGTATGATGTAGTGTGAAAAAATATATTTTTCATGTGTAATACAGATGATAATGCTAGAAGGTAAGGGATAATAAGTACTATGCCCCCCAAGTGGGTGTTGACGAGTGTGTTATCTGATGAATGATGTTTGAAATAGATAGATAGGTGATATATGAAGATGATGAAGGGAAATAGATAGTGTATGGTTAATTGAGTAATGTGATATATAAGTGATGAAAAAATATGTTATCGTGAAAGTTTAGATAGAAAGTAGCATGAGTGGGTGTTGTGAGGTTCATTTTAAATTTATACCCTCAGCAGTCAAGTATGAACCATGGAACTAGAGTGTGTCATAAGGTAATAATCGCAATGTGTAGAAGTAGATGTGAATGTGTGTAGTGAATAACACGCATAGTGTGTGATAGATTTTACGGCAAGAGGATGTCGAGTATGTGTAAAGTGTGCAGTGTGCAGTGTGGAGTGTGGAGTATGTAGTGTGCAATGTGCAGTGTGCAGTGTGTAGTTTGCAGTGTGCAGTGCAGAGTGTGCAATGCGTAGTGCGCAATGTGCAGTGTGCAGTGTGCAGTGTGTAGTGTGCATGTGCAATGTGCAATGTGTAGTGTGTAGTGTGTAGTGTGCAGTGTGTGAGGTTCATGTGTATAGTATTCCCTCAATATTCAAGTGTTATCTGAAGCACGAGAGGGCGTCATCGGGTAATGATAAAAATATATCAAGATGTCTATGATGTAGTGTGAAAAACTATATTTTTCATGTGTAATACAAATGATAATGCTAGAAGGTAAGGGAGAATAAGTACTATTCCCCCCAAGTGTGTGTTGACGAGTGTGTTATCCGATGAATGATGTTTGAAATAGATAGATAGGTGATATATGAATATGATGAAGGATAATAGATAATGTATAGTTGATTGAGTAATGTGATATATAAGTGATGAAAAATTGTATTATATGTGTGAATAACAATAGAGGGTAATAGATGTATGTATAAAATGAATGATTGTGGAAGAGCCATGGGAAGGAATACAATTATAGTGTTAGTATAATGAAGATCTCTCATAAATTAAGAGTGAAGAATAAAAGTATGTCATCATGAAGAGGCATGATAGTATACGCTAGATAGATATGTCATTAAAGCATGTAATGTGAATATGAAATGAGGTTCTTATTGTAACAAATCCCTCAATAGTCAGGTAAGAACCATAATAACATGAGTGCATCATCAAGGAGTGATAATAGTTATATATCACAATGTGTAAGATTCATGTGAGAAAGGAAATGTAGAATGAAGAAGTAGAAATGCAAGACAAGTGATAATGTTAAAAGGGGTAAAACAAGCATGATTCCCCCCCCCCCCAAGTATATGATGATGGATATGATCAAACAACATCATCTAATAGGTCTTCATTATCATGATCCAAAACCTAATAGAGATGTGTCAGATACTTGATAACCAAATTGTGTCAAGTTGATCAAGCAGTGAGTCATTGAGGCATAAATTGTACATGCCCATTGCATATTCTTTGTCAATGAAAGGTGGTAATGGACATCCATGTGCATAACAATGACTAAGGTTTTGTGAATAGCCAAGAAATGAATCATTACAAATGAAAACATGGCCAAAAGGAATGGGGAATGAAATATCAGTATGATCATGATCTAACGTGCTCCCAATATAGTCAATCCAAGACTGTCTAATTGTAAGTGGAGAAGTGTGAGGAACACGTGTAAGAAATATTGTGAGATAAAACATGCAAAGACCATAAGAAACAGTAATCTGGATAAATACATGGTAAATATGAGCATCACGAGGTGGAGGAAATATTTCGTCTATTGTAAATCCTAGTTGATTCGATCCATCATGTATGCATATAATATCAGAGAAAGTAGGATCAAATGGAATTTATTCCCAATAAGATTCATTCATGAAAAGTTTACATCTAAAATGAAGACATGTGAATGGTGTTTTCTCATGAGAAGGTGTAGCAGGTAGAATGAGTTTGAATGTGTGGAAAGGCCCCTGATAAAGAACCATAGTAGTAATAGAATAAGGAGGGGAAATGGTGTGGATGAGATGGTATCAAACATGTAAATAACAGCTTCAAGTGGTGGAAAGTGAGCCAGAGAATCCATGGGTTGTGGGTCATTAGTGGTAACATATGCTAGAGTAGGGAGCACAGTTGCTGGATCAAGGTTGTAATATTTAAATGGATCATGATCACTGGGATTTTGTATTCAACTCCCTTATCTAATAAATTAACACATCAATGAATTGTAGAGGGTATAGCTTGCATGTCATAGAGCCATGTCATGCCAAGTAAGAAATTATATTGAACTGGGAAGTCAATGACGAAGAAAAACGTAGAAAGATTCTTAAGTCTAACAATTATAGGAAGAGTGTTGTGACCTATGCATGTGAAAATAGAAGCATCATATGTGTGAAGATAAATTGATGAGGGACTAACATTATCAGTAGAAAGACATATATTTTCAATTAATGATAAAGTTCAAATATTGATCGATCTATTATCGACTATGGTTCATTTGACACCCACATTATTGATGTGAATAATTATATACAAAGGGGGGTCATTTTCAAAGACAAAAAGATCAACAATAGGATTAGATGGAAAATCAATATGTTGAGAAAATTCATCTATGAATGTGTTATATACTATATCTGGATGAATATCAGAAGGAATGCGAGTAGTAGCCAAGAGAATGATGATTTTAGCTCTTAATTCAGGGTTGATAAGGAAGAAATCATGAATAGAAATATCCATGATGATGACCACCTAAAAATATAAAATTAAGAAAGAAGAAGCCCTAAGAATGTTCAATTGAGTTAGGTTCACCAAAATTATCAAGAAAATATAGAATTTATAAATTCCTAAATCTGATTGCAATGTAACAGTAAATGAGTAAGCAATGAAATAGAGAATTTGACCCAAGAAAATTAAGCTAGTAAATATAAAACCCTAGTTGGAAATGAAGAGGTAGAGAGGCTTAGTTTTTTCACAATTGAACTTGGACTGTGTTAGAGTGAAAAAATGATTAATAGAGAAAGAGAAGTGTTGCACATGAGCCCGAAAAATTGTGTGACTGCAAGATCTTCCTGGACTTGGACACCCATGATGGGTCAATGACAACTACAGGTATTATAGACCAGTTTTTGGTTCCTATGTTTTCCCAAAACCTCGTAAAAAATCCTTCGAATGGTCATGATATGTTTATTTTCCTTCACTTCTTATCGCTAGTATGTCGCACAATGATCATTGATGTTGTTGATAGCCTTCAATAAAGAGTTGACCTATAAAACCCTAAAATATGCATCAAATCCTAAAAATAAAATAATGTAAATGAGGGGTTGAACTATCCCCAGTTCTCAAACAAGTTATTGCACTACATTTCAAACCCAATGTAGTTCTAAGTGTGTGTGTGTGTGTGGAATTATACCCTAGATGGCTCTTTGGTGTGTTGCACTTGATAGCGATCAAATAGCTAGACGTATAAAATGTAGATGGATGTGTGCATGAAATAATGAACTTCCCCTCCTATCCATATATGCATAATAATGCATTCCCTTGTCCCTTGTGTGTAACAAGAATGGATGCTTTAATACTCTAGAATAGCCTTTGGATGCAAGCTTAAGTGGTGATGGCTAATGTTTAGTGTTTAGTCCTTAATTATGGTCACATAATTTTATATTTATTTGATTCCTTTGCTTTAATTTTGTAATCAACCCCAAAAAATCCGACTACTAAAAAGATAAGATATCCAATGGCTAGAAAGGACCCAAAATATGTGAGAAAATTACAAAGAGGGAGGGGGACCCTAGAGGGGATGGGTGCACTTGACACTAGCGTCCTGGCTGGTCGCTCATGTCCAGGATTATAAATTTTGAAGTATAAAAATACAAACTATGCAAGTAGGAGTGTAAGACCAAAAGTGGAAATAAAAATCAAATAAATATGGCCAAATACATGGGTTAATTAGTACTTTTCTTTCTTAGGAATCATATGAATAATAGTATGCGATCATGACTAGATAAATACCCAAAGTGTGTTATTTAGTGTCTACAGGTGGAATCCATATATTTGGTTCCCTTTTAAGAACTATTAAATAGTGAAAGTATAGTAGGGGAATGAGTGTACTTAATTCCATTTTTCTCATGTAAACTTAGAACTTAGATCCATCTGCAATAGTATAGTTTAGTTGGAATGGGTGATGTACATTGGTTCTAATGACACCCATCAGCCTTAACATCATTATTAGTAGATTATTATTTTTCCCACCTTTGAGTATTGCATTACTATTAAAATCATGAGTATTGGTATTACTTGACCTCATTTGCTAGAATTGGATTTTATAAAATGGGAACTTGATCAATAAAATTGGGACTTGATCACCCCTAATTATCCATCTTATTTTGAAATAATCTCTTCTTCTGGATGCCTCACCCATGAGGGTAAAATATAATATAAATTAATTAAAATTAATCCTTAATATTTATGAGGAATAATTGGTTTCTACACATACATGTGTATCCTTCCTTTCTTTCTAAATTTGAAATTTGAAATTTCAAGATTTAAATTTAAAGCTCAATTTTCATATATATACATTTAATACACTTTTTTTTTGTATATTTTACCTTGGATACCTTAACATCATTATCAGTAGATTATTTTTTTTTCCCACCTTTGAGTATTGCATTACTATTAAAATCATGAGTATTGGTATTACTTGACCTCATTTGCTAGAATTGGATTTTATAAAATGGGAACTTGATCAATAAAATGGGGGACTTGATCACCCCTAATTCTCCATCTTATTTTGAAATAATCTCTTCTTCTGGATGCCTCACCCATGAGGGTAAAATATAATATAAATTAATTAAAATTAATCCTTAATATTTATGAGGAATAATTGGTTTCTACACATACATGTGTATCCTTCCTTTCTTTCTATATTTGAAATTTGAAATTTCAAGATTTAAATTTAAAGCTCAATTTTCATATATATACATTTAGTACACTTTTTTATCGTATATTTTACCTTGGATACCACTCAAGAACTGAATCAATCAATAATTTGAGTAAATAAAATTTGTGTTTACACACTTAGATACACATTTCCTTTAACTATAAAATGTCATTTACTATATTACATGGGGGTGAAGGGGGAAATGTAGATACCATAGTTTTGCATTTTGGAGCTTGATAATATTATTTTCCACTTGCATATATTACACATTACTTATGCACATAAATATATCTCAAACACATTATCTAATTCTATCTAAATTATTGTAACCCTACATTCCATTACTTATACACCTATAAGTACATCTCTTCCAGTCATAAACATATCTCATCACATATGAAAACCTCTCCAAAAAAACACTTGATCTTTATATCCTTAGATAGAACCATCCAGTAGGAATAGGATCAATCTGTAAATCCTATCCCTATTGGCTAATCTTATCTAGGGGAATTTAACAATCAATTTTTCAAATATATATCTTTATTACCCTACCTAAGTTAGTTTTAGTGAAAAATATTATCATTGGAGTTGTATAAATACAAATCAAACCCCACTCATTCAATCACTTGGAAACTTGGTATTTCTCAAGATCTCATTTATAAATATATATTTAATATCAATAAAAACTACCCTAATCTTCCCTATTTCAAAAGGAGGAATCAATAGAATCCCTTATACAAGTAAGAAGCACTCTAACTAGGTTAAGTATAATCCAATAAAAGTCAACATCATCTCAAACCAAGTTAAAGTAAGAATTATCAAGTATCAAGAGATCATTTCTGGTTATATGCATGTAGTTAAAAGGATTACAATTAAATTTCCACTAGTTGGGAGGATTACAATTGAGTTTACATTCCACAAGAGATTATCTAGATAGTACATGGGTACTTTAACTCAAATATTTTATAACCATATTCCCCTATCTCATGCCAATTTAAATATGTATATGAGAGCTAGTATTTATGTTACAAAAACATTTTTGAACATATTGAGTGATCATAAGATAAAAGGGAAGCTTAGATAGAGACAAAAGTGCACAAATTGAAATAGAAGTGTAGAAATAAATTTGACAAGTTCAATGTAAATCTAAAGGTTGTGTGGGTTGAGTCCAATCCTCGTGGTTAATCTTATCTAGCGGTACAATTAAATTAAAATTTTAGAGATGAAGAAATTACATATTGTTTTTATGACATTCCTCCATTCTCGCACCTAGATTAGCTAAGAGATGGAGTATTTTAACAAAGATTAAACATGATACACAATAATAATAATAATTTATATTTATTCATATGGGAATAATTACATTATATAGAATATTAATCTCCTATAGAAATAGGATACCGTACCAATCCCTCATATCTCTCTCATCTAACCTCTCATAAGATCACTTAGTAAGTTTTATTCTCTCAACTATCCCAGATATCTCTCATTCTAGTGAGTTACTAACTCATGTACAACTATGAGTAGATATTAAAACATTATATTATGATTTACTCACACACATAAATATTATTAATATTCTCACTATTGATTAACCCATGAAATACTAATCTAAAGACAATATTCATAACATTCCCCCCTTAGTGTGAACATGGGATGAGAGAGATATCATGCAAATGTTGCTCTCTAAAAACATTAATTAGACCAAGTAACACTTCATTTAGTTTTATCTATGAACCAAATTCCATTAAGGTTCCTGACTCCTCAAATTCTTAAATCTCACTTGGATTCCTAAAACTCCCTTGATTTGAATTCCTTGAGCTAGCCAAGCTTCAAATTCTAAATCTCTTTTAGATTCATAGAGCTCCCCAAACTAACTATACAATAGAAGTTTACATCCAAATATTCTCCAAACCCCCAAGATCTTGGCCGAGGATGAAAAGAAAATGGAAGCAATCAAAACCTTGCAAGGTTTGGTCAAGAATTGGCTCAAGGAGATGTACCCCCAAGTCACGCAAAGAATGGATTCTCTTGACGACCTTAGTAAGAAACTGGAGGGAATTGTTGACATGATGAACACTAAAGGAGATGAAATGAGTTTTGAAGAGGTGAGTGCTCTAGTGGGCGACCTACTCCAGTAGATGCATGGGATAAAATCGAGGAAACAATGAGGAAGGAGTTCCCACTTCTTTTACAACAATAACAACATTCTTCATTCTTCATTCTTTTATTTCTCATTCTTCATTCCTTCATTCTTTATTCAAACTATCTAAGTCCTACCATTCTTTATTCTTCAGAGGATCAGTGTGCTTCATGAGGATGGAGAATAAGCTTAGTGTGGGGTGATGTTGGGCCTCAAAATATTGGCTAAGTGCCAAAGAGAACATGTGCTTATGGGGCCAGGAAGAAGAAGGGCACATGGGGGAAAAGTGCGCAAGACAAGGGTTTAAGAAGGGCTTAGGATAAATTAGGGCACTTGCAAGGAAAGACAACATGATCTAAAGACTTATCCATATTCAGAATTTTGAATCCACTTGAGGAAAAATGTGACCCAACTAGGCATGTTGTATGGATAAGGTGACATCCTGGAGGCTTGGTGGTCAGGTAATGCAAGATCATGAGGGAATGCATCAAGAGTATGATGCTACAATAATATTAGGATTTTAGAGCACTTAGTGTTGATGGTTCTGATGGATGTAATAGGCCTTTGTATGGCGTTAGAATTTGTAATAAGGAATGAACTGGAAGGGCATAGTTAGAATGTCATGCTAGGGAAGGTCTGTAAGAGATAAGTCTAAAGTCCTTTGATATGTATGGTCTGTAATGACCACTTTTGAATGTAATGTGGTTACTGGTACTTTGATTAATATGAATATATGGCTCTGTTTGAATATCTAGTTCATGGGTGCAAACCATAGTGTCTCTCCTTCATGTTATGAATCAGATATGTTCTTTATATGATGTTTCTCTTGTTATTTGCATGGGTATATAGATGTAATATCTCATCCAATTCTTTTAGAATGAGTGCATGAACATTTACTTTTATGCATCTAATTTTCTATCAATGGTAAAATATTCTCAAAATTATCACATGAATGAGAGGCTCAAAGCCAGTGCGTGCCTTAGGTGAGCACCCAATGCTCGTTGGGTGATAGGACGATGCACATGGGATTAGAAAGTTATATTGAGAGTACATAAAAAATGACTACAATATTACATTCGAATATTTTTCAAGACCTACATAATGTAATTGTTAATTAGAAAGAGCAAGGCCAATAATTGATTTTACTTTATTCGATAGCTAAGAATATCCTCTAAATCCCTTCCTTTTCACAATAATCCTTACAAAAATTTGGAAGTTAACTCTCCATTATTTGATCTGAGATTTTTTTTACATATTGATATGCTAATATGTTTCTCTACTAATGCTTTGAATTTAAAAATGGCACTAAATGATTTAGATTTCTTCTTCAAGTAGTATACCCACATTTTCTGCAAGAAATCATCAACTAAAAGAGGAAAATTCTTTGCTCCTAAAATAATTGGTGATTTCTTGCATGTTTCACATAGATATGAATGAATGAGATCAAGAACCCTTTTAGTTCATCACACGCCTTACATAAGAAATAACTTTATTTTTCCAGCCAAACATCCTACACATATTTTTTACTTTTCCTTCTCTTGTATGAAAATAAACCTTTTAATCACATTATCTTGGATAAGTACTTAAAAAAAAATGCCAATACATTTTGGCCAAGTAATACTTTCATTGATCTTCACAAACAATGCATGCAAATTAATTATGGCAAGATCAACCCAATAGATTTATTTTTCTAGCCAAGTATCCTACACATGAAATAATTTTATTTTTCAAATCAAACATTGTGTACATATGTTTTACTTTTCCTTCTCTTGTATGAAAAGTAGCCTTTGAATCACATTATCTCAGCTAAGTACTTAAAATTAAAACACCAATATATTTTGGTTGAATAATGCTTCCATTGATCTTCACTAACAATGCATATAAATTAATTGTGGCAAGATCAACCCAATACAACCCTCTCCAAATTCCAAGGGAAAAAATTATGCCTTTCTTAATAGACGAGACAACGCATTTCTTACTATGGAAATTCACATCATTGTTATTATTATGCTGATCGGAATTCTTCAATGGTAACAAGGGATAGGACCAAATGGTGTGAGCTTGTAAATTTTGTTCTCTACATTAAATTTGATGTCCATTTGAATGTCAATGTTTTTTCCAACTTTGAGATTAAGTCAAGAAATAGTAATATCTTTCCCATATGGTAGATTTTGGGGCCTTTTTCCAGAAATATTTTTTTGTCACTAACTACTAAAATTTTAATTGGTATATCTATACTACTGGTCTAAGGACCATATTCCTAAGTATGCATATTGTACATTGTTACAAATTTTATATGTAAAATTTACTTCTACCTAGCCAAAAGTATGCACAAATCATTTTATAGCCATCAAAGTTTGTTTCCTTATTCATAATGTGGATCCTCTGAGAAAATCACATTTTTTAGGCCCTATATTTTTCATAAACATGTTTTTTCATTTTGCTTATGGTAGATTTTGTTTTTCTCTATGCATTGCACATACTCTTATTTGTACTTGAAATGGTGATTTCAGAGGAGGCATATAGTAGTTGAGTAATATTTATATTTCCTCATTACTTATTTTCCTTTTATTTGACTTGGGTGGTTGTACATACAATATATATCTAATGATTTTCTTTGTACCTGTATGAAAGTTACATGGTCAAGACCATTCAAGTAATAGTCCATTAACATGTGTTCAATCTTACCAAAGCACTAGTACTACAAATTGATCACTTATTGGGAAGGTATCATCATCATCACTACCTACTTCATTTTGGATGGCATCATGATCATCACAAACCCTTATGATCAACAAATTTTTATGATTAATAAGAGGATGTGACAACTCGAGGTTTATTATGTTATAGGTTCATGTGCTACATTATATCACTATAAACATAGAGTGTCAGTGTCTTGGATCCCAACATCATGGAATGGAAAACTAAGATTTAGTTTTTTTCATGTTAGAAGCCCATGAGACTCTATCATATCCTGTAAGTTGGACATTAACTTGTTACTGAGTACAATGGCAATGTTAGTTACAACTCCTTTTGCATTCTAATAAGTTTACTACACACATATACATGAAATAAATAAATATTTTTCATTATAACATGTGCAACAATGCATGCTAAATTATTTAGAAATGAATATGAAAAATTATCCTTGTAGCTTTTAAGAAAAGAATCATTTGTTATTGTGCTTCTAGCTCTTAGCTTCCTATCTCATTTAAACGGAACTCATTTTTGGTAACCTTATTAGTGCAACAGGTTGTACTTTCAATTCCAATTGACCTATTCTAATCAATATTTAACATTAAAAATTTCATCCAAATTAAACAACATCCAAGCTAGCTAGTGTGAAGGATCACAACCCCGGATGACCATCTTGAATAAAGGAATGGAGCATCAAATGGTAGTCACCCTTTCCTTATAAATAAGTTGTTGAAAATAATTTTAATTAGGGATAGATGCAATTAAAATATCTGTAAAGAAAAACGAGCAATTTTTTGCATTTTGAAATGAAAAATATCATATTTGAAACAAAACATAGAGTCCTACTCATAACATATTTTTGTCAAGGGAATGGTTGCTTCCTCACATTCCAATATATTACTTTTATCAATTAGGAGGGTGGATTATAGAGTCATATCCTTTTTATTCTCTACATTCTTCCTTCAAATGTATTTGAATTAGGAACCTTTCTTTGATTTTTATTGTCTCATAAAATTTTTTTGGGGGGTAACTTGTTTCCAACTGAAGCTCCTCCACTTCTTGTATGGATTAAATTTTAGATTGGCTCAACAAAGGAGGGGTTTTAGAATATTTATGGAGATTATTGTTTTCTATTTGACCCCATGTAGTTGTTATAATTATTTGAATGATGTAAGGAATATTTTTCATTGTAACATGTGTAACAACGCATGTTGTATTTTTTTTCGAATGAATATGAAAAATTATCCTTGAAGATTTTAGGGGAAAAAATTATTTATTTTTGTGTTTCTATCTTGTAGCTTCCTATCTCATTTAAATGAAACTCATTTTTTTGCAACCCATACTATTGAAATGGGTTGTAATTTTGAGTCTCATTGACCTATTATGATCATTGTAAGGCATTGAAATTTCCATCCAAGTTAAACAACATCCAAACTAGCCATTATAAAGGATCACAACCCCGAATGACCATATTGAGTAAAGGAATAGAACATCAAATATCAGTCACCCTTGCCTTCTTCATAAACTACTAAAAATAATTTTATTTGGGGCGAGATGCAAGTTAATGTTGTCTGTAAAGAAAATATGGCAGTTTTTGTGTCTTGAAGTAAAAAATGACAGTAATATTTGAAGAAAAACATATATTCATACTCATAACATATTTTCTTCAAGGTTATAGTTGTTTCCTCGCATTCCAATATAATTATTTTATCAATTGGAAGGGTGGATTCTAGAATCATACCCTCGTTCTTCTCTACACACTTCCTTAAAAGGTTTTTGAAAGAGGAACCTTGCTTTATTTTTTAATTAGATCATAATATATGTTGGGATAATTTGTTGCCACCAAAGCTCCTCCACTTATTGTATGGGTTGAATTTTAGATTGGATTAGCATAAAAGGGTTTTTGAATTTTCTATATGGAGCTTTTTGTTTTTTGTTTGACCTCAGGTAGTTGTTACAATTAGGTGTTAGTGTCTTGGATCCCAACATCATGGCATGGAAAACCAAGATTTAGTCCATTTACATGTTAGAATTCATGGGGATTTTTTCTACCATATCATTTAAGTTGTGCTTTAACTTGTTACTAAGTAAAATTGTAATATTAGTTACAACTCCTTTTATATTCTAATAATTTTACTATATACATATGCATGAAAAAAAAAATATTTGTCAGTATAACGATGTTCAACAATGCATGCTACATTGTTTTTGTATGAATATGAAAAATTATCCTTGAAGATTTTAGGAAAACAAAATCATTTGTTACTGTGATTCTATCTTGTAGATTCCCTTTTCATTTAAATGGAACTCATTTTTGGCAAGCCCTTACTATTGAAATTGGTTATACGTTTGAGTCCCATTGACCTATTCTAATCATTCTTGGGAATTAGAATTTATATCATTATGTTGTAGGTTCATGAAATTAAGCCCCATTATGTTGTAAGTTCATGTGATTGATTCCCATTATGTTGTAGGTTCATCTGACTAGGATTGGTTCTTGTAGTTTCCTATCTCATTTAAATGGAACTCAAATTTGGAAACCCTTACTATTAAAACAAGTGGTACTTTCAAGTCCTATTGACCTATTCACATCATATATTAAATATAACTAAAAAATTAACATGTTCACCAAGGCCTAGGTTTCACCAAGGTTTGAAGTGAATCTTGGTACGAAGACACTATTCACAACTTAAAACTCACGCTTTAGCACACTTTTCCCATGCATGTGCACAAGCTAACAATTATCACTTATTGGGAAGATTTCATTAGTATTACTACCTACATCATTAGGGATGGCATCATGATCATCAAAAACCTTATGATCAACACCTTTTAAAGATTAAAAATAGGTTGTGAAGACTTGAGGATGATTATGTTGTAGGTTCATGTGCTACATAGTATCACTATAAACACAGGGTGTTAGTGTCTTGGATCCCAACATCATGGCATGGAACATCAAGATTTAGTCTATTTTCATGTTAGAAGTTGCAGGGCTCTACCATATCCTTTAATTTGGACTTTAACTTGTTACTGAGTTGTTATCTCATTTTAGTGATTCCAACTAAAAATGAGATAACCATAGGAGAATTTTAGAAAAAAATCTTAAATTTCCCCTTTTAAGGAGATTTTCAGGTTTTTGGGTTTTCATTACATGAAAGGATGTTTCTTGCAGGTTATATGTCCCATGTTCTCCTAAAACCTGAAACCTAATGGTCTTGACACTGTGTCGAGGTTTTTGGAACCCCTAAGCATTGTAACATGTGTTATCCAATGCATGTTACATGTCATATGTTTCCCGAAACCCAAAACCTGAATGACCAGCCTTTGTGTCAGGTTTTCAGGAACTTAGAAGCATCGTCAACATCTCATGCGTCATGATTCATGTTTTCCTAAATCCTGAAACCCAAAGAAAAACAAACCCTTTGTGTCGAGGTTCTCAGACAGCTCCACGCATAATGACATTTCATTAATTCCCAATTGTCTAGTAGTTGACACACATGTCAAATGAGGTGTAATTAATGTTATGGTTTTAGAAATAGGTGGTTTTCCACAGTCATTTGTTACCTTGTACTGTTTTTGATGCATTGCATTTATGGGCATGCTTCTTCCACCTCTAAACCCAATTGAGCTTCTCGATCGATTTCGCCATCCTTTCTCGATCATTTTTTTGATCTTGTTGAAAGTATTCTTCTCCTCTTTCATTTTGAAGATTTTTGGGGTTGTTTTTGAGTTGTGTTGTTTGGGTTTCCATTTCTTTCCCTGTGCCATTACTGGTTTAGGGTCTTGGGTCTCTTTTCCCTTTGTTCTTGTCCTTTTCCCAGTAGGGTTATTGTTTGAAATCCAACCCCTTTTTTATTTATTTATATACATATTCTACTTATTGTAAGTTGTGGATTTCAAAAGGTTCTAGAAAATTTCCTAAATGATCAAAGCAGGTAAAATTTTCATGTTCTGATAGGACAGAGACCCAATATCCTTTTTTCAGTGTTTTGCATGGTGCTCAACATCATCTAGTTTCTGCCTTGTTTTAGAGCTTTGCTAGCTGCTCAAGATCTTTCTTTCTCCGCCTTGTGTCGGGTCTTGACTGGTGTCCAATATCCTACTGAGTTCCACAGTGTGTCAGGTATTTGTACCTTGCTCAACATCATCTCACTTATCACCTTGTGTCAGTGTTTTTGTTGATGCACTGCATGCCCTAACTTCCAGACACACACCTTGCCAATGTTTTTGTTTTCTCAAGGTGTCCGACATCCTCCAAACTCCGCTAGTCCTTCATGTTTTCGTCGGTGTTTTAAACATCCTAATTACTAACATAAAATCTAGTTTTTCAGGTTTTCGAAGGTTCTTCTGCAAGTTTCATAACTCGAAAGGTTTGTCGGGTTTGTACACTTGTCCAGCAAGATCTCATACCTGACTACTCTTTTAGAATTCATCAAGGCATTCTTAAGACTCCTCATATCAGACCCTAGCTCATCTCAAGATAAGTCAGATAAGTCAGGAAAGATGAAGTATAATTATTAGAAGATGGAGTCCTCTTATTATGTAAGTTGCAACTACGACATCCGGGACACAGAGCTCAGATAATATAGATATGGAGGACTTCTGGAAAAGAATTGTGGATTCTTCTCAGAATCAATGGATGAAGTCAATAGCTGGCAAGCGGTCTTCCTCTCAAATTAGGATTTCTAGTAATATCAGGCCAATGTCCTTGAATATCATCCTGGCTTACGGTTCTCTCTATGAATCAACCTCCCGCTCAGTAAGAAATCAAGCAGGGGAGTCTATAGTGAAATTAGATGGAGATTATTTTGATCAACTCCTAAAGTTACCCAACTTTATGGAATAGTTTGATTTATATTTTAAATAAGAACAAAAGGACTGGGAAAAGGATCAGGAAGAATGCATCAAGCATGTAAATAAAAATTTCTTGATCAAGGCTAAGCCCATTGTTTCTATGTTTCCTAATTCAATCCCTATAAGTGACTTTATTCTTGAAGTCAGGTGATATCATCACCCTGCTGAGCTAGTAGTTTGGGACTCCCAGATTCAAAATAATTCCAAGGGTGGATGTACTAGTTCATGGTCATCATAAATAAAAATTACCAAGGGATTGATTAGGGTAACCTCATAATTAATGAGATAGAATCTCAAATGAAAATGGTCTTGTCTACTGGCAAGTTATATATGATGTCATATGTCACCTATGTGGTAATCAGGCATGAGAAAACTATCCAAGGCCATGATGTGTAAAGGGAAACTAAGAAACAAGAACAAATATATCGGTACTTCCTGTAGCTAACAATAGAAGGGTCTGAAGACCAATTTAGAAGAGTGAATGATTCCTTATTCTATGAAAATATTTGCAGACCGGATCCTGATCTGAGGAAGAGAAGGGTTTCTGATGAAGCATGGACAAAAGTGTAAAAATGGGGTTGCATATTCTTGAAATTCAAGAAGTTTACCTATCTTTGGGTGGTGGTAAGGTGTGATAAGGTTCCACAATAATCCTTTCCATTTGGCCAAGGTTCCTAGGTGACAAAATGATCCTCATTGAGTTGGTCATACAGTTGTTGGATTTTCACAAATTCCAACAAAGCAGACACAAATGCCATTGTCTCCTTCCTCATTTCCATTGGAAGGTATACATGTTCCATCGTAGTTAAGGCCAAGAATGCGGTACATGAAATTTAGGAAAAATTGAAGAAGCACATGAAGATGAGGGAGGGATTCGACATCCGAGGAGTCCTCAAGTCTATATGGAACATTGTACCTACACGTGCCCACTATGGAAGATATATGGGTTGATCTTCATGATGAAGTTGTCCATTCAAAGAAAAGACGATATTAGACTGACACTTGAAGAAGTTTAGATGTTAGATCTAGCTAATATCCCTGAAGGCACCAAAGATAATGAAAGCGTTCTAGAGCCTAGGTACAAATAATCAGATGGAGACCAACTTGAATTCCCAGCCATTGATTGGTCTATTATTGAAAAGGATTCTATCACTAAAAGAGCTACTCAGAATCTTGTCCACACTAAGGCATCACTCATTTCTTGGGGAATGAGTTATAAGGAAAAGAGATTTTCAAAAATAAGTACTTTAGAAGTGGGACCCTCCAAGGGAGAAAAGGAAAAGGATAAAATCCCTACCAAGAGGAAAATGACAGTTTAAGTTTGTCAGGAAAGGATAAAATCAAGGGGCCAAATCATCTGCTACTCCAACACAAACAATTAAGATCTTGGATTCACCTCCTCCACCAAAACAAGGAGAAAGTTCTTTCAGAAATTGAGGTTAGTCCAACCTCTTGTTTATCCTTTTGTTGATTTCTCATCGGAGGTAAGCCTTGCTCTTGCTTCTCAAGCTTTGGCTTTATAATATTTACCCCCTCTCTCCCAATCTTCCTCATCTCATATTTAATGCCACTCTCACTAGCCATGGCCAGCATTTTATATGATATCTCACCTCTCTGCTGGACCTACAATGGCCCTAGAAATTCCTCCTCCTTCCGCACCTTCATTCCGTGAATCTATTCCCACAATCACTACACTTGCAGTCATCACGACTCTGAAAGTAAATCTTCCTCCACCCACAGATACAACCATGACACCTCCAATAGGAGAAACTTTTTCTGATGTACCTCAATGGTTGGTCAATTAGACTCCAAGGAAGAGGAAGGTGGTAGTTCCCCTACCAGCCTTCGATTTCAGTTCACTCAAGGATTCTCCTGCCAAATCTGCAAAGAAACCCAAAATTGTTTCAAGAGTTTCAGTGGATGCCTCAGGGCATAAGTTTACAAAGATTGCCACTCCCATGGCTGAAAAAACAAAGGAGGATATAACAGTGATTGATTATCAGATTACAAGGTTTGATATGGGAAAAATGACAACAGAAGGAGCACAACAGGATGCACAAGATGACATGAATGTGCTTTGCCAAAAGCTAAAAGAAACAAAGGTAACTAGTGATGAGTTAAAGGAGAAATATGAACAGTTGACATAGGTACTACTCAAGATTTCTAAGCCTTTGCAGTCAACACCATCATCTTCTACCCCTACGCCTATCAGGTTTGATTTCTAATCGGTGCCTATGATTGAAAAGATCAATGAGAAGGAGAGAACGGTTGAAGAATGGATAAAGAGGCTACTCCTACAAGGAAGATAGGTCATAGATGACACAATGGAAGTTTATAAATCCTTGGAAGAAATAAAGAAAGATGGTGACAAGATGGATGATGAGTTTTCACAGGAAGTCAGGAACCTTGAATTAACTTTGGAATCCCTCAATGCACTGAAACAGGTTCCATCCCAGATCTTAACGGAAGAAGGAATTATCCCACATGGGGATAAGCATTTCTAGCTTACCAAAGCCATCAGATTCAGGATAAATATTCTCAGAGAAGCTTGCAGCAAGTTGAGGGAATCTAGAGATCAGTTGGTTGATGCCACCAATGACATAGAAGAGGAGTTGTCCAAGATCTTCGCCAAGGTGTTGGGTGAAATATCAGAGATTCTACCTACTGACAATCTCTATAAGCAAATTCAGGAATTAATTCAACACGAGCTAACTTCCATATTCGATCTGGAAGCCATTGATAAGTTCATAAGGATCAAAAATGTTTTGGAATCTCTAAGGAAGCTCAATAAGAAATTGAAGAAACTCCCTAGTAATGCAAGTGACACTCAGGAAACTTTTGAGGTCCTAAGTGATAATTCTAGTGCACCAGATGAGGACAAGATGTAGAGCATAATCCAGAAGTTCCAATAATTTTGAGACAAGCAAGCTTCACTGGAAGAGGACAAGGATGAAGAAATGAAATAAACATAATGTTTCATGTCATTTCTATCAAGAAATTGTCATGTCTTTTTCATTTTCATTTTTCATCACATAGGAAGCAAATTTTGACTTGTTCTCCTGCATGAGAGTCAAGAAAAATAGGACTCTCATTAAAAGACTATTTTCTAGGATTTATCCTATTTTCTCTCTGCTCTCTCTATTATAAATAAGGGATGCTTGTGTATTTCCAGAAGGAGACTTTTTGAATATTAAGAGCTATTGTGAAGAAGAAGAAAAGCTTTGTATTTTCTTTTTAATCACTGAAGAATAGGAATAGGTGTTATTTTACAAAATTTTTGTTGTGGGATTCATCTATCTTGAGATATTGTTTTTACGTCCAAAATCTTGAGTTATTCTTTGTTTAGTATTCTTAATTGTTTTAATCGTTTCAAAATATTACACTCATTATCTAAAACTCGTATAAGTATTTCTTGATATGTGTTTGCTTGAAATAAAATACTTTCCTCTCATTCCCTTTCCACTTTGTTTCGTCTATAATAATTTTCCTTTCTAATCCATTGCATTTATGAAGTTGTAATATCTCCATTTGGTGTCAATATGGACTTTGGAATTGTATCCCAACCCCAATGGTTAGAATAGTGTGGATACTGTATATATGATTGCTGTTGTGTTTTAGATTAGCAATAAATAGGCAACCTCACCTGTCTTTGAGGAGGGATTTGATCCCATGCACTGTGGTTGAACCTCATATTTTGGCCTGAAAAAATATCCAAGCAACATTTTTTGGTGACTCCGCTGGGGATATACGGATTGATAAGAATAATCTTATCCTATTGGTTTCTGGTGACTCCATATTTTCCTTATTTTTAGAAGATCTATTTTCCAGTTCAAGCTGGCCAGAAAGATCTTCACTCAGTCAAGCCGAGCCAGGGGTGAAACTGATCTATTCTTTGATCTGCTTCAACAACATAATTTTAGACTTTCCCCCAATAGTGTTTGCATCTAGCCGAGTGAGAAGTTCTTCACCTATCCGAAGAACTCAGGTTCTTCAAGAATAAGAAGTTTCTAAAACCTGTCATGCATTATTCTTGTATGATACTCAGATTCCTATATGCACAATTCATTCAGAAGAATGGCAGCACAACCTATGCCTTGGGGTGTAGCTATTGGTCCTCTTTCCCTAACTCCACTATTGCATAATCTACCTCATGGATCTTGTAAGAATATTCCTAAGTTCAATGGTGATGGGAAGCAGCACCCTGATGAACACATCACTTCATTCTTTTTCGCATGTGGCATCCTTGGGGTTGCTCATGAAGATGTCTCTATTTGACTCTTCGTTGAGACATTGCATGGTGTAGCAACAGAATGGTTTTACCATCTTCCAAATGCATGCATTACCAACTGGGCTACCATGAGATCCATATTTGAAGCAAGGTTCAAACTAGCTGAGGATTCTCATGCCTTGTTAGCATAGCTTACACACATGAAGAAGGAGTCTTATGAACCCATACAGGACTTCATAGCCAAATTCAACAAACTAATTCGTAAGATTCCAAACCTAGTTGTTCCCACTCTTGAAAATCAAAAGTGTTTCTTCATCAACGCTCAGCCCCCTGATGCGAGCTTCTTATTAAGAAGGTTTGTTATTCCCAATTTGGCCACTGCTCAAGCTATAGCCACTGAAATAGAAGATGATCTTATTCTGGCCAAAAAGATCAGAAGAAAGTCATCTAAGCTTAAAAATCAGAGTTCTTCTCAGAGTACTACTGATCCTATGATTTAAAAGATGGCCAATGACTTGATTGCTTTAAAGAAACAAATGTATCAATAAGTGACCAACCTTCATTATCAGGATATTCCTAGATGGAACTTCAACAATGCCAATGGCACCCCTGTAAGAGATAGGAATCAGTTGATGCAACAGTTGAAATAGTTAAAGATGGTGAAGAACCAAAAGATCAAGATTCTCATGAAGCTTTTAAAGCTTTAGGATATGTTGATGATTCTTTTGATGATTCAGCTGGCAACTCCAGCATTGGGTACGTGGAGTACAAGGAAGACGAAGGTGAGCATGATGGTTAATCATTTGCAATCTTCACTTGATATCAATCCCAGAACCCCAAAAAGCCAGTTGAAGGCTCTAAGGAGAAAAGTAAAGAAGCTCCTGTGGTTATGGCTAAAAGAAGATCTCCTATCTCAGTGTAAACTGAAAAGGAGACAACTAAAAAGGTAAATTTGTCTTCTAACTCTTTTTCTCCTACCCTTAAGGCCAGTACCTTGGCTCAGACTAGTGTAACTAGAACTAAACCCTCTATCTTTCCTTCATATACCATTTTCGAAATCATTGATCATGTAAAGAAAACTAAAATTCAAATGTCAGAAGCCGAGTACCTGCAGTCCAACCCTGAGCAATTTGAGAAACTTGCCAAATTCATTAGAAGCAAGGATTTTATCCCTTCATCTTCAAAAGGCATTTTCCTAGCCTCACTCAGCCTTTACCTCAGAGTAATATGACATCTACTACTTCTTCAGGAAAGATTGAACTGTTTTATTTGTCCTTACTTATAAACGGTTTTAAACTCAGCAATTGCATAATTGACTCAGGAGCCTCTGATAACGTAATGCCCATAAAATTAGCTCATGCCCTTGGACTCACCTTGAATAAATCTTATGGGTGGTGTTACTCCATGGAAACCAAACAAGTCCCCTTTATTGGCCAAATCAAGGATGCACAGTTTGCATTTGTTGCCTTCCCTGAAAAGAGAGTGAAAATGACTATCCTGGTTGTTGATATCCCAGTTGCTTATGGTATTCTCTTAGGAAGAGGTTTTTGCAAATATGTTAGAGGAGAAATCAATATGGACTGGACCAAAGCTAAAATTATGGTAAATGGAGTTCCTCATGTCCTTCACCCTAAAGCACATGCAAAGTACCTGGTCACTAAATCAGATGATCCCAAGGCCCAAATTCTCTTCGAAGATGCAGGCTTGGGTAATTATTTCATGACATCTGAGGTGCCCTCTGTAGAAGTCAAGGAAGAAGATCCTAATTTTGTTTGGACCCTCGAGTTTGATGGGAGCTATTCAACTACTGGGTCAGGTGCTGGTGTGGTTCTTATATCTCCAGATTTCAAGATTTTTCCCTTTGCCTTCAAGTTGTAGTTTGACAATACTAATAACACGGCTGAAGACAAAGCTTTGTTATTAGGATTAGAAATGGAAAGGAAAAAAGGAATCCAAAATATCCAAGTGCAGGGAGATGCCGAGTTGATTGTGAATCAAGTAAGGGGGACCTATCAGGTAAAAAATGATCACCTAAGACATTACAGGAACAAGGTGTGGGACAACATAAAATGCTTTGATGCTTTTTCCATTAAGGCAGTCTTAAGAGATTACAATGATAAAGCTGATTCTTTATCCGTATCTACATCTCTTCTCCTTCCTCACCCAAAGTTCAAACATGACACGTATACCATTAAAATTGTGTATCGTTCAAGTGTTCCAGATAATGCAGCACATTGGCAAGTGTTTAATGATGATCAACAATTGTTGTCTTTTCTTGAAAAAGATGATAATTTTAGTGAGCTTTATTTTGAAGGATCAGAATCAGCTTTCCATGAGTCCATCTCGAATTCATATCAAGAGATTGATGGTGAATTCATCTAGCTCAAAGGAAATAAGATTCCAAAGGGATTAGTTTCTCTAGAAGGTCTGTTTGACAAGCATGACTGTTTCATTTAGGATAAAAGGAAAGCTGAAGGTGCTTCCTCATCAGAGGTAGATCAAGTTAATCTAGGCTCTCCTGACTAACCATGGATGGTAAACATCATGGAAATGTTGTTCTCTGGAGGAGAAAGAAAGATTCACTTCACTCCTGAAGAGATATATGGACGTCCTAGCATGGTCATATGTGGATCTGAAGTCTTTCAATCCCAAGGATGTGTAACATAGCATCCCTTTGAAGCCTGAGGTTAAACCCTATAGGTAGAAGCAAAGGCATTACAACCCAAATATCTCAGGGACTATCCTTGTAGAAATTCAAAAGATGTTAGACACAAGGATTATCTTTCCAATCCATCATTCCACCTGGGTTGCTAACATTGTCCCCATCAGAAAAAAGAATGGTGAGATCTGGATTTGTGTTGACTTCCAAAACCTTAATCAGTCTTCATTGAAAGACAATTACCCATTTCCTATCATGGACCAAGTATTACAGACTGTCACTAGATCAGAAATTTTATCCATGCTTGACAGATTTTTGAGGTATAATCAGGTTGAGGTAGCTACTGAGGATCAACATAAAACAACATTCACCACCCCATGGGGGACCTTTTCTTACAAGAGGATGCCTTTTGGTTTGATTAACACCAGAGCCATGTTTCAAAGAGCTATGGACTTAGACTTTCAGAGATTTTATGGGCAAGGTCATAGTTGTATATTTGGATGACTTGACGGTCTTCTCTAAAAAGTGAAGTGATCATTATGATCACCTGGAGAAGGTACTCTTAAGGTGTAGGCATCATGGGATTTCATTAAATCCTAAAAAATCCATGTTCGGAGTAACAGAAGGAAAGTTGTTGGGTCATATCATGACTAAAGAAGGAACCAAGATCGACCCAGAGTGGGTGAAGGCCATCCAAAGCCTTACCCTACCTACAAGTAAAACTGGGGTGCATTCCTTTTTCGGAAAGGTCAATTTCCTAAGAAGATTTGTACCTAATTTTGCCGATAAAACCAAGGATATCCTTGGGATGATGAAAGGTAAAACTCCATTTTGATGGAGCACTGAAGGGAAGCTTTCTTTCAAGAAGTCAAAAGAGTAATTTCTCATGCTCCTATTCTAGTATGCCCAGACTTCAAGAAGGATTTCATCATGTACAGCTACACTTCCGCACATACAGTATCAGCCATCCTGATGTAGGAGAATGAAGAAGGAATCAAAGCTCCCATTGCTTTCATGAGTTTCCCACTAAAGGAACATGAATTGAAAATGTCTCAAATTGAAAAGCATGCTTATGTAGTGGTGAGAGTGGTGAAGCATTTCAGGTACTATGTGTTGAGTTCTCACACTCTCGTTCTCATTCCTGATACTACAGTTAAGTCCATTTTGACTCAACAAGAGTTGGGTAGTCAATGGGGTAACTGGATAGACCAAAGTCCAAGAATATGACTTGGACATCAGACCTACCAAGTTGGTATGAGGAAGAGGCATATGCCAATTGATTGTAGAAAATAAGTCTGAGACAGAATGCGAAGAAACTAAAGATACTTCTTCAGAATTTCCCATGGTGCTTTTTGTAAGCACAACCAATGAATGGTATGCAGACATCACTTTATTTTTAACTTATGGAAAGTTTCCCCCACATTTGAGCCAAAAATAAAAGAGGACAGTTAAATTAAGGTCTACAAGATACATTCTATGGGATAATGGTATATACAAGAAGGGTATTGATGGTGTATTCCTACGTTGTGTTGACAAGTCTCAGCAGATAAGGTTGCTAGAATCCTTTCACAATCTAGCATGTGGAGGAAATTTCTCTTCCTCCATGATGGCTTACAAAATCTTACGGGCCAGGTACTATTGGCCTACTCTCTTTCAAGATTCAGCAGAATGGGTGGCTAAGTGTGAAGCCTGCCAACATTTCGTTGGCTGCACCCTAAGCTGGCTGCTCTTCCCTTGAAGCCTGTGGTAATTGAGGAACCTTTTCACCAATGGGGAATTGATTTCATTGGAGTATTAAACCCTACCTCTAGCACCGGTCATAATTATGTGCTCACTACCACTGACTATTTCACCAAGTGGGTGGAAGCTGCACCAATCAAGCAGGCAACCTCCGAAGTCTGTGTGTAATTTTCTCAAAGAGAATATAATTGTTAGATTTGGACATTCCTCACAAGATTGTTGCTGACAATGCTTCCAATTTCTCATCACATGAGTTGACTGAATTTTTTTATGGATTTGGGATCACATTGGCTCATTCATCTGATTATTACCCCCAAGGTAATGGTCAGGCTGAATCAAGCAATAAGAACCTGGTGACCATAATCAGAAAGATGGTTGATGAGAATCAGAGGACATGGCACAAAGCATTGTATGATGCATTATGGGCAGATCAGATTACTCCTAAGCGAGCTATTGGAATGTCCCCATTCTAGGTGTTGTATGGAATTGATGTTGAGATTCCTATCTCTGTAGAATTGCCAGCCTTACGATTGGCTAAAGCAATTGAGGATGAAACTTTTCAAAGTTCTATTGAGAAAAGGATAATGTACCTAGCCAGGCTAGAAGAAGAATGGAGCAAGGTGGTAGATCACATTACAGATCATCAGAGAAAATTCAAAAGGATATTTGACAAGAAATCAAAGCAACGTGATTTCTAGATTGGAGATCTAGTACTTCTCTGGGATAAGAGAAGGGAACAGAAAGGGATGCATGGCAAGTTTGACTCTTTATGGAAAGGTCCTTTCAAAATTCATTAGCTGAATGGTGAAAATAGCTTTTGTCTATCATACCTTGATGGAGAGTTTCTCCCTCTACCTTTCAGTGGCCAACATCTAAAGTTGTTCCATCAGTAATGCAAGATGCTCTCTTGCACTGTATTATAATTTATTTCCTGTTGTGTGTTTTCTTTCTTTCTTTCTTTGTTTTTTGTTTGTTTTTCTTCTTCTGAACTCCATAGCCCAATGGATAAAATTCTTGATTCTGAAGTTCTCTTCCTTTGATGTCTCAAAGAAAGTCCCCAACTAGAGCTAGTTGTTATCTCATTTTAGTGATTCCAGCTAAAAATGAGATAACCATAGAAAATTTTTGGACATATCTCTTAAAATTCCCCTTTGAAGGAGATTTTTTAGGTTTTCAGGTTTTGATTGCATGAAAGCATGTTTCTTACATGTTACATGTCCCATGTTCCCCAAAACCCGAAACCTGATGGTCTTGATAGTGTTTCGGGTTTTCAGAACCCCCAAGCATCAGAACATGCATTATCCAATGCATGTTTCATGTCATATGTTTCCTGAAACCTGAAAACCCGATCATCACCTTTGTGTCATAATTTCAGGACTTAGAGGCATCACAACATCTCATGCTTCATGCTTCATGTTCCCCAAATCCTGAATCCTGAATTAAACCAAATCCTTTGTGTTGAGGTTTTCGGGAGCTCCAAGCATGATGACATGTCATTAATGCCCAGTTATCTGGTAGTTGGCACACGTGTCAAGCGATGTGTAATTAATGTTAGGGTTTTATAAATAGGTGGTTTTTCCACATCATTTGTTACCTTGTACTTTTTGATGCGTTGGATTTATGTGCATGCTTCTTCCACCTCTAGACCCAATTGAGCTTCCCGATCGATTTCACCATCCATTCTCGATCATTTTTTTATCTTGTTGAAGGTATTCTTCTCCTCTTTCGTTTTGAAGCTTTTTGGGGTTGTTTTTGAGGTGTTTTGTTTGGGTTTCCATTTCTTTTCCTCTACCATTACTAGTTTTAGGGTTTTGGGTCTTTTCCCTTTGTTCTTGTCCTTTTCCCAGTAGGGTTTTTGTTTGAAATCCACCCCTTGTTTATTTATTTATTTAGATATATATATTATTACTTATTACTTATTGTAAGTTGTGGATTTCAAAAGGCTCTAGAAAAATTCCTAAGTGATCAAAGCAGGGAAAATTTTCATGTTCTGACAGGATAGAGACCTGATATCCTTTTTTCAGGTTTTGCAGGGTGCTCGACATCATCTAGTTTCTGCCTTGTTTCGGGATTTGCTAGCTGCTCAACATCTTGCTTTCTCTACCTTGTGTCGGGTCTTGACCAGGTGTTCAACATCCTCCGAGTTCCATAGTGTGTCAAGGTATTTTTACCTACTTGACATCATCTCACTTTTACCTTGTGTCAGGTTTTTGCTGATGCACCGTGTGCCCTAACTTTCCTACACACACCTTGCTAGTGTTTCAGGTTTCTCAGAGTGCTCGACACCTATCAAGTTCTGTCGTGTGTTTCGGGTTTCTCAAGGTGTTTGACACATCCTAATTTCCAACACACATTCCAGTCTGTTGGGTTTCCAAAGGTGCTTTGCAAGTTTCAAAACCTGAAAGGTGTGTCGGGTCTGTATACTTGTCCAACAAGCTCTCACACCCAACTACTCTTCTAGAAGTCATCAAGGCATTCTTAAGACTCCTCATGTCGGACCCTGGCCCATCTCAGGATAAGTCAGATAAGTCAGGAAAGATGAAGTATAAGTATCAGAAGATGGAGTCCTCTTCTTATGTAAGTTACAACTAACGACATTCAGGACACAGAGCTCGGTAATATAGATATGGAAGACTTCTGGAAAAGAATTGTGAATTCTTCTCAGAATCCATGGACAAAGTCAATAGCCAGCAGTGGTCTTCCTCTTGCACCAGGATTTCCAGTATCAGCCCAATGCCCTGAATTCATCCTGGCTTGTGCTTCTCACTATGACTCAGCCTCCCGCTCAGTAAGAAATCAAGCAGGGGAGTCTATAGTGAAATTAGACAGAGATTATTTTGATCAACTCCTAAAGTTACCCAACTTTACGGAATATGTTGATTTAGATTTTAAATCAGCACAAAAGGCCTGGGACAAGGATCAGGAAGACTACATCAAGCACGTAAATAAAAAGTTCTTGATCAAGGCTAAGCCCATTATTTCTAGGTTTCCTAAGTCAGTCCCTAGAAGTGATTTTATTCTTGAAGTCAGTGATATCATCACCCTGCTGAGCCGGTTGTTTGGACTCCCAGATTCAAAATAATTCCAAGGGTGGATGTACCAGTTCATGGTCATTCATAAAGAAAAATGACCAAGGGATTGACTGGGGTAGCCTGATAAGTAATGAGATAGACTCTCAAATGAAAATGGTCTTGTCTACCGGTAAGTTCTATATGATGTCATATGTCACCTATGTGGCAGCAGGCATGAGAAACTATCTAGGGTTGGATGCAAAGGGAAACTGAGTGACAGAACACATATATCGGTACTTCCCGTAGCTGACAATAAAAGGGTCTGAAGACCAATTTAGAAGAGTGAATGATGCCTTCTTCTATGAAAATATTTGCAGACTGGATCCTGATCTGAGGAAGAGAAGGGTTTCCGATGAAGCATGGACAAAAGTGTCAAAATGGGGTTGCATCTTCTTAAAATTCAAGAATTTTACCTATCTTCAGGTGGTAAGGTTCCATGGTAATCCTTTCTATTTTCCCAGGTTCCCAGGTGACAAACTGATCCTCATGGAGTTGGTCAGACAATTGTTGGATTTTCACAAATTCCAACAAAGCAAGACACAAAGCCGTTGTCTCCTTCCCCATTTCCATTGGAAGGTATACATGTTCCACCATGGTTAAGGCCAAGAACGATGGTGCATGAACTTCAGGATAAATTGAAGAAGCACATGAAGATGAGAGAAGGATTCAACATCTGAGGAGTCCTCAAGTCTTATGGAACCTTGTACCTACATGTACCCACTGTGGAAGATATCTGGGTTGATCTTCATGATGAAGTTTCATCCGAAGAAAAGACAATAGAAGACTGACACTTGAAGAAATTTAGATGTTAGATCTAGTTGATATCCCTGAAGGTACCATAGAAAATGAAAGTGTTCTGGAACCTAGGTACAAACAGTCAGATGGAGACCAACTTGGATTCCCAGCCATTGATTGGTCTTTTGCTGAAAAGGCTTCTATCATTGAAAAGAGCTACTCAGACTCTTGTCCGCACTAAGGCATGGCTCATTTCTTGGGGAATGAGTTATAAGGAAAAGAGATTTTCAAAAATAACTACTTTAGAAGTGGGACCCTCCAAGGGAGAAAAGGAAAAGGATAAAATCCCTACCAAGAGGCAAATAAAGTTTAAGTTTGTCAGGAAAGGAGAAAAGCAAGGGGCCGAATCATCTGCTACTCCAACACAAACAATTGAGATCTTGGATTCACCTCCTCTGCCAAAACAAGGAGAAATTCTTTCAGAAATCAAGGTTAGTCAACCTCTTGTTTCCCCTTTTATTGATTGCTCATCGGAGGTAAGCCTTTCTCTTACTTCTCAAGCTTTGGCTTTAGAATCTTTACCCCCTCTCTCCCAATCTTCCTCATCACATATTTTTATGCCACTCTCATTAGCCATGGCCAGCATTTTCTCCGATCTCTCACCTCTCTCTGTTGGACCTATGATGGCCATAAAAATTCCTCCTCCTTCCACACCTTCATTCCCTGAATCCATTCCCACAGTCACTACACTTGCAGTCATCACAACTCCGCAAGTAAATCTTCCTCCACCCATAGATACAACCATAACACCTCCAATAGGAGAAACTTCTTCCATTGTACCTCAATGGTTGGTCGATCAGACTCCAAGGAAGAGGAAGGTGGTAGTTCCCCTACCAGCCTTCGATTTCAGTTCACTCAAGGCTTCTCCTGCCAAATCTACCAAGAAACCCAAAATGGTTTCAAGAGTTTCAGTGGATGCCTCAGGGCATAAGTTTTCAGAGATTTCCACTCCCATGGCTGAAAAAAAAAGGAGGATATAAAAGTGACTGATTATCAGATTACAAGGGTTGATCTGGGAAAAGTGACAATAGAAGGAGCACAACAGGATGCACAAGATGCCATGAACATGCTTTTCCAAAAGCTGAAAGAAACAAAGGTAAGCAAGGATGAGCTAAAGGAGAAATTTGAATAGTTGATAAAGGTACTACTCAAGCTTTCAAATCCTTTGCAATCAACACCGTCATCTTCTACCCCTACACCTATCAGGTTCGATTTCTCATCGGTGCCTATGATTGAAAAGATCAATGAGAAGGGAGAACGGTTGAAGAATGGATAAAGAGGCTACTCCTACAAGGAAGAGAGGTCATAGATGACACAGTGGAAGTTTATAAATCCTTGGAGGAAGTAAAGAAAGATGGCGACAAGATGGATGATGAGTTTTCATAGGAAATCGAGAACCTTGAATTAACTTTGGAAGCCCTCAATGCACTGAAATAGGTTCCATCCCAGATCTTAATGGAAGAAGGAATCATTCCACATGGGGATAAGAATTTCTAGCTTGCCAAAGCCATCAGATTCAGGATAAATATTCTCAGTGAAGCTTGCAGCAAGTTGAGGGAATCTAGAGATCAGTTGGTTGATGCCACCAATGACATAGAAGAGGAGATGTCCAGGATCTTTGCCAAGGTGTTGGGTGAAATCTCAGAGATTCTACCTACTGATGATCTCTATAAGAAAATTCAGGAATTAATTCAGCATGAGCCAACTTCCATCTTCAATCTAGTCAACCATTGATAAGTTCATAAGGATCAAAAATGTTTTGGAATCACTAAGGAAGCTCAACAAGAAATTGAAGAAACTTCCTAGGTAATGCAAGTGACACTCAGGAAACTTGTGAGGTCCTAAGTGATTATTCTAGTGCACTAGATGAAGATGAGATGTAGGGCATAATCTAGAAGTTCCAAGAATTTTGAGACAAGCAGGCTTCGCTGGAAGAAGACAAGGATGACAAAGGAATAAACATAATGTTGCATGTCATTTCTATCAAGAAATTGTCATGTCTTTTTCATTTTCATTTTTTCACATAGGAAGCAAATTTTGACTTGTTCTCCTGCGTGAGAGTCAAGAAAAATAGGACTCTCATTAAAAGACTATTTTCTAGGATTTATCCTATTTTCTCTCTGCTCTCTCTATTATAAATAAGGGATGCTTGTGTATTTCTAGAAGGAGACTTTTTGAATATTAAGAGCTATTGTGAAGAAGAAGAAAAACTTTGTATTTTCTTTTTAATCATTGAAGAATAGGAACAGGTGTTATTTTACAAACTTTGTGTTGTGGGATTCATCTATCTTGAGAGATTGTTCTTATGTCCAAAATCTTGAGCTATTCTTTGTTTAGTATTCTTGATCATTTTAATCGTTTCAGAATATTACACTCATTATCTAAAACTCGTATAAGTATTTCTTGATCTGTGTTTGCTTGAAAGAAAATTTGTTCCTCTCATTCCCTTTCCACTTTGTTTCATCTATAATATTTTCCTTTCTAATTCATTCCTAATCCAAGTTGTAACATCTCCATTTCGTGTCGATATGGATTTCGGGATTGTATCCCAACCCCAATGGTTAGAATAGTGTGGATATTGTATATATTATTTCTGTTGTGTTTTAGATTAGTAATAAATAGGAAGCCTCACCTGTCTTTGAGGAGGGATTTTATCCCATGCACTGTGGTTGAACCTCATATTTTGACCTGACAAAATATCCAACCAACATGAGTACAATTGTAATTCTAGTTACAACTCCTTTTACATTCTAATAAGTTTTTTACACACATGCATAAAATAAATATATATTTTTCATTATAACATGTGCAACAATGTATGCTACGTTATTTTTTAATGAACATGACAAATTTTCCTTGAATCTTTTAGAAGTTGCAGGGATCTACCAAATGTGTTTCTATAGAATTGTGAGCTACATTTGATTACAATAGCATTATGGATTGGGATTCAATACATTTTTAAAACATGTAAAAAAGGATATAGCCCAAATTCCAAGATAACTATCCAAACAGAAGAAATTTAAACTTGATATGCATGTTATTTTGATGCCCATGTAAATAATAGGTGTAATTAGAGCTTAGTCTTATTTTTTGGTATGATTCTCATCATCCCTTTCTCAATATATGGGTTTTGTCTTACCCAATTCATAGATTATTATGTGGTATGAATCTCATTTTTATTCATTTATATTTTATTTTCACACTCTTAATTTTCAACCACTCTTGGCGATATTATGGTATTTTATTTGTCTGAATATTATTTTTCATTTACTTTGTTATCAGGAGAGTTGATAGTCTTATTTTAGGGAAATGAAATTACAGACATGGTCTTCATATCAAAAAAATATTGTGGAGGAGGTCCGTGAATCAAAGAAGGCCCCACCTTCTTGTAAGTTTCTTCAAATAAGGAAGATCAAAATTATGTGAAAGGACAAAGAGGTCTGGCTAATCCACTTGTATATTTACACCAAAAGGTGTTTTCCCTAGTAAAATTATGGAGTGATCTCTAACCGTGCATTAGTTTCCCATATCAATGCACTATTATATCCACCATCCACCTTGAAGGCCATATCAATGACCTTGAACAAATTGAAACTGTCCACATTTTCACAATTTGAATTTTTTAAAAATGATCATATTTCATTTTAATGGAGTAAACCTAGAAAATATGATGACTATGGAATCATCTCGATACAACTATTACATATTCAATGAATTCCTTTTCATAATCCTCTGAAGTTCAAAAAAATGAAAGTCTAACAAAACTTATTGTGTCTATAACCATATTGTGTTTCATGTTAGTTTGGATCACACTAGGGGAGAGGGGTTAGTAGTGGTACACCTTAAGTTAAGGGATACACAAAATTATTTTTTTATCATGTGGGGTCACAATGTTTTCACTAATAAGTAGTTCAGATTTTCATTAACTTATATTTGTTTTTTGGAATTTTTAATTGGAGGGAAAGCCATATTTTTAATTGATTTGGAATAGTAAATTTGAGTTACACTACAACCATGGTGGAAACCAATACTTTAACATTGGTTATAATGATTAAAAATTGAATTTTTAATACTTGTGCACATGTGAGAGGTCTTACATGTCATGATGTGATTGGCTACTCTACATAATTATTATGTCAAAAATAAAAAACCACTAGATAGTACTATGACAACTATGAAGTGGTACTATAACTATTGGGTATTGTGTGATCAAGACTCATGTCAACTATTCGACCATGTTCACCTATCATCCCCTCTCCCCTATTCTACCACAAAAAATTAGAAATATAATTTTCTCCCTATACAAAGTGGAAATTTACTATTGGGTGATAGCTTTTATTCCTAACTTAAAACAAGGCAGAGATTTATTATAAGGTGATAAAAGTGGGATGGATAATTTAATGAAGAAATTTGTGCAAGGTTTTTCTTTTAACGTTAATATGGATTCACATTTAAGTTTTTTGAAATAAATTTATTGGGATATGATGCATTGATTATCAAATATAATTAACATTGGTAAATCAATTTTTAACATTTTTTGGGTTTTTGCATCATCTTCTTCCAATACTTGGTCAAATGTTTTTGGCAACGTTACACCTTTATTTATGGTTTCCCTCTCTCCACCTCCATCTATTAATGTAGGTTTGGTTGATAAAATGCTTCTCCCATGGCTTCAAAGAAGGTGAAGAAATTCATCCTAAAGTTCTTTGACAAGGTAGCTATTATGAATATGAGACTCCTTTGCCTAATGTTGTGCTTAATTGAAGTGAGTTTGATAATGCTTGTAACTGGATTGAACCATTCACTCTTGTTGGGTATGTTTTTTGGCCGAGTTCCCCTTGAAATCCTGTTGAAATAATGGGTTCACAACCATTGGCAACACCATGGTGTCAAAATCCAGGGAGTGCAAAACCTCACCAAGGGTTTTTTCTTATTTTGTTTCAACAACACTAAGCATTGCAAAGCCATTGTCAACCATGGACCCTAGTTTATATGAAACACATTGGTGGTGTTTTCTCACTAGACTAGGGACTTCTAGGTTTTAGAAAAATCTAGGCTTAAAATCCTAGTATGGGTGAAGTTTCTTGGGTTGCCTCTCCCCTTGTGAGGATTTTTTAAACACTTGATAAAACGCTTGGGTTAACTTATTTGTCTAGAAAAACCCAAATATTTCAACTCTTTCCCTCAAAATCATGTTTGTGTTGAGGTGGATTTATCCAAATACCTAAAAGACACTATTAAATTACAAGTTATAGAGACCAATTTTCTCAACATGTGCTTTATATTCACTTACCTAATACTTATTTCCATTGGCAAAAATATGACCACATAATTCACCAGTGTCATCTCATTGTTGAATCCCACCATGCTTCATAAGATAATTCAAAAATGGAGCCCAAATATCCCTCATCAGTAGATGGTTGGACCACAATAACCAAAAAAAGGGGTGTCACTTGCAGTTCTGCAAAACCCTTAGCTTCCTCTTATCAACCATTTAATTTTAATGGTGTCATCTCCTCTTCTGCTCCTGTTAAACAAGTTATGCCTCATCTTCCCATGGTCACTTCCTCTCCTTGCTATCCCCCTCAATGATTGATTCTTTTAAATATCCCACTTATTATGTATCATTTCCCCTCTAGTTACCAAAAATTCCATTCATTGAAGAAAACCAACTCTCCTTTACCCAAAAATATCACCTTAGTCGATCCCCTATCCCTTCCCCCGTGGAATATGGTGAATAAATGTAAGAAAAATGCAGACTATGGTTAGTGGTAGATGTTGCTAATGTTTCTTTATCTCATAACTAGTTTTCCACTCTTTCCAAACTTGATGATGAGGGATCTATGTACCTCAACTCTATCCAATGATTGTGTACTCTTGTAATATATGTGTTCTTACTAAACCCACCAAGAGATATCTGGTTAGGGATATTTGTCTTCACTTTCATCATATGTGTGTTCTTTTTCTATAAAATGTTAAAGTTGTAGGATTTTTACTCCATTTTGTTGCTCACACCATCTGTCTCAATGTTATTTACCACGTGCCCAAACACAAACATCAATGTGGAGGGGTCATAAACTTAATTTCCCCTTAACATATACAACATGTGATTTCTTGGGGCTCGAACCCAAATCATGAAGTGGTTTGAAATATTTTAGATTTTTAGGGGTGTATCTTTGGGATATCCAATATATATGTGTCGAATGATGTTTTTGAGTGAGCTCTCTTTTAGAGATGGATTTTTGAATCCTTACCTAACACTCTTGGATTATATGTGGTAATTTTAATATGGTTTAGTACCCAAAAGACAACGTTGGTCATTTTCCCATGCACTGGTGTATGGGAGAGTGAGAAGCCTAGTTCTATCTAAGGAACAAGATCAAAATATTTGACCCCAATATACCCTTTAAGGAGAGCTCCTCTTCTTCCTAGTTCACTTGGGCATATTTTGGATGAGGGAAAGATCAAATTGTTCATCATTTGGATCATGTTCTGATATGTAATCAAGACTTCTTCTATCTTTCTCAAAATTTAGGAAGGCCTATTTTGTTACTAAAAATGCTCTCCTATCTAATCATTCCCTCATTTTATTTGATATTACCTAGGTTACTCCTAAAAATGCAAAGTCAACTCTCTAATTTATCTAAATATTATACACCTGAAACATGATCAAACTTTGTCACACATCCAATGTGTTTGGAACTTGGTGCCTCACCCTACTGGTTAGGAGGGATAGATTTCTTGGTGGAATGATTACATTGAATGAACTAATACCTTCCTTCACATTTATGGTAAACAACATGATATCTTTTAATAAGCTACACATAAGGAATCATATCATGAGTTTCTTTCAATCTCACAAGATCTCAATGCCTCTCCTTTTAATCAAAATTTTCAACTCTAACTACCTATTGGAGACACAAACTCAAGGTGGAGGAAGCTTACAAAGTAAAGGGTGTTATGTTACATGTGCTCAAAATAAGGGAAAAAGCCTCTAAATTATTTATTTCTAGTTTTAAATCCAAACATTATTTCATGTAAATCAAAGCTATTTATCAAGGAAATTATTGGCACACCTCCTTACCGGACATCCTCTAAGCATTTTTCCACCATTATCATCGAGTTTTTTCCTCCTAACCTACCAGCCCTATTAGAGAAGAGACTCTTTTAAAATTCCTACAAGTTGTGCCCTACAAATTTACTCAATCTCAGCAAGTTACATGTGATAGAACTTTCTCCCTTATAAACCTTAAGGAGGTAACCTTTAAAATGGATATTGAAAAAAATCTGGGTATTAATGGCTTCCCTTCTGACTTTTATCAAACCATGTGGGACACTCTAGGAATCATTCTGTATTATGTGTATCTTAAAGCCTTAAATTCCAACTCTTTGGGTGAGATGATAAACTAAGGAAACATCAAGTTTATCCCCAAATATGAAGAGCCTAAACAAATTTAAAACTAGAGACTTATCACCTTTCTCAATATGTGCTAAAAAAATTTTGTTAAGGCTTTGTCTAACAGGGTCACTAATAGACTGGGTTTATTAAGCATAGGTATATCTTAGAAAACATTATTATTGTTTAGGAAATGTTATCTCTCGAAAGTGCACCCTGGTTGAGATATGAAACCAAGGGTTCTAAGCTTATTTGATCTCTCACTTTTGTAGATACAATGGAAACACCTCAAGTATGTGGGTATACCTTTTGTTGAGGTGAGTCTCTAGTATCAAGGCCAATTCCTTATTGATGTATCCTAAACTAATTTTTTGGGGTTTTGAGGGTAAAAAGATGGTTGTAACTGAAATTGGAATGGGTGATACACCAAACTTATTGAGGGATTTGACTGAGTATATGCACAATAAAATTGAGAATGAATTTTAGATGCACGAACCAATGGTTTTTAGAATAATGTCAAGGTAAAACACTTGTGTATTGAGGGATAAATCACAGCAACACAACAAGCTAAACATGCACAGTAAGACTATGTAGAAAATACCAAATTTGCAGCAAGGTAAGATGATTAATCAGGGAATTAACATTCAAAAAAATTAATGGAAAGATACACACCACTGCAAATAATTGGAAAGGCCAAAACAATTTCTCATTCAAGGCAAAACTGGCATAAATATGCTTTAACACTCCTATGTCCAAAAATTCCTCCTTTGTGTCTTGTTAGTGCACACAATAAACAACAAAGTAATTCACCCCAATCTTTCCTAAAAATAGGCTAAAATTTGTACCCACCCATGCATGCTAAATTTACCCCTTTATCATGAATAAATAAAGGAATAAAAATAGACATGTTGACTATAATGAGGCAATAATAGCCTTTGTTACAAAATACACTTTAGTCAAAGTGCAGTTAACTTCCCTATTTTTAAAGAGATTAATTAAGTTGGGTGAATAGTAAAGCTAATATTAGCCAGTTTGTTTGTTGACCAAGTCTTCCCAATGCAAGTGCATATTTTTGTCCTCTTCTGCATGATGTGACACTTGAAATTTGATCCACTTGTAATGATAAGTTTGGCACTTTTACAATTTTTTCCCCTTGTAAAATACCTCTTAAGTATGGGGACCACCGACTCATGATGCAAAGACACTTTTCTTTCATTGGCTATGCTACCTGTACTTGCCTTTACCATTCAAATAAATTGAAGTTTTTTGAATTGTTTAAGGTCATGTAAATTCATTTTGACTTGGAAAAGGCATGCATATTGATCACTAATCATAGGTTTGATTAGATGTTGACCACTTTTGATTTAATCTTCCGGGCATACCTTAATCATTTGGCCTCCTTTGTGTTATTATTACATGTATATAATTTGGTCAACATTTTTTGGAATATTAGGTAGCATAACAGAGACCTTATAAGGTCAAGGAAAATTATTTTTAAATTAATTGGGGCTATCCCCCTCTCCATGATGATGCACCCCTTGCACGTTGTAAGTGGCATTATGAAGTGCTCTGACCTCGCCCTGATTTGCATAGAAAAATGAGACTTTTTCTATCAATTGTTGATCACCTGTACTATTTGATATCCACCATCGATCTTGTGGCTCCCTGGTTAGGGTTTATACTTTGCAATGAAATGTGGTAAGTGCTCTACAAACCATTGATCTTTCTACCTTCTAATGTGGATCATTGATTTGTTACTATTAATAAATATGAATTTACATAGGATTTGGCAAGTGTTTTTTACTGTTGATCTTTTTTCTCCTTCAATCTAAAATATCAAGCCTTTACTGGTAGTTGTCTTGTGGTTTACATTCTTGATCGTTTGATCTTATACTTTTGGATCTTGGTCATTGATGGCTTACTCTAGTGGATTTAGGCAAAGGAGGATGAGTTTATGGTCGGGTAAAAGAACCCAAACTCTATCATTCGTCCATTATGTATTTTTCATTTTGTGGGCAAAGCCTTGGAAAAATTCTTTCAGGCTGTCATTATTTTGCATTTCGTGCTTGAAATCAATCTTCTTCAACTCATGGGGCTTTGCAATTTTGAACATTTGCATATTTTGTTATTTTTGCTCTGGGTTGAGATCTACTAAGAAGTTTCCTTGTTGATCATTCTACGTTTAAGCTCCCTACTATTATATTTGGTTTTCATTGATCCCTTAACATGTGAACTCGAATATTTAACTCTCTTTGAAGATTGAGAAGAAATGTTCTATATGTTCATGAGCCTCGTCTACCATGATTTTTGTGGGTCTTGAATACTTCATTTGGATTTCTTCTGAGGTCGACCTCTCTGTCAAAATTATTGAGCTTTATGTAATCATGAAAGCAAAATGGTGAGTTGTTCTTGATGACTGTAACTACTTTATTTTATTTGTGGCTTTGACATGCATTGATATTCTCTTCCTTGTATCATTCATTTTATGTGATTCTTGGTAATGACTGGCATTTCGAGCTTTAAACGTTCTAGGTGTTCTCCTTTTGAAAATACTCGATTGTGCTTGAGGGTTCGAAAAGTTTGACTCTAAAAGGTGAGTTCACTCTTCTTTGGTTCAGTCTTTTATTATAAAACATCGAATACTTTGTGTGACCAAGAGTGAACGTAATATTATTTTAAAATGAATCTCTATTCTTCTAAATAAGTTCTCTGACTGGAACCTGTGACATTTTATTATTCTATAGATTTTGTGTGAGTTTTCTTTGATTCTTTAATGAAGTTTCTGTCATTTTTCTTACTGTAGGTTCGATGCGTTGGAGATTTTTTTTCTTTATCTATAATCTTTGTTGGAAACCCATAAAAACCCATTGTTCTCCTATGAAGGGGATGGTGACTCTATTTCATTTTGTAACTGTTGTTTTCTTCTTGTAGTATGCTTTTCTTTTGTGGAATGATTTGTAAACTTCAACTAAAATATTCCCACAGCTTGATCAATTTCCACATGTTAGATATGACTTTCATTTGATCTTAATAGTTGTCTTAACTGGGTGATTTCTAGAAGATGAACTCTGTATACTATGATTGTGCCACTATTTCTTTCTAGTACATACAAACTTGTATGAACATGATTCATGTGACTTATATTTAACCTTTTGAAGTTAATTTCTTAATACAAGCTTTGAAAATTGTTTTTGGGTGATTGCATTGATATGGAAAACTGTATTTTCCTTAAAGCAAATTGGGTTAATCATACTGGAGAGCTTCCTATTTGACTTAGTTTGGTCTTTCTCTTGAATATTTTCTTATGTTAGACATTTGTAGAAAATAGTACCTCTTAACTTGACTATTTCAACATGTCATGTAATGAGTGAAAGTTGTTTCTCTTTCTGACTCATAATCAAATTGATACTTGCAAGATGTAGATGTGTAATTGGATTCTGGGCACTGTAAAGGAAATCTCCACCTAGACTGTTTGACATATTTGATCTCTCCATGAATACACTAGCAACTGCTACAATTCTGTTATCCTCTATTGATGAATCTGAATTTATTTTTTCTCTCCATTTGATAAGTGTACCTTCTATTTCTAAAAAGTGAGTCACTCTTTTCATGGAATTTTGCATTGTTTGACTGAAATTTTCTCATCCCTAATGCTATTCTCATGATGTGTTATATGATTTTCTTCGATCTGCACAATGGCTCAAGTCTGTATGATTTTTTTTTAAATGTTAGATCTTCCTGAATCTGTAGCTTTGATCTTCTGAACTTAAAGATGTACTTTAAGTATGTACTATGGCATTTTTAATTGAAATATACATTTGGAAATAAGAGTTGTAATTGTTTTATCCTTTTAATTCTTCTATACTTCTCATTTAAATTCATATTCCTAATTTTGTTGCATACTTCTATAAATTTATGCATCTATGTTGACTTTTAGAAAAGTGTATTAAGGCCATTGTGAAATTTTCTATCTTCTGAATAGGTTCTCTTTTCTCCTTGAACATTTGAATGCATGAGTGAGTCTTCTTCTGTAGTCCTTGAATTATGTTTGGTCATTGAGTGTAATCTATACTTGATAGTACAAAATTTTAAAACATGCATTGATATCTTCTGTTGCAACATGTACCTACACACTTAAGAAAATAGTTATAAAATAATCAGGCTTTTTGACCTCTCTTATGTTCCGTAGTGAATTTATTTCTCTTTATTTTTGTCTATCATGATTCTTGTGAATTCCATGAGCTTCTGAAAGATAGGGCCTTCTCAATTCCATGCATGTTACTTGATGTAACTTATGCCTCTGATATTAGGAAATACATTTGCATGAAGTTTGATAGTACGTGATTACAGATTAAACCCTAAGCTCTTGACTAATGTTTTTCCTTTTATTTTCAGGTACACTGTAGCTGTTGGATGACAAAGAATTGAAGATGGAACTGGAGCTAGAACAAAGCAGACTAGGAGAAAACCCAAGGCAATGATGGGTTTCTTCTATAGTATTTTAATTTTAACTTTATGAACATGTACTTCCTACTTCAGAAGTTATGAGTTACATCCCACGGCTTGTGTGGGAAACATTGAATTTATTCATGAATAGATGACATTAATTTTTGTAATTGATTTGTATACTTCTTTTTGCATTCACCTTTATGATATGTATTGATTGTATAATGAAATAAACAACTCAACCACATTATTATTTGTATTTTAACATGAAGAAATAATGATTTTTGATGTATCTGTAACTTAATAATGAACTCTTCTCAATTCCATGTAACTGTAACTTTGTTTTTTGCTCCTGAATATAAAATTTCACCTAAACTATGATTCCCACCTTCATCAAGGCAATGCATTATTCCTTCGAGTGTTTTTTGTTTCCTTACTAAAGATGAACATGGAATGGCAACCTGTGTGAGGTGTTACATTGTGTTACAACACACATAGCTGTAGATTGCATGTTGTTAATCAATTATTGTAACTGAAAACACAATGAAAAACTGTATGACTCCCCCTAGTTAGGTCCATTTCATCAATGCCTTCCATCGAAAACTATAATGACTGGAATTTCGAGCTTTAAACATTCTGGGTGTTCTCCTTTTGAAAAAACTCGACTATGTTTGAGGGTTCAAAAACTTCGACTCTAAAAGGTTAGTTCACTCTACTCTGGTTCAGTCTTTTATTATAAAATGTCAAATACTTTTTGTTACCCAGAGTGAATGTAACATTACTTTTAAATGAATCGTTATTCTTCTGAATAGGTTCTCTAACTGGAACCTGTGGCATTTTATTATTTTGTAGATATTGTGTGAGTTTTCTGTGATTATTTGATGAAGTGTCCACCATTGTTCTTACTGTAAGTTTGATGTGTTGGAGAATTTTTTTCTTTATTTGTAATCTTTGTTGGAAAACCATAACAAAATCCTTGTTCTCCTATGAAGGAGATGGTGATTCTTTTTCATTCCGTAATTTTTGTGTGCTTCTTGTAGTATGATCTTCTTCTATGGAATGATTTGGAAACTTCAACTAAAATATTCCCACATATTGATCAATTTCCATGTGTTAGATATAACTTTCATTTGATCTTGATAGTTGTCTTAACTGGGTAATTCCTAGAAGATGAAATCTGTAGACTATGACTGTGCTACTATTTCTTTCTAGTGCATCCAAACTTGTATGAACATGCTTCATGTGACTTGTATTTGACCTTTTGAAGTTAATTTCTTTATACAAGCTTTGAAAATTGTTTCTAGCTGACTGCATTGATATGGAAAACTATATTTTCCTTAATGCAAATTGGGTTGATCATACTAGATAGATTCCTATTTGACTTAGTTTGGTATTTCTCTTGAATCTTTGCTTATGTTAGACATCTATAGATAATAGTACCTCTTAACTTGACTATTTAAACATGTCATGTAATGAGTGAAAGTTGTTTCTGTTTCTGACTCATAATCAAACTAATACTTGCAAGATGTAGATTTGTAATTGGATTCTAAGCATTGTAAAAGCAATCTCCACTTGTACTATTTGACATATTTTATCTCTCCATGAATGCAATAGCAACTGCTATAATTTTTTTATCCTCTATTGATGAATTTGAATTTATTTTTTCTCTCCATTTGATAATTGTGCCTTCTATTTCTAAAAAGTGACTCACTCTTTGCACTGAATTTTGCATTCTTTGACCAAAATTTTCTCATCCCTTATGTTATTCTCATGATGTGTTATGATTTTTTTCAATCTGCATAGTAGCTCAATTCTACATGCTAGTTTTTAAATGTTAAATCTTCCTGAATCTATAGCTATGATATTTTGAACTTAAAGATGTACTTTAAGTCTGTGCTTTGGCATTTTCTATTGAAATATACATTTGGAAATAAGAGTTGTAATTTTTTTATCCTTTTAATTCTTCTATACTTCTTATTTAAGTTCATATTCCTAATTTTATTGCATACTTTTGTAACTCCATGCATATATGTTGACTTTTAGAAAAGTGTATTAAGGACATTGTGAAAATTTCTATCTTCTGAATAGATTCTCTTTTCTCCTTGAACATTTAAATGCATGAGTGAGTCTTCTTTTATAGTCCTTGAATTATGTTTGGTCATTGAGTGCAATCTATACTTGATAGTACAAAATTTTTAAAAATGCATTGATCTCTTCTATTGCAACCTGTACCATCACACTTAAGAAAATAGTTGGAAAATAATCAGGCTATTTGGCCTCTCTTATGTTCTATAGTGACTTTCTTTCTCTTTCTTTTTGTTTTTTATGATTCTTGTGAATTCCATGAGCTTCTACAAGATAGTGCCTTCTTAATTCCATGTATGTTACTTGATGTACCTTATGCCTCTAATATTATGAAATCCATTTACATGAAGTTGGATAGTATATGAGTACAGATTAAACCCTGATTTCTTAACTGAAGTTTTTCCTTTTATATTCAGGTACACTATAGTTGTTGGATGATAAATAATGGAAGATGGAACTAGAGCCAGAAAAAATCAGACTAGGAGAAAACCCAAGGCAATGATGGGTTTCTTCTATACTCTTTTAATTTTAAATTTATGCTCATGTACTTCCTACTTCAAAAGTTATGAGTTACATCCCACGGCTTGTGTGGGAAACATTGAATTTATTCATAAATAAATGACATTAATTTTTTTAATTGATTTGTATACTTCTTTGTGCATTCAAATTTATGATATGTATTGATTGTATAACAAAATAAACAACTCAACCACATGATTAGTTGTATTTTAACATGAAGAAATAATGAGTTTTGATGTACCTGTAACTTAATAATGAACTCTTCCCAATTCCATGTAACTGCAGCTCTGTTTAATGCTCCTTAATATAACATTTCACCTAAACTGTGATTCATGCCTTCATCAAGGAAATGCATTAGTCCTTCAGGGGTTTTTTGTTTCCTTGTTGAAGAAAAATATGGAATAGCAACCTATGTGAGGTGTTACATTATGTAACAACACACATAGCTACAAATTGCATGTTTTTAATCAATTGTTGTAATTAAAAACACAATGAAAAACCATATGACTCCCCCTAATTAGGTCCATTTCATCAATGCCTTCCATCAAAAACAAAGTATTGAGTTGCCCATTTTTTCACGAGTGCAAAAATTATCAACAGGAATGAATGGAATGGGTCCATATCTCCAACTAGAAGGCTTTATTTATCAAAATTGATTATGTTAAAGTTTACAACTAAATTGAGTGTTATTTCATTCTGGATATGCTTCAAGCTCTTTGCTTTGGGCCAAGATTTTTTCACACTATACAGATGTTTTTATAAAAATGTTGGAGCTTACATTACCATCAATGGGGCCCAATCATTCAGGTTTGGTTTGTTTATATCCATCTATCAAGGGTGTCCTTTATCCAACTCAGTATATATGTTGGCTACGGAATTTTTTAGCTATATGCTAGCCCATAGTGCTTATCAATGTTTGATTAAGGGGATTTATTTTCCTATCTTAGATCAGCATCTCATCAATGGCCATTTTATAAATGAATCTTTTCTCACTCTCCTTGATGAGGAACAATCTATTCAAAATGCTTTAAACTGTCTTGACACTTTCTACCTAACTTCTAGTTCCTCTATTCAATGGGATAAAACTCAGTGCTATCAACAGTCCCAATATCATATTTCTCCCTAGATGGAAGGTTTCAATTCAGATGAATATATTTTGGTAGCCAATTCAAATTCCTTGGCATTCTCTTTTCCTTCCATGATACTTTTGCACAATTTTTGAGTTATGTTGTTTAATGTGTTGAGTGAAAAATATCCTTTTGGATCACTAAACCACTTTATCTTACAGGAAAGTTCCATATTTGTTCCAAGGTTTTAACTACTGCTCATGTCTATTATTCCTCTTGTTGGTCTCCATCTAATGCTTCCTATGCTAAACTAGAAAAAAATCTAATGGATTTTCTATGGGATAATTCTTAAGGTCACAAGGGGTTTCACAGGGTTTCTTGACATATCTTTTGTAGACCTAAAGAATATGGTGGCCTTGGGATACTTTACATTAAAATTCAAGGACATTCTCTTTGTGTTAAGTGGTTAATCTGTATCCTGGAGGGTAATGAGGCCTGGAATATTTTTCTCCAACATCGTATTTTTCAAGGTTATCTTTTGGATAGACAAGCTTGGAAAGGTCTCAACTTCTAATCCCTTCTTCTCTGCCATGTTTCTATTAAAATTGGGGGTATTTTCATTTCCCAAAGTATCCAAAAATCTTGATAGTTTCTCAAGTCACACCTAATATGGAAGGGGGGTAGATTCAGATCTGGTCTATTTATTAACTCTCACTCTCTTTAATGGTCCTCTGTTCCTAATTTTCATGATGCCCCTCTTGCGCTTGATCTGTAAGATAAATCCATTTGTCTTTTTAGAAAGGGGATCAAAGTAGTGGGGAATTTTTTTGTAAACACTTCAGATCTTGGCTTTCATGGGGTGCCATTTCTATTAAATTCAAACTTCAACATCAAGATGTTGAAATAATCATGAAAATCATTGTTTACATACCTGATGAATATGTGCACAAATTTAGCATCACTCTTGGTGTTCCTTGGTGGCGTGATTGGCATTAGCCTTCTACTACTCTACTTTTCTATTCAAAACCCTTCTTGGGATACTCTTTACTCACCCCTCATTTGGTTCCCATCGATACACTTAATTATTGCTATAATATTGCCTCTTAGGCTTCTAAATGAAAATGCTAATTCTAGAGAGTTTTGAATATTATTTTCAAACCCATAAAATATCACTTTTGTGGTGTATTTTGCACTAGGGGTTCCCTATAGGGGATCATCTCAAACATATGGGTTTTAACCCTACTTTCCTAGTCTACCATCAACCAGAGTCCATCAAGCATATTTTTTGGTTCTTCCCTCATGCTTAGTCAGCCTAGAAATGGATACATTCCCTTTTTTAACCTTTCTCTCTAGATTTCTTTACATGGACAATAGTTCTTTTAGGGGAATCGTCCTTGATTCCTATAAATTACAACAAACTTTGGCACATATTCAAAACTAATATTCTATTTCATCTTTGGAAAGATAGAAATAATTCCATTTTTAATAGTGTCCTTATGGATATAATTTTCTCTATTACTAATAAAGTGGTTGTTCTCTCCATTGTAACGCTCTAGATCCAGAACTAGGATGAGAAGGTTCAGATAAAGTTTGAGCACCTCCAACACTTACTCAACCATTGGGCCACCACCCATGTTCGTTCATCTGGGTTCATCCTAATGTTCTTTATTGTTGTTGCTCACCACATCAGCTATGCCACTCTCCTCCTCTACCCCAGGGTCAGGGGTTTCACATACAACACTCTCAGATGCTATGGATCCCCTGTCCTCAATAATTATGGTCCCCTCACTCTCAAATCCATTCCCCTAACAATGGGGGGGTTTGGTAAACTTTATGTTTCTAGTGGCACTGATTGGAATAACCCTGAACAGGGAAAATTCCCATGGTTGGCCCTTTCCATTTCTCCCTCGTATTCGTCCTCTTTCATTATAGAGAATCAATCAAAATAACAAAAACAAAAACAAGATGAAATCAGGTGGGAACCCATCCTCGACTTGGCTCATCCTAGTTTCAAATAGGGTGACAAACCTAACAGTCCTCTGCCTCCTCCTCTGGCCATCATGTTTTCTGTTGTGGCCTAGTTTTCTAGTTCCTTGTTTTGTTCACTCATTTTTATTAATGGCCACACTTTTATTATTTTTTTGATGTAATATGCCTCCTTCTTAAGACCTAACTAATTTAATGGCATTCTGGGGTGTAACTCTTTCGACCCGTATTTTTTACGATTTGTGTTGTATATCTCTTGTTTATAAAATAAAAGTGTGTTTTTCAATCACAAAAATCTTGTGACTTTTAGGATATAAATTAAACACTCAAGAAATCATGCATGACTGGCCTATTAACATGGAAGCATAAAATGCATACAATGTTCTGGAAGGTGTTTGGTTAGATTGGAATTGTCTATCACTACCTAGTGTAGTAGATAAATATTACGCATGATGCATGAGATTAAAATAAAACTACAATAAATAATATGTTGGAAAACATAATATTTATTTGTAGTTTATATTAGTTGAATCCTTGTATGGTGCCAATTAATAAAGTGTCTAATAAACTTTTTTATCACAAGATTGGATAAAGTTTTGATAGCTACGTGTTTCTACTTGGAACATCAGGTCGTTGAAGTGTTAAATGATAGACTTCCAACATTCATCCTCTTCCAAATTCTAACACCTTTGCCTCTTATTTTATTGATTTCCATCCAAGAACTGAAAAATATGCTCTTCTACATGTTGAAACACATTAGGTAAAGGGCATAAAGATAATAATCAAAAAATAATATTCTCTGATACCAAATCTAAAAGATGGAGTAGTTTAACAAAGAATAAGTTTATGTTACATAATAATAATAATAATAATCTATATTTATTTATATGGACTAATTATATTATATATAATACTTATCTCCTATAGAAGAGGAGCCAATACCAATCCCTCATATATCTCTCACCTAATCTCTCTTAAGATCACTCAACAAGCTTTATTCTCACAACTATCCCATATATCTCTCATTATAGTGAGTTGTTTTACATACATCTATGAGTAGATATTATAACATCATGTTATGAATTACTCACACACAAAAATATATTATTAATCTTATCATTGTTAACTAACCCATGAAGCACTAATTTAAAGGAAATATTCATAACAAATTATTCTAGAAACTTGGAGAAAGCTAAGTTCACCCATCTTATTGCCAATATATATATTTAACATGTTCCTTAATTGAAATCAATCTCTTAATCATAGTGCACTTTAAAATATGAATGTTAAATGTGAATTTAATAATATGAATTTACATAGTTTCAATATTCCAATCTTAATTAGAGATTAAACCTTGATAAGACCTCTAATTTTCTAAATTAGTGTGTAGTAAAAAATATAACACAAACAAAGTTTATATTGATGGGGTATGTTTGAAATTGTTTCATTTGTCAAAAATATTTAATTTTGAATTTATGTTATGGTATTTATATTATCCCCAAATATTATATGGACTCGTTGTGATTTATTTGGATTCTATTTTTTAGTGATGGAAAATAATTGTTATTTTAAAAAATGATGGAGTGCATAAAATAGGTTTTTAATGAAAAAAAATTACCATATTAAATATGGATTGGAAGGAGGATGAAATATTCACCAAAAAATAAATTTATTCTTGTGAAATGATTTCTTATATATGGTCGAAAATTAAAAATGCACAAACTAAATTTTCCAATGATATGGGTGAATATGATCAATTTTTTGTTTACAAAATATTGTATTGTAAAAATTTAAGAGCCAAAAATTCGTAAAATATGTTTTTTAAGGACATAAAATAACAAAAAAATGGATGTTTAATAAAATGATAGCCTAAAAAAGCTTTATGAAAATAATTGCATGAATTAGAATCAACACATAAAAGTGCTTGTGAATGAAAAATAAGTACATGTATTTCTAGGTCTATTGGTTTGATCATGTATATGACTCATTATAACAAATAAGTGTGTGTAGGTCCAGCTAATAGACATATAAATATAGGTACTTATTGTCCATTCAAAATCACCTTTAGGTGTTTATTCTAGTTCATGTAACACAATGTTTGATATTTCATCAAGAGATAAATCATTCTCGATCTTTGAGAAATATTCAAAAGAGAATGGTGTCAAGGACATAAAACAAAAAAGGTATTAAAAATGATGGTCTGCATAAACTTGATGGTACAAAAATCATCACAATAAATATGTATTAAGAGTGGGATGCAATAGTAACTATTATGTTACCATCCTCCGTAAGTGCCATAGAATTTTCCTATAATGGAATCTAAATAAGAAAATATAAAAAAAATGATAGCTTCAAAATATGCATATATTCCTATAAGGCTAGGTGAAGAAGAAAATACATTAAAATTGATAAAATACAAAACAATTTCTATTAAAAAACTAAAATATATTGATCCACGTGTAAATGAAAATTCTTTTTTACAAACTCAATTATCAAGGCATGTCATAGATAGTTACCTATCTTGAGGTAAGAGACAAGTAGTCATATTCGGTTACTTAACACTAGATAAGACATGTAATACACAAATTATTTGTTATTTTTACTAATTATTGGTTGATTCCCAATCTATTATACAACACATGGGTCATAGTAGGTTCATTAACATCTATAAAGAAAGGTGTTAAATCTTAAACTATGCATATTTTTGTGTATATAATGCAATTATTATTATCCATGAGACCACATATCTTTGAGGCAATTTTTCTTAATGATATTCAATCTCATAGACTACAACAAGTTCAATATATGCACAAATTACAAGTATCTATGAAGATTTGAGGGTTTTCATAAATGTCTCAACCAAATGTGTCTCATAAACTAAAAGTATTGCTAAAATGCTTAAAATGGTGTTATTGATGACACATTTCAAGCCATGCAACAATTATGATTCCTAAATTTCTTTTAGAATTGATACCCCTACACATAAATCATCCTACATAGACATGCATTTGAAATGTGGACGCACATAGATATCTTGTGAAGTGTTTGAAAAAAATCCTTAATGAAAAGTTGTCTCATGGACTGAAATGATCGTAAAAAAGCAAGAATTACACTTCCTTATGAAAATTTGACACTTTTTAAATAAATTTCTATTCTAGATGCATCTCACATAATACAATTATTACTTGAATGCATACGATGATGTTATTGGTGAGGAATTTCTATCCATATCATATAGTTAAGTAATTTACTATGTCACATCTAGCCATGTTATACAAACTGTAGACACCAAAATTGGGTCACGCTCCCCTTGGTCCCTCGTCAAATAATCATCTTAAACACACTCACCTAACCATGGCTCCTTTCACCCCACTCTAATATTAATTTAATTAAATTAATGCATGATCTCATAATATTTATTATTTAAATATCCTAATTGAGATAAGGCCCACACCACCACCTCACCTAGCCACCTCACCCTAGACCTATTCTTAGTATGTTTCCATAACTAACTAAGACCTACCTAAACCCTAAAAATCAAATCCTACATTCCCTCTAACCACATTCCCGCCCGTTAGAAAGGAAGCTTCCATTCTAATCCATGGAGAAAAAATGAACAAGATCCAAGAAATCAAAGAGATCTACCCAGTTTAGTAAACCTAGGGAATCTCGCCCTAACCGACGTCAGTCGCCCTAAACCGCCACCAGTCAACCTGAAACCATCGTCAGTTACCATTTATTCCCCAAAAAACCTTATTTCAAGGTTGGCACATTTCTAAGAGCAACAGATGAAACCAGAGATTCATTCAAGAAGAACTAGAATTTGTACACACATCAGAGCATTCACAGCCAACATCAAGAGCAATCACAGAGCCATTTGCATTCACAGAAGCATCTGGGGAAGCACCATCACCACATCAACCTCCATCCATCTGATCAACTGTCATTTCCCTCTAGACATCAAGATCATATAATAGTAAGTGTTTTATTAACCAGCATTCATCCATTTTCATTTTAGTAGGTTATGTTATATCTATTATCAATTTCTACTCCCACACCCATTCTCCCACCATTTACCTTCATGAAAACTCGATCATTCCTTCACCCACACCATTAAATTTCCCATACCCAAATTTTAAAGATCTCTGAGTATATCCAAGATCTCCATGGACCTCGCCCTTGCCCTCTCCATTTCCATTTAGCCTCAGATCTACCCTCACACCGAGATATTAATAATTTTCCTCTACCCTGACCATACCGACAGCGGTTACCCACAACCACCACTGGTTCACTTAAACTGACATTGTTCATACCAAACCGATGTCAGTTTCTATGTTTTACCCTCAGACCAAGAACAGAGCCTAAAATACCCACCAAATACCCCAAAACAGCCCAAAACTAGACCCAAACCAGTTCTAGCACTCTGACAGTGACCTTGAACTTCAGATTCAATTATATCCTAGCTTGTTGTGAACGAATCTACTTATTGTAGTCGAATGAGATACCTAAATCATTTTAACTACAATATGATTTTATTTATTGTTAACATTGAATTGTTTTAAATAGTGGATTGATAGCCTTATAGGGAGTATCACACTTCCCAGATCTAGCATACGCTAGGCAGTCCACTACATATACTATTTAACTTCTATATTGTGGTCTTGTTTTCTATTTCAGGTAGTTCCTCCTAGCCAAAAGGAAGCTCTTACGATCAGCTGTGGATCCATAAGTCATACGCGTGTAACAACCTTCAACCAACTTTAATAGGTATCCCTCCTAGCCCATTTACCCTTATCTATTTCATCAATATTCAAAGAAACGCTCTAAGAATCAAGTAAAACATAGACATCAAAATAACAAAGAAACATTATGATAATAGGTTACAATCAAGTTTACTATTTAACCTAGTTATAATCTTACCTAGCATTACAATCCCTAATAGTGAGTATTAGAAAATGCATGGATAAGGGTAATTTTTTTAACTTCTACAAAGAAAGATGTTAAATCTTAAACTATTAATTTTTATGTTCACTTGGTCATTTCCTAAATATCAAACTATTGATGTTTTAATGCATTTATTGCAATGATTATTGTTAATGATACCACATTTATTTGAGGTTTTGTATCTCTTCCTTGAAAATGTTTCTACATTTTCCATACATGTCTATCAGGGAACTTACAATAATGTTCGTCTTAAAAACATATTATTTTTATTATGTTGTGATGGATGTTTATAACATGTTAAAAATAGGTTCCGTTTTGACACATATATGGAGGATGAAGCCAATGTTGTGAGTTTTGGATTTAAACCCATCAAATACACTTTCTTAAAAGTATCTACATTATTTTCAACAAGTTATTGTTTTGCATCTCCTATAACAAGAATTAATTTTCACATTTTTTACCTTTTCCCTTAGAGGAAATAAATTTATTAGGAACCTCAAAAAAATCATCTTTTTATCATCTCGTTCAAGCATCCTTTCATTATTCAAAAAATGGAAAATTGGTTTTTAACACCAAATTAATAGGTCTGTAAATATTTTATATTTTTGTTTTTATGAGTGGTGAAGAATATAGATTTCTCCCTAATGTATAAATCATTGATAATAAAAGGTAAGGGTCAAAATACTATTTTTTACTCCAAGTGTTGCAACAATCCTTGGAAGTGAGAGATCTAGATGAATTTACAAGTGTTGCAATAACCATTTAAAGTTATATCTCTAGATAAATCAACACTATATTTTGAATCTCTTGTAAAACTAGTTCCCCTACACCTAAATCATCCTTCATAGACATGCACATCAAATTTGGAGGCATATAGAAAACATGTGAAGTTTTTGAAACAAATGAATCAATGATACGTCATCATATGGACTACAATGATCACATCAAACAAAAATTATAGTTCTTTAAAAAGATCTGATAATTTTCAAATAAATGCCTCAAAAATTTGTATCTTGTGGATTAGAATCATTACTATGGTTTTATTAATGAGGAATTTTTTCATCCATTTAATGCAATTAAGTAATTTCTTATGCGATATATATCTGTGTTTAATCATTATACTAAGAAATACACATCACACAAATAGATTACAATCAAGTTTATTGTTCAACCCAGTTACAATATTACTTAGTAATACATTCCTAAATATTAAACATTATAATTCTTAATTCTTAGGACACTATCATAGTCTTACATTGGAAAATATATGATCATATCATTTGGTTATTTTATTTTATCAATATTACTTTCCTTAATTTTCTTTTAAGATTTTAATTTATTATGTGTGCTTCCACATACTACACAACCTCCATTTACCCTTTTGTGTAATCACAGAAAGTAATGTGAATTCTCCATCATTAAGGTGACAGTACTAGTAGTAACACTCATCACTTTCCTTAAACTTCCACCATATATCTCCTATATTACCATCTTCTTAATGAAACTTAATGCATATTTCCTTTATTTTTATTTAGAATATCTTTGCATCCTATGTAAACATGGTTGAGTATTTATTACCATAATTATTTCTCACTAGAAACCTACAAGAAATGGAATTAAATGTGATTATAATATACAAATTTCTAAACAATCTATTCATCATTCAAACTATAAAAAACCTTCAAGATATTAAAACCACTTTGGGAAGTCATCAAAATGTCTATTTGAAATAAATTCAATTTAGAATTAGCCTCAATGTTTGTCAAAAACTTTATGTAAGTCCTCTTTAATAATAAGGCCTCCATGACCATTTTAATAACTTTCATTTGGAAGGAGCATAAGGACTTCTGAATGAATCCTTGGAGAAGTTATTATTGGATGCACCATTTTTTCTTGCTATTATAGGGGATGACTTATGGGAACTTATTTGTATGTTTAATTTTGGGATCTCGACGACATAATTTTTTTATTTATTTTTATGTTAGTGTATTTTGGGTTGTATAGGATGCACCTATTTTTTGGATGTGATATTACACCAGGTTGCATATGATGCACCAAAAACTTGGCCTAAAAGGCTGAAAAATCCAAGCTAACTCTTGATTAAGTTATCTATTTTGTACTTATTTTAATATTTTGAATTATGGGAAAGGGACCATTTAACCCTATTTTACCTATTATTATTTTAAATATATTTAAGATTAAAATTGTTTTAATTGAGGTATTTTTCAAACACTTCACATGTTGTATATATAATTGAATGGATATTAATTTTATCATATATTAGCTCTTCTTCATCATTATATGTGGACATTATTATATATTTCTCTCTTCTTAGACTAGGTAATACTATAACAAGGTTGAATACATAAGACTATAAATATCTTCATTTAGTCAATTTTTTAAACATGTCATATGTTTGAAAATTTTCCACAAGGAAGAAAATTATAGTGGGAAATGTTGTTGTGGTCATTGCTACTTCATGAGAGCTCAAGGTGTAATTTTCAAGTTGATGGAATATTTAGATAAAATCCAAAACCACTACATGTTTTCAATCTCAACTAGAATGTCTCTTTTGAGTCTGGATTTGTTAGCACTAACAATGCCTCTCCTGCTCCTAGACTTCACAAACTAAACCATGTGAAGGGGGGGGGGGGGGGGGGGGGGGGAAATGTATACTTGTACTAGGGATACATTAGAAAGGATATGATCATATCATTTGGTTAATTTATTTCATCAATATTGCATGTATTGATTCTATAAAGTTTAAATTTATTATGTATGTTACGACACTTGCTACAACAACATTTGATAAAGACATAATTATGATTATGTTTTGATATATATTTATACCCCAATCCAAATATTTAACGTTGGCATATGTAGGGGGGATACTAAAATGGCATTGGAGTGTGGATTTAGAATTTCTAAATGTAACCCTACAATCATTACATATCATTACTTTAAACAAACCCATTTTGTGTATATATTGCATTTATTGTAGTCCATGACACAACAGTTGTTTGAAAATCCTTCAATCTTTATGGAAAACACAATTTTATATATATCATATAATAAAATTTCCATGAAATTACAAATTTTTGATGTATTTTCTCAAATAGTTTAAGAACTCATAGTCATAGAGTTTATCACTCTTCAAAAAATTTCTAAGTGATGTTGATAACATCAATCTTAGTTCAAATTCACTTAAACACTTTGGTATATATGTAATATTAGGAAATAAATTGATTAGAAAACTCAAAACTCTGTCTTATTATCCCATTCAAGCATCCTTCCATGCTTCGGAACCCTAGGAAACTATTTTACACCAAATTGATAGGTTTGTAAATATTTTATACAACTACTACTATGAGTGCTAAAGAATCTAGATTGTCCCCTAATTTAAAAATCAATGAGAAGAAAAATTTTGTATGTTTGAAATTATTTTATTAGTTCAAATACTTTGAATTTTAAACTTACGTTGGGGTGTTTATACTATCCCTAGAGAGAATATGGACTCATTTAGCATTATTTTCACCCCATTCAATATTGGAGCTTAATTTTCTAGTGATGGAAAAAATTAGTTGTTTGAAAAATCATGGAAAAAAGTACAAACTAAGATTTTAGATGATGTAGGATAATATGGCTTGTAAAATATTATTAATAAAAAATTATAAGAAATGTTTGTTGAGGAAATAAAATAATTTTTAAAAATGATATTTAAAAAAATGACAACGCACATAACTTTGATGAAAATAATTACATAAACTATAATCAACACCTAAAGGTTATTACAAATGTATAATAAGCATGTGTATTTATAGGTCTATTAGCTTATCCTTACATAGAGATTATTCTAACAAATATGTGTGCAAGACCATATAATAGGCCTATAAATATGAGGTCTTACCAACCATTCGAAAAAACCTTTATGTAATTATTATAGGTCATGTAATATGATTATTGATAGTTAGTCCAAACAGAAATTGTTTTTAATCCTTGAGTAGTGCTTAAAATATCAATGTCAAGAACATAAAACAAAAAAAAAAATTATGTTTTAAAAAATGATGGCATGCCTAAACTTGATGACAATAAATTCAAAAAATATGATTGTTAGTTACAAAAATTAGCATAAGAAAGATGAGTCAAGGGGGATGAAATAACAGAGATTATTATATCATCCTCTGTAAACCCTATATAATTATTCTATAGGGATAGACAAATATTAAAGTATAACAAAATTGATAGCTTCAAAATATTCATAGCTTCCTATAAGGACATATGAAGAAAAAATATAATAAAATTGATAAATCATGTTATATTTTTCTATTGAAAAACCAAAATATAGATAGAAGAGTAAGGTGTTCATTGAATATGCTAGTATAATCATTAGATGGATGTTTTTAGCATGTTTTTAATATATCATTGGTTACTACATTTTTTATATAATGATAAATGCCTACAACAGACCTTGCGAGATGTTAAAGAGTTTAGAAGAAATGCATAAAATATATTAGGACACATTATGTTGCCCCTCCAAGCGGAGTCAGCTACTTTGACCACACCATTTTTGGTTATTTTTAGTTATGAGATATGTGGCATGTTGTTAGGGTCAGAATGGATTTAATGGATCTAGGACATACCTTATATTATATGTCGATGCCTCAATTACATTTATTATAATTGAGTTATTAAGGTTTCAAGAATATCTTATGAATATACCCTTTATTAAATATGGTATTTACTACTCATAATTTTGATAAGCCTTGTCCTAACACTATCATAACACTTAAGGCACATCTATCTCTTAAAATAGAACCTAATCAAGTAATAGACTCTCCTATAACACCACCTCTGCTGCAAAACATATACCACATCACACATCAATCAATTTCAAATCCATAAACAACCACCTCTTGAGAGACTCAGTGTGTCTTACAACATAATATTATAGTGCTACAATATCCAATGAGTTATAAGCCTCATATGGCTATAATATCTATGTACCATCCTACACACACACACACACACACACACACACACACACAAACAATACTCTTCAAATAAGAGGATTTACCCTTAAGTATATGAACATGGGAGCACATCCTATCTCTCCCGACACCCTCTATCTAATCATAGATTATAAAATATTCAATACTACTAAAAAATAAAAAACATCAAAAAATTCAAAAAATTCCAAAAACTAAGACCTAAGCATGACTTGAGCTATTACTTTATGCATTGTATATAGTGTTTATCACTCAATTTTTTGGATAAAGTATTCTATTTTTTATGCACACATGCATTTCACATGGTATGTGAGTATGATGTAGAACTTACAAGATCATATAAGGAGTTTAGATGTTTCCCTTGGCCTTTACCTAGTAGCCTTAGCTTAGTGGGGGTGTATTTCTATATAGAACATGCTATACATGGTTATATATTTATATGATGCTTTATAGAGATTTCCATCTATAACACATTTTTCTCGTGGTTATGAATTGCATTATATCATACTATGACCACATTTCGATACTAACAATTATGGGTTATATGAACTAGTTTCTCTTGATCTAAGTACTTACTATTTACTTATTTGCACAATGGATGCATTATTACTTATCTTATTTATGTGACCATTGGCCCTTTTTGTGTGTGTGACACATAACTTTCACTTGTCTATGAATTCAATAATATTTTTTGTGTGTGTCCATTCATCCTTTCCTGTTTATATGACACCATTATGTCTTTTAATTATAGATTTTTAGCCTTCTATATGACATTGTATATGATGTTTACATCATTGAACTTGTGTTTGTTACAATTTTTGTTATGATTCACATCATGCATCCATATACCTTAGTGTCATGATTCATCTAATGCACTCCTTCACCACAAAAGAGAGAGAGAGAGAGAGAGAGTGTGTGTGTGTGTGTGTATTATTGGAAGGAATATGGCTGCTCTCCATGTGTTTTTATGATATTACACATTGTTATATTATTATACATGACATGGTATAAATCATTTTTCCTTTTAGATGAGAGATCCACAATCTATATCCCTCACCTCTCAATGGAATTATTGAAGAATAAATGCTAAAAAATGTAGGACACCAATTACAAAATACATTATATATGTTATAGAATAGGGAACAACTAAGAGACATAATTTTCAATGAAAAGTGAAATTGTCATGTTAGATAGGATCAACTAGTGGATCACATCCTCTATTGTCTAATTATTTCCAAAGTATGGTAATTAATTTCAAAATTTATCAAAAACTATATATTTTAATAAGGTTGAGATAGTAAATCAAACACATTGGTACATAATTTAATACATTATAATTCATGTTATTACAAATACAGGGGGCTTGATACAATTTATATGGTTCAATTTTTATTTATAGATACAATTTATAAATATTCAACTAAACATATCAATCTATTTTTAAGTTTCAATATATTCAAAATTATGGGGGCATCAATATATTTGGTTCCCTGTTGAGATTTTTAAAATATGGAAAGTGTGGTAGGGGGATGAGTGTACTTAATTTTATTTTGATCATCAAAACTTGAAACTTAGATCCATTTATAGTAGTGTGGTTTAGTTGGAATGGGTGATGTGTGTTAGGTCTAGTGACTCCCATCAATCTTAGCATCGTTCCTAGTAGATTCTTTATATTTTCACCTTTGAGTATTACACTACTCTAAAAATCATGATTATTGTGCCCCTGACCTCATTGGCTATCATTTATTTCTATAAAATGGGTGCTTGATCATCCCTAATTCTCCAACTTATTTAGAAATAAGGGTTCAATTTGGGAGATTAGTAAAGGTAACATAATCGGTTTCTAGAATGGTAGTTGGCTTGAAAATTATCCTTTGGCTAGCATAGAGTCTTGAAAAATGGTAGCACAACACTACGAAGGTAGGGGGAAATTTTGGATACTGGACTTTTGGATTCATGAGGGAGCCATCAGCTAGGAGGTCATTGTCCCCCCTCCAAATTATAATGGGGACCTCCATCCTTTTTGGGAACTCAATAACAAATTAAGGAATTTATACATACCCAATTTACCAAATAAAGAAGATTCCATTAAATTCGAAGAGGACAAATATGGGAATTATTCGGTTAAATTATCCTATAGACTAAATTTTAAAGATTTTATTCAAATATAGTATTGGAGTAGACTATGGGTGAAGGATATTACTCCTAAAGTAAATATCTTCTATTAGTTGGTAGTCCAAAATAGGATCCTTGCAGTGGATAATCTCAGGAAACGTGGTATGAATCTCCCAAACAGATGTTCACTTTGCAGGAAAGAGGAGGAAAATGTCAATCATCTTCTCCTTCATTGCCCCTTATCTCAAAAAAAATTTGTGACTATCCAAGAACTATTCAAATTTCAATGGATTGTGCCAAAGACTATTGAGGATTTTTGCATACAATGAGAGAGCCCCTTCAATTTCCTCATTTTGGTGATGGCCTAGAAAATTTCCCTACTACATCTCTTTTGGGGTTTATGGAAAGCTAGGAATGACTGTATCTTTCGTGAACAGAAAACTAATCTCAAGAGAGTATGAAGTACAGTCATAATGGCCATAAAATAAAATACCAAATTGTTTAAAGGTAAGGAAAAAAAACCCTATCCGATATGGGAGGAAGAAGTTCTTAAAAAAATTTCCCTTAGTCTGGTGGAGATCAAAATACCAAGAATTCACACCAGATGGACCAAGCCAGAGAAAAATGTGGTTAAGATAAATTTTGATGGTGCATCAAAAGGGAATATGGGTCCTGTTGGGGGGAGGGATCATTAGAAGAAATGATGGTGATTGGCTATATGCCTATGTTGGTCCATTAGGGAGACAAACTAACAATATGGTGGAGGCTAGAGCTCTTCTGTGGGGTGTCAACTTGGATAAGGATAGAGGGATCAAAAATATCCAGATTGAGGGGGATTCCCTCATTATTATTAATTATCTTAACAATAATAACACTATTAATTGGACCTAAAGAAATGTTCTTAGTGATGTCATGGAAATTTTAAAATTTTTTGACAAGGTTTCAATTAATCATACCCTATGCCAAGGTAATATGTGTGCAAATAAGATGACAAATTTTTTATGTACAAAGACATGATTACAAAATATGGAGTAAATGTGATGATTTTCCCTCATAAATCAATGAAGCAATTGGTAGAGATATACTGCACAAAAATTGATGATTCTTGCACGAGTGAGCATTGGTGTCACTTGAGTCGAGACAATTTACTTAAGGGGAGTAGTTTTAATTTATGTCTCAATGTTTAAAAAAAAATTAGCATTATAAGTGTGAGTAGGTGTGATAGGTTTTGCATTGTGAATATGGGTGGTGAAAGAATCAGGGTTAAACCGGCGAGTCAGGGTATCGAGGCTTTCAATCGCATTTTGTGGAAAAAAGTTAGGATTGGGAGTTTTGGCAATTTTATCTCTAAATTACATGGTTATGATCCTTCGCTATCGAAGGATTTTTGTATGGATTGGAATGAGGGAAATTTTATGGTGAGAGGCATGGAAATCGAAGTCATAGAGAGAACCATTTCTCAAGGTAAAGAGATGCATACGAAAGGGCTCAATATTTATAAAAACAGAACCCATAGGGACCACAAAATTGAGACTTTTTGTGGGTAAGGAAAGGTGTTATTTTTCACTTATTGTATTGTTAGATCTTGTATTCCAGGAATTTGGAAGGATGTGTGTCTCCAAATTATGAAGTACATTAATTTGGAGGGAAAATATCATAAAATTTACACACATCATATGTCTTTCCTTAACATGTTTAGACCTAAAATCATGGTGAGCATTTTGTTTTTCCTTTTCATGTCGTTGACTACTTATTAGAAGGATTTCCATAATGAAAAGGAAAATACACCTCTCCATGAAGGGCACATCCTTATGATTTATGAGAATGGGAAACCCATCCCTGTCATTTCCCTAAAAGATAAGGAAGAGGAGGAGGACATCTCCCTAGTAGAGTGCCTCACTAAGATGAGGGCCAAAAAAATGTCTATGTATAGGAATGTTGCAGAGGATGAAGGAGTGGATAAAGGAGTGGAAGGTAGAGGTGAAGCTAGCACTTCCAAGAACAAGGATATAGACAGTGGTGAAAAGTATCTTGAGGGGTTAATCAACAAGGTTCAATATTTGGATAGGGTTATACAGGCTATGGAGGAGAAAAATGTCAGCTATCAATAAAACATAATGGAATTCATTCAAGCTTCCAAAAAAATCTATTCAGCCCAGGTGAATTCTAAGCAGAAGATTATTGTGTTGGAGAAATAGGTCAAAGATTTGAGGGACAAGATGGACTTGATGGAGGAGGGCACGAAAAAGAGAAGGTTCAATTTGTGTATCAGCATCTCTGACAAAGATCTAGAATAATATATGAGTGAGATGAGAAAAGAGGAGGAACTCAACAAAGATAGTCATGTTGACAACAGGGAAGTTTCCCCCAAAAGTTAAATGATCTTCTGGTCCTGAACTGTTAGTGGGATTTTTGTGAACTATCTCAGCCTGGATTTTTTTTGTTATTTTGTTTGGTGCCTCTAGTTTTTTTCTCATGGTCTGGATTTTCATTGTAATATTTAAGCTTGTTTAACTCCTTATGGACCTTTCTATCTCTTTTTTGTTGGTTGTTTTCTGCTCCTTTTTTTATTTCCTCCTTTATAAGGCCCCTGGGAGTTGATCCCTATTTTTACCTTATCTAATAAAGATATATATTTCTACGGTTCCTCACCCATGGGGGTACAATCTACTCTAGATTATTCAAAATGAATCCTCAATATTTACATAGAAAAACTGGTTTCTACACATATAGGTGTATTTTTCTTTTCCTTCTATATTATTCAATTTTAAATTTCAAGTTTTAAAGTTAAAGTTCAATTTTCATAATATAGACATAGAATACACTCTTGTCTTTTAGATTTTACCTTAGACACCACTCCATAACTTAAGAAATCAAGTACTCAAGTACAAAAAATGTGTGTATACACACTTAGGTGAAGGATAAAGTGACCCCACAAGAATCAATACCATTATTCAATGAAAGGAAGACATTTATCCCACAAATTTTCACCAATAGTAGACAAATAAGTGCCCAAAAACTTGTGTTACTCCACATTCTCATATTGCATCCCACTCTTTAACAGGCCCTAATTTTAGCTCACTCGTACCTTGAAAAAAATACAATGTGACCTTGTCCCATGAATTGTTTTTACTTAATTCAAGAACCAAAAATACCTCTTAGAGGAAAAGAACCACAAATCCCTCTTTGAGGAAAATCATAAAAAGGTGTTGGAAAAAATAGAGACACAAAGAAAGAGTAAATTAAATTTAGAGATAATACCTACAATGATAGCTAGATGGAAAATATTATAGGAACAAGATTTGTTAGGAAACTATACACTATCCAAAGTGCATCAAACCCCATAAGGCATTTCCTATTAAAAAAAATTGGTTAAACATTAAAGAAACTCATGACATTGAATAATAAATTTTCCCTTTTTTTGTATTTAATTTTAATCTACTTAAATGAAAATAGACTAAGAAATGGGGAAAATTCATATCACACATCTCTAGTCAATGTTGTAAATTGATATGTAAAATTAAATGAAATGTTTTAATAATGTCCATAAGACTAAATAGTCTATGGTACCAAGAGATGTATTACATTGGCTTGTGAAAACCTGACCACTTACCATAAGGTTCATCTTAATTATAATCATGCAAAACTTCCAAACTCTTTTTGAGGTTGGATCTTGTTGGTGAAATAATTCATCATGTTGCAAATTATTGGTTTCCACCAATGGTCACAGGGATAAGCCCCTCCTTGCATATGTGGAGACTCCCATTATTGAATGTAAAATACCTAAAACTTTGGGGTGGTCGTTAGGCTAGGGATCACATAAGAAAATCCACTAGACTTGTGGCAAAGTTCTTATGCATAGTATAAGGGAGTAATTTGTAGTGAGGAGAGGTAAAGGGGAGTTATGGAAATAAGGAGAGAGAGGGTTAATGTTGTGAGTAGGCTTACAAAATTCACATACATCAACATAATTAGGTCCACATTCAATTAGAAGAACAAAATAATGAAAACAATGAAATACCAAAAAATCATAGACACGGGATTCTATTAATTCATCCATCAAATGCATAGACACATTTCTTGGTTTTGCAAGATTACCATGTTTACAAAGTTCAAAATTAGAGAGAGAGAGAGAGAATAGATAAATATAAGCATAGAAAATAGAAGAAATGTAAATTTTATTGCTTCATATAACAATGATAAATCTCAACAATATACAATCAATCAACTATTTCCAACCCTTAGGAATGGAGAAGACATTCCAATTTATAGTATTACAATTTTTCCTTTCATCTACCCCTCTCATGACCTTTCATCTATCCCCATCACTTGTGACCTTTTATATTCCTAGGATGTGAGTCTTTTTCTTATTAGTGAAAAATGAATCTTAAAATGTTAATGTTAGAGGTCACTTAAGTGAATATGACGAAATAGAAAAAAGTACATTCATAAGGGAAAATTAGAATATGGAGATAAAAGAAGGAGAGAGAGAAAAGGGGTTAACTAATATGATGAAGATGAAGCTTTTGTTAATGAAGAACTAGTCATTCATGATCCTTGAGGGGAGAGTTATTAGAATGAGCTCATGGCCTTTGAATTCTCTACTAAACCCAACAAATGTGTTGTCCTCTCAAAATTTCCCCTCTTTCGAAAGTCAAAAAATCAAAAATTTTGAGTTAACACCTTTTTATGATGTTCTAGTGAAGAGAAAAGTTGAGGAGTTAGGGAAAATTCACGGTTTTTGAGTCATTTTAGTGATTTATGGGTTTGTCGGACATTATTGATCCATATGTCCCAATTTTTGTCAGACCCTCTATTCCCTAATCAGGCCGCTTTCCCCAAAAATCTGTTAACTTTCGAGTCTATCGGAACTTTTTCTTCCAAATGTTCTAAGTTCACCCAGGCTTTCTATTCCCCAATCACCCACGTCGGCCACATCGGGCCCTTCGCGTACTTTTGTCTTATCTATCCCAAAAGCATATGTGCATTCCATCCCCACTTTGCCCGCATCATGCGCATCGGCTGAATCATGTTCACATCCCTCACATTTCTAAGTTCCTAGAATACCCATCCTCTTTTGGCCCGTGTTACCTGCATCACCCTCATCGAACGGATTATGTCTTCACGTCCCTCATGTCCCAAATGTACCAAAGACCATACAGGATAGTTTTTTCTGCTCTTCCCAATGCTTTCCTTTTTGAGTCGGTGCATATGAATTTAATGTGCATTCATAACCTTCTCTCTCCTAAAATGTCTATTTAATGGGACTACCCTCTACACATTTTACACACTACTTACTTACTACCATTCGCTCAAATCCTTACAACTAAGACCGTCTGCTCGTGCTCCCATTCCCTTTGCATTTTTCATTGTGAATTCTAGTTGTGGAGGTTGTTTCTCTATACACTGCTAACATGAAGATCAAATTTCAAGGTCAGGAACACATTTCACCACTCAAATCTTTTGTTCCCTATATCAGGGATAGTGAGGTTCATCACCTAGATTTTGGAGATTTTTGGAGCTAGTTGACTAACCCTAATCCTTCTCCCATGGCGCAAATGATCAAAGACAGTGGCCTTACATTTGCTATGGGTTTCTCGATCTCAGTACAATGTGTTGACACTGTGGTTACCTGTGGGGCTCACTTCAACCCTGACACGAACGAATTATCTAATGTGCACGGGGAACTGATTGCCAAACTAGATGTTGCTACCATTGTTGCTGCTATATGGATCCTAGAAATTGAAAAATCTGTTGTTATCTCTCAAGCTCAAGCACAAACTCTTTTCGAGTAAGACAATGGTAAATAAAAAGTGAGAATAGCAAAGTCATGGTTGAATAACCCTAAAAAGGGAGCATCTCAACTTTCCAAGGCACTATTTCAGGCTGATTTTAACTAAGAACTTTCTGATTTCATCATCTTGTTAGCTTGTGTCATGGGCTTAACCTCCACCAATGAATTTCACTTTTGGATGTTTCTGCTCATCAATATCATCTGTGAAGGTATCCAGAACATAAATTGGGCATAAATCATTTGCTTGAATTTGACAGAACAGTTGTCCAATGTGCAACAGACCAAGAAGTTCTATATGACTTCTTATGTATACCCTAGCAGCATCTCGGTAATCGTTTGGTTTCTCATACATCGAGGGTCAGAAGGTTGAACCCATTTATGCATATTGTCCTCAGTTCCACCCTTAAAACCAACAACCATAACTTCAAGAGGGTGAATGATGCTTTTACCATGTACATTGTGAGGCTTCTAGAAAGTGATACTTCTAGAAGATTTTCTAATGAGGTCATGAACCTGATAGCAAAATATGGAGCTTTCTTCATTCAGTTCAAAAGGTTTTTGTATATCAGGTTAGCCAGTTATGAGAACACACCACTCAAACTCCCTATGTTTTGTAATGATAAGATGGCTTTGATTGAAGTATGCAGGCAATTGGATAAGTTACATAGAACCTGCAAAGACATTGAAAATCTATGGGCTGCATTTCCCCATATCCTTGGTTAATTATACATGTAAAATAGCTTTGGATGCTCAAAACATAGAAAGTGCCCTTATTCCCATCATTGTTCACTTCTTCAGGCCCAAGACCTATTTTGATTTGAAGAGGTTCATTGAGCTAAATCTCATAATCAATTATCATCATAGATCATATACTGAGGACTACTGGGCTGATTGTGCAGATGACTTTGAAGCAAGGTGGTGACATTATGGCAGATTCTCTCTCCAACTGATAAAGGATCTCAATCTATATCAAATTCCTGAAGGACTTCAAGATGACAATGCAGACCTGTTTTTGTATGAATATGATACATTGATCAAGCATACTCCCTTGGAGGATCTGGACTGGTTCAAGAGGGAGAAGGATGACTTGGCTGAGATTCTAGCCCATGTCCTTATAAGAACTAAGGTCTGGTTTGACATAAGGGTCAAATAGCTTAAGAAGAACCCACGATAATCTTCCTCCAAAGATACTTCGACCCTTAGGAGGGAGTCACATACACCTAGCTCGGAGGTACCTGCACAAACTCCTCCTCCTTCCTGAAATAAATAACCTGAATCATCCACCCCCTTCTTCATCTACTCAAGTATACCAAAAGAAGGTGAAAGAGGTTAAACATGAGATGATTGAGGAGGATCCCCTATTAAAGCATTCATAACTACCTTCGGGGCCAGAGAACATCATTGTTGTCAGTGAAAGTGATGATAGTGAAGTACCAGTCCCTGCAGGAACTTTAAAAGCTATAATAGATAAAGAGAAGGAAGTGCATAGCATTGAACCTCCAAGTACCACTGATTCCTTTTCCCAAGAAGCTCTAGATACTCCACTCACATCTCTACTGGAAGCAACAGTACTAAGTACTTTAAGTGCCATGAGTTCTCTTACTCTTGGATCTCTTGCTCCTCCTTCTTCCTCCACTTTTGCATGGGTACAACCCTTGGTTGATAATAGGAAGAGGAATCCTTCTTCTCGATTGACAGGGAAAAATTTTGATGTTGTGGTAGCCTTGTTGGGCACTACTCCTTCTGCTCCTACAAATAGAACTAAAAAAACTTCAAGGATAGTCACAGATGTCCAAGCCCAGCAATTTCTAGAGATTTCAAAACCTAAGGTTAATAAGGCAGAACAAGATCTACTAGCCTCTGATCTGGAGCTTTCTAGGATTCGAATGGGAGAATCTACCCCTGAGAATGAGGTGCATAACCTCCAAGAAATAGTAACTAGAGTTATTGAGAGAGTAGAAAAAGGTAAACAGACTATAGAGCAGCTAGAGGAATAAGCTCAAATTCTTTCTAGCTTCATCAAGTCATTATTATCTAAGGACAAGGTTTTGGATCCTACTCCACTGACTGCCCTTCTGCCACCTATGATTCTTAATCAAGATGAAGTTCAAATCATTATATACATATATAGGTATTCCATCTATGGGAGAGATATGGAAGCCATGGTGGATGACATGATCATTATAGGTTTGAATTTCATTGTAGAAGCCTTCAAACTCAATGAGAAGGTGACTAATCTATAAAAAAATCTCTCCTCCGCAATTGGGAGCATGGATAAAGAACTTAAAATTTGGAGTAGCTGCATAGTGGATCTTCGCATGATGGGATGGGCTGATGAAAATATATTGGATGGCCAATAAGGTTTTTGATGATGCCAAAGAAAATTTATCAATTTCATGGGTTTTCAGCATGGAATGGAAAATAAAAGTTGTGGAGGAGGCTTTAGGAGAGTTGAGGAATAGTTGGCAGAAAGGAGAAGCCTTCAAAACTTGTGTTGTATCCACTTTCAAAGATATTCACTGTCACCTTCACGATGAAACTTCAAGTGTTCCTTTCTCCCTCCAAGAAATTAAAACTCAATTTAGGGGAATTTTTTAAAGAAAACTTGTTCAAGGAGGAATCAACTACCAAAGAGAAGATAAAGGATATTTTCTCTCTTCAATCTGCTATTGAAGAAGCTAATAAATAATACCATGCACACACTGAGTTTGATAAGGAGATGGAGAAATGCCTAGGTACTTGGACTCAAGCTACTATCAACACATCAGTCCCATGAGGCAGAGACCATAGCGAAAGCATTAAAAAATTTCATGAAATAAATCCTCAAGTTGGTGGGCCCTCCTCAGCAATAGGCATTTGTTTTCCCTTCCAGCTCCTCCCTTCCTTCTTTTTCTCAAATTAGGCTTATTGTAATTAGTTAAGGGTTTTGTGTCAAGCATCTCCTTAATTAACATTTTTAGTTAAAAGAAGCATTTACCAAGTGTAACTAATTTGTAAGTTATATAATGGGTTGTCTACACCATTCTGTGGGGGTTGAAACTTGGTTTATTTTTGAAATTTTTAAGGAGTAAAAAATCAATCAATACAAAAGATCTTTCTTTCTATGTCTATCTGGTCTTGTTCTTTCATTACTATTTGTTAAATGTTATTGAATCATTTATCTGTGTTACTTCAAGAAGCTTTGTATTCCTGTGGATGTAATTTATGGAACTTTGTGTCTTTGAAATAAACATCTTATTGTCTCAAATGCAAATGGTTTTGTTCCAAGTAATCATTCTGGCATGTGTAAGGAATTATTTTGTTATCTATATTTCTGTAGAATTCCTTTCCACCCCTTCCCACTACTTAATTCCTCTATCCGAGTTCATGTATCTGAATTCCCCATTAAGACTATACATTGTACATGTGTAAATAAGTTTTTTCCTTTAGATAAGGGAACCTCACCCATTAAAGAGGAGGGAATTTCTGTCCCCTGACTATTTTTCTCAATAAAGTCCTTATTTTATGGCCAATAAGATGCAAGTGCTATCATTTCTTCTTCTAGAATACGGATGTGGTTTAACACTTTGATCCATATTTTAGAAACATCATTAATAGCCTCACACTGATTAAACCATTTATTGTGATCTCTTAAAATGTTATAAATAGAACCTCTGATATTGCCAAGGGACTCCAGAGGTATCCTCATTTAAGGAGAGAGGATAATTTTTCCTCCTTGTTTACTAACTCTTGGAAAGAACCAATGAGTTACTCCGATGATGAATTATTTATGATTAAAAGGGATCTAAGTTTGTGAACACAATTATTGACATCATCCAAAATCTCAAATGCATTTCATTGACTAGAGTCAATTTCAAAGATGGAATATTTTACCATGTCATATCTAGCATTCACAGTGTGGATCCAAATAGGTACAAGTTCTCAGCAATGGATATGAACACATTCCTACTCACAAGAGTGTGGGAGTTTAGGAAATTCATCTCAGACACAAGTGGGGAAAAACCACATTCAAATGGATCTTCTCTTTTTCAATATTTTCCCTTGTTTTATTCACTTACAAAATGGTGGTAAAGACATACTTGAATAGATAGAACCTTGTCATCATGAAAATGTGCAACAAGTAAATTAAAAATTTCCAAGCACGACAACTATACCCATGTTGCCAAAAGTTTCATGTCATATCATTCCCAGGTACACCAATACCACAAACTCAGTACAGTGATCTCCTGATTGATGTTACCCTCATCCCCTAGGTGATTTAGGAAATTCCATTCATTCTCCCCTAGGTGATTTTAGGAGTTCATTAAAAGTTGCAACCTTCAGGTTAGTTGTGGGAAGGCTTATCACTAGCATTCCTAGGATTGGAGAAACCCCATGGAGTGAAGCAGAAAATCCAAAACAAATGTGGAGAAAATTCAAAGTCATTGGGACATCATGGAATCGATTCAGAAAGATTCTACAAGGACTTGGAGAAGTTGGGGTAGTTTCACCAAACTTAGGGTTCACAGGCCCTAGGTAGTGCACAAGCCAAAATAGTTGTTGAACTTCCGAAGGTGATTCTAGGAGCTCCAGATAGAGTTAGGAGAAAAACAAACATATTCAAAAAGTTAATTCTACTCCCTACAAAGAGGTGAAATTATTTTTTTTTCACAACACTTTGGCATATTGCTTCTGTAAACAGTTTTTCTCATGCACAAGTGGAGTACCAAATAAAATATCTGATTTTTAAGGGATCACATGGATTAATAAATACCTTATACCCAAACCATTTGATTTCAAATGTCATTTCCAATCAAGATCATATAAAATTTCATTAAAAATTTCCATCGGGAGCTCAAGTTATCGTCGTTTCAAGTTGTCCTCTTAGAGCGAGTTCAAGAGTTAGTCAAATTTTGGGGAGGACATGTTTCAATTGCAAGAGCCTGGCGGGATTTTGTGTCCCTCACATCCCTATAGGTTAGGGACATGAACCATCAAAAAATTATCCTAGCCCCCATATGACCTCTGGATCATCATGCGACCTCCAGGATCGCCATTTCAACCCCCCAGGTGCTTGGGGGGAGCTCAAATCCTCAACCGGCTGATCACTACCACGTGTCATCACCAGGAGCACCATGGAATTTTACGTCCCTCAAATTTCATGGACATAAACATTTAAAACTTCTCCTAGCCCCTAAGGGATACTTCTGGTCACTTGTATAACCAGCTTGTAGTCCCTCATTGCTTTAAAGTTGATTTTTAGCCTTCATTCCCTGTCATCGGATCTTTGCCACGTGTTATCACCTTGGTCACTGTGGAATTTGATGTCCCTCACGTCCCCTCATAGTTCAAGGAAATAAAACATTGAAAAATTCACCCATCTCCCTTCTCATATTTATTTCCAAAATTTAAAAAACTCGTTTGTTTCCTGCTTCTAACATCTAACACTCTTGTGTATGGCTTCATTCCACGATAGCTCTAAAACTTGCTCACACCATTGATGAACCTTGAACCGGCTCAACCATAGACACCAAATCATTAAAAAAATAAAAAACATGTAGTTATGTGAATAAATATTGATAAAAAAAAGAACGAACAAGAAGAAGTTTGAAAATCTTCATTGCCATGAAACCGAAAATTGAAGAAATCTTACAAACTAGTGCACGGATTGAAAAATCGTCTGTTACTGAGTTATTTTCTCTTGAAGTCCATTAAAAATAATATTCAAACCTCCCATTCATAGCAAGGAATTCTCACATCAAATAAATTTTTCTTCCGGCTCCACGAAGAATAAAGCTCAATTTCCTGTCAAATTGGCAACCAGATCGAAGAGAAATTTTCACCAGTGAGACAAGAAGAAAAAACCTATCGCAATGGAGTTGATTTCATCACAAATGGAGAAAAAAACAAAATCTAAAAATTTTAAGTTCCATAAATTGCTACCATGGCATAGTAGTGTAAAAAAATCAGTGAGCTACCTCTCTGCTTCTCAAGGTTCCAGTGGGCAAAATTGCACAAAAATTGGAGGGAATGATCATTGAAAAATCTAGTTTCACATGAACTAGTTTTTGTGCCATTAATTCCCTATTTTTTATGGATATGGAGGGTTATGTTTTTTGTCAGTATTTTCCCCCACTGATGAAAATATCATTTTCCCACTTGTTCAGACGAAGGAATTACTCAAAATGTAGAGCGTGGAATCCTGAATATAAAACCTAGATTTTTCAAGACCTATTTTGTCGTAATCTGACACCCCCAGTACACTTACTAAAAATATAATTCCTTCCTAAATAGGGGTATGTTGCTTTAGGTAAGCCACCATTTGAGGAGGCTACAAATAAGGTAGTGATCACAGAGGGAGTATCATAGGAAAAGGTCATAAAAAAGGTCAGCTCGGCTCGCAATTGACACTTACTAAAAATAGTAAGTGGCTCCACAAGCCCTTGTAATAAATAGCCAATTGGTCCAAAAGGTGAGAGGAACACATTAAGAAAAAATAATTCAAGGTACCATAGCCAATTGAGGTCGGGAAAATTTAAACTATGGCACTTACTAAAAATAGTAAGTTGCCCCATCTGTACTTACTAAAAATAGTAGCTTGTTCTCAAAGGCCAAGTTTGGCATAATGGGACATAGAGGCATGATCATTCACGTTAACATCCTCATTCTCAATCATCCATGGGAATTTATCATAGGGAATTTGAGGTCCATCTCAGGGAACCAGACAATGGTTTTCAGCACTCACTAAATAGTTTGGGTCACGTGTATCATACGTAGGTTAGGAGTTTGTGGTCATCAGCGGAACAATTCATTCAACTTGGCAATAATTCATGAGATAATTTGAAGGATTTTCTTAGGGTGTAAGGAGTTCAAAAGATTCAGAGTATCACTGCACTTGAGTTTTCAATCAACAAGGATCTGTAAACTTTGTCAAGGGTGACATCCTTTCTTTTCCTCCTCCTTCTTCCCCCCCCAACATTCTCTCTCCTCTATGTTCTAGTTTTGTGTTGAGGGTTTGCACTTTTTGATATGTCTTAAATTGACTTTAGAGACATGATGTAAAATTTAATTCACCTTATTTTTATAAAAGGGACTTAATATTTGAATAGGAATATGAATAGTCTAAAGTCAAAATCAGGAATATGAAAGAGCATCATGAATATGAGGATTCAAGTTTAGCACTATAAATTGTAATGAGCTCTTAATTCCAAGGGGTTCTAATTATGAAATTATTCTAGATGGTTGTATTCTTGTAAGTTCGTGGGAGATATTTTTCTCACATATGAGTGAAAAGAGCTAGCCACTTTTCCCCCAATTCTCAATGTCTTACATTCTCATACTATGTAAAAAAACTACTTAGGCATCAATATAAGGAGTTTCAAGCCTTTTTGACTAAGGGATTTACTAATACTTTGTTTTCATTAATTCCTAATTGGTCTTGTTGTTGTTTGTAGTATTGTTTCTTCATAATTTTAATGCATGTGATGAAATTTCTTGCTAGTGTGTGTAGGAATATGATTTTCTACCTGCAACATTTGTTCTCCTACCTCTTTTCTCACTCCTTTTTCCCACTCTTCAAACAAATTATTCCCTAGAAATAGATTGCTATATTTTCCACAAGGTCAATGGAGTGCCCCTGTTGGATCTCCAGCCAAAAAACCACCAAGAAAATACACCTTTAATCTCACACGCATATACGGAAGTTGTATCGTTTAAGTAAATGGACTTAGATTCCCAGAGCATTGGAAAGATAACCACCAATTTGTCCCTGAATTTTTTTTTCCCAAAAAATTTTGGTGCCCACCACGAGGAAGATTTAGCAGCATTTGCACCCAAAATACGACTGCAAGGTCTGAAAATCAAAACAAAGAAAATCAGATTTAAAAGGAAAATCATTTTTTGAAGGTGACTCCATCAAGGAATGAAGCCTTGTCACGTTCATTTCCTACATCATGAAGAATTTTTTAGATTGGAGTGAAGTATCAATGAGTGACAGTGAAGAAGAAGAAGAAGAAGAAGATGTATGTTCGAAAAATAATATTGTTAATCAGCCATGGTTTCGAACTAGTGTTGACAAAGGAAAGAAGAAAGAACCTGTCACCGATGAAGAGGAATGGATTCAAAGGAGACATAAGATAAGGTGTGAATCTTGAGAATATGCCAAATTATTACACGAGATGAACGAACAACTTGAAGCAGCCCATAGTGAGGAAGAAGAATAGGAAATTTGTCCTATAGAGGAAGATCTTGAAGATCATTCGTACCATAGGGTTTTCATACCTAAAAGGTTCTTGAAGGTCACTAAAGAAAATCCTATCCTTGCACCTTCTGATGAAGATAAAATCAGCATTCAAGAAGATGAAAAAATATGGGACGATGCAAGATCCTCTAAAGAATATTTTTGCAACCTTGCCATCTCACTACAAAATTGAGAACATTATCTTTCTTCCACCACTCAATAGATGAATTCCTTGCATACTGTGATGAAGAAATGAACATCTTGAAAAGAGAATATGTGGAAAGACTTCAGAGCATAATAAAAGGAAATTCTACCCCAAAGTCTTTGATGAAATTTCGAGGTATGCTTTAGCTCTACAGATAAGTTATGAACATCTTGAAGCACTGCATCAAATGGAGGAAGAAGACGAGATGCACCCTATGGAGGATGACCCTAATTGCTAGCCATATTATGAGTTTTCCATTCTAGGAATATTCTTGGATTCTTCTGAAGAAGATATTATCATGGAACTTTCTAATGAAATCCAAAGCAACGTCATGGAGGAAAAAATAGAAGAGAAGCATTTGGCTTGAGTCACAGCCCATAGAGGTAGTAATATATTCAATAAAGGAATATCCTTACTACATAATGGATGATCTAATGCTCTCTAAATACTCCACCAATGATGAAGAAGATAACCAATTCAAAGTAAGCATAGATGACCTCTTTTCAAGTTTTGATCTTTCAATTAATGATGAAATAGAGAGATGTGAAGAAGTGCGAAAAATTCACCCAACATCATGGTCTAAAGATGATGAATTAAAGATGGTCATAGATAATATTCCCTCCTATTTTAATTCTTCAAGTGATGTAGAAATTTCACATGAAGAAATGGAGGAAGTCAAAGAATCAAACTCTCTTCCCAATGCAATCATGAATGATCGAATGGAAGAAGCTCACTCTCTTTTCAAATCTGAGGAGGACAAAAAATTTAAACACAATCTCTACTGACTCGATGAAAAAAATCATCATCACGGTGAAAAAAAATCCTTTCATCTTTCACCTTAGCAAAAATATTCAATAAGGGATGGTCAATATGTAGCTGAAAATTCTTCTCATACTACTGCCCTAACATGGTTCTATGCTTCTTACCAAGAATAAAATTATATGGATTTTATGCTTGAAGGAGTTCCCTTCCCACGAAGCTTAGAGATCTTCTCCTTTTCAATAGGTGTCATGAATCAAGTATGCCCGTGTTTACAAGAAATTGAATCTTTGGAAATGAAAATCATGGAAGAGGAGAACGAGAATGTTTTAAATGAATCATAGGCCCATATGGATCATATTTTTAACCATATCCTCGAGGAACAACAAGAATATTATTCTAATGAATATAAAAAATGAGTCTATGGAAATTTCAGAAGAACTATCTGTCCAAGATATCTTGAAGGTTGTGGAAGAAAATGAAGATCCTTAACTTAGCCTTGAACTCTTATTTTGGGCTATGGAGATACAAGACATGTATGAATCAATTTTTTCTTCCTATTTTGGTGGACAAAGTTTTGATGTTTAGATAGAGCAGTTGGATAATCTTGATGACTTCCCTAATACTACGATTGATGAGAATGGACATGAAAGCATGTCTTTTTCTTCCACATCATGTGATGAAGTATGTGAGCGAAAAAGAAGAAACTTTAGTGAATCTCCTTTGGACATCTCCATTTTTGAAGAAAACACCTTCGCCATGGAAGAAGATAATAGGGAAAACATTGATCTAATTTGCATTGAAGAAATTTATTTGGAACATGGCAAAAATCTATAGCAATGTTGGGAGTATATTCAAAACCAACTTGCTCCCACCATTTTGGAATGGTCCATCAATGCAAAACAATATTTCATATGGAAAAATTCAATGAGGGGTAAATAATGCTTACAAGGCCAAACCAAAAGCTGCAATTTTGAAAATAATATCAAGATGGACTCTGAACGAATGCATATTGGCAATAATTTCTCTCAAAAAAAAAGCAGGAGTATGCATGATTCTTCCCAAATGATCCAAAATCAGACTGCACTCACCTTACTCCAAGATCCTATTCATCTTGAACATGTTCCCATGCTACAAAAATATCTTAAAGATGGTGAAGACCTTTGGCTCAATGATTTAACCTCCAAAAACACTTGTTCAGAGAAGCAAAGCAGGATGTTCAGGGAAGTTTCTGAATGGGAAGAAAACCAGTTTGTTCTCACTCCTTCCAAGTTGTTTGTTGATATAAGAGACAATTTGAAGTTGCAATTCAAAGAAGATGAATGTTTTCATGACAGAAGTAATTTTCCCACTCTCGAAGACATGGAGGGATGGTGTCTCATGATTGCGGGACATCAAGAGGAATCTTCAAAATGTAAAAGCTTCAAGACATTAACCAAATTTTCAATGGATGAAGGAAAATTCTCAATACAATATGAGTACAAGGATGGAATCATGATCAGTAAGTATTCTTCTTCTCAAGCCATGCAAGGCCATCAAAAAAGTATGGTTTGATCAAATAACAGTTTTTATGCTTCAAAGGTCAGACTTCAATCCGTTATCTCATGATGGTGTGTTCTTTTCTAAACCCATTTCTGGGTATATGTATATTATTTCCCTGCCTATATAGTCCCCCCCTTGTATTAATTTACTTTTGTTGGTGTGTGTATTTCCTTTTGGCTTGTGTTGTGTGTTTCCCTTTCTCCTTGTTTTGTGTGTGTTCTCTCTCTCTCCTCTCTCTCTCTCTCTCTCTCTCTCTCTCTCTCTCTCTCTTCTCTCTCGCTCTCTCTCTCTCTCTCTCGCTCTCTCTCTCTCTCTCTCTCTATCTCTCTCTCTCTCTCTCTCTCCTCTCTCTCTCTCTCTCTCTCTCTCTCTCGTACATTGTACATGACTCCACAGGGACCAATGGATAAGGTATTGGCCTTTGTTTTGAAATGTTGATATTCTGGGATTCTCCATTTCATGTATTTTTTATGCTCAGTCCATGTCATGTCCCCAAGCTAGAGTCAGTTATTTTCATGCAAATGTGCAACAGGGAAATCAAACATTCCAAGCACGAAAACTATACCCCTATGCCAAAAAATTCATGTCATATCATTCCCATGTACACCAATTCCACCCAATCAATACAATGATCTCCTGATTGATGTTACCTCATCCCCCTAGGTGATTTAGGAAAGTCTATTCATTCCCCCTATGTGATTTTAGGAGTTCATTAAAATTTGCAAGCTTCAGCAAGTTGTGAGAAGGGTTATCACTGGCATTCCCAGGACTTGAGCAACCCCATGGAGTGAAGTACAAAATCCAAAACATATGTGGAGAAAATTCAAATTCATTGGGAATTCTTGGAATCGATTCAGGAAGATTCTGGAAGGACTTGGAGAAATTAGGGCAGTTTCACCAAAATTAGGGTTCACAGGCCTAGGTAATGCACAGACCAAAATAGTTTTTGAACTTATAAAGGTGATTCTGAGAGCTCCAGATAGAGTTAGGAGAAAAAATAACATCTTAAGAAAGGTAATTCTAATCCCTACAAAATGGTGAAATTATTTTTTCTCACAACACTTTGGCGTATTAGGTCTGCAAGTAGTTTTTCTCATGCCAAATAAAATATCTGATTTTCAAGGATAAAATGGAGTAATAAATACCTTATATCCAAACCATTTGACTCCAAATGTCATTTCCAGTCAAGATCATATAAAATTTCATTAAAAAATTCCATCAGGAGCTCAAGTTATCGTCATTTCAGGTTGTCCCCTTAGAGCGAGTTCAAGAGTTAGTCAAATTTTTGGAGGACACGTTTCAATTCCAAGAGCCTGGTGGAATTTTTTGTCCCTCACATCCCTAGAGGTCAAGGACGTAAACCATGGAAAAATTTTCCTAGCCCCCATATGACCTCTGGATCCTCATGCGACCTCCAAGATCACCATTTCAGCCCCTAGGTGTTTGCGAGAGCTCGAGGCCTCAACCATCTGATAGCTGCCATGTCTCATCACCAGGAGCACCATGGAATTTTATGTCCCTAAAATTTCATGTCCATAAACATGGAAAACTTCTCCCAACCCCTAAGGGAGACTTCTGGTCACTTGTATAACCATTTTCCAACCCCTCAGTGCTTTAAAGTTGATTTTTAGCCTTCATTCCCTGTCATCAGATCTTTACCATGTGTCGTCACCTTAGTCACTGTGGAATTTGATGTCCCTCACAATTCAGGGAAATCAAACATTGAAAAATTCACCCATCTCCCTTCTCATATTTATTTCCAAATTTTAAAAAACTCGTTTGTTTCCCGCTTCTAACATCTAACACTCTTGTGTACGGCTTCATTCCACAATAGCTCTACAACTTGCTCACACCATTGATGAACCGAGGAAATCTGTGCATGGTTTACAGAGTAACACCTTGGGTCCTTGTTCTCCTGAATACTCTCTTGAAACAATGCTCTCCTTAAAATGCATCCAAGTCCTCATCATTTCCCTCTTTTGGCTGAGGTGGTGTAGTTACATGCTTAACTTCTTCCTTATTTGGAGGTTGTCTCCTACCTTTTTGTTCCAAACCACCACTATCTCCATGCTCTTCTTCTTCATCATCTACTTGAATTGTTTTTGTGGGCTTAGGTGTTGGAACATTTTCCATTATATGCTTACCCTTTTGCAGCCTTGGAAGCACGAACTCATTCTCCACATACTTAGTGTTCTCTAACTTGGGTTTGAGTTATAAGTACACAAGCATTGCTCTGGTGTCCCCAACTTCCAAGCTTATAGGCTTCATGCTTATATTATCTAAAACAAGCCTTTAAATGTAGGAATTCTTCCCTGGATATACATATTTCTTTCTCAGAGTGTGGTAGTTGTAATATACATTATCTGCATTGAAGGTTAGGTGGTGTGCATTATAAAACCAGTAAGCTAATGGCTGGAAATATCTTACTAGGAAGGCATATGGCAGTTTACACCATGGGCTCCAAGCTTCGTCCTTCATCACAAATTGCGCGATGAAAAAATGTTGATAAAATACAAACTGAACTTCCTTACCCACCACCGAAGGAAAATCCTTGGGTATTCTTTGAATGCTGTAGAGAGTCTATCATACCACATCTCTGCCCTCTACTTGAATGGTCCACTCATTGATCCATTACACAAGTACATGCCAAATATTTCTGTCGGTGACATTTGTTTTGTGGGGTACTCCCAAATCTTCTCCTTTGGCCCATCATGTACCCCAATCTCCATAAATACTAAAGACAATAATATAGCACCAAAACTTATTCTATAACCTGTCTGTGCTTCTTCAATGATTGTCTTTGCTATGTTTTTTGTAATATTGTAGACCACTCCTTAAGAAATTTTCTTTGCAATGTGTGACCACATTGTGTTTACCTGCAACCACCTTCCTTGGTCATTCAACTTTGTTACAAGATGTGCAGCTGCCTGCACTACTGGGTACTTTTTCAATTTGTCAATGTACATGCCACGCGGACCTTTAGTATACCCAATCTCTTTCCTTATCTCTAGGATTGTGGCCTTATCAGTTAAATCACTATCCAAATTCAACCCTAAGGCCCTTAGTCATGTCACTGTTGAAATCAATGCAGTTGTGATTCTTACCCTCCGTTCAGTGAAGTAGAAGAAGTCCTCATGGACTTTTCTCATCAACCACCAATATAATGCTTCATAATTCCCAAAATATGGCAGCTCATACAGTTGGTAGACTCCATTCTGCTTCAGAAACTTCTCACCAGTGTCATCATATACTAGCATATCCTCTATCATGTGCTTGTTCATTTTCATTCTCAGCAACGCATTGAGCTCCTTCTTATTATTTGATGTTCGATGGTTGTAATCATTGATTTTACATTGGTGGATATGGAAATCCCATTCTTGTCCCACAATCACGCCCTCTAGATACTGCATTTCTGAGAAATTACTCTCGGAAGCAATTTCTTCTTCCACTTCAACCTTCTTCTTCCCTTTATCTCCTGTTGTGGGTGCTTTCTTTAGTGCCATTATGAAAACATATCTCTCTTTTCTTCCTTCTGTAATCAAGAAAGTCCAAACCCTAGTTTAAATCTCCATGCCCTAGTGGAAATCACATGTCCTTATCTTGTTTGTAATGCGTCTACTTTTCTCAAACCCTTCTCCTATGAGAATGTAAGCTTCTCCTACACACAACCCTTCTCTCCACATGTGATTTCACACTCTTCACATCTCAACATGATTGATTCAGATCATTCGAACTTAACCCTTTTCAAATTCTCTCAATTGTAACAATAAAAATGAACTCGCATCCCTGTCCTTATATATAATTTTAAAAATCTAGTGCATTTATTGCTTCTTCCACCTACCAACAATCCTCTCATTAATTGACCATTTTCATTATTTTTTCACATGGTACATCTTTACACCTAAGTTATAACCTTCTAGCGCACCCTTCTACCTTTTGGCTATAGACTTCTCTTTAGTGCATTTCCATATGCCTATGAGTACCTCATCACTATGCACCTTCCACTGGTAGTATTCCTAGCCTCTACTTACCTCACATTATACTTGTTTCTTCATTCATCTCTCTCTATGGTCCCCATGTGTCTATAAATAATCACTCTTTTTTGTAATTCTCCACCCTTGAATAACACCCGTATATAGTTCCTTTCATGTGTACTTATTTTCAATAGTCCTGTACCTAGATATCAACAACCTTACCCCACACTAAGGGTATGTGCAGTCCTCTGTGCATAAAAATTCTTCAGATAGTAATTAGCTTTTGGTATGTAAATGTGACTTATGAAAAAAACACACCAACTAAATTGATAAATCATAGTGACAAAGAAGGAAACACATTAAGGGAATGCAGAATAGAAAACCTAATCTAAATGGTAACACTACCTTATGGCAACCACCAAGAAGACTTATTTATAGTAGGGCTTCATCCTACTCCCGTTGAAGTAACCGATGTAACCATATTCCATCAAGTTCCTCTAACTAACAAGCACCTTTTTCAAGTATGTAAGTGATAACATATGGCCCCAGCCAATGTACCTTGAGTCTCCCTGGATGGAACAAAAATCTTAGAATCATAAAGGATCACCATCTTTCCTATCTCAAGTCTATTTATCCCTGATGTGCCTATCATGCCATGCTTTCTACCTGGCCTTCTCTTGTTTTTGACTCCAACATGTTATGGCTTCATCACTCATCCAATTTGATTAAGTTTTTCAATCCATTCTTCTAATGCCTTCTCATCAGCTAGACCTCCATTGCATGCAATACACAAAGAAGGTAACATAAATTCCATAGGAAGAACTACTTCTACACCAAACACTAATTGAAATGGTGTGGCTTTGTTCAACCTTTTATATGTTGTCTGATATGCCCAAAGTACTATGCAGATACTTTATCATCCCAATCCTTTCATCCAACATCACAGATTTTTATCAATGTCTGGCTCACATTTTTTTTGAAAGCCTCAGTCAGTCCCATTTTCTTGAGGATGATAGTGTGTATTTTTATGGTGTGCAATCATAAATTTATACAATAAAATTCTAATTCTCTCATTACGAAAATGTGTGCCCCTATCACTGGTCAAACTTAAAGGACATCCATAACTTGTAATAATATTTTCCCAAAGAAACCTAGCTATTGTAGATATTGTACTATCCTTTTTTAGGTGTTGACTTCTTCCCACCTTGTCAGATAATATGTGTAAGTTATGATGTAGCATGATCCAATTCTGCATGCAACTGGTGAAATAGGACCCACAAAATCTATAGCCCATTTCTCAAATGGTTCTGCACTAGTAATGGGTCTTAGAGGCATTTCATCTCATTGAACTAGTTTCCCAAGGCATTGACAATGATCACATGCCTTACAAAATTCCTTACAATCTTTATATAGGGTCTCCCACCATAATCCAGTGAGTAGAATCTTGTGCACAATGGCATCGCCTAGCATAGTGGCCACTTGCAATACCACCATGAGCTTCTTCCATAATATTTGGTGCACTCATGTTCCAATACAAAACGGATGTAGTACTTCATCCCGACCTAATTTGTATAGGTCACCGCTAATTAACATATAGATGGGCTGCATCATATAGCAAGTTGTTTCTTCTCCAAGGATTTCATTCCTTCTTGTGCCATACCTATTTGTAGAAAGATAGAAATTTCCTCTAGGTCTGATTGGTGCTCATTGTAACCTGTATAACTGTGCATCTAGCATGGTATCTTCAATTGCCTATGTGCTTCTTCTCCTGACTATTATTCTGGATAGATGGTCTGGTCCAAAATTACTTTTCCCTGGTTTTACCATAACTGTGAAATCAAATTCCTAAAATAAGAGTCACCCATTGACATATGTGCCCTTGTAGAATAGGCTTGTTTACTAAATACTTTAATGCCATGTGATCTGTATAAAAGATGAATGGTGTAGCTAGTAGGTATTGGTCAGAATTTATGTAGCACATAGATCATTAACAAAGCTTCACGCTTTGTAGTTGTGTAATTCTATTCTGCAGGAGTTATCTTTCTACTAGCAAAACATATAGGATGATCTACAATACCTTCTCTAGGTTGAGTCAACACCGTGCCAATGGTCATGTCCAGAGGCATCAACATGTACATGAAATGGTTGGTCCCATAAAGGAAAATGTAGAATAGGCGTGGTAGTAAGTTTTTCCTTTAATGTCTCGAATGCGCACTGCTGCGGTTCTCCCCAGTAGAATATACCTTTCCCTTTCAGTAACTCTTCCAATGGTGTGAGACAAATTTGGCATATCCTTTGATAAACTTCCTGTAATATCCTGTATGACCCAAAAATCCATACGCACTTCACTCTGACTAGTAGGCTCTATTACGCCTATAATGACTGCAACCTTGGCTGGATCAACCAATAAACCTTCCTTACAGATTATGTGTCTTAACAGTATTCCAAATGGTGTAGCAAATATGCACTTCTATGATGTTCAAAGAGATACTCAATTGTCTACATCTTTCAAACATTAAGCACAGATTGTCACAATGATCCTTAACTAATCCATACACCGTCCAATCATCTAAATAAACCTGTAAGAAGTTGTGAATAAATTCCTTGAATGCTTGAACAACTATGCGTGAAAATACATAGCACGACGCATTTTTCAGACCAAAAGGCATTACAGTATAGGAGAAGCTACCCCATTTAGTAGTAAACGTAGTCTTTTCTTGATCCTCTTGGGAAATCCTAACCTAATGATACCTAGAGAACCCATCTATAAACAAATAGATCTCACACCCTACAATTCCTTCTAGTATTTCCTCATTGAATGGCGTAGGAAAGGGATCAGTCACACATGAAGCATTCAGCTCCCTATAGTCCACACAAATCCTAATCCATCCATCCTTCTTGATACTAATCACCATTAGACTAACCCATTCTGACTCATCAAGGGGCTTGATAATTCCAGACTTCAACATTTTGTCAATCTCTTCTTTGACCTTTTCACGTAAGTTGGGGTTCATCCTGTAGGGTCTCTTTCTAACTAGGCACACACCCTCTTTAAGCTTTATCTTCATCTCCCCTAATGATTCATGCACACCTTTAAGTTCATGGTACCCCCTAGGGAATAAGTCCTGATAATCCCTTAGTAACTCTATGATTTTTTCCACTTCAGAGTCTTGACCAATAGTCCCCAATTATGGCTTCCTTAGGCTCAGCATCTAATCCAATATTCACCTTCTTTATCTTCATAGGTTCATGATAGGCATGTGTGCGGTCATATATGCACTGTCTAATACCTCATGCCTACCTGTTAAATGGTTTACATCCAGATTTTCTACTTCTTCGTCATCCACTAAGCTAGACCATTTTTCCTTTTTCTTTCTCAAATAAAGCACGACAAAGTAGTGTGGCATCGGCCTCTGTTTAATCAACAAGACGTGAGCTACTGAGTTTCCTTCATCTAATAATGCCTGAAGGAGTTCTTCAACCTTTTCACTATCTCCCATAGTTAAGTGCTTTATGAATTTTAATGCTTCTTCCACTGGAGGATTTATAGAGAAGAAGTCAAATGTCTGAGGCCATTCCTAATTAAATCCACCAATTTCCAGTCTCTCTATGGAGTTCTGCATATACATACCAAGCACGCACACATCCTTGTAAAGTGGAATAAAACCTGTGCACCCATAGTGAAGGTGGTAAAGCTTCCTGCCCTTCTTCCTAGAGTCTCTCACACTTTTGAATGTGGTGTTGAACAAGTTGATTACCATGATAAGTGCAGATTTGAGTAGGTGTATTTCTCGTGAAGAACCTAGTAGTAAGAGTGATCCTAATTTCATTCCATCCTACAAGATTATCCTTTTGGGCCACCCACCAGCATGTCTATTGTCCCACGTAGTGTATATGCTAGCATATTTATTCTTTCTAATGGGTTCTATCCATTTTTCTTCCATGACGCACAAGAATACCATAGGATCTCCTTCTCCAGTGTAACAAGGTGCCGAGTTGTTACCTATCCTCCTGACATGATGCAGTTTGCTGCCTCTAGGAAATATGCTCTTTACTTCGAGCCCTACCAACTCATAAGTGCTATGAGCCCAATTATCACAAGCAACACTTGTAGTATTGTTATTAGACTGTGCATCCTCCCACTAAATTATTCCTTCTTTAGATGGCTCAAGTACTTTTGGATCCTGGATGGCGCGTACATAAATCCTATTGAGATCTTCTTCACTTAAGGGCTCAACATAGGGTGTAGATTTTCCATCTGTTAAAGGGATAATAACTCTCTCCTCCTTGTTTTCAAAACTGGATATAACCCTTGTTGAACCGAAGATCAACATTATTTGCATAGCACCAAGGATGCCCCAATAGAGCTGGGGAAGCTATCTGAATCTTCCAGTGCTAAAACCTCAAAGTCTCCAATGAACTTGGCTCCTTGTATGGTAATGGATGCATCTTTCAAAACTCTGATGAGGAGTGGCCATAGTCCACTTAGCCATGAACAATACATTAGAGGATGGTTGTAATGGGGGTCTTCCCATTTGTACCCATGCATCTAAAGTAAGAACATTGACTTTCAGTGCCTGTATCAATCAGTATATTACCTCAATAGCCACTCATCCACAACAACATTTAGAGTGATTTCCTTGTCATAATCTAGGCTATGAGGGGGAAGATTCACACGCAGTATCTATCGTCCAGTCTCAATACTTGCATTCAGATTGTTTCCCTTTAACCAATCCCCTAACAATGGAATGATATTTTCCTGGTGCAACATTTTACACACTTCTCTTAAGTCATATATATCAATTTGGACCATCTCTGATACTTTATTTTTCTCCATCTTCCATGATTTATCTTTTAAGTAATGTATCTCACCCTGAAGATTCCTGAGAACTTCCATGGTTTCCTGATAAACCTCCTTCTGATGGGTAGGATCTGGGTACCAGTGCATGTAGAACCTCCTCCTTAGTGATGGTAGGCTTCTGTTGCAATGCTTCTTTGGTGTGTACTGCCTCAGCGTGCGGTCATGATCTTCACTTGCAATGCCTCAGACTCTACTTCCAACTTAGGCATCCACTGATTTTCAATAGCATGTTGTATCCTAACCATCCATGCACCTTTGTTTTCTTGTTTATGTTGCTTACTAAGATGCTCATACAAGTCTGAGCACTCCTCATAGCTATGGTTCTTTCCACAAAAAGAACATGTAATATTCTGAGGACATTCGCACTTGTAGTGGTCAGGATATCCACATTTATAACATGTTCCATGAGGGAACTCACTCCTTCAACTACCATGGCCTCATCCTCTGAATCCACCATGGTATCCTCGACCTCTGCCATGACCACCTTCAAAATTCCCTTCATTCTGATCATAGCGTACCTGATTGTGATCCCAGTATTAATGCTCGTTCTTGCCCTTAGAGTTATTTGAAACTCTTGTCTATCATACACCAATATCTATAGCATCATGGATCTAACCAATCAGCTAGAAGTCTTCCATGTCATGAGTCATGGACGTACAAATTTTAAAGTAGCTTGAAATTTTCTTCCTTATCACACGTTGTAATAATGGGTAGTGGCTAGCATCATGGTTTAAATGGCATATCTCACAATCCAACAATAATGAGCGTATTGATCTACGAGGACAACTATCCTTTGTGTGACCTTCTACTTCACAATCTATACACCAAATCCATGTGCGTATCTCATGTGCTGAATTTGCTAATAGTTTCTCCAACTGTTTTGCCATAGGTATGATCTATGCTTCTGAAAATGGGCTCACCCTAGTATCTATGCTTCCAACTACCTCAGCGCATAAGGCTACTTCAAGTTCTTCACATGGATTAGTGTATGTTTTATGTGATAATGCTCTCCTAAAAGGGGTAATCAGGCCCTCAACAAACCATTGTGCATGTTGGCTTGTGTGTATGTCATAAGAAAGCTTAGATAGAAGTGTTTTAAAATGGGCATCATACTCTCTGACACTTTCACTAGTTCTTTGCTTAGTATCATTGAGTGCACTTATACTCTTCTACTCAAACTCAAGGATGTGAAACTCTTTAAGGAATGCATCTTTTAAATTTGCATCATCTACGCAAGTTTGATCATGGTCAAACATTTTGTACCAGCTGTGTGCGTGCCCTTGTAACGTAGTAGCAAATTGGATTTCCCTACACTCAAAAGCCATGATTCCTTTTGCACGCCAGAGTATTTCACACATATGCACATGTTCAGAAACATCTTCTATACCCCTATACTCTAGAAGATGAAGAGACGTCTCCATGTAAATATTTTTTGGTTGGTGTGGACCTTACCCATCTGATCTAAAACCTCATGTGTTTCCTCTACCTCCAAAACCACCAGAACCACCAGAGTTAGAGCTACCTAAGACTCCTGATCCCGAACCTATAGCTGGGGTCAGACCAGAAGATGTACTTCCCTATGTCCCAATTGTAGAACTAAACTGTTCCCCGATATTCTGCGAAGGATTACTACTCCCTAAAGATAGTCCAAATATTTGCGCACTTGAATTTTGTGCAGATGATACACCTGAATAGGTACTCCCATATAACAACGAATCCATTTGTGCTTCCATCATTGTGCCTCTTATAAGACTCGATCCTACTCTCCCACTACTTGAATTAGCTTGATGACTGTGTTCTACTAGATAGTGGAAAACCAAGTGCAAGGGCAAGGTCTCCAGGTGGATTCAGATGTGCACCGGCGGCTCAGGTCGTCTCTGCTACCGCACTTCCATGTGAGACTGAGGAAGGTTCCCTATCATGTTTTCCCAAATGGGGGAGTTCCTAAGGTTCGGGTTCCACATCTTTGGTGTGAACTTCCACTCCTTCCTGGACTATCTTTCTCCACAATGCCATTTGTTCTGCAACCTCCCATTGTTTCTCTACCTCCCTCTCGTGTGCCTCATTATACTTAAGCCTCCTTTCCTCTCTCTTCCTTTCTTCAACTAGGTCTACCATCTTTCACCAAACCTGCTCCTATCCCCGTGTGTGGTGGGGTTTAGTTAGCCATCGGTTTACTCTCTAAATTCAAAGTTACCATCAAGATCTCCAGTTGAATGCCTTGCAAGTAAGTTCCCCTTGGATATTGTAAGAATTGGAATTCAACTACCTCTGGGCATGAATAAGTGGAAATTGAGTAATCCAAGATATAACTATCCAAAACACCATGAAACCACGTATCCACAACTTGATTCCAAATTAGATCAGTAACATAAAGGGCCTGAAATTCTTCTTGCATCCAGACAAGTGTGCAATACCTCCAATTTCACTTAGATGCATAAGCAATCATTTACTCGTACAATTCTACTAGAGAGATAGAGAATAAGCTCTCATATAAACTGTCATACATATTCTATTCCACACACACATGTGCATTAACTCAGATCTAGTGTTGAACCACCATGTGTATTCTTCTTCTGGATCATGTATCCACTCCTCAGCACTTGCTAAGGTCAGCCGATATGTCTTTATAGCAAACCATTCTGAAAACAACTAAAAAAGAGGTCCCGACAATGGAACTAATGATGCAGCCTAGAATTCACCAATACAATCCCAGGAACGTTGGCACATCACTCAGCCTAGACTGAGAACTTTCCTGAAGCACGCAAAGGTACTAGGCCCCTCCTTAGGGTTGTATTTTCAGGATGTTAGCATGATGAAGACTTAAATCATTCATATATGTGGCTAATATCTACAGTGCATAGTCATATCTAGATCTAGAACATAACAGACTTAAAATATAACCATAATGGAATCATACATGCAATACTGAAATATAACCATGATAACACCTTGTTTCAGTCCATAATCTCCATTATATTAATTACATTAAGTACACTGAATCTTCCTTACAATAATAGTAGCATATGCTCATGTGAATAACAAATCTGGCAGTATAATCTCACTATAACCTAGTTCTCACACTTATATCTATGCTCTCTACTACATAGTTCAATACATATTTATATAGGTGGGGACTTTACCTTCACCACTTATCTAAACCCAAAATAGGTTGCATGCTATTAGTAGCCATGCTTCATTACAAAAATAGCCACACATGTAAGTGCGCTAATAATAGACTACTTTTAGTTAACTAACAGTAGTAGATTTATTCCTAGCCTATGTCCATGTAAAGCACTTCATAACTGATCCTCCAAAAATAGCCAATGTGTGTCGCGCAATTCTTTGACCAATTTGTGTGTTTCACACACTATCTCCAAAAATAGATCCTCACGGTGAAAACGGCTAAGTACTGAACCTGTTTCTGTTCTACGTGTGATCCTCTCTGATACTTTCATGCCTTTGAATGTTCTTTTCTTTCCCATGTAAACCTTCTATTTTTTTTTTGCTAAGTTCCAGAGTTTGACTGATCAACAGTTCTCAAAAGGAAATTTTGACACAATGGGACATAGAGGGATGACCATTCAAGTCAACACCGTCATTTTGGATCATCCATAGGAATTTATCATAGGGAATTTGAGGTCTATCTCAGGGAACTGGATAATGTTTTTCCACACTCACTACATAGTTCGAGTCACAGGTATATCATTCATAGGTTGGGAGTTGTGGTCATCAGTGGAATAGTTCAATCAACTTGACAAGCATTCATGAGCTACTTTGAAGGATTTTCTTGGGGTGCAAGGAGTTTGAATATTCAGATTCTCACTGCACTTGAGCTTTCAATCAAGAAGGATTTGTAGAATTCATCAAGGGTGACATCCTTTCTTTTCCTCCTCCTTATTCCCCACCAAAATTCTCTCTCCTCTATGTTCTAATTTTGTGTTAAGGGTTTGCACTTTTTGATATGTCTTAAAGTGACTTTAGAGACATGATGTAAAATTTAAGTCACCTTATTTTTATAAAAGGGACTTTATATTCGAATAGGAATATGAATAGTCTAAAGTCAAAATGAGGAATATGAAAGAGCATCAAGAAGATGAGGAGTCAAGTTTAGCACTATAAATTATGATGAGCTCTTCATTCGAAGGGATTCTAATTTTGAAATTCTTCTAGCTGGTTGTATTCTTGTAAGTTCAAGAGAGATATTTTTCTCACTTGTGAGTGAAAAGAGTTAGCCACTTTTCCCCTATTCTCAATGTCTTCCATTCTCATACTATGTACAATTTCTTCTTGGACATCAATACAAGAAGGAGTTTCAAGCCTTTTTTTACGAAGGGGTTTACTAATACTTTATGTTGATTAAATCCTAATTGGTCTTGTTATTGTTTGTAGTATTGTTTCTTCCTAATTTTAGTGCATGTAATGAAATTTATAACTAGTGTTTGCAGGAATCTGATTTTCTACCTACAACATTAGTTCTCCTACCTATTTTCTCACTCTTTAGACAAATTATTCCCTAGCAAGATATTGTTGTATTTTCCGCATGGTCAGTGGAGTGCCCCTGTTTAATCCCTAGCCACAAGTCCACCAAGAAAATTCACCTTTACTCATGCATGCATATATGACAATTGCACTAGTTAAGTAGAGGGAATTATATTCCCAAAGCATTGGCAAGATAATCACTAATTCATCCCCAAAACTTTTTCTCGCCAACAAACCTCTAGGCGAAAAGTATTTCCTTTTTCAAGAATCTTCTCAATCCATTTTTCACTAGCCTTCCCTTGTATTATATGCTCTTATGCCTTCTTGATCATTTTGGGTTTGAAACTATTGATTGGAGAAATATCTTCCATAGGAGGATGAGGCACTAAATTAGGATCCAAGAAAGTTTGAATGTGGGTAGTGATATCTCTCACATGTTCTTCCAATTGCTTGATTATTCATTTTTATTTTTAGCTTCAAGAAAGCGTGTAGGAAGAATATTCTTTAAAAAAATCAGCATCACCTTCATGTGTCTTTTTACCCAATGAGATGTGGGCCAACTCATAATCTTTCTGATTCATCTCTTCTATGGGTTTCACAAATTTCTGCTGGGAAACTTCTACATATTGATTACCAAAGACTCCACTGAAAAATCAAGAAGTTACATGTGACTTCTTACCTTGTTAGGTCTTTAATATCTTTGTGTGGGCCCCAAGGTTAGGTATTGTATCTTGTTGTATCATTCTTGGTTTACTCATGAGAAATTATTGGATCCATGAGAATGTATCTTATGGAGTAGATGTGATGTTAGCCACAGGAACATTTTCATGAGCTTGATGAGGGGTCACATTTTTCTCACTATAGGAAGGTTCTACCACCAAGGAAGACATATTTGAAATCCAATGAAGATAAGGTGGCTGAAATGGATCAATATTACGTGGCTCAAGAGGCTCTATGGTATTTTTGATGAAACTCACCTTATTATGAAGCTTCCTAGAATAGGGAACCTCTGTATGCCCTCTTTTCATTTATTTATTTTTGGAGATTCTTTCCCAATAGCTTTTGGTTGTACTGCAACGAGGTTTGGTTGCAATTTTTTATCCCTTTGAGGTGTGATCACATTACCAAGCATTAAATGCGTGTTTAAGAACACCATTATATGAATGACATCAAGTGAAATAGGATGGTTTATCATTCGTGCATACATGGTGAATCATAAGAAGGTTACCCATTTACCTTTCTTGATTCTAGAGCACTTCTTGAATGAAATCATATTTGGGGATGATTATGTACCTTGTTGCTCATATTCCTCCCATAGTAAAGAATGATTTCTTGATCCTTCACATATGATGGATTGGAGTACCTTAATATCCTAATTAGCTCACTTTGACTTGCTTCTTTGAGAAATGGTGACATATTCAGGATATGATGACCCTCAGATTTTTCCATGATCTTCTCATTTCACTTTTTATCATGATGACACCCTTTTTCACTTCACAATTCAAACCCTTGACTAAGATATCATCTAATTGTAAACATGCCTATGACATCTAGACACCTTTTTGATCAATTTAATCCTCATGGAAATGGAACTTTAAGATCAATCACATGTTTCCAACCTCAAAATTGCATTAATCTCATCACCAAGAAATGATTAAGTGTTTAAAAACACTATTGAGAGGTATGTATTGTTTGGAATCTTGAGATGATTGATAGCATCACTCATGGTGGTCTTTTCCCATCGTTCCATCTCCTTACATCAAGTTATGATTTACAGAGATCACTTTAGAACTAATAATTTGAGATCCTGTGGAGGGTTTCTTTGCTATTTGGGCCAAGAAATAACTTCTTGGTCTTTTGATGATGGAAAAAATAAAAAATATAAGTAGAGCAAGAGCTTCCACAACTTTCTGGGCTCAATTCCAAGACTTATTATTTTTAGCATGTCATATCCAAGACTGATATTTTGAGCCATTTTTCATTTTCCTTGTCTTATAATTCCTTTGAATCATTTGGATTGTCACAATTAATTAATTTACCAATTCTAAAAAAATTATTATTAGATGCTCCTTCTCCCAAATACTACTATTTTTTATAAAGTTTCCCGACTTACCCTTATTTTATGTTTCTTAATTTTTCAAGATTTCTGAATGCTAAGAATTAATAAATTTAGGAACTTACAATATTTAGAAACATATTGTTCAGAACACATACTATTTTTAGAAAATGGACTTACCAGTGTTAGGTTGCAATGAAACCACCATCAAAATGTTTTATTTTGCACCGAGATCTTCTTCTCTGAATTTCATCCTTTTCCATCTATTGGATCTTTGGGAAATACAAAAATAGGTTCTATGGTTTGAAATCTTTTTTTTTTTTTGCAAAAAAATCTAGGGCATAAATGGTTTTTCAGTTCTAATCTTCCCAAAGTTTTTTTGGATGTGAAGATCTTTACAAAATTTCATGGCAATCTGACTTCAGGATGAAAATTTATGTGTGAATATTTGTTTTGGTGGCCATGGATGTTTTGAAGGATTTTGATTGCATCTATGGTAAAAAATGGGTTTTTTCTGGTGTTTTAGTAGAAATTTTGTGAGAAATGGTTAATTAAGATCAAAAATGATAGTTAATGAAGATTACACAACTTAACCAAAGTAACAATAAAGTGAGTGAGACTTTGCAAATGGTGTAATGGGGAAACAAGGAACACCATGGACACCAAAATTTTCCTTAGAATAATATGTTTACATGTTTCATGGTGGAAATTGTCTAAGTATGGATTTTAATGTTCTCCCCCACTCTCACACACCTTAGCTCATCTTAGACTCAACCTGGGTTAACCAAACTCATATGGGGGGTCCATGAGCTTCAAATTATTATGGGGCACATTTTCATATCCCTATTGTCCCCCTGAGGTAGAGGGGAAAATTGGGACACAAAATTTTTTCCATGGTGAGGTAGTGAGGGTGCACTTTTGTGTCCCTCTTGTCCCCCTTGCACTTTGGGTGTAAATGGGACACATGGAGACAAATGGAACACACATGGATCCAAAGTGCACCTTGTGGATGAGTATGAGGGAAAAATTTTATGTCCCTCATGTCCCCCTTGTACCCAATGGTACAATTTGGACACAAGTAGGTGAAAAGTTTTCTTGGGCTATTTTGGGAAAGCCATTTTTGCATTAGATGTCCAGAAAAAGCAAGGTAACCTACGTTTTCACCATGAAGACCTAGGATAATGTTTTAGGGTCAAATATTATATTATTTTGACTCAAAAAAACATTCTAATATTAATGGAACAACTTTTAGAACTTTAATCTTCCTAAAATTGAAAAATTATGCCCCTTTTTGTTCATAACAAAGGGAGGTAGGTGCACTATTTAGATTTCTTCATGAAACCTTTGAACCTCATATGAAAAAGGATGTTATCAAGTTGTATATAATTATCATAGATTTATAATATGTATTTTTTTCCTTTTAACTCCTTACAAATATCCCTGAATCAACTAGAGAATTTGGGATTCACCATTAGAGTGTTTTTTCCATGCACCTAGAAAACCCGCTATTGATTAGATCATCCCCGAATGAGAAAAACTTTCCTAAATATTCCTAAAATTCCTCCAACACTTTCAAGACTCCCCATCACCACATTCATATTCTTAATATATTTTTTGAACTCTCCCGAAGGATGTATATAGGCTCTAAAATTGCCAAAATTTGGCCTTTCTAGGATTGCAATAAGACTAATCTTTCACTGAACTTCACTGCAAAAACTCATGAATCTCATCACACTCCTTTGAAAACTCATACATATTTTAAATTGTATTCATATTTATATCCATGATGATGATTTCACAAGAGGTAGGTTGTCTAAGAGAGGTTTTAGGAAGATTGGAAGGTAAAATTTTACATTATGGCTTAGTTGTCATGCTTTAATTTTTTTGAATTTTTAGGCTAGTCATTTGGCATGACAACACATCTTCTATTACAGATATTGATTAAATATAATTTTTGTTTTTTCTAACTTCATTTCTTCAAACAATTCATTTATCTTATTTTCATTGAGTTTGCAATTGATATGTATGTCCCTATAGGTGTTAGAGTTGTGTGTTCACACTAGGCCCATGTATCCATATATTTTGTATCCAAAGCAGGATTGTATGTGTTCACACTAACTCATAAGTTAATCTTATTTTAGGATTTTTTCATTATTTTTGGAGATAATCCCTCACATATACATGGAATATTTTATCCACATTGTTGGGGGATTATCATTTTCTTGAGGTGCTCACAATAACCAATTTCTTATTGTGAAACAAGCTCTCAAGATTATTTAGTAGGCACTCCCTCAAATTTTATATGGAGAATCATGACTATAAATTTGAAATGTCAATAACATTGTGACACATATTTATCATGCTTTGTTTATTATTTTCATGTGTTGTGTAATAATTTTATGTGTATGATATTTCATGGATGGGGTTTTGATTATGATATTGCAGTGATCTTGGTGAAAGAGTGTTGACCACTCCAACATAGTATCAGGGTTATCCCAATATTTATTACTCAAACACAATGTTTTATTGTTCCTATCTATGTACTAGAATATTAAATAATGAATCTATTATAGTGTTGATAGTAAATCTTATTGCAAAATTGAGGGAAATTATATTTTTTGTATTCTTGTAGATCAATAAAATAATTTTATTCAAAAATTTTAAAAAAATAGTTTTCGTATGTAATCTAGTTTGTATATTTTACATTACAATTTTTTTATAGAGTTGTCTTCTTTGATGAGCTCCCTAATCTATTTGGTGAACTTTTGATTTTTGGAAAGTTGAGGATTAACACAACTATGGTGTGTTCTTTAATGTAGTGATTTTGGAGTGACATTATCTTAGTCAGCTACATATCAACCTACCCAACAAGTTGTTTTTCCTTACAATCTCAACGAGGTGTTTTCTTGACCTTAGTTCTTATTTTTTAAGATAAATCTTATTTTTGGGTTGACTTGGGCTCACCCTGACCAAGTCCCCCTTGATCTAGAATCCATTAATATTATGGTTTTAATCTCTAGATTTCCACCACAATATTTATCATCTCCTCTTCAAATTGTAACTTCGTGATTTCCTTACTTTTCTTCTATCTCAGGAATCAATCCCCCTTCCTTGGTATTTGGGTCAGAATTCTCACCAATGTTCCTTTTGATAATTTTTCTTTAGGGAAGTTGATTTCCTTCTTAATAGTCATGTTTTGGTTTTGAGATGGCTTGGACCATGAGCTCGAAGAGTGTAGTATCCACTTCCCTTTGAAATGGTTTACAATAAATTAGTTGCATATATTAATTTTTTACCATTGTACTTTATGTATAGGGTGCACGATGCCTAGAATAGTGTTCTTTATTAGTATACTTTTGTGTTTGATACTATTTATCTATTTTGATGGAATTGAATGTTGGTGGTTTAAACTAAAAAATTATTATGATTGCTGCAAACTTGGATAATGTGGTGAATTTTATGCCATATATAATTAATGATTATCTAAATAAATGTGGTTAGGTTCTTCATTGATGCTTTAATGAGATTATTAGAATTTGTATGTAAAATGAGATGTATGGGGTGTTGGTGCTCATTTTAAGCTTACACTTTGAGTTATAGTGCTCCCCTTGAAAAAAAATTATCTTGTTGTGTGCAATTTATCAACTCCATAGAAACATCCTTAAAACCAATTACCTGTAAAACCAAACAAACTTGTGCTACAGAAATGATGATTTTGTGCAATAATTCACGTGTAAAAGTTAATTCGTTTATCAGTATGACCATGACTATACTAGTTTGAAATAAACATTTTTTAAGCCTAATGAACCAGTTATGAGTGTGTGTAAATCCGTCACCAAGGTTTTCCTTGTGTTTATCATGCATCCTGCCCATGTGCAAAATGAAAGTTTTTCCCCGTTTCCTGATAACATGGAATTCACTAGGAGGATTACGTGATGGTGGAACCTTTTTTCCTATATAAAAATGAAAAATGTAAAAATGACTTTGAGGCCCGACACGGGAATATTCATGGGATAGTTATATGAGTATGCATTCTTGAAATATGTAACTCACATGCAAAATGTGAGATGCAAACAAAGTTTCACCCCTCGATAAGGACACGTGTCGCAAAGAAATGGTAGCATGGTATCAAGAATTCATTAGCCTATACACTTTGCAGTGTCATAACTCAAAGTCAGGAAAGAAGACTATGGTAAGAAACCTGGGCCTCAACACAGGACAGTGTCATTTCATCAAAACAAATCAATATTTGGTAAAGGGGTCAACTTCGAAGTTTTTCATTCATGCAATCGCAAAGCAAAAAAGAAAAGAGCATAATAATCCCCAGACCCCCACCAAAGGAAGACAAGTGGATGGTTCTCATTAAAACAAGGGAAAAGACAAATCGAACAATGGATATTAAATGCATTTATGGATTCTGTCATTAATACAACTTGCATAAGAAAAGTGAATATTTAAAATTTGGTCAAATGTTTTGATATCCACACTTTCGAGTAAAGGATTTTCTAAAAACCTGTTGAGGCCCTAGGGTTACAAATTTACATAACGATGAAGAATGAATCTATTACAGAAATGAGTGTTTGAATGAATCAAAGGGACTAAATATGTATGTGCAAACTAAACACTGAAAAATTTATAGCAATGGGTAAGTCCCTTAAACACTAGATTGGTATGTCAATTTTATGCATTCCTCAAAATATGAGTTCTTGTTTTTGCACCTGGATAATTCTGAACCCTTTTTACTATCAAAAAGATATAATTGCAAGTAAATTTCTAGGGAAAGATGAGGGAAATGAAGACTGGAACCCATGTCACTTCAAGTATCATAAGCAACTTGGATGATGTGAGAAACACTAATTCGTTGAACTCAAACCGAGCCAATTTTTTACAATGATTGTATGTCCCTAATAGAAGTGATTACATAGAGGTCATTGATGTTGGTAACATTTCTACAACTATGGATTTCCCACATTTTTTGCATTGCCCCGAGTTGGTATATATTTTTGCCAAGAATTATGACCCAGAAAAGAGGGTATTTTTAGATGGAAGTGATGAAGGGGTACTTACCTTAACACCTGAGGCATTTCAATTAATATTAGGGTTTCCTATGGTTGAATATCTAATATATATTAGCATACAAAAGGAATTAAATCTCTAAAATTTTTAGCAAGTTGAGTATGCCAAGGTTTTGAATTCCCATTGGTTGATAAAAGATAGACGATCTTCTAGTATAATTCCAAAGATATTTCTCATAAAACACTTTATAGCTGAGGTTGAAGATATTATCGCTTTATTAAGTAGGATGGCTGGTTTGAAAATAGTTTATGGCTTCCTTGAGTGGATGTGTCCTTACATAAGGATTATTCTTGATATCCCTAAAAAACTTTAATGGGAGACCTTCATAGCCACAAATATTCATGAACAACTCCTTGAAATGGATGTAAAGATAAAATCAGGCATCCCTTTTAACTATGAATTTTATATGATGTCATATTTAATCTAAAATATTGCATGTCACAGGGAATTCCCTAGCCTCCCAAGAACAAAGAGTTTCAAGAATTATAAGGTGTATTATGTTTACCCTCAGTTAAATTTAGAGAATTGGAAAAGGAACTTTAGAAAGGTAAATGATGATTTTCTTGTGCCATTCATATGCCTCTTTAGGCTAGAATGGGAACAATGCAGACTATCCACATAAGCTCAAATAATGATAAAGGAATATGGGTGCTACTTTATTCAATATAGGTTTTTTACCTACATAAGGGAAAGTGGATATGAGGGACAACCACTCATGTTTCCTAGGTATCTAGATGATAAATGCGGTCACTCATGGAACTCTCAAGACAATTGGTGGAAGTACACAAGATTATTGCAGGAAAGTACATAAAACAAATATCAAGTTTCCTATCAAGATAGGAAGATAATCTTGCCCCACTATTACAAAATATAGAATATTGGAGGATGAAATGAGTAGGTTTGAGTTGGAAAAATTCCAACCAAGGATAAAGTATGATATCAAATGGGTTGTGAGTTCAATCCTATGGAAGTTCATATGAACATGAGCCCCATTATGAAGACTATTGGATGGACTACAGAGATGAGGAAGAATTCAGGTTGAGATATTTTTCAAGGATGACCCTCAGGAAAATCATTGAATACAAGATTGCAGTTGTAGCCCAAGGTTTAAATGATGACAAAAAAATAGTAATCAAATATTACCATGATATGAAACTTGAATCAAAAAATTGCACCATTAAATTTGAATGAGATAGAATCAACAAGATTTCTTATTAAGACAACTCTTGTAATGAGAAGAACATTATCATGGTTAACAAAAAAAGGCATGGATTTGTCTCTAAGATAATACTAGGGTACTAAAGAAGTACAAGGAATCAAGGATATTATTGGAAGATCTCCCTCCTCTAAGAGAGGGAGATGATCAAATAGACCCACTGGAAGGAATATCCCCTCAGCTACCATCCAAGAGGCCAACTACTAGGATTATTGAGGAATGGAATGATACTTACAAGCAAAATGGAAACTCCTATGTCTATTTTGACCTTAAAAGGTTGAAGGAATGGTACTCAAGACCATGAAGGACACACCCATTACTCAAGATCATCCCATTACAGACTAAAGGGGAAGGTATCTCAAAACCAATAATTCCAATGATAAATTTTCCTAGGTCATCAACTACATGTAATAGAATGAGAGTAATTATATCAGATATTGACCCACAATTTAGGGTGTAGAGTACTAAGGGGAAGGAAGAAAATGATTTCAAGTATTTTAAAAGGGCCAAGATTGTTCAACCTCTTGAAAGAGATGTCAAAGCTTTAGGGGAAAGGAATGTTCCAGCTAAAAAAGAACACCATACACAAAAGTAAAGAACCAGAGATTATTAATCCAATCCCATTAAATGAATCTCAACATAGTTTCATTGTAACATTGGCAAGATAGGTAGTCATGGCACAACTTGATGAGAGCACTCCCCTCACATCATCCATAGTACAAGAAGCCATTGTTATAACACCAGGTCTTATAAGTCTAGTGTCAAATATAGCCATGGAGAAGTATAATGATGATGTTCCTATTGATATTCAATCTATGAGAGTTCCAAGAGAACATGAACAAGAAGGGTTCAAAGAAACTCAATCAGCTTCACAGGTAGAAAGGTAGGAAATTGTTGCAACCATTACACATCAAGAAAAGGAAACTACACCAGTTAAAGTGATAGATGTAGAGGAAAGATAAGAAATTCATGCACCAGGATTTACTTATTTATTGCTTGGGTTGACTATGGTAAAAGAAGAAGATGTTGCCTCAATGGAGACTCCATTGCTAGAATTTCTAACATCTCAAGGTGTTGAGACAAGTATGGTTAACCAAGATGTACAAGTTGGAGTTTCAGTACCGAAAATTGAAAAAGAGCCAATAAGTCATGAAATTACATAAAAATTCATTAGAAGAAATGACTCAGCCCATAGAGAAGTAACCTCAGGAGGAGGAAAGTATTGTAATAATTGAAAAACCACATGAAATTACAAGCCCTACAAGAGAAGTATTAAAAGTGGCTTATAAGGAAGTATGCAGGTCTAGAAGAGGATGAGGATAAGGAAGAAACCATAACTGGTGACAAGGATCAAAAAGTAGTTATTAAAATAGGAGTGACCGAGGGAACTTGGAGTTGAAGAATAAAAAGGAAAACATATAGAAACAAGGTCCTGCATGGTGAGCAGAAAGAACAAGAAATGAAATTGGAAGTCCCACATGAAGCTATATCAATGCCAAAAACATATCAATCTACTTCCAAAGAGATAGCGGTATTTTTCAGGCCCACCAAAACCTACACCAAAAAAATAAAGTGGGGGAAATGTCCCCACAATAGGATGGTTTGGAACACTCCTCCCAAGGAGAGAAAAGGAAGTGGTTCACGTAGAGACCATTGACATCAAGACCATTGAATTCTCCAAACCTATAGGAGCTCCCAAGAGGGATAGGATTTTTTCCAAAACTCATCTTGACCATCAAGTATTTATGACATTGGAGGTAGCCACCCCATAGGTAAACAAATTGAAGAGCAAGGTTACAATTAGTGACTACCAAGTCACACACATTCCATTAGAGAAGCCTACTAGAGAGAATTTGAAACAAGAATCTATAATAGATTTAGGAGACCTAATCCAAAAGATTGAAGAAGATAAGGAAACCAATAAATAATTGAAGGAAAAAATTGAAATATTGTAAGATTATGTACAAAAGTGGATACATATCCCAATGGAAAGACATGAAATATCTAGCTGCAATAACACCATAATTTTTGAGTGCAGCCAATAGGTCTAGGTGAACAATTGATGTTGTGGATGGATGGAAAGACATAATTGTCTTAAAAAGTGGAGCAAGGATATAGAAAAAAATGTGAGGAGCTATAACCAATTTAATGAACACATCATTGATGTAATAAATAAAAAAGAAAAATGTAATGATGAATTGCACTATTGGGAGGGAATTCTTCCTAAAATTGAAGCATTGACTCAATTGGATGATAAATTGATGGAGAATGAAGGAATTATTCCACCTGAAGAAAGAGGAGTGTAACACACTTACAAGGGGGCCATCCAATTAAGAACAAAGACTCTAGATCAGATTAAAGGAAGGTTCATCGCAGATTATAGACAAAATAGAAAAATGCATTGATAATCTTGATAATAGGATTGGGAGAATGGTGAAAATATAGGATAAAATCACCTATGGAGATTTGGGTGTAGATATCTTAATGCAATATTTTGATCAATGCATTACTGAAAAATATTTCAATTATGACACTATTCAAAATTTTGTTAAATTGGAGCAACACATAGCCAAATTGTCAAAAATGGTGAGAAAGAATAAGAGTGTAATACATGAGTTTCATCAAACATTGAAGGAATAAATACTGATGTTTATGGTCCATTGGACCTGATGTTCCATATTCCACATATTTGACCATAATGAAGAAAATATTTCCCAGATATTCCACATATTTGATGCATACAGATTAAAGGAAAAGACGAAAGAAGAAGAGGATGATGACATCAATCTTGAAGTTGATAACACTGAGCCTAATCAAATATAGGATATGTTCTTAAACTTTCTATACTTCATCAAATTACTTCTTGTTTTGTAATTTTCAAAAAATTTACTTTCCAAATTTTGTAATCTCCAAGTTTTGTGTTCTATTAAGCATGAAATGTTACAATGTAAATTCAAATAACTTGGTAGTGAATTAGTTGAATAAAAATCATACATGAAGTGTATTGAAAAGCCATGAATTCTTGTATTTACAAAAAGGTTCAAAATGGGGTTCTATAGGGGACCCTTGCCCTTGTAAAATTTACATTCATATATAGATATACACGTCACAAAATGAGATTCATGCAGCTAATTGATAACTATAACTTCCTCATCAAAAATAGGAACACGAGAAAGTAAATCCTTTTTCCTAGATTCAAAAGTTGTATAACTAGAAGTTTGATACAAAAATTTAATTCTTCTAGCCAAGTCATGGGACATGCCCAAATCAAAAAGTTCTTCCATGCTTGTTTTCTAGTTCTCTAAAAGACTAAGCAATTTTGTTTTTCTAACAAAAGATGAAACCCACTCCAGTAAATTAATCCCTTCTAGATGAAGATGGTTGAGAGACATGAGTTGGTCCTTCTGAAAGCAAAGTGGGACATTGGCTAACACTTCCTAAAGAATCAAAATTAGATGCACACCAGAATAAAAATTGGAATTGTTTTCTCTACTAGGTCACCAATAAAGAAAAAGAAGAGAAGTGGGAAATGTTAGAACCAATGGTCAGTCTGTAACGAAGCTAGAATGACTTCATCTTGATCATATCCTGAGCATCTTCTGGTCAAAACAAATGAGTTGAGCATGAATTGGAATGATGAAAATAAGAATTTTACTTTTGCAACCTTTCTCATTAGGGCCACCTTAACAATGTTGGGAGGCATCAGACCTTCAATATCTTCCCATTTATTCAATAGAGAATAACATCTGGATGAAGTTCTCATCTAGACCAGAGAAGTGAAAAAATAGAGTGGAGCACTTCTGAAGATAAGTTTTGTAAATTTCCCTCAAACTCTACATTAGCCATTTTTCAAAGACATGGAATAGTGAGGAAACTTCAACATGGATAGAAACCTACAAGAAATTAAAGAAAGTATGCAAGTATGTGGCTAGCAAGTGCTAGAAAATTTATAGTTTGAGCCATCATTATGTAATTTATTTTATGATTTTGATGGATATGAAGCATGAACTGAATTAAGGGAAGGTAAGATAAAATTTGGTGAAATGGCTGCTCCATTTAATCCAATTAAAATCTTGGCACGAATTGGAGCATTAATCCCAAAATAATTTTCAATAAATTAATCACTTCATAAATGTATAACCTTCATAAGAAAATAAAATAAAATTAATATGAAGGGTGATGTCAAAAGGTTAACAAGGGTGATAGGGTACTTTGGTCATCTCGATAAGATGGATAAACTAAATTACACCTGGCGGTATCAATCAACAGTGGTTTTTCCACATGGAAGCAAAAGAGTGGGACCAATCCCAAGGTACTAACAAAAACCAAATATTTCCAATTGGGAAAAATAATATTCTTGCTTCGGTTAAAAATCCTTCATTGTAAGCAAGAAGGATATTTTTCTAAAGTTTTGGGGGTGGGGGGGGGGGGGGGGGGGGGGGAAACTAAATCAAAGGAATTTTCCAAAATTGTATAAGTATGAGGGCATGTCCTCATATGAAAGAGGGGTTAGGTTTTCTACTATTGAGAAAAGTCAAGATATCTTACTGTAAAACTGTAAAATTTCTTTGATGAAATACAATATAAGTTTTCCATTTTTCAAAGTTCTTATGTTAATATGGTTGCATGTACATCCATTAACAGGTCATTGAGATCATTTGTTTAATTTTCCCTTTGTCAAGAGTTTGAGATATGTTAATGAAATATGTATTCTTATGAGCTTAGTCTTATGTATTCTTGGTTTTGTATAATGAGCATTTGATTGATGAATTAGTATTTTCTGATATGCAATTTTGTGTTGTATTGCTTCTCTGAATTACACTAGATCTGTCCTTAATGGTTGAGCTTTGGTTATTTTTTCAATATTGTGCTGTGAGAATTTACTTTACAATATTGGATGTAATTGTAAAATCCTTTCCGTGACTATTTTGTTGATGGATTTTCATAATCTTTTGAGTGAATCTTAGGCATATGAGATCAGAAGCAATAAAAACTTCACTAGAATGCCTTCATAATCCTTTATGTTAGGTATTTTAGAGATTGTGTGGAACCTTTGCACTAATTGACTATCAATGAATGCAAATATTCCTTTGATGAAACTGTGATTACTTGATAAGGTGTTCTTTATTTTCCAGAATGGGATATATCTGTAGGTGAGTGTTGATTGTTGTGTTACAAAAGGATCTATTGTTCATGTAATCCCCCATCTTTATAAATACAATCACATTACAAGTCCTATCCTACTATACTAATCTCTATTTTCCCTTCTATTACTTTGTCTATAAATACCAGTAAAGGGAGCTCTCAAAACTTTCTTCCCTCATCAAAGATATGCAAAAGTAATGGAATTATATTGTCTATAGTAACATGTGTCTGGTGTAATAAGCATATGCATCATTTTATGTGACAACTCATGAGAGTGAATTGTTGTTTCCATGACCATGTTTATCCCAAATAGACCCATCATTTGAATAAAAATTAGGAACAAAATACTATGTCTCCCTCTACATTCATGTTACCCCATGGGTGCTCTCACCTTGGTTCAATGCAGGAAAAAAAATAGTAGAGAAAGGCCATCCCCTTTGTACGTGTCACTCAATTACCTCAAAACCTAGTCCCAAAGAGTTTGTTAGAAAAATCCCCAACTGCAAATGACTTACACCACAAATTCTATCATCCTTAAAGCATCCAAGATCCTTGGTACTGCTGTCAGGCCCTAAGGAGGTATAAGATTGAGTACCAACTTGGGGCAAAGGATGCCTAGACTAGTGTTTTTGATTTTACAATTTTTTGTCTGATACTATTATTCTATTTTGGTAGCACGGAATATTAGTGGCTTAAATTGATATGATCACTGTAAACTTGGATAATGCATGATGAATGTTAAACCATGTATTGTTAATGATGATCTAGATAAATGTGATATGGTTATTTGTTGATGCTTCAGTGAGATGATTGGAATGTAGGTGTATAATTATTATTTTTAATTTTATAACTGAAATGTATTAACGTGAAATTTTATATACATTATGAAAATGTTTATGTATGGCTAAATATGACTATTTTACTTAGCATACTCACATTTATTTGATAGTATTACAATTTCAGGCATGTATGACCATACGTTGAGAGTACATATGGAAGTAGGTCTACACAATTATATATAAATATACATATTCATATTAATTGAGTACAAAGGGGGGCCAACTCCTCAGTAGTTTATTAGCTAATGTCGGGTCACTTTGTGCATGCATGTGGAACTGTATGTTCATAAATTGACCATTTGTTTAGTTTGTGTGTGTGTTTGATTGTGCATTTAATTATTCATTTATATTACAGTTGATTTATTTATTTTACTTAATTTATTAAATTTCTAGTTGTAGAATGCATTCATCCCAATTGTAACCTTTGTATTTATTAACCAAGTTTAATTAATTTAATTTTGTGATTGTTTAAGTGTTTGATCAATTTCCATTTTTGGGTTTATTTTTTACTAGTCTTGAGGTTGAAACTTTCCTTTAATGAAAACAATTGGATCTTTTCTTTGTGCTCTATTTTGAAAGGTGTTTGGGAAAATTATAACTCATCCCACATCCTCAAATTATTCCTCATACCTACCCATGTGGCAATAAGATTTTTTTAGGGTCCTTTCACCTTTTTGGACTTGTGATTGATATTGGAGTATTAACCAGCAATGTCATAAGTGGAGTAGATGGATTTTTAAAGAATTTTCACCTTGTAGAATTTGTTTGTACCCATGAATATTTTGACATAATTTTCTCAAGAAATGTTGTGGGATCCCATGTGATCTTGTAAGAGAATTTATGATTTATGGTTGGGGATTTTATTTGGTTTTGAGAGTTGGGATTTTTTCACTTAGCACCCTCCCATTGCATGCTCCTTTTGGGATTTGGTTTCCATATATTGGATTTTTCAAGGAATTTTGGGGGTTCTTGGATTGGTTATGTAATTTTTATTTTGGAGATCTCTCATGAATTTTGGAGTGTATTAAAGATTGGCTTGGCTTGTGGATCATGAAAGGATTGTGTTAAAGTACTGGGCAAGATGAGAAAGAGGAAAGATCTACACATTTATTTTATATTTGTGAAAAACAACACTTTTCCCTCTCTATTTAATTATGAATGTGTTGTCATTTTTATGGATCATTTGAGCATGTGTTGTATTTTCATTTTGTTGTGGTAATCTTGCATTGCACCATTATGGGTATGAAAAATTAAGTATGCATTTATGGGGGGTGGATTTTATCCTTCTAATGGAGGTATAATGAGATTTTATCATGGAGAGATAATTTTTCATGCAATTTTATGAGAAATACATGGAGGACCCAAGGGAGAGCATGGTTTTCCTTCGTTTGAGCTAGAAGATGGATTTTTATTATTAGAGTTAAAAGGATTTATTAGCATGTTAATGTGTTATACTGTAAGACCAAAGGAAACAAACACATAATGTACATCCTATGTTAGAGGGAAAAGCAGGGTTAATGATTAATTTTTTGGTTTAAAAAAAATCGTAGATATATTTGATAGTGTGTGTTGTTTTATTTTTAGTGTTTTGTTCTCTCTATATTTGTCTCAATCACAACTTATCATTCTATGTATGTGTATTGAATGAATGATTTATGCATTTTGTGTATGTGTTACAAGCTATATCATACATATGAGTGTTGGCTATCATAGAATCTTATGGAGCTATGTTTTAGTGTGGAAATGAGGAGGAAATTATGCCTTTGATTTTTTGGCTTAGAGGTAAAAATCATCGGATTCCTCATTTGGTCATGACAATGGAAGAGTACAAGATTTTGAAAAGTCATTTTTTATAAGTGTAAATGGAAGGGGTTTTCAAAGGAACCCATAACCTTCACATAAAATGAAATATATAGCATTGAAGGAAAAAACCAAACAAACAGAGATCAACATCTAGATCACTAAATTTCTAGACCATCCTCAACCAAGGAGACTAGCTAAAAGTTTACAAATAGTAATCAGGACACTTTTAGCAAGCTTACATAAAAATGAAATGTATGCTCTATGCTCCAACTTCTTACCCAAGTTATAACTGATGCTCTCTAAATATGATGTAATGAACCTTTGCTAAAAGTAATTAGCTCATCCCTCCAACATTTTTTCTTATAGGTTCTTTCTTATTTTTTTGAAATTATTTTTTATGCATCAATGATGTTTTTAAGATCAAAATTAGAAGGAATACAAACTTACAAGGACTTAATATTTTGAAACGTTTTGGGAGGTAAATATTTTACCAATATAGCCTATTTTTAACCACCAAATGGTCACATGTATCAACCCTAGGAGTCACAATAGGTTGATGTAGTTTTTTGGAGACGTCCCCATCTTCCAAATTTAGAAAAGACATTTTCCCTACTAGAGGCTTCCTTAGGGTACCCATATTTAATTATTTCACCATGGTATCTACATCCTCCTGTTCTACCAATTCTAAGTTTGAATTTGAAGATATATTTGATTTACCTTCAATAGATAGGTGATGGGGAAGAGTGTCTCTCCACAATAAAACTCTCTCATTTCCTTTACATTTCATGCTCTTGAAATTTGAATCCTAGTGACCTAATTCAAAACATCTCCTTCATCTGAAGGGAAAAACCTTGTAATCAAGAGGTTGGGACCATGAATGATCGTAAAATTTTGGCATAATATGAACCTATAGGTCCTTTGAAATGTCTAATTCTACTAAAATGTGAGTGTAGGTAGGGTGGGACAATAGCTTAGTCATATGTTTTATCACCAGAATTCTTCCCAAAGTATTATTGATGGTTATAAAACAATATTTGCTCCAAATTTGTAGTGGAATATGTGGCAACCTTACCAAAATAGGTTTGATTGAAAAGTCTTTTCTAGTGAGGTTGAAAGACAGATACCATGGTTTCAATAATAAATGGTGATACTTTCATAAGTGTATCTTGTCAAAAATAGTGTCCCTAATCTAAAACCAGGTCAAAAACCAAAATGAAGAAGGCCCTAGCATAGGGGTAAATTTACACATTTCAACCCATTAAGGGTTACCAAAACTAGCCCAAAAAAAAATTGTAGAAAGTCATTGGCAAATATGGGAAAATTGACTTTTGCGCTAATATGTTGTTGGTCGGTAGCATTTTTTATGCTACCAGTCGACAACATATATTATGTTGCCGGCTGATAGTCTATGATGTTGGCCAAAAATATATGTAATTTTTTTTTAAAATATTTTTTTGACAATAGCAGTTAAAATGATTGGCTCGACGAGAAATATGTCCTCACGAAATATGGCACAAACAAAAAAAACAAAAAAAGTGATTTTTGTGAAAAAAAATACAAATTTCGCTAATTTTGTATGGGAAATTTTTTTTTTGAAATTTTTTATGTTTGCAGTTAAAATGATCATCTCAATGAGAAATTTTTCCTCCCAAAATATGGTGCAAGTAAAAAAAATCCCATACTCATTTTTTTATTCTAGTTATTTCTGACATACACCATAATATATGTTGTCGATCGATAGCATAAAATGTGTTACCGGCCAATAATATTAAGGTGAATATTGTGAATTTATCTTTCATGGGGATGTCAAATAACCCCTAAAATTAACTTGTACCCAAAAAAAAATTGGCAACCCAAAACTACTCCCTTCCCAAAAAATTCACCAATTTCAAAAGTTAAAAACTGGAATATTCATGAATTAACGAATATTCGCCACTAAAATTTTCACTTTCATTGAACCTACAAATCATACTCCTCTACTAAGATAGTTTTACTTTCCTAATACATCTTCTCTGAAGGATATAGAGGGTACATAACTAGTGCTAATTAATGGCCTTAGTCTAGACACAACCGTATCAAAATCCACACCAGTAGTCATAGCAGTAAAATAATTTCAAACATGGGAGGGTTCCCCTTTAGTGATCTCTAAGTCCTTAGAGGGGGGGAAATGGAACGAAGTGCCTTTATTTTTTTTCCCCAGAAACATCAAAGGGCCCTCAATTCTTGACCTCATCCTCTATCCTTTGGATTATTTTCCACCACTACTAACATCTACTAACAAGCTCTTCCTAGGTGTCAAGGGGATAAATCATTGCATCCATGTTTTCTTTTTTCCTTCCTTGAAGTAAACCTCCATGGTCAATATAAATTCCTATGATATCCTTGATTCCATCAATACCAAGTAGTGCATAGAGATTAGGGTTTTTCAGTTATGATTTGGCAAGACATTGAAGTCGAAAATTTATTTGATGTCATAAATGGGATGGTGTATTAACCTTAAATTAATGGTAATGGATTAATTCAATTTATTTAATTAATATGTATTACTATATGTCACAAGGAATAGAATAATCTATTTATTTACAGCTATACAATGGAAACTATGCTAATTGTAAACATGTCAAATTGATACAACAATTAAAAATGAAACTAGGGTTAAGAGGATGGCTTAGTTGATTTAGATCACTTTCATATTGTATCGTTGTTAGATCTATAATGTATAAAGAACTTTGAGAAAACCTAGATCAATTGTTCCTTAAGAAATCCATGAAAGGTCATGACCATAGGAATGTTTGGGACCATATTCTACAATTTGGCCCTATTTTACTATCTTACAGAGATTGATTATAGAGTTTTATTTTTCTAGGTTTCTTAGTTGTCGCGTGTATCACACTTTTGTATGTTCAAATTCATATAAAATCCTATTTTTTACACTTGTATAGAAAAAGAAACATGACTTCTTATAAGAACCTCCAGCACATATTAGATCTAAAAATAAAAGATTTGAATTTTTGAGTCAGACTGAACTTAGCAATCACCCTTATTTTGATTCACTGATAGTTAAACTACATTTAAAACTCAATGTAGTTATCCTAGTGTGTTGAGTGAATGTAACTGTAATCTATAACCCTTGACCTATATTTTCCCTTTTGATTCTACACTCATAGAGGATATGATACTTTTCTCCCATGAAACCCTTTTGTGCAGGTATACAAAATACATGTATATCCTCCTATGTTATGACATATAATATCAAGTTTTTACTCTTGATTTCTTATCTTAGAATTTGGTACATAGATAAGTGTTACCTACATCATAAATTCTTAAGGTTAATTTGTCCATATATAATTCTATCACTATTAAATTTGAATCTTAGAGGTGTAGAAATCTGACCAAAAATACAAGATGTGAAAAATAAAACAATGAAAAAGAGACCCAACAAGCAAAAAGAGCCAAAAACCCAAAAATGGTGAATATTGTACATCTCATTCATGACCATAGTAAGGTACTAACAATTTATACAATATAAGACTAGCATCGGTAAAAGTATGATAAATAATGAAAAATCCAATAGATATTTTTCAGATAACATAAAAAACATGAACAATCATCAAATAAGTCATAAATCAAAGGATAATCAAACAATGAAAGAGAAAAAAACAAGGACCCATACTACCAAGACTTATTTTCATCACTCAAGACCCACATATATAAATATTTTCAAAAAATAGGATGTAATAATGATTTTGTGCATATTTTATTGTTTATATTTGCGCCCCTTTTATGCTAGTGAAAAAAATTACTAGTTTTAAAGGTCAATAAGAGTGTACCTAATAGTTGTGAATCATAAGAAACTATATAGCATGCCAAAATAATAACCAAAACATGGAGAACAATGTGGTCCATTAATGTAACCCATGTAGATATATGGAGTACCATATTGTTAGCATCGAAGGGTGTAACAGATATAAAAGGTGTATTTAGAGACTTCGATATTTTTTACTTGTAATTTTAAAGAGATGGGGTTGATCAATCTCCAACAAATATTTGAATATTTTTAGAGGTAATTATGTGTCCCATCACCAAGGGAAGAGTGTCACAAGGCTTCCTAGTTGGCCCTTAAATAACACTTCCCATATTATGATACCATACTGTGACAAACGGATCTAGGTCGCAAAATGGTTACAACAAAAATCTCCATAATCGTCATTATGCATGTGAGTTTATTTTATGTAATTATATTACTGGTAACTTGTAGATTTCAATAGGTATTTTTTCCCCTAGATTTGCAATAAATGTAGTATCATATTTTCTTATATCTTACTATTTAATGGATCTTTGCGTCCAAAATTGACCATTTGTTAATTTGAGATTATATATCAATTTGTATAGGAAAAAAAGGATGGCCTTGCACAACCATCCACAACTTAGTATCCAAATAATGTATATCAATTTGTATAATAAAAAACTATGGCCTTGCATAGCCAACCATAACTTAGTAACTTGAACTTGTATACCAATTTTTTTATTAAAAAATAATGGCCTTGCATAGCCAACCACAACTTAGTAACGTGAGCTTGTATATCATTTTATATAGGAAAAAGGATGGCCTTGCATATCTAGTCATATATTAGTAACTTTAATTTTCAATACATATGTGTATCTAGAGTTCATTGTTTCATCCTTCAATTTACATATCAATTTGTACAGGGGAGGGATAGTGTTGCATAGATAGCCCATATAGTGTCCCCCCTTTTGATAAAAGGGACGATAGAAAATAGAATCTCTTGAGATAGAAAAATAGGTTGATAGAAATTTGAATCGATGTCATCAATGCTAAATATATTTTTGAGAATAAGAGTCATTATTGATAGAAATTATATTGGCATTGCATTATTTGAGTGACTAGATAAAGTGAGTGCATTTTTAGGAAGTGTAAAACATAAATTATAATTAGGGAAGAGATCCAGTGTTTTGTAAAGTAGTATTGAGCTTGCAGAAGGTGGAAAATAAATACTAGGCCTTGATAGAGGAGTATTATATTTATAAGTTTGTAAATCTAAGAATATGTATGATAAAATAGTATGAAGTGTGTAAAACATTATTAAGGGAGATAGATTCTTTGAGAGAATAGGTGTGTATTCAATTTTTCATGAATAGTGACTTAGAAAATATATTGAACTAGGTACATAAGCATAAAGTGTATAAATAACATTTGTTGAAAATGGGAATCGTGGGACCCAAATAAGGATTGAATGAAGTATCATCCCATTTTAGTATGAAAATAGGGGGAATAACAATCCTAATGCCACAAATGGTGTAAAAATAAAATAAATTGTGACCAAGATATGGAGTACAAAAGTTCAAGGTATTAATCAACTGATGGGATTAGGTCTGGATATATGACTATGCCTAAATGGGATCACTTACTATAAGTATTATGGTTTAAAATTCAAATGGCACTTACATTTTTATTATGATTGATAGTGACTTATGTTTAAGAGAGATAGGATGTCATGTATCAAAAAATATTTACATTTATAATTTGAATAGGCATCAGATGCCATTCAGGCGTAGGCACTAGATGAGCTATTAAGTGTCAAAAACATGTTATTTAATTGAAAAATAGTACTAATTTTCAGCATTATTATAAAATTTATAAATTTATTAAATTTGATAGCATAAATGTATATAAGATAGATTGGTATTTTTTAAAATTTGTGATTGAAAATGTACGGTTCTATACAATTATGACCTTATCTGTACATTCTTGACCATATCCATATAGTCCCAACCCATTATGGAAAATAGTGAATTATATTGGTATAGAGTTGCAAGTTTTGATGATTAGTATGTAATTTGTTACTTACAGAGTATTTCTCAATGACAGATGATCTAATACATGTTTAAACCGGTATGTGATTTTAGAGAAATGTGTATTTGATGGATTTTCATGGTGGTTATCACTTAAAGACCCTTCTTTTCCTAGGCATGGATTATGATAGATGGGAAGTGTTCAATTGAGTAGGTTTATGTCATGTAGCCATATTAGGGTAAGTGCCCCCAAATTTTGTGTATTTGATCACCGTATTGTGTGAGCAGTGGAACCTTGATACTTGTACTTTTTAGATCCCAAAAATGGAGATGGTTGTGATGTTAGAGTATGTCTACCATATTTTTTGGCTTGCATTTCTATGAGAGAGGGTGTAATTCTTACCGCAAGATGTTCCATATCAAATGCACAAGGCACATAGATTGTTTTTAGGTATACATGTGACCTTGAAAATTTGACCATTCACTTAAGTTTGATTATGAAAATTGGGGTTCCACAATTACAAAAAATTCATTGTAACATTATTTACGTAAGTTGTGGTATTAGATGGTAGTGGGGGTGTCAATTTCATACAACATTTGGTAGATATTCCTGCTGATAGAGAATGCAAATGTGAGATATGCTTAGGGCCTTAACATGTTGACCCACTTGTATAGATATTTAAATAGGTTCACTTTAGAGAACTATGGAGGTGGTGTGGCAGTCATGACATTATTATATATATCATCCTATGAGCATATAGTTTCAGTGTATCCATTTAGAGTTCCTAGGTCTAGTTAGGCCCACCCAGATATATTTACATCATGGTGGGTGATACCTAAGAGTCGAGGCTTAGACACCATGTCTTATTGATCCATATTAGATAAGTTGACCCATGGTGGTATTATATGGAGGCCATATATGGATTTAAAATAATGGGTAGATAATTTTGTATATCTTCCTAAAGGGTGGCATACTATGGTGTACGATGATCAACATCCCAGGATAGGATATTTATATCAGTGGGAACATGTGATGCACTAGTTTAGTTTGGTATAGGATGTGCCCCCAATACCATACATGTGGAGGATATTGACACACATATTTTTGACATATGAGATTCATTTAGGACTGACACCATCACAAATATTTCCCCCACCATCCAATAATATGGACCCAATATTGGTTGTATGTGCCATGGATAATATGGGATATGTCACAATGTATACTCGATGGTGGGTAGAGTCTATATGAGTAGTTTTATTTGCTATTATCATAGGTGGAACATGATTAGGAGAACTAATAGTAGGAGGAGATGTAGTAGGGATGCCCCGCCCACATGAGGGGATGGTGTAGGCATTATAGATGATACCATAGCCATGTTTTTTGCTTAACATATATATCATATGATTAGTAATGTATAATTGATTGATTGTGATAGATTTTGAGCATATTGAATGAGTAGTAACTAATAAAAGTTGTGATCATTTGTGTATAGGTGACACATATTAGATGATGATTGTTGATGCATATGTGAGAACATTGACTAGGAACATCCCTAGTGATGGTGTGGTTGGTGGTATGTTAAATCACATTAATTATGTGGCCAGGTAATTTGTATACTTGTTTAAACTTGTAGCCCTAGAAAATTCCACATGTATTGAGCTCTAGAGTGAGTGAAATGCAATTCAAGAAGAGATAGCATGGAGGCCACATCCTCCACATGGGATAAATCTTGTACATGAGCTTTTGTTGCAATTTATTAGCATTTATGCAAGTATATAGAGGGTAGGGCATGGATAGTGACCTTACAAGAGAGGATACATCAGTATAGATCATGATCACGTTATGTGGTCATAGGGATATAGGGGAGGCCTTGATTTATCAGAATCCTTTCAAGGTTTTGAGTGAGTGTGATGTGATAGTGGTAATGTATAGACATAGTTTGAGAAGGGAAAGACACTCATTGTAGTTTCATTTCTAACCTACAATTAAAGAACATGTGTGTGTGTGTGTGTGTGTGTGTGTGTGTGTGTGTGTGTGTGTGTGTGTGTGTGTGTGTGTGTGTGTGTTGTGTGTGTGTGTGTGTGTGTGTGAGAGAGAGAGAGAGAGAGAGAGAGAGAGAGTGTGTGTGTGTGTGTGTGTGTGATTGTGTTATGATATGAACTTGATTAGTATTAGCTTAAATTTATCGCATATATTGTCTTGGTGTGTTTGTGTGATATGAAAGCTGATGTGAAACATGTGTTGGATATGATGGTTTCTTTTAGTATGAACGGTTGAGGAAATTTTGTACAGTTTATTAGGATGAAAAATAATGTCAATGTGCATTGAAATTTGTATCATAGGTAAAGATAGCAAGAGTAATCCCAGGATGAAAGTATATGGGAGAAAATTGAATGATGAGGAAACCTATTCTTAAGAACAAAAGAAGGGTGATATTTATATTTCCCCAAGTATTGAATAAAATACATCATGTTTAGCTGATAGGAATAGTAAGAATGATTAACTAAGAGTAGAGAATTCATGGTAGTCTAATCAATTAAAGAACATGCGTTCACTTTGGATTACTATGATGCACAGTTAAGGTTTACACTTGAGGTACTAGTTGGCTGAATAGATGGTTGTTTTATTGATATTATAGAAGATATATGATTAACTTGAACATTGTGTATTGTAAATAATTTTCCTTTCTAAACCATTTAAGTTTAGATTTTTACTTAGGTTAATTATTTGTAGCCTCCTTTGTAGGTACAACTTTAATAAGAGGTTATAAAAATGGTTTTTCCATGGAAGGTCCATCATCAAGGATCACAATATATGGAGGATGATGGCATAGAGGAGGGGAAAGAGATCTACATACATATTAATTATCATAAGAGATCATTCCTTTATCTTCAAGATAAATAATTTTTTGATCTATCACATAGTAATCATTATCACAATTCCAATTAGTATGATGGAAGTTACAAAAACATCATCCTTTTTCATATTCCAATTGATGAGGAACATGATGTATAGTAGAGGGTATCTGAATCAATTATTTATCAATAAGAGTAATGAAAAAATTGTTTAGATGATCAATAGATTTTTCAAATTATAGTGGTTCATGTTTAAGTAAAGAGGGAGGCTTCATAATGGCTAGAGGTTTGGGTAAAATATGATAGGAATTATTTTCATAGTGTAACACCTTGACCATATCCAAAAAGGAAGGCATATCACATGGAGTGGTGGATCTAGGTTGCATGGATGAGGTAAAAGTAACATCATGGGAATGTGTGGAGTTATGTGTTGGAACAAGATCAATCTCAAGATCATTAACATGTAAACAAATATCATTAAATGAATCACATGTGTTATATAGTAATTTCTATAAAATATGTATTACATTTCTAGATCCATTGGTTTTTTATAGTAATTGTTGAATACTACCTTTAAAGTGTAAGATATAATCACTGACTAATTTGGAGTTATCTTGATTAAAGAGGGTGAATGCTCATATGCAACTTTTGGACCTTTATTATTAAAAAGTGAATGATTAAATTTCTTTAAGTTCTAAAAATGTGTTCATAGATCCATTAGGAAGGTGAGTAAACCAATCCATTACCTCTCGATTTAAATTTTTTTGGGGAGGCCTTTAAAAGTAATATATCATTGTTAAAGGAAACCATGGTATACCTATAGTACTTAAGGTGTAGATAAAGGTCAAAAGTCCCATTAAACAATTAGAATTTAGGCATGACAAAGTTGTCAGGGAAGGATGATTGAAATATCTTACATGTCTTGGTGTTTCCATGTATTATATTAGAATCAATGGCATTATAGTAAGACTTACTATCTAAGGTCAAACTATCTATGTTGAATTGTAAATCATCTACCACGTGCCTATGAGAAAGGATCTCTTGAGGAAGTATTGAATAAGCAATAAAAGGATCATTCAAGGATAAACTTTATTGTTTATAGTAGCCATATGAACACTATTTTGTTTAAAATATGCATCATTATATTGAGGAAAATTAAGAGCTATAGGTTTTTTTGGGTCTACATGATCTAAAGGGGCCTTAACACTATGTGCATACAAGGTATTACTAATAATTTTAGTCAAAGTAGTAACACTAGAATCAAGATGCAAGGGGGAATCATGACTACTATCATTGATAAATATGGTAGGTATACTAACATTTGCATTAGTTATTTATATAATAGGCGTAGAATAATCACTAGCAATGATATCATTTGTACATTTAGTGGATAGAGTAGAGACACATGTAATAACATTAGAATTTTCATGAACATAAATAGGAACACCATCATGTAGAGAAACATTATTATGAATATCGACATCACTAGAAAAACATGATTAAAAATAACAACTTCTCTGTGACCAACATTATCATCATTAAAATCAATATTATTAGAAATAAGAACATCATCCTGAGCATCAATAAAAAATACGAATATTATATAAACTAGGAACCTCATTATCACATGGAGTATCCCAATCACCTGTGAATCACCATCTATAGAAGTGTAATAATGTTCATTATCACTAGCATCATCTTAATATCAGTATTTTGGGACTACCCATTTTAAAAAAATCATTCTTTTAAAATAACGGTTCTTTCTGTGTTTTATTGCCAAAAGATGCATGTATTATGTTAGGATATTCCTAGTGAATCATATGAGCCAATTTCAACAAATACCTAGATGCCCAAACTCATTTTATCCCTCCGCCAAGTTCTATCTACGAGAAATTTTTATTTAATTATTTATTGAATAAATAATGCTCCGTTTGAAGTAAATTGTGTTTTGGTTGAATCATGTTGAGGTTTTGCATGCCAGTATTCACTCATCTCAATAGGATTTTCACCAGGAATGAATTCAGGGCATTATTTGCAACTTTTGGCAACGTTTTTCACTTTTATTTATTTCTTTTGCGTTTTTCTCCGGTTTTCTCCATAGTTTCTCTTGTGAAATTCCCCTAGGTCAATTCCTTCCCCAGTATAGTCTGTTTAATTGCTTGAAGCATCTAGAGATCATCTACCAGCACCAGAAGAAATCATCCTCAAAATGCAAAATTCTGACCAAAAAAGATGAAGTTATGCACAAAAAGCCTCTCCCAAGTAAGTCGCATTTTCTGGAATTAATGAGTGTAAGCTACGATGGGATTTTTAGTAGTGTCAGGCATGCGGGAATTTCTTGCCTGCCTTGCAAGGCAAAGAAGTCAAAGATTAAGTTGTGCGGCAGGCAGGCAAGAATTTCTTACTTTCCTTGCAGGGTGAAAATTCCCATTATAAAATAAAGAAAAATCACTCCCGATGGGAATTTTTTGCCTTCTTGGAAAGCTAACTTTTCCCACCAAAGAGATTTATTCACCCATGCAAGTTGAACTTTATCAAAAGAGGCCATTTTTAATGCAAGTCGCACTTTTTGGAAGGAAGACTTTAAGCTGCCAGTGGGAATTTTGGCAATGGTAGGCAAGCGGGAATTTCTTACCTTCCTTACAAGGTAATTTTCCCCATTACCTTCCTTACAGGATAAAAATTCTCATTATAAAAGAAAAATCACTTAAAACACCGGCGGGAATTTTTTACCTGCCTTGCAGGGTAAAAATTCCCATTATGAAAGTCAAATTACTTAAGTGGAAGAGGGGATTTTTGGAGCTGCAGTGCAGGGTGGAAATTCCCATCAAGTTGACTTCTTATTTTTAGCAATTCCTCTTGCCAAAAAGTGTGACCCACCTTGGGTGAATAACAATACATTTAATAATATTTATTAATGGTTTATTCACCCAATTTTGGCGCCATAAATAGAAGGAAATTTAATGCAAGTGGAAGAATATAAGGAGAAGTCAAGGATTTATGCTAAAAATAAATAAAATAATTTATTTAAAAGCAACCAGCAACATGCATAATTGGGTGCCCAATTTGGGTGAATAAACATGATTGTTTATTAATTAAATTGCCAGAAATAGGAAGGGAAATTATTAAAAATAGTATGTTGAGGATTATATAAGCATGGGCTTCCATAATGAAGAAGCAATTAATTCTTTTTTATGAGGATTGCAGCCCATACAAGTTTTGGCGCCAAAGGAAGGAGGTTTTTGCATTAAAGAGTATTTTTCATTGCCGGGAAGCTTCAAGGCTTTTTGCCTAGGGTTGGAATAGCCTTGATTCTTGCTCATGATAATTATCTGCATGTTAGTATAAGTGCCAAGGTGAATTAAATAATATTTTTAATTGCTTTGCATGCAAGCAAAACCTCAAATTTTAGGGCAGTAGGCTTTATATGCAGATTTTGGTGATAAAAATCAAGTATTCATGCCATGGACTCCATCTTTGTCTGAATAAATTGCAAGTATTCATCACAGGTGCTCAAATCAATGTCAGGTACATTGAATATATCTTCTCAATTCGAAGAAGTTGTCAAATCTACACAAATGGATCCAATTGCAAGGGATTCCGGCATAATTAAAAGAAAAAGAGCTCAGACAAAGATTGTTCTAGCCATGATGAAGCATGATGAAACAGAAAGATCAACAGAATCATGCATAGCTTCCAGATTTGTTGAAGTCAATGATATAGACATAGGCCCTGAACCTATCACCAATTTAATTGACAGATCCATATCTCATAATTGCAAAGGCTTCCGACAAAACTTCATCCTCTTGTTTCTAACGCAACCCATGTAGAAGTCAGTGCATGGAGAATTCCTTTCAAAAGCTTGTGCATGTGCTCCCAATCTTCCAGTTGAAGCCTTCATTGAATTTACTTGTGTTTGCATTCACCCAGAGTGCTTTCCAGAATTTAAAATTTCTCATATGAAATTTTAAATAAAATATGATGAGTTTTGTCTGAATTATTTACGGCAAACATTGCACTAGTGCATGTACTAAAGAAGAACTACAAAATCTTCAAAGGATAGAAGGGAAGACATGTCAAAGGAAATACCCACAAATAAATCACAGTCAACTACTTCTATATCCAGCTTGGTGAGAATCAAAGGAAAAAGAGTCAACTGCATGTAGAATATGGAAAAAGAACAAGACTGGAAGTGTTGCAGCTTTCTTCTTATTTCTTTTCCTCTTTCTTTTATTTTCTTCGACAAAGTAATTGAGCAATCAATTAAATTATAAAACTTAAGTGATTAGTTTAAAAGTCGTTACTTGAAGAAGTCAATTACTTGGAAATAGGTGGTAGACATGCAAAATAGAAGGTTCTAATTTTCAGTTATAAATCATGCATGTCATGCAAAGAGGAATTCCAGGAGGAAGATTGCCAGTTGTTTCCCTTTTCATAGCTTCCACATGTGGGAATTCATTTAAAGCTTCCTATTTGTAATTTCCCTTTATACACTATAAATAGAGGAAGAACCTATGGGTTAAAGGATCAGAATTTGTAATCAGCATTCTTGTGTTCCAGAATTTTAGCTGAAACCCCTGATAGCTTTCTGCAAGCAGAGGAATATAGAAGATATTTCCAAAGAACTTTTTGTCAACGGTGCATTTGTCTTCTTATTTATTTCTAGATCTATTCATAAACTTTGTGTTGTCTATAGATCTAGATCTGAAAGTTTCCTTTGCTTTGAATTCTACGTTTTAATGATCTATTTGTTTTAATCTATGTGCATGCAATCAACTCTGTAAACTATTGATTGGGTTGCACATCCTCTCTACTCTCTAGTTTCCTCTTATTTTACCTTTTGCTTTTTCCTTACAGTTGCTTACTTGCTGCAAAACTGTCTAGCTATGGTTCATGAGCTACATAGTTAAAGTAATACCAAAAAATAGATATTAGAACATATAATTGATAAAATCTTACATGGGAGCCTCACCAATAAATGAGGGAGATTTATCTCATGACTTCCTAGGTTTTCAGCTGTGCAGAAAATCTAGCCAACAGTTTTTGGTGACTTCATTGGGGAACAACACAAATTAGCAGGTAAGAGCTTTCTCTTACAAGTTCCCTTTTATCTTATAAGCTCAACCTGGCATAACATCCATTCACATGGACTAGCAAAGCTCAAGGAAGGATTAACCATTTTTGTAGATTGCAGGAGCAGTTTAATTTCAGTCATCCTCCTCAAGTTAGAAGTCGTAGATCCAGTCTTTCACTAGGAAGAAGAGTGCAAACTCATCCAGATCCGGATCATCTTCATCATAATCCAGAAGCTGGAATTATTCACCAAGTCTATTCTCAAAGAAGACGCACTCTGTTCATCATGATGTAGAATCACCCACTTGCCCCTGCAGAACCTGTTCCATGGGGTGCAACCTTTGGACCTCTGAATTTGAATCCTCCTATGCATGATCTACCTAAAGGGACAAGAAATAATTTTCCAAAATTCTTTGGAGATGGAAAGAAAAATCTAGATGACCACTTGGCTATGTTTTTCATATCCTGTGGAGTGCTTGCAGTCAAACATGAAGATGTATCTGTCAGACTCTTCATAGAGACTCTACATTACTTGGCTAGAGAATGGTTCTACCAGCTAGCTCCTGGTACCATAACCAACTGAGCTACTATGAGAGATGCATTCCTAAAAAGATTCAATCCTAGCTGAAGATTCCAGTACATTGATAACCCAACTGACTCAGCTGAAAGGAGCCACAAGAGCACATGCGGGATTTTATTGCAAAATTCCAAAGATTGCTTTACAAAATTCCAGCATTCTGCTTCTCTGAATGATGAGAATCAAAAGGTATTCTTCATCAATGTTTTACTTCCTGAAGTAAGCTATCAACTGTGAAGAGCACGTCCTGTTGACTTGTTAGTAGCCCAAAACATGGTGGTTGAAATTGAAGACGACCTCATCATGGCTCGAAAGATAAAGAGAAGCACTTCTAGAGCTGAAAGTTGATCCTCTTCTACTACCTCCGATTCACTATTGTAAAATTTAGTAAATGAGATGATGCAGATGAAGAAACAAATGGCTCAAATGGCTCAGGGCAACAATATTGCCCCTGCTCATAATTTCAACAACAACAACAACCAGAACCGCATTACTGGTTCCCAAATATTAGCAATTGAAGCTACTCCCAGAAACAATGTGGAGATGAATGAAGAAGACCAAGAAGTTAACATTGATCAACCTGATAATGATGATTTTATAGGTCCTGCTGGTGACTCCAACATTAATTACCTAAACTACAAATCTGAACATGACGATGAGAAGCTTCATGAAGATAATCATGGTCATACATATAGAGTATTTGCACGATCACAAACTCGTCAAGCTAAGGCATTAGCTGATGACCAAAGAAGGGGCATCCCTTTACCTTCTTCCTTGGCTCCTAGAAATAAGAATGTGATTTCTTCATCTCAACCACAGAAAGTAGCCCAGGTATCTGAATCTATTCCTTCTTTTGACATTATTGATCATGTCAAGAAAACCAGTGTTCAAATGTCAGAAGCTGAATACTTGAGAGCCTTTCTTGAGTAGTTAAATAGGCTAGTCAAATATGTACAATCACCAGGATGATCCAATACATCAAAAGGAATTTTTCCTAAGCCCAAAGATACTCCTCCATAGAACAACATTGCAGTTGTTAAATCCTTACCATCTTCTGAAAGAGTGGAACCATTCTATGTTTCCCTATTGCTTAATGGTTTCAAGTTAAGCAACTGCATTTTAGATTCAGGTATTTCTGACAATGTCATGTCAGCTAAATTTGTAGATGCTCTTGGGCTTACCTTGACGAAGACCATAGGAAGGTGTTATTCCATGGAGAGACAAGTCCCTTTAATCAAACAAATCAAAGATGCACAAGCTGTTTTGGTATTCTTTCCTGACAAAATATTAAAGATGACAATCTTAGTTGTAGATATTCATGTCTCCTACGGGATGTTGTTGAGCAGAAACTTCTGCAAAGAGATGGGAGGAGAAGTAAAGATGGATTGGTCATGTGCCCATATTCCTATCAAAGGATTAAATTAGAAGCTAGAGCCAGAAAAGAAGTACAAGTACACGGTGACAAAATCTGAGGATCCTAGATCTCAGATTCTTTTTCAGGAATCTGACCATGGGTGTATACTTCTTGGAAATGGATAAAGATGTTCCAGAACCAGAACTTCGACCAGAGCTAGAGCCAGTGAAGGAAGAAGAAAAATTTTGGACTTTGGAGTTTAAAGGAACCTGTTGCTCTTTTGGATCAGGAGCCGACATTCTACTAATATCTTCAGATCATGAGATATTCCCATACTGCCCACAAGCTGATGTTAGAGAACACCAACAATACGGAGAAGTATGAAGCCTTGCTGCTAGGAATGGAACACAGCTAGAAGAGAAAAAGAGTAAAAAACCTCAAAGCCCAAGGAGATGTTGAACTTCTAGTAAAGCAAGTTCGAGGGAAAAATCAAGTCAAAAGAGATGAGATGAAGCATTATAGAGATAAAGTGCTTTCTGCCACACTAAATTTTGCAACCTTCTCTATCGACTTCCATTCCAACCAATCAAAATTCCAAGGTAGACTCTTTACCAATCATAGCTGCACTATTGAATCCAGATAGACCACCATCCATATTCAGACAAGGAAACTATAAAGTGGAGATGGCCTACCACCCTAAATTCCCTGATAATGTTGAACAATTACGGAAGACTTTCAATGATGACAAAACAAACATCTACATGTCTACATGTTGAAGGGAATAAATCACCAACACAACGAACAATCACAGGAAAAAATGATCTGAGGTTATGATGACAATAGTGGAATAATCCAACCAAAAGGTAACAAAATCCCCAAGGGTTTAGTTTCCTTAGTGGAGACTTTCAACAAGCATGATCAGTACCTAAAGAAGAATAAATAATATGGTGATAGTTCTTCCTCAGAAATGTAACAGATAAATCTGGGAACAGAGGAAGTTGATGCAGACTTATCCACCAAAGAGAGAAGAAAGGATGAGCCACCACCAGATGAAGTTGATAAGGACTTTCCCAAGGTATTTGACAAGAAGCCAAAGAAAGGAAGTTCAAGATTGGAGACTGGGTACTCTGGTAGGACAAGAGACATGAACCAAAGGGCATGCACAACAAATCTGATTCACTCTAGAAAGAGCCATTCATGATCAAAAGAGCTGTCTGAATGGACACTTTCTTCCTTTCCTACCAAGATGGAATTGAATTACCACTACCTTTCAACGGGAATAGCATCTGAAGCTTTTCAGAAATTGAGATATAGGGTAAAACCTGTTTGTATATAAATAAAACTTTTGTTAGTTTCTTTTCTTTCCTTTTTCTTTTGTTTTGTTTTTATGGCCTGACCCCAAACCCAATGGACAAGACACGAAACCAGAGATGCTAGGATCTCATCTTCACTCCTTTCATTTTGAAAGATGTAAATATGTCCACAGATGGAGTCAAATGGTGTCCCCAGATTTCACCCTGAAATTTGGGACTACCCATTTTTTTTTAAAATGTTCTTTTAAAATAGCGGGTCTTTTGTGTTTTATTGCTAGAAGATGTTTGTATTATGTTAGGATATTCACAAGTAATCATATGAGCCAATTTCGACAAATAAATAGATGCCCAAACTCATTTTATCCCTCCGCCAAGTTTTGTCTGTGGAAAAATTTTATTTAATTATTTATTGAATAAATAATGCCCCATTTGAAGTAAATTGTGCTTTGGTTGAATCTTGTTAAAGTTTTGCATGCCAATATTCACTCATCTCAATAGGGTTTTCACCACTAATGAATTCAGGGCATTTTATGCAACTTCTGGCAACGTTTTTCACTTTTATTTATTTCTTTTGCATTTTTCTCCAGTTTTCTCCACAGTTTCTCTATGAAATTCCACTAGGTTTGTTCTTTGTCTAGTATAGTCTGTTTAATTGTTTGAAGCATTTGGAGATCATCTAATAATGCAGCACCAAAAGAAATCATCCTCAAAATGCAAAATTCTGACCAAAAAAGATGAAGTCATGCACAAAAATCCTCTCTCATGCAAGTCACATTTTCTGGAATTAATGAGTGTAAGCTACGATGGGATTTTTAGTAGTGGCAGGTAGGTGGGAATTTCTTTTCTACCTTGCAGGGCACTTTTTCCAATGAAGTCAAAGTCACTTAAGTTGCGATGGAAAAATTAGAGGCGGCAGGCAGGCGGGAATTTCTTACTTTCCTTGCAGGATGAAAATTCCCATTATAAAATAAAGAAAAATCACTTAAAGTACGGATGGGAATTTTCTACGTACCTAGCAGGCTAACTTTTCCCACCAAAGAGATTTATTCACCCATGTAAGTCAAACTTTATCAAAAGAGGTCAGTTTTAATGCAAGTCGTACTTTTTGGAAGGAAGACTTTAAGCTGCCAGTGGGAATTTTGGCAATGGCAGGCAGGGGGAATTTCTTACTTGCCTTGCAAGGTAATTTTTCCCATGAATTCAAAGTCACTTAAGTTGCAATGGGAATATTAGAGGTGGCAGACATGCGGGAATTTCTTTCCTACCTTACAGGCTAAAAATTCCCATTATTAAAGAAAAATCACTTAAAGCACTAGCAGGAATTTCTTACCTACTTGTACAGGGTAAAAATTCTCATTATGAAAGTCAAATCACTTAAGTGGAAGAGGGGATTTTTGGAGCTGCAGTGCAGGGTGGAAATTCCCATCAAGTTGACTTCTTATTTTTAGCAATTCCTCTTGCCAAAAAGTGTGACCCACCTTGGGTGAATAACAATACATTTAATAATATTTGTTAATGGTTTATTCGCCTAATTTTGGTGCCATAAATAGAAGGAAATTCAATGCAACTAGAAAATCTAAGGAGAAGTCAAGGATTTATGCTATAAATAAATAAAATAATTTATTTAAAAGCAACCGGCAACATGCATAATTGGGTGCCCAATTTGGGTGAATAAACATGATTGTTTATTAATTAAATTTCCAGAAATACGAAGGGCAATTATTAAAAATAGTATGTTGAGGATTATATAAGCATGGGCTTCCATAATGAAGAAAAAATTAATTCTTTTTGCATGAGGATTGCAGCCCATACATGTTTTGGGGCTGAAAGAAGGAGGATTTTGCATTAAAGTTTATTTTCCACTATCCCAGGAAGCTTCTAGTTTTGGTGCCTAAGGTTGGAATAGCCTAATTCTTGGTCTATGATAATTATCTGCATGTTGGTATAAGTGCCCAGGTGAATTAAATAATATTTTTACTTGCTTTGCATGAAAGCAAAACCTCAAATTTTAGGGCAGCAGGCTTTATATGCAGATTTTGGTGATAAAAATCAAGTATTCATGCCATGGACTCCATCTTTGTCTGAATAAATTGTAGGTATTCATCACATGTGCTCAAATCAATGTCAGGTACATTGAATATGTCTTCTCAATCTGAAGAAGTTTCTAGATCTACACAAATGGATCCAATTGCAAGGGATTCCGACATAATTAAAAGAAAAAGAGCTCAGACAAAGATTGTTCCAATAATGATGAAGCGTGATGAAAGAGAATGATCAGCAAAATCATGCATAGCTTCCAGATTTGCTGAATTCAATGATACAGATATAGGCCCTAAACCTATCACCGATTTAATTGATAGATCTAGATCTCATAATTGTAAAGGTTTCTGGCAAAACTTCATCCTCTTGTTTCTAATGCAGTCTGTGTAGAAGTCAGTGCATAGAGAATTCCTTTCAGAAGCTTGTGCATGTCCTCCCAATCTTCTAGTTGAAGCCTTCATTGAATTTACTTGTGTTTACATTCACCCAGAGTGCTTTCCATAATTTAAAATTGCTCATATGCAATTTTAAATAAAAGATGATGAGTTTTGTCTAAATTATGTACGAAAAACATTGCACCGATGCATGTACTAAATAAGAACTACAAAATCTTCAAGGATAGAGGGAAGACATGTCAAAGGCAATACCCATAAGAAAATCACATTCAGCTACTTCCAAATCCATATTGGTGAGAATCAAAGGAAAAAGAGTCAACTGTATGCAGAATATGGAAAAACAACAAGACTGGAAGTGTTGCAGATTTCTTCTTATTTATTTTCCTCTTTCTTTTATTTTCTCTGTCAAAGTAATCGAGCAATCAATTAAATTATAAAACTTAAGTGATTGGTTTAAAATTCATTACTTGAAGAAGTCAATTACCTGGAAATAGGTGGCAAACATGCAAAATAGAAGGTTCCATTTTTCAGTTATAAATCATGCATGCCATGCAAAGAGGAATTCCAGGAGGAAGATTGCCAGTTGTTTCCCTTTTCATAGCTTCCGCATGCGGGAATTCATTTAAAGCTTCCTATTTGTAATTTCCCTTTATACACTATAAATAGAGGAAAAACCTACGGGTTAAAGAATCAAACTTTGTAATCGGCATTCTTGTGTTCCAGACATTGAGTTGAAACCCCTGATAGCTTTCTGCAAGTAGAGGAATATAGAAGAGATTTCCAGAGAACCTTTTATCAACAATGCATTCATCTCTTATTTATTTTTAGATCTATGCATAAACTTTGTGTTGTCTTAGATCTAGATCTGAAACTTTCCTTTGCTTCAAATTCTACGTTTTAAGATCTATTTGTTTCGTCTATGTGCATGCGATCAACTCTGTGAACTATTGATTGGGTTGCACATCCTCTTTCCTTTCTTCATGTTTTCTATTATTTTCCTCTTCTGCAGATATTTCCTTTATCTTATAACTGCTTACTTGCTGCAAAACTGTCTAGCTATGGTTCATGAGCTACATAGTTAAAGTAATACCAACAAATAGATATTAGGACATATAACTGATAAAATCTTACACAAGATCCTCACTGGTAAATGAGGAAGATTTATCTCATGAATTCCTAGGTTTTCAACTGTGCAAAAAATCTAGCCAACAATAGTCATCTATATCCTTAGTGGATTTTATAACAAGATATAGTGAATGACTAGGAAAATTAGGCAACTCAGTAAGAATATGAAATTTTAGAGATTCATTCCTGTTAATTCTTTCACTATCACTAGAGGTATATTTAGAACCAAGGATGTTATCAGTACAAGGTTCAACTTATTCAGTAGTGCTAATGACATCCATTTGTGTAGAGTTAACTAAAGTATGCAAGGAAATGGTCTCGTGTGGTGCCTCTAAGATGAGTAACGAGCCATTTAAGGAGAATTCAGTAGAATTTATACTAATAGTGGATGACACACTAAGAATGGAAAAGCAAGGTGGATATTGTGGCTTAGGATAATAATCACATGATGTATCATCATACCCTAGAGAGATAGGTAAAAAGACTTCTATAGAAGGCATACTAGAATTTGATAACACACTAGGAATGGAAAATTTGGGTATATATTATGGCTTATAATTATAATCACATGATGTATCCACATACACATAATCCATATCAGCTAGAAATTAAGTAGTAGCGAAGGTACTATGGTATGATGTGGGTAGAACTTTATTCATAAACCCACAAATGGAATGGACCTGATTATAGGGATGGTAGCCCTTTTGTTCTTACAAAGCATTTTTTACAAGTCATATCTAACTCAAAAAATAAACCATGTGGTTATTATGGGTGTTAATATCCTAAGGCCTAACTATGAAATAAATAAGATAAACCCTAGGCTAGGTAAAGGGTTTGAAAATGGATGGGTTCATTAAAATGAATCAACACTAAATTAATTGCAATGGATTAATTCAATTTATTCAATTAGGATAGATTACTATATGTTATAGGGCATAGAATCATATAATTATTTACATGTATACAATTGAAACTAGGCTATTTACATGTCAAAGTGATACAAAAATTAGAAATGAAATTAGGGTTAAGAGGATGACATGGCTAATTCAAATCACTTTCATATTGTGTTTTTGTCAAATATGGGATGTATGAATAATTATAAGTGAACCTGGATTATTTTCTGGTCACAAAATTCATGAAAGGTTAGGCCTGAAGGAATGTTCGAGACTATATTCTATAATATGAATCTATTTTACTATCTTTGAAGGATTGATTGTAGAGTTATAATTTTTTTGGGTTGCTTCATTGTTTCTAGTGTCACATTAATGTATGTTTAGATTCACCCATAACCGTAGTTTTTACACTTGTACCTACAAAACAAACCTATATTCTTGCAAGAACCTCGAGAACTCATTATATCTAAAAGTTAAATATTCAAATTCTTGAGACAAACTGACCTTGGTGGCCACCTTGCTTATAAATCACTGAGAATTTCACTACATTTCACACTTAATGTAGTTATCCTAGTGTATTGTGTAAATGTGCATGTAATTCATAACCTTTGACTTACCTTTTCTCTCATTATTCCACACCAATTGCGATTTTTATTACTTTCCTCCCATGAAAACCTTGTGTGCAAGTACGTAAAATAAATGTATGCCCTCCTATGTTGTGATATACAATATGAATCTTGTACTCTTGCTTCTTTAGCTCAATATTTGGTATATATATATAGGTGTTTTCTAGATCACAAATGCTTAAGGTGAACTTGTACATATAGGAGTCTATCACTTTGAAATTTTAATCTTAGTGGTGTGCAAATCCAAAAACTCATAAGATGCAAAAGAGAGAATAATTACAAAGAGACCCAATGGGTGGAAATAACCCAAAACCCAAAAAGGTTCAAGACCATACATCTTTGTTAGAACCATAATACGATCCTAAATAATTTTTACAGTCTTGGACCAACATCAACACAAGTAAAATAAACAATGGAAAATGTCAGAGATCTCTATGACACAACATACAAACATAAAAAATCATCAAATAAGTCATAAATTATATGATAAATCAAGTAGTGAAAGAGCATCAAAAAATGACTTACACCACCAAGACTTAGTTTCATCGTTCAAGACCCACATATATAAATCTCACCAAAAACATGGATGTAATAATGATTTTGTGTAGATTTTAGTGTCTATGACTAGAAATGCATCAAATTGTTTTTATAATTTATGTTCGTACATAAACTATTAAAACTATGGAAAAGGTGCATTGTTATAGGATTATATTTCTCTTATATGTATTGTTGAACAATTATGTTTGAATGATGGAATGTAAGGAACACAATGCATTTATTCACTTAAAATTTCATTGCTCGTTTAGAAAATGGTTAAATGTTGTTGAAAGAGTAGATATTTCAAACATAATTGTGAAAATTTGAAAATTACAAAAATGTGTTGGAATTTTTGATAATGATCAAATGCATGACATTTTAAAAGTGATTGTGTAAGTTGTATGTTCGATTTGTAAGTAAAATCATCAATTTTTACCAAGTACGAAAATAATCTGTCAAACCTAGTTATAATCAGACTTTCAATGTGTTCGAGCAAGTTCATGACCAAGTTAAAAATTTCTCTCAACAACCCACTTTCCACTTTTTCTTTCACCTTGAGGGTAGAGATTTAGGGATTTAGAGAAAATAACATGTTACATGCAAAAAATGGAACTTTTAATCTCAATTAACACATGTTTTAGTGTTAGGAGGACTGTCAGGAGTTTGAGGTATGTTTACACTTAACGTGTTAAGAACATATAGAGTTTCATATTCTACTTTTCTCATCACCCTTTACTTTTTGAATTTCAAAGTTTTGAATCATATTTGCACTACAAATGCAAATTACATCCAGGATTTGAGTTCTTGTAAAGCATTATGCCTTTGCATTTACATAAATTTAGAGGTTATGCACAAGTTCACATTTTAGATGAAAAATGTTCTCAAATATTTATTCCCTGCCAAAGTCTTAGTTTAATGTGAACTTGAATTTTGTGCCCTTGGTGCATTTGTGGCATTAATTGTTCAAAATGCACTCCAAGTTTCAAATTTTCTCAAAGAATCGATCAGGGTCCCAAACATTTCTCACATTCTTTCACACTTTACATATAAGTTTTGTATCGACCCTAGAAACCCACCACACACTAGCTTAGTGTTGGTCAGGGTTTATTTGTGCTTTCACAACTCATTTCCCCACAAATAGTAATGGGTGGATATTTTAATTTATTGTGCAACCCTACATAGTATTAGGGTTTAGAGCTTCTCAAGAAACCCCAAAGCTCCACCATACACTTGACCCTTGAGTTGTAGACTTCTCATGTACAAATGCCCAAAAAAATTGCCTTGGGACTTAAGTAGACTTTTTGAGTGCTCCTACATGCCAAAACTTAGCATCACATTTACTGATTTTGGGAGGTTTCTAAGCATGGGATTTCTCCTACCTATTCTCTCTCCCTCCCCAATTTATATTTAAATATTATAGTTGTAATGCAGCTTACTAATATGACCTATGAGGTGCAAATATATTGTATAAATATCTAACGAGAAGGTGAGTTACTCTCCATTTGTGATATGCTTGTAATTATAAATTATTATGTTAGACTTGAGTCATTTTTATGATTTATTGAAACAAAAAAATAGAAGTTAATTTAAAATATTTAATGAGAAAATATTAAGTAATCCTCTCTAACTAAGGAATACGAGTTAAGTGCTCCTCATAAAAATGTTGTCAATATATATAAATCTATGACAAACCAATGTTTTTACCTCTTAAGAATTTTAACTCTCATAAAAACTATATCGATGGATTTAAATTTTGAAAAAACCAATAATATTAAGTTTGAATTGTATTATACCAAGATAAATTTAGTAAGTAAATTTTGGGGCTCGACATCTTGTATTAAAGCATGGTTGCAACACTAGGAGATCTAGTAAATAAATGTGGAATATAAATTATATCACTATTACTACTGCAATATGTTAAAAATTTAACCTTAATCTTTGTAGGTTTACATGCAGACTAATTAGGCATAAAACCCTTCATATTCAATCATCGACCCCTCTTGAGAAGGAAATAATATGCTAGGATATCATATCTTATAAGACCTACAACACTTAGTCATGACACTTAAGGAGAGGGTATAGGAAAGACACCTATACCACGGGGAACATTCACCTCACCCTTCACAAGGAGATCATGGATCTCCCTTACATAATGATGATAGTGAGGTTTTTTATAAGAAAAGGAAGAGGAATAGGATTTAACTTCCAGAATGATAACGATAAGAGAGGAAAACTTATAAGGAGATAGCTAGATATAGATATTCAAACATTTTTTAATTATAGTAGCGACGCTCAAAGACTCCATAAACTGACTTACTCTGAAAAAATAATGGATTTCAAATTGAGTTATAGATGATCAATTTGACTTTATGCTTTAACCTTTTCCCTTATGTGAGAAACACTAAGGATCATGTAGGAATCCATTTACTAAGAGTTGGGTAGGAGTTTGGTGGTGTATAGAAGAGTAAAAGCTCCATTAAAATTAAAAAATATCACTAAAGAATTTTTCACACTACACTACATTTCCTTCTGTTTTTGTAACAATACATCAATGAATTTCATGATTTAAGACAAGGAAATATTACAATGAAAAAACATAAAAGGAAATTTTTAGAACTCTTTCATGATGTGGATTACATAAAGGAGGAACAAGTGTGGATGCACCATTTGATTAGGGGTTTGAACTTATATTGTGGTATTTTTTCATATGAATTTTCTAAAAACCCTTGTAGAATCTACAAAAAATTCTCACATATCAGAACAAAATATAGGTAAAACACAACAAATCTGGGAGAAGGCTCAAGCCAACATTTGAGATATGGAGGATATCTAGTCTAAAGGGACAAAACCTCCTCCTAAGGGTATATTTAGACCTTTGATGTAGCCCTTATGACCAACATCACAGCAACAATAAAGGCCCCATCATCGACAAGAGACATGAGGAAATAGAGGTAGAAGTTCATAGTTTTAACGACCCAATAGATTCTAGAGACTATAAGGAAAAATAGGTAGGACCCACCGACTCTCAAGAGACTTACGTTTCATGACCTATTAGTTCTAGTACTCAAGTATCACAAAGGATTGGTGAGCTTTTAGAGGCTAGTGGGGTTGTGTTATAACTATGGAGATCCAAGGCATTATAAAAGGAACTATCCACAAGTACCTATGCAAAAATATAAAGGAATGGTTCCCACATTTAAAACAATAATGGGTGATATAGTAAGATCACCATGTATACAATGGTGGACAACCACCAAGCAGTACACCAATACATAGTGATTGATTTTTTAGGTAATATTGGGGAAAATATTGGAATGTTTTCATTGATGTAAAGTTGTTCAATGTGGGTTTGGAATGTTTTCATTGATGTTAGGATGATAGTGTTATGCATGATTGATGTGAAATTAGAGATTGTGCTTTATTGATAACAGAGAGTGATTTGGAGTGATTTGGAGAGTTTGTTGTGAGTTTTCATTGATGACAAATGATGTCAAGTTAATGTCAAAGGATGATGTGGAGATTTTTGTGATGTGTCATTGATGTCAAAATATAAGTGCATCATGTGTGAAGGTTGATTGGTAATGTGTGTGAGAGAGATAATTTGAAGACAAAGATGTTCTTGAGAAGGTATGAGCATAGTAGCTTAGAAATATGATCACCACCACATGAGTGAGAGGATGTATGACACTGTTTGATCTTGGTAACATGGTTTATAATGCATGAGAATAGGTATACAGGTTAGTTGAAACAAGAAAAGGTCAGTTGAAACAATAATACCAAGGTGTATAAGAAACGCTATGAAGAAAACAAAGCAGATTGTTAAAAAAAATATTCAAGGATAAAGCTTCAGATTATATCCAAAGTTTGTTCTATTTAGTTCATATTCTGACCAGAAAGCTTCATATTCTAACCAAATTTCTTCAAAAGTTTGTTATATTACTACAGTGTCTATTGAGAGTATGTTATGATTCTTCGAAGTTTTCTCAAAATATGTTTCTATTTTCTTCAGAGTCTAAACTGGATGCTTTGGAGTATGTCCAATTTTTTTGGTTTTCTTTGATCTGGGACCAATGGTGTGGGCTAATTATTCCAATGCATTTATGAAATTTCTAGATCATTTTTTGTGATCATGTTTGGGCCGACCTTTGAAGGATTTGAAAGAAAAAAATTTATTTTCTTGTTGTTGCTCAGCAGTCTCTATTTTTTGGCTCTAAAATATTCTATATGTTATATTGTCTGACCATCTTGTGTCTTTGGCTGGGGAAAATGGAGATGTAAAGAGGAAAGTGTGAATTGCTAAGAAGAAGAGAAAGAGAAAATCTCAAGCAAATGGATATTGAAATGACATAATTTAGTCATGACATTTCATAAGAAGCCTATGGTGGGATTAATCCATGTTTTTTAGATGTTTTTATATGTGTATGGCCAACCTATATGTTGTTACACTTACATGACTGACCTATGTTGATATTTTCTTTGAGTTTTTATATGACCTACCTAATGCATCATTTCTGACCTATATGATGTGTATGCTTGAGATAGGTATATATATAAGGAAATTTTGATCTATTTAAAAAAAAATTGAGGATTATGGAACTTGAGCGAGCTTATAGAGGCTAGAGAGAGAGGTGTATTATTTCCTCAGTACAATGAATAATGCATGGAAATTAAATATATGAAGGCGGTTGCACTATGAGGGAAGTTCATCCATGACCTAGTGAAGGTGAATAAGAAGGAATATTCTTCACAAGTAGTAAAGCAAGGGTATAAAGAGTAGTTGATGTTTGAGGATCAGAGTATGTTGAATATGCCTAAGATGATGATGATTTGATAATATATCAAAGATAGAGAGAATACCAATAAGAAGAGATAATAAGAACAAAGAAGTCCATCATTTGTTGAGTGACCAACAAGAAGGTGGAAAACAATATTAGGTGGCTTAGTTGGTGTTTGGTCTTCCTTATTGAGTTATTGCTTCACTAAAACCCTATAGGGTTGGTGTCTCCTTGAAATTTGGTGCTTACTAAAGATAGTTTGGTGCCTAATAAATTATGGGATTGGTTCCTCCTTGCAACTTAGTGTTTGTTAAATTCGTGTTGGTGCTTGATAAATTAGGGGGTTGGTTCCTCCTTGTAATTTGGTGTTTGTTAAAGTCTATTTGGTGCTAGATAAATTAGGGGTCAATGCTTTTTGTGGAGTTGGTGTTTCACTAAATCTTGATTGTTTTCTATTAATGCAATGATCAATGGGTTTTCTTCCCCTTGAGTTTTTTCCCACATATATGTTGTGTTTAATGTGTTCTCTCTATTGTTTCATGCTCATATGGATGGTTTTTATGTTTTTCATTGTCAAATCATGATCACTCATTGAATGGTTCACACAAGTTAAGTAAAATTTCAATATGGATAATATATGTTGAATGCAAGTTAAGATAACTAAAGTAAAAAATATTAAGGACATTGATTCACCCACCCCCCCCCCACCTCAGTCATTGTGCTTCCAAAAAAACCACATTTCTATTTTATTTGATTTGGTTCTTTAGACTCTTTTATATCACCTGTATTAGTGGATCAATCCAAGCTAATGGAAATTAGACATTGTGTGAAATGGGACATAGAGTTGGACTCAAGGGTTAATTTTCTTGTTAATTTAATGGTTAAGGAAAGTGATATGTATTTAGGATCATTTACCACCATCATGGACTTATGCATCCTTCCCTTAGGCTCTTACGAAATCATTTTAGGGATAGATTATATTACATTTCTTCAAGACATAGTGTATTTATACTACAATGTTAATGGGTGTCATGATTTCCTTAGATTTGAGGTTGTGTTGACAAGATTTCAAAATCCTCTTTCCTTTCGTAATATCTTCACCATGCAGCTTAAATGGAGTATATGGAAGGGATATCATATGTTTTTCATAAAATATAGTGAAAAACCATAAGACGGGTCACCAAGACACTCATTGGGTGATCACCATATCCTTAGGGAATTTACTAATGTTTTTCCAATATGCATGCCTCCACAGAGGAATTGTATTTCATATAGACCTAGTATCAAGAAAATAGCCTATTTTGTGAGCACCATATAAGATGAAAACACCATAACTTTATGATTTCAAGATGTAGTTAAAATTTCTTCTCAATAAAATCCTCTTCCGTCTGAGTGTATTCCCTTGGGGTGCTCCTATTTGTTGAAAATAAATATTAATATTTGTGGTTTTATATTTATTACCAACAACTTAAAATAAGGTGTTAGTGAATAAACACTATCCCCTTTCTAAAATCAGTGATCTTTTTTATTAAATGTATGGTGATGACAAATTTTCAAAGATTGATCTAATTTATAGCTACCACTAATTGAGGATTTTTGTGGTAGAAATTCATAAAATTGTCTTTTGTACAATGTACGGTAATTATGTATTCACGGTGGTACCATTTGGCCTAACTAATTCCCCAACAATATTTATGATTTTGATTAATAGAGTGTTTAGGATCTTATCAAATAATTTTTTTGTGTGTTCCTTAATGATATATTTATTTTCTCATTCACCCTAGAGGAACATGAGGATCACCTTTGGTAGGTAATTCAACGTCTGAGAGAGCACCATTTATATGGGAGCTTATCTAATTGCTCTTTATTTCAGAGTGAGGTACATTATCTATGATACATCATCTCAAAGGAAGGTTTATTATAGATATTTATAAGACTATAGCATTCATTGATTATCATACACCTATTAATGCCACTAAAGGTCACAATTTCATAGGATTGGCAGGGTATTATTGTAGATATGTTTAAGACATGTATCCAATTGCTAACCCCATCATTTCTCGTCAATGGAAAAGGAAGGAATTTTGAGTGGGTAGAGAAGTATGAACAAGATTTTATAACACTCAAGGAGTGCCTCACCACCACACTAATCCTTGAAATTCCCAAAAAACACAAGGATTTAACTATTTATATGGATGCATCATTGGTAGGATTAGGGGTTGTACTTATGAAAGAAGATCATATGGTAGATTTTGAATCCTAAAATATCAAGGATTACAAGCTAAACTATCTCATTAATGATTTAGATATCATTGTAAAAATACATCTTGTACTTCATTAGTATCATTTCCTTCTAGGGAGAAGGATTATATCAAGAACTAGTCATTTGAGACTTCATCATATCTTCACCCAAACCAAACTTAATAATGCTCAATAAAGGTGTTAGATGGAACTCATCTGTGAGTATGATATTGATATAGAGCATTTGAAGGGAATAGAAAATGTGGAATATGATGCCTTGAGTCATGTGTGATACAAAGTTATGGCATTGACTCTTCGAATGGATCTGAGAATTCAAATATTGGAATACCTACCAATGGATAGGTTATATCTAGAAATTAGAAGAGAGATAGAGGCACAACATGTCTTAAAATGAAATATTTTACGATACACCTTAGAGGTAAATGAAATTTTGAGACACTGGGGGTACCTTTTTGTTCTTAAAGAGGTAGATATTCATTAAGTTATTATTTATGAAGCCCGTTATGCACCCTATTTAGCCAAATAAGGGGTGAAGAATATGTGTGTTAATTTGTAAGAATTTTACCATTAGGTCAATCTGTGACGTGACATTTCAAGGTTCATGGCATGTTGTTTATAGCATCAAATGGTAAAGGTCAAGCATCAACATACATTTTTTCTTATTTACCCACATGTCATTCTAGATTGGAAATGGGACACCATTTTGATGGCTTTCATTATTTACCTCCCCAATTCGACATACCACTATAATGAAATTATGGTCACTGTAGACAAGTTGAATAAGGTAGCACATTTATCACTAGTTAAAATCATGTATACATATATATCTATAGCAAGATTTTACCTATATGAAATAATAACATTTCACAGGTTCTATGTAATATTATTTCTAATTGTGACACGTTTTACACATCTAATGTTTGGACTACCTTGTAATAGGTGTTGGGAACTCAAATCAACTTTAGTATTGATTACCACCTAGAGATAATTGGTTTTAATAAGTGGGTATATTAAGTATTGGATGACATTCTTCACATGTATGTAATGGATCAACATTCATGTTTGGAGGACTATTTATATTTAGTAGAATTTTCCTACAACAACGAATACCATAGTTCTATTGTTATGTCACCTTTCAAGAATTTGTATGGATGTGAGTATAGGAATCCTTAAGGTTGGAATTGGATGGAGGACAAGGTTTTACTAGGTTTTTCTATGTTATATGACATGGACATACATGTAGTTATTATTAGGAAACATCTTCAATAAACACATGATATTGAAAAAAAGTATGCATATGCCCATAGGATTTATTACAATTTCTAAGTTTGCACAAAAGTATTCTTGAGGGTCAGACCTCATAATATCCCTATTCATTACGGAAAGGGTTTGAATCTTGAAGGGCAATTTGTGTGACCTTTTAATATTTTAGAGAGAATAGGACTAGTAGCTTACAATCTAGTCTTGTCACCTAGCTTATCTTGTATGCATAATTTTTTTCATGTAGTAGTTTTAAGGAAATATATGCAAGATCCTTCTTATGTTCTTGAATAGATGGCCTTATAGGTGGAAGAGGAAGGGTAAATGGATTTGGATCTCATGCATATACTAGACTGCATGACCCTAGCCCTTCGAGGTTGTGATTTTGACAATGTTTAAGTATAGTGGGTTATATATGATGACAATGTGGTCACTTGGGAGGATTTTCTCTACCTTAAGGGTTCAGTATCCATATATTTTTCATTGAATTACAAGAGGAAAACATGTTTAAGGGGAAGGTGATGTAGTAAAATCTTCACTCTAACATTTTTTACAATAGATTAGTTACATATCTCAATTATTGGATGATTGTACTTTATGTATGGGGCATGTGATGCCTATATTAGTGTTCTTTATTTTTTTCAATTTTACATTTGATATTATTACTCTATTTTTATGGCATGGAGTGTCAGTGCCAAAAATTAAAAAATTATTATGATCATTGCAAACATGGATAATGTGATGAATGGTAAACCATATATAATTAATGATGATCTAGATAAATATGATTTAGTGATTTGTTGATGCTTCAGTGAGATGATTGGAATGTGTATGTGTTGGAAAATAATCTATCGCATGACAAATTAGTAGTTTTGTTCAATGCTCTAGGAATAGGTCCCTCCTCTTGGGAATGGGGAGGATCCTATTTATTGAATGTAGGAAATAACAAAAATTGTGGGTGTATGTTAAGATAGGGATCACATAGGATTACTCCACTAAACCTATGGAAAAATTTTTATATACAATACAAGGGATGAATTTTCTTGAAAATAGGTAAAGATGAGATAGGAAAATAGGGAGAGAGTTAATATTGTAAGTAGGCACTTACAAAATTTCGGAAACATTAACCAGTTAGGTTAAAATTTAATACGAAGAGGAATAACTATGTAAGTAATCGCAAGATTAATAAATCAAAGACACAAAGTTATATTGATTTATTCCTCAAAGATAAAAATTTCTTTCTTGGCTGACTAAGATTACAAAGCGTGCATAGTTGGAAAGTAAGAAGTAGAAGAACATAGACAAGGAGAATAATAAAATAGGTTCTTTCTTGTAATATGAGGAGAAAAAAATCTAACCCTTTGGAATGGAGAATCCATCCCAATGTATAACCTTAAAAAGTGTCTCTTCATCTTCCCCCAAGTCAATTTTCATATTCCTAAAACTTTTGACCTTTTATATTCCCGTAGGAATAAAAATAAGTTCTTTTCTTATTTATGAAAAATAACTTTCACAATGCAAAATTAAAATGTCACTTAAGTGAATAAGATAAAATATCCAAAAATTACATTCCCAACAAAGAATTAGAATCTAGAGAGAGAAGAAGAGAGAAGTGATTTATCCGAAGATGAAGAAGTTTTTTATGATGAAGAGATTTCTCTCGATGGAATATGTGGAAATGCTCTAGGGACGAAATATTTTCCCTTGACCTATTTTCTAAACCGAGTCGTTGCGAGTGTAACTTTATTTTCTTGTTGGACATGAACATACTTCAAAGCACTGATCTAAGTATCAGGAATATCACCAAGGGATTTGCACTATGTGAACCATACTTTACGATCTCCTGCACTATTAGAAATGGTGCTTCTAATCTTTGTAAGGGATTACAATGTATCCTCATTGAAGGAGAAAGGATCTCTTGTCTCTTTTTGGACCAATTCTTGGAAGGAATTTAGAAGTCCCTCCAAGGATGAATGTTTACTAAGTGAAGGGGATTCAATATACAAACTTTTACTTATTTCTTCCAAGATGTCAGATGTGTGCTCCTCACAAGACTCAAGTTTTGAAATTGCATTGTTCATCATTTCACACATGGCATTCATTATGTGTAACCACGAAGGAGAGAAATTATCATCTAAAAATGTCAACACATTCTTACTACCCAAGGACTGAGGATCAAGACAACTCATCTCAAATATCAATGGAAAAACACTATCCCAATGGGAGATTTCTTTCTCAATCTCAACCTTTGTCATCTTCACCTTAGAAACAGTGAAGAGAGAAAAATTGTATATAGAGAGGATATATGGAAATAACTCCTTCCCCTTTTCAATGATCTTCTCCACCCATCTATCATTGGCGCTCCCCTACATAGTGTTACCTCTATCTCTCTTTGAATATCCCACTTGAGGCTATATTTTCCTCCACAACTTCACGGGGTCCTTTTAGCATCCTTGTTTTTAGGTCCTCTAAATCCATGTTTTTCATATTGTTTTCACCTACATTGGGATACTCAATGTTTAATTTGGAAATTGGCTATAGACCTGAGTATTTAATCTTCATGGTGATGAAAGTTAGTTAAATGGATGGTATATGGATGGATATTAACAATTTGACCAAAATCCCAACACTTACTATTTTTAGCAGGTCCCACGCCATATTTCTATTTTTAGCAAGTTTCTCAAATTAGCACTTTTGAATGGTCTTGACATGAAAGGGGTGATGATGACTCAGAAAGTGATTCATTTTCAAAACTTGTTATTTTAGTATGTGAGAACCTGGTAAAAATTACTATTTTTAGTAAGTATTCTTTTGGATGTTGGAATGAGATAGGAGTGGTATTAAAGATTTCGTTTTTACTCTAGGATGATTTGCTCTAAATTTTAGGAGTTTTCAATTGCCAAATTTTCGTAGATATGAAAAGAAAACTTTTGGGGCTGGATTTTTATTCTGGCCATTAAAAATTATCCAGACCATCGATAGAGGCAAGATTGGTACCAAAAGAAAGGTGTTTTTACAAGGAAGGTGATGTTAAAATTTCATGAGATTCTGATGTGGGGTTTTTTGAGTTATGAGAAAATATTCTTTTTTAGGCATGGGGTTTCTAGAAAATTTTAGCAACATAAAAACAATGTATTTTTTTTTTGGGAGGGAAAAACATCACAAATTAAAATGTTCAAAAATGGCTAAATGTTGGATTTTTAACCTTTTCTTGATTTTAGCACTTTAACTCACCATTAACCCAACATGGCTTAACATGGGTCATTCATGGGTTAGAGGGTGAGTTACACCCATGAAAATAGGGGAGATTTGAGGTGAGATGAAAATGGGGACACCAAAATGCACTTTGCATGAGATTGTGACAAGTGTCACCATGTGGGAGCAAGTGAGATAGATGCAGGGGCTAAAAATAGGCTCTTAAGAGCTGAGATGGGGTTCCACATGTGATCGTGAAGAGCTTGGTGAAGGGGGGAACACTTTTTTTTTCTAAATTTCTCGTTGGATTTTGTTACTAGGGATAAAGGACAACAAGTGTTGAAAAATGTGTCATGTGTAGCCTTCGTCATGAGGTAGGGCCAAATTGGTCTAAAACAAGTTTGCAAGTTATTCTAGTAGCTCATTATGTCACTTAAGTAAATAAATCTATTATTCCAAAAATTCGTGCACTTTTATGTCCCAAATATCACCTTTCACCAAGGTACAAGGGATAAGGGACAATTGAGGTCAAAAAGTGTGCCACTCACTTCATGTCAACATGAAATTAGAACATGAGATGCACTTTTCGCCTCAGGGTTCAAACTTAACCATTTCGGGTCATATAATATATGATTTTTCATGGAAACAAGTAAAAGAAATGTAATGAGAACATTAGAAACTCTGAAAAATATTTCTTCATGAATTTTTCTTATATATCCATTTTTTCCTAGGAAGGTGCGCCAGTGAGTTGGACTGTTGGAAGAGTTTGGAAAAAGTATGAACTGAGCTGTCACTTAGATCATTGAGGGGAGTTTAATGTGCTTCAACTTGACCATTTTTTTAGCATCACAAATATGTTTAAGGTTCCCAAAACCTTCAGTGCAAATTTCTTGTCTAGATAGAACATTGTACTTTATTGTTGGAAAGGTTTCATATTGTTATGCTCCCAAAACTTTTTCTTACCCATTCCACCACGTAGTAAACTCCAAGACCTTTCTATTGACTGCAATATGGGCTCTTGAAATTATCTGAGGTGCCTAAAACCTTTCCCATAAGATGATCTTTTGAAAGAGGCAGTTTTGGCAATTTAGACCAGTTTTGACAAATTTGACCGAAAGAGGTAAAAAATTAAATATGGTTGTCTAGTAAAATCCGGGGACATTTTGTTGGCCAACTTTATAATTTTTTTAGTTTGATAAGTCAAATTAACTAACATGAAGTTTTATAAGTATAGTATGAAAATGTTGATGCATGGTTGAAAGTGTCTCTATTACTTAACATACTTGTAAATTTATTTGATAGTATAAACATTTCAGGAAGCTATGACCATGTGTTTAGTGTGCAGATGGAAGAAAGTTATAAATATACATATTAATACAAACTAAGGATAAAATGGGCCCAAATAATCAGCGACTCATCAGCCAACATGAGGTCACCTAGTGCATGCATGTGGAACTTTATATTCCTGAAGTGACCATTTGTTTGGTTTTTGTGAGTGCTTGACTAAGCATTTATTTTTTTATTAATTATTCCTTTATGTTCCATTTTTTTAATTTATTTATTAACTTTCTAATTTTAGAGTGTATTCATCCCAATTGGAACCTTTGTATTGGTTAACCAATGTTAGTTAATTTTATGTTGTGATCTTTAAGTGTTTGATCAAATAGTTTAGTTCTTTCCATTTTTGGGTTTATTTTTAACTAATCACGAAGTTGAAACTTTCCTTTAACAGATTATTTCAGATTTTGTATTTTTCTCCATTTTGAATGGCATGTGGGAAATTGGCACTTGACCTAAAATTTACTTTTTACCTATGCATGGGGTAGGGGAACGTTTTGAAGCCCCTTTCACAATTTTGAGGTCCTCATATATAGTTTGTCTCACATTTAACTTCATTTTCTCAAACAAGTAGGTTAGTTTATCCACATTGAGGTTGTAATTGATATGGATTTCCTTATAAGTGTTGGACTTGTGTGCTCAAACTAGGCTCATGTATCCAAATTTTTGTATCCAACCTAGGATTGTGCATGTTCACACTAACTCGTGAGTTAAGTTTATTTTGGGAGTTATTTATTATTTCTCAAGATAATTCCTCACATGAACATGGAATTTTTTTGATCCACATTTTTGGAGGATTCTCCTATTCTTGATGTGATGACAATAACCAAGTAATTATTGTCAAATGACCTCTTAAGCATATTTAATAGGAATTCCCCTTGTATTGTTATATGGGGAGTTGTGATTCTACATTTGAAATGTCAATAACATAGTAACACATATTTATCCTATTTTGTACAATATTTTCTTGTGGTATGTAATATTTTTTTTGCATGAGATTTTATTTGTGGTTGTGGTTTTGATTATGTTGTCAGAATGATCTTGGTGATAGAGTGTTGGCCACTCTAACTTGGTATCAAAGTTATCCCAATATTTATTACCAAGTCACAATATTCTGTTGTTTCTAGCTATGTAGTAGAAGCTTAAAAAATGCATCCATTGCAATGTTGAGTGTAGATATTATTGCACATTTGTATGGATTTTATTTTTTATTTTTGCAAATTACTGAAGTAATTATATTTAAAATTTGAAATAAAATCTATGTTTCAAAGGTGATCTAGTTTGCATATTTTACATTACAAATTTTTTATAAAGTTGTCCTCTTTCATGAGCTCTTGATCTCTTTGGCAAGCCTTATTTTTTGAAGAGTTGAGGATTGACCCAATTGTAGAAATCTCATTAGAGTGGTGATTTTAGAGTGAATTTATTTTGTTCATCTATATATAGAACCACCCAACAAGTTTTTTTTCCTTACTATATTAGCAAGGTGTTTTCTCGACCTTGGTTCTTGTTTTTTAAGACAAATTTTATATGTGGGTTGGCTTGGGCTCATCCTGACTAAATTTCCCATCATATTGTCTCTATTAATATCATGGTGGTAGCCTCTAGATATCCACCACAAGATCTATCAAATCCTCTTCGAATTGTAACTTGACAGGTTCCTCACCCTTATTTTAGCTCGAGAATAAATCCTCCTTCCTTAGCATTTGGGTGAGACTTGGAATCAATGTGCCTTATGATAACCTTTTTATTGTGGATGAGTTAATTTCCTTTTGAACAGGCCTATTTTGATTTTGATATAGCTTAGATCACAATCTTAGAGAGTGTAGTGATCACTTCCCTTTGACATTGTTTACATTAGATTAGTTACAAATCTTAATTGTTGGATGATTGTATTTGACATATGGAGCACATGATGTCTAGACTAGTGTTCCTAATTTTGTAGTTTTGTGTTTGATACTATTTCTGTATTTTGATGGAACAAAATGTAAACAATTTAAATTGAAAATGTATTAAGATCACTACAAACTTGGATAATGTGATTAGTTAAATCATATATAATTAATGATTATCTAGATAAAGGTGAATTGGTTCTTCGTTGATGCTTCAATAAGATGATAAGAACGTGTGTGTAAAATGAAATGTATGTGGCAAAGGATGCATGGACTAGTGTTCTTGATTTTTTTACAATTTTTTGTTTGATACTATTAGTCCATTTTGATGGCACAGAATGCTTGCAGCTGAAATTGAAAATTTATTATGATCACTACAAACTTGGCTAATGTGATGAATGTTAAACTATATATAATTAATGATGGTATAGATAAACGTAATTTGGTGCTTCTTTGATGCTTCAATAAGATGATTGGAATGTATGTGGAAAATTATTGTTTTTTTAATTTTATAACTAAAATTTAATAATGTGAAGTTTTCTCTATGGTATAAAAAAGTTGATGCATGGTTGAATGTGTCTTTGTTACTTAGCATACTCACATTTATTTTATAGTATTACCATTTCATGCATGTATGATCGTATATTGAGTGTATGAAAGGAAGCAATTGTATGCAATTATATATAAATATACATATTCATACAAATTGAGGACAAAGGGGGACAAAGGGGACAAACTCCTCAGTAGCTCATTAGCCAACACGAGGTCACATGATGTATGCATGTGGTACCATAGGGTTGTAAAATGACCTTTTTTTTAGTTTGTGGGTTTGTTTGATTGTACATTTAATTATTTATTAATTTTCATTTATTTTAAAAATTATTTATTTCTTTTACTTAATTTATTAAATTTCTTGTTGTGGAGTGTATTCATCTCAATTGGAACCTTTATATTGATCAACCGAGCTTAATTAATTTTATGTTGTGATTATTTAAGTGTTTAATCAACTAGTTTAGTTCTTTCCATTTTTAGGTTTGTTTTTTACTAGTCATGAGTTTGAAACTTTCCTTTAATGGATAATTTTGGATTTTATCTTTATGCTCTATTTTAAAATTTGTGTGGGACAAGTGACACTTGTCCCACATCCTCAAACTAGCCTCATACCTACCCATGGAGTAGCGGGAATTTTTTATGCCCCTTTCACTTTTTTGGACTTGTGATTGACATTGGAGTGTTCCAACAAGCAATGTCGTAGGTGGGTAAATGGATTTTGAAAGGATGTTGACCTTGTAGAAGTTACTTGTACCCATGAAGATTTTGAAATAATTTTTATAAGGAATAATGTGAGCTCCCATGTGATCATGTGAGTGTATTTAGGATTTATGTTTGGGGTTTTTTATTGGTTTTTGGAGTTGGGAGCTTGCCACTTAGAACCTTCTCATTAGATGCTCCTTTTGGCATCATATTCCATATATTGGATTTTGGAAGGACTTTTGGTGGTTCTTGGACTAGTTATGTAATGTTTTTTTCTTAATTAAGGGTAAGGATAGGGGTTTTGAGAGGCTCCCCTCCCTACTATAGCACCAAAATAGCAGAGTCAATAGAAAGTGGACAAACAAAAAACAAAGGTCATCAAATAATTCAAAAAAACCTCAAAATCCAAGTGCAAATGAGTCAAGAACCATGAAACAAAACATGAGATTAAACATGAAGCATGCTTTTTTGATCCTCCTTGAAACAATAAGAAGGACCAATAAATTGGATTGAGCTTTAGGGGTACCATTTTGGATCCCCTAGACACTCTAATACAGTAGCCTCCTTGAGGAAAAACTATCACACCTCTCTTATTTTGATTTAGAAATTCAATATTTCAATCATGATGATTAAAATGGCATGATTTAATTGGACAATTACCTGCTATAATTATTTTCAAATGTGGAAGTTAGCATGTTTATTATCATTATGATGAATTTAATGATTTGGAATAACAATATTTTTGGGTATGTGAGCTGGATGTAGGAGCAAGTACACCCTCATTAAAACATGAGGGAGGGAATCATCGAGGAGAATTTGATACATCCAAGTATCGAACTCGAAATAATGAAGGTAAAATGAGAACCGGCACACACAGCGGGATTGGGTAACATTTAGTTTACGTTTATGATGTGTGACTTCTTAATTTTTATCTTCTTTTCATCTACATCATTGATAGCAATAGAAAATGAGTGGATTACATTTATGTGGCTAAAAAGCATTGGCATAACCCATCTATCATGCATCGTTATTATACGATATTGTGACATATTGTTTTTTCATTTATTATCAGTTTATTAGACTTATGAAAAAATAAAAGGACTGTGTCGATATATTAAATCACTTGGTTGATAATGGCTAAAGCTACAGTTATTAAGTTCCCTAGCATGTCGTATAGTAGAAAAAGGTTTATATGGCATGTTGGTTTGAAGTATTATTATACTTCCTAAATAAATCTAAAGCTAGATTATCGTTTATTTGGCATGATGTTTGGTCACTTTGCATTAAAAATAAATTAGCTTTATTGCTAAGAGGTTTGGCAGTTGTGTTGTTTGGAATTTTAATATTTTTTAAAACAAAAAAATGCACTAAGTGCCTACATAGCAAAGTGAGAGAAAAATAGAAATTTATTTATTTTTAATATGGATTAAAGTGGGAATAAATGGAAAGTGGTTGTTTTGATTTTAATAAAATCCAATGTAAGGAAATAGAAGGAGGATACATGGAAAAGATGAGAGTTAAGAGAATTGTTTGGATTTTTATTATGGCTAAGTGGAGTTTGAAATGGGAGAAAATGGAGGTGGACGGTTTGATAAGGGGCTATTTCACTTTGTTTTGGGGGAAAATTATCATTACGGTTAGCTGGAATTTGGAAGCGAGGAACATTGAAACATTTGAAGGAATATTCAAGTTGGTTGCATATTTATCAAGCATGGTTTTTCTGCTTATTCTAGTCTTCGTTTTTAAAGGATAAATTGTTGTTTTAAATCTAGAAACGATGGTTGAAAATACACCCATTTGGGTCTACGTTTTTCATAGATAAATTGTTGTTCTAAATCTAGAAATGATTGTTGAAAATACACCCATTTGGGTCTGCACTTTTGAAACATAAATTGTTATTTTAAATTTGGAAATGATGGTTGAAAATACACCCATTTGGGTCTTTGTTTTTGAAAGATAAATTATAGTTTTAAATGTTAAGAACCTTGCATATAATAAATCAATAAATTGCAGAAGATAACACAACACAAGATATATGGGGGGCCAATATGCCCTAATATGCAATATATTCAAAATAATACCCTTAAGGTAAGGTAACACCATACAATGCTCCTTAAGGAAGGAGTAACTCCACAATCTCCTAAGATGGGAATCCACTTCGAAGGGGACACCTTCAATATACCTCTACCAAGTAGAAGACTCAACTCATACATACCTCCTCATAATGATACTCACATCCTTTAAATAGAATGGGTAACACCTAATCCCAATGTAGGCCAACTCATTACCCAATATAACTAATTCGTATGTGAGCCCATATAACTAACTAAGGGCATGTGTGTCACATGTCGGCATCTCCATCAACCCATATAAATTATAATATTATATCACATGTGAACCCATACATATAACTAAGGGGATGTGTGTCACATGTCGGCATCTCCATCAACCCATATACATTAAAATATCATATCCCAAGGTACATAGCATTGCCTCCCTCCTTGACATGTTTTGTCCCCAAAACATAAGAAGAAGCCATATAATGAGTGTGATTTAAATTATTGCACAATAGTCCTCATGCTCGATCCTCCAACCACCCATATGAGATCCTAATGGGTGAGGTTGTTCTAAAACTGATTCCATATTCCCTTGCACTCATTTGATTCCATCCTTGTACATATGCATTCCTCCTCGGCATCCATGTGTATCCATAATAATTATTTCTATGATTCCATTTCATATAATTGTTTCTCCATTGATTCTATTTATAGCCTTGATAATTGCTCCTCCAATTCTCTGTATATCTATATAGATTTATTCCCTTATGTTTCCTAACATGATCCCATGATTTTTTTCTCTCATGATGATGTGGGTGTCTATATGGTGCAACCTTAGTATCCTCAACCTTATCAACCTTTTCGTCAACTTTATTTTTCTCATCCACCTTGTTTTCTATTTTTTTTCCCTTGAGTAGATGAATTATTTTTTTCTTTTTCATCCTGTTCTTCATCATTTCCTTCTGATTCATCCTTATTCCCTTCTTCACCATCTTCAAATTCATCTTAATGATCCAATTTTACATTACTTTTTTCCTTGCTAAGTGTGATATCTTGCAATGTAATTTTCTTTCTCTTGTACCAGAATTTCATGAATTTGTTTTGCACATTAATATTGATTTTTCACAATGTCTCTAACCGAGGATATCCAAGAATAATATCCATACCATCCATATCTAAAGCATAAAAATCTGAATGTAAAACATATTTATCCATAGAAAGCTTTAAATCTTCAAAAACTTGAATTTGCTTACCATCCATTTGAGATTCCTTGATATGCTTTGCTTGAACATGTAGATGTTGAGCTACATCCATATTGATGAAGATATATTTTCTGCTAGTGTTCATGCAAACAATTACCTTTTTCCTTTGAATGTGCCCTTCAAACTGAAATATTGAAGCTTGCTTCCTTAGAGATGCATTATTTGAACTTGTATCTCGATTTGTTGTCTCTCCTTCTAAATCATGTGTATCAGCTTCAACCTCAACATCATATTCTTCTTCTTCTTCTTATATTTCCTCTTCCTCACTATTATCATTAAATGCTTCTACTTCCTCTTGCTTTTCTTCTTTTGTTTCCCATCTGTCCATGAAAACTTGTTCTAGTTCCTCCAAAGACCAATTAGACTTTTCCTTTTCTAACTCAGAAAACCAAATATGTACAGGGCCACTAATCGACAACTTGAAGAACCAAATATCTTATGGTTGAGAGAATTTATCCTTAAATTTTTTCCACCATTCTCTAGCATCAATCCTCCCATCTCCAAAAAAAGTTACCATCCCCATGATCCACCAAACTAGGGTTTTAGGAATAGACACTTTTGATCAAAACTTATTCTAACCCTTTTGGATAAAGATCAGCAAAAAATTAGAAATCACAGAACACAAACCCCAATTTAATTTTTGAGAGGTTTCCGAAAATGTAAGAAATTCAAGAAAATTTCTCAAATTACGGCCTGAGGAGCAAAATATTGAAAAAAAACATAAAACTACAATAACTTTGACAAAATAGATCCAAAAATTCTAAAATTTTTACCATAGATTTATGAAGGGGATTCTCAATTTTGGTAAAAATTTAGAATATTATTTCTAAAAACTTCATCCTATAAAGAAAATTTAGGAGAAACCCTAAAAATGTAATAACTTCCACAAAACACTTCAAAAAATTTCTGAATTTGGACTGTATATTTATGAAACCATGGCGCAACTATGGTAAAAAAAAATTGAGAAAAAATTTGCAGCCAATTTCAAAATATAGCCGAATCACTAAAATTAGGGTTTAGACCCAATTGTTTTTTTTTTTGCCGAAATCAACGCTGTGATACCACTTATTAAGAACCTTGCATATAATAAATCAATAAATTGTAGAAGATAACATAACACAAGATATATGGGGGGCCAATATGCCCTAATATGCAATATATTCAGAATAATACCCTTAAGGTAGGGCAACACCATACAATGCTCCTTAAGGAATGAGTAACTCCAAAATCTCCCAAGATGGGAATCCACTTCGAGGGGGACACCTCCAATATACCTCTACCAAGTAGAAGACTCAACTCATACATACCTCCTCATAATGATACTCACATCCTTTAAATAGGATGGGTAACACCTAATCCCAATGTAGGCCGACTCATTACCCAATATAACTAATTCCTATGTGGAGCCAATATATTATAAACATATAACTAACTAAGGGGATGTGTGCCACATGTCAACATCTCCATCAACCCATATACATTATAATATCATATCCCAAGGTACAAAGCATTAAATTTAGAAATGATGGTTGAAAATACACCCACCTGGATCTGCATTTTTGAAGAAGAACTTGTGGTTAAAATGAGAACACTTTGTTGGATTTTTACCCATTTCTAGGTCTATGTATGTTGTAGATATTGACTGTGAAAAATGTTTTTTTAAAGGATTATTTTATCCAATTATGGGTTGCACGTTTTGTGTGGAAAAACATTTTATTTTGGGTTAATTTCATACCCAAATATGGGTTGCGCGTTTTGTGAAATGTTTGTGTGAAAAATGTTTTATTTGGGGTCGATTTCATACCCAAATCTGGGTTACACATTTGGTGTAATTTATGTGTGAAAATTGTTTTATTATTGGGTCAATTTTAAATAACCAAAATTGGGTTAGTGTTATTGTGTATAAAACATTAAGCATGATTTTTATTGAGTCGATTTGGTACACCCATTTTGGGTCTGTGCAATTGGAAATATGTATGAACAATTGAACGTATTGCTACCCAAATTCGGGGCCTCAATATTTAAATAAATGAAGGTGAAATGTTATTGATTTTAAACCCAATTAGATTTGAATGTTGTGTAAAGGCTTATAACCATAATACGGTTATTGGGAGTCGTTTGTATGAAACCCAAATATAGGACAACCTAGTTGAATATTTAATTGTGATAAAACATTTCTTATGGATTTGATTTCATACCTTGCTTGGGGTTGTTTAAAACTTGTCAGTTTATTGGAAATCCAAACCCAATATTGTATTTCAAAATTATATTAAAATAGTGATTGAAACTTTCAATTGTGGAGAAACTAACCCATTAAGGGTTGAGCAATATTATGTTGTTTCAAATAGTGAAATATGAATAGATGTAAATAGGTAGTTACACCAATGATTTGTTAAATAAATACACAATCTTGATTTATGACGGAACATTGGATTGGGATTTTGCTTTGCTTTACTATGATAGTATAAGTTCTCATTGATGTGTTATTCGGGCATGTGGATATTATATTTTATTATGATACTTTCCTTGGGAGAATGTGACTTATGTTATCATGCTTATGGTGTAACCACAAGCATGATAACATAATTCCCCTCCTTTCTTAAACCACCCTTTAAAGACATTTTAATTGTAATGAAACAACAAGCTGAAAAATGGGGGGAAACAGTAGTTAAATGATTGTTATGTACGTTGATAATACACTATTCTTGTAAATCTATGTATGCATGCTTGTATGACACATTGGAAACCATACAAACATACATACTTATGCTTATGGAGGATATTTTCTTATGTTTATGTAATCTGGAAACTTGTGTTAAATTTGAAGAGATGGTTGTTTTTCCCTTTGTATATTAAACGAACCATTGTTTAAAAATGTTGACTGGTTTGCCTCTTGATGAGGATTGTTGATGGATGAAGTGGTATACGATATAGTTGTGTTTTGAAGGATGATAGATCTTATTTGTTTGTGCAAAATATAAGATTAGCTTTCATTAGCATAGCTAGAAAACTTTGTCCAAAGTAATGTATCTTGTTGTATGTATTGTCAGTTCACTTATCCTTATTATGTATTAGTCGAGAATCGTATGATGGTATTGGTTTTCATGATCTTATGATGGGGTGTATTTTTAGAATTTGGGTATATTACACATGGTTCTCAATTTACAATTATTTTTTGACAATTAGATCTCTATTTTCCTTCTTTGTGAAGGGTCAAGCTCCTCTCGCTTATGGGAGGTGTGCCGGGGAACCAAAAGGTTTTGTGGTCGGAGGAGTAGCACTCTGATGATGCTCTCCCTCTTATACATTTGCACATTTGAGATAGACATGTACATAGGAAATTCTGAAAGGAACGAATTATTGTTATTATTAATACATACCTAACATATGAATACAATGTTGTACTTGGCTAGGGACGGGATTGTTTTCTCATGTATTTGGTTTAGAATATGAAGTAAATCTTATATTAACCATTGTATTAGGGAATGGTTATTGATCCTACTTGTACAAAAAAATGTGGAAACAATGTATAAAGTTTAAAAGATATTTTCAAACTACTATTGAACTATTGAAAAGATGGTAATGAAAGGATGATGTTTGAGCTTTGGGTTATTTAGCAATATCGTTGTAATATTTAATTATATGCATGGAAATTTATTTCTAAGTTAATTAACAGAATGTTTAAATGAAAAAAAAATATTTCCACTTTTTGAGCTTGTGATAACGTATGGGAATGTTAAAAAAACCATAAGCTCACTTAAGAATAGATACAAACAAAATGGAACCATTACAACATGACTCACACTTATTAATGAATTTTTCAAGATAAACATAAAACCATACATAAATCAAGATCCTTATGAGACATCATAGGATAAACATAAAATAATCTCTAAGAATCACCTAAAACAATTCCAGCTAGGCCTAAATCTAATGCATGGACCCTAAAGAAATAGGGTAAAGCTACAAAGCAGTCAAAAATAACATAAAATTGGCTCACCAAAGATATACAATTGTAATTTTAAGCAAAGAATGAGACATAGATAAGATCCAAAAAAGGATAACACAAAGGTCACAACAGTCCTTTCAACCCCTTTAACACACAAAACTTTCTATAGACCCCATCCATCAAACCTCTAACAATGTTTCCCCCTCTAGGATGTGACCTGTGAAATAAACAGAAATTTGTGAGGTCATGTATCCAAAAGAAGGGGGTGAAGTCACAACAAAGGATCCAAATGCTAACATGTGTCATCAAAGAACAACCCATCATTGTTCCAAAAGGAGTCACATGTATAGTTCTCATACCCCAATAAGCATGAAACAAACCATCCATGGATAATTGCCCAGTGATAGGGAGTCAAAACACAATGAGACTAACCAAATTAGAGGTTGACAATAGATCAATAGAACAAACAAGGTACATTTTGTAAAGATCCAAGTAGACAGGGTCTGCAACAATCAACTCTCTGGATATGATCAAAACCCAACGTACTTTAGATACACAAGGCCACATGAACCTAGTTGATCTATGCCAACACAAATCTAAGCCAAGGGAATCCAAATGGTTTTCTAGGTTCAAACTAGAGAGAGTGAGAAGAGATGCCTTTCTCCACCTTACATTTGTTATGTAATTTTTATTTTGGAGAGATTTGTGATTTTTGAAATGGGTGGAAGCTTGGCTTGGCTTTTGGATTTTAGAAGGATTGCATGTAAGTATTGGTAAAGATGAGTGATGTAGGGGCATCATTATCAGGGCTAGTTAGGCTTATAGTAAGCAAATTTTTGTTTGATTAGGTCTATAGAAGTGTCCTTGAATCATTTTGGGTGTCCTTTAATTTCTACGGATTCAAAATTTTGAACTTAAGGGTTTCCCTTCATTTTGGCCTATTTGAAAATTTGAAATTCTTTAGAGCCAATTTTCGGCTTTCGAGGATGTGTAGGGAGTTTTTAGTTGTTTCTCAAGCATTTTGTATTTGGTTTGAGCTCCAATATGGTCTCCAAGTACTAGGGTAATGAAGGAATTGAAATTTCTAATCAAATTTGAGCTCTTTCATACTTCTTGTAATGTGACCATATCTTATAAAGCCTGCATATGACCAAGAAAAAGTTAGTTATAAGAAGAGTTCGAGCCAAGGAGTATTTGAAGGCATTTTGTAACTGATTTTCTGATTGATCAATCAAAGGAATGTGCATTTTGGAGCTCCAAAACGAAGTTGCAGTTTGTAGGATTAACTCATGGTTTGGTAGCATTGTAATTCATAGTTTTGATACTTGTATGACTGTTGTGAGGAAAGAAGGAGATACAGTGTGAAGAGAATTAATTAATCTGGGCAGTGGATCAATTTTCATTTTTTGTTATTCAAACCAGACGGTTAAATTCTTCTGTGCTGAGTTAAATTCTTGAATAAAGTAGAGGATCGAGTGGGTGAATTCTACATTGAAATATTGTTTAAAATAAAATCAACATTCCTAATTCATTGAGGCCGAGTAGTGTCAAGGATAAACCTCCAGTTTTTGCTTCAAGGCGAACAGGGTAGAAGATAGACCTGAGCACTGTAAAATGTGTGGAGAATCCTTTGTGGAGATTGTTCATAGGGAATTAAGTGATTGGCGAGTTTCTGAATGGTGAGTTCACTCTTCCAAAACCTTAAGATTCGAAGGAAGATCAAAATTCGAGATAGAGCCTTCCAAAAATTACTCTCAGGTTTGTTACAGTCGTGTAACCCTGATTTTAGGGTATAAGAGGAAAAAAAACGATTTTCTCGAGATTGAACCGATGAAAAATCCCCAAATTTGTAACTAATCTCTGCCTAGGAGTCGCAAATCATTTGCAAGAAGAATCAGACCAAATTATTTTGAGACAGAGAATTTCGTGACAGATTTTTTTAACAGTCGTGGGAATCTTGGATCGACCTTGTGCATGCAATTTAAGGTTATTTTCGGGATTGAAGGAACCTACAACCACCAATAGAGACCAAGAAAATTTAGAAGAGAGACTGTGGACTCTTATCCAACGTTGAAAGCAATTGGGGAGAAGTAGAAATCTGGTAGTGCATCATTTCAGGCACACACTGAACTAACTGTAACTGTTAACCTACAGTACAATCTTGCTAGGGCCAATTGATCAGCTAGAACCTTACCATGGTGAATCCTAAGCACTTAGAAAGTGGTAGAGGGGAGTCATTAGATAATCCAGTCTGTTGAATTGTGGGAGAACTCTTGAACCCACAGATTTGCTTGTGAACCTTGAAACATAGGTATATAAGACAAAGGGAGAGTGAAGACTTGAAGGACTAATATCTTCAAGGAGTAGCATAAAGGTGAGTAACTAGATCTTTGTCTAGAATTAATTTGTACATTGTCGACTGTCCTAAATCCTGAACTATAGCCTAGAGAAGGCAAGACTAGATTGAACCCTATAGGATAGAGAGATGAATTTTTGTGAGTAAGCACCTATCATGTTGAATGGAAAGGCAATGAGTGGGAGTTATCAGCATGATCCAAGCAGGGAATAAACTAGTATAACCCTAAAAGCCAGTTTTGCATGTTGAATGGCTACTTGACAGAGAGGTAGAGTCCCATATTTGCAAGTTATGGTTTTAATAGGAAGAAATCTAATCCATCTTGTAAGGTGAGTCTGATAATCTAGATGTACTACATCAATGAGAAAGAGGTATACTCTACAAATTTGTTTTGTATTCATGAAAAACATCACTCTTCCCTCTCTCTATTGAATTATGAATAAGTTTTGATTTTCATGGCTCATTTGAGCATGTGTTGGATTTGCATTTTGTTATGGTAAACTTTTGTAGCACTATTGTGGGTATGTAAGAGTAAGCATTTGTGTATGAGGGATGGATTTTCTCATTCTAGGAGAGGGATAAGGATATTTTATCATGGAGAGATAAATTTGCATGAAAATTTATGAGAAATACATGGAGGGCCCAAGGGAGAGCATGGTTTGCCTTCATTAGAGCTATAAGGGAGAGATTTATTATTGGAGTTAAAAAGAGTTATTGGAATGTTAACATGTTGTGTTGTAGTATCGGAGTACCCGAGGGCCTATTATTCTACCTTTAGCACAGGGAAAAGTATGGTTAATTTTATATTATCTCCTTTGCAAGTCTCATCAAAATATTTTATAGTGTGAGTTGGTTTCTTTTAGTGTGTTCCTATCTCTACTTCTTATCTCAAGGACAACTTAAATTTTATTTGTATTTAATGAATGATGTATGCATTTTGGGTATGTGTGTTGTGTTATATCATGCATTTGGGTGTTGGTTATTATAACCCCTTTGGAGTCAGTTTTTAGTGGGGCATCAGAAGGAAATCATGCCCTTGATTGTACGGATGGGAGGTAAACGTCACTGGAGTCCTCATTTGCTCATGACAATGGAAGGTTGCAAGATGTTAGAAAGTTGTTTGATGCCATAAAAGGGCCATATATGTATCGAATTGTAATATTTGTTTAAAGAAATTGCAATTTATGTCAATTATGTTTGTGACATAAATTGTTAAAATATGGAAAAGTTAGATTTTTAATGGGAAAATATTGCTCTTATATGTATTGTTGAACAACTATGTTTGAATGATGGAATGCAAGGTATACAATGGGTTTATTCACTTGAAGTTTATTGCATGTTTCGAAAATATTAAAATGTTTTTGGAAGTGAAAATATTGTAAATATAATTGTGAAGTTTGACAATACTTTGAATGTGTTGGGAAATTTGATAATGATTAGATGCATGAAATTTTAAAAGTGGTTTTACACGTTGTATGTTAGATTTGCAAGTAAAAGAATCAATTTTGACCAAGTATGAAAATAATTAGTGAAAACCATTTAAAATCAAACTTTTTGTGTGTTTGAGAAATTTTGCAACAAAATTGCAAATTGCTCTTAAACCTCACTTCCCACTTTCTCTTTCACCTTTCTGGGTGGAGATTCATAGTTTTAGATTAAGTTGCATTTACATGCAAATTGCTCTTGGAACCCCAAATCTTGACTAACACTTGTTTTACTATTAGGACTATCAGGATTTTGGTGTACATTTAAATTTAACATGCAAAGTTCATGTAGAGTTTCGGATTCCACTTTGTCCGTCACCCTTTAAATTCAAACTTTCATATTTTTGATGCATATTTACACTCCACATATAAATTTCATCCTTGAATCTTGTTCCCATGAAGCACTACACCTTAACATTTCAAAAAATTTAAGGTTAGGCAAAAGTTCTTATTTTTCATTTAAAATACACTCAAATATTTGTTTCCTGCCAAAGTCCTGGTCTATTGTGAATCATACTTTCGAACCCTAGGAGCATTTTTACACTAATCATGTAAAATACATGTCTTGATTTAAATATCGTCATAGTCTCAGTCCAGGTCCTAGAGCTTTCTCACATGATTGCACTTTGCATGTGGGCTACATGTTAACCCCAAAACCCTCCACACATTGGCCCAATATTGTTTGATGTTTATTCATTCTTTTCCAACTCATTTCCCCACCATAGTCCTCGAAAGAGATATGACTTGATTATACAACCCTTTTCCTTGTGTTTTGTTGGTCAAGGTTTTGATTTTCTTAAGAAACCCCAACACCCTACCATATACTCGACCCTTGTGTAACATACTTCTCATGTGAAAATAAATCGGAAATTTATGCCAAGGACTCTCTCTCTCTCTCTCTCTCTCTCTCTCTCTCTCTCTCTCTCTCTCTCTCTCTCTCTCTCTCTCTCTCTCTCTCTCTCTCTCTCTCTCTCTCTCTCTCTCTCTCTCGTTTATAATTAAATGTAATAATGGAATGCAACTTAATAATATGAGGTGTATATACATTGTATATACCCAATGAGAAAGTAAAATAATCTCCATTTGTGACACCCATGTAATTATAAATTATTATATGAGACTTGGATCATCTTGGTGATTTATTGAAACAAAAATTAGAAGTTAATTTACAAGAGTTAATGAGAAAATAACATGTAATCATCTCTAATTAAGGAATATGAGTTGAGTCTTCCTTGGAAAATGGTTTTTATCGATATATATATATATGTTTTTTTAGATAGGTAATAAGAATTTATTTTTGAAGGGACTAAAAAACCCCTTTACACAAAAAGAAGTCGACACACACAGGCCAACAAAAAGATCCAAAAGCATAGTGTCAAACAGGGTTCACAAGCAGTGTAGACAAAAGCAGATAGACCACAAGTGGTCTAAGTACTACAATACTTAATTTTTTTTTAAAGCATAATACTTATAGCAACAAGGCACATAGAACCTTAAGAAAGTAAAAACAGAAGTACGGCCAAAGGGAAGCCATCAGTCTGCCTTGCTATGGGAATATTTTCTTTTGGTGTGAGTGCTCGGGAAAGCTTATTTATTCCCTTTGCACTTGATGATGACCCCGGAAAGCATTTTTCCGTGTTCTTTTCCTCCCTCTCCCTGATTTCTTCCTCATCGGTACTATGTATTTCCAACCGCATGTTAACCTCTTCCTTCTCCACTTCCATTTTGGCAATTTGGTCTTGTAGAATCAATATCCTCTACTCCTTCATAATGATATCAACGTTCAAACCCCCAATACGCCTATTTTGGATATCAATTTGTTTGTGGCAATCCTTGAATTCTTGAACCAAATTCTTTTTGAACTCCAAAATTGTATCCACAACAGACTCCGCTCTAAGGATGTGGGTTTCCCAGTCAACATTTTCTCTAGTTCTCTCCCTATTCCAAGCACTTTCCTCCCTAGCCTGGTCACCTTTTTTCATGTCACAAAGAATGTCATCTATGCCAGTAGGCCCCTCTTGTTGTTTCCCCTTTTTCCTTTTTTTATGTGCGAATCCAAGGTCTCATTATCTAAATCCTCACTTTGATCCCTTAGACGAGGGGGTATAAGGATTATCCATTTGTTAAACGTCAAAACAATTAGCCATGGTGAAGAGCGGATTCCATCTTATCATTCTGGTAATCTTCAATGGAATTGGTTAAGGACTGTAGGAGGAAAAAAGGGAAGCTCATATCCTGGTTTTTACGGAGGTAATTCAAAATGGACAAGTGATAAGAGAACGGCTTTCTAAATTTACCCTCAAGAGTGAGGTATTTCATCACAACCAGGAAAACATCTGCTCACCTACCCGGCAAACATGTTCTAGCAATACCATCATCATACTGAACAATATTTTCCCCAAGGTCGAAGAAGATTGAAATTTCATGCTTTTTCCTAGTTTTATCTTTAAAAATTTTACCTCTTGAGCATTTTAACTATTATACAATTGGATTGATGGATTTAACTTCTTTAAAAAATATTAGCAATAATCGTCTGTTTACATTATATTATAACAGGATAAATTTGGTGAGTAAATTTTGGGGCATGATAAAGAGGACTGAACCAACTTGGCAAGTAAACATCTTGTCTTCCATCCATCTCCTTTGTCCTCACCATCGACATAAAAGCATTCTCAAAATGATGTTTCTCTATATATCTTGCAATTGCTTCAATCCTCTTCCATCCTTTAATAAATTCTTATGTTAAAGCCACAATAAAAAAGTGATAAGTTATTCACAAATCCTAACTCAATGCAAGGTAAACCCTAAAAGCAATATTTTGTGCTTTTTAGAGGGATTTGCAAACTTTTAACGGTTAAAATAAAGTATGTGCATGGGGATGTTTGAATCTTCATAGGATGCGAGTGGCCATTGTGAAATTGATAGGCACTTGGGCTTAAAATTGATCATAAGGTTGAAACTTTTAAACATCATTTTAATTTCAATTTATTTTAAAAGGGAGCATATTTAATTTATAGAGGGTAATACCTCCATGTTTTTATTTTAAGTGGGAGAAATGTAGTGTAGTACCTCCATATTTTATTTTGAGTGGGAGCAATTATTTTTGTATGAGAACTTTAATTTTATCAAGGGTAACAAATTTTTAAAGGTGGAATGTTTGTTAAATGGGGTATTTATTTCAATCTATTTAAAGGGAGTATATTTTATTTATAGAGGGTGTACCTCCATAATTTTTTAGGTGGGAGCAGTTCATTTTGTTTGAGAGCTTAAATATTCTAAGTGGGGACAATGTTTTAAAGATGGATTATTTTTTAAAGAGAGCATTTTTTTCTCTGTAAGGAGAAATTTAATTTAGGTGATTAAATTGCTTTGTAAAAAGTTGGGAAAGATATTTGTAAAAGGGGATTTAAAATTATAAAGGGGGGATTTTTCCCTTAAAAGTGAATTTTTGATCCATTTCAAAGGTAGTTGCCCTTTTAAATTATATTTGACATCAAGGACACTACCATTTTACCCTACCATGTATCATAACAATGGTCCTCAACCTCCCCCAAACCCTCACTTTTTAGCCTATTGTTCAGTACTTTTGGGTTTCCCTCTCTACTTGGTAGATAATTCTTATGTGTGTCAAAGACCAAAGGGTGAGGCCCAATCTGATAAGTGACCAAACCCCCTTACAAGAAAATACACTTGTTGTCCTACCTCTCTTGCTCTCTTCCATGGCTTCCTTCCTTGATCTTACTACCCTCCAATCTGATAATGGGATGTTTTTATCAAAAGTTTGCACTCTTTAGGAGTACATCGTTAAATTTTTTGAACAAAACATAAAACTCAAAAGGTAAAACTCTCTTATTTTTACTTTCATTCATGGAAAGGGTGACCTCATACACTCCTTACAATATAAACTTGTGAGATTCACTCATAATTTGAACCTACAAAAACTCAATCCTAGTCCACATAAAACTACTTCACCCACACCTATTGACCTTGATATGTTAGTATTTGAGCCTATTCATGTTGTCAATGCTCCTATTGTAACCCCTAATATTGTGAATACTATGCTTGTTGTACCTTATGCTCTTAAGAATGTGCCTATTTTCCATTACACGCTATGTGAATCCAAATTCAACTCTGCCTACTTACTTACCTAGGTCCTTTGAGAATCACACTACTAATTTGTGTTCTCGTACACTTCGCTCCTTGGGCTATCTTAGAAGAGGTATTGGTAAAAATATTTGAGGAATTTTTTCTTCCATATAGTCTGTTAATTAGACTTCATTCCATTGCATTTCTCATAAAGTAGATAAATAATCTTCATTAGGATTACATGATAAGCTCATTTTTCATGTTCCACTCTTTGTACGGATATTGAGATACATAGGAGTTTTTATCCTTAACTTAGGCATGAGCACACTAATATATTTTTTTCAGACATGATCACCATGACACACCATCAAATGTTTCCTTTCATGCATCGGTAGTTCATTTGGCACCGAATCATATGCAGGCATCTTCCTTTTCCATTTGTATTCATTTGGGATGGATTTCAAATCATTGTTGGTGGAAATGTAAGTGTTCGTTGAGAAGGTACTACAAGTGTCACTCCACTATTTAGTTTCTTGATCCACTCATTACTCCTCATGTATTGTAATGTTCCCTTTTTGTTTGAGTTAATTTATTTATTATTCATAAAGAAAATCTCTTATTTTAGATGACATCCTTTATAAATTTACACCATTTTGGACTTTATATGCATGACTTAGTGATGTTATTTTATATGGGACCATTTTGCAGTTTCATTGAGTCTACATAACCATGGAGTTTTTTCATATGGGTTTTCTTAATTTTGAGCATTTTTCTCTCTTTCACTTGCATGAATTTCCCATCGCCACCAAGGCCATCTTCTGTAGAGGTATGTTTCATCTATATTTTTTACACTTTTTTGGCATGATAACAATCTATTTTATAGTGGAGCCAGTATGGTGAAGTCTAGTGTCAAATTGTCAATATTTGAGTAGTTGGTTCTATCCGCTCGTATAGATTTTTAGTGCAACTGCACCTATTCGGCAATATGGGGGTGTGATATAGATCCTGCTTTTGGGTATCTTGTCCTTACTTTAGTAGTTGTTCTTGGTGTGTGGAACATTATATTTTGGTAGTAAACCAAATAAAGTTTGGTGGTTATTTTCACTATCATCATCAATTATGACAATATCCTTCAATTAGTATTTAATCTTTCCCTACATTTTAAGTGTGGTTATTATATTGTATTACAATGTTGGTTGTTTGAGTTTTGTGATCAAGTAATGGATCTAAACAAAAATGCATACAAAAAATCTTCTTCAATAATGTATGTGTTTTGAGATCTATTTCTTGGGATCTCCTACAAGAGGATATTTCTCTCTCCACTTTATTATTTCTATTTATTTTTGGGTACCTTGTGGTAACACTATTTCATCCATGATAAATCTTTTTTCTAGTTATTTGTAAATGGTTACTTGATTAGTCCTAGTTTCCAAGAAGCATATTTGTATTTATCTCCAAAATTTTCACATTTATCACTCTCAATTTTGTGCTTAAGGGAAGGTGTTGGAGTTTTTTGTTCACACTAGGCCCGTATATCTAAATATTTTGTGTTCAGCATAGGATTTTGAATGTTTGCACTAACTCATGAGATAAGATTATTTTGGGAGTTATGGATTATTGTTGAATATAATCTCTCACATGAACATGGAATTTTTTTTATACACATTCTTAGGGGATTATTCTATTTCGATATGTTCACAATAACCAATTGGTTATTGTAAAACAACCTCTCAATCCTATTTAATAGGAACTCCCTTATATTTTTATATGAAGAATCATGATTCTACATTTTAAATGTCAATAACATAGTGACACATTTATTCTATTTTGTGTAAAATTTTCCTATGTTGCGTAATATTTAATTTTGCATGATCTTTCATGGTTTTGGTTTTGATTATATTGTTGGAGTGATCTTGGTGAGAGAGTGTTGGCTACTCCAACATGGTATCAGATTTATCCCAATATTTATTACTCAATCACAATATTTTTTGTTTCTAGCTATGTAGCAAAAGCTTCAAAAATGCATACATTGCAATATTGAGTGCATATCTTATTGCATAATTGTAGGAAATTATTATTTTTGTAGTTTTTCATATCAATAAAATAATTATATTATAAATTTGAAAAAAAAACTATGTTTCATATGTGATCTAGTTTGCATATTCAATATTACAAAATTGTATAGAGTTGTCCTCTTTTATGAGCTCCCTTATCTCTTTGAAGAGCTTTGTTTTTTTGGTGAGTTGAGGATTGACCAAGAAATGTCAAGCTCTTTAAAGTGGTGAGGTTGGAGTGACTTTATCTCATTCAGCTACCTATTAAACCATCCAATGACTTATTCTTTCTTACTATCTCAATAAGGTGTTTGCTCGACCTTGGTTCTTATTTTTAAGACAACTTTGATCTACGGGTTGACTTGGGCTTAGCCTGACTAAGTCCCCCTTGATCCCAAATCTATTTATATTAAGGTGGTAGTTTCTACATATCCACCACAAGATCTATTGACTCCACTTCAAATTGCAACTTGGCGAGTTCCTCACCCTTATTTTAGCTCAGGAATCAATCCCCCTTCCTTGGCATTTGGGTGAGAATTGGAACCAACGTGCCTTTTAATAACATTTTTGTTTTGGGTGAGTTCATTTTCTTCTGAACTTTTGTATTTTGGTTTGGAGACAACTTAGACCATGATTTCAGAGATTGTAGTGACCACTTCTCTTTGACACTATATACATTATATTAGTTTTATATCTTAATTATTGTACCATTGTACTTGACATATGGGGCACATGATGTCTAGACCAATGTTCTTTATTTTGGTATTTTTGCATTTGATACTACTGCTTTATTTTGATGGCACAAAATATTAGTTGTTCAAATCGAAAACTTATTATGATCACTGCAAACATAGATAATGTGATGAATGTTAAACCATATAATTAATTATGATCTACATAAATGTGTATTGGTTATTTGTTTATGCTTCAATGAGATGATTATAATGTGTGTGTAAAATAATATGTATGGGGGAAATGATGCCTAGACTAGTGTTATTTATTTGTGTAGTTTTGTGTTTGATATTATTACTCTATTTTGATGGCACAAAATGCCTACATCTGAAATTAAAAACTTATTATGATCACTACAAAAATGGATGATAATCCCATATATAATTAATGATGGTCTAGATAAATGTGATTTGATGCTTCATTGATGCTTCAGTGATATGATTAGAATATGTGTGAATATTGTTTTTAATTTTATAATTGATATTTAATAACGTAAAGTTCTATGTATACTATGAAAATGTTGATGCATGGTTTAATGTGTCTTTGTTACTTATAATGCGTATATTTATTTGATAGTATTACCAATTTAGGCATGTATGATTGTGTGTTGAGTGTGTAGACGGAAGTAGTTGTACACAACTATATAAATATACATATTCATACCAATTAAGGACAAAGGGGGAGCAACTCCTTAGCTGGTCATTAGCCAACATTATGTTACCTTGTGCATGCATGTGGAACCATAAGGTCATAGAGTGACCGTTTGTTTAGTTCGTGGGTGTGTTTGATTGTGCATTTAATTATTTTTTAACTATTCATTTATTTTACAATTTATTTATTTAACTTAATTTATTAAGTTTCTTTTTGTAGAGTGTATTCATTCCAATTGGAACCTTTATATTGATTAACCAAGCTTAATTATTTTTATGCTGTGATTATTTAAGTGTTTAATCAACTAGTTTAGTTCTTTACATTTTTTAGGTTTGTTTTTTGCTAGTCATGAGGTTGAAACTTTCCTTTAATGAGAATTTTGGATTTTTTCTTTGTGCTCTATTTTAAAATGTATGTGGGACAAGCGGCACTTGTCCTACATCCTCAAACTAGCCCTCATACCTACCCATTTAGTAGCGGGACTTTTTGACGCACCTTTCACCTTTTTGGACTTTTGATTAACATTGGAGTGTTCCAACAAGTAATGTCGTAGGTGGAGTATATGGATTTGGGTATAAACAACATGGAACCATTACAACATGAATATCACTCAGTAAGGAAATTTCTAAGACAAACATAAAAAATATATCTAAGCATCACCTAAAATAAGTTAAACTTGGCCTAAAGCCAATGTATGGACCCTAAATAAATAGGATAAAGCCACAAACCAATCACAAATAACATAAAACATGCTCACCAAAGATATGGAATTACAATTATGAGAATAGCATGAGACATAGCTAAGATCCAAAAAGGAGAGAATAAAGGTATCGTCGGTCCTTCCAACCCTTTTAACACAAAAAAATTTCTACAAGTTGATCCATTAAATCTTAAATAGTGTTTCCCCCTCTAGAAGGTGAATCATGAAGCAAAAAAATTGAAGTCATGTATTCAAAAGAATGGGGTGAAAGAAAAAAAAGGTAACAAAGGCTAATAGGTGTCAAAAGACAATAACCCATCATCATTCCAAAAGGAGACACAAGTAACATGTTGAGTGGAATAAGCATGAAATAAACCATCCATGAATAATCTCCTAGTAAGAGTGACTAGAATTGTTAGTTAACACCTAGTCAGGCTGGCACATCACTCAGCCTAGGCTGAGTGCTCACCCGAAGCATGCAAAGGTACCGGGTCCCTCTTAATAGTTGCAGTAGTAGAATGGTGGTATGATAAAACAGTAAACATATATTTTAGGAACTAATCCATCCATTCACCATTTATATCCAACTAGATCTATAAGCGCTAAAGGTAAATCATCATGAAAGTAATAACATGCATTGATAAAACACATCACACACTTTGTTTGGCCAATTTCCTTTATCTATTCATTGAACCAACAATATAGTAGCTTCATACAATACCAAGCATGCGCATGGATCTGTTACAATTATCCAGTCACATGTACTCGTGTTTTTCCATTCCTCCAAACATATGGTTCCATCTGTATCTCTATGTATGTCTCTATATTCTCTAAGTAATTCATATATATATATATATAGGGTGGGGAACTAACCCTTCACCACTTAACTCTACCAGAAATAGGTCGCATGCTAATAATAACCATGTGCCTTTTTACAATTATAGCCATACATGCAAGTATGCTATCTATAGATTGTTGATAGTTAACTGAAGTGATGGATCTATTCTTAACTTATGCCCATGCAAGAGTGAGTTGACATGTCCTTCAAAAATCTCCACGAAGAGTGGCGCATAAATATCAGCATCACTTTGTGTACTCCGCACGCCAATCTCTAAGAATAGACCTGATCTCCAAAATCAGCTAAGTCCTTGAGAGTCTTACTCTACACCTCCGCACGTGTGACGCCTTCCTATACCTTCGCACTTTTTCTCCTGTGCCATTCTTCCGTGCGCGGACTCTGTGTGCAAGTTCAACTAAGTGTTTTCTCTAATCAACATTACCCCACACTAATCTCATTGTCGCCCCGACAATGGCGATGCTCAAAACTTATACATAGAATGGATAAATAAAGAATAGTTGAATAAAGAATTTTGAATAAGAATTTTGAATCTTGAAGAATTTTGAAGAAGATATACACAGCTAACAAAATTGTTTAGGCCTCAGGCCCCTCCGTCTCATCCTGAAGCAGCAACTCTGGATATTCTTCTTTGATATCTACTTCCAGGTTCTCCCACGCTGTTAGCACTGCTCCTGTTGTTTCAGGCACGTCTGCAATGATGGACTGCAGCTCTTCCATGGAGATTTTCCCTTGCTCATTTTGTATTACAAGCATTACGCTTGACATAGAGGTTTGCACCCCTTCCAGTACATCCATCTTCTGAGCAATGAGCTTTCCTAGCTCCTCCAACCTCTCCTTATGCAGTGCCTACGCCGCAGCTAGTGCCTCGCACTTTTGCTTTACCAGGACTAAGCGTTTAATGTGGCCTAGGGAAGCATCCTTCATCACCTTGTGGACCTCATTTTCTTCCTCCAAGGTTTTCACCGTGATCAGCGCATCTGGGGCTGTGCATATGGTTAGCGCATGATCGGCCTTCTTCAGTTCGTCGCGGGTGGCTTGCAGTAGACCTTCATAAGTAGCAATCTTCCTAGCTACTGCAGCCTGCGCCTTTTCTGTCTTTTCCCTGGAGTCCTTGGGCTGTGAGGATACGTGTGCCTTTTCATCCTCTAACACTAATGTTATCATTGTTTTCACATAGTGCATCACAGAAGGAAATTCTTTTGGTACCCAGATTCCAGATTTGGGCATACCTTTAGAACATCATCTCCAATTTCCTCTGCCATACTAACAAAAGTGTCATATTTTCTTTTGATTAAGTCCTTTTCCTAGACTAGGCACACTATCTCCACATCCTTGGCTTTTAATCTCTCTGTCAATGCCTTGATGGTAGCAGATTTATCTATGTTTCTTCTTGCTACTTCGGAGGATACTTTCACTAGAGCATTGCTCACCTGCTCATCTGACATCATTGTTGGTTTGATTGTCATGTGGCATGTTTCAGGTGCCTTCTTCAACCACCTTGATGCGCACGATTCTTCACCGACATCAAAGTCGGGCTCGTCCATGTGTGTGTGCATAGACCATGAGAGCTACTTCCTTGTGCGCAGAGTCACCTTGTCCTCATCCATGAGTGCCCATCCAAATAAATCCTTCTACTCGATGGTACTCTGGAACCGAGTGTGAATGATCAACTTTGGGTCTTCTACATACCCCATGGCATGTGCCTTGGCATCCTCCCCTATTCGACGGGATCGGGGTCCTCTTGGAATGGCTGCATCAAGGTTGGGAATACCAGATGTATCCCCACCCTTGTCCTGTGTAGCCTCTGATTGACCCCCTTCTTCTCCTTCCATCTTCTCCTCCTCATGTTGAGGCTCTTCTCCAGTTGGAGATGAAGGCACCTTCTCCTCAGATTCCTCTGTTTCCTCGCTCAGCCTGAGTTTTCTCCGTTTCTTCTCCTCTGGCTCCTTCACCTGCGGGGTTCCTCCTTACGCCCTTGTGTGCTTAAACACCTTCTTAAATCTTTGTGTGCCCTGCTCCTCCCCCGTAGCTCCTTCTCCCTGGGGAGTTGTCACGTGCTCCCCCTCCTGGCCAGATGGCTACTTCCTCCTTCGCACCAGGCCGCCACTATCTTCAGGTTCTTCATCCTCTTCCTCATCATCTTGCTTGGGCACAGAAGGGCCTAGGTGCCAGAATGTTCTCCATAGTATGCTTTCCCTTCGGTGGCCCTGGAAGCATGAATTCATTCTCCACGTACTTGTTATTCTCCATTTTAGGCTTCAGTTGGAGGTATATTAGCGCGGCCCCAATATCCACAATGGCCACTGTCTCTGGCTTAATGCTTAAGATTTCCAAGATGTTATTCTCGTTGTATGCATTCCTCCCTGGATATCCATAAGTCTTTCTCAGGGTGTGATACTCATAGTCCACCTTGTCTGCATTAAATACCAACCTCCATGTGTTGGTGAACTGATGAACTACAGCTTGGAAGTACTGTGTGGGAAATGCATATGGCAGTTTGCACCAGGGGCTCCACGACCCATCTACCATTGGGAAGCACACAATACAGAAATGTTGGTAGACTGCAAATTGTACCTATTTTCCCAGGACCGAGGGAAAATCCTTGGGTATGCACCATTCTTCTCCAAATGTCGCGTGGAGCCTATCATACCACATCTCAGCGCGCTCCTTAACCTCCTCCGTCATCGACCCTTTGCAAAGATATTTGCTTGAATCACTCAGCTGGAGACTTATGATTCATGGGGTATTCCCATATGTTCTCTTTTGGGCCATCTGGTACCCTGATCTCCATGAAGACTAAACTCAGTAAGATACAGCCAAAACTTATCTTACTCCCTTCACACGCTTCCTCAACTATCCGCTCTGCAATGAATCTGGCGATGTTATAAGTGGTTCCCTCTAACATGCACTTGGCCACATGCAACCACATAGAATTAACTTGTGACCAACGTTCTTGGTCATTCAACTTTGTGGTTAGATGTGCTGCTGCCTGTACTACTGGACAATTTTTCAACTTGTCAATGTCCATCCCGCGCGGTCCTTTCTGATAGCCCAGCACCTTCTGTGTCTCCAAAATGGCACTTTTGTCAGCTAAGTCAGTCTTAATGTCTTCACCTGTTGCCCATAATCTAGTAACTGTGGCAATGAGGATGGGTGTCAGTCTTACCCTCCGTCCTGCGAAGTAGAAGAAGTCCTCATGGACTCGGCTCATCAGCCATCTGTACAAGGGTGCATACTTTCCAAAGTATGGAAGCTCATAAAGTTGGTAGACACCATTTCCCTTGAGTAGCTTTTCCCCGGCATCATCATATATCGGCATGCCATCCTCAGTGCGCCTGTTCATTCGAGAGGTGAGCAGGTCATCTAACTTCTTCTGGTTTTCACTGGTTCAGTGATTGTATTCACTTATCTTGCTCTGTCTTATGTGGGTATTCCATTCCTGCCCCACAATAACTTCTTCAGGGTACTGCATTTTGGAGAAATTGCTCTCCAGGGCCATCTCCTCCTCTTCTTCCACCACCACCTTCTTCTTTTCTTTTATCGGTGCTTGCTTTCTTCTTTGGTGCCATTCTCTTTCAGGGTTTTGTTTTGTAGGTCAGTTGCTATGTGTGTTTTGAGTAATTTGCTTCGAACCCTAACCCGATTCTTCCGTGCCCTAATTTGTAATCATGAACTTGCACACCCTAACTCTGTTGTATTACTCTGCTTCGTCAAACCCTTTTTCTAGGGGATCCAAGCCCTTCTAATAAACAAATCTCTTCTCTGCGCCTGGTTCACTTGCTTCGTACCTTGAATTAGTTAGCTTTATGCTCTTCGCGTATAGGCTCTCTATCGAATTCTCATAGTCGTAAGGGTAAAAATGAAATCACATCCCATCCTTATATAGATTTCTACTTTTTGTTGCATTAATTTCTCCTCCACCTACCAAATTCTCCTCATTTATGACCCATTTTTATCATTTCCGTGTGGTATATTTTCATGCCAAAGCTATAACCTTCTAGCACACCTCTTTACCCTTTGTCATAGACTTCTCTTCAGCATGCACCCTTCACGCCCGAGTACCTCATCACTGCATGATCTCCTGGTAATTACCATGGCCGCCGCTTACCTCACGTTATACTTTCCCTTATCCATATTCATCCTTTCTTATCTTGAGAAGCAATCTTTTGTCAGTTACCCTTAGCAACCTTCTTTCAACACCCACAGCATGACATCTTCACAGCATATCCCTGAGAGTCACCAACAATCCACCCCACATGAAAAGGATGTGCAGTCCTCTGTGCATCAACATGCTTCATATTGTAGTTAGTTTCATGCACGCAAGCACGCTTATTACACAAACAAGAGCTAAAATTGACAAAGCATAGTGACGATGAAAGAAATACATTAAGGAAATGCATAAAGGGAAACCTAATGTATCTAGCAATACTACCTTATTACAAACACCAAGAAGACTTATTTATAGTAGGGCTTCAACCTACTCCCGTTAAAGTAACCGGGAAACCGTGTGCCATCAATTGTTTCCAACTGGCAAGCACCTGACTCAAGTATATGAGTGATAACATATGGCCCCAACCAATGCACCTTGAGCTTTCCTGGATGGTGCAAAAACTTGGAGTCATATAGAAGTACCATTTGTCCCACCACAAGTTTCTTATCCCTGATGTGCCGATCATGCCATGCCTTTTGTCATGCTTTCTCCTGTTTCTGACTCCAGCATGCGATGGTGTCAGGTGCTCATCTAGCTGAACCATCTTCGCAATCTGTTCTTCCAAGGCCTGCTCATCAGCTAGACCTCCAGCGCGCGCAATGCGCAAGGAAGGTAACATAAATTCTAGAGGCAGAATAACTTCCGTGCCAAACACCAATTGAAAAGGTGTGGCTTTGTTCAATCTTTTGTATGTTGTTCTATAAGCCCAAAGAATAGCAGATACTTTATCATCCCAATCTTTCCTCCCAACATCACAAATCTTGGTCAATGTGTGGCTCAAGATCTTGTTAAAAGCCTCAGCAGTCCCATTTGCCTGAGGGTGATAGGGTGTAGTTTTATGGTGGGCAACCATAAACTCGTCTAAAAGAATTCGTATTGTCTCATTTAAAAAATGTGTGCCCCTATCACTTGTTAAACTTAAAGGACAACCATACCTTGTAAGGACATTCTCCCATAAGAACCGTGCTGCTGTAGCCACTTGTACAGTCCTTTGTAGGTGCTGCTTCTACCCATCGGGTAAGATAATCTATACAAGTGATGATATAGCGCGATCCAGTCCTGCGCGCGGCTGGGGAGATAGGCCCGACAAAGTCAATTGCCCATTTCTCAAAGGGTTCTGCACTTGTTATTGGTCGTAGGGGCATCTCATCCCTTTGTCCTGGTCGACCGAGACATTGACAATGGTCACATGTCTTACAATACTCTTTACAATCCTTGTACAATGTTTCCCACCACAACCCAACAAGTAGGATCTTGCGCGCTGTTGCATCACCTGCATAATGGCCACCTGCAATACCACCATGTGCTTCTTCCATTATGTCCTTTCATTCATGCTCCAAGACACAATGGCGTAACACCTCATCTCTGCCTAGCTTGTACAAATCACCACTAATTAACATGAATGGTGCCGCGCGAATAGCAAGTTGCTTCTTCTCTAAAGCTTTCATGCCTTCGGGCGCCATACCAGTTCTCAGAAAGACAACAATGTCCTCTAATTCTGATGGCGCGCATTGTAACCTATACAGTTGTGCATCAGGCATGGTCTCTTCTATTGTTTGTGCCTCTTCCCCTGATTGAATTCTAGACAAGTGATCCGGTCCAGAATTGCTTTTTCCTAGTTTTACCACAACCGTAAAGTCAAACTCTTGAAATAAGAGTACCCACTGGCATATGCGCCCCTGTAAAATGGGCTTGTTCACCAAATATTTTAATGCCATGTGATCTGTATAAAACACAAATGGTGTAGCCAACAAATACTGACAAAATTTGTGCAAGGCATAGATCATGGACAAGGCCTCGCGCTCTGTAGTGGTATAATTTTGTTCTGCAGGGGTCAACTTCCTACTAGTAAAGCAAATGGGATGATCAATGATACCTTTTCCTGGTTGAGCTAAGACAACACCAATGGCTGTGCCAAAAGCATCCACATGAACATGAAAAGGTTTATCCCATGAAGGAAAATGCAAGATAGGCGCGGTAGTAAGTTTCTGCTTCAATATCTCAAACGCGCATTGCTGTGACTCCCCCAGTAGAATGTACCTTTTCCCTGGAGTAATTCTTCCAAGGGCATGGCAACTTTTACATACCCTTTTATAAACTTCTGGTAATACCCTGTATGACCCAAAAATCTGCGCACCTCACGCTGACTGGCCAGCGCTTTCAAGCCAATGATGACTGCAACTTTAGCTGGATCAACCAACAACCCTTCCTTACAGATGATATGTCCTAAAAGTGTGCCAAAGGGAGTAGCAAAGATGCACTTCTTGATATTTAATGAGATACTCAACTATCGACATCTTTCAAACATTAAGCGCAGATTGTCACAATGATCCTTAATCAGCCCATAAATGGTCCAATCATCAAGATAGACCTGTAAAAAGTTATGAATAAAATCCTTGAAGGCTTGTACCACTATCCTTGAAAATACAGCAGGTGCATTCTTCAATCCAAAGGGCATCACAGTATAAGCAAAGCTTCCCCATTCAGTAGTGAAGGTGGTCTTCTCTTGATCTTCCGGGGAAATCCTAACCTGATGATACCCTGAAAACCCATCTGTAAATGAATATATTTCACACCCAGCCACTCCTTCTAATATTTCCTCCGTGAATGGCATAGGAAAGGGATCTGTAACACATGCTGCATTCAACTCCCTATAATCAACACAAATTTGAATCCTACCATCCTTTTTTATGCTTATCACCATAGGAATGACCCATTCTGATTCATCCAGTGGTCGAATGATCCCGGATTTCAGCATCTTGTCAATCTCCTCCTTTACTTTCTCGCACAAATTGGGATTCATCTGATATGGTCACTTCCTAACAGGGCACGCACCTTCCTTGAGCTTTATCTTCATTTCTTGAGTGATATATGCACGCCTTTAAGTTCATGGTATCCTCTTGGGAATAAGTCCTCATAATCACGAAGTAACTCTATGATCTTTGCTACCTCTAATTCTGACCAGTAATCCCCAATTATCACCTCCTTAGGTTCAGCTTTTGTGCCTATATTGACCTTTGTTGTCTTCATAGGTTCGTGATATGCACGTGCATCTACATCCGCACTGGATAACACTTCACGTGTTCCATGTGAATGATCCACGTCCAAGTGCTCAACTTCCTCCTCATCAATTATGTATACCATCTTCCCCTTATCTTTTTCCAAAGAAGCACGCTCAAGTAATATGATATCATCTTCTTCATCCACAAAGCGCGCCCCTGTCTCTGTCTCACCAAATAATTCCTGAACAAGTTCTTCTGCTTTCCCTCTGTCTCCCATAGTTAAGCGCTTGATAAAGCTTAAAGTTGTGTTCACTGGTGGTGTAGATGAAAAGAAGTCAAACGTTTGGATCATCCCTGCAGTCAAAGTTTTCCAGTTTCCAGTGTCACGATGTAATTCAGCATAGACATACCAAGCACACGCGTAACCTTTTAGAGTAGAATAAAACTGATGCACCCAAAGTGAAGGTGGTAATGCTTCCTGGCCTACTGTCTAGAGTCTCTCACACTACTGGATATGATGTTGAGCAGGTTGATCACCATGATAAGGGCTTATGTTTGTAGGTGCATTACTTCTTGAAAACCTGGTTGATAAGGCGGTCCCAATCGTTTCCCATTCTAAGAGATTATCCCTGTGGACTACCCACCAGCGCGTGGCCATCCCACCCAAAGTATATGACAACATAGTGCGTCGTTTAAGTTCATTAGCCCAATTTGTTTCTATGGCCTGTAAGAACCCAACCAAATCTTCAGATCTAGTATAGCGGGGTATTGCACAACCTATACATCGAACAGAGTGAAAACCCATCTTGCCAGTAACCGCGTGCTTAACTTCATGCCCCACCAGTTCATAAGTGCCATGAGCCCAATTATCACAAGCAATACTAGTAGTATCGCTGATTGACTGAGAATCTTCCCAATGAAGGATTCCTTCCTTAGATGGATCATTGACCTCTGGGTCCCGAATAGCGCGTACATAGATTCTGTTCAAGTCCTCTTCGCTTAAAGGTTCCACATATGGCACATGGATTTCCCATCTGTCAATGGTATTATGACCCTTTCCTCCTTGTTCTCGAAGCTGATATACCCTTTGTTAAACCTCAAATCAGCATTGTTCGCATAACACCAAGGGCACCCAAGCAAAGCTGGGAAACTATCTGCTTCCACAAGCGCTAGCACTTCAAAGTCTCCTGTGAACTTGGCCCCTTGTATAGTGATAGATGCATCCTTCAAAACTCCTATGGGAGTAGCTTTTGTTCTGTTTTCCATGAACAATACATTAGATGATGGCTGCAATGGGGGTCTCCCCATTTGTTCCCACGCATCCAATGTAAGTACATTTACTTCCGCACCTGTGTCAATCAAAATATTGCTCAGCAGCCACCCGTCCACAACAACATTCAAAGTGATCTCCTTGTCATAGTCAATGCTATCAGGAGGAAGATTCGCATGAAGTATTTGTCTTCTAGTCTTAGTTCTTGCACATGGAGTATTCCCTTTCAACCAATTTCCTAATAAAGGAATAATATTCTCCTAGCACAACATTCTACATACCTCTCTGATGTCGTCAATATCCGACGGGGCTTGTTCTGTATCCTTGTGCTCCAAATTTCCGAGACTACTCTTTTAAACCTTGTATCTCACCTTGAAGGCTCCTAAGGACCTCCATTGTGTCCTGATAGACTTCTTTCTGATGAGCTGGATCTGGATATCTAGCATGCAAAACTTCCTCCCTAGTGATTGTCGGCTTCTGTTGCAACACCTCTCTTGCGTGTGCCGCCTCAGCTCGTGTGGTTATCTTGACTGTTACCACCTCAGGTTCTGGTGTTAACTTTGGCATCCACTGATTCTCTATCACACGCTAGATTCTAACCATCCTCGCACCCTTGTTTTCTTGCTTGTGCTGCTTACTGAGATGCTCATACAAGTTCGGGCACTCTTCATAACTATGCCCCTTTCCAAAAAATGAACAGGAAATATTCTGTAGGGCATTCATGCCTATAATGGTCAGGTGAGCCACATGTATAGCAAGTTCCTTGAGGGAATTCACTCCTTCCTCCACCTCGGCCTCGTCCTCCATATCCGCCTCTATATCCTCGTCCCCTTTCACGAGCCCCTTCAAACCTTCCATCATTCCTGTCATAGCTAGTTTTATTATAATCCCTATCCTGATGCTCATTCTTCCCTTTAGAATTATTAGCCACACTCGCCTATCTGACCCCAATATCAATGGCATCATGGATCTGGCCAATCAATCTACAGTCCTCAGTATCATGGGTCGTGGACCTACAAATTTTACAAAAGGAGGATACATTCTTCCTGATCTCGTGTTGTAGGAGAGGACAGTGACTAGCATCATGGTTCAAATAGAAAATATCACAATCTAATAACAATGAACATGTACAGTTCTGCGAGGGCAACTATCCTTAGTGTGTCCTTCCACTTCATAGTATGTACACCAGATCCCTGAGCACTGTGTTTCATGAGATGAGTTTGCCGATAATTTCTCTAACTGTTTCACCATAACCGCTATCTGAGCTTTCCAAAAATGGACTAACTCCAGTGTCAATACTCCTAACTACTTTAACACGTAAAGCGGCTTCCAATGATTTGCGTAGATTGGTATAATTTTTATGCTACAGTGCTCTTCGAAATGGGGTAATCAGTCCCCCGACAAACCATTTTGCATGTTGACTTACATGAATGTCATAAGAGAGTTTGGATAGAAGTGTTTTAAATCATGCATCATACTCACGTACACTTTCAGTAGTGCCTTGCTTTATATCCTTGAGTGCACTTATACTCTTCTGCTCAAACTCTGGGATGTGGAACTCTTTTAAGAAAGAATCTTTCAATGCTGCATAGTCAATACAATTTTGATTGGGGTCAAACTTCCTATACTAGCTGTGCACGCACGCGCCTGCAATATGGCAGAAAATTGACTTGCCTTGCATTCAAGGGCTATAATACCTTTTGCGTGCCACAATATCTCACACATATGAACATGTTCAGCAGCATCCTTGATACCTCTGTATTCTAGGGAGATGAAGGGACATCTCCATATAAATGTTCTGGGGTTACTGCAGGCCTTGACTACATGGCCCAAAACCTCCTTGGTTTCCTCTTCCTCCAATACCACCCAAACCACCAGAACTAGAATTACCCATACGGACCGATCCTCCTCCAGAAATTGGAATAGGGCCCATGGATGCACTCCCCTATGCCCCAACAATGGTACTATACTAGACCCCTACAGTTTGGGAAGTGGTCCCATTTCTAGAGGTGATTCCCACACTCGGCGCGCTCATATTCTATGCAGATGATGAACCTAATAATGTACCCCCAAAGAATAATGAAGATGTATGTGTTACCATTGGTGTACTTACTATCTAACCTATTTATGTGATTTCACTTCCTAAACTAAAACTAATTTTACCTGTTATACTAGATACTGGAAAACCAAGCGCTAGGGCTAGGTCAACAGGTTGGCTTAGATGTGTGCCTGTGGCCCATGTCATATCTACTGGCACGCTTCCATGTGAGGCTGAAGAGGGTTCTTTTTCATGCTTCCCTAGATGGGGGAGTTCCTGATGTTCTTTCTCTTCTTCCTCCCCATGAGCCTCAAATCCTTCACGAGTCATCTCTCTCCACAACACCATCTATTCTACAATTTCTTTCCTCTTACATAATTCCCTCTCGCGTGCCTCATCATACTTCAGCCACGTTTCTTCCCTCTGTCATGCTGCTGCTAGGTCTGCCATCTTTCACCAATCCTATTCCTGCCTCTGCACGTGTGGAGATTCTTTAGCTTTCCATGGGTTTAGCTTCCAAGTTCACTATTACCATTAGTATTTTGATTGCCAGTGGAATACCCTGCAAATATATCCCTATAGGATACCGTAGAAACTGGAACTGTGCTACCTACCGGGCACGAATAATTCGAAATTGCATACTCTAGAATATAGCTTGTTTAGAACACCGCAAAACCATGTATCTACCGCATGAATCCAGCTTAGGTCAGCATCATATAGTGTTTGAAATTCCTCCTATGTCCAAACAAGCATGTGATACCTACAATTCCGCTTAGATGCATACCCAGTCAAGCATTTGTACAATTCTACTGGAAAGATAACAAAAAAACTTTCATATAAACTGTCATACATATTCTTGCTCTACTCAAGTATGTGTGCTAAATCTGGATCTAGTGTCAAAACTCCATGAGCATATTCTTCCTCCAGAATCATGAATCCATTCTTCAACGCTTGCCAAAGTTAGCCGGTATGTCTTCATCCCGAACCATTTTGAAACAACTGAAAAAGAGGTCCTGGCAACGAAACCAATGATGTAACCTAGAATTGTTAGTTAACCCCTAGTCGCGTTGGCACATCACTCATCCTAGGCTGAACACTTACCCGAAGCGCGCAAAGGTATTGGGTCCCTCTTAATAGTTACAGTAGTAGAATGGTGGTATGATAAAGCAGTAAACATATATTTTAGGAACTAATCCATCCATTCACTATTTATATCCAACTAGATCTATAAGTGCTAAAGGTAAATCATCATGAAAGTAATAACATGCATTGATAAAACACATCACACACTTTGTTCGGCCAATTTCCTTTATCTATTCATTGAACCAACAATATAGTAGCTTCATACAATATTAGGCATGCACACACAGATCTGTTACAATTATCCAATCGCATGTACTCGGGTTTTTCCATTCCTCCAAACATATGGTTCCATCCGTATCTCTATGTATGTCTCTATATTCTCTAAGTAATTCTTTACATATATATATATATAGGGTGGGGAACTAACCCTTCACCACTTAACTCTACCATAAATAGGTCGCATGCTAATAACAGCCACGCGTCTTTTTACAATTATAGCCATACATGCAAGTATGCTATCTATAGATTGTTGATAGTTAACTAAAGTGATGGATCTACTCTTAACTTATGCCCATGAAAGAGTGAGTTGAAATGTCCTTCCAAAATCTCCACGAAGAGTGGCGCACAAATCTTGGCATCGCTTTGTGTACTCCACACGCCAATCTCTAAGAATAGACCTGATCTCCAAAATCGGCTAAGTCCTTGAGAGTCTTACTCTACACCTCTGCGTGTGACACCTTCCTATACCTTCACACTTTTTCTCCTGTGCCATTCTTCCGCGTGGACTCTGTGTGCAAGTTCAACTAAGTTTTTTCTCTGATCAACAACCCAAATGGTTTTCAAGGTTTAAACAAGAGAGAGTGAAGAATTTCCACTCTCCCTCTTAAACTAGTTATCTAATTTTTATTTTGGAGATATCTTGTGAATTTTGGAGTTTGTGGAAGATTGGCTTAGCTTGTGGATTTTAGAATGATTACATTTAAATCTTAGGCATGATGAGAAAGAGGCATTCTCTACAAATTTGTTTTCTATTTTTGAAAAACATCACTCTCCCCTCTCTCTATTGAATTATGAATGTGTTGTGATTTTTATGGCTCATTTGAGCATGTGTTGGATTTACATTTTGATTTTTATAGACATACACTACACTATTATGGGCAAGTAAAAATAATAATTTGTGTATGGGGGATGGATTTTCTCATTCTAATTGAGGGATAAGTATCTTGTATCATAGAGAGATAAATTTACATGTAGTTTGATGATATATACATGGAGGACCTAAGGGAGAGCATGGTTTTCCTTCGTTGGAGCTATAAGGGTGATTTTTATTATTGGATTTAAAAGGATTTGTTGACATGTTAACATGTTGTGTTATAATATTAGAGGACCCAAGGTCCTACCATTCTCCCTTCACCATAGGGAAAAGGAGGATTATGGTTTATTCTCCCCTTTGTAAGTCTTGTTAAGATATTTGATAGTGTGAGTTGTTTTATTTTAGTATGTTTCTATCTCCACTTGTTGTCTCAAGCCCAACATGATTTTAATTGTATTGAATTAAAGATGTATGCATTATGGGTACATGCCATGTGTTATATCATGCATTTAGGTTTTGGTTATTAGATCCCCTCAAGATTCAAGGTTTAGAGGTGCAACAAAAGGAAATCATGCCCTCAATTGCATGGATGTGAGGTAAATGTCACTAAAGTCTTCATTTGGTCATGAAAATATAAGGTTGTAAGATATTAGAAAGTTGTTTGATGCCATAAATGGTTCAGAAATTTGTCAAAGTGTAATATATGCTGAAAGAAATTACAATTTAGGTCAACTTTTTTTGTGGCATAAATTGTTAAAATGATAGAAAAGTTACATTTTTATAGGAAAATATTTCTCTTATATGTATTGATGAACAACTATGTTTGAATGATGGAATGCAAGGAATACAATGGGTTTATTCACTTGAAATTTCATTGCATGTTTAGAAAATGGTAAAAATGTTGTTGGAAGTGAAAATGTCATAAATATACTTGTGAAATTTTAAAGTGATAGGAATGTGTTGGAAAATTTGATAATGATCATATGCATGAAATTTTAAATTGGTTTTTCAAATTATATGTTAGATTGCAAGTAAAGACATCAATTTTGACCAAGTATGAGACTAATTAGTCAAAACTAATTAAAATCAAATTTTTGGTGTGTTTGAGAAAGTTTGCAACCAAGTTACAAATTTCTCCTAAACCTCGATTCCCACTTTTTCTTTCACCTTTTTGGGTGGATATTTAGATTTTTAGAGAAAGTTTTAAATTACATACAAATCTCTTTTGGAACCTCAAATCTTGAGTAACACTTATTTTATTGTAAGGAGGACTATCAGGAGTTTGGGCTATGTTTGACCTTAATGTGCAAAGTTCATGCAAAGTTTTGGATTCCACTTTGCTAGTCACCCTTTACTTTCAGAATTTCAAATTTTCGATGCATATTTGTAATCCACATATAAATGACATCCATGACTTTGGTTTTCATAAATCACTACACCTAATATTTCAAATATTTGGAGGTTAGGCACAAGTTCATATTTTTCATGTAAAATGCACTCAAATATTCGTTCCCTACCAAAACCTTCATCTAATACGAATCATACTTTAATACCCTTTACACATTTTTGCACTAATCATGTAAAATGAATGACGTGTTTTGAATTTTATTATAATCTTAGTTTGGGTCTTAGAAATTATATGCACACTGGTACTTCGCATATGGGCTACACACTAACCCCCAAAAGCCTCCATGCATTGGCTCAATATTAGTTGATGTTTCTTCATGATTTTGTAACTCATTTTCCCACCATAGTCATTGACATAGATGTGAATTTCTTGTGTAAACCTTTTTTAGCTATGTAGTATCATTCAAGGTTTTGAGTTGCTCAAGAAACCCCAAAACCCCACCATACACTCGGCCCTTTTTCAATAGACTTCTCACATGTAAATACATGGGAAGATTTTGTCCAAGACTCGAGTGGAATTTTTGGGTTCTCTTATACGCCAAAAATCCACCTTACATTTTTTGTTTGAGTAGGGGATTTCTCCCATTTACTCTCTTTATCTATCCCTCACTTATAATTAATTTTATAGTGGAATGCAACTTAATAATATGACCTGTAAGGTATATTTACATTGTATATACCGAACGATAAAGTTAAATACTCTCCATTTTTGACACCCTTGTAATTGTAAATTACTACATGAGACTTGGGTCACTTGATTTATTTATTGAAACAAAAATTACAATTTAATTTGAAATAGTTAATCAGAAAATAACAAGTAATCCTCACTAATTAAGGAATATGAGTTGAGTCTTCCTTAGAAAATTGTTCTTGTCAATATATATAAAAATATGACAAACTGTTTGTTTACATCTTGAACATTTTAACTCTTGGACAACAGGATTGATGGATTTAATTTCTAAAAAAACATTAGCAATAATTGTATTATAACTGGATAAATTTGGTGAGTAAACTTTGGGGCACAACAAAGAGGACTGAAACAACTTAGTGAGTAAACATTTGTTCTTCTTAGCATCTCCTTTTTCCTTGCCATTGACATAAAATTATTCTCTAAAGGAGGTTTCTCTATATATCTTGTAATTACTTCAATCCTCCTCCATCCTTTAGTAGACTCTTATGTTAAATCCAAAACAAAAAGTGATAAGTTCTTCACAAATCCTGACTCAATGCAAGGTGAACCCTAAAAGTAAGATTTTTCCTTTTTTAGAGTGATTTGTAACCTTTTTAATGGTTAAAATAAAGTTTTCATATGGGGATGTTTAAATTGTCATAAGGAATGAGTGGCTATTGTGAAATTGACAAGCACTTAGGATTGAAATTGATCATAGGGTTGAAACTCCTAAACATCATTTTGATTTCAATTTATTTAAAGAGGGGGCATATTTTATTTAGATAGGTTAGTATCTCTAAAGTTATTTAAGTGGGATAAGTGTAATGTAGTACTTCTATATTTTTTTAAAGTGGAAGAAACTCTTTTTGCATGAGAACTTTAATATATTGTAAAGGAGGAACATTTTTTTAAAAGTGGAATATTTTGTAAAGGGGGCATTTATTTCAATTTGTTTAAAGGGAGTATATTTCATTTGTAGAGGGTATATCTCCATATTTTGTTTTAAGTGGGGGAAATTGATTTTGTATGAGAGTGTAGACACTAAGAATTGGCAATCTATCCTTTGACACAATTGGTCTTGAAATTACATGTTTGTATACACAGATACACTCTATGCACTCTTTCTTAACACACCCTAATGGCTCTTTAGATACTTTATTATCATTGCATACATATTTGTTGTTAGTTCCTGAGGTTTTATAGCATAAAATGCATCTAAAGATAACTATCCTCTGACCTAGAAATCCAAACTATGATTTTTATCTTCGGGTCAAAACCACTAGTTTAGGTCGATTTGTACAAATCTGTAACCCAATCCTACAATATGATTTTGGACCGACACTTTGTATACAAAAATTTTCAATTGCATCATCTTCATATGGTCTAATATTCCCTCGTGGATGACCTTTTATAACATAACAATCATTGAAAGCCTATAGAAGAAAATCAATCATACCTCAATTAGGGCCATGTAACTTTATGTTCTCCTCATGTTAAAGCAAGAAGAAAAGGCACTTCAAGCTCCCAAAACTGTGAAATAACTTGTGCACATCTAATAGGGTGGTATTGTCTACAATTCTAAAGTTACCTACTAGGTCAAATATTCTCCATCTTCTCTCCACAAGAAAGTGAAGTGGCCCTTCCCAAGTATTTGCGAAAGTGTAAACCTCAAGCAAGGTATTGTCAAAGAATGCTTTGTCAAATTCATATTTCATTGTGGTAGATATCAAATTCTAGGAGAGTGACATGTCATGTTATCCCTCTTAGAAGTAGTGGGATGTCAATGGTGCATAGGGGTTCCCATAACCCACCTAACCTGGTTTTGCAGTAGCTCTACATTGCACTATGATGGTTTGAGGGTTTGATCAAAGTTACGTAAACATTCGAGCGGAGAGTGAAGAAGATTGAAAGAGAGCAAAAACCCATTTCCATGTTGGCAAAGCACATAGAAAGTTACAGAATAAGAATCTAAGTAGGTCCAAGAACGTACAAAAGGGTCAAGACCATATGGATATTTTTCACCTAGTTATATGGTTTTGTCCAAGTACAGTCTCAGGTGCTAGTTTCAGCAAAGTATTTTCAGTCTCAGATCATCCAGATTCTACCATATCCACACATAATCAGCTAAGTATAATTTCTCCTTTGATTTTTGATAGTTTCTAGATCAATAGTCACTTTGTAACTTGTTATTCTGATTTGATAAATTAATGTTGGAAGTTAATTAAATCAGAATAGCCTTTTGTTGCAATATTTAATCCTTGTTTTTTTATATTTAGAAACACATCTAAAATATTAAAAGGGAATGAAATAGGATATCACTTAAAAAGTGAAATCAAAGATATTTTAATCTTGTAAAGGGGGGACAATTTTTAAAGGTGGATTATTTTGTAAAGGGTGCATTTTTTATTTGTAGGGAGCAATTTATTTTGGGTGATTAATTTTTTTTGTAAAAAGAGGAGAAATATATTTGTAAAAGTGGATATAAAATTGTAAAGAGGATATTTTTTATTAAAAGTGAATTTTTTGATCCATTTCAAAGGTTTTTCCCTTCCAAATTATGTTTAGAATTAGGGGTGTTACCCCTCAACCTTTTCCTATATCATAAGGTGGATTGCACTTGGGAAACTACCCCTTGACCCCATTCGGGGCTACCTCCCCCATACCCCTGCTTCCTAGTTTGTTGTTTATTTATTTCATGTTTTCCTCTCTACTCAGTGGCTTATTATTTTATGTGTTGAAGACCAGGGGGTGATGCCTAGTCTAACATGTGATCAAACCCCCTTATAGTAAAATACACTTATTTTCCTACCTTTCTTCTCTCTACCACAACTTACTTCCCTGATCTTAATGCCCTCTAATCTAATAGCGGAATGCTTCTATCCAAAAAAAATTGTACTTTAGGAGGATATGATTAAAATTTTTAAAGATAACATAAAACTTAAAAGGTAAAACTCTATTATTCACTCTTATTCAAGGAAATGGTGACCTTTTACACTCCTTGCAATAGAAACTTGTGAAAATTTTTCATAATGTGGACCTAAAAAAACTCTCTCTTAGTCCACATGCAACTACTACTCCCACACCTGCTAACCTTGATTTGTTAAAATTTAAGCCTACTTCTATTATTAATCCTCATATTGAAACTCCTTATTGTGAATATTAAGAATGTCACACTTGTTCTTGCACCTTCTTCATTGTTGGCATGAAAATTTGTTAGGTAGACAAATTGGTGGGTATCTGTCAATTCTCTAAGACTCTAGGTCCCTCTGCTTGAATAGTGAAGATATATTTATTATGTGTTTGAAATTTAACTTTATGTTGGCTTTATGGTCGAGGATCCAACAAGGACACTCCACTGAACCTGCAGCAAAATCTTGAAATTTCTTACAAGGGAGGAATTTATTGAGGGAGTAGGAAAGGAAGTGGGAAAAAGGAAAGGAGGATTAATATTACAAGTAAAAAATCAAATGCCTACAACCATTAATCAGAGTACTTCAACACACATAGACATATAAAGAAAACAATTTTGCTACTAGCAACAAGACAAGATAAGATTAGGAACACAAAATTTCAGTAATTTTCTCATCAAAAAAGGAAAGAAAATCCTTTCTTCCTCATTGATGTTTTAGAAAAATTGTATATATTGAGAAATAGAAGAACATAGACAGGATAAAAAGAGGAAATAACTATCTCTTTTGTTTCCTCACAAATAGTAATCTCCCATGAACTCAAAAAATTGAAAACCCTTAAGAATGAGGGTGACATCACAATTTATAGACTTGAGAATGACTCTTCACCTACCCCCACATGACCTTTCATTTGTCCCCTTACAACATGTGGCTTTTCATATTCCTAGGTGTAGGATTAAGTCCCCTTTTATTAATTAAGGGTGACTTATTACGTTACAAACTAAAGTCATATTTAAATGAATAAGAAAAAATAGGAATAGGACAAAATGAAAAAGTGTGACCGCCAACTAAGGAAAAGAACATGAAGGAGGAGGGGGGAGGAGGAAGAAAATAGGAAGAAAGAGAGAGAATGAGAGAGAACTATGTTGATAAAGATGCCACTTATATTGATTCTACCTTTCCAATTGATTTATCCTTGTCGAGCTCCACTGGAAATATTTTCACTTCCTTGAACTTTTTACTATATCGGGTTGCCGCAGGTGCTACCTTATCCGTCTGAGGAATGCAAACACATCTTAGGGACTTGATCCAACCATCTGAGATATCATTGATGATTTTTCTCTTCATGAACCACGACGAATGTTTCTCTTCAATGTTCAAAATTGTGGCTCGGTCTTGGATAAAGACTCTAATGTATTTTTGTTGAATGAAAAGGGGTCCCCGGCCTTTTTTTGAACATACTCCTTAAACGGCTTCAACAACTCATCTGTGGTAGTCCTCTCTTCAAGGCAGGCACTCCAAAAAAAAATTCTCTAATGTTGACATTGTCTTGCATCTTGAAGGCATGCTCTTCATTTAAGTCTATCTCATCAATGACTCGATTCAACATTTTGTATCGAGAAACAAGGGTTCTCACCCACACATGTGAAAATTACTCAAATGGAGAATTAAATAATTTCCTAATCACCAACACTTGGGATTGAACATCTCCCATCTCCATCACCAATGGATGAACTTAGTCCCAATGTTATTTTTCAATTTCCAATCCTTCCCTTGTCATTAGACCTTATCTGCAGTGGCACACATGTATTTGTACATTGAGATCAACTCTGGAAGAAGTATTTTTCCTTTCTCGATGATCATGTTCATCCATTTATCATTTTCTCATCCCTGCATGGTGAAGGCCTGTGTATTCTTAATTTACTCTAGGTAGAAGCTACTAATTGGGGTAACTTCTTTAATTAGGAGTGACGATGAAGCATTCAGGTCCATGAAGTGTTACACATATGAGGAGAGTGTCTTTTCTTGGTATTCTAACTGATCAATTTTCACCTTATACCCCTGGTTCCTCACAAGAAGGTGAGTGAAAGAATCATGGAGCATGTGTACATATCCTTCATGAGTGGTTGGGCCCTAAGGGATGGTGTTCATTTCATATTCAGTTAGTGTCATCTCTTTGATAGGCTTGAATTATTTCGGTCTGACTAATTCAACATATTGATTTCCTATGGCACCACTAAAAAAGTGTGAAGCCGCTTCCACAAAAAAAATCGTCTTCTCTTTAATCAGTGTTGATATCACTGAAAAATCAAGGACTGTCACTTGTTGGACTATATGAGCTTCTTTAGTGATCATTTCCTTCATCTAGGGAAATATATCATTTTTTTCAGGCTCAGAAACTGATATGACTATTATCTCCTGCTCAGGGTGAGATGACACATATTACATAGGGGGAAAAAAGTGGCAGTGGAAGGTGGGAAACTTTGGGGATGTTGAGAATCTGAGATGTGGAATGGATCATTATATTTAAGTTTCACTTTTACTTCAGGGTCCTCTGTTAATCTGAACTTCTTATGCAATCGTATGTAGTAAGGGGCCTTTGTCTCCACTGCTTTATACTTCAAACTCTCTCTGAAATGGACTGAGCCCGAAGCCTTCTCCATGACCTTTGATGAAGAGAGATTTGATGCCTAACTATGAAGGGTATGGAAACTTCCCAATGTGATGGAAGTACCCTTCTTCTTATTGGACCATTCTTTTGATCTTTTGATCACAACTTCGGTTCGCTCACTTATTTCTCTCATCTCGCGAACATTCCATGTTACCTATGGAAAAGGTGAAGCCTTCTCTACTTTATATTCTAGATCATACTATTATGTGCCATTATCTTGAATTCCCTCTTTATACTAGTCAAACTTGAATCTATTCAAACTTGAATCTCCTCATTTTCCTGACTTTCATCCACATATAGTCTCTTTCCCTGACATCAAACTCATCTATGTAATTTACCCAATAATCTTCTATCTATGGTACATGATTTAACTATGAGAGATGGAAAGTGTCTAGATCACATCCGATGTCGAAGTATACCCTTGGTGTATATGAATACAATATCAGGGGTGTGAAGGTGGATTTCAAGTGTGATGCATCATTGCCACTCTTGCAGGTGAAGATTCCAAGTGATATAAGAAAGGAGACGTTCTTCCTTTTCTAGTTCTTGTGCTTACTATGAACATATGCCAACTGTATACAAATATTGAATAACATGATATTTCCGTTGAGATATCAAGGTATTCTAAATGGAGAAAGATCATAACCAAAAAATTGAATGTATGAGAAAGTGGAAAATTGTGTGATGTATGACCCGTATTTCTTTCTCAAAGAAGTCTCTTGTGGTGAAAACCTTGAATGAAGGTTCCCCTCTAGTGTCCTAATGATGAACATAGTGAAGGCATCATTTACCCTAGTGAATTTTTGATTGTGTTCCTTCAAAACCAACTGAGGATATCTCTCAAATGTTAGAACATTGGGAGAGATGTTTTCAGTAATTGCCAACCCTTTGAAAGGTCTCAAGATCGCGAGAGCATACACCAAATATGAGGTCATTGTCAATTTATTCGAGACCAGTACCTGAAGAAACTGGTGGTGTAGGTTGTCACTGATGATATGTCCACAATCAATCCTCTGTTTGTATTTCATGATCATGAATATGAAGAGAGCCATTCAGTCTTGAAATTCCTATGAGGTTTCTTCTCCCATCACCCGACTGAGAAGGATGATTGCATCTGAATAGCCTTCATGGAATTCACCTTGTAGGAAATACTTGGGCACTCATGAAGCTTTTCTTACCTATTTTAACCATGAACCAAGAGTGATGCCTTGGAGATATGAGTTTGTTTTGGTCCATTATTTTGTTGGAACATCATTTGAAATGATGGTTATATTGCTCCACATTGAGATTTGCATTTAATGGGAGATAGCTCTAGGAGAAAGTACCGCCATGGTTGATCCATCATCTACTCGAATGGTCCCGGTCTTGGGTTCATAGTGTTATGAACATGCCAAAACCAATTCCACACTATGTACTGAGATTAGATGTCCACCTACCGCATATAATCTACTCGCAAAAAATTTGTTCTCCAATGGCTCTCTTAGTCCTCCAAACATTTTGTCTTTTATATGCTCGAGGTCCATGTGGGTGACATTATTTTCCCCTATAGTTGAGTACTCAAAAGAGAGGGTTGAGATTGGTTCAATGGACATGCAAACTTGAACTTCATCTTTGACACTGCCACTTTTGTGTCTGGAATGGGAGTTTTACTATTTTTAGTAAATTGATATTTTTACCTCTTTGACCTTGGAGCACCTTTGATCACCTTTCTCAATCCTCTGAATGTCCACTGAAAACTCTAACTTGACAAAATCCACCCTTTGTGAAGATTTGTTATTTATAATAAGCTCTTGCGTAGAGACTTACTATTTTTGGAAATTGGTTCTCCCAACCTTGTATTTTGATGAAATTAACTTTTTTGATATGATATTTTCTTTTTCATCTCAGATATAAATTTTTAGCCCAACCCAATCTCTAGAACAGCAAGAAATAAAATTCTAAGATTTGCGGGCATGGAACTGGGGTTTAATCACCGTAAAATTCCAAGTCGTACATGCAATTTCTTTCACTTGTATCATCAAGGCGACTGGAAATGTGTATGAATGCAAAAAAACTTGTATCAATCCATGCACCAGTATTTAAGTTTTGAATATTTTCACTTCACGGATTACGGAGTCAATTTGATGAAAAATGTGCCCAAAACCTTTAAAATTTATAGTTTTTTATGAAATTTCTCTCGCCACGATCATGGGAACATGTGTGAATGAATGAAAATGAAAAATTAGGGTGGTGTAGGTTGTCATTAATGATATGTCCCCAATCAATCCTCTTCTTTTCTTCCATGATCATGAATATGAAGAGAGCCATACAATCTTGAAATTCCTTTGAGGTTTCTTCTCCCATCACCCGACTAAGAAGGGTGATCACATCTGAATAGCCTTTTTGGAATTCGCCTTGCAAGAAATAATTGGGCACCTATGAAGGTTGTCTTACCTATTTTAACCGTGAACCAAGTGCGAGGCCTTGGAGATATGAGTTTGTTTTGGTTCATTCTTTTGTTGCAACATCCTTTGAAATGATGGCCATATTTCTCCAATTTGGGATCTGAATTAAATGAGATATGGTTGTAGGAGCAAGTACCATCATGGATAACCCATCATTTGCGTAAACGATCCTGGTCTTGGGTTCATAGTGTTGTGAACATGTCAAAAACAATTCCACACTTTCTACTGAGATTAGATGTCCACCTATCGCATACAATATGCTCGTGAAAACTTTGATCTCCAATGGCTCTCTTGGTCCTCCAAAAATTAAGTCTTTGATATCCTCAAGGTCCATGTGGGTGAAATTATTGTCCCCCCAGCTGAGTACTCAGAAGAGAGGGCTGAGAATAGTTCAATGCCTGAAAACTTGAACTTCATCTTTGACACTGAAACTTATGTGTCTGGAATAGGAGTTTTACTATTTTTGGTAAATTGAGATTTTTACATCTTTGACCTTGGAGCACCTTTGATCACCTTCCTCATTCCTATGAATGTCTTATGAAAACTCTGACTTTGCAAAATCTACCCTCCGTGAAGATTTGTTATTTATAGTAAGCTCTTGTGCATAGACTTACTATTTTTGGAAAGTGGTTATCCCAACCTCATATTTTTATGAAATCAACTTTTTTGATATGAGATTTTCTTTTTCATCTCACATATAATTTTTTTTCCCAACCCAATCTCTAGAACAACAGAAAATAAAATTCTATGATTTTCGGGCATGAAACTGGGGTTTAATCACCTTAAAATTCCAAGCCATGCATGTAATTTCTTTCACTTGGGTCTTCAAATAGCATGGAAATTTGGATAAATAAAAAAAAAATCTGCGTCAATCTATGCACCAATCTTCAAGTTACGAAGCTTTTGACTTCACAGGTTAGGAAGTCAATCTAATGAAAAATGTGTCTGGAACCTTTAAAATTTATAGTTTTTTATAAAATTTCTCTTGCCACAGTCATGGGAACATGTGTGAATGAATTCAAATGAAAAATTAGGGTGGAGGAATTCTGGAAAAAAATTGCCAGATTTCCGGGTGAAAATGGAGAAATGTGGGGGGGATGAGGAAAATGACTAAGTGTTGGTATTTATAGGCATGAGAGGGAGAGAGGAAGGGGGGAAAAAATTCCCCCTTGTCCCCTTTATAACGGGATTGGGGGACACCAAAATTGTTCCTTATCCCTAGGGTGACACATGGCACACATGCATAGGTAAGGAAAAATGAGAGAGGGCTTAATTTGGTCTCCCGAGGCTAATTTTTTGTCATGTGAGGAACCTGACGGAAGCATGGAAGGGGGTGCATTTTTATGCCCCCCTTTTCCCCTTATAATGGGATAGGGGGACACAAAAATTACACCTTATCTTTGTGGTAACACTTGGCATGCATGCTGAGCGAGGAGAGGGGGCTCAAAAACTAGCCAAAAGTGTTTGACGGAGGTCTCTGAGGTCATATGGTGAGTCCACAAGGCTTAAGGTGGGGGGGTTAATTTTTATACCCCCATTATCCCCTTGGAATGGGATAGAGGGACACAAAAAGTGTGCCTCATCCTGGCGAGGACAAGTTTCAAGTATGCGGAAGTTGGAGCGGGGGCTAGAAATTTGGTGAAAGGTTTTTTATCGGAGCTCCTCAAGGTCATGTTGAGGGTCCATGAGGCTTAAGGTGGGGAGGGAAAAAAATTTCCACCCCCCTTGTCCCCTTAGAGAGGGATAGAGGGACACCAAAATTGCACCTCATCCTCATGGTGACACGTGTCACTGAAAATTTTGGCTAAGGACGGAGCTTGTACCTTGGAGAAGAACTTGAAAATGACATTCTCGAAGCTCTCAGATGAATTTTAGACACTTATTTATATTTTTTTGACGGGAAATAGAATTTTTAGAAATATGGGAGGTGTCTCAAGGTATGATTCAAATTAAAACCTTCTCAAAAATGGACATTTTGATAGGGACCTCCAATTGTGCCGACAAAGAATGAGTTATGGAAAGCAGTGCATGGGTGTTGTGAAAAATATGAGATTACCACCATGTAGAGAATTGAATCAGATTTCCATTTATATTTTTTTTGACCTCCAACTCATTCCAGAGCTCCCAGAATCATCTCCTAAAGATCAGGTTCTTTATCACAGAGCAAGCTCCCTCAGCCTCAAAAACTCACTTTTGCTGAACTGGCTCCTAAACCTTTGGATATTTACAAAATATTCCTAAATCAATTACACAATGACCATGTCTCATTAATACACCTCCTTGATGAATTTAGGTCTTTAACTCAGCTCTGAATAATATGCACCCGCTTGAGAAAGGCTAAAAATAGCCATTCTTAGGCCCGCTGAAAGATCTTCTTTAAAACGCATTATCTTGAAAGACTCCTTTGAAATTGTTTTCTTCTTTTCCATACATGGGTAAGGGTGAGACCATAGACATAGACATTATATAGATGGATAACTATCCTAGCACAGGGGATGGAATGACCTAAAGAGGTATCGAGGAAGGGTTGCGATGAAAATTTTTGACACTAAGGTACAATTGTCCTATTTTCAAGTGAATTTTTCCCTTGTAAAAACACGAGACAGCATACACCTAATAATTTGCATTTTTCCACTACACAATTTGTGAATCCCATTTTAAATTTACCTACTTACTTGCTTGAATCCTTTAATAAGCACACTACTAGTTTTTGTTATGTTATTTTAGCGGGGGTGTTAGTAAACATCTTCAAGGAATTATTGGTCTTGTGTTGCTTATTAGCTAGACTTTATGCCATTACATTGGTTATAAAGTATCAGATTAAAGTAGGATCAGAATAAGGTAAATGGAAACAAACAACAAAGATCTGCTGATGAAATGAAATTGAATATGAGCTATGAACGATCTTGAGAGAGTTGCAAAAATATGTGCAATAATTGCAATGAAAATAATGCAAGCTATTGCATTGCATTGATCAATATTCAATTAAGATACAATTCAAATTAAGATCAGTTGTTTTACAATACATGTGCATGTATATGCCCAACATGGACAAAATTTTGTGCCCAATACCATGGGCACTAAACCATGTGCTTCATACTATGGACACTAAACCACTAGATGTGTGAAAAGGTCCCAACAATGAACTGGTTGGGAAAATAACCTATCAACATTAGGCTAAACTAAGAAAGCTTAAATAAGTATAAGAAAGTGTAAAAATACTTATACTAACACACCCCTTAATTGTAAATTAGGTGGATAAAATAATGGGTTCCAACTATAAGGCCATCTTAGGTACCCAAGTACAAAAAATAATTAAATGGGAAAAAATAAAACAACCCAATAAGAACTCGAGGACATGTTGATCAATCACTCATTGAAATGTAGAATTGGATGATGTGTTGATAAAATATCTCCACAATGTAGAACATGCTCTCAATGGAGAAGTTGTGTGAACATTTCATACTCAAGGATTACTCTAGAAATTCATAACTACTACTATGAAGACACATAACAATCCGCAATAAGGGTTCTTATAATAGGTGTCTTTTTAGATACCCATTTACAATGCATGTATAAAATTCTTCATGATGTTGAAAAAGCAAACACAAGTGAAACACGTGCACTAAAATTTCTTATTGTGGAAAGAATAAATGACAAAAACAATTCATTATGGGGATTTTTTCTCCTACCAAACTGGATCCCACCCTTCAGTCTTTAAAAAAATTGAAAAAAGGAACCAAGTCATCATCGACTACTTCATTGTCCTCCTCTATTGCAAAAAGGTCACCTCAAAATTACCAATTTGACACTTTATTTTTAGTGCATGTAAATCTTAAAAGGCCTAAAAGTGTATTTTATTAATAAAATATGAATATGAAAATAGAAATAATGTGTATAGCTTGAAAAAATACATAATTTAAAAAAACATATTGCCTCAATATGAGATAAAAATCAAAAACTATGAGCTTCAAAAAGTTATCTTATTAAAAAATAATATATTAATGTTGGTGTTTTTAAGCCCCCTAGGCTTACCACATGACCAAGGGCTAAACTAAGGTGTCGAAGGTACCCTACATGTACATTTGATGATATCATGCATTGTTAGAGGTGATGTGGGCAAGGTACATTGATGCAAGAAGGGTACATGTGACGCCCAAATGTCTAGAGGGTAAAGAGTTGACCCAAAAGGAATAGATTTATGACCAGAGGATAAAAGGATGAACCCATAATGTATAGATCTGCATAAAGAGGGTAAATAATTACGTCTAAAAGGTATAGATCTATGCCAAAATGATAAAATTATGCACCTAAAAGGTATATCCGATGATATAAACTTGTTGGCGAGAAAAAATTTTGGGTGGAAAAACTTGTGGATTTCCTGCCAACGCTCTACGAATCTAAGTCCCTCTACTTAACCGATGCAACTACCGTATATGCATGTGCATGAAAAGTTGGATTTTTGTGGTGGTCATTTGACTGGGGATCCAACAGGAACACTCCACTGACCCTACAGAAAAGCTTGCAGATACCTGTAAGAGAGGACTTTGTCTGTAGAGAGGAAAAGGGGAGTGAGAAATTAGATAGGAGAACTAATGTTGCAGGTAGAAAATCAGATTCCTGCATACATCAATTATAATATTTATCATGTGCATTAAAATTAGGAGGTAACAACTCTACGCATAGCAACAAGACTAAATGGATTTTATGATTACAGAGTATCAATAAACCCCTTAGTCAAAAAAGGCTCGAAACTTCTTCTTCTTGTATTAATTTCTCAAACCAAGTTGTGCATAGTATGAGAATGGAGGAAAAATAGAGATTGGGGGAAAGGAAGAATTTGGCTCTCCTTTGTTCTCTCAAGGTAGAATGCATTCTTGAGCTTACAAAATTAATGACCTACCCTTTGAAATGGGAATGGTGTTACAATTTATAGAATGAGAGGTGACTTATCGTCTACCCCCCAATGGCTTTTCATATGTCCTTGTGCAACTTAAAACTTTTCAACTTCCTAGGAGAATATTAAGTCCCTTTTTATAACATAAAGGTGACTTATTACATTAGGAACATTAGGACATATGAAAAAATACAACCCCAACATGAAATTAGAATATTGGAAAGTGAGAGAAAGTTGGGGGGAAGAGGAGAGAGAAAGAGAGAGAGAGAAGAAGAAGAGATGTCGTTCCCGATGAAGTTTGTTGGTCCTCATTCATGGAAATATCTAAATGCAGTGAAACTCTAAATCTATGAACTCCTTGCACACTGTGAAACTCCTTCAAATTAGCTCACAAACACTCACCAAGTTGAGTGAAATGTTTCGTTGATGACCGCAAATCCTAGTCTACGTATGATATACTATTTTTAGTAAGAGGTGATTTTTGCATCTTCTCGACCATCCTGATGTGATGAACTCCCTCATTCAATCTTGTGCACACTGCCTTTGCTTTGACCACTTCTTGGGGTGACTTACTATTTTTAAGAAGAACCTTTATAAGGGACATATTATTTTTAGTAAGTGATCATTTTCACTATTTTCTACTCCAGATAATCATTCTGGCTTCTTTGGAGGTCTTCAGTGCACACTGCCTTTTCCATAGCCACTTTTGTTGATGACTTTCCGAACATAGCAAGTCTGTATAGGAAAACTTACTATTTTTAGAAATTGTGTTTCCGATTCTCAATTTTTGACGGAACATAATTTTTTAGACTGGTCTCTTTGTCATGACCACATCCTCTAAATTTCACATAATTTTTCCCACTAGAATGTCTGGAAATAAAATTTAAAATTTTCACCTGATAGTAGCTTCAAGCACGAAACTACCATGGCAGCCATTAATGGAGCTCGAAATTTGTAGGTCTGTTTTTTGTCTCCATTTATGATGAAAAAAACTCCATTGCAATAGGTTTTTCATGAAAGGAGCGATAACCAGATCATACCAAGCCAAGAACACAAATGCTAATCAAACACCACGATCAATAAGATGAAAGCAATTCACCAGAATAGCTTTACATAAAACCTTTGCAAATAAATGAGTAGCAATATCATATATTATTATGGAACTCAATGCAATACATTGAGAATGGGCCTTTCTTAAATAGGCAAGGAATAACAATCCAAGAACCAGTCAAGGTCGTAGATCAAGCCATAAATCAAGGAAATAACTAGTCATCAAAGAACTATTCAAGACCATAGATTTAGAAGAGAACTAGAAATCAAGGATCTAGTCAATACCATAGATCAAGAAAAGAACTATACCTAACAACTAGATAATATCTCCTAATATCTAAATAAGATAAAATAAATATCCACACACATAAGTGGGTGAGGATAAATATAATAAAGGTAAATAAAGTACCTAGGTGAACAGGAGCTAAGGTAAATACCTACTCTAACACCCCCCCTCAAGTGAAGCTAGGGGCCAAAATAGAATTGGCATGTCCATAGTATGAGTCCTAGAAACTAGGCCTGATGAGGTACTCATGTACAATAACTGGGAAAAAAGGGACACCGCAAGGTACCCAAAACCAGTAACAACAAAGTAAAGAGAGTAAAGACCTGCTCCAAGGCATCCCAAGAATCTCGGCTCAAAAAACCCATACAATGCTAAAGAATTTTGGTGTGCACTGTGGTCTGAATCCACTGCTTGATCAAAAAACTCAAAAACAATTGACACTGGGTTTCACCAGAATAGCTCCATACAAGGAGACTGTCAATGGAGTGATGTCAAAAGTACAAAAAAAATACCAAACATAATTCAATCAACTATTACAAATAGGTGTGCCACGATCCAAGAACAATAACCAAAGTAACAAGGCAAGGACACAAACTCCAAAGTGTCATGATCCAAGAAAATCCAAGGTAACAAAGCAAGAACACAAAACCCGAAGAAGCAGGATCAACACCACACCCTCCCATAGTGCTGAATGGGTGGAGTGGCACTACAAATCTGTATGAGTTTCCCAAAATCAACTACTCGAACAATGACAAAATAACACTGGACTTCACCAGAATAGATCCCCCACAAGAGATATTGTCAACATGCAAAAAGTGTCGAAAATATAGATACAAAATATCTCAACAAATAATAGAGATACACTACACCTGTTAAAAATTCTCAAAACAAGAAGCATCATAATGCAGAAGGTATAGAAAGTGGAGCAAAAGGTCGAATGGTGGAGGAGCCACGCGTGTAGAGTCATCTCAATGAATGCATATGTTGTCTCCACGAGTGATTAGATATCCACCCCAAATCAACACGGATGGATGAAGAAGATGCTTGGATATGACTTGGTGCAAAATGCACAATGGGTGCATGAAAAAGAACATCAGAATGTGTGTTAGGTTGATCATGTCTGACATCTGAAATCTCATGTTTCTCAAGCCTGAGTGAAGGTGTAGAACTCATGTGTTGCTCATGATCCTCAAAAAGAGTCGAGTGAACAAAAAAATGAGCTCTGTCAATGTGTGATCCCAATGAAGTATCTTCTCAAAAACCAATGTCACGACCAGAATTCCACTTAACATATGGAATAGAGGAAACAATACCCTGTGAATGTCTACCAATGACTCTGCTAGTAAGACCCATAGAACAGAGCATGCAAGATCTAAATGCAATGGTATGCATCTCAAAAATGCCATACAGCTGAGCAAAAGTAGGATACACAACATGTGGTACTGTAATAGGCACAAATGTGGAAGAGCATGCAGTAACAAGCCTTACAAGTTTAGAAGCATCAAAAGTAGGTTTATGCTCAAATACCGGTAGATCAATGTCAGTGGGTACAAGAGCAACAGCTACAAGTGGACTAGGAGCATGGATATGGTTGTCCACAATATGATGGTGATGTTATAGGCTAGCAAGTTTGTTCTGCAGGGAGTGTATTATTGTATCCTTATCGTGAATGAGTGATTATAGAAGAGAATTTCACTTCTTAAGCGATCTTATTTTTTCCACAAATTTTATAATATCGTCTTGAAGTCCACATACTTTAGAGAAAATCGTATCATTCTCAGAATCCATGATAGGTACAACTCCCAAAAGTTTAGGACATCGGGCTCATCCGAAATTGTGTCCACAATTGATTACAACACTCCTTCATATTTGGCACTTTATAATTATAGTGAAAGTCTCAAAATAAATATTTCCAATGGAAAGAACATGAAAAAATAAGCACTTTTGCAAAAAGCGGCACTCAAAACCGAGTTACCGAGCAAAAGGTACAAACTTTTCAATATTTTGCTCTATTATTTATTTTAGTTGCCACTAAAACAAAATAAATTGTTTTTGCCTTCATCGCACAAATAAAAATAAAAGGGGCTGGTTAAACACCAACTAGTACAAATCACAATCTTTAAGCCCTCATATGACCATGCCATATGACCAAGGGATAAGGATTTTAATGGGTATAAATGCATGCAGCAACAAAATATGACCAAATCCCAAATATATGAATATACAAATATTTTATTTGCAAAATAAAATTTACAGACGGATGTCAATAGCAATCTCCTTCTCTGATACCATGAAAGGAGCTATAACCAGATTGTACCAAGCCAAGGACACAGATGCTAATCAAACACCATGATCAATAAGATGAAAGCAATTCACCAGAATGGCTTTACATAAAACCTTTGCAAACAAATAAGCAGCAATATCATATATTATTATGGAACTCAATGCAATACATTGAGAATGGGCCTTGCTTAAATTGGTAAGGAATAAAAATCCAAGAACCAGTCAAGGTCGTAGATCAAGCCATAAATCAAGGAAATAACTAGTCATCAAAGAACTAGTCAAGACCATAGATTTAGAAGAGAACTAGAAATCAAGGATCTAGTCAATATCATAGATCAAGGAAAGAACTAGTCAATACAATAGATCAAGGAAAGAACTATACCTAACAACTAGATAATATCTCCTAATATCTAAATAAGATAAAATAAATACACACACACATAAGTGGGTGACGATAAATACAATAAAGGTAAATAAAGTACCTAGGTGAACATGAGCTAAGGTAAATACCTACTCTAACATTAATACACTTATGATGAAAACAACTCCATCAGAACACAGTGTGATAGGTTTTCCATCAGAACACAGTGGATGAATACACTTGTGGTCTATTTTTTGTCTCCATTTATGATGAAAACAACTCCATTGTGATAGGTTTTTTATTCGAAGCTCGTGTGCAAGTTTTTTAGCTCGTTTCCATTGCCAGAATGATGGGAAATCTAACGAATGTGAGTCGATACATGAAGTGAGGATTTTTTTGGAACAAATAATTCAGAGCACCATTTGACCTCCCATTTGTTGCACCATGATCATCTTGAAAATTTTGGAAGTCTAAAGAAGACAGCACCTTGATCCGACTTGTATCTTGTGAGATATGAAGATTTCTTGATCGGGTGACTTCATGGTTATCTAACAAAAACAAAAACCTTCATTTTCTTCTCGTTCTTCATTTCTTCAGTACTTTTGATCCTTCCTTCCCCTAAAACCAATGTATTTTCATGGAATGTGTATTTATGTGGCCATGGCGGAGCTGTTTTGGATCAGAAATGGCGGACTGGGTGTCTGAACAAGCTTGAGAAAACCCATGGCATGGTGAGGAGTTGTGGAGGAGGAATGAGAGGAAGAAAACTACTAAGTGCTGGATTTGAATATTCAAAAAAAAAATGCTCATGTAAGGTTGGGGTGACATTTTTTCATGTATGATTTCCCTAACCTCATGGATGTGAGGTACATCAAATTCCCTGGTTAGCAAGAGGACAACACGTGTCCTCTATCCGATGACAAGGGATTTACTTTAAAAAACACTAGAAGCACTAGGGGCTGATAATTCGGTCACGTGGATGACCAAAGGACTACCCATAGGAGTATGGGTGCATTTTTCCATGTCTCTCTATCCTTGACATCAGGGATGTGAGGTACATCAAATTCCATGGTGGTCCTGGAGTTGACACATGTCTCCTCGATCCGACGGCAGGGAATTTGAGCTCCAAAAATGCACCTGGGGGCTAAACTGTCAAGTCTGAAGGTCACATGAGGGTCCCAGAGGTCACATGGGGGCTGGGAAGATTTTTCTAAGGTTTTTGTACCTGACCTCAGGGACGTCGAGGACATAAAATCCCACCAAGATCCTGGTGCTGACACGTGTCCTCTCGAAAATTAACTAACTCTTGAATTGTCTCCAAGAGGGTAACTTCAAACGATGATAACTTGAGCTCCCAATGGAATTTCTTGGTGACATTTTATATGATCCTAGATTTAAATTTCCTTTTGAATCTAATGGTGTGGGTCTCGTGTCTTGATTAATCCATTTGATCCCTAAAAAAGTGGAATTGTGATTTGGTACTTAATTTATGCCTAAGAAAAACTACTTACAAATCTGATGCGCCAAAGTGTTGTCAAAAATATTATTTCACCATCATTTAGGGATTGGAATTATATTTTTGGAGATGTTTTTTTACTCCTAACTCTATCTGGAGCTCCCGGAATCTTCTTTTTAATCTTAGCATATGTTTTAGGCCTGTGTACTGCTTAGGCTTGTGAACCCTGTTTTTCATTCAAACCACTCCAAGTCTTTAAAAACTTCCCCAAACCTTCCAAAATAATTTCCATGATGTTCTAAGGACTTCAATTCACCTCCATATTGAATTTTTCCCTTTTGTTCTGCTCTAAGGGGGTTGATCCAGTCCTGGGAAGGCCAGCAATAGCCCTTCCCAATACTACCAGAAGATAGCATCTTTTCATAACTTCTTAAAATCACACGGGGGATTAAATTGACTTTCCTAAATCACCTAGGGGACCAATTTGACATCAAATAGGGGGTGACCAGACTGACATATTTGGCCTGGGGTGCCTAGGAATGATAAAACATGAACATTTCGACACAGGGGTAGAGTTGTCATGTTTGGAAACTTCCAATTTCCCTGTCGCGCATTTACATGACAACATATGGCTCTAGCTTGGGGACATGGCATGGACTGATCATAGCAAAGACATGACATGGGAATCATGAATCCCAAATTTAGACCATATAATTCGTTGACCAGTGCCTTATCCATTGGGCCCCACGGATTCATGTACAATTACAAGAGAGAAGGATAACAAAGAAGAAGGAAACACACACACACAACGACGAAAAGGAAACACACGACACACAACAAAAGGGAAACACACCTAAAAATCACCTATGGTACAAGACAAGGGACAACCCACTTTAACTGAAGCATTTTTCATTTCTCAAAACTTACCCCTGAGAGGGAAACACCGAATGATGATGCTCTGTGAAGCCATTGACTAGTTACAGAAAGTAGCCTCCTCTTCTCAGCTACTTATGAAATCTAGGTGCTTCCACATTTGTATGTGCACTTTTTAGGAGTGAGCCTACATGAGCTTCTTGATGCTCAAGCCTTCACATAGAAATTCAATTACCTTTATCCTCTTCGAAGTTAGTCTCATAGCACCAGTTTCCTTCCACATTTATCCACATAGTTGATTCTTCATTGAGCATCTCATCGCAGCCCCAGGGCTGCTTTTCATTCAAATTACTTGAACATTTTGGATTATTTTCTTTCCCAGGTCTATGCTCGTTGACCTCTTTTCCATGAGAAACCTCAAACTTATCCTTTTCCTTTACTCCATTGTGAGGTGCTTGAGTACTAACCAAAGGATTGGAAGCAACCTCATAATTGTCTTGTATGGCCATGACACAAGCGAAGAGATCAAGAATCAGCTCGGGGTCTTCCACAACTTCTATTGTATCCAAGAATTCTTGCACATAGTTATGCTTCATCATTTCCTGCAGCTCCTCTTTGTATGCCTTTGAAGAATATTTATTTTTCAGCTCAAGGAAACTACCTAGAGGGATTACATCATCATCTTGGGAATCGATGTACTCTTATCGACTCCTTTTTCCATAGGAGATTCAACTTCAACGGTCCTTAAAACTATCTTACTTTAATTTGTTCATCATGGAAAGATTCTTCCTCTTCAAATAGGAAAAGAAAATACCTAAATTTCATCATTTTGTCTACTAACCATTGGCTTGAAATGGGACATCATATTTCTCATCTAGATTTATTTCAGAATAGCCCATCTTCACACTAGTTGAGGTTTCCAAGTCAGCTTCATGACTTATCTTCCAGAGTCATGGATTGCATTGAAAGTTCAAGACTGATCTCAAGGTCTTCTATTTCTTCTGTGGCTCTTAGCATTCCTTGTATAGATAGTTATCTTCTCATTTCTTTGACGGGCTCATTATAAGACTAGATTTTGTCTCTTCCATAGGTGACATGATCAAGGGGGTCATATTCATCTTCAAATGGGAATGAGAAAATACTCTTCATCATAGATAAGCACATAAACTTCTTCTTCTTCTTGAAAATCATCAAGAACCATTTCCTCTTCTTCATGGTTTGCATCATCTGGTAATTCAAGGCTACCCTCTTGTAACTTGAATCTCCTCAATGATTCTTGAAAATCCAAATCTCTCTAGGAAGGCATGTCTGAACCCATCAAGATGGGGATATCCTCTTCCTCCTTAGATTGCCACAAAGTGATTCATCTTCCCACTACCTTAATACAAGATGTTATGCTTCTCAGGCTTCTAGAATTTCATACCATTTACCTCATCTTCTTCTCATGAATAAATTTCTCCATGTATCCCTTTACTGGTATGGTTGTGGAATGACTAATTCATCTGAACTTTCCCTCCAAAGTCTTGGACAGAAACTTCTACTCAACAACATTCTAAACGAGGTTGGGACGTCTGCTACCAAAATCATTCGCTGAAACTTTCTTGTCTGGACAAATCTTGTAAGAACCACCTGTGCATATTTGATCTTCCCTACAAGTGGGACTTCTTTTAACTCTAAGGTGTGACAAGAACCAACTGGGTGTAGTCATGGTAAGTTCGATAGCTTTGGAAACCTTCACAGGAATGACTATTATCTCGAGGCACCCAGAATCTATTATGTAATTTTTTAGATACATATTTTCCAACAAGATATGGGAGTCATAGAAATTCTCAACTTTATCATTCTATGATGCACTCAGATAGAAGGCATGTTCTTTGAGGGAGGTGTAGGTGGGTTTGGTAGTATTCCTTTAGAACAAGGAGATTCATCATTGGGTGTTAAACTACCACTCCTGGTGTATTGAACAAACCTCTCAAATTGTTCAGGGTGAGTCCACAAAAATTCAGTTTTGGTAATCTACACTTTGGATTTTTTCACATATTCTATGAATTCAACAGGATCAGATGTAGATAACGGGGGTGAAGGGACTTCTTTTGGAGTTTAGGATAGGTTTGGAAGCAAGATAATGATTTTTGAGGAATGGAGGGTATTTTAAAAGGTATACTAGGAAATTTAAAAGTACTAGATTTTATTGGAGATCAGATTTAGATTTAGACTTGGAAGAGAGTATCAAAAGAATTACTTGGGATTGAGGGAGCCTTCTAACTTGCTACAAGGTTCAGGCTTTAACAATTCGGATACTTCATAGAAGGATGTAAGTGGGGATCCTTGACTGGTTATTTTGTTTTGTGGAATCGCCACAGGAGGATCATCAACCTAATCTTTTCCTTTGCAGCAGTGAAGGGAGATGTTCACTTTTCTCAGATTGAGAATGAGTGAATACCACACATGAGAAACTAAGGTGCATCCTCTTCTGTCTTCTTCATCACCTCTGTAATACTCACAAAACATATGATTTTTCTATCATTCTTAAGTTCATCGATCTCTAGGAAGTTTCCACGCTTCACTTTCTTGTTCAAGCTCTTCTTCCCTTTCTTGAAATATGTAATTTATGCTCATGGGTAGGGTCTCTAAGGTGAAGCCTTTGGGGTGTTCTTGTAATTTGATTTGTGCTACTTCTATTTGAGAAGAAACTCATTCAAATGTTTCCCTCCTCAATGACGCCATTTCATTTTCACTAATTTTTGCAGTGATGGATTTGTTCTCTCATCTCCATGATGTTGGGCCTTTCCCTTTGATGAATTCTTGATCTTTCTAGAGAGGAAGATATCATCATCAAGTTCAATGGGTCATCCTTTGTGCTTCTACAATGTTCCTTGGCTAGTACTCTTCATAGGAGAATATCCTACTTTTGATGATTGATAGCATTTATGAAGAATATCTTGATATTTTTTTCAAATGGTGAATCTTCTTCTGGTATCCTATGCAAAGCAACCAGTTTGAAGTGAGCCAAAAATTCTCTCATGGTTTCAATTTCTCATTTCTTCATTTGAGCCAACTGCACCAAGAGGTCATAACAGTCTTCAAGTTGATTTGAATATTTCCTCAAAGGAAGTCCTTGATGTCATTCCAACCTAGTGATGGATCAGGTAGGTAGGAGGTAGAACCATTCTGCTTAATTTTTCTTGGAGGGACTCCATGAACAGTCTTATAACAACATCTTCATGTTGGACACCAAGAATTCCACATGATGTCATGAATGCAGCGATGTGCACTCTTCAAGGATTTTTTTTGCCATCACCTTTTAACTTTGGCAAGTTCTTGTGGGTACTTGTTGGTAGATCATGGAGAGGTGGTTTAAGAGCAAGCATAAGACCTATATTCCTTCCCCATGGAATAACAATGGGTTGAGGTCTTTTTACTTCACCCACACATCATTGTTTCCACTTCATTCTTCATCCCTCTCTTCAGATAAATTCTTCTTCAAACTCTTCTTCTTCTGGGAACTTAATGCTTAACGGTGATGGAAAAAATGGAGTAATTTAAAGGGGGAGTATCAACAAGAGTTTTTATAGTATTTCCAGGTGAACTACTCAAAGCATCCAAATGGAAAGGAGGATTGAGAGAAGAAGTATCGTATTAGCTCTAATTTCTTTTTTCTGATTTTGTAAAGCCTCAAAATTGGAAACAACGACTGCCTCTCAACCTGATTCAATCCATGGTGTATCTTCTTTCAAACAAATTTTGGAAATTCTTGAAGTGTGAATATGAAAAGACACTATGGAATATAAAAGGTCACGTGCAGGAATTGATAATGTATCTTTCAATAATGGATTTTCATGAATTCTCTTTTTTTGTAATATTTGATTTTCAAAAAAATTTTGTAATTTTGGGACTTTGCAATCGTATTTTGTGGTGCAGATGTTGTTGAAGTTTGCCCCACATGTTGGAGCTCCAAAAACTGTTGGCGAGAAAAAAAATTGTCGAGTGGACAAACTTGTGGATATCTTGACCAATGCTATGGGAATCTAAGTGCCTCTACTTAACTCAGTGCAACTATCGTATATACATGCACATGAAAAAGGTGGATTTATGTGGTGGACTTTCGATCGGGGATCCAACAAGGACACTCCACTGACCCTGCGGCAAATCTTGCAGATACATGCAAGAGAAAACTTTTTCTATAGAGAGGGAAAGGGGAGTGAGAAATTAGATAGGAAAACTAATGTTGCAGGTAGAAAATTAGATTCATGCATACATCAATTACAATTTTTATCACATGCATCAAAATTAAGAGGAAATAACTCTATGTGTAACATTAATACCATATGTTTATGATTACAAAGTACCAATAAACCCCTTAGTCAAAAAAGGCTCGAAACTCCTTCTTCTTGTATTGATTCCGTAAACCAATTTGTACATAGTATGAGAATGGAGGAAAAATAGAGAGTGGGGGAAAGGAAGAATTTGGCTATCTCCTTTGTTCTCTCAAGGTAGAATTCACTCTTGAGCTTACAAACTTAATGACCAACCCTTTGAAATGGGAATGGTGTTATAATTTATAGAATGAGAGGTGACTTATCATCTACCCCCCAATGGATTTTCATATGTCCTTGTGCAACTTAAAAAATTTTGACTTCCTAAGAGAATATTAAGTCCCTTTTTATAACATAAATGTGACTTATTACATTAGGAACATTAAGACATATGAAAAAGTACAACCCCAACATGAAATTAGAATATTGGAAAATGAGAGAAAGTTGGGGGGAAGAGGAGAGAAAAAGAGAGAGAAGAAGAAGAGGAGATGTCATTCCTGATGAACTTCGTTGGTCCTCATAGATGGAAAGCTCCAAATGCAGTGAAACACTGAATCTTTGAACTCCTTGCACACTATGAAACTCCTTCAAATTAGCTCACGAACACTCACCAAGTCGAGTGAATTGTTCCACTGATGACCACAACTCCTAGCCTGTGTATGATATACGTTATGACCTAAACTATGCAGTGAGTGTCGAAAAACATTGTCCAGTTCCCTGAGATGATCACCCCTCTATGTCTCATTGTGCCAAACTTTCCCTTTGAGAACAAATTGCTATTAATAGGAAGTATCCTGATGGAAGGCTACTATTTTTAGTGAGAGGTGATTTTTGCCTCTTCTCGACCATCGTGATGTGATGAACTCCCTCATTTGATCTTGTGCACACTGCCTTTGCTTTGACCACTTCTTGGGGTGACTTAGTATTTTTAGTAAGCACCTATATAAGGGACTTACTATTTTTAATAAGTGATAATTTTCACTATTTTCTTCTCCGAATAATCATTTTGGCTTCTTGGAGGTCTTCATTGCAACACTGCTTTCGCCACAACTACTTTTGATGAAGACTTGCCAAAAATAGCAAGCATGTGTAGGAAAGCTTACTATTTTTAGAAAGTGGATTTATGGTACTTGGTTTGTGATGGAGTCATATTTTTCTGGATTTGGCTCATCATCTCGGTTCACGTTCTTCGAATTTCAAATATTTTTTCCCAATAGAATTTCGGGAAATAAAATTTAAAATTTTCACCAGGTAGTGGCTTCGAGCACAGAGCTGCCATGGCAGCCATTAATGGAGCTTGAAATTTACAGGTCTATTTTTTGTCTCTGTTTGTGATTAAAATAACTCCATTATGATATATTTTTCATTTTGAGCTCATGTGCAAGTTTTTAGCTTGTTTCCATTTCCAGAATGATGGGAAATCCAACAAATGTGAGTCGGTGCACGAAGTGAGGATTTTGTTGGAATAAATAATTTGGAGATCCATTTAACCTCCCATTTATTTCATTTTGATAATCTTGAAAAATGTGGAATTCTGTAGAAGATGGCACCTCGATCCGACTTGTATCTTGTGAGATATGAATATTTCTTGATCAAGTGACTTCACGGTTATTTGTCAAAAAAAAAACCTTCATTTTCTTCCCATTCTTCATTTCTTCAATCCAATTTTCTCTTATATTGCTATGTTTTTCATGGCATGGATATTTTAGTAACCATGATGGATCTAGTTTAGATTAGTAATGGTGGACCAGGTGTCTGGACAAGCAAGAACAAAAGCCATGGCATGGTGAGAAGCTGTGAAGGAGAAATGAGGGGGAAAAAACAGCTAAGTGTCAGATTTGAATATTCGAAAACAATGCTCATGCAAGGGTGAGGAGAATTTTTTCATGTCTTATGTTCCCTAACCTTAGGGACATGATGGACATCAAATTCCATGGTGGGCAAGAGGATGACACGTGTCCTCGATTTGACGGTAGGGGAATTGCTTGAAAAAACACTAGAAGCAGTAGGGGCTGAAATTCAGTCACGTGAATGACCAACGGACTCCCCATAGGATCTAGGAATACTTTTCCATGTCTTCTATCCTTGACCTCAGGGACATGAGGGACATCAAATTCCACAGTGGTCCTGGATCTGACATGTGTCCTCGATCCGACGGCAGGGAATTTGAGCTCCAAAAATGCACCTAGATGGTTGAACTGTCAAGTCTGAAGGTCACATGAGGGTCCCAAAGGTCACATTGGGGATGGGTGAATTTTTCCAAGGTTGGTTTACCTGACCTTAGGGACTTTGAGGACATAAAATTCAGTCAGGCTTCTGGTGCTGACACGTGTCCTCCAAAAAATTGACTAACTCCTGAACTGTCTCCAAGAGGACAACTTGGAACGATGATAACTTGAGCTCCTGGTGGAATTTATTGGTGAAATTCTATATGATCCTAACTGGAAATATCATTTTGAATCCAATGGTGTGGGTGTGATGTATTTATTCATCTATTTGATCCCTCAAAAAGTGGAATTTTGATTTGGTACTACACTTGTTCCTGAGAAAAACTTCCTTCAGACCTAATGCGTCCAAAGTGTTGTGAAAAATATGTATTTCACCATCATTTAGGGCTTGGAATTATCTTTCCATATATGTTTTTTTACTCCTAACTCCATCTAGAGCTCCCGGAATCTTCTTTTGAAGCTGAGCAGTAAGTTTTAGGCATGTGTACTGCCTAGGCTTGTGAACCCTGCTTTTCATTCAGACTGCTCCAAGTATTTCAAAACTTCCCCAAACCTTCCAAAATAATTTCCATGATGTTATAAGGTCTTCAATTCACCTCCATTTTTAATTTGGCCCTTTTTTTCTACTCCAGGGGGTTGATCTAGTCCTGGGAAGGCCAGCGATAGCCCTTCCCAATACTGCCAGAAGATAGCATCTTTGCAGAACTTCCTAAAATCACCTAGGGGATTAAATTGAATTTCCTAAATCACCTAGGGGACCAATTTGACATCAAATAGGGGGTGACCAGACTAGCGGATTTGACCTGGGGTGCCTAGGAATGATAAAACATGAAAAATTCGGCAAATGTGCAACAAGGAAATCGTGCTCAGAAATTGTCCAATTTCCTTGTTACACATTTGCACGAAAACACTACTATTGACTACAAATATATCTTTTTATGGTAACCTCATTATTTTGAAACAGAGCGAAACACTTAAAAATTCTTGAAAACCCTGAAAAAAAACTTTGAACCTCAATGGGTTTTTAAAAAAGTAAGCCATTTTATGGAATTATATGGATTCTATTGATACCATAGTCAGAAGGCCCTAACCTGCAAAACAATTACATAAAGTTTGACTATCTCAAAACATGATTGAGGTTATCATTCACTGATAGGACTCTGGCATAGTGTGTGTAGGCACAATGGTACCATGCTATATACATTTAAATTAACATTGAGTTGATAGATGTCTAATAGAACATCTTATAGAAGTCCCCATATCTGCCCCACTATTTTTTTATTCTACGAATATACACTTTCATAGGCATTTCCAAGATCACAAAGCATACTCGGAGAATAGAGGATCCTTAAGCAGAAAAATAGGAACAAAAAAGGTCATGTGCATACATCTTTAACCCACTAGGACAACAGGCCAAATTGAAGATACGCCATTGGAATAAGGTCCCGAATGGAAACAAACCTTAGCAATTATCTCCACATGCAATGAAGAGTCCAATATGATTTACATACGATGATTGATGACAGTTCCACGCAGTACTCTGGCATTTTTAATTTGGCACACGCCAATAATGCACCACCCCCTGAATTGTTCTCCATCAATATTCAATCCAGATATGATTCGGGGGTTAACATTTCTTGTACCCCTTTAGTCAGATGCATGTGCATATGATATTACTTACATAAACATGCACTCCTGGGGACAAAACTCACATGCTCCATACCATGTGCAGAATGAACTATCCAAAAGTGTAATTAAGACCCAACAATGAACTGGTCATGCTCAAACCCTGAGCCTATATCAAACTACGTTCCTAAACTTCCAAAACTTGATTGAGTGTCAATGGTTCAACTCATTAATTTCCTCAACAATCCTGCACTAGCATAAAGTCGTTAAATCCACATCCATCCTCAAAGGTTTCCATATGACAAGCTCACACATTTTCTAACCAACTTTAGTCCATCCAGGTAAGGATAAGGAGCTACACATGAGTCACTTACACCAGTCATTTAGGCATATGCACATTCCTATTTCATGGCTATAGACTAGCTTCAGAACCACCTGTCACATTCTTCATGTATGCAAAGATCTAAGTGTTCTCGTACAAGAAAACTGAGAAAATCCTTTCCTATGTTAATACTTTCAACAATACTGCATGATTGAGCACTGAGATGTGAAAGGGGATAGAATTAATACCTACACTTACCAAGAAACTGCAATATTCCTCCTTTGTTGTATTGGATTTTCTCAAGGATGTATTGATTGCTTCATATTTGAGTAGGCACTTGAATAGCACCTCCTTTTATTTAATTGGGTTGATTGATGTTTGACAAAGGATTAATGGATGATAGATTGGATTAATGATGGATTTATTGATTGAAGATTGTGGATGATTAATAGAGGATAAAATGGAACAAATTTGTTATGGATTTCCTGAGATTATATATATCTCAAGAATTTTTCAAGATTAGCTTTCAGGGAGGGTGACATGCCAACTTATAGTTTTTGCAAGAAGAAATGGAGGGCTAGGATCTTGCCAAGTGATTAACTAAAAATGTCAATATATCATGGTTAATCTAATCTAGAATGACATGTAAACGTAGTAAATGACCCAAGCAACTAATCTAGTGAAAGTAGAAACCCCTGATATACAAGAAGAATAAGGAAGATACTTAGTTTATTCAGGGATAGATCATAACTATGTCATAAAATGAACATAATAATATTAAAGCATGAACAATTGTGCATAGGTCCCGAAAAAGGACTGATTTGGGCTTATTATTTGTACTAGAGCACTTGGAAAGGGATTGGGACACCTGTGGGTGCTACATTCTATAAAATGGGTGCCCTGGTCTATGCAACATGTCCGGCAACTGAGTTTCATAGGTTTGGCAAGTGTTCTAATACCATCGCTATGTGTCGCATCAAATTTGTTGCACTTTGCGAGGTGTTGCAAATAATCCCAGATGTATAGAATACATGTAAAAGACTAAAGATGAGTATCAAAAACCTAAAAAAGAAGAATGAAAATGAATGGGTCAGCCTGACTTTAGCTTCCAAAATAGTGGGCTTACCAACTGATCCTTGTACTATATTTAGGACCCAAATGTAGTTCAAATGCTGTGTATCCCATCAACTGTGACACCCATGTTAGCTAAGAAATGCCACTCACACATATGTGAAGTAGAGATCTTTAACTAGATGTGGGAGAATATAACCTCATAAAAGTGAAGCATGAGAATATATTTTAATCCCTCTATGAAAAATTGTGCTGATGCAGATGAACCAGGCATTAGAAATTTTGACCTTAGAGCTAATGGATGCAATAATGGTTTCTAAATGAATGCAACTCTAGGTGGATCCACAGTAATGACTAGTCCATTGGTCCCTCAATATGTTTTACCTCCAATAAATTTATATTTATGGAGGGCCATTCTCTTCAGCTACATTGTTGGAATTAGACACCGACAATCTGCAGCCAAGGCCAATACCGGTTGGAAATATAGAGATCTCTGAAACAACTAGAAAGAGCCCACACCCTGAAAGGAATGATAACTAGATCATACCAAGCCAAGAACACAGATGCTAAACCCAAACACCACGATCAATAAGATGAAAGTAATTCACTAGAATAGCTTTACATAAAAACTTTGCAAACAAATGAGCAGTAATATCATATATTATAATGGAACTCAATACAATACAATGAGAATGGGCCTTGCTTAAATAGGCAAAGGAATAACAATCTAAGAACCAGTCAAGGTCGTAGATCAAGTCATAAATCAAGGAAATAACTAGTCATCAAAGAACTAGTGAAGACCATAGATTTAGGAGAGAACTAGACATCAAGAATCTAGTCAATACCATAGATCAAGGAAATAACTAGTCAATACCATAGATCAAGGAAAGAACTATACCTAACAACTAGATAATATCTCCTAATATCTAGATAAGATAAAATAAATATCCACACACATAAGTGGGTGAGGATAAATATAATAAAGGTAAATAAAGTACCTAGGTGAACATGAGCTAAGGTAAATACCTACTATAACACCCCCCCCTCAAGTGAAGCTACGAGCTAAAATAGAAGTGGCATGTCCACAGATATGAGTCCTGACAACTAGGCCTGATGAGGTACTCATGTACAATAACTAGGAAAAAAGGGACACCGCAAGGTACCCAAAACCAGTAACAACAAAGTAAAGAGAGTAAAAACCCACTCCAAGGCATCCCAAGAAGCTCGGCTCAAAAAATTCATACAATGCTGAAGAAGTTTGGTGTGCACTGTGGTCTGAATCCACTACTCGATCACAAAACTCAAAAACAACTGACACTGGGTTTCACCAGAATAGCTCCATACAAGGAGACTGTCAATGAAGTGATGTCGAAAGTGCAAAAAAATACCAAACATAATTCGATCAACTGCTGCAAATAGGTGTGCCACGATCCAAGAATAATAACCAAAGCAATAAGGCAAGGACACAAAATCTAGAGTGTCACGATCCAAGAAAAGCCAAGGTAACAAGGCAAGGACACAAAACCTGAAGAAGCAAGATCAACACCACACCCTCCCATACTGCTGAATGGGTGGAGTGATGCACTAAAAATCTATATGAGTTGTCCAAAATCAACTACTCGAACACTGACAAACTAACATTGGACTTCACCAGAATAGATCCCCCATAAGAGATACTGTCAACATGCCAAAAGTGTCGAAAATACAGATACAAAATCTCTCAACAAACAAGAGAGATACACTACACCTGCTAAAGAAAAATACTCAAAACAAGAAGCATCACAATGTAGAAGGTATAAAAAGTGGAGCAAGAGGCCGAATGGTGGAGGAGCCACGCCTGTAGAGTCCTCTCAACGAATGCCTATGTCACCACCATGAGTGATCAGATATCCACCCCAAATCAACATGGATGGATGAAGAAGATGCCTACATATGACTTGGTGTAAAATGCACAATGGGTGCATGCAAAAGAACATCAAAATGTGTGTCAGGTTGATCATGTCTGACAGCTGAAATCTCAGGTTTCTCAAGCCTGAGTGAAGGTGCAGAACTCATGTGTTGCTCATGATCCTCAGAAAGAGTCGAAGCGAACAAAAAAAGGAGCTTTGTCAATGTGTGATCCCAATGAAGTATATGCTTGAAAATCAATGTCATGACGAGAATTCCACTTAACATGTGGAATAGAGGAAACAATACCCTGTGAATGTTTGTTAATGACTCTGCTAGTGAGACCCATAGAACGGAGCATGTGAGAACTGAATGTAGTGGTATGCTTCTCAAAAAATCCATGCAGTATGAGCAAAAGTAGGATACACAACATGTGGTACTGTAATAGGCACAGATGTGGAAGAGCATGCAGTAACAAGCCTCACAGGTTTAGAGCATCAAAAGCAGAAACAGGCTCAAAGACTAGCATATCAATGTCAGTGGGTACAACATCAACTGCAAGTGGACTAGGAGCATGGATATGGTTGTCCACAATATGATGGTGATGTTGTAGGCTAGCAAGTTTGTTCTGAAGGGAGTGTATTATTGTATCCTTATCGTGAATGAGTGATTGTAGAAGAGAATTTCACTTCTTGAGTGATCTATTTTCTTCCACAAATTTTACAATATCCTCTTGAAGTCCACACACTTCAGAGAAAAGCATATCATTCTCAGAATCCATGATAGATACAAAACGCAACTCCCAAAAATTTAGGATGTCAGGCTCAGCCGAAATTGCATCCACAATTGATTACAACACTCCTCCATATTTGGCACTTTATAATTATAGTGAAAGTCTCAAAATAAATATTTCCAATGGAAAGAGCACGAAAAAACAAGCACTTTTGCAAAAAATGGCACTCAAAACTGAGTTACTGATCAAAAGTTACAAGCTTTTTAATATTTTGCTCTGTTATTTATTTTAGTTGCCACTAAAACAAAATAAATTGTTGTTGCCTTCACCACACAAATAAAATTAAAGGGGGCTGAAGTTAAGCACCTACTAGTAGGAATCACAAGCTTTAAGCTTTAGCTCACATCCAATTACTTCTTCTGGTACCAAAAAATTTCTAGAATGTGTCGCAAATGACCTTTGCCGCCCAAAATAGTAGTCTGTGGATTTTCCCGAAATAGCAAATCATGCATAGCCATCCGTGGACCCCTGCCAAAAAAGGAAAGAAACGTCTTTCCAAAACCATCTTGCTACACACCAACCGAAATGATATGCCCAAAAAAATACCCATATGCGGATCTTAAAAATCTAAAAAAACCCAGAAATAATTCCTCGCATTTTGATTCTCTATCCTAGCTGGCATGGATCCCGAGGCAAACCACTGTGCTTCCCTGCAACAAAATAAAAACCAAAAAAATGACTGCCTCTAGAAATGGTCGAGTTTACAGTCGATCTTAGGGTTTTCCACCTTCCAGATCCAATGGAAGCCTCTGTTTTGCATAAAAATGCACACAGCAACAAAATATGAGCAAATCCCGAATATATGAATATACAAATAATTTATTTGCAAAATAAAACTTACAGATGGATGTCAATAGCAATCTCCTGCTCTGATACCATAAAAGGAATGATAACCAGATCGTACCAAGCCAAGAACACATATGCTAATCAAACACCATGATCAATAAGATGAAAGTAATTCGCCAGAATAACTTTACATAAACCTTTGCAAACAAATGAGTAGCAATATCATATATTATTATGGAACTCAATGAAATACAATGAGAATGGGCCTTGCTTATATAGGCAAGGAATAACAATCTAAGAACCAGTCAAGGTCATAGATCAAGCCATAAATCAAGGAAATAACTAGTCATCAAAGAACTAGTCAAGACCATAGATTTAGGAGAGAACTAGACATCAAGGATCTAGTCAATACCATAGATCAAGGAAAGAACTATAATACCATAGATCAACTAGATAATATCTAGATAATATATAAATAAATAAGACAAAGGAAATATCCATACACATAAGTGGGTGAGGATAAATACAATAAAGGTAAATAAAGTACCTAGGTGAACATGAGCTAAGGTAAATACCTACTCTAACACTAGTTTGCAAACATCATCGACGAGACAAAGAGAAATCAATCACCATTTTAAGGAGCATAGGATTCAATAATTTTCTGACCATGGGGAAGAGAAAGGATGGGGAAAATTATAAGGTAGAAGCCCCAATGAATTCAAAAAAGTTCAAAAATATGTGGTGATCTGTTAGGATATCACTTTGGCAGAAACAAAGGTCAAGAGGGAGAAAGATAGAATTGTCCTATGCCTTGTGAGTCCACGAAAATCATACGCATTGAGGGAATCCCTTTTCGAAAATATCAACCACTGGATGCAATTTGTGGTGAACTATGGGTCATAGCCATACATCAATATGTGCTTTTGGTTCAAATAGAAAATAATGTGAAATACTTCAATCAGATGAGGAATCGATGGAAAGAACTATGCGTCTAAGGGACTCAAGATAAAAGTTATGATGCCCCAACAAAGGGTAAAAAAGATGGCCAAGAAGAAATTTTTTATCCAAATAGCATAAGACATCGGATGCTTCCTAAAAAGGTGATAAAAATGTCGGCCATAAAGTAAATTGACCCTAAGTCGAAAGATGATGCTAAGGTATCGAATCCGTACAATGAAGGTGGGAAAAGTGGAAAAATGGGAAAGTTCAAAACTAGGGTTGATCGGTGGCAACCCAAGGTGGGACAGGGTGCCCATGGACGCCCACAGTACTATCTAGGCATCCCACAAGGCAAAAATAAGCAAATTGATGAAGCCCCAAAGCTGACTGGACACGTGGTGTAAAGGTTGGCGGGAATGCGCTAAATAAAATAAACCTAAGATTTTGAAAAAGATGTAGGGTTAATTAGTACTTTTTCACTCAAAAACTTATAAATAGTAGTAACAAAAAACCAGGTCTAAATAATTTAATTAATGTCCTTGATTTTAGTTGTTGGTCATTTTATTGGACTTTTACCCCTGGATTGGCATAGAGGGTGACTGGTGACAAGCTAGGTACAAAATCAACTTTTCCCCCGAGCAAGGTCCAGATACATATATTTAACCATCTGAAACACATGAAATTGTAGACTTAGAAAATGCACCAAGAGGACCTAGGGCATATGAGACAAGGCTGAGAGATACACAAAACTTTGCCCCCCTTGGAGAACACGTGGAAGCACTATGAGACTTTCTGATGTTTCAAACCCAACCCAAAGTATGCTTCTTTGATGAGAGTGCCCTTAGAGGCCTATGATGTACTGAAACACTTTATTTCGTGCCTCCACTATAGTTATTGATGTTGACTTTTCATGTATTCTAACATGTACTTCAATTATATGATGTTGTCATGATTTGATTTTTGTTGATGCTGACTGTTTTTGGGAATTTCCACCATTTGACTGAACTTGTTTAGATTATACGCTGATACTTGACACTCTTCGAACTTTGTATACATGATAGTTTAATTTATGAATATGTGATGTTATGTCTACCCCTTGTCTATTTGAAAATAGATGTAATGTGAATGATAGACGTGAATGATGATAGAAAGTATGTGATGTAAAATATTGATAAATGAAAGAGTGTAAATGAACATGATGCACCTGATCCATGTCATAGAGTAGTGTGTGTAGAAGGATATCCTGTAACTACGAGTTTTGGTTGGGCGATCTCATGCCACCTTGGATGTGAAAAAATAGAATAGAACCAAATGAAGTGTACGCATGAGAAAGCTGCATTATTCACCTTGCTTGTAAAGGTCCCTAAGGATGGTGATCTAAGAGATGCATTGCACATGTCCAAAAACATGGTTTTTTGGGCGATAACCAATTAGTTACTTTATCAAAAGACCATGTAGGAATTCATGTTGAATCCTCACTAACCTTTTTGTCAACATGAATGGGTTAAGGCACCGCCACTTGTTCGCTGTGAAGAGACGTTATTCTATTTCTTATACACAGGGTTATTCCGTAGAATCCTTTGCAGGCCCACCACTCCATTGGTAGGGTAAAGAGCATAACTGCTCAATACTTGAAGTTTGCATCCTGGAATGAAAGTTGTGGGTCTGAAGTCATTTCCTTAGAATTTAATAATGTACCCCAGAAGTTGTCTTGACCATCTTTGGGGGCCTGCATTTGGGATAACATCGTTGATAAGAGAGTATGGCCATCACAAGAGGATATAGCATGAACTTTGTAATGATGATCTAGAGGGCGAAAGGAATGCCACTTGAGTAAGTGATGGAGGTGGGTGACATATTTAAGAAGGCTATCCAAAGACAAGTGTTAGCCTAGAGTAGTACGAATAAGCAGAGGGATCAATCTATTTATTTAATTTTATTTTCTTTTTATTGCCCTATAGTTTTTTTTTTATTACTTTGAATAGTGTTATAGGAGCTATGCATGAATTTGGACTTTTACATGGGGAAAAGGTCTACGAATAGATAATGTAAACCACCCAAAAGGTATGGACAAAGGAAAACCGCTAAAGTGAAATCATAGGGACATGACTGCAGCAATGTAGCAATAGGTAAATGCAAGTAGCTTGTATGGTAAACTTGTGACCAATGATGAAGTAGATTGTTCTGTACCAATTTGGGGAGTGGACAGAATCCTGTAAGTAAAATGTGTATATGTAAGATGTATATTATGTGAAGTGTAAATTTAAGGTAGTGGTGTAGATAGAAATGGATGGTACATGTACATAATTCTAAATGCATTATAGATAGAACTATATGAATGAACCTAGCATAGTATGTTAGAAATGATAACTAGTATATAAACGCGTAAGTGTATGATATGACTATGTAAGTATGAAATGGAAACCCAATAACACCTGGTATGTAGAGTGCAATGTGGTAAGTGGTTCCACCTAGTTTACCATCAAGAGAGGGTAGAAGGATGAAGCATCCCAACTAATACTTATATGTAAGAATACTGTATAGGTCTGCTATCGAAAATATATGATGTGAAAATGTGAGCGCACATGTATAATATGATATAGATAACATGACATAGATAGCCTACTAATGAATAACATATGATGAGTAATAACACGTGATGATAGAAATTCACAAGTATAGCACAAATGTGTTTATTGTAAGAACACTTGATAACTATTTCAAATGTTGATGCTCAAGATGTAGAATGGAATATGTTGGATCTAACAATGTGCTATGATAGGCAATGTAGATGATAATCCCCATAGAGTGAATGGTGATGTCATGGTTCAATGAGAAATTCATTTTGGTTGATCCGTAAAATTCTACTTTGGAACTCTACGAATCACACAAATATGTTGTTCTACTTTCAACTTTGGAAAATGACATGTTTGATTGAAATATTAGAGCTTCATGATTGATTATCTAGTGCTATAGGAAAGGAAATTGTAGAGAAGGAAAATAAAATAACTTCAAAACACAAAAATTTTTATCCTAGAAACCTCCAAGGAGGAAAACCAGTCAGGAAGGGAAACTACTCTTTCTTCCCACTTTTATTGGTCTAATATAGATCAAATTATATAGATTAAAATAAGTATGAAAAGAAGAAACAATGTAAACCTTCTCTCCAATTACTTGCTTTCCTCTATTTCTACACCTTGCTCCTACAATTCCATTCCAGCACTGAAGATCTTGCTCACTTGCTCTCATTAAACTCTTTGCTTCTTGATCTCTCTAGATCTTCAAATGATCATATTCTCTTGCTCCTTTCATACATTTATAGGCCTTCCCATGTCCTCCTATGCATTGGAGGATGTGAAATGGTCATGGAAGGGGAAGAGACACAGTATGGGCACTTCAAATTCGTCCATTCATGCGTGATCCATTCTTATTTTCTATTCAGAAGTGTACAGGACCACCTGCCCTGAGCAGAATAGCGTAGTCTCAGGACCAACTTCACCTGGCTAGTTGGAAGGTGGTTACAGGACCGCCGCCCTATACAGAAGTGGAGGTTCTACAACGGCCACTCTGTTCATAGAGCGGCGGTTCCTTCCAGAACCTCTGTATACCTCATTTTATTCACTTTTCTTTATCTTCTCCTTCTTGGTGCTGATGAAACTGATGAACTGGTGTATTTTTCTAGATCCCTATGGATCATACCTCCCCTACTTAGGAGGCTTTTGGTCCCACAAAAGCTTAGTGGGGGAGTGGTAGAGGAATCAACTCCCTCTCGTGCTCCTTCGAGTACCATTGGGTCTACCTTGGTGTCTTCTCTTATCCAACCTGCCAAGACTCCTATGGATCTCTAGTTTGTTGCTCCAGTGTTATATCCTCCTCTGAGTTACCTCAAGTACAATCCTCTTTGGAAGGTAACTTATGTATCTTTCCTTCTTTTTCATACATAGATGGCTGTTAGTAGGATGTGAGCTCTTTGACAACTTTCTATCGCATGCATCTGCATGAAGTATGGCCTGAAGGTTTCTTTTCCAACCTGCTCAAATATGGCGAAGGTCTCATACTGTAGTGGTTTAGTCCTTCTTACTTGTCTTTATCTCTTGAGATGGATTGGCCAAATCCTCTCCAAGTACGCTGCATGCTATAGTCACCATTGTTCCTTGTATCTCCTCTTCTTCTTGTTGCCCCATGGTCAGGTCCAGTGAATCCATAGGTAGATACAGTGACTGCATAGACAGAAGTTTGTGTTTCTCCTTGAATGAGTATTTCCTGTGGTGGATTCTTCTGTCAAAAACTGACAAGTGCTATCCAAATTCTCCATCCTTTGGTTAGAAGTATTTGTGCTCTTATGTCCATTTTTCTTTTCTTCCAATGAAAGTAAACAAAACTGATGATTTTCCTGAATAAGTCTTGGTGTTTGGTTGGCACTTAGCCATAGCCTTCTTTGATTTTCTTTGGTGTGCCTGGATTTTGAAACTGACTCCATCCTTAACCCATCTATACCGATTCTCCCTCCTTGTGAACATAAGCATCCCTGACATACAAGTATGGACTTCCAAAGACAATGTCAAATGCATCAAGTGGAATAATATCAGCCTCTAATACATCTATGTATTGGGTATTTATCCCAAACTAAAACTTACACTTCCTTGTAACTTGTATTTCTACACCCTTCTTCACCCATCCCAATGGGTATGGATGTGGATGCTCGTAAGTCTCTAGACCAAGTTGTTCTACAACTGCATCAGAAATCAAATTTGACTGAGAACCATAATCTACTAAAGTGTTTACCTTAGTCTTCTTGATTTGGATTTTAATTTGAAAAAGATTACTCATCTCTTCTTCTTCTGCTGCCTATACATGTTAGTGGCCGTGCATCCCAGCCTCTCATTCTACATCTGAATCATCCTCAATCTCCACCTCTCCTTTCTTTCTTCACAGTGGCCATGGATTTCTTCGAATCCTTGGTTTGGTGCTTTAGGTGCAATTCTGGATGCAACTTCCAACATGTGGCGTCAGTATGTCCATTTACATCACAATACTTACAAAAATTCTTAGGATCTTTACAAGTATGCAAAGTAGTAGAGGCATGTTTACCTTTCCATTTACCTTGTTACTTGTCTTCCCTTGTTCTTTTCCTTGCTGTTCTATTGACTGGTCTCCCTTTGGCTCTATTTCTCCTTGCTTCTTCTCGTCATCAATGTAGTATGCTTGTATACAAGCTTCATTGAGATCATTGGGATTTGTGGAGATTACCTTCCTCCAAAGGTGAGTGTGAAGTCCTCCCAAATACTTGGTCAGAATGTCCTCATCCTCCAAGTTCATATTAAGCAACATGGCTTGTCTCCAAAATTCCGTAGTGTAGTCTTGCACAATTTGACCACTACCTGTCTAAAGTACTGCCACTTAATCATCATGTCAGTCTTATGGCCAATAGGATAGAAGTTATCTCTAATCAATTCTTTAAAACCTTTCCAAGTACTGACAATAGGATGTTTCTTCTTCTCACAAGTGGCTAGATGGGTTTCCCACCAAACCAGAGCATGACCTTCCATTTTGAGACGTGCAAAGGTAATCCTTTGTGCCTCAGTGAAATTATGCACACTAAAATATACTTCCAACTATTTTAGCCATTTATCCAGTAATTATGCATCTACTTGTCCTTCAAAATTCTTTATTTCCACTTTTTTTCAACTTTAAAAGGTGTATGTGCAGATTTTACCTTTTCGCTTACAATTGGCATCTCTTCTTCACACTCTTCCCATTCTTCCTCTTCATGGATCTTTCTGATACCAAATTTTTTGGCCAGTGCTCGAACCACTGAGTCCATGGAATCTTGCTTAACCGAAGTTGTATTTTACATAGATCTGAAAGCTCTTATTGTTTTATGTGCAACCTATCCATCATGGTCTCTAGCATCTCAATTTACAGACCAAGTTCTCTTCCTCCATTTGAACTCAAACTCTTTGTTTCCACTTCTTCGTAGAAATTTCTGGCTCACAAGGTAAAACTTATTCACCTTTGGACCTTGTCACTATCATACAAATCACAAGAAAGAATTGAATACCACAGTCTTGGATATATAATCATCTCTGATACCAAAATGATCCGTAAACTTCTACTTTGGAACTCTACGAAATCACACAATATGTTGTTTCTACTTCAAATTTGGAAAATTATAGATTTTCTTGTTTTAGAGATTAGTGACTGATTAACTAGTGCTTAGGAGAATTGTAGAGAAATGCTAAAAGAAGGAAACAATTCAACACAAACAATTTTTATCCTGGAAACCCCCAATGAAGGAAAACTAGTTGGGAAGGGAAACTACTCTTTCTTCCCACTTTATTGGCCAATTAATCAGAAATACATATTACAATAAGTATGAAAAGAAGAAACAATGTATACCTCCTCTCTAATTACTTGCTTGCTATGTTTCTCTTACACCTTGCTCCTACAATTCCATTCCAGTCACTGAAGAATATCTTGCTCACTTTCTCTCATATTAAACTTAATACTTTGCTTCTTAGTCTCTCTGGATCTTCGAATGATCAATTCTCTTACTCCTCCTTCATGCATTTATAGCCTTCTCCCCATGTCCTCTTGTGCACTGGAGAATGGGAAAGGTTATGGAAGGGAAGAGACACAGTTGGGCACTTCAAATTCACATCCATTCGCATTCCATTCTTCTTTTCTATTTAGAAGTATCAGGACCACTGCCCTGAGTAGACCGATGGTTTTAGGACTGCTACCTTGGCTGGGCAATAGTTACAGGACCACTACCATTGTAGGGTAGTGGTTTTGTAATCACCACCCTGCACACAGTAGCGGTTCTTTTCAGAACCTCTGTATACCTTATTTTTCTTCATTTTCTTTAATTCTCCTTCTTGGTGCTAATGGAACTGATGAAGTGGTGTGTTTAGATCCCCCTCAAAAAGTCAAGAATGAACCATAAACGAGAGTGTGTCATTGGGAAATGGTCGAAGTTTAGGTTATGTCTAACACAATGTGGTGAGTATGTATGCGTAGTGATGAAGATATTGAACATATAGAAGAGATGTGCATGAACCTTATAGCCTAAGCATATATCATGACAAGATGATCGAAAGATTGATTATGTAGCCTAAATCACATATCACTACATGATGGATGAAGGGAGTGGTGATGTATCCTAAAGAGTATACCACTCCTATATGATAGATTAGGTGACCATTTATTCTATAGCATATGTCCACTAACCTAGGATTTCACATGATGACAGGTTGAATGATAGACATGTGAGTATTATAAGGTCCATTTGATTTGTAAACCCTCGGCAGTTAAGTATGGACTGAGGAACTAAAGTGTGTCAAATGGTATTAAGTGTAGCACGTAGTAGATAATGTAGTATAGGTGATGATGGCATACGACCATGTGATGACTAGAATGTGTGAAATGAAATGTATAGGATAAAATGAAAAAATGCATAGATAGACCAATAGTTTTTAAGTGCACACTATGTGATGTGTATGATAAGTAGTATGTAATGTGATATGCAAGTGTGAACATGTATGATGAGATAAAGTATGATGTATGATGTAAATATATGTAAAGATTGAAATGGTATAAACTAAATGTAGAATGTATGACGTGAGATGTGATGTGTGGTGTCTAATGTGTAGTATGTGGGGTTCATGTGTATTAATCCCTCAATAGTCAAGTATGAACTGAAGCACAAGAATGTGTCATCAGGTAATGGAGATGCTAAAGTATGAATGAGTATGCATATGTGAGAATATTGATGTATGGGAATTCAAAGATGATAAATGCTAATATGAGTGTGGGGGTATGTATTAGATGTGATGCCCCCCAAGTGTGCATGAATGTGTAGGCTAACCAATGACCATGAAGGAAAAAATTCCTCCATCTGACACATGTGATGGTGAAAATGTATGAGTTTTCTATAATGGTGGTGGTATAGTAGATGGATGTTGTGGGTGGTGATTGAAGTCTATGCACATGTGATGGATGAATTCATGATGAAGGTCATGATGTCACAAAATTCATTGATGAAGGAGATCTATGTGATGCTAAATGTGAAGATGATGAATACCCGCATGGAATAAACTGAGGTGGTGACCTATACTAAGATGTAGTAATTTTCCTAAGGATGGGCCTAGACTTATGTGTAGGAGTAGTGGAACAATGCGTTCATGTATACGATGCTCAAGCAGGTGAGCTAGGAGTAGACTATGCTTTTGAGAAACATAGAATGTGATGTGCTAGAGGAGTTAGATCATGTGATAGCGACTGTGTGAGGAGACGATGACCATGGAGTATATAGAGGGATGTCAATCAATAGAAATGACCATTTTTTGTAAATAAATTTGAGTCACAAATGATTCATAGAAATGATAAATTGAGAGTGAGGAATCTAATTGAGACCGAGAAGCATGTCGCATCTGACAACTATTTTTCCCATGAGGAAAGTCACAACCAAAGTAAGAGGACCAACTGTAACATGGAGCTTAACAACACCAAAGGGTTTGTTAAAATGGTACTTGATTTACGATTGAGGATAACCGATAACCTTAAGAAGTACAATAGAGCATGCACTGACGGGATGTGATGGGTCAACCTTAGTGTTATTAATGGAGGTTGAGCCAATAGATGCATTGATATGTAAATGACTAGATGTGAAATTTGCATGATGATCGACATCAAAGAAAGACCTGATTTATGGCAAAGCATCAGTTTTGGCAACTAAGAGAAATCTAGAGCTCCTTATGCAGTAGGAGACATTGCGTGTGAGACATAATTAGCAGACGAATCGGTCATTTTTGTGTTATGTTTCGGTAATAGGTTATTAAAGATCTTGAGTTTTTTATTCTCATTAATAGGAGTAGATGTTGTGGATTCTGGAAGCTCAATTTGACCATTGTCAATAAAATATTGAATGATATGTCATAGTCTGAAACAACGATCAATGTTGTGTCCGATGCATTGATGATAAATCACAATACGAGTGTTCATTGAAATTTTGACCTTTTGGATGAGATGGATCTATTTGAAGAGGATATGGTAATGTAATAATATTATTGTTGATTAGTTGTGGTAGAATAACACCCAGAGGGTATACTAATCTTATTAAAAATACAATCATTATGGTTGCGATTGAAGATCCTTATGAGTAGATATTACTTTTATAATAGTTTTTTCGTCTGAGGGTTTAGTTATGGAAGACTTAAATTTTGGCTTACCCTGAAAACATGTGGATGATGATGTTTTCTCTTGATACTTAATTTTTCCTATTACCAAGAGTTTAATCTCATGGAGCTTGAGATTTTGACAAATTTGGTCAAATGAAGGAGAGGTTTTCAAAGAGAACACTCTCCTAAAGAGGTGGCAAGAGACTTTGAATGAATAAGTCCTTAATCTCAAAATCTACAAGTACATTAAACATCTTAGCTAAATTGTTTTTGTATCACAAGACATAATCAGATAAGTGTTCATTAGAACCTTGCTTGAGTTGTGAATGTTGAGCGTAGGAGATCTTAAATCCAATGTTGATAGATAAAATGCATGAGAAAGGCATTAACAAGATGTGTGAAAGAGAGTACCGAATGTATGGATAGTTCATAGAACCAACGCCTTGCATAGTCTTACAAACTACGAGGGAAAATATTAGCTAATATAGTTTGATCATCTTCAAATTCAAGGCATGCTATATGAAATCTCAGAAATGCTCTTGTGGGTCCTCATGGCCTTTACAGATAGGTAACTTAGGAGCAACGAAATTAGGTTGGTAATGGATAGGTTGATATGGTAGTCACGAAAGGAGTGTGTAACAATATTGTAGACTCTAAACATGGTGTTGTATGTGAGGTAGCTAGCTGAAGATGACGAATTTGGGTTTGCAAGTCCTGATATAAAGAGGTCAAATCTAGATAATTCGAAGAATAATTGAGGTTCATATGAGGAGTACTAAGGTGAATGGTGGTAGTGGTGGTTATAGTAATGGGAGAAGAAACATAAGTAAGCATAGTAGAGACCATTGGAGCAGAAGAAGCAACTACGGAATTTGAAGCATCACGAGCTCTCTTAGCGGTAATTAGAGAATGTAAGACATGAGGTATATGAGTAGGGATTTCACGCAACGTTTATTGAAATTCATTAATAGTGTTAAGTTGATCTTGGTCAACATTGATATCTTCATACTAGGACTTTTAACTATCATTTGCTTATATCTCATGGAGAGGGACACAATGGGAATGATCTAGAGGGTTATCAACCATAGATGTAGTTGTATAAGTCATTTTCCTAGAAGTATGATGCTTAGATGAAGAGAGCTCACAATATTAAAGGAATCCAAAATGACCACTACAAGTAATAGGCATAAAATGAAAGAAAGGTGAAGTAATCCCTAGAATTATAAGTAATGAATGGAGATCCTATAAGTGTGGAGATCGGTTCTAGTTCACCAAAATGATTAACTAAAAATGGGGATATATAATAGTTAATCTAAGCTAGAATGACATGTAAATGAAATAAATAAATGCAGTAAATGACTATGGAAAATGACCGAAGAAACTAATCTAGTGAAAGTAGAAACCCTAATATGTAAGAAGAATAAGGAAAAGAATTAGCTAATTTGGGGACAGATCTGAACGGTTGTCGCATAATGAACACAATAATATGGAGGTAGGAAACAATTATGCAGAGGTCCCAAAAAGGATTGATCTGGGATGATTCTCTGGATTGGAGCACTTGGAAAAGGACTGGGGTGCCCACAGGAAACTCTAGTCTATAAAATGGCCACCCTGGTTTGTACACCAGGTCTAGAACTGAGTTTCAAAGCTTTGGCATATGGTCTAAAACCCTCACTATGTATCACATTAGATTCATTGCATGGTGTTAGGTGTTAATGATAATCCTAGATGTATAAAAGACCTGCAAAACACCAAAGAGGGGTATCAAAACCATAAAAAACAAGAATAAAAATTAATGGGTCATAATCACCTTAGCTGCCATAACAATGGGCTTACTAATTGAGCATTGCACTACATTTCAGAACCAAATGTAGTTATGTTTTGTGTGTGCATCATGGTGCCCTAAGTGCTCTTGTGTCAGTCGCACTTTATGAAGTAACGAGCAATAACTAGATGTAGAAAATGTAATAAAATGTGTGCATGGAATAGAATATAATCCCTCCCCCTATGCTTATGTGATGCAGATGAACCAGCCTTGTCTTTGTGATGGAGCTAATGGATGCAAATGATCTCCAAAATGGATGCAACTCTAGGTGGATGATAGTAATGACTAGTGCTTAGTCCCTCATTATGGTATCATAACTTTAAAATTATAGGGTTCTCTTGATTTAATTTTGTAATTAAACCCCGGAATGGCTGACCAAGAAAAAGATAAAGATTTCAAATGGCTAGAAAGAGCCCAAAAAGTGGCGAGAAAGTTCAAAAAATGATTGGGGCACCCCTGGTGGGACCAGGGCACCCATGGGCACCCAAGTACTAATCTGGGCGCCCCATTCAAGGCTAAAATAACACAAAATAATGAAATTTGACTGGGCATATGGGTGTAAGAGCTCAGGAATGATGAAAGAAAATAAAATAAGATGGCCAAAATACAGGGGTTAATTAGAAATTTCTTCACACAAAAACCTTCTAAATAGTAGTATGAGACCAAGACTAAATAATGTTTAAAGTGCATGATTTTGTGTCTATGCCAAGTAGATGGAAGATCAATGGTTATTATTGAATGATAAGATAGAAGAGTATAGATAATTCTAGAATTATGGAGAAATATCCAATGAATTTGAAATTCAATGGAGAAGAGTAGAAAGTTAGATAGGCTTCTAGAATTAGAAGCTTCTAAAAATAGAGGAGGTGAGATTAATTCTAGAATTATGGAGAAATATTCATTAAATTTAAAATTCAATGGAGAAGAGTAGAAAGTTATATAGGCTTCTAGAATTAGAAGCTTCTAGAAATAGAGGAGGTGGGATTAATTCTAGGATTAGAAAATTCTATAAATAATGAATTTAAAATTCATTGGAGAAGAGTAGAAAGTTAGAGAGGCTTCAAGATTTAGAAGCTTCTAGAAATTGAGGAGATGGGATTAATTATAGAATTGGAGAAATGTCCATTGAATTTACAATTCAAAGCAGAGTAGAAGAAGTTTAGAGAGGTTTCTAGAAAGAGGCCTCTAGATTTAGAGATAGGGGATATGACTAGTTTATGATTACATTAGATTAATAAAAGATGATTAGGGATGTGTTTACATGGAGAAGCTAGGTGTAGGGTAGGTGTAGAGTAGGTGGGAGGTAGGTGTAGGACTATTAAATTCCTAAAAATGATAATGAGGATTAAGGTGGGATAATGGGATATAATAATTATTTAAAGGGATTAATGGTGAGATAATGATGGGATATTAGATAAATGATGAAATTAATTAGGATAAAGGGTATATGTGGTATTTTATAAGAAAGGTATTAATTAGAGAATGATGATGTTAGGATATTTACGAGACAAATTTATTGGAATTAATTATGTCGACATTTTAGATGTCTACATTTTGCCCCTCTTTGAATGGTTATTGCGTAGAAATGACTTTTCAAAGGAAAATAAGAGAAGATGTTAGGATGGTGATATGATGCCCCCTCGAGGGGTTAGGCGAGTAAGGAACGAGTCAGGTAACCACTCAAAAATAGGAGAGGCCCAAGTTAGTAGATGAGAGAGAATTAGAGGATGAGAAGATTGAGGATTATAGGAGAAGAGAGAGGATTAGAAGATTAGAAGATTGATAGAAGGATTATTGCTCTATCGATTTGCTCAAAAAATGGCTGAGAAATAAAGAGAAGCTAAAGTGCAGACCATGGCGAATATGATTTAACATAGGAAAATGGTAAGCGTAAACGGCCTTGTACCTACCTTCAGTAATAAATTGCATCTTGGAGAGAGACTCCATCTTGTCTTTCATGTCATTCCAATCCTTAAGAAAAAGTTTAAGCATTTTCTTGTTTAGCTTTATATCCGTACTGCACTATTGAATCTCCTTGTTCAGGCTCTCTTCCTCATATTTTTCATCCTTAACAAGGATATCCCTTCTAGAAAATTTAAGTGATTGTAAATTTTCAATGGCCTCTTTAGTATTCATTGACGGCATAATAAATTTAGTTTTGTCATTTGAGTCAGAGGAGGAAGAATTATCACTATCCTTCTTCTCCATAATCTTCTCTTCCTTGACATTCGTTATGTCATCATTCAGCATGCCCCTAAATCTCTCTAATATGCCTTTTTGGTATTGCTCTATCGATTTTCTCAAAGAATGGCTGATAAATAAAGAGAAGTTAAAGTGTAGACCATGGTGAATATGATTTAACATAGGAAAATGGCAAGTGTAAACGACCTTGTACCTACCTTCCAAAGTAATAAATTACATCATATGGAGAGAAATTTCATTATAAGGCTTAGGTAAAGACTCACTCTCAAAGCTAATAAAGTGAGGGCTTAATTTCTCTTTACCAATTAGAAATTTTCATCTCCTCATTACATTTTTTCTTTCGTTTATAAATCTCCCTACCCTCATTCTTCATCCCAACCACTATAGCAATGAATTCCACCGAGATGACAGTGGAAAAACCCCTGATATTAACCTGACCCTCCTTCCACTGACTTGCAAAATCAATGTTCAGGTCCTCTTCATGGGATTTTTAACTTTTAAAAATAGATGACATACTTGCCTTTATCAACACATTCTAGGCTCTGCTACTGATGTCATTGGTATATTCAAGATCGATATGAACCAGATCCCTACCCATTATTCTAATTTCTCTATTAGAGATAATAAAATCAGTTTAGTCTGAATCCTTTCTAAACAATCTAAACACAAATCCCACAATTTTATCAAGCCCTTGTCTTTTAATTTGGAAGAAATTACCTTTTTGAATAATAATGGTTTGAAAATGCCTAACTCTCATCCCCATTCACACATGCCGCATCACGATTTCTTATCCTGCACTTATGCCCAGTAATGATGCTTAACAATTTGCAATCATTAAAATTACCGCTATTAACCACATGATCCCAATAGATGTATAAATCATGCATATACCCCCTAGAGTTGATACCATAATCAAAGGTAATATGGCCAATGATACACCATGAAACTCCATTTAAGATATTCCTTAAGATAGTATTATATAATTTCATCTTGCATTTCCTTGGTAAATATTAGCATCAGTTATGATAGTATCCTTTAGTTAGTATGTGATATTTCCTTCCTTCTAAAGTGTAGCTATTCTATTGCGTTATAATGTCAGTTGTTTAAGTCTTGTGAACAAGCAGTGGATCTAGACTAAAATGCAGACCAAACATCTTTTCCAAAAGTGTATATATTTTGAGAGGTGCTTCTTGGGATGCCTTGCATCAGGATATTTATCTCTCCATTTTATTGTTTCTACCATTTTTTGGGTACATTGTGGTGATACTATTTCATCCATGATAAATCTTTTTTCTAGATATTTGTAAATGGGTACCTGATTAGGCTTAGTTTTCAGGAGCTATATTTGGATTTGTCTCTAATTTTTTTCATTTGTCACTCCCAATTTTGTGCTCAAGGGAGAGTGTTGGAGTTATGTGTTCACATTATGCCCATGTATCCAAATATTTTTTGCACGTCCTAGGATTGTGCATGTTCACACTAACTCATGAGTTAGAGTTATTTTGGGAGTTATTTATTATTGTTGGGTATAATCCCCCACATGTATGTGGAATTTTTTTGATATACATTTTTGGGGGATTCTCCTATTCTTGAGGTGGTTACAATAACAATTATGTTATTGTGAAACAACCTCTTAGACCTATTTAATAGGAACTCCCCTTGTATTTTCTTATGGAGAATTAGGATTGTACATTTAATACATCAATAATAGAATGAGACATTTTAATCCTATTTTGTGTAATATTTTCTTGTGTTCTAAAATTTTTTGTCATGCATAATATTTCATGGTTGTGGTTTTTATTATGACGTTGGATTGATCTCAATGAGAGAGCATTGATTGCTTTGACAATAGATTGTGCACTCCATGATGTAGTTCTATTTTGTCTTCACTACTCCCTTGTCCCAAAAATGAAAGTTATTGTTTCCCACTTATCCTTAGGTGTTTTCAACGTAGCAGTTTCACATCTAAGAACATTTTCCCCTTCCACTTAATTTTTACTCCTATGTATTCCTTTTCGTTAGTCTCATATGTGGGATTAAACTCTTTGATAGAGTAAGCATTCTTTTTCCCTGGCTTCCTTATCCACATAGTTGTCTAAAATTTATATCTCACATTTTTTATCTCCCCATTAGTGTTTATACACCCTTGCATGTTGATTCCCCATTTACTCGTCGAATTATTGTTTTATTTCATCCAAATATTTTTCCTTCTACTTTTCTCCTCTTTTACCGTTATGGGCCACCAATGAGTGTCCCTATTTTGATACTTTTTAAAATAACTTAGTGCTAGATTCATTTTTTATGCCTCCAAGGAAAAATCACATGCAAAATTTTTTTTGAAATCATTTTAATTTCAAAATAGGACCATAAAAAATGAAATACAAATTATTATTAGTGAAAAAAATAATATAACTTCATATCAATGGGTAATAATAAGGGAGAATGGTTACAAATCTGAAAATGAGGATACCTATAGTAGGGGAAAGTAATCAGTAATTGGTAAGGGTATGTTTACACCATAGTTAATTTTCTTTTTTATGTGATACATAAAAATAAGAAGTATGTAAGGATTTGCAACATATAGAGTATTATGATCTAATTAACTTTGAAAATTAATAATTCAAAATCAGAATAATGCATTCATACATATAAAAAATGATAAGTGATGCGTACTTTCTATAATACATGAGAGAAGAGAGAAACTTAGTTATACTAGGTAGAATATGGAGGAACTGGCTATGCAAGATGATGGAATAGGTAGATCAAAACCTAGCAACGCTTTAGTATAAATTTTTCAGCTGCAAACTTGATAAGGGTAGGACTATACAACTATTATACGGTCCAAGCTAGAATTATATGATCCTAACCTAGAAATTTATGGTCTTGGAACCTTTAACAATCTGGATCTAAAACTTCATATGTTTTTTTCTTGTCATAAAATGGCCTTTGATGTATGTTACTCTTTCTCACACAGCTTCACGATGATATGCAATCACATACAACAAAGTAAAAACCATGTAAACATGTAGAACCCTTTATCATGGAATTAGAAAACCAAAATGAGAAAAAACATGTGTGTGGTTGAGGTTGGAATATACTTGGTGGTCAGACTCCCAACTAATGAACCAATCCAAGTGTTATACTACATGCCCTCATTGTGAGATCAATCCTCATACAATTCTCTTAGGTGCTTGTATATGTGTGAATAACTAATCAATCCCTAGGGGTGCCCTCATTTCTCTTGACACTAACATACTGAGTTAACTATATATTATAGAATGTACCCAACGTTGTAGTAGTGTGATGTGGTGTGCCTCAACTACATGACCTAACCCTTTATTGTTTAAAAAACTTGAACAATGTTTGGAGTGATCTTGATCTTATTAAAACATGACTCTATGACCTTTTAATGCTTAGAAATGGGTGAAGCTATAATCTTTGACATGGTTGGGTGCTTCAGACCTATTGGTGAAATAATTTTTTTAGTGCAAATTATTGTTTTTCACCAATGGTCATAGGGCTAAGCCCCTCCTTCTTGGGTATGGTGAGGATCCCATTATTGAATATAAACTAAATAAAATTGTGGGGTGGTCATTAGGTCGAGGATCACACATCAATACTTCATTAACCCTATGGAAAATTTCTTGTATAATGTACAAGGGGGGAATCATCTTAGAGAAAGGTAAAGGGGAGTAGGAGAAATAGGGAGAGAGGGTTAATGTTGTGAGTAGAAACTAGTGGATTCTCACCAATAGTAACCAGAGTAGGTCCAAGTTCAATTCGAATAATTCAACCATGCAATCAATTGTAAGACCAAAAAATTAGAGACATGAAGTTCTATTCATTAATAAAATACATAAAGTTATTTATTGGTTATACAAGAATTGCTTGCAAAGTTAGAAAGTAGAGAGTATGGAACAACATAAGGAAGGAAAGGATATAGAAGAATGTAGCTTATTGCTTATAGTAGAAGTGTATCCAACAACTAGTAACAATTAACAAATGTTAACCCTTTGGAAGGGAGAATCCATCCCAATTTATAGCTTACAAGATGTCTCGTCCTCTCCCCCCATGTGACCTTTCATGTCACCATCACTTGTTACTTTTCACATTCCCTAGGAATGAAACTAAGTCCTGTCATTTTTGAAAAGAGACTTTTACAATGCAACATTAAGTCACTTAATTGAATAAAATGAAAGAGTGAAAAATTACATTCCCAATGAAGAAATCAAATGTTAGAGAGAGAGGGAGGGATGAGAGAGAAGAAGAGAGAAGTGAAAATACAGATATGCAGAAGATTTTTTATATGAAGGACATGCATCTAATGGATCTTTAGTGAATTCTCCAAGAATGAAGTTTCCTGACTTTGACCTCATGTTGAGTTGGAACATTGTGTTTGCAATATCCTTCTTATGTGAGATGCAAGCACACTCCCAAGTATTAAATAAGTGTTCAAAAACATTGTTGTGATATTTTCATTGAGATGGGAATATGACGATATTATTTTATACAAGGTAGGAGTTAAGACATGGAGATCACTACCTTACTCCTCTCAACCTTGAAATTCACCTTCGTGACAAAGATGTCTCATTTCTAAATACAATCAACTACAAAATGCTTAGACACCTTCTTGCTCATTCGCTCCTCATTGAAATAGGTCATTTTCCAGATACAAGAATTACTCCCTAAATGAAACTATTTTCTTCTGACCTCTTGTTGTACTGAAACATTGTGGTCATGATCTCCTTATTTTGTGAGGTGTAGGAACACTCAAAAACATTAGATAAGTGTTAAAAAACATTATTATGAGACTTACATTGAGTGGAACTTTGATGAATTCTTGTAAATAGGGGACCTTTGAGGCACATTAGGAGTAATGAATATGATGTATGAGCATAACTTTTATTCACTAAGGAGGCTCAATTCATGTTTTTAGAGGTCGAAATACTCCATTAATATTTTGGTCTGGAGCTTCCCATGTATTTGGTCTAGGGTTTGCATAGAATTGGTCTGAAACTCAACAATTCACCTTAGTGACAAAGATATCTCATTTTTGGATGGAATCAACCTCAGGAGATCCAAGTACCTTCTTTTTCACCTGTTACTAATTGGAAAAGGTCTTCTCTTCCATACAAAAGAATTGCTCCTTTATTCAATTGAATAGTACATAGTGTGAAATCATGAATCTGTCAATTCACTATGATGTTTTGCACTATTTCAAACACATCCAGGTTCTCTTTTTAAGCATGAAAGGCTCATCATCCTTGTTCCTTTTTTTATTAGATAAGGTAAGAAATTGGTTTTGAGAGGCCTGAAAAATCCACAAAATACAAAGGAGAAAAAATATATTACAATGAGAAATAAAATATCCAACCTCTATCAGTGACTTAAAGACACTACCAAAGCCCCACAAAAAATGAAACACATCCAATGACAAACAACGAAGGACACATCAAAAATACTTGACCTAGAAATATCCAAGAAGCCTCCCAAGAGCAACTCCAAGTAACATGAGTATACCCTACATGATTTTTGGGATGGACAGTAGTCCACCCATCCCCATCAACCGCAGATTCCCTCATCAATCCTACATGCACCAATCCCTCATCCTTCCCAATAAATACTACCAATTTTTCATCCACGTCATCCCCCAACTCACTATTCTCCACTAATCCACCATTGTCCGCCATTTTCCCCCAATTTACGGAACCACCAATACAACAGGGTTCAAAATATGAATTTTTAGATATGTCCTGCCCATATCGGTTTATCCTTTCACTAGGGAGGTAGTCACCGATAGTGCATCCCACCTCCTCCACCAAATGATCACCCATTCCATCCCTATCAGACACCAAATCCACAAACCCAGTAAACAATGTTTTGGCATTTGTGCTTGCGACTATCTCATTCTCCTCCTCGGCATTAACACCATTAGCATCTGAATCCTTTACTCCCAATTCATCATCTAACTGATTAAATGTGTGTTCTATCCAGGTCTCCTCCTCATCACAACACATTTTCAATGTATAAATGACCCCTTCTGCATTTACTACAAACAATTGGTGAGTTTTTCCACTTCGATCAATTGTTCCCATTTATCTTCCAGGGATTTCAAGAATATTCTTTTGGGTAATTTAGAACCTATAAGGACGTTAATACATAGATGGAAAAAATCTAATCTGGAATTTTCCTTGGTGACAGGGTCAACAACAATAATCATCCCCATAGATCGAGTGATTCCCATAAAAACTTCCGGCTCCTAGAACTCTAATGGGAGAGTGGAGAGGCGAATCCAAATAGGGAGGGACTGAAACCTAAAATCATATGACATTCTTGGTTCCCATCAATGGAGATTAAGAGCGGCATTCCCATATAACCACGATGCCCCATGAAGCACCTTTTGCATCTCTATCTCATCACGGAAAAGAAAAAAGAAAATCCTTCCCCATAAGTGCCCTAACTTCAACCTTGCAAACCCATTTCCTTCTACACCAATCTCTTACGAAGTCGATGTTAGGTCTAAGTCTAGCAACCATGCCTAAAAGTGCAAATTTAAATTTTGCCTTGGCTTTATCAATGAAAGATCCTAGAATCTCAAGTTACATATAAGCATCTCCCTAGGAAGGAGAGAGCTTCATAGGCTCACAATGAGATTCCTTGAAAACTCTTGCAGCTCGGGTCATATATTCAGTGCAAATAACCAATATCTTGACATTTACTATTTTTAGTAAACCTTTTTTTTAGAAGTCCATTTTAGTTACCAGTTGCTTAATTTAGTACTTTTGATTTTCCTTGATGTGCAAGGGGCAATGAAATCTCTTAGAATTAATTATTTACAACACTTAATATTTATAGATAATGAGGCTTAGTGAGGCTTACTATTTTTAGAATTATGTCTTCCCAATGTCGAAATGGAACATAAGTGGTCTCAAAAGTTTTGTTATTTTATGAGGACATTTTACTCCAATTTTCTGAGGATTTTAATCACCCTAACTTCGTAGATCTGAAAAAATGTTTTTGTTTATTTTGGGAAACTTTTCCTATCCATTAAAAATAATGTAGACCATCATTGGATGTAATTTTGGATTCATTTTTAAAGGTGTTTTTAAGAAGGGGGTGTTATTAAAATCTCATGGGGATCAAACAAGGTGTTTGGGAGATATGAGAAACTTTCCATTTATAGCATATAAGGCCTCTAGCATATTTTTCAGTAGCATAACAACAAGGAGAGTGATATTTTAGAGGAAAAATGAAGCTTTACAACATAAAAATGGCTAAGTATGGATTTTAAACATTTCACTCACTCCTTTGCACTTTAACTCACATCTGATCCAGTTAGGACTAACTTGGGTCAGGTGGAGGTTGGAGCTTGGGTTGCACTAGTGAAACATGGTAAAATGGGACACATGGGACACCAAATTGTGTTTTGAACTATATGGTGATAATTTTAACCTTGTGGTTCCATGTGGGTGATATGCAGGGGGATAGATATTAGCACTCGAGAGCTAAAAATCAGTTTTTGATGTGACTAGGGCCAGCTGAGAGGGAGGACCACACTTTTGTGTACCTTTTGTCCCCTTTACACATTGGTTATAATAAAATGGAACATAAATTTCTCAAAAAAATTCCAAGGGGGTTCCATTATGAAAAAAGTTGTCAATTTTTGCATTATGCTCACCTAACCACTCAAGACAAATTTTAAGTGACAAAAACATAAGATTCATAGGGGGAGCATGTTTTTGTGTCCACTTTATCCTCTTTTCACCTAAGGGACAATCCAAGGGGACACCAAGAGTGAAAAATCCTACTCCAAGCTTTTTGGAATGTTGATGTCACATGCGAGGTGTATTTTAAGACACCAAGAGTGATTTTTTGGCCCCAGTAGCATGAAAGAGTGTTTTGGGGTCAAACCTTATATGATTTTGACTCAAAATAACATTTTAAGATCATACCATTGATTATCAGGATCCAATTCTTCCTACAAGTTGAATATTGTCACCATTCACCCTTTCAGCACAAAGGAGTAGCAACAATGACTTGAGTTATCATAAAAATATTGAAGGCTTAGGAAAATTTTTTATGTTTCCATCATATGGATAATTCTAATAAATTTCCATTGAGTATTTGATAAGCTTCCAACTCCTTTTGGAACTCCCAAAATATCCTAAACAAGTTGACTTTCTCTGTTAGATCCTTCATTCCTTATGCCCAAAATGACCCGGTTTTTCTTAAACTTGTTCCCAACATCAATTATATCACATATTTTCCCTGAAATTCCTTGGATCACTTCATTTATATCTCACACATATCTTGAATGGTTTGAATATCTCCCAACACCTTCTAAAGGGTGTTCACATGTTCACATATTTTAGGCCTTTGAAGATAGTTATTTTCTCGTTGAAACTTAATGAACTCTTCAACCCCCTTAGGCATACATCCTTGAACATTAAACACACTTTAAAATATTGTTATAACATTCCTCTAAGCTAGAATGGGGGTGAAATTGAGGATAGATTGGCCAGAATAATGGTTCACAATGATTGGGAGGGGAAATTTTCAAGTGGGGACTTAGTTGTCAATGCCAAACTTTCAATTTTTCATGCTAGACATTTATCATGACAACAAGACATATAGTAGCAACTAATCTACATGATATGTACAAAAATTAGTATATTTAAGAACCTTTAAAGTTTTTTTGGAATGATATTTACAATGGGATCTTGTAAGATTCTTAAGTGAGTTATAAAGTGGCATTCAATTGCTTATATAGTATTCCATAGGTAAAATATTCTAATAAGGCCAAACTTGGGAAGATGAAAAGACCTAAATAATATTTCAATTTGAAAATAAATCAATGAACTTAAGTAATCGAGACTATACAAGGCTTCCAAGATTGTACAAGTCATCCAAGATCGTATAAGTCAACCAAGACCAAACATCACATCCTGACATAGTTATACAATTTTAGACATAGGAGAAGAACACCAAAGTAGAAATTTATTACATGAAGGACATGTGTTGTTTACTACTTTTACAGATAATATTCCTATAATTAACAACATAGAAGAGTGTAATAATAAGTAAGTCACATGAGAGAAAAAGAGATGACCTGATTGGATTTCAAATGTGAGCATTTATCTTAGTAAGGGAGCATGAAAATTTTACATTGCATAAGGGAAATTTACCAAATTTTAATGTCTACAAGGTCTGATACCTATGATATTTATTGATAACCTAAACCCTAATTATTATTTTTTCTATACTTCAATAATTTTGTTTTAAAAGACGTTATTATTTTACTGTGGACCCTAGCATTGTTCAGGGGAACAAATAAAACATTAAGACCTTTTAAACATTCATTACCGGTCCTATGAAATAATTATTGTTAATCACATATTTCCCAAAAGTGTGCAACATAATATAATAATTAGGTATTTGCCAAAACGTTTACGTCCACATGAGAATATTAATATCCTTACACAATCACTTTTTACACAGCAAATTCCAAAATAATGTCCAAAAGTCAAATTTCCATATGTATTCCATTATAACTACCACATGGTGTCATTTTTCAAATACAAATACATTCTTTAGAATTGGAGTACACCATCAACCGCATCAATTTCATTTACTCCACATGCTTTCAAATGCAATCCTCACTTCATGAAATTTTTAGATGAAATTTGAAAATGTATAAGCCTCGTTATCATATCAAAAAACATAATAAATTACAATTCTAAATTTAAATTTTTCCAATGACTTAACTAAATGAACAATTGAATCCATTTCAACACATGAGAACAAATAAAATGAAAGTCTATAGAACATAAATCAATTATCTATAAAAACATCCCAAATATAAAAAAAATCATTTCACAATAAATTGTTAAGATTTGGAGTTAAAGTTCAGCAGAGAAAGATTCAAAATCAACCATTACAGGTAAACAACAATATATTGTTTTTAGTTTTTAGTCAATTTTCTAGCTCATCTAATGTAAAAAAATTGTAGCAGAAGCTCTATAATGTTATATTATTGTAATTAAATTTAAGGTTTACGGTAAATATCGTGAATTCCATAATACATTAGAATCTTGTAATTCTATAATATGTTAAATATGGTTTAAGGTTTACTATAAATATTGTGCATGTCATAGTGCACTAGAATCTTTGTAAGATATTAATATTGTAAATACAGTTTAAGATCTATTATAAATATTGTAAATGCCATAACACAATGGAAACTCTATAATGTCATAAAATTGTAACTTTGGTTTAAGATTTACTTTAAATATTGCAAATTTCATAATGCACTGGGAACTTTATAATGATATTAATTTTGCACTCACTTCCTTTTCATTCTTATTTGTTGTTGGTACATTGTGGAGGTTTTTCTAGTTATTTTAAGTTGCATGATTGAAACTATTGTAATTATTTCCACTTTAATAGTTTAAACTTACAAAGCCCAATGTTTGTACTGAGATCTATAAGATAAAACTAATAAACTGGAACGAGATCAATGTAATTGAGATCTATAAGTTAGAACTACTAAAGAGATACATGACCTCAATTTACTTTTGAATCCCTAAATAATGAACTAAAGAATTGCTACATCCTTGATAGAGAATTTCAGGATGATTTTATTTTGGAAGGATATGGATTCAGGGAATTATGAGGTTAAGTCTGGATATCTATCGAATTTTGAGCAAATTGACGCTAATGGCTATTGTACAGAAAATATGGAATAAAACCTTATCCCTAAAATCAAATTCTTCTATTGGTAAGTAGTCCAAAATAAGATTTTGACAGTGGACAAACTAAGGAAAAAAGACATGATTATCATTAACAGATGTATCATGTGCAAACTTTAAGAAGAATATGCCAATCATCTTTTCCTAGAGTTTACATATGCTTTCCAAGTTATTTCAATCATTCTTTATTTTTTTAATCTGTAGTTGGTCCTTCCTAGGGACGTATCTAGCCTATCAGAGAAATGGTTTTTCAAATCCCATCATGACATCATTAAATAAATATAGAAATGTGCTCTCCCGCACACTCTTTGGGGCATTTGGGTCAAAAAAACAAACAATTTTTTTGCATCAGTGCTCTAGTTTCAAGAAGGTTGTTAGGAAAATCAATTAGACTCTAAGAGAAAATGCACAAATATTCAAAGGTAAATTCTTCAAATCCCTTCCTAGATTTAGAAATTACCATTTTGAATAATCTAAATATAATTCCCACTAATTGGGATAACAAAAAATATATGGATGCAAGGAAGAACAATGTAAAATGGAGATGTCCGCCTAAGGATAGTTTCAAACTTAATTTTGACATGTTGGCTAGAACTATGGAGGGGTGTGTTGGGGGGATTAATTTGGGATCAATTTGAAGTGTTCTTTCAATAATATGTTGAGCTAGTATGCAATTATTCAAACAACTACGTTGTATCATTTGCCATGTTAATGGGGTATTGAGCTATGTGTCACTACGAATATCATGGTCCTGATAATTAAAGGGACATTCCCTATGTGTTTTCAATGCCCTTAATAAACATGGGGAAACTAGTTGGAAACTCAATAACATTATGATCGAGGCTAGGATTATGCTTTCATCATTTGAGAAGATGGAGATTAATCATGTTTATAGATTATGGAATAAACATGTTGATGGATTAGCTAATTATGGCAACGAATTTCCAGAAAAGGTGATCTGGTGGGGAGATTTTATCTCATGGAATAATATGATAAACTTGGTTAATGATGACAAGACATCTTGTGATTTGGAATGATAGTCCCACAGATTTAAACTGACTTGTCTCATAGGAAGGTGAAATATTTTTTGAAAAGGGGAGTTAATCCCCCCCATTCTGTGTTTAATTCTTTTGTGTTTGGTTTGCAGTTTCATTTTAATCATCTAAATTTTGAGCAGAGCATTGGGTTAAGCATTAGAGGTGAATAGAGTTTTAACCAAACCATCCACTTATTTCTATATCAGGTGGGATGCCACATTGTGGAGGTTAATGAGAAGGGGTGGGTTTTCCAATTACATCAAGAGGCTTAAAGGTAATGACACTCAACTCCCTATCAAATTTGGTAATGTCTGGGATGGGAAGTGTGTAAAAATGAGGTGTATGAATATTTTTTTCATTAAATATTCTATATCTGAGGCCACATGGTTATCTTTGGAAGGTTTCAAAATTTTTAAAGCTAGAACCAGACGAAGGTGTGAAATTTCCACTTTCTGTTGGCTCGGATGAGAGAATCCTCATGTTTGACGACGGTATTTTGAGAAGGTAACTCCTTGAACGATGGCTAGATGTTTTCTTGGTGGTCATGAAGTACCTTACCTTGGAAGGAAAATTTAGAAAGATCTTTTCCTACCATTTTTCTATTCTCAACTACCTTTGTAGGAATCAAGCCATGAGTTTTCCTTTCTTTCTCCTCATATCCCTTACATCCTCTATCAACGACTACCAAAATGAGAAAGTGGAAAATTCATTGTATCATGGGTTGATTTTTACTTATGTACCATAAAGGTAAAAAAATTATCTCACCCTAACCCCCTAATCATATGGAGGTGGACTCGAACAATGAAACCCTCGCATGTTGTCTAATTCACATGAAAAAAGAGGGGAAGCAGGATAATCCAGATTGCAATAGTGGTAAATATCCTTTGCAATATGAAATAGGGAGATAAATACCATGGGGAAAGTGATGCTAGCAAGGAAATGGACATAAACATGGTGGATTGGGAAGTTCATATTCTTAGGATTGAATCTACGACGGATATGATCCTTTTGGTCAACAAAAATTTTGTTCAAGAAGTTAGGGAGTGTCACAGAAAAAATTGAGGTTAAAAATAAGAGAATAGGTGGGCTGAATGTGGAAATTGTCATGCAGGAAAAAATAATTTCTATCCTTCAAGACCAAATTACTAAATTTGAATTTATGAAAGGAAAGGGAAAAATGCGTCTGGAGATGAGCAGCTCAAAGGATGATGAGATCATAGAAATGGAAGGCAAGGCTCCTAACAAGAATGTTCCTAAAAAGGTCACTATCTCGTGGAAAGATGATCTCAGGGGAGCCATGGACAAGGGTCCTAGTGCAATAACTATAAGCAAAGCCTCCTCAATCAAGGCAAATTGATGGTGATTCTTTTGTTGCACTTCAGCCATGGATCCTTGTTAGGTTTTGAAAATCTTTTGGCCATGGCTTCTTTTTTGTATTTTTGTAAAAAAATACTACTATGTAGACCTGGTATGGGTTGTGCCTTGTTCTAGGGTGCGATGATGGTCAATTGTGTTTGACTTTGTGCCCTTTATTTCTTTTTGGTGGCTTTGTTATTGTTTGGCCTTTTTTGTACAAGGTTTTTTTGGGTCCCTTCAAAACGAATTTTTTTTACCTTATTTGATGCAGGAGCATAAACCCTATGGTGTGTGTAAGGATGGAAACATCCACATTTTGGCTTGAAGGTATGTTAGTGAAGTCCTAGAGGTAATTTATTGTTATTTATGTGTGTCATTGGGGTTCTAGGCCTTTCAAAATTTAAATTATCCATTTTCCCTCCAAGAGTGCAAGTTAGAGTCTTAAAGGCCTATTTTGGTTTGAATAAATAAGTTGACATGTTCTAATGTGTGTGTTGGAGCTAAAGCACCTCCTCGTGTTTGTAATAGTCCTTTTAAAGTAGTCAATAGGATATAAAGAGTTATAAGTTTAAATTCATAAGTTATTTTGTAAATTCGAAGCATGAAGAAGTACCTAAGTGATTAAATATGAAGGTGAAAGGTCACAACTCAGGTGGTAACTTCCCTGCAAGGGTATAAATATCATTTTGTAACTGATTTCAAGATATTCCATTTGAATGTGAATCACAGGAACTTCAAGGAGAGCATGGAAATGTATGGAAATGTATTTTTCTTGTGTGATATAACAGTTTTGATAATAATTTGTATGTTATTGTAGAGTGTTACAGGTTGTGCATGCTTTTTCAACTAGTGTATGTTGGGTAAGAATATTTTTTATGAACTTCTATGGTGAGCTTTGTAAGATTTGTGGTTTTCCTATAAATGTATGTTTGATGGATATCATAACTTTATGACTATGATACATTTCTCTTAGTTGAGGAAGGATAGATTAAAGGAGATAACCATGAGCAGGGTGAGAGAGTGAAGATTTTATCATTGTGAGTAGCAAGGATAATTGAGATTCTATAGAGATAGTATAAGTGAATACAAACATGATCAAACTATACAATACTGTAACAGGTCCTTTGAGAGCTCAATAAAGTTGAGATTTGTCATATTGGAGCAAGAGGGTTATTGAAGGAGTATGCATGTGGGGTGGAACATTCAAGTGAGAGTTACAGAACCTATACCACCCTTAGAAACTGTGGAAAAAACATTTTGTTTGAGAATTTATTAAGGACTTCTAGAAGGCATGTCACACTATCTTGTGGAGGCAGAGCATGGTGTAGTATTGCTTGTTTGAAGTCTAATAAAACCAAGGCCATTTAGAATAGGAAAAGGGATTATCTGGATGATTCTTGTCAATATATAACTTGTTGAAGTTGTTGAGAATCCTAGGATCCTTCACCAGTTTGAAATAAAGTTGCACAGTCTTAGTCCACTAGCAGATATGGAGTTGTAGGGGACCAACAAGGTTGTTCATGAGGTATATTGTCTTCTAGTAGTTTATTAATGTTGGCACAGTTGATATGAAGCTTGCAAGATCATTGGAGGTAACAATTTGGTGAAAAAAACATTAGTTTTTCCCTCCCATGCCCATACTGTGAAGAAAAACCCTGAACTAGGGTTTACTGGACAAAAGTTTCATTTTCTCGAAGGCTAACCAATGAATTCTCGTGAAAACTAGAAGAAATATTTGTGAAGTGTTCACCTAAGTGTTGGAGAAGAAAGAAGAGGAAAAGGATCCTCCATCCTTGAATGTTTCATGACAATATTGTGAATCAGGTATGCACATTACAAGAAAGACTTAAGGTTTAGTAGGAAGACAATACTAGAAGTTGCTAATGGAGGTGTTATGAGCCAAGATGTAAAATTAAGGACTCTTCCTACTCACATGCTTGAATTTTGGTGATTTGAAGGTGTGCTTAGTGTAGTAGTAATACAATCTAGGAAGGTTAAATGATACTAAGGGAGATAGGTTGTAGAGTAAACTTGTGGGAAGCAGGAGTCTGTGCAGCCAAGAATTAAGGAAATCTTAACAAGACACGTGAAGGGGGGATAAGGATAAGGATATTCCTTTGATGGGGTATGAAAAAGAGGTATAGGTTGAAATTATTTGAACTTAGTGAGCACTTGGAAGAACATAAGTAGCATTTTAGGGGAAAGATACCTTAATCCTCAGTGAGAATTATATGGAGAAGATGAAACAAGGAACGTTGTCTTGAAGGGGACAATTGGAATAAGTAGGAAGATAGGGGTACAAAACTATATTGCAGGACCAAGTAGTAGTATAGTGGAGACCTTGCCAATCAAAGGAAAATCAGGGCAGTTTTTTAGTAAGGTAAGAACACTTGAATTCCCTAGGTTGATAACTATTTCAAATGATGTCCTAGTTTAGCATTGAGATAACTAAACAAAGATAATCTAACAACAACAAAGAAAACAAGATAGAAATACCTAGTAATGAATGCCAAGGTTGATAAATGAGATGTTTAAGATGCTCTCAAGGAAGAGATGAAGTTGTTTGAAACTAAGAAGTGCACTAAGTGAAGAATAAAAGCTTTTGCTCTGCATCATTATCTAAAAGAAACTAAAGTGGAAAGAGAATTGTGTAATAGAAAATTTTTACATTGGAATGTAAAAGTAGAAACTGGTAAACTGGCAAGAGATCATTTATTTTTAATCATGAATAAGAACTTCTTTACATTAAAAGAGAAAATTTTAATGAAAAAAGGCTCCATTCCTAACATTTTATTATAATCATGCACTTATTTCCATTTTCAAATTACAAATTTATGATATTTATATAAAATTTATAGCTTCTTCAATCGAGGAGGAAATTATTAGATTTATATTATCCTACAACTCTATCCACTTTATTAGTTTTTACTTTTAGATCCCAATGTAAGAATGTTTCTATCAAATGAAAACATATAGATTTGACACCTTAAAAAGGCAAAAAAGTAGTGAATTGAAAACATTTAAGGGCTTTAAATGTTACATGGAATATGTTTAATGCAAAATCCACTACAAACCTCTCACATTCCATCACCAATAATTGTGAATAAAATGTAGTAACACGTCATTTCAATATTTTTCTTTACCTGTACTCCTTTGCACCAACCTTCATTTCATTTTTATATAATGTTATTTCATTATGGAGGTGTTGTTGGTTCTTTTGAGTTGCATGATTTAAATAGAATGTTATAAATGATGTTTTTAATATCAAGGATGAAACTCATAAGTGTGAAGTGACTTCCTTATCATGTAATCTTTATTTTCACACCATCAGAATGTTTAGATTTTTGGTTTTGCACTTGACAGTTCTTTATTTTTGTTAAGTATTTTTTGGAATAGAATTTGAAGTGAACATTATTACATGGCTTTCTTGTGAGATTATACATTGCATAAAATTTAAAGTGTGCACATTCTACTAAGAATGAATTGATTAAAGACCCATATACTATATTTCTTTGTTGGGTTATTATAGTTTTTAGTTTTCAAGAGTATTGGGGCATATTTTGGTTGCATGATTGTAATAGAAATTTTAAAACGAGGTTTGTTATCTCAAATATAAAATCTATAATTGTTTTATGTTGCCACTATCGTCAACTGCCACCTTCATTCACTAATAGTTTTGAAGAGACCTCCTTAACATACCATTTCAGTATTGCTTTACCTCCTCCTTTACACCAACTTTATTTTCATTCCTATATGATTTTGGTTTGTTATATAGGTGTTTTTGGTTGTTTTGAGTTTCTGGATTGAAATAAAAATGTAAAAACAAAGGTCTTTATCTCAAAGATAAAACCCACAATTGTAAAGCAAATGGATTGTCCTTCCATTGCAAGATTTCATTATGAAGGTGTTGTTGGTTCTTTTGAGTTGCATGATTGAAATAGAATGTTATAAATGATGCTTGTTATATCAAGGATGAAACTCATAAGTGTGAAGCAACTACCTTGTCATGTCCTCTTTATTTTCACACCATCACAATGTTTAGATTTTTTTTTTATACCTAACAATTCTTTATTTGTGTTAACTATTTTTCTAGCATATAATTTCAAGTGAACATTTTTGCATGGATTTCTTGTGACATTATACATTGCATTAAATTTGAAGTGTGCATACTCTGCTAATCATGAAAAAATTAAATACCCATATACCATATTTCTATGTTGGATTATTGCAAGTTTTTAGTTTTTAGGAATAGTGAGGCATATTTGAGTTGCATGATTGAAATGAGGTTTATTATCTCACAGATAAAATCCATAATTGTTTTATGATGTCACTATCTTCAACCACCCATCTTCCTTCACTAATAATTTTGAAGAGACTCATTAACACACCATTTTAGTATTACTTTACCTTCTCCTTTACACCAACTTTCTTTTTATTCTTATATGATGTTGGTTCATTCTAGGGTTGTTGTTAGCTGTTTTGAGTTGCATGATTAAAATAAAAATGTTAGAAACAAGGTCTTTTATCTCATAGATAAAACCCACAATTTTAAAGTGAATTCATTGTCCTTCCATTTCAGTATTTCTCTCCTTTCTTCTTTGCACCCACTTTGTTTTCAATATGGATCTACTGGTTCACAAAAATTACATTATTTTAATATGTTATATTAACTCAAATCTTGAAACTCTTTCCACTTAACTAGTTTTTGCTTATAGATCTTGATGAAATGATGTTTTTCACATGTTCTAATTGATGAGTATTGGTTATTTTACATAGCTATGAATCTATACATTGCATAAAAGATGAAGTGAAATTTCTTGTATATCTTTCGTGTGATCTTATACATTTTATAAACTTTTAAGTTTGCACATTCTACTAAGTATGAATGATTTAAATACCAAATTATCATTTTTCTAGTTGTAGGATGGGGAACGAGAAGAGGAAGACATGGTTTTTAGAGAAGGCACCATACAAAAATGAATAATAGATGTGTCAAGTTAGATTGCATTGATAATGAAGTAGGTTTTAAAAGGAAAAAAATACCATTGCAACAAAAATCAACCAAATGTTGAAGTCAAACGAAATATTGTTTCCATAAAATGGTTATAAATAATATATGATGGATAAAATTTGATTTGAAGAGTGTTATTAAAGATGTCGAATATAATTGGTACCCTATCAAAACTACAATATATAAGTGGTTGATTTAACCTAAATGATTAAATTTAAAGGGGATAGTAACTGATAGTATATTATCTTAATCAACTAGTTTCAAAAGCCAATTATAGCAATATTAGGATAACACATGAACATAGATAAATAGCAATAAAAGTGAGAAAAATTACTAGTAATGAAAGGGAGAGGAATACTTGGCTAATATTATATACTTTTTGTTGATCTGAGATGACTTTATGACTGGAAAGGGCTAGAAATGGTCTGACAAGGCTTCATCTCTTAAACTATGTCTTGTAAAGTTTCTCAAACCAAGGCATATCACACAACCCAAACCATATGGTTATTATGGACCTTCTTATATGCCCCTTTCCCTCTATACTTCCAAATCCTACAATTTTTTGGGTATGTGCATTGTTTCTTGATATGCTCATATCTACAATTTGTACCTTTGACATTATGTGATGCTCATTTTGTATTTGATTGAATCTTTAAAACCTTAGATTGTGAGGGAGGTCTTGCAAAACAAACACTAGTTGGGTTGTGGGAACCCCCATGCATCGTTGATGTCACCACTACTCTAAATAGGGCTCAAATCACACATTGTTTGTCGTTTAACATGTGATATCTATAATGTATGCAACCAAATTGATAACCATGACTTTGTGACAATGCAATTATACTTGAACCTTTTCTATAGCTTGAATTTGATAATGTTCATTTTTTGCTTGCATATCTGATTGGATGAATGCCCTAGAATGAGTATGAAAATTATATGGTGGGTAAGTGCACCAAGTTGGGGGCCAAAAAGTGGACAAAAACCCAAAAATGGATGAAACACAATCACGTTTTCTAATAATGTGATCTCGTTATGTTTTGCTAGGCTCCACAATTCAAAAAAATGTGCACCTAAAACGTGTATGTTATCACATTACACGTTTTGCTCTATATGAAGTTTTTAAGGGCTTGAAGGAGTCATATTTACTATAGAACAAAACACATTACATGTTTTAATCTATATGAAAGAAATTTGTAAGGGCTTAAAGGAGCCATATTTACTAAAAGAAATATAATGTTAGGGTCACTCTGCACCTGATGGAAGTGGTCCCATAGCTCTGGAAGTTATAATCTAGAAGATAGTTTTTCAAAATCTAATCTAGTCAGTACTTATTCATTTTCAGGATTTCAGCAATGACCTAAAACTTTCAGGCCATATATATTGTAGTCGGTCTTTGTTTTGGTGAAAACATATAGTCATTTTGTAGGTTTTTTGACCTTCCGGATTAGATTTTGGCACTGACCACTACTTGAATTTATACCAATTTTAAAATTTGGTCCATAATTCACTTTAGTGACCACGAATCAACTCTATGATGCTTGTCTACTTCTTACTAAAATGAGATCCTCACTTTCTAGATAGAGGATTGTTCCCTGAATGGGATTCTTGTCCTATGGAAAAAATGAGGTGATTGTAATGTGCCTCCTCCTTAAGGTGTGATCACACTACTAGGTGTCGAATGAGTTTTTACAAATAGTACCAAGTGAATTGCATCAAGTGAACTCAGATGATTGCTCATTCTTAGAAACATGGTGCTCCATATAAAGATCATCCCTTCACCTTTCCTGGCTCTAAAATCATCCTTTCATGGAATCAAATTCAATATTCTCATATGTTTTTTACTCATATGTATCTCATGGAGATAGATGATGCCTTAATACTTCACACATGATGGTCCTGGATACCTCGGTTGCATGACTAGCTCATTTTAGCTTGTTCTTTAGAGAGATTTGGGTACAATGACACGGTCAGGATATGATGATCATCAAGTCACTCCTTGAGCTCCACATTTCACCTTTGAATATGATTAATCCTTCACAATTCAATTTATTTACCAAGATGAAACCTGGGTGTAAGCATGTTTATGGTACATGGACACTTTTTTTTCTCAAGTTGTTCCTCATGGAAATGGGTTTCCACCTCCGGATAGGGGATGAATCCTTGAATTAAATTTGAGTATGAGTTACATGTTCTTGACCTCCATACTTCATTGAAACACTAAAAATCACATTTTACATCAATGAAACTATTCTAAAAATCTAATTCTTCATGTACAACTCAAAATTTAGGTCCTATTTCATTTTAAACTTAGAGGGGCAGCTGAAGAGTTTTGCAGTACCTAAAGAAATATTTAATCCTTGAATGAATGTTGATTATTCCACCTTATATATTATTCTAATATCCTTCCAATTCCTATTTTGTTTCATCCTAAGTCTTTCCAGAACTCCTGGAATCATCCAGAGAAGTCAACTTTTACCATTTAGCTTTCATTCCCTACACTTGAAAACCCAGTCTTAAAAAGATTGCTCCTGAATGAGATTTTATTTCCTAAAATTTCCTAAATTTACTTAAACATCTTAAATTATCTCTGAAATCACCCTCAAATGCTTTATATTTTCTCTAAAAACTTCTTAAGGGTGTTCAATTAGCTACAGAATGGCCAAAAATGGCCTTTTTAGGCCTTTGAAGGAAGTAGTCTCTCATAAAAACTAAATGAGTTGATCGATCACCTCAAACACTATTCCCTACACACTGAAACACATTGAATGATATTATTAGGAATTTCCTTTGGGTCAGGGTTTATGATTTATGGTTTAGGGTTTAGGGCTCAAGGTTTAGGGTTTAGGGTTTAGTGTTTAGGGCTCATGGTTCAGGTTTCAGGGTTTAGGGTTTAGGGTTTAGGGTTTAGGGTTCATAGTTTAGGTTTTATGGTTTAGGGTTTATTTTAGAGTTTAGGATTTATGGCTCAGGGTTAAGGCTTGAGGGTTTAAGAATTAGGGTTTAGGTTTAGGGCTTTAGGGTTAGGGTTTAGGTTTCATAGTTTAGGGTTTAATGTTTAGTGATTTTAGGATTTATAAGGTTTAAGGTTTAGGTTTTAGGGATTCAATGTTTAAGGTTTAGGGTTTAGGTTTTAGGTCTTGAAATTATTTAGGGTTTGGTTTTAGATTTTAGGGTTTAGGGTTTAGGGTTTAGGGTTTAGAGCTTTAGGGTTCAGGTTTTAGGGCTTTAGGGTTTAGGGTTTAGGATTTAGTGTTTAGGGTTTAGGGTTTACAGTTTAGGGCTCATAGGTTTAGGGTTTAAGGTTTATGGTTCATGGTTTATGGTTTAAGGTTTAGGGTTTAGGGTATAGGTTTAGGGTTCAAGGTTCAAGGTTTTAATGGTTTAGGATTTAGGGTTTAGGGTTTAGGTTTAGGGTTTATGGTTAGGGTTTAGGGCTTAGGGTTTAGGGTTTATGGTTTAAGGTTTAGGGTTGATGCTTTAGATTTAGTGTTTAGGGTTTAAGGTTTAGGGTTTAATTTAGGGATCATTTAGGGTTTAGGATTTAGGTTTAGGGCTTGACAGTTTAGGGTTTAGGGTTTAGGACTTAGGATTGTACATGGTTTAGGGTTTAGGGTTTAGGGCTTAAGAATCAGGGTGTGGGGTTCAAGGCTTAGGGTTTAGGGGGTTTAAGGCTTAGGGTTTAGGGTTCATGGTTTAGGGTTTATTATTTTTGTTTAGGGTTTAGGGTTTATAGTTTAGGGTTTAGGGCTTATGGGTTAAGGGTTGAGGGTTTAAGGTTTAGGTCACAGAGTTTAGGGTTTAGGATTTAGTGTTTAGGGCTCAGGGTTAAGGGTTTTAAGGTTTAGATTTATGGTTTAGGGTTTAGGGTTTAGGGCTCAGGGATTAAGTTTTAGGGTTTAGGGCTTAGGAATTAGGGTTTAGGGTTTAGGGTTTAGGTTTAGGTTTTAGGGTTAGGGTTTAGGGTTTAGGTTTAGTGGGGTTCAGGGTTTAGGGTTTATGGTTTAGTTTTTAGTTTCAGTTTAGGGTTTAGGCTTCATGGTTGAGGATTTAGGGTTTAGGATTTAGTTTTTCAGGTTTAGGGTTTAGTGATTTAGGGCTCAGGGTTCACTGGTTTAGGGTTTAGGGTTTAGGGTTTAGGCTTTAGGACTTAGGGTTTAGGGTTTAGGGTTTAGCATTTAGGGTTTAGGGTTCGTGGGTTTAGGGTTTAGGGTTTAGGATTTAGTGTTTAGGGTTTAGGTTTCATGGGTATCGTTTAGGTATTAGGTTTTATGGTTTAGGGTTTAGGGATCAGGCTTAAGGGTTTAGGGTTTTAAGGTTTAGGGTTTTAGGGTTTAGGGTTCAAGTTTAGGGCTCAGATGTTTAGGGTTTAGAATTCAAGAATTATTGTTTAGGGTTTAGGACTTAGGGTTTATGGTTTAAGAATTCATTAGTTAGTAGATTTAGGGTTTAGGGTATTAGGGTTTATGGTTTAGGATTTAGGGTTTGTTTACAAAGGTTTAGGGTTTAGGGTTCAATGTTTGGGGTTACCAGGGTTTAGGGTTTAAGGTTTAAGATTTAGGGTTTAGGGTTCTAGGGTTTAGAATTTAGGGATCATGGTTTACAATGGTTTAGGGATTTAGGGATTTTAAGTAGTTTAGGGTTAGGGCTTAGGGCTCAGATTTTAGGGCTTAAGGCTCAAGGTTTAGGGGTTAGGGCTCACCCCTAGGTAAGGGCTGGATCTTTAAACCCTGTTTAGGGTTTAGGGATTACAGGTTTAGGGTTTAGGGCTTATTATTTAGGGTTTAGGGTCATGGTTTAACACTTTTAGGGTTTAGGGATCATGGTTCAGGGTTTAGGGTTTAGGGTTAAGGGATCATGGTTTAGGGCCTATGGGTTTAGGGTTTTAGGGTTTTTGATTGTAGAATTTAAATGCTAAAAGCTTTAGGCTGAATGCTAAAATCCTAAAAATTACCTATGTACTAACCAGATTATACTATAAAAACTATCTTCTAAACCGCTGATAGATGGAGCTATGAGACTGTGTTCTATAAGGTGCAGAGTGACCCTAACATCTTATATTTACTAAAATAAATTTAAATTATAAGAAATAATAAAATATAAATAATAATAAATAAAATGTTTATACTTTGTAAATACATGTCAAAACATTATATGCTTATATGTGTAACATGTACATAATGGAACGTATGCATTTTGCATTTTTACTTTTTCCAAGCCATGCCTCAAGGCTTGGGATCTGGTTTGGATCCCCAAGCTTGAGGCATGGACCTACACAAACACAACAAACAATGGGTTTTTTGTAGGAAAATGCAAAAATCTAACTTCCGCCATGATAAATCAACATAAAATGATTGATTCGTTTTAAAAAAATTATACCACGATGTAGAGTAGAGTTTCTTCTTTGTATAAATATAATTTTTCAATTTTTCTCACAAATATAAGGTTTCCATATTATTTATTTTCTAACTATGATTTTTTTTGTAACTATTTTTTGAAGTTTAAACATGTCTATCTTTTATCGTGTATCTTTTTTTTGACTCATCAAAATTGAATAAAAAATTTAGGCACAAACTAGGCCTAATTCTATACATATTTTTAAAAAAAAACTAATTTTCGATATTTTTTGAGGTAGTTAGGGGGGGCACGGTCGAAGCTCTGTTATTTTTCAAAAATTAAAATTTATGTACTAGAAAAATCATAAAAAAATAAATACTCACTAAAAAAATCTAAAAAATTCTAGACACAAACTAGATGCTTCTAGCTATCTTTCTACCAAAGGGTTTTAAAAAATACTAAACGGTGCTCAAAAAATGGTGGGGGGCACCAAATTCACTCTATTATGTTTTTTAACAAAAACAAGAGCACCTTTTGGTATTTTAGTTATTTTACCCACTTAAACGTATTTGTTTTCAATAAAATTTAGTAGCTTAGAAACTAGACTCAAAATGTTCTGATTCATGTTTATACAACTTCCAATTTTGAGTGTAAATATTTCAAAAAACTCGTACAAGTTGATGTCTTTGATTTTTCAGAAAAATGTGTCCACTTAATACCCCCTTTTGGCCCCCCAGCTTGGTGCACTTACCCTGGTAGATCAAGGGAGTCTTGGAGTAGTTTTTATTGTGATGACTCTTAGTATTTACTCATTGGAGTGTTAGGTGCCAAGTAGATATAATGTCCCTCTCTAATGAGAGATGGATAAATTTCTTATATATGTGTTATGGATCTGGAAAACTCGGATAAAGAGAACTAAAATTGTACCAAAAAAGATCAAATTAAGAAAATTACCATTGGAGGGAAAGGGACTAAAGCATCTAGGTTAGCCCATAGCATATGGACATTGTGGCCCTTTATGGGCACTATGGTCCCAAATACATGTGCAAGCGATTTAAAAATTGGGATTATAATATGTGATGGTATAACTTTGTTTGATGAATTAATATGACTGCAATGTAAACAAATAGGTTGTGTGTGTAAGCAAGAATGAGTGAGATATAGCTAGGGATAACATAATTGACCAATTTGAGAAAATATGGGATAGTGTAAAAGTTTTTTACAACTCGTGTTGTTGCAACACATGAATTACCAAAATGAGCGTCTACATTTGTGCCTCCTTTAAGTAGGGAATTGAAAATTGTGTACTTAAAGGAAAATTCACATGAGTGTGTAGGACACACTTTATCTTCACTCGGAGAACCTTGTGCATGTTATAGGACTTTGTCTTTGTTTTGGTTGTGCTTGTTTTTACCAAGATGAGTACTTAGAGAGACAATTATAGTCAATGTCCATAGTATAGGGAATAAAAATTTACCTTAAATTTTTTTAACTTAGTGTGAAAATAACATTACATAATTAGAAAACAAAAACAAAGGTAAATGTACACCTGATTATTTTTATGAGAGAAGGAGAGAGAGTACTCCCACTACCATTGTCATGGATATTTTATTATGCTTTGTGTAAGATCTAGTTGGAAGGACTTGGGGATGAACAGTCCCCAAGGGGAATGTGCCCAAGGGAGAATAAAAAGAAGTGAAAATACACCTTGCATGGAGAAGATAATTGTATAGGGAGCATTCAAGTTACTCTACACCCCTTCATAAAAAATTAGAAATGGGAATTTAAGACTACAAGAATAAAAATTGTCTTGACACTTCCTAAGACCCATGGATAAGTGCCACTATAGATGAACATGAACCCAATCAATTTACAAATGATGACACAATGTATTGGGGCAATGTTATCTTGTACATACCATTAATGCCACCATAATATGAATTGTACCATGCAATCTATGATTGAAACTGAGTAAAAATATTGTAATTATAACTAAGAAATGGTGTCAGTTAGAGAAACTATGAGTTTACATCCATGATGGAAGCGTATTGATGGGCCATAACATTCACATGTTATGGTCTTTCCTATACATTTTGGTCATGTACAGATGAAAATTGACACGCAACCTTCACGTGCACTTGACTCCCTGAGGTCGTGTCGAGGTAACCGATGTGGAAATAATGGATGGCTAAATGGTAGTAGAATGTGGAAGTCGATGAACGTGTGTGAATAAGTTGTCAAGGAAATGCAACGCCTCTAACTTGTAATAGTGGGATCTGCTCGTCAAGTGTAATGAGAGCCTCTCTAACCTAGGCGGATTGGATGGGGAAATCAGAAAGGATGGAAACATGGAGGATCCAGTCAATATTGAGCTCTGGGGATATCATGTCTATCGGTTGTGGAATTCATGGGAAACTAAAGGGGGCCTCGTAAATATGTCCAAACAAGATCATGGAACAAATAAGAGTGAGAGGTGTGGTATTTTTTAGCTCTATGGATGGTAAGCAGGTTCTATCCAAAATGATAGGGCTCAATGAGCTTCTTTGTTTAGGATGTTTAATTACCTAATGATGTCAGGTGGTAATAGTGAGGATCTAAAGACCAATGCTCTTAATCCAAGGTCTACATCTGATTAGCTCTTGGTCCCGTTCGGTTAGGGGACCGTAGGTTCACAACCGTAAAGGCTCTCTGGTTTTGGTCCCTGTATGGTCATGTGGTATGATCTAGAATCTAACACCAAGGGAGTTCAAGTAATCTACACACAAGGGTGGTCCAGTAATCATAAGCCTTGTCATCTTCTATGTTAAAAACTTGGAGTTGTTCAATCTTCTGTGAGTATCGTACTGAGGATATAACAACTTATGTGTGTAGTCCTATGTCTATGTTTATGAATAAATATCCTCAACTTGGTTTCGTAACTATGGGGTCAATTGCATAAGTTTGTTCTTGGTTTTATTTGTAGATGGTCATGTAAACACTTAATGCTTTCAAGGCAATATGGAATTCAATTGTCTTGACCAATATTCATAACCTTTATCATCTTCAACGTTTAATGTGTCAAGTTGTTGATTGATTATTTTTATATCTCTAGTTGTTTTGACAATGTTGAACCTAAAGCCTTGATCGATATCTGCTAAAGGCACCGCTAGATTTGGTTGAGGTACGATTGGATCGAATATGTAATCTCTAGGTTCTCTAGGCCCCGTAATTTTCATGCAAGATATAGTTAAATTACTCTAATAAAGAAAACTAAGCAAGTAAAGAAAATCTACACTGTGTTTTTTGGTATTTTCAATATATGAAGGAAAAAATCAATAAAAACAGCTAATCTAATGAAATTAAACGTTTTTATTCTTTTCTGATATTCTAAACAAAGCTTCTAATCTAATAAATTAATCTAATATAAAAAATTAACCGGATGTAGCTAATTTCTTGTGCAGTTGTGTTAATCTAAACCTAAAGCAAATAATTAACTGAATACTTCCTAATCAAAACCCTTAATCCTACCTCAAAGGTAGAGAATAAATCAACACTTTAAAGAAGTTATTATTCCATACAACTTCCCTAGAAATATTGAAGAGAAAACTTTCTAATATGATTTGATCTATTATGATTGTTTGATAATTGAAACAACAAAACAATTTCTCTACTCTATTTGATATGAATTTGAACGAATACAATTCATATTTGACAATTAAATCAATGAAGAAAATAAACAACACCTCCAACCTTGATATATAAGAACAATGGTAAATCTAGTTGTGTGAATATTCATCCCCTTAGTTTATCCTTTTGATTTCTATGTCCATGTGAGTCCAATGGGTGGGAATGCAGTGACAACGGAAGAGGAAAAGTGTAGGAGTAACAGCAGCTTGAATTGGCAGACTGGGAAACAATACATGTGGAAGAATGCAAGCACAATTGAACTGAGATTGGCTTTGGCAATTTCTAGCAAGAAAGGTAAAAACTTTGCAATAACAAGAATAATCAAAATTTCTATGACCATTTGCTTGAATACAAGCATTATATTTATAGGAATTTGGTTGGGCAATGGTTGAAGCAACTTGGCAGCCAAAGGGTGACATAACAACAATGAAGGGGAGTTCAAACTATTAATAACCATCAATCACAAATTATAAGTAAAAAAAGAGCATGCCACAAGGAAGTTGGGCTTTGGAATCATCTAAAACGGGAAAGAAACACGTTTTAAAATGGGAGTTAAGTGAGAGAATCTCATGTCAAAACGCAAGTGAACTTTCTAGAAAATTCGCACAGGACCACCACCCAACGCAGAGCGGTGATTATAGGACCACCTCCTTTCCTGGGTGGCAATTACAAAACCGCCGCCCAGGTAAGGTGGCGGTTTCATCTCTAAAGGCCAAAAACAAAGGAAAAAGTAGCGGGAAGCTCGAATAAAGCATTCAAAGGCTAAGTAAGGACATACGAGGCTAAAAATATGAACTGTAAGTGGGTTTAGGATCTCAAACACCTTCTGAAAAGACATGAATCATCATTGGGGACCTTTTTGTAACCGTTTCTGACAATTTAGCACGTGTAAAATTGGGTGCATACATATTGCCTCCCCTCGGAGAAGCATTTTAGCCATGAAGAGGTGTAAAACGTAGAGTCTGAGTATGGCATTCCCAAAAAGGGGAGTTTAGAAGCTATACCTGACATGCCCATGTGTCGAAATGTTGTCGTCCAAGATCCCACCACCTGCAAGGAAAAAATAAAGCTCAAGTGCAGATAGATAAAATATCAAAAAAATAAAAACTAAATTAAAATGACAAGAGGACTTACCATTTGTGTGGGGGTAGGAATATACAAGCACCAACGCTCCAGCCCTGTGGTCACACACATTCAAAACTGAGTTAAAAAGAAACATATATATATATATATATATCAAAACAACTCATTTTCCAAATTATTTGTGCATATCCGATTGGTGATTTTTGAGCTCTGGGCCCACAATGACCATTTCTGACGAGAGTGTAGTCAAAACGACCAATGTGAGATCATAGTCAAAACGACCGATGTGAGATCGTGATCCGAGAAACCCAACCCACGTAGAAAAAGGTTAGTTTTTCTCAACTTTTCATTTTAAAACCTAAATTGTAAAACAGTGGAAAATCTTTGTCTAAGGGGGATTATTTTTGAAATTTCTTGTCTGGAAATGATCCTTAGGGGGGTGCACATGGGGTAGTCTTTCATTTTTAGTTAAAACGGTCTTTTTTTTGCATTTTTTTAGAGTTTTTAGGAGCTTAAAGGACGGCCCGTCTATTTTTGACCAGATCGTCACCCTGCGTAGAAGTGGCAGTAATAGAATCGCCACCCTGCACAGGGCGGTGGTTTTTTTCATTTTTTAGACAGCGAGATAATTTAGCATACTTAGACTAATATTTTGGAATTGTGTTTTGTTTTGCTATGTTTTTTACGAGCTTGTTTATGTTACTAAACTCAATCTTTTTTTATTTTATGGATGTAGCTGGAGGAATATGTCCGCTAGAGCAGAGAGAGATTGTGAGTAGTTATTGGAAATACTCGACCAATTGGCACAGGTCGAGATAGACATACTGCACTAGGTAGGGATTTAGAGGATTGCATATGTGTCTCACATCGCACCTCCCAGTCACATTTTGTGTGACTTATTCTCTTATTGGGACTAGATCGGAACACTTTCCAGTTTCCAGAGGTTACGGGAGAGAGGAAAATCACTCTGGAGGATGTATACATGATACTTTGTGTCTCGATACTTATTTGACGCTTGACACTTGAGAAGACATGTTCCACAGATAGGGCCAAACTTTGGGCCACATACTTAGGAGATGATGGGGTGTCACATTGCACCAAGCAAGGTATAAGACTTATATATGTCCCTCTCACTCCTATCCCTACACTTTGTAAGGCCATTATAGGTATCTTGGCCTCGCGGTTGGTTAGGGATAAGGGGGGGAAGTTACTATACTGTTAGGCCCCCATAGTGATGTAGATTGAGTAAATGGGGAGAGAGACTATATTTTGACATAAATCCAATTTAGAGCCTACGAATCAACTTTGCTTATAGTTTACTATATAACCTAGAATGTGATTTCTTACAAGTTTATCTAGACTTAGATCTGAAGATGGCCTCTTGATTGACATGATCTATTTTTAATGTTTTTGACTCTCTTTTGGAACGTGCACATCTAATTCATTCTTCTTGGGATATTAACATTTTCAAAGCACTTTTATTGCATGTAATTTCTTAAATTATTAACTTATATAAATAGACCCCCTAATCCTTGCCCCATGCTACCAATTTGAAGCATGGGCTCACCACTAAGGACAAGGCATAGGTGAGTAAGGGTGCTTCCCTCCTTTCCAAACCTCCCATTACTTGTAAGAAGCACAGGCTCAACACTGAAGGTTGGTGGAGCAAAGAAGTGTGTAAAATAAAAATTTTGATTTAAATTTTGACTTGAGATATGTACCTTTTGTTCATTTTTACTTTAGATTTTAATTGTTCTATTGGGAAGGGAATCTTTCCCCTAGCCTCAACCCCACGCAACTAGTAAGATGTGAGGGCTCAACACCAAAGGTTGAGATAGGCAAACAAGTGTCCCAGGTAAAAATGTTTAGAATATTTTTGTACCAAACATATTTTTCTAAAGAAAGATATGGCATCACAAGCTTCTAGAACTGACCATGGGAAAGCACAACTATGCTAGAAGAAAGCTATAGGCAGAACCAAGTATGCAGGTCTTGGTAGGATTAGTGTTAAAATATTGTCTTGTCTTGTGGAACTGATGAAGTGATAAGAAATGTTGATGATAATATTATGATTATTTTGAAGAGATACGATTTGAGTAATTGCCAATGTTTTGTAGAAGTTTTTGAGAGTTTCTTGAAAATAAGTTCCCTTGATTACAAATTTTACAGAATGAGCTAACAATGGAAATGCAATGAGAATGCAGTAATATACATATGGAAATGTTGGTGAATCATGTGTAATATCTTTTTAGATGAAGAGAGTTGATGGATTCACCAAATTCCTCACCTTCTAGTGTACATAGGTGATATGCCCCATTCTTGTAGTCCTCTATGACTCGATATGGACCCAACCACTTGGGCCTGAACTTCCTTCCTTCACCAGTATTTTTTTCTATTAGGTTGTCAAGTCTTAATACTAGATCTCCGTCACATATTTCATGCTCGTAGACTTTCTTATTATACTATCGAGCCATTCGGTCAGCGTAAATGTCTATGTCATTGTTCAACATTGAGCCTAGCTTCGTTGAGACTTTCTAATTGAGAGAGTCATGCATCTCTCAATAGCCTTCTTCTCCCATGGAATTCCTTGTAGTGAGATACAAGACTAGGTATTTCAACTTCAAGTGGTAAAACCACTTCTACACTAAATACCAAAGAAAAAAGGGGTTGCCCTCGTTGGCATTCTTACCAATGTTTGATAGGCCCACAAGGTCAGAAAGAGCTTTAAGTGCTAATCTTGTTTATTCTCCTTGACTATTTTAAGGAGAATGGACTTTAATGTCTTGTTTGTAGCCTCATCTTGTCCATTGGCCTGAGGATAATAGAGAGAATCCATATGGTGATTTATTTTGAACTTTTCACATAGTTCATGCACTTCCTCCCTTTTTGAAAGACATGCCATTATCAGAAATAATGACTTGTGGGACCCCGTACCTACAGATAATTTAGTTTAGAATGAATTTGTCAATTACGCATCCTGGTATGGTGGTAAGAGGCATGGCCTCTACCCACTTTGTGAAGTATTTTGTGGCCGTGATTATGAAGTTATGGCTGTTTGTTGATGAGGGAGATAACTTCCCTATCAAATCTAGGCCCCACGTGGAAAAGGGCCATGGTGTTGCAATTGGTTGCAGAGCCTGTGCTAGTATGTGGATCTCATGAGAGAACTCTTGAACTTGTGGACATTTGTGCACATATTCTATCGTTCATGTTCTAACGTAGGAAAAAAATAGCCCATCTAATGTATCTTGTGAGTGGTGGCGTGACCTTCAAAGTGGCCTCCACACACTCCGCTATGGGATTCATAGAGAATATTTTAGATTCCTCTTCGTCAACACATCTAAGAAACATTATTTCAAAGGCTCTTGTGATAGAGCACTTGTTCTATGATCATGTACTTAGTAGCTATGATGTGTAGCCATCTTCTTTGTTGTGATGTCGCCCCTTCAGGGTATGCATGGTCCACAATGAAATTGAAAATATCAGTATACCATGGACATGTAGAAATGGGGGGTTTGATCTCGACATAATATATGCATTCATTAGGAAATCCATGTTAACTAAATCACCTCCATCTAATGGGTTGTCAGCCAACCAATCTGCAATGATTTTGCCTTTGACAAACTTTTGGTTAACAAATATCATCTCAAGCTCACCCATCAGAGTTATGAAATGTCCAAATTTCTTGGATAACAAACCCTATGTTAGAAATGTTCGTAAATGATTAGTCTTGAAAATAACCCTCATTTCTTGGTTAAGCATGTAGTGTCTTAACCGTTTCATTGTGAAAAATATAGCCGTAGGCATTCTTTCTCTGTCCTGCGTATAGCATGTCTCATAGTCGAGAAACATTCGAATGAATAAAGTAGACTACACGCTCTCATTTTTCTGTCATCCTCTTGAGCTAGCATGCAAGATAATGAGACATCTGTAGTTCATGAATAAAGAATAAGAGGCCGATGTGATTTAGGAGGCATGAGCATGGGAGGCGACAGTAGGAATCGTTTAACCGACTCAAATGCCTTGTGACACTCTTCTGTCCAAATATTACAACAATCCTTTTTCAATAAATTATTTATTGGATGAATGGCAAAGGTTAAATCAGGAATGAACCTTTAGATTGCACCAAGCTTTCTGAGAAAGGACCTTATGCAAGACTTGTCTAACGGTGGAATCATTTCTAGAACTGCTCATATTTTGGTTGGATCTACATCGATCCCTCATGAAGAGATGATGTATCCCAATAACTTCCCTCCCATCACACCAAACACACATTTTTTAGGATTTAGTGTAATGTCATATTTGATTAAACGAGAGAGGATAATGTGAAGCACCTTAGGGTGATTGCTACATTTCCTGGCTTTAGCCAGTAGGTTGTCTACATAGGATTCCACAATCTTATGAATGAGATCATGGAATATATAAGTCATGGCACATTGGTAAGTTGCACCTATGTTCTTAAGTACGAATGACATGACTGTGTAACAATAGGTTCCCCAAGGAGTGATAAATGTGGTTTTCATCTGATCTTCCTCAGGAGATCCTGATTTGGTTATACCCCAAAAATCCATCCATGAGGGATCAACAACTCATAGCCATCTATTGCGTCAATGATGACATCAATGGATGGGAGTGGAAATTTTCCTTGGGACACACCTTATTGATGTCCTGAAAGTCAATGCAGGTGTGTTTTTACCATTCTTCTTTAGCAATAGGGACGATATTGGAAACCCACATTGAGTAATCAACATGATTACTGAATCAACCTTGTAGGAGTTTCATTACTTCCTCTTTGACCATCAATGCCACTTTTGGCTTCATCGGTCTAGACTTCTGCTTGATACGGGTTTAGCGATCAGACTTGGTTACTAGGTTATGAACTACTACATGGGGAAAAATTCCTGTCATTTCTGTATAATTGAATGCAAAGGCTTTCGAATGCTCCTTAAGGATTTTCATGTGTATTTCTATTTCTTCAGGAGTTAGTGAGGAACCTAATTTATAAATTTTCAGATCTTCCTCCATCCCAATGTTGATATCAATCATTCCTTCGATCAAGGAGGCATTACCCTCTTCAAACTTAGGTAGGGCTGGAGGTAATTCTAACTCTCCTTCCTCTTCTACCTCAAAAATGTTAAGGCCTTCCGAGGAGGAAGGATCCATGGTGTGATCTCCAAAATAGGAGGATGAGTGAGGAACAAGAGAAAAACCTCTCTTATGGTGTTGGGATGTAAATCCATGTAGGGATTAAGATACCCTAAAATAGCTTCATCGTTTTCTGCATAGTCGAGGAGTTGGGCTCATTCTTGGCCTCAACATATGCCAAGATTGGGCTTGCTAGCACTTTGCGCTACTAAGGGTTCTGCATGAACCAAAACTGTGAAACTGTCTCCTTCTAACTCCTTACTCAAACAAAAGTGAGAAGCAAAGGTGGCTATGGAATCTACAAGAAGGTTTTTTTCTCGTGGAATGGCTTCAATTAAGATGAAGTCAAAACCTTTTTTTAGATTAAGCACCAGAGTTTTATAGAGTTATAGGTGTTCCACTCTAGTCTCATATACTTCTGAAACTTGATTGGAAACTAGTTGAGAATCACCCATTACTCTTATATTGAGAGCACCCATCCTTTTGGCTACTATGAGACAAAGAAGGAGAGCCTCATACTCAACACCATTGTTTCATGCATTTAAAATCTAGTTTAAAAGTGAAAGGAATGACCTTTTTCTGAAGAAGTAAGGATCACACCTACCCCAGTGCCAAAGGCACTTAGCTCTCGTTGAAGTGAAGAGCCCAATAATTACTTAGGAATATTGACATTGGATCATCCTTCGTGTCCTCTTCCTTTGCTTCTGAAACTTCCACCATGTAAAACCTCATCAGCTAGCAGAGAGTCGAGTCCTAGGGCATGTCCTATGCCCATGGAATCAAATGGAAGGAGAAATGGGTAAATAATTCTCCAACAACTCGACAATCTTTGTTGTGGTTTTTGTTGAGACTGTCTCTATGACAACAGTTTCATCCTTTACTGTAGGAACTCCCTCGATCAAGCCATGGTAGTTTTTAACTCCATTGTAGGAACTAGTTTTGTTTTGGGCATTGAACTCACTGGTTTGTTTAATTGGTTCACGGGGAGTTCAAACTCAGAATGTACTCCTGGTCTCTTCTTTAGATTGGCTAGGTGTATATCAAAGGGATTTGGGTCACCTTGTGCAACAAAGAACTTTCCCCAAGTGTAGGAATCTTACTTCCTGAAATAAAGTGGAAGGAATTGCCTTCATGCGTTGTATCCAAGGACGACCGAGGATCATATTATAGTTGGTTTCCTAGTCTATAATATAAAAATTTGTGAGGATTTTCTTGGGTCCCAAAGTGACCAGAAGGATTATAGTTCCGATTGATGTTTCCTTGAGGCTATCATAACCTCTTAGCGTGTTTCTTGTTGAAGAGCAATTAGTCTCTCCATATCCTAAATTCTGAATAAAAGAGAAGGGACAATGTTTACCTTCCCTGTTTTCAATCATAACACACTTTACATAGTTATTGTAGATCCAAACCTGTAAATATAGAGCCAGATCACCTCTATGTGTTATTTCAACATTTGTGGGAATCTTATGATGTCAAACATGAATCCAACATCTCTTTCAGGATGTCCAGGAGGATAGACATAAAAATCTATATGGTTTATCTACACCTCCAGAGGAGGGTGACATTGACTAAGTGTCCAAGACCCAATGCTTCTAACAAAGCAACTCTATGAGCAGGGGAGTTCTTCAACAAGTCCAAGAAGGAGATGTGAGAAAAGGTCTTTGTAAGGTCACTAATCAAGTCATAAGATCCTATGGATTTCCAAGCATTTCACATATATCATCTGCTATAGACGGGTAAATCAGAATAGGCTATGCAAAGAATAATCTTTAGTTCTAGTGGTAACATTTATCTGAGGCTCAATCTCTAGCTCTACAAGACCCACTATCTTAGTTTGTTGACGACCATCCAATGGAGGTGCCATAGATGGGTTTGATGAAGTCGAAGCTTCATGATCATTACTTCCTACCATGACACCCTTGTTTGATCCATTGGGGTCTAGCTTACCATTATTGGGATGTGTTGGGAGAGGATCATTGAAGATCCTAAGTGGCACATTTTGGGGGACACATGCCCCGTATAAGTGTTTTGAGTAGGCGTCATAGGATTTTCCAAAAACATATCAACAAAGAGCTATCTTTGGTCTTCGGGTAAGCATTGTAAAAAATTGTTACAATCCTAGCAGGTTCTAGACATCGTGCCCTCGGACCCTATGGAAACCACAATAAAGGTCGGGATCATAATCCTGAGGTCTTTGATTGGTACCTTGCTGTGGCCCAAAAAGTTTCTGTTATTGTTCAGCTACTGGTTATTGTAGTTGAAATTGGGAGGTCGTTGCCCTTGATTTAGAAATTGATTTGGGTATCTGTTAGGATATGTGGTTAGGGCCCTGAGCTTGGATTTTTTGTTGTTGTTGTGTTAATGATTGAAAGTCCACTGTGTTAATCATGGGAGTGAAATTGTTACTCCTTTGATTGTTACCATTATTGTTGTTGTTAGCATTATTTGTATTCGGGGTATTAACAACATTGGGTTTCTTCACTTGATCGGTAACACCATCGGTTGTAACACCATGGTTTTTGTTTAGGACCTTAGGTCCTTGGTTGTTATTCATGTTGTTAGAGAAATTGGAATTACCCTGATTAGGAGTGAATCAACCTCCCATTTGAGTTGTAGGTCTTGTGACCACTGTCTATTGCTGCTTGGTCTATTCGGAGAGCACCCTCTAACACCTCTTCATAAATCCTAAGTGGGAATTTATGGACCTCCTCCTTTGTTTCTCAGTTAAGATAATGAAGGAATAAGTCACACAGCTCCATTTGATCCATGTTAGGAGACTTGCTGAGGAGTAAAGAACTTGTCTCCATATTTGTATGAAATGTGTGGTGGACTCATTGTGCTCTTGTTTAATATGGAGGAATTCTTCTGATTCCCGTTCTCAAAAGTTTTTCATGTCAAAATATTTAATAAAATCTGACATGAGTTTCTTGAAAGAATGTATCAAAGCCTCTGGTATTCTGTAATACCAGTCAAGAGCAATACCTTCTAATGTATTAGGGAATATTTTTGCAACAACCACATCCCATGGGAGCAGCTCTCGAATGGAAGTTGTGTATGCCTTGATGTGCGTGTTAGGATCTCCTTCCCCTTTAAATTTAGGAAGGTTTGGTAGAGGTTTTAGGAGCATGACATTCCATATGGAGAAGTCAAGAGGATCCTTGAGATATTCTGAGTAAGTTCCTATTGCGTAAGACTCGGTCCATTGATGGCATTTGTTGGGGAGGTGGAGATAGAATCGGTTGTTGATACAGCAACATATACATTTGTTGGGGCATAAGGCATCCCTATGGCTGACCATATGGGTATGAGTACATGTCCCCCTGTGGTGATTTAGAATACATGTGTACGTAGGGAGGAACATTACCTTGATATGGACTCAGAGGCACAAAGCCAGGGAACGTTGCATTTCCAGTTGGTATGGTGTTTGAGAACATGCTTCCAGTTGGTACCTGTTGTGGATATCCATATGTAGCGTGGGGGGCATACCCAAGGTTCCCAACCCAGTTAGAAGATCCCAGGGGCTAGGAACACCTGTGTAAACTAGAGGACTTGGTGCAGTGGGTACTTGGCCATAGTTCTGAGGATAATGAGGAATCTTTCCTTACCTAGTATATGAAGTCTGAGTATTTTGAGAAAGTTCCAATTCCTTGACCTTGTCCACCAATGCCTGAGATGACTTCTCCCGTTGATGGTGTGGCATTTTTTTTGGCGTACGTTGTTGAACCTTTGTAGGTTGTTGAGGAATGTGATATCCTGCTATAAATTGTTCATTTGTTTTGCCACCCCTCATTAGCAATGTTTTCCACTGTAGGAGGGGTAGTGGTGTTATTTTGAAGTAAGACATCAACATGTCCTTGTGGCCTATCAAAAGGTTGATTCATGTTTAGGAAGCATTTATCGCTTCTAGCGTAACACATTAAGTACTCCTCGTCTAAATGTGGGAGTTGGTCAGACTGCATACTGATCGGTTGTTCTGAACAAGACCCAAGGAGATGAGCCTGTCTCTCTAGTAAAATTCATATTATTTGAGCTTGAGAGCTCAGGTTGTTGTGTTTGTGTAAGTTGGTTGATTTCCTCAATCCTTACTGAGGAGCCAACATTGGTCCCCTGAGGAGGAGGAGTTTGAGAGGCATGAAGATGGGTGGTCGAGTAGTTGTTCGCCCATGTAGATAGTGAGGGTGATTTTTGTTATCTACCCATCTGATAGTTGTATGCTTCAAGACCCAAAATGGGTCGGATGTATCCGTCATATCCTGACATATTCGGGGGGTATATAAATACTCCACAGAATAATGGAGAGAGGAAAATTGGATGAAGAAAGTGGAAATGAAAAGAGACTAGCTCTTCACGTCGGGTTCACCAATTTGTACAGATGAAAATTGACACACGTGACCTTCACCTACACTCGAATCCCTGAGGTCGTGCCGAGGAAGCCGATGTGGAAATAATGGATGGCTAAATGGTAGTGGAATGTGGAAGTAGATGAACGTGTGTGAATAGGTTTTCAAGGTAATGCAACGCCTCTAACTTGCAATAGTGGGATCTACTCATCAAGTGTAATGAAAGCCTCTCTAACCTGGGTGGATCAGATGGAGAAATCAGAAAGGATGGCAACGTGAAGGCTCCAATCAATATCGAGCTCTAGGGATATCTTGTCTATCGGTTGTGGAATTCATGGGAAACTAAAGGGGGCCTCGTAAATCTATCCAGACAAGGTCATGGAACAAGAAAAGAGTGAGAGGCATGATTCTGTTTAGCTCTATGGATGGTTAACAGGTTTTGTCCAAAATGAGAGGGCTCGATGAGCTTCTTTGTTTAGGATGTTTAACTACCTAATGATGTCAGGTGGTAATAATGAGGATCTAAAGACCAATGCTCTTAATCCAAGATCTACGTCTGATTGGCTCTCGGTCCCGTTTGGTTAGGGAACCATAGGGTCATAACCGTAAACTCTCTCTGGTTGTGGTCCCTGTATGGTCATGCAGTATGATCTAGAATCTAATCCCAAGGGCTTTTAGGTAATCTACGCACAGGGGGTGGTCTAGTAATCATAAGCCTTGTCAGCTTCTATGTTCAAAACTACAAGTTTTTCAATCTTCTGTGAGTACCGTATTGGGGATCTAACAACTTGTATGTGTAGTCTTATGTCTATGTCTGTGAATAAATCTCTTGAATTTGGTTTCCTAACTATGGGGTCAATTACATAAGTTTTTTCTTGGTTTTGTTCGTTGATGGTCATGTAAACACTTAATGCTTTCAAGGAAATCTATAATTTGATTGTCTTGACCAATATTCGTAGGCTTTATCATCTTCAATGTTTAATGCATCAAGTTGTCGATTGATTCTTTGTATATCTCTAGTTGTTTTGAAAATGTTAAACCTAAGGCCTTGATTGATATTTGCTAAAGGCACCACTAGATTTGGTTGAGGTACGATTGGATCAAATATGTAATCTCTGGGTTCTCTAGGCCCAGTAATTATCATGCAAGATATAATTAAATTACTCTAATAAAGAAAACTAAGAAGAAAAGGAAATCTACACTATGTTTTTGGTATTTTCAATATATGAAGGAACAAAGCAATAAAAACAACTAATCTAATGAAATTAAATGTTTTTGATTCTTTTATGATATTCTGAACAAAGCTTCTAATCTAACAAATGAATCTAATACAAATAATTAACCAGATGTAGCTAATTGTTTGTGCAATCGTGTTAATCTAAACCTAAAATAATTAATTAATTGAATCCTTCCTAATAAAAACCCTCAATCCTACCTCAAAGGCAGAGAATAAATCACCGCTTCAAAGAAGCTATTATTCCCTGCAACTTCCCTGGACAATATTGAAGAGCAAGATTTCTAATATGATCTGATCTATTATTATTGCTTGATAATTGAAACAAAAAACAAATTCTCTACTCTATTTTGATATGAATTTGAATGAATACGATTTGGATTTGACAATTAAATCAATGAAGCAAAAAAACAACACCTCCAACCTAGATATGCAAGAACAATGGAAAATATGGTTGTGTGAATATTCATCCCCTTAGTTTATCCTTTCAGATTTTTAAATGTCCACATGAGTCAAATGGGTGGGACTGTAGTGACAAGTAGAAGAAGAAAAGTGCAGGAGTAGCAACAACTTGAATTGGCATACTAGGAAACAATGCAAGTGGAATAATGTAAGCACAATTGAACTGAGATTGGCTTTGGCAATTTCCAGCAAGAAAGGCAAAAAATTTGCAATAACAAGAATACTCAAAATTTCTCTGGCCATTTGCTTGAATACAAGCATTGTATTTATAGGAATTTGGCTGGGCAATGGTTGAAGCCACTTAGCATAACAAAAGGGTGACATAACAAAAATGAAGGGGGAGTTAAAACTATTAATAACCATCAATCACAAATTAGAAGTAAAGAAAAGCATGCCACAAGGTAGTTGGGCTTTGGAATCATCTAAAACGAGAAAGAAACGTGTTCTAAAATGGGAGTTAAGTGAGAGAATCTTGTGTCAAAACGTGAGTGAACTTTATGAAAAATTCACATAGGACTGCCGCCCAATGCAGAGCAGGTGATTACAGGACCGCCACCCTGCTTGGGCGGCGGTTACAAAATCATCACCCAAGCAAGCGGGTGGTTTTGTCACTAAAGGCCAAAAACAAAGGAAAAAGCAACAAGAAGCTAGAATAAAGCATACAGTGGGCTAAGTAAGACATACTAGGCTACAAATATGAATTGTGAGTGGGTTTAGGAGCTCAAACACCTTTCTAAAAGACATGAATCATCATTAGGAACCTTTTTATAACCGTTTCTAACAATGTAGCACATGCAAAATTGGGTGCGTACAAGTCCCTTTATGTTTTTTGATCCAAATCTATTTCTAAGCCATTTCTATACCCCTGAACTAAATGATTCTATACTTGTTATTATCTTTCTTCATTATGAACTACCTTGAGGGTGAGATATCATCCAATGGTTTCCCCCCTTGTTTAGGGCATGTGAGGTAGAGCACTGTGAATGGGGCCCAAACAAGATGACATATAGCTAATGTACACATGTGTTATAGGATTCCTATAGGGGAAATATGGGAGTGTGCATGGTGTATACCATGGCGCATACATAATAATATAGTAAAAAAAACTAACAAAGTGATAGTAACAAGAAATAGAGAAATAATGCAGTAGATGTAAGAAAAATCATGCAAGGACACAAAGTATAAAAATGTGGCAAACAAGATGCCACATACATAGGACACCACCCAATATATCACAAGATAGCTGAGGCACTCAAGGACAACAAGAAACAAACAATTAACATAGGGAATTTCTCACAAAAAAATTAAAGCATAGAGCAAGTATGTAAAATAAGAAACAAGCCATAGGATGAAAATGATCCCAGTTTGTAAGTAACCTGCAAAAAAATACTACACATGAAGAACCTATTAGCATGTTAGTATAATAAAGAGTATGCCAAGATGTATGTAATGAGTGAATATGGTAAGAGAAATTAAAGTAGCAAAGATTGTAATAATAACACTTGTATGTGATACAATGTAAAGTGGATGCCCCCAATTGATGCAAAAGAACTAGTAGAGAGCAGTGTTAAGCATCTTGCATCGTGTAACAATTTATGTGTAGCATCTATTCAAATCAATGCATCACATAAATGCGCATGTGTTTATAAAAAGGATATAACATACTATGTATCAAGCTAACATGATAATTAGCATGCAACATGAATAATATAAGCATGTAATATAAATAACCAAAAAAGTGTTAGAGTAGGTATTTACCTTAGCTCATGTTCACCTAGGTACTTTATTTATCTTTATTGTATTTATCTTCACCCACTTATATGTGTGGATATTTCTTTTTATTTATTTAGATATTAGGGAGATATTATCTAGTTGTTAGGTATAGTTCTTTCCTTGATCTATGGTATTGACTAGATCCTTGATGTCTAGTTCTTTCCTAAATCTATGGTTTTAACTAGTTCTTTGATGACTAGTTTTTTCCTTGATTTATGGCTTGATCTATGACCTTGACTAGTTCTTAGATTGTTATTCCTTGCCTATATAAGCAAGGCCCATTCTCATTGTATTTTATTGAGTTCTATAATAATGTATGATATTGTTGCTCATTTGTTTGCAAAGGTTTTATTAAAGTTATTTTAGTGAATTGTTTTTGTCTTATTGATCATGGTGTTTGATTAGCATCTGATTTCTTGGTTTGGTACGATATGGTTATCATTCCTTTTATGGTATCAGAGCAAGATATTGATGTTGACATCCGTCTGTAAGTTTCATTTTGCAAACATTTTTTTGTATATTCATATATTTGGAATTTGTTTGTATTTTGTTGTTGCATGCATTTTTATGTAAAACAGAGCCTTACATTGAATCTGGAAGGTGGAAAAACCCTAAGATCAACTGTAAACTCAACCATTTCTGCAGGCAGTCATTTTTTGGTTTTTTATTGTTCCAGAGAAACGCACGGGTTCATCTTGGGATTCATGTCAGCGAGGAAGAAAAGCCAGAAAATCTATTTATAGGTTTTTCGAGATCCACACTAGGTATTTTTCTACTTTGGTATAGAATTTTTGGGAGGCGTGCAACAGACTATTTCTGGCAGGACATTTCTTTCCTTTTTTGGCAGGGGTTTGCGGGTTGGTGTACACGGTTTGCTATTTCGGGAAAATCCACAAACTGCTATTTTGGGTGGCGAAGGGTATTTTTGACACAATCTAGAAATAACATGTTTTTCCAGAAGAAGTAATTGGATGTGACTTTCTCAAAATCTTTTCCGGTATGATTTTTATGGATTGTCCAATGTTTAATATACAACTCTTCTTCGAACTCAAAGAAGGGTAAGGTCTTATCCTTCTAAGTTATTACACCCATTAAAATCCTTAGCCCTTGGTCATATGAGGACTTAAAGCTTGTGATTCCTACTATTAGGTGTTTAAATCTAGCCCCCTTTCATTTTATTTGTGTGGTGAAGATAAGATCATTTTATTTTGTTTTGGTGGCAACTAAAATAAATAGCAGAGCATAAACTTGTAAAGCTTATATCTTTTGATTGGCAACTCGGATTTGAGTGTCGTTTTTTGAAAAAGTGCTTTTTTTTGTGCTATTTCCATTGTAAATATTTATTTTAACAATCAGACTATAATTATAAAGTGACATACTGTAACACGCAATCATTATAAAGTGCAAAAATCTAGGGGGACTCTTGTTGCATTTCTTGGGGGTCTTGTTACATTGCTTGGTTCTTACATTTCTTTTGGTGATTTTTTTGAGAATGGCATATACTTATGCATTAGATCATGTTGCATCATTAACAACACATAATTACCACACATGGAAACAATAATTAAGTGGAAATGATTATGGGCTTTAACTTCTTCAAAACAACCAATGTTTATTAGAGAATATGAGAAATTTCGAGTACCAGTGTAAATTTGATGAGTGTATGGGTTTGATAGGAACTTATATAAGTGATAGTATTTTATTTCATGTGGAAAAATGTGACTCTCCTTTTAAAATATAGGAGAAATTAAAAGATTTATTTAGTAAGGTGGATCATATGAGATCCATGCAACTTGAAATTGAGATCACCTCTCTTAAACTTGAATATTTTCCAACAATTATAGACTATCTTACCAAGGTCAAGCATTTGTTGACACAATTGAAGGGGATTGGAAGAGATAAGAAATATGAAGAGTGGGTTTACTTGATTCTATCTAAGTTGAGAGGACCATTCCAAATTTTTGCTTCGACCTTTTTTCTTTAGCATGGATGTCTTAGGTGACACATTCAAAATGTCTAACTTAAAAGCATTTTGTGAAATACTTACTAGGGAAGAATCAAAATTGTCCTCACCTTGAGTCTTCCACCTCTCAAAAGGCATTAGTTTCATCTAATCCAAAAGGTAAGGGGAAAACCAAAAGTTAAAACAAAATCCACCCCTTTTCCATCTCAAAGTGCTCCTAAACCCAAAGAAAACAACTCTAAACCCAAGGAGTATTCTAAATCCAAGAATAAGTTTATCCTTTTATGCTCTTTTTGTGGGGGTATTGGTCATGAAGAACATAGGTGTTATAAGTGAATGCAAGCCTTAAAGGATATAGTCAAGAAACACAAAATTTCAATCTCCACTCCACCTCCTTCTAATCAACATGGAAAGACACTTAATGTTGTTGGGAGATCTCAGTCACCACTTGCAGATAGTTGGGTTATTGATTATGGTGCTTCTCATCACATGAATTCTTCCAAGGAGTCTTTTTGTTTCTCTAGGTTTTAGTTCTACTTCACTGTATGTTCCCAACATCACCACTAATTTTCTTTATGTATATAAAATTTGTCATGTTGGTCAAGGAAAAATAGTGACTTTTACACCACATGGGGAAGAAGTACAAACTTTGTTGGAGCCTCATTAACTTGTTGCTCAAGGTATTGTTGATCATAGTTTGAGACTATATCACTTTGAGGGTTTTGATGACACTTCCTCTATAGGGACATGATTGGTGTCAAATATAAATTCAAAGAGTAAGCTTTGGCATGAGAGATTTGGACATCTCAATTATAGATATTTGAAGGAGCTGAGCACTCATGGTATGTTAGATGGCCTTCCTAGAGTTTCTTGTCTTGAGGGAGTTTGTCATGGCTGTGCATTAGGGAAACAACACCAATATCATTTTATTAAGAATTTTTCTAAGAGATCTTCTTCACCACTTGAGCTTGTGCATAGTGACTTGATGATTTTTCCTATCCCCTCTTTTAATAGAGCTAAGTATGCACTTACCTTTATTTATAATTTCTCTAGGCGTACTTGGATTTATTTTTTTAAGTAAAAAAGTGATGTTTTTTCACACTTCAAAGTATTCAAGGCTTTGGTTGAGAAACAATATTCTAGTTGCATAAAGAACCTTCGTATTGATAATGGGGGAGAGTACTTCAACAATGAGTTTTATGAATTTTTGGAAACTCAAGGCATTAGTCATCAACATTTTGTTCCTGATACTCCACAATAGAATGGCTTGGCAAGACGGAAGAATAGAACTTTGAAGGAAATGGCTAACTGTATGATGCATTCTAGATATTTACCTCCCATCTATTGGGAAGAAGCAATTAATTATGCTAACTATATTTAGAATCGCACACCACATAGAGACTCCAGAGGAATCTTGGTCCAACACTAAGCCATATGTCTCATTTTTTGAGTCTTTTGGAGCCATGTTTGGGCCTTTGTGCCAAAGAAGAAAAGGAAAGCTTTGGATAAGAAGAGTAAACCCTTGATCTTTATAGGGTATTGTGAGGACATGAGAGCTTATCAAATTTTAGATCCTGATACTCATGACATTCTTTTTCAAACACATGTTCAGTTTGATGAGTGCTTCACTCCTCATGATTCTTCATCTTCTTCCATGCCTCCTCCTTCTTCATCTCATCTTGAGGATCATTTCTTTGAGGAGGTTATAGATGTCATTGAGGACCCTATTCCCATTGATGTTATCACTATGCCTAAGTGGGCTCATACTATAGTTTTCTGAGGAAGCACCTTTCATAATACACGATCTTCCACCCACTAAGCATCATTGCGCACATTTTACATGTTTTGGACTTTTGTGTTAGGTAGTTTCTGAGGATCCACAGTCCTTTTGAAAGGCTCATGGGATACAGGAGTGGGATGATGTGATGACAGCTGAGTATTATTCTTTGATGAAGAATCATACTTGGGATTTGGTATCTCTTCCTAAAGGAAGAAATATGGTTATGTGTAAGTGGGTATACCAAACCAAATACACAGATGATGGGTCCATTGACAAGTATAAGGCTCGTCTTGTTGCAAAGGGTTTTTCATAAGTTGAAGGTATTGATTACTCTGAGACTTTTGCACCCATTGCCAAGATGGATTATGTACACCTTGTACTTATTATTGTTGCATCACAGGGGTGGCCCATATATCAGATGGACGTGAAGAGTACCTTTTTACATGGAGATTTACAAGAGGAAATATACATGGAGCAATTGACTGGACTTTTTCAGGATTCTTCTCTTGTTTGTAGACTCCGAAGGTCTCTCTACGGTCTCAAACAAGCCCCTCAGGCTTGGTATGAAAAGATGGATTCTTTTCTTCTATCTATGGGTTTTGTTCATTTCCACTCTGTTCATACAATGTATCTCCAGCATTTTGGTGAGAATATTACGATACTTGTCTTGTATGTTGATGATTTGTTACTTACTGGAAACTCTTCTTCCCACATTTAGACTATTTCGAGGGCTCTTTCTACATAGTTTGACATGACAGATCTTGGGTTATTGCATTATTTCCTTGGTTTGTAGATTTCTCAGATAGATTCAGGGATTCATTTGAGTCTACAAAATTACACCCATGATCTTCTTCAGTGCTTTGATATGGCTGATTACAAGCCAAGTCCATCTCCTTTTCAGTATGGGGTTACTCTTACTTCCACATGTACCACTCCACTTTGTGATCCTACTTTGTATAGGCAGTTGGTTGGAATTCTCACGTACTTGACCCATGCTCACCCTCATATTTCATTTATAGTAGGGCTTGTATCTTGGTTTGCACATTCTCCTCATAGTAGTCACTGACAGGATGCTAAAAGGATTTTGCACTATTTGCATGGCACTTCCCACTTTAGCCTACACTACACTAGGGGTTCTACTCAATTGGTTACATATACAGATTCAGATTGGGCAGGTTCTATTGATGACAAGCGTTCCACTTATGGCTATCTTTTTTGTCTTGGTTCTTCTCCAGTTACTTGGGCGTGTAAGAAGAAACATGCTATTGCACTTTCATCTTCAGAGGCAGAGTATATGGCAGCAGTTACAACGAGTCAATAGATTCTTTGGCTTTGATAGTTATTGACAGAGTTTGGATTCCCATAGGATTCACTGACTGTACTTTGGTGTGATAACCAAAGTGCAATTCACATTTCTCGCAACCCAGTTGAGAACCAATGGACCAAGCATATTAAGAAACACACCCACTTCATTCGTCAGCACATTCAGGATGGAGTTTTTTTTCTTGGAGTACATTCTGACTCAACAGTAGGTTGCAGACATCTTTACAAAGCCTTTTGCATCACCTCGTTACCTTGAGTTGTGTGGCATGCTTGGGGTTTTGGAAGTTGTTCTTGGGGGTGTTCGTGAGAACATCTTATTTCTTCTTCTTTCTCTTTCCTTTTAATAGGATTATTTCCTTCTTTTGGTTTGAGATTTCTTCATGGATATATTGTACATGAGTACCTCATCAGGCCTAGTTTCCGGGACTCATATTGTGGATATGCCACTTTTATTTTGAGCCCCTAGCTTCACTTGAGGGGGGGTGTTAGAGTAGGTATTTACCTTATCTCATGTTCACCTAGGTACTTTATTTACCTTTATTGTATTTATCTTCACCCACTTATGTGTGTGGATATTTCTTTTTATTTATTTAGATATTAGGAAGATATTGTCTAGTTGTTAGGTATAGTTCTTTCCTTGATCTATGGTCTTGACTAGATCCTTGATGTCTATTTCTTTCCTAAATCTATGGTCTTGACTAGTTCTTTGATGACTAGTTCTTTCCTTGATTTATGGCTTGATCTACGACCTTAATTGGTTCTTAGATTGGTATTCCTTTCCTATATAAGCAAGGCCCATTCTCATTGTATTTCATTGAGTTCCATAATAATAGATGATATTACTGCTCATTTGTTTGCAAAGGTTTTATAAAAGTTATTCTAGCAAAAAAAATTATCTTATTGATCGTGGTGTTTGATTAGCATCTAATTTCTTGGCTTGGTACAATCTAGTTATCGTTCCTTTTAGCAAGAACAATGCAAATATTTTTGGATGTTTGTATATATTTGAATGTTTTTGGTTTTTTAGCATATTTAAATGTTTTTGTATTTTTAGGTCCTGTAAGGGCATAAATGAAAACTTATTCTCCCAAGAGAAGGAAGGGCGGTTCAATAATTTCCCTAGGGGGAAATATGATTTGTAGCGTGTTTTTATGAATTACAGACCATGTAACTAGAGGTGTGAAAACAAGGTTTCCCCCAGTGTGTGTGTGTGCAAAGTGAGGTGGGATACCTTAAATAGTGATGACATGATGCTCATGTATGAATTTAATACATTGGTGCACAATAGATGGAACATACCTAATAGTCGTGAGCCAACGAAGACTAATATCATGTCACAATGCTTGATTCCTGATGCTACCAAAAATGTCATGTAAATAGTAAGGGTCTGACTGTGATGGGAAAAGTTACACGCCCATAATATATAAGCGACGTATGCCTAATTTGGGATATTGAAAATCTAATAGAACGTAAGAGGGGAAGAAAACATGAGTTATGCTTGAAATGAGGATTGATGATTACATAATTGAGAGCTTGATTGTCAATAGATGCATCAATGTGAATCCTAGAATATGTGAAGCATGGAAGTCTACATCGATAAAAGTAATTACTGACGGTAAAGCACTAGTAATACCAATGAAAAATTATAGAGGAGTATTGGTAGATTGTGGAGGGATAACTTTGTGATAAGCATGATTAGAATCTACCTTAGATGTAGCATTTTTTAGTTTGGGAAGTGGGTCATTAAATATATTGAGCTTATCATTATCATTTGTAGTTTTAAACACAATAGGCTCAACCCATTCAATTCCATCAAAATCAATTAAGTCTTGAATCGCATGTTTAAGCTTGAATCATCGATCGGTAGATTTCCCATTACATTGGTGATAGTCATAATATGATTTTTCATCAAATTTATTTCCTTAAGGATAACTAGAATCCAACTCAAGTGGTGAAGAAAGAGAGATAAGGTTACTTTTAAGTAGTTGTTGCAATACCACCCAAGGTGGGATAGGAAATTTGGTAAAATTTCATTGAGGAGTTTGAAGTTGGAATTTCATCAGCTGGGACACTATATTAATAGTGGTCTTGGTGTTGGCTCGAGGCTTAGTAGTTTTACGCTTAAGAGTATATTTACTTTGGTATTTAACATGAGGCTGACTAGAAGTTTGGTCACTACATTTGAGTTTTCCCATAGAAATTAGCTTACCTTCACAGTCCTTAAGGATATAGCACAAGTGATCGAAGTAATGAAAGGAATCAAATATGATTGGCTCTTGGATATGAGGCAAAATGATTTTTAAAAACAAGTCTTGCAATTCATAATCAACTAGGACATTGTTCATTTTATTAAGATTAGTCTTATAATTTAGAACATAGTCAATAAGGTTCTCATAGATCCTTGTTTCATTTAAACTATTTGTGCATAGGAAATTTTGGTACTAATATTAATTGAAAAAAGTCACAAAACTTGATTTGCTAATGGAGTAAAAAATCGTACATAATGAACATGAAATTTATAGAACCATTACAATGCATAATCTTGTAAACTTCTAAGAAATAATTTTGTTAATAATGTATCATTAAAAGCATAATCCAAGAAAGAAAATTGAAATGATCTAACGCGTTCTTGTGGATCTTCCTCACCATTGAAAATAGGAATTTTAGGTGGAAAAAAAACCTATAGGAAGAGGATAAGATAAAACCTCAGTGCAAGAGGACTATGTAGAAGAAGTGAGGAATCCAAAGAAAAAGAGGAGGTAGTGGCAACTTGTTGTAATTGAAGAACTTAGGATTGTAGATCACGCACTATGGATTCCAAGGAATGGGTGCGAGAAGAATAATTAGGTTGAATATGAGAGATAAGAGGAGAAGAAAAACAAGTATTAGATCCCCCATAGAGGTGGGGGGAGAAGAAACATGAATGAAAGATGTGGTAATAGAGGAAGACCCTAACCTTTGAAGCATGCTCTCATGAGAAGCCCTATCATGAGAAATTTTGGAAGCTAAGAGGATGTCAAGGAATGGTTGTACATGATTTCAATTATCACACAATTTAGTATAGAAGTGAGATAGAAAATAGAGTTGTTATTAATCAACATTAGTATCTTCATCATAGGAATGCTCACTATCAAAAAAAATTATCTTCTAAGGGTAGTTGAGTAGAATCAGATAGAGGTTTTTCATTCATAGGTATAGAGGAGGACATGCATTTGGAATGCTCACGATTAGGAAACCGTAGTTCAAGATATTGTTGATAACCAAATTGACCACTACGCGTATTGGGTATACAATATAACACCGAGGGCCACTAGGGTTTGGAAGAATGAATCAGGAGAATAGAAGAAGAGAGATTTGATGTACAACATATAATACTTGGGTTCACCAAATGATTTAACCTAAATGATTAAATTTAAAGAAGGTAGTAACTGATGGTATATTATCCTAATCAACTAGTTTCCAAAGCTAATTGCAACAATGTCAAGATAATACATGAATAAAGATAAATATTTATAGAAAAATGATACAAATTACTAGAAATGAGAGGGAGAAGAAGACTTATCTAATATTTTAGACTGTGTGATGATATGGGATAACCTAGTGATTGGAAATAGATGTAAATGGTCTGACAAGGTGTCTTCCCTAACATTATGTCCTACAAATCTTCTTGGAACAAGGCATATGCCATGACCCAAACCATATGGTTGCCATGGAACTTCTTGTATGCCCTTGTCCCTTTGTACTTTCAACTCCTAAAAATTTATGGGTCTATGCACTATTTCCTAATCTACTTTTGTCTACAATTTGGACCTTCAACATTGTGTGATGTTCATTGTGTAATTGATTGAATCTTCAAAACCCTAGATGGCAAGAGAGTCTTTTAAAAAAACATTGGTTGAGTTATGGGTACCCCTATGCATTATTGACATTATCACCACTCCGAAGAGGGCTCAAACCACATGTTGTTCTTGTCTAACATGTGATATCTAGAATGTATGTAACCAAATTGATAACCATGACTTTGTAATAATTTAATTATAATTGAACATTGGCTCTAGATTGGCTTGAATTTGATAATATACTTTTTATGCTTACAGATTTGAGTGAATGACCACCCTAAATGAGTATGCAAAGTGTATGACACTTCAAGGGAGTCTTGGAGCAGCTTTTCTTATGATGGATATTAGTATGTTCTCATTGGAGTGCTAGGTACCAAGTAAATAGAATTTCCCTCTCTAATGAGAGATGAATAACTTGCTTATATATGCGTTCTAGACCTAAAAAAATTAGATAACACCAACTAGAAGTGTACCAAAGAAAATCAAATTAAGAAAAGTATTGTTGGAGGGAAAGGCACCAAAATGGCTAGGAAAACCCATAACACATGGACGTTATGGCCTTTTTTTGGCGTTATGGTCCCAAATACATATGCGAGTGATTTGAAATTTGGGATTTTAATATGCGAGGGTTTAGCCTGATTTAATGAATTAATATGGCCATTATGTGAACAAAAAGGTTGTGTGTGCAAGCAAGAATGAGTGAGATATAGCTAGGGATAACATAATTGGCCAAATTGAGCAAGTGTGGACTAATGCAAAAGTGATGTATAACTTGGGTTATTGCAAGACATGAAGTACCAAAATGAATGTCTGTAGTAGGGCATGAAACCCAACACTTTGGCCAATACGTTGAAAGGTGTTATAAAAACAAATACAAAAGAGCTTCCCACTATTTTATCATTAAAAGAGGAATCAAACCTTGTGTAATGGTCCAAGGACTTATCCAACATAGGTCATGGGTTTAACATATCATTTATGAAAGTGACAATTACTCACATATGTGTAGCAATGACCACCCATTTCACAAATGGAGTAGCTAACAAGTCACAGTGGAAAGGCCTCAAGAACAGACAATATGATTTTTTAGTCAAAATAACAAAGGGTCTAGATAGAGATACAAAGTAATGCTTAGGCCCTCTAGATTTGGCACTTTTTATGATAATTTGAAAAAAGTGTATGACCTAAACCAATACGGGCCTCAAGAATATAGAATTGTGATGAAACGAGATTGCAAGTTGGAAGGAATTGTGGAGTACGAGTGATTGAAAAAAAGGTCAAAGAGTATACATCAAGTCATGTCTAATAGTAGAGAATGGATAATAATATTAGTAAGTGTCAACGTAGTTGGGAATGGTATCCCGGGATTCTATCTATTTAAAGCAAAAAGGTAGTTGTAGAATTTTATTTTAGGGCGTGAATCAGGGGCATGTATGACTGGATAGCCCCACACATGGATGACCAAAGACTTATTTTATGAACTAACTGCATCATTTTTTAGATCTATATTGGGTGGATTTTTTCCTACAAATCAACATCTTCTCATATTTGATGGTCATGGCAGCCCATTTCCACTTCTAACAATTGAAGAGGTGAGGGATTTACTTGCTTGCAATTCCAACACACACAATCCACAAATTGTATCCATTGGATGCAAGCATCTTCGGTTCCTTTAAGGCATACTTTGAGGTCGAGAGAAAAACATAGCTGAATCAAAATCATGGGTAATAAGTTAGCAAATAAGAATCAACCATTTTAGGCAGCTTGACATTCAAGAATGTGTTAACACTTGACAATATTAAAGCTAGTTTTAGAATGATATGCATATGGCCCCTCAACCTGGAAGCATTAGAAAATGACATGGTTCCAAGTGATGCATTCAATGTAGAAGAATCTAAAGAAGATGAAGTGAATGTTGTAGAAAATATCACAAGGTTAGCAGGCTTTATTGTCGAATAAATTCAAGATGTTGTAATGGTGATGCAACAAAAATTGCAACAAATGAAGAAAGATGCAACTAACAAATGTATAGGATGTTCATAGCCAAGTACTGCAAGGAAGCCATGGAACTCATGATTACCAACCTCTACAAGCACCAACAATTAATGATGTAAATTTTAATTTTTACCAGTAAACTTTAAGTCTACCTACTCCAATATGCGAACCATATTGGGTAAAGGAGGTTGTAAAAAACCTTGGCATGAGTTTTAAATTCAACCAATCAGATGTGTCAATATCATTTCTGTCACTTTTGTCACTTCCACCTCCTCTCCTAACTCATCTAGTTCATTACCATGTAATTTTGGGTTCAATTAAAATAACATACAATGTTAGTGTAGGATATTATTTATTCCATTTATTTATTCACATGGATTATTCCTACACTTTAGGAGTTAGCTTGCTTAGGTGTACTTAGTCATAGGAGTTACACTTGGAATTAGTCACATGAGTTACACTTGGACATCATTTTTAGTTAAGTGGGAGTTACTCCTTGTTTAATTATGCCAAGTGTGGGAATTATAATTCTATTTTGGGCTCTTTGTCCACTAATCACGAAGAATTTACACATTCACTTCCATAGACGTACATCTTCATTTTTTATTTATTCAAGAAGTGTATTTTGGCTTTGCTACATAGTGAGTTATTTTTTACACTTTCATGCTTGTTGGTTATTTCATTATCTGCAACTATATGTGCATTCATTTTTTGACCGAAGATCCTTACAGATACTTCGATAGTTGATATATCAAATTTGGGTGTAAATGAAGATGTTGTACTAGAGACATATTAAAATATACATTGTCATCAAGTTGAAATGAACATGAAATCATCGTTATCATATTTTCTTGAATTACTAGTTGAGAGGATTACCAATACAATAAAAAACAATGCACTCAAGTTGGGTAGATAATCTCAAATTATTGCTTTAGATGAATATAAGAAAATGTTTTTAGAACAAAAGGCATGCAAGAAGGAGATTGAAGAAAATAAGGCGGGGGGTAGACGATAAATTGAAGAGAGAAATGCCACAAGCAATGATGAGAAGGAAAGAAGAGAACAATTGAAGTTAAAAATGAAATTAAAATACAATGGAAGTAGGAAATGTTTTAACAAAGGTAGGAAAGGGATCAAAAGAAGGAACATGATAAAAGGGAAAGAGAAACTGAGAAGGCCCAAAAGGATTTGTAGAGATAGAGATGTTTAATCAATGAAATAAAGCCTATGCCCAAAGGACATTACATATTACAAGATATGGTAAATGTTCTTTGCCCAATTGCTTCCTCAAAATGCAACAATCCTTGTGAGGGTCCCTCTTCAGTGAGCATGGTTACAAATTCCAATAACGAACAACCTTCTTCTTATGCAATGAATCAATTGTAATGTTCATTATTTCCAGCTTGGACATTGTAGGTTTCCGTTCTAAGGTTTAGTAAAACATAAGTTTTTTTTTTGTAGTTGATCGAGATATATAATTATGTAATGTAAAACACTCATTGTATAATTTTAATGTATTATGTATGTTTATGTTTATGATTGTGGTTATGATTATATTTAGTTACAACAATATTTCTTAACAAGTACTAGAACTTTCAATTTAACTAAAACCCATCATATGAAACCATACAAAGAAAGGGATGATATCAAGGATCATTGACTTAATTAAGTTATAAAAACCTCACCTGAAAGTTATTTCTACTTTATTTTCTCCATTATCCAATATCACCCACTTTCATATTTGTGCACATTCAAACACTATTGTACTCGTCACTATACTCTACGACATATATAAAAATCACATTCGATTATAATTTAATAACTTGCTTCTTAATTACAAATCCAAGAGAAACGGGTTTTCACTAGGATATAAAAAACATAAATTAGTAAAGTGTAAAAAGTTGTAAGACAATATGAATCTAATAACTTTCTCCTCAATTGGAGAAGCTACAAATTTTATGTAAATCTTGTAAATATGTAAGATGAAAATGGAAAGAGGTGCATGATTGAAATAAAATTTTATAAGCGAGGTATGTTTTCATTCAAATTTTCTTTCATAATGTAAAGTTCTCATTCATGATTAAAATTAAATGATCCCATAACACTTTATTAGTTTCTAATTTTACATTACAGTGCAAACTGTTTCTATTTCATGATTCTCTTTCCACTTTAGTAGTTACATCTTATAGATCTCTATTGCATGATCTCCTCCCACTTTAGTAGTTTCAACTTATAGTTCCCAATGCAACATTGTAAGCTAAAAATAATAAAGTGGAAAGACTTGCAAGAGTTTGAATCATGCAACTTAAAAAAACAACAATACCTCCACAATGAACCAAAACATAAGAAAAAAGAGAATGAGTGCAAATTACAACATTACAAGCTTCAAGTACAGTATGACATTTGTAATATTTTGTTAAACCTTAAACCGCATTTATAATATTATAGAATTACAAAAAATTCAATGCAAAATGAACCAGTTACACCTCCAAAATGAACCAACAAAAGATAAGAATGAAAAGAAGGTATGTGAAAAGAAGAAGGTAAAGAAAATATGAAATGACATGACAAGGCATTCATATTTGAGTTGCATGATTGAAATAAAACACATACATGTGAAATGAATGTCTTGTCATGTCATTTTAGTATTGTTTTACCTTCACATATATGGATTTTATTTCATGCAACTCAAATATGGTCCCAATGTTTAGAAAATAATAAAAACCCAAATATGTATTTACAATATTATAGCATTACAATGCTTCAAATGCAAAATGTTTATATCAGAAGGTCTCTTTCCACTTGAATAGGCTAGAAAAATAGTCAACAAAAACAAACCAATCTCGGGTGCAAAGAAAACATCTAAACACTATGGTGGTGTGAAAATTGAAATGACATGTGATAAGGCAGTTGCTTCACAAAAGGTAAAGCAATATTGATTTGGTATGAAAAGGAAATCACTTCACGCTTATGGGTTTCATCCCTACGATAAAAAATCTCATTTCTAACACTCTATTTCAATTAGGCAACTCAAAACAACTAGCAACACCTTCAGAATGAACCAACATCAGATAAGAATGAAAATAAATTTAGTACAAAGCAGGAGCAATACTGAAATGACGTGTTAAGGTAGTCACTTCAAAATTATTGGTGAAGAAAGGTGGGGTGGTTAGAAATGAAGGCAATATAAAATAGTCACGAGTTTTATTCATGAGATAATAGACCTCATTTTGAACTTTTTATTTGAATCATGCAACTAAAATATACCCTAATAGTCCAGAAAATCGAAACACTAGGGTAACCCAACAAAGAAATATGATATACATGTCTTTAATTAATTATGTAGATACTCAAATTTGATAATTCACTGCTTGAGACAATTAGTTTTAACAATGCACCCTTGATAAAATAAATACAACCTTTCCATTCCCACTTAGCATATTTTAACACATTTTGTTTAACTTGTTTATCCTTACACATTACTGTGTTGTCAAATTTTGAGAAGTACAATTCATAAAATCCATATAGAAAACATTAGTTGAAAACTTACAATTTTTAGATTGCATGTGTTTTCATCCCTGAGCAAGGTCAAACAGGTTGGTTAGGATATTATATTCGGTCCTAATGGACTTGTACAATTTTGGACCGATATGTTCTCCAACTTCGCTTTCAATTTCATATTATTTGTTTGGTCTTATAATCCATCTGGGTCGACCTTTCTTCGGTAAATCATGTACAAAACCCTATATAAGCAAGTAAACACTACCTCATTTGCTACCCTAGAAATCCTATGGAGCGACATTGATACCCTCACTTTCAACACTTACAAGAGGCATCCAAGACTCCATAAATCTTGCAATAGCACACCCATAATCATTAGGGAAATAATATCTACATGTCTGAATCGTCTTACCAAGTCAAGACATTAGTCTTTCTCATTTACAAACACTCAAACATCCCTTCCCCAAGTATTTTGCAAGAGCCAACTCAACTCAAGCATTATCAAAGAGGTTTGTCAAATCTAGCTACATCCATTTGGATATCAGATGCTAGGTGGAGAATGTCATGCGGTTTGAGGCCTCTTCGGAGTGGTGCCAATATTGACGGTACATGGGGGTGCCCACAACTCAACTAATGTTTGCTTTGTTGGACTTCTCATCCATGATTAGGGTTTGTGAACATGTTTATAATATTTAGAAAGCTTCATAACATGACCGACAACTAGGGTTTGGAAACAACAAATAGTTCCAGACAAGCGACAATGTTGAGAAGTTAAAGTAGGTTCAAGATCATATGGAAGGGTCAAGACCATATAGACGGTCCCGACATAAGTGTATGATCCTACTCCAGGTCAGTTTCCAGTCACAATGTCTAGAATGAAGCATTGTCAGGTTCAGATCTTTTTGTCTCGATAGTGCATCCTCCTAGAACTTCCCAACACCAGCTTTAATCAACTAAGTGCACTCATCTCCATGCGTTTTCAAATGTGTATCTTGTTTAGCATATCAAATACAAGTATTGTTATTATGATATTGGTAATCAGTGTTGGAAAATAATTAATCAAAATAATTATATGTTGCTAACCCTTACATCCTTTAGTGTACTAATTCACTAATTTTTAGATTTCACATAAATCTAATTAGGGTGTAAGCAAATTCCTGCTTAACAAAATGTGCATACTTCAAAGTTTATGCAATGTATAAGCTCACATGTAAGTTATGCAAGAATGTTCACTTCAAAACTCATGCAATGTATAAGTTCATAAGCGAACTATGCAAAATAGTCATTACTCCTCAATTAGAACATGTAAAAAAACATTCTTGCACTGAGATCTATAAACATAAACTAGTAAAGTGGAAAGAGTTGCAAGATTCAAATTAATATAACATATTCAAATACTACAATCAATGTGAACCAACAACTCCAGAAGGAAAATAATGTGGGTACACAGAAGAAAGGAAAACAACACTGAAATGGAATGACAATGCACTCACTCTACAATTATGGGTTTTATCTTTGAGATTATAGACCTCATTTCAAACATTATATTCCAATCATGCAACTCAAATATACCCCAAGTATTCCATAGTCTCGAGAAAAGACTGCAATAACCCTAAGTAAATATGTGAGCTAACAAAGAAATGAATACCCATAAAAATACTCAACACAAAGAAAGAACTCTCGGGTCCAAAACAAAACATCTAAAGACAATGATGGTGTGAAAACACACCAATAACATATATCTCCCGTCATTTTGTACCACCAACACCACCTCCATAATGAACCTGCAGAGTCTCCAAAATAAACCAACATCGAGTAAGAATGAAATGAAATTCGGTGCGAAGGAGTAGGTAAAGAAGTATTAAAATGACATGTTACAACACTTGCATCACAGTTATTAATGATAAAATGTGGGTGGTTGTTGGTGACATTTACATGAATGCACCACATGCAATATTCAAGGCCCTTAATTGTTTTCAATGTGTTGTTTTTTACAATTTTTAAGCTCCATTTTTTTTTTTTTTGATATTTTAATTATATAAATATGGTATTTAATGCATAACAATTGAGTCAAGTAGGACAAATGAGAAAAATGGAGAGTTCAAAACACACGTTTGTAGGGATACAAGTCATTTAAAAAATTGCAAAAAAAACACCTTTACATCATGTCAACTTATTGAACTATACAAAGAAGTAATTTTTTTTGGTTTAAAAAACACATTTGTACTCATGGTCCCCTTCCCCTATGGTTTATTTCATCTCCCACCAAATTTTCTTATACTAAAACAAAGCAATGTTTTAAAATTACTAGGAAATTTGTGAACCTTCGAATAAAATTCGTAACATCCGTTGACATCGACCAATAGTTGAGCGGGGTCCAATTGTGGATATAGTGTCTTGAATACAAAACACCCAATAGTTGTCATAAAGGTACTTAGTGATTAGTCATTTTTGACATGACAACACTCAATCATATCATGACATGTAGGATTTGCCTTTTTGAAAATTTAAATGTTTAACCATTTTCACCCATGATCAAGTATGGGTCCCAACCAAAATGTAGTGTAACTAAAATTTACAATTTTAAATAAATTCAAAATATATTTTTCCCTCCAATTCAACATTCAAAAAAATATATGTAATTTAAAAAAATTTTAAACTACGTGCTGGTGAAAAAATCAGGGTCCCTCATTTTATAGAATTTATTTTGTGGGCCCCCTAACAAAGGGTGCACCACTACTAGTGTCTCTCCCCTATGCAAAGGATCTCGTGGAGTTGTGAGATTTGTACTTTCAACAACACACTTTTCTGTTATTCCCTACAGAATAGTTTACGACAAGGACTGCCCGCTTAATGTATGCCCTCGTGCATTATCATTAAAAAAAAAAGCTGGAAAAATTGAGTTTCAGTGATTAGGGGAGAAGGGCCAGTATGTGAACACGTCCCAATACTTGAACAGTATTTTGCATTTAAAATATCCAATACTTGATGGAATAAAAACCAAAATTTTGATTATTGAAGTTTAAAAATTTGTACAAGTAGCCAATCACATCATGACATGTAATACCTCTCACCCATGTACAAGTATTAAAGAACCAATATTCAAGCATTATCACCCATGTTCAAGTATTGGTTTCCACCATGGTTGTAGTGTAACTCAAATTCATTAATTTAAATCAATTCAAAATATGACTTTTCCTCCAATTAAACATTCCAAAGAAAAAATATAAGCTAAGACAAATGTGAACTACATATTGGTGAACAAATCATGATCCCACATGATAAACAATTGATTTTGTTGACCCCTTAACTTAGGGTGTACCACTACTAGCCCCTCTCCCCTACTCAATGCATAGTCATGGAGACGAGACTCCGTTGTCTTGTCAAATTTAATGCCCAACGTAGTGAGGTGTAGAATACACCATGAAATGTGAAAAGTGATATGTAATGTGCAATGAGCATTTGCAATTTCACAACATTCAAATTTGGTATGTAGATTTGACAGTCCACCACTCACACTGGTCGGTCATCTCTCATAGATCGTGCAAGTAAAATTACAATGTGCAGGATTTAACGTTTTCATTCATTGAGTAGTGCACTAAGTAATACATTGAAGAACACAATGATTCAATGAAACAGATCTAAAGTATTTGGAGGTAGGCAATGTGATCTCTTAATGCCCATATTAGGGATGTTGAATTCATTTTAAATTAGTTATAATTCTTTGAATTACTATAAATAAAATCACTCCTTTAAATTACATAAGTCAGTGAATTCTCATGAATCAAATCGTTCTTATAAATTATATATATGCACCACTCACCACTACTTATGATAAGAGTTTTGACATAAGGCTTGATATTTTTATAGTTCACCACAAGAACATTAAATTTTAATGAGCCTTTGTTAATTAGGCTTCACAAAAACATGCTCCAGTATTCAATTTGTTTTTCTTCTTAAAATATCTATTAAAACATAAGTTGCAATGCTCATCCAATTTTTTCATTATTGCAATTGATCATCTCCGCCAACCCAATTGACTATATAATCCATAGGTAAATAAAAAAAAAGCTCAAAAATATTATACATACATACATACATACATACATACATATATATATCATGGGACTAAAGAAAGGAATTAATTATTCATATATTCTATTGAGTGTGAAAATACTCTGACTACATACATCAGCAAATAAGTATAGCTACCACTAACCAACCGCCACAAATCTCCCACTCCTCTTCCTTTGTGAGGTTTCCTCCTATTCACTTGCATGGTTTCTTTTTTAACAATTAAACAACATTCTTCCATTTCATGATATAGTTCAACTTTTTTTGAAGAGAAATATGGTCAAGTCAAAACATCACCTTATTATTGTGACCTCTTACTCAATACATAGTGTGCATAATAAAATACATTAGTGCATTTAATTATTTCTTATCAACTTTGGTTTTTTATAAATTACGATGTAACATATATGTATTTTTAGCTAATGTTTTGACGACATTTATTACTATAAAAATTACATGGATTTTGTGTTTTATTTTGAGGTCTGAAGTGATTATGGGTTATATTAAATTTTCATCATGGCTAAAGGTTTTTTGACTGGGGGCCCTACCCATGAACAATAAGGATTGAAGCCTAGATACAACGATGAAGTCCAAAAGAAACATTATAGAAACAAGATGTCAAGAAACAACAAAAGAACAACACTTGTGTAATACAAACTCCAAAGAACTGTAATCAAGCCAAAGCCAAAGATTGTGATCTAAGAGTCATATGAGATGGGACTGAGTCCAGTTTAGAATAGACTCTTTTCTTGTTTAGGACAACCATCCACTCATCCTTGTTAAGCTCGGCACCAAGTGACAAGATCGCACGGAAGAAGAATGTCTAAAGAGGAAATAGGTTGAAAAAGAGGCCTAACAAGAGAAGAGGGGATTACCCTTTCCTTAGACCGCCTTAGAAGGGGCCTAGGGAATATGATCCATCGATTCAATAAGAGGCACCTGAGAGAGGATCACAACATGGGGTGATACAACCTGAGAGGGGCTCAATTCAGAAGCAGGAACAAGATTAGTTGATGCATTAATGGTAAAATGAGAGGGGAGAGGATCCACCCACCAAGCAAGATTGACCCCCTTTTTTTCTTATAGTGCCCACAATCCTCCATCATGTGTCTTATTTCAAAACACATGTGACAACGAAAATCCAGTCTTTGGGTCCATGTTCTATCTCTAATATGCATATTTATGTTCTTGGGGAGGTCCAGCGAGATGTCTAAATCCACTAAAATCCAGACATGTGTAGTATGCAGTTGTATGGTGGTTACGTCATCAGTTTTTTCGAAGGCCACCAACTTATTTCTAATGGCTTCAAGTTAAGATTCGTCCCATAGTTGTAGGGGGAAGGCTCAGGAGTCTTATCCAAATAGACATTGTGTCAAACAAGTCCTTTAATGGATACAAATAAGGGATACCAGGGTTTAGTTATGAGATTGTACTGATCCACCCAAAGCCAATACAGATTATGTATGGTCTCGCGGTCCTCATTTGATTCAAAAACAACAATGAAATATGCTTTCGAACAGGGATAGATTTCAATCTTACCCTTGATTTTGGGGTTTCATTTTTCTGTGATCTATTCATGTAACTGAGAAAGCTTGGGCTGAAAAATGGTGTTGAACCTGCAAATAAGACCAATCTTGTCATATTCCTCCTATAAATTCTAAACCTTAAGGAGAAGATCATCTTCTAACTTCAACACAAGGGTGTTGTTAGCAGGTTTTAGGGGATTTTTCTTCAAGTGGGCATTATTGACATGGGTAAACATCAACTGCAACAAATGTTTTCCCATGTTCCCCCTGCCTACTACTATCCACTATATGCACAGGAGAAGCTAAAGGATTAGATTCCCCTGTTCCAGATACTAATGCCGTCACACTTGAAGTTGCCGTCACGGTAGGGGGAAGAGAAGAGCTAGTCACATCATTGACATCTTGTTTAGGGTTTGAGCATGGGAGAGTGCTATTTTGACTACTTTGAAAAGGAAAATTTATTTGATCTTGAATGTTTTGTCCAACAATACCTATTTTTAAATAATCAATGCATCTTCATAGATGAATTAGTAATAATATTACTTTAATGTTATTAGAGTTATAATTTAAATAAAATTAAATATTTTAATCTCTATTGTTCATCTTTCGTAAGTAAAAAAGAGTTTGTACAATCAAAATAAACAATATTAATTTGTTGAACATGAAGAATTTTTTTTATGTCCATTAAATGAATTGATTATTTAAGTGAGTCAATGCAAGCATCCCTTAGATGTAATTAATTCCAAGTAAAGCGTTGGTGTTAATGGAAGATGGGCTCTTATAAACAATTACTAATGATATATTGGTTAGTGTATGTTAGCTCGATACTACATCGTTGAATTCTAAACACTTGATATTACATAGTTTAATCTACTTTGGAAACATCATATGTATAACTATTCGAGTTATATTGGAGCTTAATAATAATGATTTGTAAGGCACACCATTTTTTGGAGGTTTTGAATATGGGATAACAAGTTTTTTAATTGAAAATTGTACTATTATAGATATAAACAAGAGATATACAACACTAATTGTACAAAAGAAGGGCAAAGAAAGTCACACCCCAAAATACCAATCACATCGAGCCAATTGGGCCTAAAAAGGCCAATTTACATCAAAACCACAATAAAAGTGTCAAAATAAATTGGTTGTTCTCTCTCATGTGATGCTCCATATCCAGATCAGGGTCGAGAAAGTTCAGCTGCAGGCTGAGCACCTCCAACATTTATTCAACCATTGGACCACAACCTCTTGTGCTGTCAGCTGAAGATAACAAGTTAAAAAAACTTGATTGAATAAAAATGCTACATTATATCTTTTATAATCCCATAAATCTATCTTAATATTTCATAAAAATTAATATATAAATAATTATTCAAATCACTTCTAACTCTCTTTGCATTAACTAGATAAAACTCTATAAATTGTTGTTTTTAACTTGTATCTTAGAGTATCCTTATTGTGAGTAGCCCATAGTATACATTCCATGAATACAGATGCGCACCTTGAGATTGAGTATAGTAATATTAAGTAATGTGGTGGCGCAAAATCATGTTAAAACATATGAAAAATATCGTGAATTGGTTAGATTGGGTGATTGGGATCCATATTTATTATTAAGTGAAATCTTGACAAAAATCAAGGATGATCTTTAACAAGATTAGAATGACAATTAAAGAAATCTTGACAAAAATGTTAAATCCATGGAAACAATTATGGTATTTATGCCTTGAAATATTCCATCATTCCAGTCATATGTCCCACCGCCTCTGTCAAATGGTTCAAAATTGATAGTCCCTCTTGGTTGTGTTGATACCTCCACCCGAAAAGGATTGTGTTCTTGTCTAATCACTTCATTAAAGTAGTCTTCATTTGACAAACAAACAACATCATTGTATTTATCCATATATTTTGAGTGTGAGTTGATCAAAAAAGATGGTGTGTTTCTTGAGGTTTTTTCGCCATGTCTCGCCTTCACACTTCACCTCCCAATTTGCACATCAGAGTATTCATTGTAGTGGGAACCAGGAAGCAACAAAAAGAAAACAACAAATGAATATCTCGGGTGAATCGTTTGAGGAATCGAATAGATAGCAGAAGAGATATTTTAGGGTTTAAAATCTTGACCTTTATGACCGCATCCATCTTATTGCTCTTGAGACACAAATTTGAACAATCTTAAATACTTGAAGCCAACTGCAAGATGAAAACTCATTAACGATCAGACGTGCATATACATAAATACAAAGACAAACCCACCCATTCTCGAGAGATTTAATTTTACATTTAATACACATATTATCAATATTAATTACTCAGACATTTCTTTGTCACATTGGTTAACACCAAAATTTGATTTTAGGAAGAAAATATTCGACAGTGATGAAAATTTTGCAAATCCATCTCCAACAAACAACTTCTTCCAGCAAGCCACCTGCATAGAACCCAACATGTCTCAAGGTCCCCAAACATAGAATAAAAATCCAGACGGTGAAGCACACTTTAGAGTCATGTAAGGGTGCCTCAAACCTCCCATTTTCACACATGGAACAAACACACAATAGAAGTGTGCTTACATATTAGGTGTATTTTCCTTTAAGCATGTAATTTTCATTTCATACTTAAAAGGGGGCTCAAATGTAGACACTTAAATTTGGCAAAGACAACTTTCGCTTCGCACCTAATGCAAAACTCATGTACACATTCTAAGTTTAGGTGACTTACCCTATCTCCTTTGAATGATTTGCTTATCTACTCACACGACTTAGTTGGTTACACAACTACTTATAATAATCCGCATTAGTATATTATCCCCTAGCATCTCGCCCAAAATCTTGTAGAGTTCGTTGAATTGCCTATTTGGGACTGTTTGGAGGGGACCAAACCATACCATCGTTTGGTTCAAACCCATACGACCCTGTCTCTCACCACGAAATGCTCACTTTTTCAATTGGATATCTTTTCATGGGTCAATTTGTATCCCATAGGTTAGCCTTAATGCAAAATTTTACCTATGAACGCCTATATAAGCAAGTCTAACTCACTTATTTACCTCACCAGGCACTTTCAAGAGCATACTTGCAAATATCATTCCTAAAAAACTCCAAGCTCTCCTAAATCCCTTCAAAGTGGCAACACAATTTAGGAGTAGCCCTCACACAGGTGTAAAGCACTCCTAACAAGGTTCAAGAGTCACGTTTCTCAATCTAGAGACCTTCAAAGCCAAGTCAAGCTAAGCACGCAAAAACATTTGTTCCTCATTGCCAAGTGAACTAGCATCCATATAAATATCACATGCTAGTTGGAGAATTACATGTGGTTTGAGACCTCTTCGAGGTAAGGCCAAAGTAGGAAGTGTACGGATTACACTTCAACCTAACAATTAATTTATTTGCAAGGTCTCCTACCAATGGTTAGGGTTTGAAACTATTTCACATCACACAAAGGGTTTCACAAATGTGTGACATGTAGGGTTTCAGAGTGAAACATGTCACATTCAGTTGTAGGGACACAAAAAGTTGCAAAGCGCCATCACATCATCATATGGAACTGTTTGACAAGTATTAAACCGTCTAATGCTTCCATACATACCTAACGGTTCCATACCTACTCAGTTTTACACTCCATATCAGATCATTTCCATTCTGCACAGCTACACAACAATGCCAATTTAGCTTCCTGCATCTGTAATCAGCTAAGTGCACTCATTTTCTTGTGTTTTAGCAACCATTTCCTTATTCTATCTTGCAACTTGCTAATAATAGTATATTTTGATATACACATTAATGTTTATTAATTAATCTGAATATACTACTTGTTAGTAACCCTTAATCCTGTGAATAAATAAGCACACACTAATCCAACAGCTCTTATTTATTTATTCAGGGTGCAATTGATAAGAAATGAATTTATAGAATGCGTGAGTCTATTGTTGTATTGTATTTAGACAAAAAGAGTACAATGCACATATAATATCATGGTGGCTGAAAAAGTGTTGAAAATCCTTCAAATCTGATGGTGATCACTTCAATGTAGTTTAAAATTTGTTCAAAAACCCTTCAAAACCATAGCAAGGAAAAATATTGACAAAAAAAACTTTCTGTTGGTTTGCAACTATGCATATGATTCACGATTTGAAGGATTTTCAACAATTTTTCAGCTGCCGTGATATTATAATGTGGATTGTACTCTTTTTGTCTAAATCTAATAAAAAAATTGACTTATTTGTTCTTTAAAATTCATTTTTTATTCAAGTATTTTACATGTTATTTGGGTTTATTTTATGAATATATATATATATATATATATATATATATAATTTGCTGATTTTTTTGCCAAGTCTAAGCCCGAGTCAAAATATTGGGCTTCAAAGTTTTTGGCAAGTCCAAGTCTTTGAACTGTAGTTGTAGGGATGATCCTATACCGTACCTTTACCCACATTTCTCGATGAAAATACATACATACATATAGGTTGTTAGCACAAAAAAGAATTAAAAAAATCATTGTTGCTAAACTAAGAATCAACTCATATGAACTACAAAGTGAAACTTGTAGATGGAATTTCCCAAAGACTTTGTGGGAGCAAAGGATATGTAGGACAAAACATGTTTTCTATTAACTGGTCTACATTACAACAATATTAGGCTCAATTTTACAAATGTTTGCAATCATATGTTGGTACACGAAATCCTAAAACGAGACAATCAAACAAAACTTGGAGAATCAATCACGGGGATAAAAAATTGTAGAAACAATCTTCTATCTAAATAGATAGAATTTGAAAATTCATATAGACCAATTGGCCTAAGAGACATTAAAAGTCATCATTTGTAGACATAGAAAATGGATTACTAACACTTTTTATGTCAAAGTGCTTGCAAGCTCTAGATTTTATCATTGATATATCATGAAAATGGAATGGGCTTGACTAGGGAAACCATGTGGTTTTAATCACGAGTATGCCTCCTTAGTGTGTCTTAGGCCCCTTCCTTTCCTACTTAGACACTTTTCCACCTCACATTCACCCTCCAGAGATTCATCAGTTAGCCTCCCTTGGTCCCCCGTAGCCATTTTTGTGCCTATGGGTCATTTCCAACTGGGTTAGATTTGGCCAACCAAGGCCAAAAATGCCCTTTATTAGCTTTTTCCCTAAGGTAGATTATTGTATTTGACTCCGGTCAAAAATGCCAACTTAGTTAGAATTTAGGCCTTAGAATTGACATGCATATCCTCAAGTTCATTTCTGAAATCAAAACACATTAATTCACATTTTGCTTGCACATTTACAGTAGGTCTTCACTATGGCTTATTAATACCTCTAAGAGTACAAAAGGGACTTCACAAAAAAAATGCTTGTTTGTAACATAGGTTTGAAGATAGAATAGAGTAATGTTGTAAATCACAACAGAGTCTTAGGCACTTTATCCCATATGATGTGCTAGGGTTTCTCCATCCTTCCATACTTCTATAGCTATTAAATCTTGTGACATGGTTTCTCTAGTCAAAGGATGAGATCTTTGTGCCGGCAAGTCCTCCCATAGGTAAGTACCCCTTTTCCTTCTTTCTATATGTCATTTGGTTACTCTATTACATTTACTCTATCGCATACTTTGATCACTTTTATCTGATAGAACATATTGCCCACATATTGGCATTTTGAGTGTATACAAAGAGAGGCCCCTCTATTTAAAATTTAAATGTAGAAGCTTACCTATGTCATCGTATGTACACACACATACCTAGCATGTTGTGACTAATAGAGGTGACTGGTGACATGATTGATAGAAGTGATAGAGGGAAACCAAAGATGCTTACTAAAGCGAAACAAAACATGAACATGGACAATTGGAGACACTGAATGATGGATATTGAAGATTCTATATTGCTTCTCATGCATTAGGGCTACTTGTGCCATACAAGATACTTGAGTTGAGGTACTACAATAGTACAAGGAGGAAACCTTTCCCTCTATCATGACCATCAAAGTGAAGTCTATCACGACCACCAGAGTGAAGTCTATCATGACCAATAGGCCAAAAAGTCTATCTTGACTTCCACCACATAGATATAACAAGGAGAGATATTTTGGACATGAATTCAAAATGGTCACATGATTAGTTATTGATTGCATGAGTAATAATGACCTTTCTCTTTGGTCAAGGACCCTTAGGATCTCCCTCTCCATATCAGTAGATGCATAAATGATCTTAAGACCCTTGACTTCCTCTCCCATCATATTGGTTAAGGGAAATTCTCGACCTAAAGGTTGAGCACATAAATGATCTCTCACTTTGGTCGGTTTCTCTCTCTCTCTCTCTATATATATATATTACATATGTATGAATACTGCCAACTAGCTAAACTGAAACCTAAAAAGTTACCTTTATATACTTGCAACCTTATGAATATGCCCTAATACCGTATCTGAAAATGACATCTCTATCTTTGGGTAACTATACAAAAAAATTCTCCCATCTTTGATACTAGTCTGTTTAACAACCTATTGAATAAGGCAAAATAACAATAAGACAAGACGGGAACACTTTTAAGAAGCCTTACAAATGGTAAGGTGAAATACTATTTTGGGAAGATAGAAAAGATATGAAAATATGGTATCCTAAATCTGATAACTTTATTATAAAAGAAAATTAGAAATAGTATTTTAAGAATAATTGCTAGAGGTACATAGGTACCACAACAATGCTCTTTCCTTGAATTGCTTAGCCCCAAAGTGATTGGATGTTGTAGGGGCCTCTGCATGGTGCCACTTTTGCTTGTTGATATTTCCACTAGAGTACTTGACAATGTTTTGTTTCTCAATTTCTTCCATCTAGTGGCCATGACGTGTTCAAATATCATAATGACATTCCCTCGTATGGGGGTGGGAGTAGCTTACTACTTTTTTTGAACATAAAAAATTGATTATAATATTTACACAAGTTCCTTTTGGCAAGTCAATCAAGAGTCTATGCAACAAGTCCCAGTCTTGCTAATCTTTGCAAGGACCAATGTACTTTGGAAAATTTTTTGTCCTCCCTTGCTTTAGGGAACTTTTGCCAATATTGTTGCAATGTTAGGGAAACCCAATCACCAACTTCATCTTTTCGTTCACAATGGTGTTGTTCTTGTTATTAAGATACTAGTTTTTGGGTTAACACTTTGTTCACTAGAGCGCTAACAGTTTGTGACCCTCAACACCTTACTTTGGAAGAGAATTATCTTAATAAAGCCTTGAAAAAAAATGGTTATCATGATTGAATACGCAAAGCATCCCGAAGAGCAAAGCTATGTAAAACTAGCCCAAGAGCCAAAAAAGTAGATTTAAACGAAAAAGTTGTTTTACCTTACATTCAAGGCACCTTGGAGAAATTAGCAAGAATCTTAATGAAGAAAGGCATAAATTCTTGCTTCAAACTTCTCAATACGCTAAGAAATAACACTCAGAGTGCTGAAGACCATGGGGAGATGATACTCAAAAAAGGGGTCTATGAGATCCCGTGTGACTATGACATGCTTAACACAGGTGAAACTGGTAGATATTTCCAAACGAGAATAAAGGAGCATACCATGGACATTCAACATGGTTGGACAAAGCAATCTCCCCTTGTGGAACACGAATTAAAGTCTAAACATGCTATACAGATTGGAAAGTCAAAAGTATTGGCTATCGAGAATCATTGGAAAACCAAAAAAATCAGGGAGGCAATTGAAATTGAGAAGTGACCTCAGAATCCAATAGAGACGATGGATGGAAACTTAGCCAATCCTTAATGTCCCCTTTTTTGAAATGATATAAATTGAAGGCTTCTTGCTCATCCTCCTTTTCCGTGGGCAAGAAGTGGAACGAGGGAAGGACTTGAGCTATATTTATTTTGTGTTGTTCCTTTCCAAGCAGGTTGGCTGGGTTAGAGAGTTCCCAAGATGAAATTATAAAATAAAGCAAACTTCCAAAGGGGTCGGTCTTGGGGTAATTCACCCTTTAGACCTTTGGCACCACCGTAAGGGTTTAAAGGGAGTCGCATAGGCTCATTTTGGATCATCTTTTGGCATATATACTTTTTATATAATTGGTTCTAGAGCTGGTTCCTCTAATCCAAATCCACTAAGGGGCGACAATCCATTAGTGTGGCATCCAAGGAGGACGAAACCCTTCCTCGTAGAATATTGGGAGAACAAAACTCTCCAATTTGGTGGTGATTGAGGACCAATTTTGAAAACTATCGTTCTGGTTTGCAACTAGGGCTTGGAGAAGAAGGAATACCAAGGGTTTTGGTGTTATTTTATGCCCCTCTCCTAGGGAGCGACTTGTATAGGAGTGTGATCGGGTCCTTTCTAGGGCACAAATTTACATTCCAAGTTGATATTTGGACTTCTCATATTTGTAAGGCTGATACATTGCATAATTGATATTTATTGGGGTTTGGTGACCTCATTTTCAATCAATTATAGTGGCTATGCTTCCGTTGTTGCTAAATTAATTTCCAGCTGTGCATGTGATTGAATTTCATGGTGTAAATTGACCTACATTGTTCCTAGAAGGCTTATATATGTTGTGGATGAGTTTCATAGTGATATTTGGGTGAATTATTGTAACTTGCAAGCTGCTGTCCCTAGAAAATCAGACTGCTGTACTTCGCTGTTCCAATTTTCAGTCTGCTATTATAAAAATCAGATTGTATTCAATTGGGGCTTGTGTGATTTTCCTTGTTTGTGTGGTTGAGCCCTAGAAAGGGACATTACACAATCATGGTTACTACTAATGCACAAACTACCTCTGTTCCATTCATGATAATTTTTTTTCTCAAGTAAGATTTATAACGACAATAATTGATTAATTAATCAACATATTTAAGGTTTTTTACTTAGTATTAACTATTAAGTAACATAATAAAAACCTGTCAGTACTTTGATTGATTTAATTTAATTATTGTTTGTCTGTATCTTAGCCGAGTATCGCACTTCTCCCATTCCTCTCCCACCCTCTTTTTTGGCATATTTTAAAATCCATTTTATTTGGTAAGTATTGGCTTCATTCGTTTCCTGATGACGTATCCTGTACAGAGACTCAAAACCTTGGATTCTAACTCTACCACTTAGTTGATCCCATAAATCACTCACAAGTATTGCAGGATTTGGTGACCTGTCTTGATGATGAAGTTCTGGTTGAACATTTCTAATTTTCTACTACAAACATGAGAGCCAACATTTCCCTATTATAAATAGATGAGAGCGAAGCCATTGTGGAGTCCCACCACAAGGTGAATAAAACGCTCCGATACCACTTTTATGATATCAAGATGTCACAACTAATAAACCAGCTGAAATATGTTTAGTGAAAGTACATCTGAATTTGGAATCCTAAAAAATGGCTAAAACAAAAATCTAAAAAATCCTGATTGAAATCTGAAATCTAAAAGCAAATACCCCTTTATTATTGTTTTATATTGTACATAAGATAGGTTGAACTTGGGAATATGTATGCTCTCCACGAGGATTCCCCTTGCAGCAGTAAATTTCCATTTGAGTTATTTTCTCCTATTTCTTGTAGAAGGATTTTCAAAATGATAATGTTGTCCCGCCTCTTATCTTTGGTATCGAGGTGGATGAAAACCCTCTTCATCATCATCATGTCTATTTCTGCTTTGTTAATTGATAAAATCCACACACATATTTTTTAAAAAATCTTTGGAAGACCAACCTCCATCTTGTTCATGGCCTCTATTAGCTTGTCCATTGGAGATATAATAACATTATTTGTGGATGAAGATATCATATCTCTAGTGGACGGGCTAATGGAAGCCACGAATAATGGTATAAATTTTTTGGACAAAACGCTAAGGGCTATGGTTCTATTAATTAGTAGAGAAGTAAACAATGGACAACAATGATGAAGCTGAAATCAACATGATGATGATGAAGACATTGTGCACCTTGAAATGAAATAAAGAGAGAAAGGATGACATGATCATTTTGAGATTACTTTTGCAAGTGTAATGCCACCTTTTTCAAACTAGTTCGTTTTGAAGACTTCTAGCCCATTCCACTTTCCATGGGCCAGAAGAAGGTGAACAAGGGAAGTGTTTGTTGATGTTTGTAGTCTTTTTTTTTGTGAGCATTTACCTTTTCTTTCATGGTTTCTCTTATGAGGTAGGTCGGTTGGGTTAGAAGGGTCAAAAGGCAAATTAAAAAAATAAGGCAATCATCCTTAAAAGGTCGGTCATGGGATAAACTCCCTAATTGAGTTTTTGGTGCCACCTAGAAGTATATATAAGGGGTCGTTTGGACTCATTTTGGGCATGCATCTTAATATAATTTTTATACTTACTTTGTTTTGGAGGTGATTGCTCTATACCTTTCCACTTGAGGACGAATACCCTCTTGTGTGGCATCCAAGGTGGACAAAACCCTTCCCTTATGGCGTGGGTGGAGAACAAAAAACTCTCCAATTGGTGGTTCCGAAGGGTTTCAAAGAAGGTGATCTTGCTGGTTTGCAGCTAGGGTTTGAAGGAGAGAGAGTTGTCAAGGTCTTCTACATCAATTTTGCACCCTCTCCTAGGGTGGTGACTCAGGTGGAGGAGGGTTGGTGAGTGCCTTCTAGGGCACATCTTGGCATTTGGGGTTGATATTCATATTCCTCATAATTTATAAGGCTGATTTCTCACTTCATTGGTATTTTTTGGGGTTTTGAATCATCATTTCCAGCCCTTAATGTGAGTTGTACTTTTTTTGATTATTTAATTAATTACAACTGTGGTTTATCACTTGTTTCTTATTTATTTCTGAAGTATATTGGTTTGGATAAATATCTTCATGGTTGGATAAATTAGTTGGAAGCATTCTTTGTCATTTTTCGCTTGTTATTGAATGGGAGTTGATGCCATTAAGTGCTATTACAATTCACTACCATAGAGGAGTTTATTCATTTATTTCCAGCTAGTTTTGAAGGGAGTTTGATGCCCAAAAAGTGTGATTTTCAATTTGTTGTTAGGGTTTGATAGTTTGTTTTTCCAAAAATTTGGATTTCTCCCATTTGGGGTTGAGCCTAAACCCTTATTTTTTAGTTTCAGCCCTAGAAAAGGGACATTATAGTGGTATCAGAGCATTGATCCACTCAACATGGAGGGTTTTCATTCAAAATGAGTAGATAAATGGAAAACATGCATATTGATGATGTCAGGGTTGAGAGGCTTGCCCTAGGGCAAGAAAGATTGGTGAATAAAATGGCACAGTTGATCCATGCCATGCAAAACTTAAATGGTGAAGGAAGTTCTTCAAAGGCAAGCAATAATATTTAGCCACCAAGAATTGCGAGTGATTCTTCATTTAGGTTATTCTGGCCTACCTTCCTCCCAAGAAAGAAGTCATTCCAGTGGTTGAAACACAACATTCAGTGGGTCATAACATTGCGACCAGCTATGAGGAGTATAGGGCCCTTCCAACTGAGATTCGTGATGCCTTATCACTTGTAGAGTTCATAGAATGTGAACAAAGGAAGAGCAAGACATGGAACTAGATCTTAGACACCACAGAAGGATCTTCAACATCCTGGGAGAAAGGAAGAGGAGAAGAGCTTCCAAATTGCAATGGCGGAGCAAGCAGAAGAAATCAAAAACAAGAGAAAGACCAATATGCAGCGTGAAGGTAAAGATTCTTCAACAATAAATGATGTTTTATTAATTTCCAATGGTTGCATGTAATGCCCCCTTCTAGGACAAGTTAAAAATTAACATAAATTTGATCACACACTGCTGGAAAATAATTAATATTCAAACTCCAACCGCTGCAATTTTCTCAAATTCATATCTTTGGCTAGAGAAGTCCAAATGAGCTGAAATTTTAGATATTGGGCCACAAAAATTTGAAAAATAATATGCAAAAAATCAGATTTCGCACAGCCAATACGAAACTCTAATTTTACCCTAAAAAGTAGGTCGCCCAGCACATTTAGGGCAACAATTCAACTCCAAAAATTATGAATTTAATTCCTCCTTATTCCTCCTAATTAATTAACCCAATCGATCTTAGGAAGATTAGATCTTCATAGTTCGACCTCAAATAACCCAATGTTAGCATTAATACAATTCAAATGGGGGTTGGAGTAAACCAAAGTGATGGTTAGATGAGAGAACCAATTAAATAATTAATCTTTTCCAGATCTGAAATTTATAATAGCAATTAATTAATTAAAATGCACCCAGAACAACTGAAACTTCAAAAATTAATATCTCCTTCAATACTTGCTCTTTTTGTATGAAATAAATTGCAAAATAATCTAGAAACCAAGGCCTTTCCAATGGACTATGAAACTGAATTTTCTGAACACCCAAACCCCTTCAAAACAGCTCCCAAAATATGAAAACCAGTTGCTAGGGTTAGAATTAATTGCACAAATTTTTATTAGCTCTTTCTTTGCTTCAAAAACCCTCAAAATATCAGTCTCACACTTGGAAAAATATGCCAATACAAATCCGATTGTAGATCTAGCTCAAAAGACTCCAAAACATGTCAAAACAACCCCCCATGCAAGTCACTTTAACTGTAATAAATGTAGCAGTGGACAGCAGTAAATAAGACACCATAAACCCTTTCAAAATCACTTAAATTTGAGCCACAACATGTAGATTTTACCTCATAAATTAATGCATCAACATATGAGCCCAAGTCGTCAATCTTAGAATGTAAAAACAATGCAATAAACACACCCAACACAAGAGAGCACAATGAAGATAACAATGAAGTCTTCAATATCTTCAACAATGGATCTAAATGGAGCTTACAATGAGAGAGCACAATGCAAGAACTAGGGCATCCATCCCATTACTCCAAGCATGGAGTGAATTCAAAAGATTCATCAATATAATCCTTCCCTCAATGTTAAAACATATATTTATAGATTTCTCCTAGGGTGGAGTGATTCCCTTTTGGAGGGAAAACCATAATTTGAAATCATAAGGTATGCTTATAATTTCCCCTTTTAATTTTATTTTCCCCCTCTATGTGTGGCGTCCCCTTTCTAAGGGTCTTTTTGTCATTAAAAGCCACTTAATATTATTTAATTAATTCCCTTTTAATTTTGTATTTATGGGGAATTAAATTAAATAATAAATTACATTAATTGCTCAATAAATATTCTTTTGTGAGCAATAATACAAGTGGAAAAACCACCTAACATCCATAATTAAATGAGAACAATAATTAAATGAATATTACTTTATAATGACAAATGATTAAAATCACTCTGCAGGCAATATCATTCAATTACTAGTGTAGTTTTTCCCTTGCAACATCCTAAAAGCCCACGGGGAAAAATAGGCTAAGGGTCTTCAAAAAGGGGACATTACATTGCATGTGGTGGAAAGATAGTGAAGGAAAATTAGATCTACAAGAGATTCATGAGGTTGAGATTCGAGATGACCCTTTTGAGAGGCATGCCCTTCAAAAGGAGGCCTCACCTGGTACTCATGATGGTTTTCAGTCTGCTGGAATTTACATATCAAATGGTAAGCAATTTAAAATATTGCATCACCCTCACACTATGTATTTGCAAGGGTTTGATCATCATGATAATTATTCTAACAAAGATGAGAGGATGAAGGGTACTAAAGGGAAAAATAATATTTTCCAAGAAGCCCCTATCCATCTTCCGAGCATCCCAAAGATTGGATCAAGGAAAGAAAAATTCAATTTACAAAATTGTGAAGAGAATTGGGTGGTTGAATTTAAATCTCCGGTTGTTAAGGATGATGTTTAACTTGCTCAAAACAGTAGCTCATTAGAGTCAAGTTGAGGGTGTTCATGGTTTTGGCAAGAACCACGAAGAGGCTCCATACATGTGCCAACAAAATATGGATGAAGTCAAGGTAGGAAGAGCTTCACTAGTTGAATATGAAGAGATCTCAACCAAGCTTCATTCTGCAAAAGACGATAAACAAGCCGAGGACAGCCCAAGATATGATATTGAAAATCACATTTTAGTTTTTTGGTCTCCTCCTATGTCGCTTCCATACTTGTGTCATCAGGGGCAGCTTGTTGAAAAGAATGAGCCTATGTCAAGTTTGACGCTTCATAGTATAATTGGTGGTCATCATGGACAACATAGTGGAAAGGGTGATAAAGTGAAGAACACTCTAAGTGGCAAAAAGTACATAAATCCTTTGAGTTACAAAGAAGGTGAAGTCTTCAATGGGTTCCATGTTACTACGGCTAGTGAGTACTTCAATTCATGCATATGGTTAGAAAGAAATTTTATGAAAAATCATATGGAGTTTGTTATGTATTCGAACTTCCTTGTGAAGGATGAGATGCTACAAGATGGCCTCATCATCCCTTGCACCAAGAGGTTTCTACAACTCAAGCTCTCCTTGGGAAAGCACATGGTAAGTAATGATTTCTGTGTTGTTGGTATTGGAGGTATTGCTTTGATACTTAAGATTCAATGGTTGCATTCTTTGGATGAATTTATCCAAAACCTAGGGAGTTGAGCTTCAAACTTGGTGATCAAAAGGTTGTGCTTCAAGGCATGACAAGTGGAGCTCCTCAAGTTGCTACAATAAAGAGGATGGAAAGAATTACTGGAGGAAGACAAGATCTACGGGCTACACATGGTAAGATAACCACCACACTTTCAGTTTTAAAACAACAGTCATATCATATAGATTTTCAGCTCTTAATCCCTGCACATGCTCTTAGAATAAGTCTTCCAATGAAAGTGGATGTTGATTTCATAAATTTTACATTTGGAAGTGAGAAAGATGGATGTTATCTTGCTGCCCCGAGCATTGTAACCGAACTGAAAAATGGTGGTACGAGTGTAAGTAGTAGAAATCACGTTTTATGGGTTTTAAGACACGCTGTCATAAAAATTCATACTGCTGTGATCAACCTTTTCAGTTTTCCCAACATTGTATTTGTAGCCATACAAGTAGCCTCAACCATACAAGGGAGTAATCTTCAGTTTGTTGATGTTGTGGAAGCATTTTCTGTCCCCATATCGTTGAGTTTTGTGAAGAATTTGAAGTATGACAGCTATTATCCTATTTTGTTGTTGTTTTCCGCATCAGAACCAGCCCGTTAGCCCCTTTTATGATAATCACCAAAGTGTTTTCAGTCACAAGGGGGAAGGATTTTCCACCTACCATCAATGAGGGATTGTTTGCTGCTGTTTTAGAAGAGTTTCCGGCCACCATAATGCTAATTTTGAGCGAGAAATTGCAATGGTACAGCTACAGATACTTGGGACAGCGTGAATGAACCTTTGAAAGTCCATCATGTGAAGAGGAAATTTGAGAAGATTGCAAGCATGGGAAGAGATTTGGATAAGATGCCTATGAGGCATGATGGAGAGGTTCTTGTTTTCTATAATGTGTTTGTTCCATGTGCAGGTACAGGCATAAATAAAGAAGAACCCTTGATGAAAAAGGTTGGAAAGAAGGTTCAACTGAAGACAAATTTTATGACAGCCGCCAAGGTACTTAGTTGGGTGGAAACCCAAGTATGTTGTGGCCACTGTAACTCATTTCCAGCCTATCTACAATCTGATTTTTATCAGGTTACAACAGTTTGGAAGTTTTTTTACACAATGGAGTATGGAAAGGAAGAATTTGTTACTATTGCTTTTGAAGTTGAAGATGAAGAGGACTTCAATGAAGAAAGGGGCAGCAGGTGTTTGAGTTTGTTTGGGCAAAGGCTCCTTCATTTGACAGGCATAGGATCTAGATTATGGGAGTACTACAACATGTTCCTCACTTTGGTATGATGGGACTTGGACACGAGACCTTGCAATTGCTTGTGGTTAAGCAATTTTGGGCATGGAGGACGCTAATGTCCCCTTTTTCAAATTAGTTCGTTTCGAAGACTTCTAGCCCATTCCACTTTCCGTGGGCCAGAAGAAGGTGAACAAGGGAAGTGTTTGTTGATGTTTCTAGTCTTTTTTTGTGAGCATTTACCTTTTCTTTCATGGTTTCTCTTATGAGGTAGGTCGGCTGGGTTAGAGGGGTGAAAAGGCATATTAAAAAGATAAAGAAATCATCCTTAAGAGGTCGGTCATGGGATAAACTCCTTAATTGACCTTTGGCACCACCAAGAAGTTATATAAGGGGTCGCTTGGTCTTGTTTTGGGCATGCATTTTAATATAATTTTATACTTACTTGGTTTTGGAGCTGATTGCTCTATACCTTTCCACTTGAGGACGAAAACCCTCTTGTGTGGCATCCAAGGAGGATAAAACCCACCCTTGTGGCATGGTGGAGAATGAAAACTCACTAATTGGTGGTTTCAAAGGGCTTCATAGAAGGTGATCTTGCTGGTTTGCAACTAGGGTTTGAAAGAGAGAGAGTTGTTAAGCTCTTCTACATCAATTTTGCACCCTTTTTGTTGTTGATAAAAATTCGACCGACAACCAATCCACCCTTTCGCCTATCACAAAAGGTCAAGATGGAATCAAACCAGTTTAATCGTAGTTTTTACTTAAGAATTGGCTTAAGCGTGGGTCGTTTAACATAGGCTAAATAATGATTCAACCTAAGATCTGGGAAAAATCTATTTCTAACATCGAGAATATACATACATCAACAAAAAACAAAAGAAAACACATCAAAAGACTTAATACAACACAATAAGACCACCAAAAGATTAATACAAATGATAAGAGGCTTTCTCTTTATGCTTATATCTTTTAATTCCAACTGATCACTCACATATCAAAACTGATTTCTTTATATCGAAATAAATGTTATCAACCTTTATCCGACATAGTGAAACCTATAGACAAGGCAACCTCTTGAAAAGGTGAAACTGAGTGATATTATAACCTCTTCTTCACAATTATTTCCAATGTTGTGATGATCTCATAAATAAATCAAACATCAAATGAAAAGACACAAAAGAAGGATATCAACATATGAACATATTTACATATTTAACGAAAAGAGAGTTTGATATAAACATGATGAAGAAAAACATAATCGTATTAATGAAATGAAGTACAATGATCACTAAAACGTCTTGACAAGGTCATGATTAAGTATCAAAGCCAACATGGCCACAAATTACATCATTTCAAGATAGGAGTGAAGACATCATCAAGCTTGCTCTGAATATACAAACAAAATCCGCAATCAGCTAGATAAGAATACAAAATATTTAAATCAGATAATCAGAATAATAATAACAAATCTGGATATACCTGCTATATTTGAAACTCACACTCAAACCTCAAAACAATGTTGTCATAACTCATGTAAGATCACTTGCCTTAGAAATGCATTGCACATAATTAATTTTAGAATGAAATAACTTTCAAATAGCTGCAAATACCTGATTTTTCATCCTTTGCGATTGAATCCTCCATGTCCTTTTATAACATCCTCATGAATAGTATAGGTTATAACTAATTGTCTTATTTAATGATTTAAAAAAGAATGTTTTTTAAAGTTTATAATAATAAAGTTTCACTTTATAACTTAAGTGAGACTATATAACTTTAAGTAAGGACACGAGCTCTTTAATTATTTAACTTATATAAATGAATGAATGAGGCATAAATTATCAAAACAGGGGCCACATAAGTATTGCATACACTAAATAAAAGTAAACACAATCCATATTAACATCCATCATTTTAATAACTAACACCTCATTATGATATAACAACCAATCAAATATCCATAAACTCCATCTATAAATTAACATACTCTCACCATTATGTCACTTAAATTTGTTCCAAAATATTAAATATGATATCTCAAAATGTGAAAATGTATCCAAAGTGCCAAACGTATCCAGTCAATTCTATCAAACCAAAGCATGATAATCAATCATCTCTTGTTAAATCTAACAGTGGCATGCCTATCTCAGTAACCATCTCTACATACTCATATGGTTCCACAGGAAGTATGGTGCAAGTGATAACACTGGATTCCTGTTTCTACTTCCATTTTCACCCTTTTCACTGCACCTGTCACCTTAGGCATGACGGAAGAGGACCTAGCACATGCTTAGAGATATGAGGGGACTCATGATAAGGTGCAATTTGATTCTTTCCAAGCAAGAGTGGTGCAAAATTAACTGGTAAAGTTGGCCATGGAGGTGCACGAGGAGTAGACTGAACATATCTATTAGAGGAAACAAGATTGTTCTCAGCATGCACATGTTCAAAATTTTGTAGAGGTGGATTATTGATGTTGCGAGAAGGTGGATTACATGGATAAGACTCAATTACTTTGCAACACTTCATGTAAACAAGGTTCATTAACATCAAAGTGAACAAATACCAATGTAGGACCATGCCTGATAAAAGGTCTACCACCCCTAAAGTGTACTAGTTCCACTTCGGCCACCCCTAGGTGAACCTCTACTGCCATGATTGGCCACGGAAATTGTTGTCCCCAAGAATGATGTGATTCAGACCTCTTAGACCCCCAACCATCCCATCCTGACATAGTGAAAAGTTGTAGAGACAATAAGTAATTACCAAGTCTTAGCATGCATATTCTCTCAAAACTGAAGTTGTCAATCTAAAATTATAGTTGATGATCAATAAAATAAATGACATATCATGAAGATAAAACAAACTTTAATCTTTCTGCAGAATCATCTCAATTTCTTATGTCATTTTTGAATTATATAACTGCCCAAATGTCATTTTTATGTCAAATACACACATGCTACTATCATTTTGAACCCCTGCATTGAAAATTGAAATGAAAGAAATCTTCAAAAATATGTATGTACAGGTGGCTTTGATTGATAAACCATTGATTCTATTATCTCTTCTCAATCTATCCATGCCACATCCATAGAATTTTTCAAACAATCAAATGATAAACTATACAAAATTTATTCTCATGTCTGAACTTTCTTGAAATTTTCAAACCATCATCACTGAAATCGAAAGCCTAAAAATATGCATGCTCAGAATGAGAAATCAATCCATTCACAATGTTCTATAACTTGTTTCATCACTGTATTTAAAGCTGAATGTTAACAGTTTGACATTATCAACTATATCACCTTGCTCAAAATGAAATGCATGCATTTAGGAACCTTCATTATAATCTACAGGAAGCCTTCCAAAAATTAATCGAGCCATTCAAACAATGAGTCTACAGAAAAATTCTGAGTCATTTCTCATCAACATTTGTTCACGAATCAACCATTAAATATTATTAATGCCCAGATTGACCAAAAATATCTCTTTTTCATTCAAACTGAAAATATCCTTTCACCCAGAAATTGAAAAGAAAGGTATATTATCCATTTTAATATCTTTGAAAAATACCCACATAAATGGTTTTCAATAAATCATGTAACATTATACAAAAAAAATATTTTCCAATTTATGCGACCCCGAAGACACAATAATCAAGCATGCTTTCTGAATCCATCAAGACTGAAACAAAGTCGTTCATTTCTAAGTAACAATGACACCTTTACAATTTCATGTATGCATTCTTGAAGAAGATGTGACTCAGAACAAAATTACAGCGAAAATGAGCTCGAAACCACAAAAGAAAACACAAATAATTTCTCATACAGTCCGACCCAGAAATCTCCAAGCTCGTCTCAAGATAGTAACAATATTTTTCACAAATATTGCAGAGAATACATCTTTGCATGCAAGCATTCAAAAGGGAAAATGGGTATGCAGAAGTCCATTCAAGTTGGATAGCTCGAAAATATTCTCAGACAGAAACAACCAACTCTCATTTCTTTTCAAAAAGAAATTTATAAAACCAGAGGTAATTCGTAACTGGGCACAATTGTCAAAATTTTGAGCTCATACTGTTTCTCTTGACACGTTGAAAACTAAAAACCGTGAGCACTTTGCACAAAACCAGAACGCCTTCGAGCTCCAAAACTTTGCAACAAAAAACCAGAATGACTTCCTAAACCAACAAGCTTCACGTTGTTCGATGATCTTACCTCCACATTTAATGCCCATTACTCAATTGCCATTACTACCCACTACTTGCCGCCACCTCATGCCTAGGGAGTAGGAGCTCAAAAATGGTGGTTCGGCCATTTTGATTTTCATTTAAGCCCAAAACTATACCATATGCCATGTATAACTCAAGTTCATAAACTATGCAATTCATCAACTATGTGTGAAATATGATAATTTGAACTATAGGTTAAAACATAGCATTAACATTTATCAACTATGGCATTCCATGATCATCATTTGTATTCCTGAAAACACCATTCTATGTAGATCATTCAAACAACACAGAAAATCCGTTTCGATCACTGTTGTATTTCGCTAATCATTTCCAAAATGGGAAGACCAGAAAGATTAGAATACGAGGCTTGGAACCCAAATAATGAAATCACAAAACAAAATTTTATCTCCATATTAACCATTCACTATCGATATGACAATCAAGGTGATGACAAATATTTATATATAAAATATGAGATGATAGCCAACAAATCTTAAGAATGTTCGAAACCACTTAGCATAAACAATTAAATAATGTAATTAATACTTAGTGGCCTCCGCCAGATTTATATGAATGTAATGGCAAGCAAGCTATAATATGAATGTCGTGTTTAATTTTTTTTGAAAAAGAAGGGGGAGTTAAAATTTTAGCAATAACACTCTCCTAGGGTGGCAACTTGGGTGGAGGAGGGTTTGAGTGCCTTCTAGGGCACATCTTGCGATTTGGGGTTGATATTCATATTCCTCATAATTTATAAGGCTGATTTCTCACTTCATTGGTATTTTTGGGGGTTTTGAATCATCATTTCCAGCCCTTAATGTGAGTTGTACTTCTGCTGATTATTTAATTAATTACAATTGTGGTTTATCACTTGTTTCTTATTTATTTGAAGTATATTGACCGGATAAATATCTTCATGGTTGGATAAATTATTTGGAAGCATTCTTTTTCATTTTTAGCTTGTTATTGCATGGGAGTTGATGCCATTAAGTGCTATTACAATTTGCTGCCATAGAGGAGTTTATTCATTTATTTCCAGCTAGTTTTGAAGGGAGTTTGATGCCCAAAAAGTATGATTTTCAGTTTGTTGTTGGTTTGATAGCTGCTGTTCCGAAAATCCGATTTCTTCCATTTGGGGTTGAGCCTAAACCCTTATATTCAGTTTCAGCCCTAGAAAGGGACATTACAACAAGAAATAGGCGAAAATAATCTGATGGAAATCCAATCCTACAAGGGGAATAAAAGGGGAATCACATCAATAAAAGAATCATGGAAAGTATACCCTCTTGCCCAACTTGTGCAAATATGTGCTCTCACCTTAAGTGCCTTGGCCATTTGTACAACTCTGCAAATTTGTGCTTTCATCACCTCTCCTCGATTCCATGCACCATGCACATTCTATGCAGTGCTAGGATACACACTGTGCAATTTTGAAGACAACATTGCCACCTTCACATCGAAATGGGGCCAAATTTTGATGGTCAATCTCAAACCCATTCAATACAAGTCAATATTCGACATATAAAAACATTTGTGCTCTCTACACATTTTGCACAGCATTGCGCCATGCGTGCAACATTTGCACAACAACACAACACCCACAAACATGCCTCAACTTAGTTCTTGTGCAAACCATCCAAAATAAACTTTGGAAAAGTGGACACTTCATGCCATGCTACACCATGTCAGGTGGCTCTTCCAATGCTTGTGTCATGTTAGGGCATCTATCAACATGCCACATTTGGCAGTCAAGCCACGAAACCGTTAGAAGATTAAGACTCATACATGAAAGCCCAGCCGTTTCAACTTCCATAACGTTTCCTTAAGCCTTTGCAAATTTGTTATATATTTATGCATATATGTAGCATTAGATAGCCATGATTTAAGCTAAATTGGTTAATATCTCTCTAGGGAGGTAGTCAACTGATAATAGATTATCATAAAGATTATCATAATCATTTAGTTTCCAAAGCTAATTGCAGCAATATTAGAAATAACCATTAAGCAATGATAAATAATGATAATCAACAATAGATAAAATGCTTGCAATGAGAGAGATAAGATGACTTAGCTAATCTCCTACTTTGTGTGATTATCTGGGTTGGTTTGATGACTAAAACAAGATGGAAAGGACCTGACAGAGCGTCGTTGTTGAAACTATGTGTTGAACTGCTGCACGGACCAAAGCGGATGGTACGGGCCAAAGCGTACCCCCTATGGCCCTTTCCGTATGTTCTTGTCCCTTTCTGCTCTCTACTCATGATACTTTTTGGGTCTACGTATTGCTCCTTGATTTGCTCTTGTTTGAAATATGGATTTTTAAAACTATGCGATGCTTGCTATGTAATTGATTGATCCTTGAAAACCCTAGATGGACAAGAAGTCCTACAAAACAATCATTAGGTGGGTTGTGGGCACCTCCGTGCATCGCCGACATCGCTGCTACTCCGAAGAGGGCTCAAACCTCACGCCGTTCTCGCCTAGCATATGATCTCTAGAATGTATGCAACCAAATAGATAACCATGATCTTGCAACAATGAGATTGTAGTTGTATCTTTGCTCTAGCTTGACTTGGAGTGATGATATGTTCCTTGCATTTGCAGATTTGAGTGGATGACTGCCCTAGAAAGATTATGCAGAGTATATGAAGCTCAAGGGAGTCTTGGAATGGCCTTGTTGGTGATTGCTCTTAGTGTATGCTCGTTAGGATCTTTGGGTGTCAAGTGTGCATGATCTCCTCCTCTGATAATGGATGAAATGACTAGCTTATATATGCGTTTCGGATTTGGAAACCTTGAATAAGGCCGACTAGGAATGTACCAAATGGATTCAAATTAGAAAAAGTGTCGTTAGAGGAGGGACCAAAGCGGCTAGGTTGGCCCATAGCGTAAGGGCGCTATGGCCCTTCCTATCCGCTATGGTCCCAGGTGCATGTGCGGATGATTAGAGAATAGGGATTGTGATATGCGAGGGTATAGCTTAATTTGATGGATGAATATGACCGTTGTGCGAACAGATAGATTGTGTGTGCAAGAAAGAATGAGTGAGATATAGCTAGGGATAGGATAATTGGTCAAATTGAGCAAGTGTAAACTAGTCCAAGAGTGTTGTACAATTTGTGTTATTGCAAGTCATGAATTGCTAAAATGAGTGTCTACAAGCCACCAAACAATAGAAGATAAATAGATATACTTCTCCCTTGAGAGTATGCCATGTACAACACACATAAACTAATAAAACATTATGTTCCAGTTCTATTATTTTATCCACTCCGAATCTTGTCTCATATTGCTGTGCACACGTATATAACACATCTAAATCCGCATTTCGAGTGTTGTCCCTCGAACCTCCTGGGATCCAAAACAGCCAGTCCCAAGTTCAATCCATCTTATTATCAGTCTAATACAATAATAAAGAGGTGTTTGCTTTTAGATTCCAGATTTCAATACAGAATGACAAAATCTTTGCTTTAGCCATAATTTTCCAATTTCGGTTGTATTTTGAGAAAGTATACTCTCTTAGTTCGTAAGAAATGTTTTCAGCTGGTTTATAAATTGTAACAACTTGAGAAAGTATATTTTGAGACAGTATATTCTCTTAGTTCATGTTAAATGTTTACAGCTGGTTTATAAGGCGTAACAGCTTGAGACCATAAGAGTGGTTTCAAAGCACTTTCTTCACCTAATAGAGAGGATAAATCATAATTCGTGCTTGCAAAAAATGGGTGAGAAGAGATTATAAATCGCTATTACAAGAAATAGGTGAGAAGAGGGGAGTTGCATCAATCAAAGATTAATGGAGAGAATAACTATTCTCAAGTTCACTCTGTCTTGTGTGCCATCCGAAGCAATAGGAAAATAGTTTTTTCTTTTCAGATTTCCAATTTCATTCTACAATTTTACTGATTTGTGCTTTAGTCACAGTTTTCAAATTTCAGCTAGCTGATTATTTAAGGTAATATTAGCATATTTCATCTGGTTTGCTAGTTGTAACAGTTTGGGTTCCCAACATTCTCTTTGAAGCCAAGGCTGATTTTGTGCATATTAAGGTACCTTAAATGCATTTATTTCAGCCGAGGACTGGTTCTTACCTTCTGGAATACCTGACAAATTAAAAGAAATTAGTTTTCATAGACTGACTTAATGGAAGCAGAAAATCAAGTTTTCTAAAGTAACAGTTGAACTACCAGGGGTTTCTACTAATTTGAAGTCATTCAAACTAAGGTCCATTCACAACTGCAGGTTAAAATAAGTTTTAATTTTAAAACTTCCTCATTCATGCATATTTTTGTAAGGCTATTCCGTTAAGACAGGTTCAACTGAAAATTTCTAAGTTGCCCTTAAAGTATAGCTCAATGTATTTCAAGGATTTTATGGCTTGTTGCTCTAATTAAGCTTTTTGATTTTTTTCAAATAGTTTATTGAATTATAGGGTTTGCAAAATGGACTGTGTTTCAATTTCACACATAATCCTGTTACTGATTTCTGTTGTGTCAAATGTCCCTGACTGAAAATAAATTTGGCCATTTCTTAAAGTAACTTGCTATCTATTTATCAAAAATATTTGACCTTAGCCTTCTCTAAAATTGTTATAATAATTTATTTTGTCTCAGGTATTAGTCACTGCCAAATGGTTCTAGGAAACTTGAATCTCTATAATAATTCATCGAAGGATTAGACCAATGTAACTATTGAATCTTCCCATTTTCATTAAGTAATAGTTGCCTATGTTGAGAAGATTTGTTTTCTCGTAATAGGAAAATACACAGCTCTTTCTTATGAATAGGTCTGTTGACTTTTAATTTTTGGGGATTTATAGTGAAGGAAAAGATAGCAAATAGTGTTTTTATATAGTTATACAATTCTTCTCATCCTACAAAATCACTTTTAAGGAACCAAGCAGAGTGACCACGAGCTCTATTTGCAAATGAATTTCTTAGAGAAATGCCTGATAAACTCTTGCATAGAAGATCAAATTTTGTAACCAGCTCATTGTCAGGTAATTTATCCTGGTTCAGATTGCCCCAGTTTATCCAGCTGAACTGGACAGTTGTAACATATCTTCATGTTAATATAAAGAGTGGGTGTAAATGAGAATTGTCTCCCAAATTTCCACATTTTGGTCCACTGAGAATGGATAAAATATCAACCACCTGATGCCTTTTTACTGAGGCTTATGTGAACATCGCAGTCTTCTACGATATGCTTTATTTGCAATAGATTTTTCCTTGATTTATATTTTCTCATTTATTGCTTGCTTTTGCTAGATCTCTGGCAACGGGGACTGTCTTTATACTATCTAAACAGGTATTGGAGGGTGTATTGTTTTAAATTTCCAATAATACTGGACACTTATGCGGATAATATAAAATATTTCAATTTAGTTTACTGCTTGGTCAATCAAATTGCTTTAAGTATTTTGTGCTTATCATCCTTTTTATTAGTTCAGGTTTGAAGAAGGAGCAACCCAGTTTAGGGATGATGTTGCAGCTAATTCCGATGACACCGAGGAATCAATTTGGTCTTTCCTCTGTGAATCTCAATTATATGGAGTTGATGAAGCACGGAGGCGTTTTCTTCAGGTAACTTGATGCTATCAGCATTTACCATTTGTGGATGTGCACTAACATGTGTTAAACTTACCCTCAAATTGGATTACGAGTAAAGAACATTTGTCAAAAGAACTTCCTGCACATTGTAAACAGAAAGAACAGCTGTGAAAACCCACTTGAAAGAATAAAATAAAAAGGAAAATCATTGTAATGAAATTTGATTCCCACCCATATCCCAAATAAGCAATAGGATTTATACAATTTTGATATAGATATAGTTAACTAGATTTAAATAATAAAGATTATATTAGAGATGCTTTTGGAGACAACTATGTAATTTTTCTTTGATTTGACATTTTGGATTGCAACATGTAAAAAATTAGAGATGGATCTCAAGTTGAGAACTGAAACATCGAATCAAATGTTTTTTAAAGAGTTGTCTCCAAAAGTGCCACCTCTAATATTATGGAAAGTGGAAACCTCAAATCTATAATAAAGATTAGAATTTATTTGTAGATGAATTTGCTTATTAAGTTAGCTGATTATTATTTATGGTGATGTTTTTGTTTTGATGGTTCTTCATCAAATATAAGGCATTACACTAAGTTACACAAAGTGTGGGTGCGGATGCGGGTGTGGCAAGGGTCCCAAATTTAGTATTTTGGGATTCGGTGGGATTCTAGGAAACACCCCTCCCATTCGCACTCCAAGGTCTATTAGTTGGTGAAGCTGCCCGCATTAGAGTATAGCATCTATAGTTATTCAAATGGAAAAATAAATAAATTAAAAAGGAGCTTAGTGCTGACTCCTTTCTGTCATATCAGGTGACACGAACGATTTATTGGTATTAGTGACTGAATGCCACCACTCCCAAGCATAATATTGTTCGCACATGTGGCAGCATTTGTAATGTCCCTTTTGGGCCCAAATTTGAGAAATTTGGATTTTCCCCAAAACCCTAACGGAACATTGCTGAAATTTATGATAGCAACATGCAGAAACCTGAATTTAATGACAGCCACGTAGAAATTAGAGCCAAAGAGGGTTAGCGACCTGCTTTTGGTCCCTAAAATCCTAGGCAACCTAGGTAAAGTTCAGCTTTTTTGTATTTCTCAAACACAAATCTTCAGAAATATATCAACAAATTGAAACCCTTGATGAAACAATGCAGAATTTCTGGAAATATGTGCTTCGACATCAAAGTACATAATTCTGGAATTAATTATTGGCCACAAACATCTGAAACTTCAAAAATTCATATGTTCTGAAATACTTGGAGCTACAATGCAAACGATAGCTCAAAATGAACACAAAAATGACAGTTATCAAATTTAAATTAAATTTAGATTTATCCAACCACAAAAAACCGTCGAAATGTTGTCCCGAAATCCCCAAAGGGGTCGCCCAAGTTGGAAAATGGGTATGACAGCCCAAAAAGTGTGCCCTAACTGGAAATTGTGCCCTAGCACGGATGGAAACACTTGCTGTTAAGAAATTATGAATATGAAGCTAACTTGTGACTCCCAGATGAAGCCACTGAAGCAACAAAATGACGGTTTTCGTCCTAAAGTGTCGTGACTATTGAGGGGTTTTGTCCTCAGTAGGATCCAATGAGGGGGTTTTCGTCCTCAAAGGCTGAAAATGTGAGTTCAATGCTCCAATTTTCAAAATAGAAATATCAAGATTCATCAAATACCCTTATAAATCGCCCCTACATTTACCTTTATAGTCTTTTGTCTTTCTTTCCCTTGTGGAGCGGCTCCATGTGGGATAATAGAAATACTTTATTTCTATTTTTACATTCACTTTTCGCACTTAAAGTGGGGCGGCCCCCCCTTTATTACATTCTTTTTCTATCTTGAAGTTGGCACTTTGCACTTTAGCCACCAACCTACTATTTCTAGTGCTATAATTGGCAATTTGCCTTTTTACAAAAATATTACAAAGCTGAAAATGAAAAATTACAATTATAACTCTAATGTACTTCCTTTATTTTCTCCCTTAACACCCACGGGAAGTAGAAATGGGTGCAAGGTCTTCAAATTGAACTAGCTTGGAAAATGGGACATTGCAGTCCTCCCTTCTCAAAATTGCTTGCTCACAAGCAATTGTAACCTTGGCTGTTTTGAAATTTCTGCATCCTCTATCTTTCCATTTTTTGTTGCAACATCATCAAAAGAGCAAGGAATTGGTTTCCTTGACAAAGCATCCGCCACCACATTATTTTTCCCTTTGACATATTCAATATCAAAATCATATGCTTGAAGTTTACTTACTCACTTTTGTTTCCGGTCATTCAAATCCATTTGGTGAAGAAAGAACCTCAAGCTATTATGGTCAGTTTTGACCACAAACCTTCCACAAACCAAGTATTGCTAGAATTTGGTCAATGCATGCATGATGGCCAACATTTCCTTATCATAGATGGAGAATTTCGCTCATGCTCCTTGAGTTTCCGGCTCTCATATGCAACGGTATGTTGTAATGTCCCCTTTTCCAGGACATTACTAAACAGGTATTGAAGACTCTTAGTTCACATCACCCCATGGGACTAAAGGGAAATTCTTGGGGTTTTCTTATTTTATTATTTAATTAAGGTTCCCCGAATAGTGATTTTTATCATTTACACATATAAGACAATTTTAATTATTTAATAGAATTTAATGAGGAGTTGAATGTATTTTAATTAATTATTTACCGAAGTAATTTAATCACTCTTGCAAGTGGGTGAATGAATGAATGAATTCTTTATGTAATCATTATGATGTAATGTCGGCTATTAATAAAAATAGACAAAAACAAAATGTAAGTCATAGCTGACATAAAAGTGATTTTAAAATGTAATCTCCCTCCCAAAGTGGATCGCCTCATTTGGGAAGGATATATGAGTACATGTAAGGCTCCATTTGGGGGTATGCTAATTATGATTATTGTTATTTCTTCATGCTAGAAGAAAAGGGATGCATGCCCATTGTTGTTCTACTAAAGGTGTTTTACAACACCACCTTGTTATTGGCCAATTGAAAACCCAAGCGAGTTGTTGAAGGATCCATTCTGGCATGGTTGCTGGTCTGATTTTCTCTTGTGGCCTAGCGATTTGTTGTGAAGGTGAAATCTGAATATTGTGCAAGGATTTACTCTTTTTGTGGTAGCGAATTGGCGTGTGGTATTTTTGGTGATATTTTCATGCCCTAGCGAATTGGATCTAATGTGTTTTGGTGCTGATTTGACATTTTAATAGTCTGTTGTATTTTTTATGCCCTAATCAGCTGGGTGAAGGTCTGATTCCAACATTTCTAGAGCACAAATCTCACAAGTTAAGTTCAGATGTGGTTTCTCATATTTTTGTGAGTGGATGCATGTAATTTGGTGAATTTTGGATGAGTATACAAGCTGGAATTAATTATTCAGTGAACAACAGTATTTTATGTCCTGGGCGACCAGCATTTTGCACAAATCTGATACTTTTCTTATAGTTGGGTGGAAGAGGATTGCACGATCACATTTCCCGTATTTTCTTGCACCAGAATCCAAGTTTGAAGGATTTTGCTTGGTTGGTTAAGCAGGAAATAATATTAGAAGTTGCAGCAGTCTGGGGTTTGGTTATTTAATTATTTTCAACTGTTTATAATTAGATTGGTGCTAATTTTAGTGTGCCCTTGTCATTTCCGAATTATACCACTTACCTCCGCTAGTTCTAACCCCACTCTAGGTTAGGAATAGTAGACATCGGAATACTTCAGGATAATTTGCACAGGGGTTTCATTGAATTTGGGTGAATATTGAATTGCCCTAATTTGGGGACATTATAGTGATATCAGAGCATCGTTCTTCTGCACCTGTGAGGTTTTGTGTTACAGATCTAGAAGCTAGAGAATGAAGTGAACCCAAGATCCATTTTTTGATGGCACTAATAATATTTCTGCTAGATCTTGGTTGGAGGAATTTAAGACATATTTGTGAGGGAATCCTATATGTCAGTATGATGCCCTTATGCTCATCTCTATATACATGAAAGGATTGGCACATAAGTGGTGGCATCATTTGTTGGAGACCCAAGGGGTCGAATCCATTGCCTCCCTTGAAGATTTCGGCCAAAGGTTCGTAGAAAGGTTCGATGCGGAAGATTGCAAGGATGAGCAAGGTGAAAATCCCTCATTAATTGAAAATATTTCTTTATCTTCTAATGGTTGCATATGTGATAGCGAAGTTTCAAAAGGGATTAAGGATCTTGAGCCTAAGGAAGAAGGAAATTCAGATCTTCAAATTAAGGAAGAGAGTTTGGGGGTGGAAGCACCAATTCTTAATGTGTATGTTAGTATTCAGTTGGTTGTCCTTTTTGGAACAACCATTCAAAAGGAGCATGAAGAGGGTGTCAACCCTATAACCAAACATTCTAATTCAGCCAATGGGGGTAGATCACATGATGATATTTCAAGGTATGAAGAGGTTGAATTATGGTTGCATACTTTTCCATTTCAGATTTGTTTTCCTCGCGAGAAACATGTGAGATACAAAGATAAAATAAGGATTGTGGGCTGCAAAATGAGGCAAGAAAACTCTTTGGTTCAAAACCCCTTCTATGGGCACCCTAAGGTATGGGATCTGGGTAATCTTTTACATTCTTCCAAAATTATCAATTTTAATCTTGAGATCTTTTTGGTTGATTTCATGAGGATAGGTGATCTGTAAACCTCTAGCTTTGGAAATTTACGAGACCACAACACTTTATTGTTCTACTTTCAACTTTTGAAAATGACAGTCTTTAAATCATTAGTGAGCAAATGGAAACTTAGAACTATCTTGCAGCAAAGGAAAGATAACAATTCAACACAATATTTATGCCGGAAACCCCCAAGTTGAGGGAAAACCAACTAGAAGGGCAATTTCTCTTTCTTCCCAATTTTTATTGGCCAATTGTAAAAGAATTACAGGTTACAACAAAAGGAAAGAAGGTAAACAATGTAAACACCTCCCTTCTATACTTGGCTGCTCTGTTTTTGCACCTTACTTCTACAAAACACTTCCAGCTCCAATGGTTTCTTCTCACTCTCTTGCATTCAAACTTCGATGATCCAATTCTTGCCTATGCTCTCCCTTAAATAACTTGATTCTTATGTCCTCCCCGTGCACTGGAGAATGAGAAACATCCTGCAAGGAAGAGACATGGTCAAAACGCTTGAAATCTACGACTGTTTGTGGCTCTGATTTTATTTTCATCCATTAGTGACAGGATCACCGGTGTATGTAGACCGGCGGTTACGCAACCACCGTTTTGTGCAGGGGGCAGTTACGCAACTGCCAGGGCGGTTATGCAACCGCTACTTTGCACAGAGTGACGGTTCTGTAACTTTACAATTTGCTCTTCATTCTGCTTAATCTCCCTTCTGAAATTGGTTGTTCTAAAGAAACGGTGTTCATCTAGATCCCTACGGATCACACCTCCCTTCCTCAGGAGGCTTTTGGTCCCACAAAAGCTCAGTGGGGGAGTAGATGAGGAAACAATTCCCTCACTTTCTCCTTCGAGTACCACCGGGCCTACCTTGGTGTCTTCCCCTTGAGTCCAACCTTCCAAGACTCCTGTGGACCTCTCCTTGTCTCTCTGATCTTCTGCTGCAGCACTACGTCCTCCTTCAATTCGCCTTATGAGTCCAAGACACAATCTTCTATGGAAGGTAGTAGCTGACATCCTTCTTCTTCATCAAGCATGGATGGCTCATATAGGTGCAAGTTCTCACAATTTACTATTGAGTACATCTGCATGAATGGTGGTAAATTAAGTCTGAAAGCATTTTCTCTAACTTGCTCCAGTATAGTGAAGGGTCCATATTAAGTGGCTTGAGTTTTTCTTGCTTGGCCTTGTAGTCTCTCCTTGCTCAAGTAAAGCCAAACTTTGTTTCCAACGTGAAGTTTGTGCTCCCTCCAATGCTGATCGTGTCTAGCCTTATACTTGACTTGAGATTTTTCCAATTGTTCTTTCACCTTGAGATGGATTTGCCAGATCCTCTCAATGAATTTTGCTGCTCTAGTCACCTCCGAATCATGTATCTCCCCCTCTTCCTGCTGCTCAATTGCTACATCTAGTGGATTAGTAGGTAGATATCCCAAGCATGCTTCAAACGGTGACTGCATAGTGGATGTGTGTACTGCTCGGTTGTAGGAATGTTGAATGTAGGCAAAGGACTCATCCCAATTTTATGGATATTTGCTATTATATCCTCTAATCAGCTGCACCAAAGTCCTGTTCACCACCTCTGTTTGCCCATTTGTCTATGGATGGAAGGTGTAATGTCCCCTTTTCCTGCGCCAAAGGCCTAAGGGCCAAATCGAGTCCAAGCCGTGGTCATACCCAAGGGTCTGTGGACGCTGGGGGCTTTTGAGAAGGGGCCGCATGGTACTATTATCCATGTTTGGCATTTGGGGGTCACTTTGGACCTGGGTGACTTAAACAGGAAAAAGTAACTTTAGTGACTTTTATTTTATTGACCCCTCCATGGAAAGCAATGCGTCTAGGGTCTATTGGGGCTCTTTTGCCATGGGAAGTATATAAGGAGCGGGGGAGAGTAAGGAAAGACACTTTTGATATACATTTTTATCGACCCCTTCTCGTGCAGCTGTCGCTGTTGCGTTTCTACAGCTTGTGGAGTCAAATCCCACAGGGACCCTAGCTTCGGTGGTGAGAGACCCGTCCCTAGCTAGCATGGCATTCTTCGGTAGTGAGAGATCTACCCTAGTCTGTCATTTTGGAGCCGCTTTTTGGGCTGTGTCACAGAGATAATAACAGAGGGTTTCAGGGGACGAATTTTGAGGGTTTTCGGGGCATTTGAGGAAGATAATCAGTGGGCTTCCGGATCAGATTCATGGCAACCATTTGGGCAGGGCATGGCAGCACATTGAAGGCGCCTCCATCATTTTCCAACCCCATTCCAAGTGTGGCGACTTACAACCTGTACGTGGAGGGTTTTCCAGTTTTGGGGGCATTTGGGGAAGATAATCAGAGGGGCTCCAAATCAGATTCACGATAGCTCTTTGGGCTGGGCGTGGCAGCACGTTGAAGGCACCTCCATCATTTTCCGACCCCTTTCCCAAATGTGGCGACTTACAGCCTGTACGTGGAGGGTTTTCCAGCTATCTAGGTTCGCTGTGATTTCCTGGCAGCATTTTAATCTCTGTAATATGCCAAAAACAGTTTCCGTATGTCATTTATAATAATATCAAGCCCTCTTAATACTTTCAAGTAATTTGGCTGGTTAATTTGGGAAATATTAAGTTTCTTTAGTTAGCTATCCTTACTGTATAAATTTGGTAAAATTAGTATTTGATGTGGCTGCAAATTTTCAATATTTTTGTGCATTTTAAAGTGGTATCCCATTCGAAATATTTCAGAAGACCATGCTCCTCTGTAACTTGGTGTCCATCTTGTCCCACAAAGTAGTCAAAAACTTCCCCAAGAACCTGGAATCTTTGTCAGAAACAATAGAATTTGGCAAGCCAAAATGTACCCATGCATTAGCAAATAAAAGTTCAGCTGTTTCACTTGCTTTTATTGTCTTTTTACATGCCACAAAAAGACACATTTTGCTAAATCTATCAACAACATATAGATAGTCATGGCCATGTTTAGACATAGATAGTCCTCCTACAAAATCCATAGAAATATCTTCCCATGGACGAGTAGGGATTGGTAAAGGCACATACAAACCTTCCTTCCTAATTTTAGGCTTGCTTGTACAACAAAGTTTACATCCTCTTATGAATTTAGATACTTCTTGCATGTTGGGCCAATACACGTACCTTTGCAAGTGGGCCATGGTCTTGCCAACACCAAAATGTCCTGCTACTTTCGAGGTATGTGCTTCCCTTATCAATAGAATCCTTTCTTCCTTTGGCACACAAAGCTTCCCCCATCAGTAGAGGAGCCCATCTTTGAGATAACAATCTTCAATACCCGTCCTTTCAGCCCCTTGAGACTGCAACTGCTGATATGTTACCCTAAAATCTTTGTCTTGAGCATGTGCCTCTCTGTAAGCTTCCTTCATAAAGGGCTCAATCTGAGAGATAGTGGCCAAACTGGAGACTTTTTCTTGTGTGGGCGGCCTAGACAACATGTCTGCCACCAAGTTTGTGCTACCTTTCTTGTACTTGATTACCAAATGGAACTGTTGAAGCAATCCCATCCACTTGTAGTGCCTTGCCTACTGCAATTTAGACTGTGCTTGCAAATACTTGAGAGGTTTGTGGTCAGTGTGCCAATAGTTTCTTTACCCCATAAATAATGTTTCCATTTCTTTATAGCCTGAACTAGTGCATACATCTCTTTATCATATACTGAATACCCTCTAACTGCTGAAGTGAAAGTTTCAGAATGCTAACATACTGGCTTACCTCCTTGTAGCAACACTGCTCCCATAGCATAATCATTGACATCCATCTCTACTTCAAAGGGCTGCTGCAAATTAGGAAGAGCAAGTACTGGAGCATCACTAATTTTGTACTTTAATAACTCAAAAGCCTGATCTTGTTCCTTACCTCAGTTAAAACCCTTACTCTTTGTGGCCATTGTGTGTAGAGGTGCTGCAATAACGAAGAAGCCTGGAATGAACTTCCTCATGTATTGTACTGCTCCCACAAAACTTCTAGTCTCTGTGGCTCCCATTGGTGTTGGCCAGTTGGTGATGGCTTCCACCTTCTTTGGATCCACTCATAGCTCTCCTCCTCCAACCACGTGCCCAAGGTAGACAAGTGATTGTTTAGCAAATTCACACTTTTTCATATTGCATAGCAACTATTTCTCCTCGAGAACTTGCAAGAGTTGCTGCAAATGTGTTAGATGTTCCTCCCATGTGGCACTAAAAATCAAAATATCGTCTAGATAAGCAATGACACATGAATCTATGAATTCCCGCAATACATCATTCATCAATCTCATAAATGTAGCGGCATTACATAAGCCAAATGGAAGTACTAACCACTCATACAAACCCTGTTTTGTTTTGAAGACAATCTTCCATATATCCTCCTCTATCCTACCCTGGTGATAACCTGACTTGAGATCCAACTTCGTGAAAAATTTTGCATGTTGAAGCTGGTCCAGAAGTTCATCTATGCGTGGGAGTGGATATCTGTTTTTTATGGTAATATTGTTTAAAGCACGGTAGTTGATGCACATCCTCCAAGAACCATCCTTCTTCGGCACCATCACAATAGGCGAACCGCATGGCGAGGTGCTTGGGCGTATTACCCCTTGGTCCAATAGCTCATGGAGTTGTTTCTTTACCTTTGTACTCTCCAACAAGGTTTGCATATACAACCCGATATTTGGTAGAGGGGACTCCTGCAACAGTTGAATCTCATGCTCTACCTCCCGTTTTGGTGGTAACCCGCTGGGAGTCTGGAATGCTTCTTGAAAAGACTGAATAATGCTATCCAAATCCTTCATCCCTTTGTTAGAAATATCTGAAATTTCTACCCCATCTTGTTTATCCTTTAATAAAAGTAAACAAAACTGATTATGATTTGCCCAAATTAGTCTTTTTGCCTTGTTAGCACTTACCAAGGCATGTTTTGACGTACGCTGGTGTGCCCAGATGTTGTAACTGATTCCATCCTTGACCCATCTGTATTGGTTCTCCCTTCTCGTAAATATAGCATCCCTGATATACAAGTAAGGACTCCCGAAAACAACATCAAAAACATCAAGTGGAATTACATCAACTTCCAATACCTCTATATACTGAGAGTTTATCCCAAACTTGAACTTACATCTTCTTGTTACCTGAATCGCTACACCCTTCTTTACCCATCCCAAAGGATAAGGATGTGGATGTTCGTAAGTTTCAAGACCAAACTTCTTTACAACCGTATCAAAAATCAAGTTAGATTAAGAACCAGTATCAACCAAAGCATTTACCTTAGTTCTCTTGATTTGGATTTTGACATGGAATAGCTTACTCATTTCTTCCTCTTGTTTTTGGCTGTTCATGTTGGTGGTCGTGCATCCAAGCCTTTCATCTACATTCGAATCATATTCTATCTCCAACCACTTTACTGGTATCATCATCTGGTATCAGAGCCCACAACACTTTACTGTTCTACTTTTAACTTTCGAAAATGGCAGTCTTTTAATCATTAGTGAGCAAAACGGAAACTTAGAACTATCTTGCAGCTAAGGAAAGATAACAATTTAACACATTATTTATCCTAGAAACCCCCAAGTTGAGGGAAAACCAGTCGCGAAGGGCAATTGCTCTTTCTTCCCAATTTTTATTGGCCAATTGTAAAAGAATTACAAATTACAACAAGATGAAAGAAGGTAAACAATGTAAACACCTCCCTTCTATACTTAGCTGCATTGTTTCTGCACCTTACTTCTACAAAACACTCCTAGCTCCAATGGTTTCTTCTCACTCTCTTGCATTCAAACTTTGATGATCCAATTCTTGCCTATGTTCTCCCTTAAATAACTTACTTCCCATGTCCTCCCGTGCACTGGAGAATGAGAAACATCCTCCAAGGAAGAGACACGGTTAGGATGCTTGAAATCCGTGACCATTCGTGGCTCTGATTTTATTTTTCGTCCATTAGTTACAGGACCGTTGGTGTATGCAGACCGACGGTTACACAATCGCTACTTTGCACAGAGTAACTTTACAGTCTAGTCTTCATTCTGCTTAATCTCCCTTTTGAAACTGGTTGTTCTGATGAAGTGGTGTTTTTCTAGATCCCTTTGGATCAATAGGGAAAAAATCAGAATTACGTATGGCGAGCATGAGTAATGGCATGCATGATTTGACTTTAGGAGACCTAGATGCAAGGGGAAAAAGCACCTCTCAAGGCCCTAATGTTGTTTTTCCCATTGGTAGACTTTCTATGGCAGCCACTAAGGGTAAGCACTTTGATGTTTCTCATAGCAGAAATTTTCGGTATTACCATCATATTTTGTACTTGCATTATTGTGTTAACTTGAAAGAGGAGATAAAGGGTACTAAATGGAGAAAGGGTAACAAAAAAATATTCCAACTGTGCCATCCTCGTGGAAATGGTAAAATGAGGAAGTTTGGCCAAGAACTCAAGATGGCAAACAGTGGAACAAATCAGAATTTTACCACATGCCATATCCGCATTATTAAGCATGCATTCCAACCGGAAAACGTGGGAGATGGTGATGTTGTTGTGACAAAGAAAGATGAACATTTTGAGATCAGCTTAAGGTATGCAAGGCTCTCAGATTTTTTGCTGACAACATGTCAATTTGTGGGTCAGTATGGGAGGCATGATAGAGAAATGGATATGGTTTGTAACATAAGGTATGCTAATCTCTTGATGAAAATTCAGTTGGGTACATGCATAATAAATTGGAATCCCAACAATGTTTTGAAGAAAAGTTTGTCTAACATAAAGCCGCTCTTGTTAGTTCTTTGGTCTTTTCATATCAATATGCAAGACAAAATTCAGATTTGGGTCTTGTAGGACTCAAGAGAAATATTGAGGATATGGTTCAATGGAAGGGAATCAAGAGTGCAAAGGGAATCCATTGCAATTTTTATCAGGTGTATACAACAGCATTTTCAGAACAACAGTTATATCCTTATGGTATTCAGCCCCAAAAGAATGAGCATGGCCTAATTCCTAGTCATCTAATTGGTTCTTACCTAAGTGGGACACTACACAAAGGTATGAAGCCACTCTAATTATTTTAGAGGCCATTTTGGGACCATTGCCTATGGAAGTTTCATACATGAATTTGGTAAGAGTTGTCTTTCCTAAGTATTACAATTCTCAAAATCTGATCGCTCTTGATACAAACATTAATTTTTGGGATTTTGTACTTGCTGTTGAGAGTTTTTACAATATTGCTATCATCAATTTCAGACTGCCCTACATCATGCTTGCTGTCACAAACAAGAAGGAAGCCATTAGAGATGGTGATTTTCAGTTTTTCAAGCCTATTCTAATCACTTGTGATGAATGTTCAGTTGTTGTCACTTCATTGGATGATAGGATGCACATTTTCAGTCATGAGTTGGACGAATTGTGGGGATTATGGACAATGGTAAGCATGCAGCCTAAAATACTTATTTTGGTATTCCAAGCATTTATTTTTGGGGCAAGAAAAGAATGCAAGAATGTTGTGTTCAGATCTAAAATGTTTGCTGATTTCAATCATGAGCTTGTTGATCTTCATTTTCCAGCCCTGTAAGGCAAATTTTAGTCCTTATGCTATTCACAAATTTATTTTTTCCATAAGATTTCAATTTGGTAGTTATGCTTTGGTTCTAGGGCTGAGTTTGCAAATATCAAATTTAGGGCTGCCATTTCCAGTTACAAACAGCAATATGTTTTCATTTTTTGAGAGCATTCTATCAAGAAAATTGAGGAAAGAAGATTTCTAAGATTGGAAGGAGCTAGTTCGAAGACTACCATATTTTTTATTTCTACTAACGCTGCACATAAACTTGCTGTCATGAACATTTCGACGGCCATCTCTCCATAGTTACTTAATCAGCTGTAATCTTCATGGCCAACTACCTGTCATACACATGGATGGAAAGGGGAACTGTTGAAGGTATGGGCATGATTTCATCTATAGTACTCTCCTTGTCTACTGCATGATCACAAATTTTCCGGCCATCTTGTTTACCTATAAGGTACCAAAGCAATTGAGTCTTCTAAGGCAGTTCATGATTGAAGATTGTACCAAACACTTGCAGAGCTATTGTAGTCATTTACATGCAGCCTCTCATTCAGTTACGCATGGGAGCTATTTCTCTGGAAGGAATACAACATGTTCTAAACATGGCATGGCAAACACCTTGACTTTTAGGGTCAAATCGAAGATAGCATTCCACCAAAGGGTTCTGTTGAGCTTGCATTGGATTTTCAGGGTGAGAGCTTGAGGGCAAGCAAACTTGGGAAGGGAGGGGTTAATGTCTCCTTAAAAAGGACATTTCTATACAGGTACTAGAGACCCTGTATTTTCTACTCAATGACACTCTTGCTCTAATTTGTACAATTGGAGGTGGGATTCTAGCTCCTCTCATCTTGAATTACTTGAAGGAAAAGTTGCCCGAGATTCTGATTGGTGATCATGGGACACACAGGAAGGCAGATGGTGGATTACCATTATGCTTGGATGGTGATTATACATGAACGGGAGCAGTTGAAACCTGTTTGGGAATCCGGGCACTTGCAATTGCCCAAGGACAATTTAATCACTCTTGGGGAGTGGAGTGACTATAATGTCCCTTAATTCCCATCTAAGAGCTAGATCATTGGTCTTCTTGACATCCCTTCTCCATGACAAAGGACCAAAAATGAAGGAGAAAACCCTTGAGCATCTTTATAAGTATATTCATATCTAATATTTTTATATTTCCTTTAGTGTTTTCTTGCATTGTGATCGGGTCGGCCTTTTCTAATTGAGAATTGGCGCCAAAAAGGAAGGATATAAAAGGAGATGTAGAGGCATCCATTTGGGGGTATTGCAGATCTATGGCGCATTATTGTTATATCTTCATGCTTGAAGCATAGAGATGCTAGTTGCTCCATTGTTCATCCACTTGAGGACGTTTTACAACACCACTCTTGTGATTGGCCTCATTGAAGGACGAAAACCCTTCAGCGTGGCTTAGATGAAGGACGAAAAACCCTTCATGGCATTGTTGTTGGTCTTGATGAGAAGAGCTGATTTGCCCTAGATCTATTTCTAATTGTCCAGCTGATATTTGAATTATTTAGGGTGGAAGCGACCTACTCTTGAGTAGGGTTTGGAGACATTGGTGTGTGGTATTTTTGAGAAATCTAGTTTCATGCCCTTGCTAATTTGATCTAATATGTTTTGAAGTGACGGAATATGACAGTTTATATGAATTCTAGAGGTATTTCTTATGACCCATATTTCATATGGGTGTGAAGGTCGGATGTCTAGCAATTTCTAGTGCATAAATCTCACATTTTCAGGTCAGATCTGGTATTCTTCAGTATTTCTTTGTTATTGCATAGCTTCTAAAATGGTCCATTTTGGATACAGTATAAAATAGCTGGCGAATTGATTGATGGTAGTTTTATGCAGTAGTATTTTGACATTTTTTGGTGCGACCAGCCTTTTGCACAAGTCTGCTGACTTTTATTCTGCAGTCTGGGTGCAATTTTATTTTCATGATCTGCATTTCCCGAATATTCTTGCCCTAAAATCCTCAAGTTTGAAGGGTTATTACAAAAATTGGTGGGCTAAGCTAGACATAAGTTGGTAGATGTTGCAGCTGGTTCTCTAAGATGAGACCTGCCTCCTCATTGTGATTGTATCTAACTTAGGAGGTTCTCGAGGCTATATCAATTGGTGATCAGTATATATTTATGTGATCTTTTATGAATCAATGATTTTGTGTTTTTTTATGCATACTGCCCCTATTATTGCCACTAGTGTAACATTTGAGGGTAGTATGGTTGAAGGATGCTCTTTCAGATTGGGCTTCCTATACCGTGTCTGGCATTATGTAATGACCCTTTGAAGGGTTCAAACCAGCAAATAAGGGAATTTAGCCAAGTCACCCAAAATATGTGAGATTTGATTTCTGGTCCCCTATTGTAGCAGATTGAAAATGCAAAATTTAGCTGAACTCCAGTATTCCTGTTCATAAAATATTGCCAATGGACACCATGCACCAACCACTTCAAATTCACCAGCCACAATTTATAGTACTATGGTTGTTACTGTAGATTTAACATAGAGCCAAACCTCAATTGGCATATATACTGAAATGAAAATGCACATATTCTGGAAATTAATTATGACTTTTAGTTAATATGTCCTTATGTCACAAGTAAATAATGTAGATCTAGGGCCTATGGGAACCCCCAAAAGTCATCGAAACTTGAGATTCCATGCCTTAGAAATTAGTGGGGTAAATTAGATTATCAATTAAAATATGCACTAGTAACTACTGGCTTCACCAAATCTTCAAGCAATTCTACTCTAGGTAGTCTCTGCTCCACTAGAATGTAAATCATTCGGACAATTTGAAAAAGACAACTCTTTCCTCAAAAGTAGCCTTATACACCAAATGAAATTGAAGTCAAGAATGAAGTAATCTATGTCATCCTCTACTCAATCTCTAGAATGTGTGATATTCGTCCTTCAATGACAGGCACAGGTCGCTATATGAGTGGTTTTTATCCTCAAATGCAATTGAATCAAGGATGCAGTCATCTGTTTTGACATCGTGAAGGTTGCTCCAGATAATGATAAAATGCCATCTATAAAATGTATTGTGTGGCAAATCTAATGCCTTAGATCTTCTTTTATATCCTGGCAGGTTGGTGCCAAAGTACAAAACCTGACAAGGCCCACCAGCACTATCAGAAAATATAAAATATTAGTAAAAAACCATATTAGGTAAGATTAAAATGCGTACAATTGTCTACCATTTTCAAATGATGCATCTTAGATCTCCTTTTGACATGTATAGCTGATCGCATTTGAGATGCCTGGTAATAGTACTTGTGAATGAAAGGCAGAGGCCCACCTTTACTAAAGAATGCATGATAAAATATTTTGTAATGCCATACATGCATTATATAGATGCTATCAAATAAAATCTGCACGTGAATATTGCATCTGATTGCTTCTTTGCCACGGAGAACAGAATGGTTTTGTGAGACCAAGTATCAGCATGCTCAACGTGGGAAAAAAGGATATTATAGTACTCCCTTCCCACTAGCAATTGCTTGTCCCTAAGCAATTGCAAACCCGATACATCCGCTGCTCCATCTTCTTCTTCCAACAACTCTGCATTTTGAAGTCCCATATCCTCTAAGGGTGAGGGTGGCATCACTTGATTTTGAGCAATCCGGAATCACATTATGCTTCCCCATGATACACATACTCAATGTTGCAAATTGATCAAATGCTTGGAGTCCATACTCACCTCATTTCTTTCACAAGGATCTGCCGGTGCACCTTTAAACTCCTTCGTTTCAGTGAGGAAACTGAATCCTCACATGCTGATCTGTGTGTCATCTTGTTTGAGGGTGAGGCTGTTGGATGCATAGTTGGAATACTCGCATTTGGCAAATACTCGGCAGACCCCCAAAAAAAAAAACTCGGCAAAAACTTGGCAATATTCGGCCAATACTCGGGAATACTTGGCAACTTAAAAAATACTCAAATTTCTTTAAAAAACATAAATTTTAAGCAACACATAGCTACAAAATGTATCAAATGAGCCCATAAAATGTTGGAGAAGTGTTTTCTATTAGATTTGAATACAAATACAATACAAAATCGCATCATCATGCGAATACAACAACCGACTGATAAGTAATATGAATTTATGATGATTGACATTGAAAAATATCATCATAAATTTCATATCTATGCAAGTTACAATATACAATAAATTACATTTTCCTCTTCCCCAATCTAGAGAAATATTGGGGAGAGGGTCTAGTGCCTCTACTAGTCCCCACACTCGGCTGCGTCTCCACGCTCCTCCTAGAAGGCTGCGAATCTGGCTCGATCCTGGAACTAGATGGTGGTGCTGGTGGCTCCTCTGCTGCATGTTGGAGATCACCTCCAAAGATGTCATCCAATCCAATATCTCCTCGGAGTCCTGCTAGTGCTTCTCCCTCCATAGCCTCCCTCTCAAAAGAAGCAATCTCGTCCTCTGTGAACGTAGGGTTTTCCTCTTCTTGCCCAGTCCACTCGCTGTATGGATCTATCTCATCCAAATCAATGAGCTCCTCTGATGTGGCCTCAACTTTTCTTGTGCGAAGCCGAAGATTGTATTGCACAAAAACCAAGTCGTTGAGCCTTTTTTGAGTCAACTTGTTGCGCTTCTTCGTGTGAATGGCCTCAAACAAACTCCAGTTGCGTTCACATCCAGAAGCGCTACAAGGTTGAGATAGAATTTTGAGGGCTAACTTTTGAAGATGCGGGGTATTCCCTCCCCAATCCTCCCACCAAGAACCTACAAACAATGATAATAAAAATTTTTATAATTAATTAATAAAATCAAATCTGTAACTAATAAGTAACTTGGTAAACATTCTAATTTTTATTACCTGGTGACTATGTGGATCTCCCTCGAATAGCTAGCACCGAAGAAAAGAGTCTCCCCCTAGCATGTTTGTAACTCTGCAACTCTAAAATGACGAGGTCCCTCGTCTCAACATCTGGTATCATCCTCTCAATACATGTTGAAAGGCCCTCCATAACCTCTCCGTTCACATCTGTGAAGCTGTCGGAGTAGAAATACTTGGGGTTGAGGTAGTACCCCGCTGCATGAATAGGTTGGTGGAGTTGATTGTTCCACCTCCGATCAATAATCTCCCAAAAGGGACCATATCTGACGATATCCCCCCTGTAATAGTTTTGGATAGACTCTTTGGCCCTATCCATGGCCTCATATATAAACCCCATGGGGTTTTGCTCCCCATCAACCAAACGCAAAACTCTCACCAACGACTCTGACACCTACACACAAATTAAAATGTAAGATTGCAAACTTACAATACATATTAGAAATGAAATAAAAAAGTGAAAAGTAGAACAATATATTTATAATTTAACAAATTAAAATAAAGGAATGAAATATAAATCGAAGTTTGAAATTACCTTGATGATCTCTATAGCTCTCTTTGCAAAGATATCATCAAAAACTATCTTTGCAACCCTCTCTCCGTCAGCTTTCTTTGAATATTGTGAGTCTAGCCATGTTTGACTCACAAACATTTGTTTCAAAGGTGTCAACAAACTAGAAATACTTTGCAACATCAAGAAGTTAGTTGCAAACCTTGTGACACTGGATCGAACAAGCTCTTTCCCCTTTGTGTGTTCTCTCATCAAGCTCAGAACCCAAGGGTGATTGTATATGTACTTCGTTATGGATCTTGCATCTTCTACAACCGGCCTCACCCAATCAATTTTGCCTATGTCCTCCAAAAGAAGGTCAAGGCAATGAGCTGCACAAGGAGTCCAAAAGAGTGATGGATGTCTCTCCTGCAGTAGTCTCCCAACCGCCACATATGCTGTTGCATTGTCTGTGACAACTTGCACAACATTCTGTACACCAACCTCTAATACAACTGTCTCTAACATAACACTCAAATTCTCTGCATTTTTTATTATGTTAGAGGCATCAATAGACTTTAAAAACACCATCTCACCGTTTGAAGCTGCTAAAAAATTAACAAGGGTGCGGTTCCTTCCATCCGTCCACCCATCTGAAAGAATGGTGCATCCGAATTTTTTCCATTGTTTCTTGTGCTCTTCTAGCATGGTAGTGGCATCTGCAATTGCACCCTCAAGTAATTTCCCACTCAAATCTTTTGGAGAGGGTGCCTTGTACCCTTTCCCTGCAACTGTCAATGCTGTCACCAAGTACTCCTAGTATGGGCTCTTTGCCACATTGAATGACAGGTTGTTGTAGTACCAAAAATTTGCACAAGCTTTATCCACTTCCTCGTGCATATCTTTGTTCCAGGCTGTACCTTCCAATGAAGGTTGTGCTCCAGGTGTGTTCCTTGCCACAAAAAAACTCGGTATGCCTTTGCTTGAACTCGATGAAGATGCGCCTCTTCCGGCTCTTCCGCTTCGTATGCGTGGACCACGAGTAGAGCCCACAATTGTTGCCGCATCATCCTCTAAATCCTCTGCCATTGCAGCCCCAGGTCTAATAGCTTGTGCTATGGCTGCCTTCAGCCTTGCCTTCTCTAGTTTCTTCTCCTCTAACTCTGCCAGCTCTGCTCTCATCTCTCGCTTTGCCTCTTCCGACACGTTGGGGCAAACCGCAACATCTCGGCAAACAATACTTGAAAGGTGATATTTCAAACGATTGATGCCTCCATTCATTTTTCTGTTACAGAAATTGCAAAAACTTCGCTTTCACTAGCTCCACGTACACCATACTTCCATGCTTTGGAACGGGCATTCGGAGGAACGGTCCCTGCTAGTGATGTTGACCCAGATGCCGAACTGATGCTGAGCCTGATGCCATTGTTAAGCTCTAATCTGCAACACAATGCACATTTAAAAAATTAGAAAACGTAAACTTAATTTAATTTTAAAAACAAAACGTGCCTGAATAACAAATTTGCGTAAATAAAAAAAATACATTACAAGCATTCAATTTTACATTACATGTATTTAGAATTACAAAACGAATCGATTACAATACACATACATAAAATTTAACTAGTTTACAATGAATTTGCGTAAAAAAAAATATACATACCTCTGGCTGCAAATGAGTATAAAAAAATTACAAGCATTCGATTTTACATTACATGTATTTAGAATTACAAAACGAATCAATTACAATACACATACATAAAATTTAACTAATTTACAATGAATTTGCGTTAAAAAAAAAAAATACATACCTCTGGCTGCAAATGAGTATAAAAAAATTACAAGCATTCGATTTTACATTACATGTATTTAGAATCACAATATGAATCTATAAAACCTAAATAATATACACAAAATTTGAAAAAACTTCAAAGAATTAAAAAAAAAAAAACCTACCTCCAAATGCAAATCTCCAAATTCTCTCTTCGAATTCGCTCCAAAATCCACTCAACACAAGCAATGCAAGCTCAAATGGTTGTGTGAGTGACAATGAGGGAGTAGAGGGCTTTTTAAAGAGCCAAAACCGTGTAAAAAAAGCGGTTTTTGAGTGTGAAAACCGTGTTCTGCGTGTAAAAGCCGTGTGGGCGAGTTAAATGCACAAACTCGCTGAGTTAACTTGGCGAGTACTTCGCACAAAACTCGGCGAGTTTTTTATTTACCTTTTTGGCGAGTTTTTGGGCGTTTATTCGTTTTGCTTTAGGCGAGTTTTTAATGATTGGTGAGTTTTTGGCGAGTATTCCAACTATGGTTGGATGCATTCACTGAATAGTTATTAATTTATTGCATGTAAATGTTTATGCATCGTTAATGAAGAGTGATCATTGCCAAGAATGTATTATTGTAAGTGTTATATAATTGAATTTTTTTTAGAATGTATTCAATGTTCGTAGGATTTAATGCAATTTTAAATTTGCAAACTGACGATTAAAGAGTGAGTTGCCTTTATAGGAAACCAAATTTTTAATTTTTAATTTTTACATGGAAGTTTACGTTTTTTTAATTTTAATAAAATATCCTACAATTGTATTACAATATCCTAGAGGACTTAAGTCAAATGGCAAAGCAGGCTCGACTAAGGTGGGTTTAAACCACTAACATCCTGTAATGCAGCCTTTTGCAACCTAGTTCCCTCTGGAACACCTGTATGCCCATTGCTCTGGAATCCTATGGTGTATCATGGAAGGAGCAATTCAGGGAAACTCACCATGGTTTGTAAGTGTTCTACTTTAGGAATTAATTATTTTATTGGAGGCTAATCAATTGCATTGAAGTGGCTCGACTAGGTGGTGCATGTACTTGTCAAACAATGTTTGGACGATTGTGGTATGTCTTGATGTATGGAGGTCAGTCTTGTGGAGGCAAAAATGAGAGACTTTAAGGTTCTTTTCTTTCAGGAAGAGTCGACCTCTAGAGAGGGAAATGGTGCTATTTGCAGCCATTGACATCTTCAAGGCCTATATAGACCTGGAATGGTATAGGACTTGACAACGGACGATGCGGTAATGATTGTAGAGGCTCTACATTCACACGGTCTCAACTGCATACGAAGTGGATTAGAAGGTACATCTGCACTTTGTACAATCGAGTTCGAAACAAATGGACTACATGAGCTTTTTCAAGTAGCCAATAAACATACTCGGGGCACAACTTTGTGTTCATTCCACTGTACCAAGGCTAGAAATCCATTAGGACGTGCACGAAGACCTCAGATAAAACATGTACGAATTTCTGGTACTATCCAACAAACCTCATCCCTTCATTCATCATCGAACACTCTATTTAGATCTTAACACATTTGCTTCTAGCATCATTTCAAGGTTGACCTTGATTAAGTCTGAAAAACGGCAAATTCAGAAGGAATCAGGCTTGCAATGCCCACATTTTCTAGGACCCATTCCAGTCCTCTATGGTAGCTGGTCACCAAGTTACATCTATCAACTCTAAGCCAATTTGTTTTTAGGCCCAAAATGCCGTCTTCGAGTTAAATCTTCCTACCCTAGCCCTTAAGTTTGCATCCTATCTTTCAATGTTTGGTCCAATCCTCAAACCATTTATCACCCACTGATTAGTGATTTGGACACCTCGGTCATAGCAGGTCCTAGCTTGGTACCATATTTGAACTCAATCCAGAAATTTTTTCTCCAGTCATGAAGAAGATCAGATTGTGAACACTTTTTGACAAAGACCTACCAGAGGACGTCTTATTCAGGGTTGTCATCGGCCTGATCAAGAAAGGTTTTATCTCAGTCATCAAGGTGAGTGACTCACCGGTGTACCAGATAAAGACCTCAATTTCCACACTTGATAGGACCCCTTGGTGCAATGGGGACTATTGCTTCTGAAGGAGGGAGGAATGATCCAGACAATCAACCTTTCATGGCTATATTACTAGTGGGGCAACTTCTGGGAGTCATAACAATTCTGCACTGTAGCTCCTGATTTGACTCCGTTCAAAATGCGTCGGAAAGTTTAGAACGTGTAGAATATGGTGATAGGGTGCAAAACTTCGTTAGGAAAAGTCCCTTGACTTCATGATCATCCACTTCTAACATGCCTCGAAACTTGCAACTTTTCTATAGTGCTGTCTAAAAAATAGTAATTTCTGCCGAAATCTACTATCTTACTGTTCTTTTGCACGGAAGGGTAATGTAGCAGTACACCTCTAGATCCCTGTGAGAATTTGGTGACCTTCCACATTCTTCTAGATGTCTCTTCATATTTCTAAAAGTCAGTATATCAAGTAGATCACAACAAACATACCTAACAACATTATCCATTCAACTTGTTCTAGCATCCTTTTTCAACCTTCTTTATAACTGTGCATGGTTAGTTCTTGAAATTTGACATTTGAGTTTCTCATCATTATGACTTATGGACCTATTCTTAATCTTCCACCACCTTCATGACTCTCACTACACCATTCTCCCTCTATAGAAGCAATTACACAAGTTAGAAATGAAGTTTACTTGACCTAGAACCCAGTTTGCTTACTAAGACCCTCAAGACAGGGTAAAGAACACAGTCTGACTGTTCTGGTCTTGATTTGGTATAGCAAACCCTAACGAATCTTCCTTAAACCAGACCTCCTCCATGATCAAATCTCACTTTCGACCAAATTTGAAGAATTTTCAGTGGTGGAAAAGAAAGTTATGCCTATTTCTTCACCTAAACCCTAGTCACAGATCGAGACAGGGTATTTAGGATTATTTACACTATTTTTTTGAATTTTCAAACTTTTAAAGGACAGAAATACCTTCTCATAACTCGTTCAATGTCTCTCAACCTTTCTCAAGATCTCTTAGGCAATTCAAACCCCTGTGATAGTCTTTCACCCTCTAAAGTCTCAATATGCAGTCAAGGAAACAATGCTCTCTGTTTTATGATTTCTAGATCCTAGGTTTATATTCTATGCCTTACTCAAGGTTTTACCTTACTTAGCTCTTCCAATCATCATCACAGAAAGATTAACACACATCTATGTGCCTGAGTTCATTGTTATCTCCATCAAAATTCAAGAAACTTGCAATAACACTTGTCTTACCACCCTCTTGTGCATTGTAACAGTCTTCAATCTTAGTACCCCTGTTAACACCATGCTTCAACCCAGAATATTAGTAATACAAACAACATAAGGGCTTCTTCAACAAAGAGAATGCAAACACAACAAGGCCATATCACAAAACAACCTCTTTTACAAAACTCCTAACACAATTTCGCAAGAGTTTCCATGTATGTACTCGAAGACCTATGCTACAAATTCTTCATGATGAATCACAGACCCTCATGAGCCTCTAGGGCTTCCTTTTTCCTCCTCTGCACCTGTTTTCTTCCTCTCTTACATTACCACTAGGATACTGATACGGCGGGGGAGGGCCTGAAACCGGTACAAAATGTACCGGGGTACGGGTACGGCTGGGTCCATTTTTGCTGTCAATACATGGAGAAACATATAGCAGATAAGATACATTTGAAGCTATATGTTTCATATAATATCTTTTCAACCGGAATCTTATTACTCCAAGGAATATTTTATACATGTAGAATAAGTCCATATGATTTTTTATTAGATTTAAATACGTGGAAGAATATATCAAAATTTATAATAGTAAATGATTTTATATATATTTTAAAATAGCATCTGTAAAATAGTTTATAAAATTTCTAATTATATACAATAATTCTTATATATATAAATAAAAGGTTATTAAATTGCTTAATACTATATATAATATTTTGTACTATATATAATATAATAGTATTATAGAGTTACGATAATATTATAATTAATCCTTATGATGTCATTTTAATATTTATCATGCACTATATTATCCAAAATCGGATATTATCAATAATGTTAGTAAGTGAGGCAATATATCTATAGGGATATAATGATATAACATTATTTATAATGTCGTATAATGTTGTAGCGTTATAAGTGTTAGAGCTTTATAAAATGTATAAGATTATTGTATGTAATAGTAATATAAAAAGTATAATGGTTATAAAGTTCACTATTATATCATTTGTAATACTTATAATACTATTATCCAATATATTTTAATTACAACGTTTGATGTTATTATATTTATAACATTCACTTATTTAGCCTATAACTTATAAGTTATCTACTTATCTTGTCTTTCATATGCATAATATGTGGTTAATAACTTAATTCCTATTTAGAAGGCTGAAATTTATATATTTTTTCATTTTTATATACTTTTTGTACTATCGTATCCGGGGTCAATTTTTTGTTTTGCCGTAGCCTCATCTTGGATACTCTGTACCCGTACCCGTATCCAAAACATATCAGCTACTTAACACTACCATGAATCTCCCCATTCGAATATATCACCTTTTTGAGAACTAGAAAGGTGGTTACATTGAGTTTCGCTAACCTAACTTAAGGAGAGATAGTTACAACTCAAGTTTAAGAGGGTATGAGACAACATAGAAGGTTTATAGCACTATTGTCCATAGTTATTTACTCAACACTAGTACCTAGACCTCAAAGTAAAACCTAAGAATTTCAATTATTTGAAAGAGCCATTTTGGAGGGAAACTCTAAATGGTCAATTATTACATGCCCAAGAGTCCAAATGGACTAGAAACACCTCCTAAATATCCAAATGGACATATGACACCTAATCAAGCCAAAATTTAAGTATGTACAAGTGATGCTCCTGCATCAGTCATGTTGATTTTGATATTGATTTCTCTTAAAGGTGGAGCAAGTAGCTTCTCTTCTTACCATTGAAGGACGAAAACCTTTCCTTGGTCATCTATTGAGGACGAAATCCTTCATTAGGATCACATTAGGGGACAAAAATCCTCTTGTGTGCAAGGGTGGTCTCACATGGAGGTCACATTGGAGCTTCAAAGTGAATTTATATTGTTCTTCATTTCCAGCCCTAGGCCACTTGCTTAGGTGAAGGGTTTGGTGCCATCTAGGGCACTCTTGGACATTTTGAGGTTATGAATTTGTTCCTCATCATTTTTGAGGCTGAATTCTCATTGTTGGTGATTTTTGGAATGACTTATGGGCTATTTCTAACCCTTGGTTTTGGCTGTACTATGGCTGTTATAAAAATAATTATAGTTGGGTGTAATCACGTATTTTTTCTAATATTTTGATGTATTTGAGATTGATAAATATTTTCGTGGTTGGATAAATTATTTGGTGGCATTTCAGCTCTATTTGCATGGTTAAATGTTGATGTGAATATCATATGCAATTGGCTGCCCTAGAGGGCCGATTTATATAGTGTGTTGATTGTTTGAAGAGCATTCTCAATTGTTTTAGATTGATGTTTGTGTGTTTTAAGGCAAAATTTCAGATTTGATTCATTTGGGTTTAAGGCCAAACCCTTATTTTCAGTTTCAGACCTAGAAAGGGACATTACACATCCCCCCTCAAACACAACTTAGGGGACCACGATGTTGACATTACATCCACAATCCCTAACATCCCCCTTAAGGGAAGCACCAAGAAGTCACATCATCCCTCAAAGACAAGTGAAAGGATCAGTAGACAAGGGCTTTGTGAAAATATCCACCATCATATTCTTTGTAGGACAATACTGTAGTGAGATGATCTTTTCTTGAACTTTCTCCCAGAAAATATGCATGGATCTTCATATGCTTGGTGTGGCAAGGCTCCATTGGGTTCTCAGTTACCTTCATGGCACTTTGGTTGTCATCGAAGAGTGTCGTCGTTGACATTTGGGGCAATCCAACCTAATCAAGCAAATTCCTAATCCAACTTGCTTCCTTAGCTGTTTTCAGTGCGCCGTCGTAATGTCCCCTTCTCAACAATAGTTCTCTTTGAGAACCTTGAGTCCATTCCACTTCCTATGGGCGAAAAAGGGAATGAGCAAGAGAAGTTAATGTCATGATTTTCAATTGTTTTTGTGAGCTTTGCATTCTTTGTGAGTAATTTTCTAAGTATAGTTAGGCCGGCTGGGAAAAGGAGAAAAACCAATTGAAAAATAAAAGAAAAAGGAACTATTATGTCCCCAAGGAGGTCAGTCCTCTTTAGAGGATTCAATTTTGTTTTTAGCACCACCTCTAGCTATTTAAAGGGGTTGCTTGGCTTGGAAGAGGTTCTGCTTGCTTTTTGAATTTTTTCTCTTAGAGTTCGAGCACGTTTTGCTTTCTCTCTTATCCATTGAGGACGAAAACCCTCTTGGAAAGACCTATTGAGAACGAAACCTCTCAATAGTGGGTTGGTTTGAGGATGAAATTGTAATGTCCCTTTCTAGGGCTGAAACTGAAAATCAAGGAAATAACACAAACCCCAAGTGAAGTAAATTCTGATATTTATAACAGCAGATCTAATATTCCTTGAAACCATAGCAGCGAACTGTATAGGGACTTCAACTCACCATACAACGATGCAACAACTAAAAATGCTTCTAAATAATTATTTCAAGTACGACAATATTTAATCATCCAAATCACATCAAAGAAATGGAGAAAACAAGAGATTATACCCATCTGTAATTAATTTTATGACAATAGGGAAGCCACAAACAAGCGCTGAAAATGATAGATAAACTCCTCTAAAAATTACCAAATTGTAGATTCCAACTTTATAAAATATGATAAATCTGAATATCAAAGAATAATGAAGTTTTGTGCCCTAAAAGGCACCCAAATCCTCTTCTACCCTAGTCACTCCCTAGGAGAGGGGCTCCAAACAATGCCAAAATCCTTTGTATGACTCCTCCTTTATGCCCTAGATGCAAACCAACAAGATTGTCTTCAATGAGAGTCTTCAACACCACCAAATTGAAGGGTTTCCATCCTCCGGTCTCCCACAAGGAAGGGTTTCATCCTTGAATGCCACACTAATAGAATGTCGCCCAATAGTGGCATGGACTAAGAGCAATCAGCCCTAGAGACCAAGTATAAAGTGTATATGCCAAAAGATGATGTGCAAATGAGCCACCAAGAGTCCTCTTATACCCTTTGTTCGGCGCCAAGAGTCATAAAAGTGTAGACCGACCTCTTAAGCCTGCTTTATCTTCTATTTTCATATTGGAAACTTTCCAACCTTGTTGACCTCACAAGGAGCTTACTTTATCTTTTAATTGCATGTTGAAAGCATTATAACCCAGCCGACTTGCCTTAGGGAGTAAAAAACCAAATCAAAACATTAATAACAATAAAAGGAAATAAAAACGAAACCCAAGGACTTCCCTTATGCAATTCCTTCTTGGCCACGAGAAGAGAAATGACAAGAAGTCTTCAATTAGTGCTAGTTTGAAAAAGGGGACTTTACAGAAATCCCTCAAGCTTGCAAAAAGGTGATCTCATAAGGAGTTTGTATTCAGTTTTGAAGGCATTTCTAGCTCTTCCCAAGGGTGGCAACTTGCCCTAAGGTGGAGTTTGGGGTGTTCTAGTGCACAACTTCAAATTCAGCCATCATTGTGTTCCTCCTAGTTTTAGCAGTTGGAATATTCATTTGTACTTCAATTTGGGGCTTGGAGTCCTTCATTTCTAGCCATATTTGTAAGGGTATTCATTGTTAATTAATTTCCAGCTGATTTTTTTTTAATAAGTAAACGCTTTTTACCGGAGCTATGAACTACGAGGTTCTTGGGTCCTCTCCCTTACATTACAAAGTATATTTCTATAACAAGAAATACAGGGTGACTTGTATAAAAACAACCGTAAAAGTATGTCACCTTGAAACAAAAACATCAAAACAACTATATAGATTAGGAAAGCTAAATACATAAACTTAGATATTTTGATCACCTCCTCCTTCACACAAACCTGTGGCTCTGCTGCTACCTCTACATTTTTCTTACGAGCACTGAACTTGCGACCCACCTCTCCTTCCCTGGCTGCCTTCAATAGAAAATAATAGGAAGCTTTTCCCTTTGTCCGGAGCTGGACAATTCAAGGAGGCATAGGCCCTATGGGTGCGGAAAGGGAGTCCAAATCCAAAGGGGAGATGTATGCTGTGTAAGGGCCCTTCATACGGCATTTCTAATGGACTGTCACGAAAAAGTTTCAAAGAGCTCCGTTCCTATGCTCCAGTTCTGTCACATATTCTTGAGCCACCAAATCCAATTCCCCTGCAGTTTGCTTCCTGCATATAAATTATAGGCAAACAAAAATTCGCCACTTCGTCTTCTAGCCCTACCATGTGCCTAGGAAGAATGATGTGGCGAGCAATCAACAGAGATTCTTCCTTATTTCCTCCGATAAACAGTAGGTGACAAACGAAAACAGATGATATCGCTGCGTTCACTCTTGTGTGGCCACAACCTTGAATATAACAGTTGCCCAAAATGCACTCAATTGCATTACATACCGAGCCCAATCCAATTCGGAACACCTTTCGCAGTCGGGCAGGGGTGATCGGGCCATAGAATGCCATCTCTCTCGATTCCCCTTTGAGAAACAGGCAGCGATAGGCCACAACTGCCGTGGAAACCCTTCGCAGAGCAACCCATAGGCTAAACACAAACGACAATGAAAGATTGGCGTGAGAAATGGAGAGCTTGAAAAAACATAAAAAGAAAGCTTCCCACGTACCAATTCCCATCAAATTACCTTGTCCTTAATTCGACATCACCATCCAATATGACGGCGAGATCGGGCCACTTTAATTTATCATTAGCTATAATGGCTTCATCCACTTGCGTCACCCCACAATTGGCTAGGTAGTCTGCAGCTGAGTTGGCCTCGTGAAATACGTGTCTGATTCTCCAAGTGTCCAACTTGGCAAGCCAAAATAAAGCATTAGAAATATAGAAATCCAATGTCCAATTAGAAGCCTTACCAGTTTTAATTGCCTGAATGATGATCTGCAAATCTCCTTAAATAAGGAGGTGAGAACAACCACAGTCCACGACTCTTTTTATGCCAAAAAGAAAGAGCTTGAGCCTCCGCTTGATTACTTGTTCCATCCTGGAGGTGATAAGATCTGACGCTCACCAATTCTCCAAACTCATTTCGAATGATACACCCCGCCCTCAAAAGCCCAAGATTCCCTTTGTAAGCCCCATTGAAATTTACCTTGCAAAACCCAGGGGGAGTGAATTTCCAGTTGATATTAAGTCAGTGTTACGCGGGGACACGTCCCCTAGATTTTGGTGATGTCCCAGACGTCCCGAACGTTTCGGAGACTTGGGGACTTGGAGGGGACGTCTCCTATTTTTAAAAAATCTTTCAAAAAACTTCTGATGTTTTTACTTTTAAAAAGTTGTTATTTTTACGAAGAACATTAAATTATAATCTTGAAGTACCTGAATAGAGTTTAAACCCCAAAATTTCATTGAATAAAGTTAAAATATTCAAATATTTATATTTTATATATTATTTTAATAGTCGTCCCCTTGCCGTCCCCAAAATTTGAGAATTGTTTCCTGTCTCGGAAACCCCGTCCCTCCGTCTCCCCATCCCCCCATCCCTGAGACTTAGGTAACTATTTATTAAATTGGTGAAAAAGAGATATTTTTGGTACTTTTCTCTTGCAATCATTTCCGGATTTGAAGAATATTATTTTGAAGAGTTTCTAAATTATTTCCAACAACTATAAAAGTGTATATGCCAAAATTGATGATCCAAATGAGCCTATGTGACTTTTCTTATACCCCTTTGGTGGCGCCAAAGGTCTAAGGTGTGAATTACCCCTAGACCGACCTCTTAAGAGCTTGCTTTATCTTCTATTTTCATGTTGGGAGCTCTCCAACCCAGCCGACCTGTGTTAGGGAGGAAAATACAAAAGAAAAACATTAATAGCAATGAAAAAAAATGGAAATGAAACCCAAGGACATCCCTTGTTCAATTTATTCTTGGCCATGGGAAGAAAGATGGCAAAAAGTCTTCAATTGGAACTAATTCAAAAAAGGGGACGTTGCATTGCATGCAGGTCTCTTTGACCTTTGCACGCGCAAAGAGCGCACAAGACTATCTGTCATGATCGTTGCGTGAAGTGTTTGAGCAATGGACTGCGCCTATTTAATGGCGCACATTTGCACTTAGAGATTTCCTTTAGCATTTCCTTGAGTGTAGATGTGCTCGCACTACCTTGCACAAGTATAGGGCTTTAGGGAGCTAAGTGTTAAGTACTAGATCAGACCACGCGACAAAAGTCCTAAATTGTGCAACGGTTAAACATTTGCGCAATGTGGAAGGGGTCTGCTTTAGGTCTCTGAATAGGATTGCATAGTTCCTACGTGGGTGGAAATGTTATGGAGCATATGTGGATTCTAGGACTCTTGGTACAATTGTGCAATGGGATTGCATGGAGGTTTGTTTTAACGCAAGGGAACCGCAACATGCTTTGGAGTGGGTGTGAACATTGCGAAGGCCAACAGGGAATAGAAGCAGTATTGTGCGATAAGATTGTGCAATGGTGTTTAAAGGTGCGTGTAAGATAAACTTTGTGTGATGCGTGTATATAAGTGCACATATTGAGTATCGCATGAAAGCTCTTTCCGCAATAGGAAACGGGCATTTCTGCGAAGGGCGTAAAAGATAGAAAGCAAGAGGAGCATGTTGGCAAACATAACTTAGGCATACCAAGGTTCTTGCAAACACGGATTGTGTGGTTGATAACACAAAGTCTAATGCGCAAATCCAGACTACCTTGAGAAAGGCCAAGGGGTTCCATAATTTCACTTGTGGAATTAGGGGCGTGTTTTGGACACAACAGTAAATATCAAGTTTTTGGCATCCAAATTAGAGAGTTCCTAGTTTCCAGATTTGTTTTGCATAAGTGCATTGGTAGAAAAGATGGGTCAATGATTCCCTAACAGGTCTACGCAGGGGGTAGATCGTAGGACCAATGTGACCTCTTTTATGAAGGTTATTTTCCATACGAAGTTAATTGTGGTGCAGAAGCCAAAGAAAGCTTTTATCTTGGGCTAATTTGGAATAGACCATAGTATATTCCACTTAGTGTTCACTTGCTGGGTATTACGAGTTAAAGGCCTGTAGGTAGAATCTCTTGTGCAGTATCCCTTAGATTTATAAGGGCATATACTACCATCCTGCTTATTACCCAGAAATTCATTCTATCTTTGAGCTATGAAGAAGCTTTGTTCATTTGAGAGGATGAAGTTGCAGGTTGATTTTATTAACATCCCAATAATTCTGTTCAATTGTGGGTAGCTGGCTGTAGTCTTCTAGAAGATGATCACCTTTAGTATATATTAGACCTCTCCGAGATTTTGATCATGCAGCAAAGAAAATCCTTCCCAACTGTCTACCCAAAAGTGAATGGACCTATCATTACCCATGTCCCATGTGAGATTATCATGTAACAAAATCAGATCTTTTCGTATGCATTTTGCATTACTTACTGATACTGATCCTCATTTTTTCTGAGATATGCTGTGTGTAGTGATATGTATTTTTCTTTGATTATGTTACTCCAAATCGAATTAGGACCTTTCTAGTCTCCAAGCAGCTCTCATTGCTAAAACTTGGTTGAGTTCTGCCAAATTGTGAATATTGAGGCCTCATTGAGATTTGGGAAGACAAATTTGGTCCCATGCAACAAGAGGATATTTGAGCATCAGTTGATGCTCCTTTCCATAGAAAATTGCATTAAATATTTACTATCAACGACATTATGAGGTATTGGCAGAAATTTGAGGAAATATATTGGAATAGCTTGCAAAACTAATTGGAGCAGTTTAATATGACCGGCTAAGGAGAGCAATGATGAGTCCAAAGAGAACTTATGTTTCCATTTCTGAATAGTTCCATCCTTATTTTAGATGTAGAGGGAAACCCAAATATTTAATGGGGAACTACCTTCTGGAAAATGACAAATCCTTAGAATTGCATGCTTTATGAGTGGCACATTGACAAATATGACATTAGCTTTTTCCTTGATTTTTTGTCCCAACTCTACTTGAATTGTTGCAGGATGATATTTTAATACCTGATTACTTTGAGGATCACAGTGAAGAACAAGAGGGTGTCATTGGCAAAATGAAAATTTATTCATCATGTCCCTCCATCTACCATTGGAAGACCCTGAATTTAATTTGTGAGTATTTTTTGTTCAATATCCCTGCATAAATTTTCTTCCATGATGATGAAGAGATAAGGATTGAGAGTTTCTCCTTTGCTAAACCTCTTGAGGGCAAGAAGGGGATCCCGAACTCATCATCTGTTGATCCACTCAGTAAATAAGGGGCTGAAACCAAAAACGTGAAGAGTGTTTTCTATCAATTGCCAACTGTATCTATCAAAAGCTTTGGAAATATCCAGTATGATTAGGACTTCTTGGCAGTTCTGAGATTGAAGTGAATGGAGAAGTTCTTGGACGGAGACAATGTTGTCCTCAATTTGGCTACCTCGAACAAAAACAGATTGTTCTTGTGAGATGATAGCTCAGAGGAATGGTTTTAACCTTGGGTATTAATTTGCAAAGAATCTTGTCGGCCATACAACATAATGCAATTGGTCTGTAGTGGTCCAAGTGATCATCTTTTGAATTTTTTGCAATGAGAATCAACTTTTTTGCATTTCAATGCTGGAGTATTTTTCCCCTTGATTCTTCCACAACATCCAATAAATTTGTTTTGATGATATCCTAGAAGGAATGATAGAAGAAAGCTGGAAAATCGTCTGGGCCAGGAGCTTTGTTTGGTTGAAAAGAGGAGCAATTCATTTTAATTAATCTTCTAAAATTGGTTGAAGAAGCCTTTGGTTGCCCAACTGAGATTTTGTTGAGCAACTATTATCGAAACTGAGGAAAATCATCACTAGAATTTTTGAATGGCAGAAGTTGTTGGAAATGTTGTGGCATGAATCAAGTTCTCAGACAATGTTGTGACAAAAGACCCATCTTTTTTGTATTGTCCCATTTTTTCGAATTAATCCAAAATAAAGGATTCCTTGTCTTTCCCCTTTCCGAAGGCAAGCAATGGATGAACAAGGGAAGATCGTGGGTTATATTTCCATTTTCCTCATTCATGTTTATGTTTTTAATTTTATCTTTGTAAATTCCCATTATAAGGGGTCGGATGGATTTGGTGCATTTTAAAAAGCAAATTAAAAGATTAAATATACTTTATATGGGTTGACCTTGCTTGTTTGGCCTTTGGCACCAACATGCGGATATAAAAGGAGATTAAGGACTTCATTTGGGGACATCGATTTTGGCGCATTTTATCTAAATTAGACCTTTGGGTTGTTTGCTCATTGTTTTTCCACTTTTGGGTGAAAATCCAATTGTGTGGCTTTCCAAGAAGGACGAAAACCCTTCTTGTGGTTGGGTTGGAGAACGAAAACCCTCCATCCTTGGTTGAAGCAAATTCGTAATGAAGACCTTTTTGCAGATTTGGGGCATTGGAGAATAAGGAAAGAGATCTACAAATATTTGCATGCATTTTAGAGCCATTCCTAGTTGGAGCGACTAGGGTTTGTTGGTATTTGAGTGCCTTCTAGGGCACAAATTTGCAAATCTAATTTCATATTCTGATTTGGCATATTTTATAAGGCCGATATCTATAATTTTATGATTTTTGGTGGTGTTTATCTATTATTTCAGCGTTGGTTTATGGCTGCCCTGCAGCTGTCATTTATTTAATTACAGCAGTGTGACTTCGCTGATTTTCTCCATTTAATTGTTGCAAATGGAATGGATTTTGGTTGCCGTGATTTTAATAATTATTTAGAAGTATCTATCAGCTGTTGTGCATAATTATTTGGTGAATTCTAAGCTCTTACCCAGTTCATTCTAGGGTTTAGAAGGTTATTTCAGCTGCTGTCATAAAAATCAGATTATATTTGATTTGTGGTGTGTATTTTCAGATATGATTCTTGGGGTTTGTGGCCAAACCCATATCTTCGGTTTTTGTCCCAAAAAGGGACATTACATTTTTTCAGTTGGTAAATAATATTGATATTTAGCCAGTTTAAAGCTGATTTATGAAAAAACTTTGTATCGGAATCCCCCTCTTTGACCATTGTATTTTCTATCATTGCTACCAGTATTTTTCTTCCTTATTTTGTAGTTCTGTAAGAACAATGAATGAGAGATTGTTCCTGAGCTACCGAGGACTTGGATATTCTTTCGCCGTGGATTTGTTTGAACTATCTCTAAAAGGCATTTTGGAATATGTTCCTAAACTCCTTTTGATTCCAAACTTCCAATTTTTGTTTCAGATATTTAATTTTTTCCTTGAACCTGTACACTGTGAATCTTGGAATAGTGTTCGCTTCTTCCCATCAATTGGATATGTTCCTGTCAGTGTTTCTAAAACCGGTCAAACTGGAACTAGAACCAGGTGGTTCGACCAGTCCAACCGGTCCGATTCCGCTTTGAACCTGCCAAGCCAGAAAAAGTGCTATGATACAACGCTAATTTTGCAAAAAACTATTTTGTATAAAAGTATAACTTTTTAGCTGATTTAAACCCTAATTTATTGCCATTTTGCTATAAACACCTTTCTTACATGTTATATAGTATATACATGAGCAAACTTTGCATATTTTGTATGTAATTGTTGGAATCATGGTTTCTAATCTTTCAAATATATTGTTTTCATTAAAAATGTAAATTTTTATGTATTTTTTATTAAACCGGTTCATAAAGTTTGAACCGGTCTGATTCCGATTCTAGTTCGATCCAACCCTCGACCAGTTCCAAGTTCGGTTCTGATTTTCAAAACATTGGTTCCTGTTTTGATGCGGTTGGGATAGCCATATTTTCTTAATTTGAAATTTTTGTTGACTTGTTTACTGCTGAGAAGGGTAGGTGCAATGTAATAGGCCAATGATAAAAAAGTAGGGAATCACTGACCCAAGCTTGCATTTGGAAGGAAGGACGAAACCATGAAACATAAAACTTATAATTATTTCATGGTCCATTTTTTCCGCTATGCAGTGTATCCTTTTCTGTGTGTTATCACCATTGTGTGTACATGTTGAAGAAAGTCAAGGTTCACCATGAAGTTGAGTGTCGATAAGTTCGAGGTAGTATCAACTGTTCTTTGATTAAACTTAGTGCCACCTTTTTTTGCTTGAATGTTTTTATAGAGTTGAAGTTACCCATGAGAATGAGGTTCTAGGGAGTGGATATCCATAAAGGTAGCTCGTTCTGTCATTGTTATCCTAAATTAACCAATTGGAGGGATGTAAATGTTGATAATCCTCCACTGTGTTTCTAATGTGAACCAATATGATTTTACATCCAAGGTGCATATAATGTCCTCTTGGATGTACTGTTGGTGACAGGTGTCGATCTTCACCTATGCCATTGACTACTACCAAGTCATCTTTGCTGTAGTTATAATTTCTTTTTTTCTAAATATTGGAAAGTGAGGTGCTAGTTAATAATTGCACTCCTAGCCGATAAGACCATATGATTATACCTATGTGAAAACCTAGGACTTTAACTACATTGCAAAATATAAGTTCTCCAGAAATGTAATTGTCTAGAGATTATTATTACCTAGTACTATAATTGGCCAACATCATAATATTGGATACTTCCATCTACTATTTCTCTTCTGTCATCTTATGTTGAATGCTATTCAATCAAAAAGTGACTTGGTGCCTTGACTTTTAGTTTTATTTGCATAATTTGTTCCATAGCTCTTTCTATTTGATACACATGATCAGATTTGATTAACACTCTTGTTTACAGCTAATAGCCGAGTTTTCAAAGGGTCGAGATTATGAATACTTCTATGCAGCTTTATATGCCAGCTTGTACCATGAAGCTCAGGTCTGTAAAGAACTAGTAGTAAAAAATCTCTTAAGTTTTCAAATTATTATTTTTTGTATACTTTTGCACTCATCTCTCATAGGTCGAGTTTAACAAAGTTTATTGTTGACATAAAAGGTTATTTGAGTGTTAGAATATTCAACAGCTGCTTATTGAATGCACTATGTTTGCGATTAATAGACATAATAAGTTTGAACCTTCATCCCTTCAGTTTTGATTGATTTGGTAGAGCACAATATAATAATTACAGGATAAAACTCACATTTATTCATCGACGGGAATACATATGTATAGTTTTATTGCACTCCTACATACAAGGAGTCAATACACATCCATGATCCCTAAGATCTCTCAACTGATTCTATTTTCTCTCCTCTAGGATCTCTATCCCCAATTATTCTCCCGTACAATATATTTGCTCACTCAAAATATTAATTTCCTAGTCACATTAATATAATATGAGTACTAAATTCCTAACATTTCCCCCCTTAGTACGAACATTGGAACATGTGGCTACAGGATTGGATGAAGGTAGAGAGGGAACCATGAACAATCATGTACCCCTCATCAACCATCTCATTATGGGAACACATCAACCTGATATAGTGATGGGAACTACGAAGAGGAATTCACCATCTATTCGACCTTCATTCCTATATATACATACACATTTGTTTACAATTAAGTACATTAACTTGGAAATCAGGCATTGTAACACTCACATCACTTATTCACACTCTGATATAGTGGAATACCACACACAAATAGAAACAAAAAGAAGTTTGAGCAACTATTGCAAGCCACAACCCCTTTGTTAGTGGTGAACTTGAGGTCGATATCTGACATCCTACCTTTATTGCCTTCGACCTCCGATTGGATGCTGCTTACTCAACAAGATGAATTTTGAAGCTTAAATTTGGCTTTGAAAATTCAAAGTGGGGGTTTGAGGGCGGCAGCCCCCAATGAGGTTAAGGCGTCCCTAAGTTTCATATCCTCAACATTATTGGTTTAGATCATTGGCCAGTGAGTCTGGAAATGGGCATAACTTATCCAAGCTATACCCCGTTTAGATTCCAGCTAATGTGGCTACGTCATGAGAACATTCGTAATCTTCTTCAACAATGGTAGATAAAGGGTAGCTAAGGTTTGGCACACATATGTATTCCTTTGTCAAAATATTGAAGTATGGTGTCCCCAGATTTCACTCTGAAATCTGAGACTACCCCATGTTAAAATATTTCGTACTTTTAAAATAATGGGTCGTTTTGTGTTTTTATTGCCAGAAAGTGTCTGTGTTGTGTCAAAATATTCCCAGAGAGTCATATTAGCCAATTTCGCCAAATACCTAGATGCCTGAAATCGTTATGTCGCTGGGGTTTTCCTGCGGGAAATTTTTATTTAATTATTCTGAGCCCCGTTTGAGGCAAATTGTGCTCCGGTTTAACCCTGTTGTGGTCTTACATGTCAATATTCCCATATACCAGTAGGGTTTTAACCAAGAATGAATTTTGGGCTTTATCTGTGACTTCTGGCAACATTTTGTGTTTTTGGTGTTTTCCCGTTTTGTTTTCTGTGAAATTTCTCTAGGTCAATTCCTTTGCCGGTTTAGTCTAATTTCTTGCCTGGAGTATCTGGAGATCATCTATGAACGTTATGCCAGAAGGAATTTGCCACAGGAGGTCTGGTTCTCTCTGAAAAGACGAAGTCATGCATGAAAAAACTTCTTCTGGGCAGGTCGCATTTTTGGGAAAAGAAGGTTTTAAGCTACAATGGGATTTTTGGTAGTAGCAGGCAGGTGGGAATTTTGTACCTGCCTAGCAGGGTACTTTTTCCCATGAAAACAAAGTCACTTAAGTCACAATGGGAAAATTAGAGGCAGCAGGCAGACAGGAATTTCTTACCTACCTTGTAGGGTGAAAATTCCCATTGTGAAATAAAAGAAAATCACTTAAGGCATTGATGGGAATTTCTTACCTGCCTTGCAGGGTAAAAAATCCCATTATGAAAGTCAAACAACTTAAGTGGATAATGAGGATTTTTGGAGCTGCGGTGCAGGGTGAATAATCCCATTAGAATTTGACTTTTAAAAATAGAATTCACCCTTGCCAAAAAGTGCGACCCACCTTTGGGTGAACAATAATGCATTTAATAATATTTATTAATATTTATTCACCCAATTTTGGTGCCCAAGCATGAGGAAAAGTCAACGCATGATGAAAGGATACAGAAGATTGGAAATAGAATTCTAAAATTAAATAAATTTAATTTATTTAATGCAGCCCCCTCTCATGCAAAAAAGTGTGATCCATATTGAGGAGAAATAATACTTTTTAAAGATTAATTAATGGAATTAATTCCAATTTTTGGTGCATAAGGTCAAAGCACACTGAAGTCAATGTGGACTGGAAGTAGAAAACTAAAATTTATTTAATGGCAGCCATAAGCATGCACAAAATAGGCGCCCAAATTGAAGAGAAAAACATGTTGATTAATTAATTAATTGCCAGGAATAGGGGAGGCAATTATTAATTATAGAATGGTGAAGGTTATATAAGAATGGGCTGCCATAATGATGAATTAATTAATTCTTCAACAAGGAAGTGCAGCCCAAGCAATTTTGGTGCCCAATTAAGGAGGAATTTTGCACAGAAGGTGTTTTTACTGTTGGAAGGCTTCAAAGTTTGGCGCCTAGGTTTGAAGAAGCTTGAATTAAGTCTGATTAATTGTCTGCATAGTGGTACAGGTGCTCAGGTGAAGTTGACAAAATTCATGCTTGCTTTGCATGCAAACAAAACATCAAATTTTGGGGCAGCAGGCTTGATATATGCAGATTTTTATAATTAAAATCAAGTGTTCATTTTCCGGTTGCCATCTTTGTCTGAATTAATTGCAGGAATTCATTACAGGTGCTTTTATAAGAGAAAGGGAGCTTAAATCAATGTCCAATACATTGAACATATCCTCCGAATCTGAAGAAATCTCCAGATCTGCACCGGTTGTAAAGAATTTCGGCTGAATAAAAAGAAAAAGAATTGCTCAGACAAAGATTGCTCCAGCCATGGCAAAGCGGGATGAACGAGAAAGATCAGCAGAATCATGCATAGATCCAAATCCAGATTCAGATCCAGATCCAGATCCAGATCCAGATCCATAATTGCAAAGGCTTCATCCTTTTGTTTCGAATGTAGCCCGTGAAGAAGTCAGTGCATGGATAATTCCTTCCAGGACCTTGTGCATGTTCTCCCAAGCTTCCAGTTGAAGCCTTCATTGAATTTGCATTCACCCGGAGTGCTTTCCAGAATTTTTAATTGCTCATATGCAATTAAAAATAAAAATGATGAGTTATTTACGGCAAACATTGCACTGATGCATGTACTGGAGAAGAACTGCAAAAACTTCAAGGATAAGAGGGAAGACAAGTCAAAGGCAATACCTGCAAGCAAATCACAGTCACTTGCTTCCAGATCCAGCCGCTTCCAGATCCAGTTGCTTCCAGATCCAATTTGGTGAGAATCAAAGGCAAAAGAATCAGCTGCATGCAGAATATGAAAAAGGCCAAGATTGCAGCTTTCCTCTTTCTTCTTCTTTCTTTTATTTCCTCCGACAAAGTAATTGAGCGATCAATTAAATTATAAAACTTAAGTGATTGGTTTAAAAGCCATTACCTGAAGAAGTCAACTACTTGGAAATAGGTGGCAGACATGCAAAATAGAAAGTTCTATCTTCAGTTGCAAATCATGCATGTCATGCAAAGAAGATTTCCAGGAGGGAGATTGCTAGTTATTTCCTTTTAGACTTCCACATGTGCCAGTTCGACTAAAAGCTTCCTATTTGTAATTTCCCCTTTACATGCTATAAGTAGAGGAAGAACTTACGGGTTAAAGGATCAGAATTGGTAAGCAACATTCTTGTGTTCCAGACTTTGTGCTGAAATCCTTGATAGCTATTTGAAGCAAAGGAATAGAAAGGAGCAAATTTCCGGAGAACTTTGTGTCGACGGTGCATTTTGCTTCTAGCTTTTTATCTTAGATCTACTTATAAACTGTGTTATTTTAGATCTAGATTTGAAAGCTGCCTTTGTTTATAATTATGTGTGTTAATATCTATTGGTACTGTCTATGTGCATGCAATCAACTCTGTAATCTATTGATTGGGTTGCACATCTTCCCTCTTTCTTCCATGTGTTTTATTATTTCCTTCTTTAGATATTTCATTTCTTTAACAGCTGCTTACTTGCTGCAAAGCTATACAGCTATGGTTCATGAGCTGCATGGTTAAAGTAAAACCCATAAATAGATACTAGCATACTTTATTGACAAATCTTACACGGGAGCCTCACCGGTAAATGAGGGAGATTTATCTCATGATTGCCTAGGTTTTCAGCTATGCTGGAAATCTAGCCAACAAAGTACATCAAAGCCAAATTGAAAGTGTAGAATTGGACAAAATTCAGTGATATTAAGGGAAAAAAGCATAATCTTATAAAATAGTTGGAGGAGATCAATGATATAATCTGAACATCAAGGAATACTGCAGATTTAGCTCAAAAAGAAAACTCTCTAAAAACCGACTTGCATGAGTGGGAGAAACGAGAGGAGATGCTATGGTAGTAAAAATCCAGAATTTAGTGGCTCAAAGAGGAGGATAAAAATACAGCTTTCTTTCATAAATATTTGCTGGTTAGAAGATCTCATAATCACATTAACTCTTTAAAAACAGCCGAGGGCAAGCTAGAGTATTCGTTTTCTTGATGAAGCAGCTCAAAAGGAGGTGCTTGCTCATATTCCAAAGGTTCTCTTAGTACAGGATAATGAGCAGCTCACATCTCCAGCTACAGAGAGTGAATTGAAGAGGATTGTCTTTAGTATGAAAAAAGGAAAGACGCCAGGTCTTGATTGGTTTCCCATTGAACTTTATCAAACTTTCTGGGATATTCTGAAAGTGGAGCTTCTACAAGTTGTGAAAGAGGTGCAAACTTCTAAAACCATGTTAAAAGAACTCAATAAAACCTTTATTGCTTTGATTCCTAAAGCTTCAGAAGTGGAAGATGTTTAAGGATTCAAACCTATTACTTTATGCAATTTGTTGTATAAAATTATAACTAAACTTATGGTAGATCGGATGAAACCTTTCTTGCATAAGCTCATATCTCCAGAGAAAGGAGGATTTGTTCAGGGAAGGAAAATCTATGATGAAATTGTTCTAGCGCATGAAGCTCTTCAATCTATGGATATTCAGAAATCCCCTTCAATGTTTATCAGGCTGGATCTCTCCAAATCCTATTATAGAGTTGATTTGAGTTTTTATGCAAGGTGTTGGAGGAGTTTGGTTTCTCTAAAGAATGGATCGAGTGGGTTCAAGCTTGTGTGTCTTCAGTCTTGTATTTAGTCCTTGTTAATGGAAGTTCGTCTCGGATCTTTTCAGCTTCTAGAGGGATTCACCAGGGTGATCTCTTTTCTCCTTTCCTATTTATTATTCTGGCTGAATGCCTAGGCAGATTGCTAAACCAAGCATGTAAGGACAAGAAGATAGGAGGAATTAAAATTGCTAAAGGAGCTAAACCTTTCACGCATCTACAATTTGTGGATGATTCTACGTTTCTAGGCAAGGTTAACTGTTCAGCGGCTTCTCATGTGTAGAAGATTATTCATTTGTTTACTAGAGCTACATGACAATTGATTAATCAGGAGAAATCAAGCATTTTCTTTTTTCATTGCTCTCAAAGGCAAGAAATTCAAATTCTTGATATTTTTAAATTCAGAAAGGGATCCTTTCCGATGCAATATTTGGGGATTCCTCTGGCAGCCAAGTAAATCAAAGATTGGAATTGGATACTCAATAGAGCTAAAATGAAATTGCAAAAATGGATGAACAAATGGCTCTCAACAGGAGGCAAAATTACTTTGGTAAAAGTTGTTCTCCAAGCTTTACCAATTTATGTCTTTTCTATTTTGAATATTCCGGATGGAATTTTAATACAATTGGACTCCATTTGTCAGAAATTTCTTTAGAGTGGTGTCTAGGAAAAATAGAAATGGTCCTTAGTTAAGTGGGATATTCTCTGTCAACCCAAAAAAGAAGGCGGTTTAGGCTTTCATTGCACAGTTTAACACAACAAATCCTTAGCAGCCAAACTTTACTGGAGACTTCTAGTTGGCCCAAATGAATTGTGGGTTGTTAATCTCAGAGCTAAATATGCTGAGAATAATCCTCCCGAGAGGATACTTCAGTTGACTCTCCCATCTAAAGGATCTCCAATTTTGGTTGTTCTAAGAATGGGAGAGGCAATCATAAAGAGACACTGCTTTTGGATTATTAATAATGGGAAAATGGCTAACATTTGGACAAACTCTTGGGATGGGTATTTGCCAATTGTTACACAATACCCTGAGTTACAATAGGTAATGGAGGGCCTACATGAAAAGGGTTGGACAAAGGTTGGGTGCTATTTTAAGCCTACCATACATCACTGGCAGTAGGGTTCAAGCTGGATTCCTACTCATGAATGTCCTATTCAGCTTAGAGAGGTACAAAAACAGTTGGCTGAGTTTATTTTATAGTCAAGACAACCTTTAAGCTTAGCTAGGATGGACTCAATATCATGGGGGAAAGCTCCATAGGTTTTGTAATGTTCCTTTTTGGGGACTCTCCGGAAATGATCCGAAGCTGGTTATGGAGGATTAAAAATTTTCTTTGAAACCCTCACTACGCCGCCAACACTTTCCTCCTAGGGTGGCGATCCCTTAGGAAGATTCAAACACACTTTTCTACGCACAAATTTCACTCAAACCTTTGGGAAATATGCTCAGTAATTATAAGAAAATACCAACAACCGTTAGATACAAGAAAACTATTTTTTTGAGGACCACAAGTGCTATTTTGAATTTCTCATGAAACCCTTCCACTGCAAAATTAAATAATAATTTCCAGAATTGAAATAACACTTATATGCACCCAAACAAATGATAAAAATGGAAGATTTCACCTTTAGAAATTATGGAGAATCCAACCATGCAATTAGATCACATAAAAACTAGCAATATCCTCTAAAACACTCTCCCAAGCAATAGAGAGAATTACATCAAGAGGTAGTGTGGGTTTTTATCCTTGGGAGGGTTTCAATCAAGGGTTTTTTTGTCCTTGAGAGAGATGGGAAAGGTGTTTAACAAGCAATCCTTCAAGCTATGAAAATTCACCAAAAAAATGACTCTCTAATGGTCAAGCAACCTCATTTTATAACCATAAGGGGTGCTTACAATGCAAATGATGGTTGACCCCTTAAGAAAAATACTTTTAATTTTCTTATTGGTATTTGGAGTTGTAATATTCCCTTCTCAATTGAAGACCCTTAGCCCATTCATTGTTTCCCAACGGCCAAGGGATGAAAAAAAAGGAAACTAAGTCATAGTATGTTTAATCCTAAAGCGCATCATAAAATATTATTATAAGCACTTTATTAATTTATAAATGACAAAGTGAAAAAAGAAAAGAAAAAAAGAAAAGTGGCAAAATAAAATTAGAAAAAGAAGTCACTTTATTTTATTTTATTTTCCCCAAGGAAAAGGCGACCCATTTAGGAAAAGGGAAAAAGCCAAAGAAAAAATGAAATGAGGGAAAAGAAATGTGATTGGTGGTCTTGGATGGCAAAAAGGTCATGTTATGTTATAAAAGCAAGTCGCTTGCAAGGGAAAGCATATCTTTTTGTTTATGGTAATTTTTAGATTTGTGGTGTAAGCTTGCATGCTTTCAATAAAAACTCCAAAGGGCGAAAACCCTTTGAAGTTGGCTTTAAAGGACGAAAACCCGCTTTAAGCTTAGAAAGAAGAATGAAAAATATTCTTTCTTTTGAGAGGAAGTCCTACTCAAGCGTTTCTATTGATTTTCAAGGTTCTACTTCAGAATTGCAGCGATATTTGAGGAGAAAACTGCAGATTTATATTGTTTCTAGCTAGGGTTTGAAGACACAAGTGTTGGGGCAGATTTCTACCTTCAGATTTAGAATTCTAGGGCTATCTACACCTATATGGGTGGAGTTTGATACATTCTAGGGCACGGCTGTGCCGGATATCATCACCAACATCTTTGTCATATTTTTAGAGGCCAAAATCAGCTATATTTTTCGAGGCCAAAATCAGCTCACTTTACCTTATTTCATATTTGCCCCTTGCTTTATTTGATCCCCATATGGGTCGCATTTTTCCACTAGGGGAAAAAAAATAAAGTAACTATTTTTTTAAAATTTTTGTCACTAATAATTAATTTTAGTGCATCTAATAAAATTTTATCATGCACTTTAAAATTAATTAATTAGGACTAGTTTCCCTTTTTTCCGCCTAGTGAGTGTGTCAGTTTTCCTTCCAATGCCGCCTTGCCAAAGTCTGTCCCTTATGATATTGCCCAAGTCTTGAGTCAGATCAAGATCTCAATTCCAATTGTTGAGTTGCTTAGGGTCCCTGAGCACAAGAAGAGGGCATTGGAGTATTTTGGACTGAAAGAGGAGAAGACTGCCCTAAGTAGAAACATAAACATTGTGGAGACCCCACCAGTCATTGAAGAACCAGAAGCACCACCAGCATCAGAAAGAGCTAGATGAACCACCTAAGGTTTATCTGGGGACATCCTTAGTAGACTCTCAACTAAATGTGGATCCATTCTTCACCACTCTAATCATTAAAGACAGATTGCTACACAACTACATGTTTGACTCTTGGGGCATCATGCAATGTTATGCCCCTTGAAGTCATGAATGAGCTGGACATCAAGGTAACAACAGCATATGGGAAGTGTACTGCTATGGATTCCAGAGAGGTGCCAGTGATGGGATGTGTGAAGGGTTTGGTGGTACAACTTGTAGCCTATCCAGGAAGAAATTTAAAACTTGATGTTGTCATTGTTGACTGCCCAGCCAAGTGGGGCATGCTATTGTCTAGAAAATGGGTTGCAAGTGTTGGTGGGTGTCCAAATGGACATGTTTTATGCTACCATTCCAATTGAGGGCAGCCTTGTCAGGTTGTATGGGGAAAAGAAGATGTTGCACCTTATTAAGGATCCCAACAATGCATCCTATGAGGTATTGTACACAAGTGTTGATGCAGATAACTTTGTAGGATTTGCTGATGGAAAGGAGCACAAGATTGAAGAATGCAAATGCCTTGAACAAATAGGCTCTCCTTGGGCTTTATTGTTTGATGGAGCTTGCTCCAAGTTTGGGAATGGTGTTGGTGTTGTTCTGCTTTCTCCAAGTCAGGAAAATTTTGTTTTTTCCTTCAAACTCAATTTTGAGTGCACTAAAAACATTGCTGAGTATGAGGCATTGTTGTTGGGTTTAAGAATTGCTTGGAAATATGGTGTCAAGGACATCATTGTCAAAGGAGACTCAGAATTAATTGTAAAACAAGTTAGAAAACTGTATGCCACAAAGAATCAGTGAATGAAACAATACAAGCATGCAGTTTGGGATTTCCATTGAGATGTTTGATTCATTCAACATTGTGCATCATGATAGGAAGTTCAATGACTTGAAACTTGCAGTGTTGGGGTCTCGTTTTGACAATTGTGCAGTGTCCCCATATTGTGAATATGATGTGGAAGTATTGACAAGACCCTCTGTCCCTGACAACATCAAACACTGGCAGGTATTTGATGATGATGCTCAGATCAGAAGATTTCTGCAGAACAAGGGAGAGTTTGCTGATCAATACATTGATTTGGAGCCAATGGTATGTGCAACAGAGGGGAAGGAAACCTTGTTTGGCAAGGGCATCATCCAGCTAAAGAATAATACCATTCCTAGAGGGTTGGTTGCTCTTGAGTCCAATTTTGATAATGCTAATTGCATTATTAATAGGCATATGGCAGCCTCGAGGGATGTTGAGGAGCATGATCTTGGTACAAGGGAGAGGCCAAGGAAAATTTGGTTAGGCAAGCAATCTCAACAAGGAGGAGAGGCAGTCATACATCTAATTGTTGAAAAAGTATCAGGATTGCATGGCTTGGACCTATTCTGAACTAAAAGCATACAGAGAGGACCTGTTTCAACATGAGATTCCCTTGGAATCTAATGCAAAGCCATTCAGGCAGAAACAAAGGCCCATCAATCTGCTTCTTATCTCTTAAAATGCAAGAGGAACTGAAGAAATTGAGAGATGGAGGGATTATTCAGCCCACAAGTTATTCTTCTTGGGTTGCAAACCTAGTACCAGTCAGAAAGAAGAATGGTGACATCAGGGTGTATGTGGATTTCAGGAATCTGAATAGAGCATCAATGAAGGATAATTATCCTTTACCAAATATGGAAAACATGTTGCAGTTAGTGACTGGTTCTGAATTACTCTCCACCCTAGATGGTTTCTCTTGGTTATAACCAAGTTGTGGTGAAGGAATCAGAAAGGATCAAGACAGCCTTTACTACTCCTTGGGGAACCTATGTATATGTTAGGATGCCCTTTGATTTGATGAATGCTAGAGCCTTTCAAAGAGCAATGGATGTTGCTTTTGTTGGTTACATCAATGAGTTTATTGCAGTTTATCAAGATGATGTAACCATGTTTTCCAGGAAGAGAAGTGATCACCTGCTGCACTTGGAGAAGATGCTGATAAGATGTAGAGAATATGGCATCTCACTCAATCCAAAGAAGTGTCATTTTGGAGTCTAGAAGGCAAAATTGCTTGGTCACATTGTGTCACAAGAAGGGGTAATGATTGATCTAGAAAGGGTAGAGGCCATCAGCAAGGTTCCAATTCCAAGAACCAAGAAAGGAATTCAGTCCTTTTTTGGGAAGATAAACTTCATCAGAAGATTCATATCAAACTTTGCTGAGTTGACCATTCCAATCACTTCCATGTTAAAAAGGACCAGGCCATCAAATGGGAGGAGGATGCCATCCAAGCTTTCAATGGGATTAAAGAGGCACTAAAGCATGCGCCTGTTCTAGCAGCTCCAGATTATAAGAAGCCCTTTCAACTGTTTTCTTTTGCTTCAGAGAACACTATTGCTTTTGTCCTGCTGCAGAAGGATGATGAAGGGGCTGAGAGGCCAATTGCCTTTTTCAGTAAGGCATTGCAGGGGGCTGAGTTAAAGTACACTATTATGGAGAAGCAAACATTTTCCTTAGTAAAAGCAACAAAGGTTTTCAAGGCCTTATATTCTAAGTTCTAAAATTGTTGCTTATGTTCCCCACACCATGGTCAAGGACATCTTATCAGAGATGGAAGTCTCAAGCAAAAGGTGCAGATGGGTGAACAAGTTGCAAGAATATGACATGGATATCCAAACCACGAAGCTGGTGAGAGGTTTGGGCCTGGCTAAGCTTATGGCTGAGAGAAACTTGCAAACTATTGAGGTAAATGAGGTAGAAGAAGGTAGGGTAGATGTTTTTCAAACATTGATGAGTTTTGAGTGGTACAAAGATGTAATTTTTTATCTCAGACATCTGAACTACCCTGAGTATTTAAGTAAGAACCAAAAAAGAGCCCTTAAGTTGGCTTCCCAGAAATATGTCATTACTGATTATGGGTTAGCTTGGAAGAACCCAGAGGGAGTCCTCTTAAGGTGCATTACTGAAGAAGAAGCCCCCAAGATAATTGTTGATCTCCATGGAGGAGTTTGTGGGGGGCATTTTGCTGCAAGAGTCACAACACACAAGATCTTGAGGGCTGGTTATTGGTGGCCAACTCTCTTCAAGGATACAACTCTTTTTGTTAGAAGATGTGAGAGTTGTCAATGCTTCTCTGGAAGACTGAAAGCTTCAGGCTCCCTTCCTTTGCAGCCTGTATCAATTGAAGCCCCATTCAAGCAATGGGGAATGGATTTCATTGGTGAGATTTCAGACCCTTCAAGTGTTGGCCATAAGTGGATTCTTATAGCCACTGATTACTTTACTAAATGGGTGGAGGCAATCCCCACCAAGAAGGCAACACACCAAATTGTCATGGACTTTGTGCTAAACAACATCATCTGCAGGTTTGGGGTGCCAGTCAATATTGTAGCTGATACAATGCCATGAGCTTTAGAGCTGAAACCTTTGGTGGCAATGTGTAAAGAATATGGGATCAACTTGACATATGCCTCTAATTACAATACCCAAGGAAATGGACAAGCTGAGTCCAATAATAAAAACCTGTCTGAAGATTATCAGAAGAACCTTGGAGCTGAACAAGAGAAAATGGGGTGAACAGTTGAAGTTTGTTGTTTGGGCTGATAGATCACTGTTAAAATAGCCACTAGAAAGAGTCCATTTGAGTTGGTGTATGGAACTCGGGCCCTGCTGCCCTTGCATATGCAATTATCCTCATATCAGTTCATTCAACAACTAGAGGATCAAGAAGTAAGTCCTTATGATGCTCGCATTAACCAGATTGTTGAACTTGATGAAGAAAGGAGGGCATCCCACCAGAGGCATGTAAAGTTCAGAGAAAAGCTAAAGAATTTATTTGACAAGAAGGTCACTCCCAGAGCTTTCAATGTTGGAGATCTTGTGCTGCTATGGGATAGTAGGCATGAAGATAAGGGCAAGCATGGCAAGTTTGACTCATTATGGATGGGCCCTTACTCCATTGATATTAGAATTGGTGAGCATACCTTCTTCTTGAAGGATTTGGATGGTGAATTGCTCGAATTGCCTGTTAATGGCAGGCATTTGAAGCATTTCTTGGATTGATTCCCCAAAATCAAGGTGAACATCATTTTGTACAGTGTATAGTTTGTTGTTTTGTTTCTTGTCTTTTGTGTTTTTGCTCGCTCTGGTCCTTGGTGACCCTGTTTTTGCTAGGTTTCTCTGTTCGTTTTTTAGAGATGGCTCTGTTTCTCTGCTCTGCAAGCTGACTCCTTTACCCAATGGATATTTTTGGCACTTGGTCTACCGTTGTTCTTGTGGCACTCACAGGGAGTGCCCATCCCCGAGTCGGAGCCGATGTTGGTGCTCAGATCTGTCTCGCCCCATTTTTCCATTATTTTCCTTCTGATCTGCGTCTTGTGAAATTTTTCCTGTCTCTCGATGTGGGTTTTCTGAAAGCTTTTATTTCCATTTGAGATGCTTCGATTTGTTTTGCAAAATCCATTGTCATGTCCTTCCTTGAAGAAGTCTTCGAGGGTCTACCTTGTATATTTTGCCCCAGTTTCTTCAAAGTTCGCAGGCTTTGCCGTCATTTCCTATTTTTCCTCGACAATGGAAGTTCGAGAAAATGGTTTAATCTATATTTGTATGCCTTTGAAAATCCAAATCCCATGGTCGAAAAGATGCTCGGAACCATGATCCTCACTTGTTTTCATTTCAAAAGAAATTTTCATCCTTGGCTCAAAGAAAAATAGGGTTCTGGATGTGAATGGAGATTTTCTGTATTTTGACGATCTGACGGGTGTCTTTTTCCTGTCAAATTTATTCCTCAGCGTTCGGTGGTCACGTGGCTTCTTTTGGTTGGTTAGGGGACGATAGGCAAATGCTTTAACCTATTGTTTTTTTGCTTTACATCCTTGGCAAAAAGGACAAATTTGGTCCCGTGGCCCCGCTCAAATTTGGATTGGTTCTTTTGGTGCTCATGTGGCTTCTTAAGGGAAAAGTTGGATGGGGCGCGGCGGGTCTGTTTTTTAACTTGTTCCTTTTGGCTACTTTGAAGCAATGAAAGTTTGAACCCGCATTAGCCCGTGTTATGGCTCCCACCAGGCTCTGATTGGAGCAAATTTAAGAGGCAGGGAATGGAAAGTCTCATTTTGACCCTGTAGGTTGACACGTGTCAGGCTCATTTCCCAAGGGCAGAGGTGTGGAGCAAAATGGAATTTTTTTCCATTTTTCAAAAGGTTGTAAAAATTCAAAGGAAACCTCCGAGCCTGTTTTAAAGTTGAATCTTCCACGTGGACGGCCCAAATTCAAAGTAAAGATCAACGACAACTATGAATCTGAATTTGATTTTCCCCACATTTTTACTGAAACACGCTTGAAAAGTGCGAGTCTTCATGATTTCTTGGTATTTCCTACACGCCAAATAGAGAGGGGAGTTAATTTTGATATCTAAGTTTGGTGGGAGAGATTTGGAGACATCTTTTGCCATTGAAATGGTCTGACTATCGGGCTTGATCTGATTTTCCATTTTTCTTCTCCCAAGCACGCAAGGAACCAGATTTTGACAGATTAGGGGCAGAAGTGGTTGGCAAGTTGAAGGAAGTGTGATCTACCAGAAGAAGGAGTTGAATGCTGGGAGATTCTCAAAGAGATCTACCCCCTGAGCACCTGACAAATTTTTACAGATCTGATTATGGGAATCGTAATCGAGATCATGGCGAGCACTGCTATATTCAATGTTTTTGTCTTTTGGGGGAAAAAGGGGCTCTGTTGTAAAAATGTATATAAATGGCATGATTTTTGTCGTGCAAATCGTTTTATGAACGTTAGAAGTGTTAGAGGTCGAAGAAAATTCCCTAAGAGGAAAAGCTTGATTGAAGCCTGGTCTTTCTAGAGAAGTCTATCTGAAGAAGCCTGTATATCTCTTTTATGTTAAGTTTGATCATGTCAAGGTGGTTGCAAGTGTACAAGCCATTGACAAGCTCTGAAATTGTTCTAGAGAAACTTTCCCCTGCTGATAAATTTAATCAAACTCGAGTTTCATTTTGTGTGGATCTTATGCAAAATGTGTTCGTTTTACTCCTGAATGTCTGCAAGTAGTTTTCCTTGTTTCCTGTTGCATTCTTACATCAAAATTTGTGTTGAATCACACAAGATCTTAATCCTTGTGATAGTTTGGTGGCATTTGCAATTTCATTTATCAGAAGAGCTTTCATTTGGGATATGAAATAAACGAATTTAAAATCACTTTGACTTTCATTCGCATGACTATAAGATTTTTTGTTAGCCTTTGAGGTGTATCTTAGGCGTGATTGATCTTAGATTGATAATGTTTTAGTTGGATTTTCCAATTTGAGCCTTTGTGTTGGAATCTCTTGAAGTTTGTGTGAAAAAAGTGCTAATTTGGGCCTCCATTGAAGCACATATTCTGGTTAAAGGAACATCCTAGCTACTTCTGAAGCATTCTGTTGTCTAGACTTTCCATTTTTTGTAAAAGTTCTCAGAGATTTGGCATAATCAAATTTATCCTGCTTCACCTCCCACCAAAATTTATTTAAAAACAACTAATCCTACCCATACTACCCCTGTTTGTCATGTGTGTATACAAATGCACAAATTTTACTACCAAAACATGCAGAAACAATCAGGATTCCAAATTATCTTTAGTACCCTGAACCTTTCCTAGAGAATATCTCCACTATCTAGAGTGACAACTCATGAGAGTTAGATTTTGTTTGCATTGATCATATTTTCTTCAAGGTCTCCTTAACAACTTCATTAGGAAGGATATGTCCATCTCCTCCATAAACAACAGGCTACAAAAAGGGTTCTCTCACCTTGGTTGAAAGGCACAACCATAAAGTAGTGAGGATAGGTCAAATCCTCTTAAGGTGCTACCACTCTTGTTCAAAAGCCTGGGTGCCTAAAAGTCAGATAGATTGCTTCCCGGGCTACAAAATGACATACATGATCATCTATCTGCCTCTGAGCGTCCTTTCAGGCCCATGATGTTGCTCGACCTTTGAAAGAGATTAAATTTGGGTACCAACATGGTGTAAGCTTGCATGCTTTCCATAAAAACATTCCAAAGGACGAAAACCCTTTGAAGTTAGCTCTTGAGGAAGGAAACCCTCTTGAGGATTTAGAGAGAGAGAGGAATGAAAACTCTTCTTTCTCTTCAGAGGATTCTCCATTCAGGTGTTTACATTGAAGATCAATGATTTATTTGTGTTTTCCAGCAATTGTTGAAGGCTAAATTTGCATATTTGTGTTACTTCCGACGAGGGTTTGAAGGTGGAAGCTTGTTGCAAATTTTTTACTTTCATCTGTAGCCATATCTAGGTTTATCTACACCCTTGTGGGTGGAGTTAGGTACATTCTAGGGCATGGCTGTCCCAACTCTCATCACCAATAGCTTTGCCATAATTTTAAAAGCCAAGATCAGCTGGTTTGCATAATTTTTGGGCTTGGGAAACTCTGTTTTTCAGTCTTGTCTGAGGATTGTCATCTGCAGATTTATAATAAATAATTCAGCCATCTATTTTGATCCAATCCGTATTTTTCTCATGTTCTTGTCCTTATAAAAATTGCTGATGAGTTTGGGAAAGAAATTTAGTTGATTTACTTCAGTTTTGGATGATTTTCTTGCTTCATGCAAATGGCCATTCACTAGTAAAATTCAGATCTCCTCTTATTTAATTTTGTATAATTGCTACTACTTGCTGTTTGGATTTGGATTTGCGGTTATTCCAATTAGGGGCAGAAATTTGTCCGTTGGGGACATTACACCCACATACCTTGTTGGTGATCTCTTGCATGAATATTCAACCATGAGGTAGTTCCATCATGCTTATGTTGTGCCACTCCGACATTATACTTGGTTAGAAGTGGACAAAATTGGGAATATTTTGTGAGTCTATCAATCACAACATGTAAACAACCCTTACCTTGAACCATGGGCATCCCGTTGATGAAGACTATGTAAATGCTTTCCCATTTTTGAGTGGAAATAGGAAGGGGCTGCAATATTCTAGCTGTAAATTCATGTTTCGCCTTGTTTTGTTGGCAAGCCAAACATTCCCATATGTATTGAAGCACCTCCTCTTTACAACCTTTCCAAAAGAACCTTCCTCTTGCTTTTTTGTGTGTCTTGAGATAGCCCGATTGACCAGCCAATGGGGCATTATGAACAACCCTCAATATCTTGTTCTTCGCCCTTGATTCGGAAATCAAATAGACTCTATTCTTGTAGAGAATGAGCCCATCCATTATTCTGTACCTTTCATCCACAATTTCTTCCTCAAAAACAACATTAACAAACTTATTCTTGTTACGCTCAGCTATAATTAAAACTTCCAATCTGTTGTTATCGTAGATAAAGAGCAAAGATATGATTCTTTGGACAAAACATCTTCTACCAAATACTCGATTTGAGTGGTTTCTGGAATCATACATTGAAGTATCACCTTCTTTCCTTTATCCATGAAACTTAACTCCATACTTTGGTAGTTGAGATTAAGTTATCTCAATGAATGTAACCATTGAAGCCCAAGCACAAGATTTGTACTAGTTATGTCAATCATATAAAGATCATCACATACCTCATGCTCTCCCAATGTGAAAAGGAGTTGGGCACTCCTTGTGCATGGCATGGAATAGCCATCCACTACTTTGACCGTGAAGCCTTTGAGGTCTTCCACCTTCGAATCCATCTTTGCAAACAAGCTCTTCTCAACAAAAACTTCTTGCTCTTTCTTATGACCCAAAGGACCATCCAAAACCCAAACAATTATGTTCACATAACCTTGATCTTTCCATAAAATATCTATGTGCCATATGTTATTCAACAAGTTCTTCACATTACAAGGCATCAAACATGACATGTGATCAATCTTACCAACAAGCTGCCCATAATGACACAAGTATGGTATCGATATAGGGGAGGATGAAATATGATCATTTCTATCATACCTTGGGCTGCCAACAAGGATCCCACCCTTATTTTGTTGGTACTTGTTTCAAACATCTGCAGAGCTCTCCCCAAGGCTATAAACTCCCTAAATCTGCCCATCGTTGACTGCTGTTTGGGAAATTTCAGCGAACTGAAAACAATCATGAGGAACCAGAAGTGTCCTTCCTTCCATAATGTCATCCTCAGATACCTCATGCAAATCTGATTTTTCTTCTCTACTTTTTTGCAACATGCCATCATTAGAAATCAAGGAATCATCATTAAATATCAAAAGATTTTTACCTTCCAACTCGTGCTTCATGATTTCCCTCTCTTCCCTAGGCTCATGCTTTGAGATTTCATCAAACCCTTGACCCTTCATATTGCTTTTCTGAAAATCAATCAATGGCTCATCCTTGGAAAGAGTGATGGGTACTTCTAGGGCTTCAATGGGTTGTTTCCTCTCAATACCCAACAACTTCAGTTGTTATTCTTCCTTCTTTGGCTCCAGCTCCATGATTTCTCCATCTTCATCTTGCACCGTAGATTCCTCTACGGGTTGTTCCTTCTCTATTACTTGCAGCCCTAAATTTTCTTCCTCTGTAACTTGTGACCTAGGTTTGGGCCTTGATCTTCCACTGCTTACTCCCATGAACTCCGAAAATGACATGACATCACATATCTTCTCTGGAAGAGCCCTATATTCCTCATACCATGTAACAATGTTGTTCGCTTTGGATGGTTGAGTATTATTGACTTGCTTTGAAGAGCTCCCTTCACCATTTTATTGGCCAATCTTTCTTTCCCTAAGGCAAGCCTTTCAAATCTAGCATCCCCAAAAACTATGTCCACTGTTTGATCTTCTTGCAAGAAAACCCTCAGGCTAGGAAGACCAAACTCTGATACCACTGTAATGTCCCTTTCTAGGGCTAAAACTGAAAATAAGGGTTTGGCCACAACTCCAAATGAATCAAATCTGAAAATACGCAATCAACCAACAAGCATCAATCTGAGAATGATTGTAAACACACTTTAATCATATTTGAGTAATCAATAATCAGTCATTTAGGGCAGCGAACTGTATAGGCACTTCAAATCATCATATAACCATGCAATAACAGCTGAAAATGCTTCTAAAGAATGATTTCAAGTACGACAACATTTATCCATCCAAATTACATCAAAATAATAGAGAAAATAAGAGATTACACCTAGTTGCAATTAATTTTATGACAACATCAGGGCAGCCACAAACAAGGGCTAAAAATAGCTCATAAACCTCTCTAAAAATCACCAAATTGTAGATTCCAGCCTTATAATATATGAAGAACAATAATATCAACTCAAATTGTCCAAAAGTGCCCTAGATGATATCAAACCCTTCACCCAAGCAAGTCACCTAGGGTTAGAGGGGAATAAATAAATATGAAATTCTCCTTAAAGCTCACTTGTGACCTCCGTATAAAGCCACCAATGCACAAATGAGGATTTGTGTCCCCAAGTGTGAACCTATTGGAGGGTTTCATCCTCAATAGGTGACCAAGGAAGGGTTTTCTTCCTTCAATGGCAAGAAGTAAAGCTACACTAGCTCCAACTCCAAGTAAATGTCAAAATAGATGATAGATGATGATCCTCATCTCCATTTGAACTTCCGTAAGTACCCCTCCTTTGGCACCAATGATGAATTAGAAGCCCCAACTTCATTGCCGGCCTCCTAATGCAATTTTTAATCTTCACTTAAGAAGACTAACCTCGTAATGAAGAAATATAAATTCTCCTTGCTAAATCTTCTTTTCCCTAGTTGAACCATTCCAATGCCATGATTAGTAAAAAAAATAATTAATCATAAAAGTACATCACTTACAACCATGGCGAGTTCCCTCCTTTTCTCCTTCCTTGATGCCCACAGGAGGAGGAACGGGCATAAGGTCTTCCATAGCGACTAGCTTGGAAAAGGGGACATTATAAAATCTCACCATCTTAACACCAGTCTGTTGGTTGGTTCAAAATTCCAAGAGATTGCTTCACTTTGAGAGATGATGTTAAGAGTGTTGCAAGATCATAGTTGCTGTATTGATAGTCATTGATATGACCAGGTAAGGGAACTATTCTTGATAGATACATGGGTTACTCGTGTCTAAAGTGAATGTGAATAAGCCAATTGAACTGTCAATGAACAAAAACAAACCTTAAAGTTCTATAATTTCTAGGCTGCAGATAAACAAGAGAGAATTTATTATGATTAGGGTGCAGATAAACAACAGAGAATTTATTTTGATTTGGGTGCAGATGAACAACAGAGAATTTACTATGATTAGGATGCACATAAATAATAGATATAGCAAGAGCAAAAATTGGTTGGTAACACTGAATAAAATTTGAGGTACGTTTTTTCTCTCTCAAGATACTGGTCGTCATTTTGCTGATTTCAAATCTTTTCAAGGCATGGATGTACAGAAAAATAAATGAACGGATTTCTTTCGGGCTATGTCCTTATATATTCATCTAAGTGTATGTGATATGTGTGATGTTAATAATCATTTACAATAAATGAAAGACCAGAATAGACAACAGTATCTTTTTAAATGATAATATAGTTGTGCTTGTCATATAACATGACATAATAATTCACTGACATGGTATTAAAACCTAAAATATTAGTCTTGTAGGCAAAAACAAACGCTGGCCACTTCATTAATGTCTGCAACACATCTGCATTTTAGTTAGTCTTCAATTTAATGGTTTAAAAATATTGTTTAACCTCATTAGTGATTAAATTAAGAGAACTGTTTGTATTTTATTATGATGCACTTGTTAAAAATATGTCCTGGTACTTGTCCCTTGCAGAATGATCCACTTGCTGCAGAGAAAGCTATGACTGTTGCATGCCATTCTCCCTATGGATTAAGGTTGAACATTCTTTCTAATGCATGAATCACCTATATTTTGAGTTCATTACTGCAATTTCCTTTCCCATTTTCTTATTGGGTGAAGCTCATGTTGGGATTTTGGGCAACCAGCATGCAATAAACTAAACAGAGAAAGAGAAACAAGAAGAGATTAAAATGGTTAAATCACATGCACATAAATATTGACACAATATTTACCCTAGGAAAACCTTTTCTGGTAAAAAAAACCAGCCAAAACCTTGCTTCTTGTATTAACATAAACTAGCTTACAGATACAATATGAAGCCATCAAGGCTCTGAATCACGATGTACACACACACTCCACCATGAACCAATATGCAGCCTTACAACACAAATCTGCACTGTGCTTCCCCTTACCAGATGTAGACTGATCCTAGGATTCTTCAACCTGTCAAACCATTCTTCATCGAATTGTCTTTCAGCTTGACTGTCTCCAACAACCTCTCTAATGAGAGAGCATGCTCTTATATAGTTGTGCACCTCCCTAAAATAGCACTTTCTTATGCAAATCATCTAAGGATAAAGCCTAAAATTAGGCTTTAAATATGAGCCCTTGCTTTTTCCACAAAACTCAAGTTGACCAACTAAAAAATAGATCCATCACTAAAATTAGTTCCACCGCCAAATATAGGAGTGCATGGAAGCAAGTGACAAATTCCAACAATCGCCCACTTGGTGACTACTTCCATCAAGGAGACCACAAATTCACTCTTTAGCAGCCCCGGGCTACCAAGCCCATTTCTTCCTTGCACCAACCTTCTCAGCACACACTACCTTTGTCGATGAATCCACTACCTTAACCTTTCTTTCCATCCTCTCCACCAATTCTCTTTCAAAACGATATTGCACATCATTGTGCGATGCCTGAGACTGATACTCCAGGTTCTTTGCTAGACAAATTGCACTTTGTGGGTCACAACATAGCCTTCGAAGCCAAACCGCTTCTTTACACCCATGCGTAGCTGCCATGTATTCAGCCTCTGTGGTGGATAAAGAGTAACACTTGCTTGATTCTTGCTCATCCAACATACCACTCCACTAAACAAGTTGAAAACATACCCACTGGCAGACCTTTGCAGATCAAAATTTCCACCCCATATAGAATCCAAGATCTTGATGTAGCAAGTACACCCCTTGATAGCAAATAATATGGTCATTAGTTCCCTGCAACTAACCTAAGATTTGCTTCACCGCTCTCTAATCTTCCATGTCGATAATGGACATACATCTGCAAACAACTCCCACTGTATGTGCAATGTTAGGTCTCATGTAGACCATTGCATACTTCAGGTTTCCCACAACACTTGCATATGGTACTTGTACCAAGTCCTCCAACTCCTCTTGTGTCTTCGGAGACTGTTCGGCTGAGATTTTTTTGCCAAAAAACTAGATCTTGTTGTGACGAGGCCTTCCTTATTCTATTTAGAGCCCCAAAATATCTTTGGGGCGATATCTTCTTAGCTTTATGTGACCTAGATGCTCCAAGATATCGCTGGGGTGATATCTTCCTCTGCTGCCCCCAAACCCAAAACTAGCATTTCTGAGATATTGCTAGGGAAATATCTTACTCTTTTGTCCGTTCTTATGGCCTCTAGTTCCTTCGAGATGCTGTTGGGGTGTCATCACCACAACTCCTTTCCACTGCCCCCCAAAGTTGAGATGTCACTGGAGTGATATCTTCTCAGTGATTCTCCTTTTGAATCCCAACCTTGTTGGGATGTCATTGCAATGACACAGTCCCCGACCTTGCTGCCATCCCCCAGACTTGAGGTGCCACTGAGGTGACATCTTACTTGAGTTATACTCGAAAACCTTTTTGCTGGTCCACTAGTCTCGATGTGTCATTGGGGTGACACCTTCTTAGCATACCTTTGCTAACCTTTGCTAGATCTTGCCACTGCAAGATTTCCCCTGACTCTACTTTTTCCTAAGCCTGCCCTAGATCTCATTCGCACAAGAATTTACTGAAGAGGCTTCCCATCACCGAGATGTCACTAGGGCGACACCTCTCTATCCAACCGCTTACCAGGGTTTCCACCAAGATCTTGCTTGGGCGATATCCTCTGGTCGTCCTTATAGAAACCCTTCTTCCGATATTTGGAAATACATCCAATTGTTTTTTTTAATTAATCTATTTCTATATATTGTTTTGTAATCATCCATAGAAAGCGAAGTACTACTTTTTTAATCCTGCATCAACTTCACCTAATAACTTCATTATAGGTTTGATTTACCTAAGTCTCTTAATTGATCGTGAACTATTTACACTTGACTATCTGTCAATTAATCTTTACTTCCTTCATGGTCCTGTGGGTTGGATTCACTTCACTTCAGCTGCGCAGCTTGTTCCGCAGCTTGTCAGCTTACGAACAAGATTATCGCTTGAGATCATCATAATTACGTTACAAATTTCTATAGTGACCTTTAGCTCAAATTCAGCTTCTCAATCTCTAAATCCCTTTGCTATAATACATCCCTTTTCGAGAATTATTTTGAATACGTCTAGCCATATGAGGTCAGGCAGGCATCTTCATTGAATAAGGCAATGAGTTCCAAAAAGTACTAATGCATATGTAAATATAGCCATTCTACATCCTTTAAATTGCTAACAAACTCTGGTGCTTAATATAGTGTCTTACCAATTAAGGCATCTTGATATAGTTTATGCATGTCCATTAATTTGCCATTAACATTATGTATCCTATACATCTAGGTTTTACATTATATCTTTGTTTGCAATTCAATTCACCTTTAACTAGCGAAGGGCAGATTAACTACTTTTGCATCTGAGGACGAAAACCCTTTGGTATATTCAGATTTGAGGACGAAAACTCTCCAATATTTTGAGGTGGTTCCAATTAGGGACTACATTTGGGCTTCAACAATTGCATTTATGCTTTAGACAATGATTTTCAATTTGTGACAACTTTTGGTTCAATTAGGGCACATTTATTTCCAGTTTGTGATTCAACTAGGGCATGTCTTCTACGTTTCACGCATCAGATGTGTGTTTCAAGAGAAGAAATTCATCCAGTGGAGAGACATCTACCACAACTTTAGTCACGGACAACTAGGGCACGATTTGCAGCCATTTCTAGGGATGATGTCACCTTTAGGGGATTGTAGACTTGCGTTAGGGCATCATCCATGGGAAGATTTTGTCCATTCCGGTTGGCATGCGTATTGTTTGGTATTTTCTTGCCATTGGAGGCGTCATTCATCGGAAAAATTGTTGTAATCTTATGCGGGTTTTTTAGTTGTTTTACGGGGTGAAAATAAATAAAAATAAATTCCAAAAATATGTTTTTCCAGTTACAAAAATTACAGCAGGCTCAATCTAAGGAAATCTGATTTTTCCCAAGTGTTTTGAAGTTTTGATGCCATCTTAGCTCAATTTAACTTTTATACAACTTGATCTATATGCATGATCTTGTTCTTACTTGTTTACCATTTGTCTTTGATTCTATATGGCTCCCAAATTTTCTTTCTTTAGATTACCCCGCTGGATCATTAGTACGATCATATCTTAATCAATCATTCAAGTCCTCATCAACTAATCACCACTAGTTTCATCTACTAGAGTTCATAGGTATCAATTTGCTCCATGTGTTCTTAACTGTAAACTTTGGTTCTAGTTGTTTCTTTGAACTAATAGGTCCTATTCCACATTCAAAGCATCATATCTCCCTATGTTATGGTTATCCTTACACTCCCAAGCATCAAAGAATACCCTTTTAATTGTTAAAGATCATGTACAAAATTTTAACTAAGGCTTCTTGCACAAAATTGACTAAATAGGACAAAGACTATCCTACTAGGCCAAGAATAGTGACTTTCTTGTTGCAGCAGAGGAAAATTGGATTCAATTTAATTTGAATAAGTTAAAATCACCTTCTAATTGCCTCTATCAGTAATCTCAATCAATTTGAGAGCTTAAAGAATATTTTTTTATCAAAGAAATGACAAAATCCACACAACTCTGTAACCTGTCACAGTCTACACGGCCTAGAGAAATTATGTCATCGATAACTCTTGCCACACGTGTCCATTTGATATGAAACTTTGCAGGTTTACTCTTATATGAGGGGCAAAGATAATTTGAAATTTTTAGCTGAATTGGTCGGGTAGAACATTTTTTATTCTTTGCCCTACTTTTGACCCGCGTACATGCTTTTAGTTGTAAAAATCATAAAATGGATTGTCAAGATCTCCAATAAAATTTAATAGACTTCAAAATGTGCCCTTCAAGCATATGGATTAACAACAATGAGAAATATATCAAGTAAACTCGACTGCAACTTTTCTACACACTGCCCTGTCATGGAGAATTTATCAGTCTTGTAAAAACATGAAAAATTTGGAAAATCTTCACATCAATTCCTCAATCATCCTTTCATTAATCAAATCCACCCTATTACATTGGTTTCCCCGCTACCTTAGCTTCTTGAGCTTGAATTTCACCTATTAACACTAAAATCGCCTATTTTGGAACACTCCTATATGCGTTCCTAGATGCTCTCCAACACCCCTATGGGGATTCAACTACCACTAAACATAGGTGTAATGTCCTTTTTAGGGTTGAATAGGGACGAATGGGGTTTTTCCTCCCAATTTGTTCCAAATCAACAACAAAACCAGCAACACATCACACTGAACATGGAAATAGATCAACCACAATTGAACTTCACTCAAAGAAATGCCCTTCTCTAGTGGCAGCGAACTGATATGAAACTTTAGGAGTCTCAAACCCTAATCAAAACATCTCCAATCTTCATAAAACAAATACCCCATGCACGGCAACACTTGTAGATATTATTTATGCAATAAAACTGAATTTACAACCACTAGAATAGGTGGAAATGAATTAATTCGGAATAACACAGCTGAAACTTCAAAAATTCATAACTCCATGGAAAATAGGAATTAATACACATATGATAGCTCAAAATGATTATGAGAAGACAAGCTATCCAACAAAATTAATCTCATAATTTTCTAAACACAAAATCATGCCCAAATATGTAACCGAAATCTGCAAGTGAGTAGATAAATATGAAACCCTACTCCAAAAATCACCAAATCATAGTCTCTATCTCCAAATATAATGATAAATCCAAATATGAACTCAAATCACAATTATCAGCTCTCTATGATACCAAATCAATCCCTTAAGCAACTTGCTTAGGGCTAGGAAGAACAGTGAATGCACTAATATTGTAAAATAGATGAAGCCTCCAATGGATCCCTTGAGGGTTTTCGTCCCCAAGAGAGATTGCCACACCTTTGGGGTTTCATCCAAGGTGGAGAAGGAAGATGCACACTATGCACAATCCAAGAAGAATAACAAACATCCAAATCTACTCTTCCAAGTGTAGTGAACTCCTCTTTATAGCCTCCCAATGCTACAGTGAAGCTTCGAAGAGAACTGACCCATAATGGAAGAATAGAATGTTCCACATGCAAGACTGACCTCTCCCCAATGAGAAATTAGAACAACAATGCTCAGATAATTGCATGACCCGACCTCCAAGCATACAAAAGTATTTAAAAATACTTTTTGTACAAGTATGAGGCTCTAAGAGTGATGTCATTGAAAAAGGAGACATTACAATAGGATAGTGCTAAATAACACTATAACAACTCTATAAATTTGTACCCTACAACTTTCATGATGAGGATATGGCTTTTATAGCCTTATTTGGTAACATCACCCTCAAACCTACACTTATACACCATATTGCTTTACCAATAGAGGCTACATATATTTTGGTGTTTGAACACATCAAATGGAGGTAAACCATAGTCACTACACTCCTTGACAAATGACACACAAAACACTAACTATCAATGATGCTCCTACGTCATACTACCAAGGAAGAAAAAGAAATTTTCTTTATTGGTCAACACTTGTCGACTTCGTCACACTTGTGCCCAGCTTGATGAGTTCATTCTCAGTCCACTATATTGAATTTTCAGTTGGTTAAGTGTTCTTTATCTTTGTTATCTATCTCTTCACCTTTCTTCCTTTTTGTTTCCTGATCCTCATATTGTCTTGGGTCCCATGGTCTTTTTTGGAATGCCAAGGATTGACTTGTTTTGTTATGCTATTCAAGGGAGTAACATTCCTCTTGTCTAGTTTTTAAACTTCCTTTAGATGTACCTGCACATAGAACAAACATATTAAGAGAAAACCACTTCTCCACTATCTTCTTTGTCTGTAATATCCCCTTTTTGGGATAAATATAAATTTGTGCTTTATTAACTCAAATTGACCCTAGAAAGATTAGATCCTTTTAGTTGGGACCTCAAATAAGCCAATGTCAATGTTAATACAACCCAACTGGGGTTGGAGTAAGCCAATGTAGTGGGTTAGATGGGAGAAACCAATCGGAAGACTAACCTTTTCCAGAAACTGATTTTATAACAGCAGTTAATAAATAAAAATGGCACCTAAAACAGCTGGAACTTCAAAAATTAATAACTCCTTAAATACGTGGTATTTTTAAATGAAATAAATTGCACAAAAACTAAAAATTAAGAGCTTTCCAATGCTCTATAGATTTGAATTTTCTGATCAATAAATCCTCATCAAAACAGACCCAAAAATCTGATTCCCAGTCGCTAGGGTTAGAATAAATTATATAAATTAATTCCAGCTCATTTCTAGCCTTCCAACACACCCAAAATATCAGCCCTTGCTCAAAAAATAAATGCCAACACAACACAAATTGCAAATTTAACCCATATACCCTCCAAACATGCTAAAACAAACTTCTATTCAAGTCACCATGGCTGGAATAATTGCAACAGTGAAAAATAGTATAAAAAATAACCCAAACCCTTCAAAGATCACCCCAAAATGAGCAACAAAGATGCAGATTTCTCCTACAAATAAATGCTCCACACCTTATGTCAAGTCTCATGCACAAATCTACACAATAATGAAATAAGAGGGCTTCAATTGAATCTTCAAACTAGCTACAATGAATTTGCAAATAAAAACTTCAACAAGAGAGCAATTAGCAACATAAGGCATACATCCTTTTTCTCTAAGCATGGAGTAATTTCAAATGATCAATCAACATAACCCACTAATGGTCACGCAACCTCTTTTTATAGAATTAAGGGGGTGCAACATTCAATGACCGACCTATCCCTTTTGGAGGGAAAACATAAACTCACATTAAAACATAATTAAAATATTTAATACTAAGACTATGTGCACTTTATTTATTTTTCCCTAATTTAACATTAGGAAATTACTAACCTATGTGCACCATTAACTACTAAGGAACCTACCCCCTCCTTGTAGCGCAAGGCATACCAAGAAGGTTACAATGTGAATTAAAGTAGACAATAGGTATCTTAGTAATGTCCTGAAAAAGGGGACATTACATTGTCCCACTCCTTGGCATGGCTTCCTTCTTTTGTCTTCACACAAGCCCTATTGTCATAATAGACTTCAAAATGTCCATCATCATCTTGATTTCCTCCTTCCTCTTCATTCTTCCTCACCTTTTGAACATCATTGTCTTCTTCCAAGTCTGGATCAAGATCTTTTTTAGACTTCTCACCATTTATAAGTACTTTAATTCCAAGAACACTCTTAAACAGTGTTTGCACTCAGCTCTCTTGACGATTTTATGAAGTTTCTGAGGGTCTCCCTACTTTGTTCTTGGCCTTTGTTGGCTAGATTTTCTCCCATGTCAGATTCGTCAATAAAATATGCTAGTATCTATATGGGGGTTTTACTTTAACCATGCAGCTCATGAACCATAGCTGTATAGTTTTGCAGCAAGTAAGCAGCTGTTTAAAGAAAGGAAATATTTAAAGAAGAAGGGAATAATAAAACACAGGGAAGAAATAGGGAAGATGTGCAACCCAATCAATAGATAACAGAGTTGATTGCATGCACATAGACGAAACCAATAGATATTAACACACAAAATTATAAGCAAAGACAACTTCAAATCTAGATCTAAAATAACACAAAGTTTATAAGTAGATCTGAGATAAAAAAGCTAGAAACAAAATGCACCATGACACAAAGTTCTCCAGAAATTTGCTCCTTTGTATTCCTTTGCTTCAAATAGCTATCAGGGGTTTCAGCACAAAGTCTAGAACACAAGAATGTTGCTTACAAATTCTCATCCTTAACCCGAAGGTTCTTCCTCTACTTATAGAATGCAGAGGGGCAATTACAAGTCGGAAGCTTTTAGTGAACTGGCACATGTGGAAGTCGGAAAGGAAACAACTGGCAATCTCCCTCCTAGAATTCCTCTTTGCATGACATGTATGATTTGCAACTGAAAATAGAACCTTCTATTTTGCACGTTTGCCACCTATCTCCAAGTAGTTAACTTCTTCAAATAATGGCTTTTAAACCAATCACTTAAGTTGTATAATTTAATTGATCGCTCAATTACTTTGTCAGAGGAAATAAGAGAAAGAAGAAGAAAGAGGAAAGCAGCAGTTTTGTTCTTTTTCATATTCTGCATGCAGTTGATTCTTTTGCCCTTGATTCTCACCAAACTGGATCTGGAAGCAGCTGGATCTGGAAGCGGCTGGATCTGGAAGCGAGTGATCTAGAATTTTTTTGCGGGTGTTGCCTTTGACTGCCTTCCCTCTTATCCTTGAAGCTTTTGTAGTTCTTTTCCTGTACATGCATCAGTGCAATGTTTTCCGTAAATAACTCATTTTTTTATTTTTAATTGCATATGAGCAATTAAAAATTCTGGAAAGCACTCCGGGTGAATGCAAATTCAATGAAGGCTTCAACTGGAAGATTGGGAGAACATGCACAAGGTCCTGGAAGGAATTCTCCATGCACTAATTTCTTCACGGGCTGCATTCGAAACAAGAGGATGAAGTCTTTGCAATTATGGATTTGGATCTGGATCTATGCATGACTCTGCTGATCTTTGATCTCGTTCATCCCGCTTTGCCATGGCTAGAGTGATCTTTGTCTGAGCAATTCTTTTTCTTTTTATTCAGCCGAGAATTCTTTACAAACGGTGCAGATCTAGAGATTTCTTCAGATTCAGAGGATATGTTCACTGTATTGGACATTGATTTAAGCTCCCTTTCTCTTATAAAAGCACCTGTAATGGATTCCTACAATTAATTCAGACAAAGATGGCAACCGGAACATGAACACTTGATTTTTAATTATAAAAATCTGCATATATCAAGCCTGCTGCCCCAAAAATTTGATGTTTTGTTTGCATGCAAAGCAAACATGAATTTTACCAACTTCACCTGAGCACCTGTACTACTATGCAGACAATTAATCAAACACAATTCAAACTCCTTCAAACCTAGGCACCAAACTTTGAAGACTTCCAGCAGTAAATACACCTTCTGATGCAAAATTCCTCCTTCAATTGGGCACGAAAATTGCCTGGGCTGCACTTCCTTGTTGAAGAATTAATTAATTCATCATTATGGCAGCCCATTCTTATATAACCGTCATCATTCTATAATTAATTATTGTCTCTCCTATTCCTGGCAATTAATTAATTAATTAACAAATTTTTCTCTTCAAATGGGGCGCCTATTTTGTGCATGCTCATGGCTGCCATTAAATAAATTAAATTTATTTAATTTTAGCTCTCTACTTCCAGTTAACTTAAGCTTCATAGTGTGCTTTGACCTCATCCACTAAAAATAGGAATTAATTACATCAATTAATACTTAAAAAAGTATTATTCTTCTTCCAAATGGGGCGCACTTTTTGACATGAAGGGGCTGCATTAAATAAATAATATTTATTTAATTTTAGAATTCTAATTCTAATTTCCCTTTATCTTCTTCACCCTTGTTGACTTTTCCTCATGCTTGGGCTCCAAATTTGGAGAAATAATTAATTAGTTAATGCATTTAAAGCTGCCCTTCTTTCCCAAAAGGGGTCGCACTTTTTGACATGAAGGCATTTCTATTTTTAAGAGCTAATTTTCAATGGGATTATTCACCCTGCACCGCAGCTCCAAAAATCCCATGATACACTTAAGATGTTTGACTTTCATAATGGGATTATTTACCCTGCAAGGCAGGTAAGAAAATCCCATCAATGACTTCAGTGATTTTCTTTTATTTCATAATGGGAATTTTCACCCTACAAGGAAGATAAGAAATTCCCGCATGCCTGATGCCCCTAGTTTTCCCATTGTGACTTAAGTGGCATTGCTTCCATGGGAAAAAGTATTATGCTAGGCAGGTACAAAATTTCCACCTGCCTGCTGCTTCCAAAAATCCCATTGATAGCTTAAAACCATCCTTTCCCCAAAAATGCGACCTCCCCAGACGAAGCCTTTTCGTGCACGACTTCGTCCTTTCAGAGAGAACCAGACCTCCTGTGACAAATTCCTTCTGGCATAACGTCCATAGGTGATCTCCAGATACTCCAGGTAACAAATCAGATCAAACCGGCAAAGGAATTGACCCAGAGAAATTTCATAGAAAACAAAACGGGAAAACACCAAAAACACAAAACATTGCCAAAAGTCACAAATAAAGCCCAAGATTCATTCCGGGTTAAAACCCTACTGGTATATGGGAATATTGACACGTAAGACCACAATAGGGTTAAACCGGAGCACAATTTGCCTCAAATGAGGCTCAAAATAATTAAATAAAAATTTCCCGCATGCAAACCCCAGGGACAGAATATAACGATTTCGGGCATCTGGGTATTTGGCGAAATTGGCTAATATGACTCTTTAGGAATATCTTGACACAATACAAACACTTTCTGGCAATTAACACACAAAACGACCCATTATTTTAAAAGAACGATATTTTTTTAACATGGGGTAGTCTCAGATTTCTGGGTGAAATCTGGGGACACTAGTTGGCTCCGTCTATGGACATCTTTGCCTTTGTCAAAAATGACAAGGGTAAATATGAGATCCCAGCATCTCTGGTTTCGTGTCTTGTCCATTGGGCTCGGGGTTAGGCAAACAAAAACAACACAAAACAAAAGAAAATGAAAGAAAACAACAAAGTTTTATTTATATACGTACAGGTTTTACCTTGCTTTTTCAGTTTCTAAACAGCTTTAGATGTTGCCCGTTTAAACGAAATGGTAACTCAATTCCATCCCGGTAGGCAAGGAAGAAGGTATCCATTCCTGCAACTCTTTTGATCACGAAGGGCCCTTTCCAGAGTGAATCAGATTTGTCTGTGCATGCCCTTCGGTTCATGTCTCTTGTCCCGCCAGAGTACCCAGTCTCCGATCTCGAACTTCCTTTCTTTGGCCTTCTTGTCAAATATCTTGGGCAAGTCCTTATCAACTTCATCCTGTGGTGGCTCATCCTTTCTTCTCTCTGTGGTAAGTAAGTCTTCATCAACTTCCTCCGTTTCTCAGATTTATTTGTTGCATTTCTGAAGAAGAATTATCACCATATTCTTTGTTCTTCTTCAGGTAGTGATCATGCTTGTTGAAAGTCTCCACTAAGGAAACCAAACCCTTGGGGATTTTGTTACCTTTTGGTCGTATTACTCCACTATTGTCATCATACCTTGGATCAACTTTTCCTATGACTGTTTGTCGTGGTGGTGATTTACTCCCTTCAACATACAACTTGTCAAAGTTGCCTTGTTCAAAAAATGCAGATGTTTGTTTGTCCTCATTGAAAATCTGCCCTTGTTCAATATTATCAGGGAATTTGGGGCGGTAGATCATCTCCACTTTATAGTTTCCTTGTCTTAATATGGACGATGGTCTATCCGGATTCAATAGTGCAGCTGTGACTGCCAAAGAATCTACCTTGGAGATCTGATTAGTTGGAATGAGTTCAATAGAGAAGGCTGCAAAATCCAGTGTGGCAAAAAGCACTTTATCTCTGTAATGCTTCACCTCATCTCTTTTGACTTGATTTTTCCCTCGAACCTGCTTTACTAGAAGTTCAGCATCTCCTTGGGCTTTGAGGAGTTTTACTCTTTTCTTTTTAGCTTGTTCCATTCCTAACAGTAATGCTTCATACTCCGCCGTATGATTAGTGTTCTCGAACATCAGCTTGTGGGAGTATGGGAATATCTCATGATTTGGAGATATTAGTAGAATGTCGGCTCCTGATCCAAAAGAACAACTGCCTTTAAACTCTAGAGTCCAAACTTTTTCTTCTTCTTTTGTGGCTCTGGCTCTGGTTGAAGTTCTGGCTCTGGAATGTCTTTATCCATTTCCAAGAAGTAGACCCCAGATTCCTGAAAAAGAATCTGAGATCTAGGATCCTCAAATTTTGTAACCGTGTACTTGGACTTCTTTTCCGGCTCCAGCTTCTGATTTATTCCTTTGATAGGAATATGAGCACAGGACCAATCCATCTTTACTTCTCCTCCCAACTCTTTGCAGAAGTTTCTGCTCAGCAACATCCCGTAGGAGACAGGAATATCTGCAACTAAGATTGTCATCTTTAATCTTTTGTCAGGAAAAGCTGCCAGAACAGCTTGTGCATCTTTGATTTGTCCGATTAAAGGGACTTGTCTCTCCATGGAGTAGCACCTTTTTATGGTCTTTGTCAAGGTAAGCCCAAGAGCATCTGCAACTTTAGCTGGCATGACATTGTCAGAAGCACCTGAATCTAGAATGCAATTGCTTAACTTGAAACCATTAAGCAATAAGGAGACATAGAAAGGTTCTACTCTTTTAGAAGATGGTGGGTTTAACAACTGCAGTGTTGTTCTGGGGAGGAGTATCTTTGGGCTTAGGCAAAAGGCCTTTTGATGTATTGGATTGTCCTGGTGATTGTACATATTTGACTAGCCTATTTAACTACTCAGGAAAGGCTCTCAAGTATTCAGCTTCTGACATTTGAACTCTAGTTTTCTTAACATGATCAATAATGTCAAAAGAAGAAATAGATTCAGATACCTGAGCTGCTTTCTGTGGTTGAGATGAAGAACTCGCATGCTTACTTCCGGGAGCTAAGGAAGAAGGCAAAGGGATGCCCCTTCTTTGCTCGTTTGCTAATGCCTTAGCTTGGCGAGTTTGTGATCTTGTAAGTACTGCATATGCATGACCATGATCGTCTTCAAGAAGCTCCTCATACTCATGTTCAGATTTCTAGTTTAGGTAATTAATGTTGGAGTCGCCAGCAGGACCTATAAAATCATCATTCTCGAGTTGATCAGCGTCAGCTTCTAGGTCTTCTTCATTCATCTCCACGTTGTTTCTGGGAGCAACTTCAATTGCTAATCTTTGGGACCAGCAATGCGGTTCCAGTTTTGTTGAAATTCCGAGCAGGGGCAGTGTTGTTGCCCTGAGCCATTTGAGCCATTTGTTTCTTCATCTGCAACATCTCATTTGCTAACTTTTGCAATAGTGAATCGGAAGTAGTAGCAGAGGATGAACTTTCAGCTCTAGAAGTGTTGCTCTTTATCTTTCCAGCCATGATGAGGTCATCTTCAATCTCAACCGCCATGTTTTGAGTTGCTAACAAATCAGCAGGACGTGCTCTTCGCAATTGATAGCTTACTTCAGGAAGTAAAGCATTGATGAAGAATACTTTTTGATTCTCGTCATTCAAAGAAGCAGAAGCCAGAATTTTGTACAGTAATCTTTGGAATTTTGCAATAAAATCCCGCATGTGCTCATGTGGTTCCTTCAGTTGAGTCAGTTGGGTTATCAAGGTGCTGGAATCTTCAGCTGGGTTGAATCTTTTCAGGAATGCATCCCGCATAGTAGCCCAGTTGGTTATGGTGCCAGGAGCTAGCCGGTAGAACCATTCTCCAGCCAAGTCATGCAGAGTCTCTATGAAGAGCCGGACAGATACATCTTCATGTTCTACTGCAAACACTCCACAGGATATGAAAAATGCAGCCAAGTGGTCATCTGGATTCTGCTTTCCATCTCCAAAGAATTTTCGAAAATTCTTTCTCGTCCCTTTAGGTAGATCATGCATAGGAGTCAGATTCAAAGGTCCAAAGGCTGCACCCCATGGAACAGGTGTTGCACGGGCAAGTGGTTGATTCTGCATAATGAAAGGAGCACGTCTTCTTTGAGAGATAGACTTGATGAATAATTCCAGCTGTTGGATTATGCTGAAGATGATCCGGATCCGGATGCGTTTGAACTCTTCTTCCTGGTGAAAGACTGGATCTTCTTCTAACTTGAGGAGGATGATTGAAATTGAATTGCTCCTGCAATCTAGAAATGATCAATCCTTCCTTGTGCCTTCTAGATCGGGTGAATGGACGTTCAAAGTTGAAAGTTGAATGGGAAAACACTCTGCAAGAGATAATTTGATGCAAAGATAGTTGTTCCCCAACGGAGTCGCCAAAAACTGTTGGCTAGATTTTCTGCATAGCTGAAAACCTAGGCAGTCATGAGATAAATCTCCCTCATTTACCGGTGAGGCTCCCGTGTCAGATTTGTCAATAAAATATACTAGTATCTATATGGGGTTTTACTTTAACCATGCAGCTCATGAACCATAGCTGTATAGTTTTGCAGCAAGTAAGCAGCTGTTTAAAGAAAGGAAATATTTAGAGAAGAAGGGAATAATAAAACACAAGGAAGAAATAGGGAAGATATGCAACCCAATCAATAGATAACAGAGTTGATTGCATGCACATAGACGGAACCAATAGATATTAACACACAGAATTATAAGCAAAGGCAACTTCAGATCTAGATCTAAAATAACCCAAAGTTTATAAGTAGATCTGAGATAAAAAAGCTAGAAACAAAATGCACCGTGACACAAAGTTCTCTCAAAATATGCTCCTTTGTATTCCTTTGCTTCAAATAGCTATCAGGGATTTCAGCACAAAGTCTGGAACACAAGAATGTTGCTTACAAATTCTCCTCCTTAACCCGTAGGTTCTTCCTCTACTTATAGAATGTAGAGGGGCAATTACAAGTCGGAAGCTTTTAGTGAACTGGCACATGTGGAAGTCGGAAAGGAAACAACTGGCAATCTCCCTCCTGGAATTCCTCTTTGCATGACATGCATGATTTGCAACTGAAAATAGAACCTTCTATTTTGCACATCTGCCACCTATCTCCAAGTAGTTGACTTCTTCAAGTAATGGCTTTTAAACCAATCACTTAAGTTGTATAATTTAATTGATCGCTCAATTACTTTGTCAGAGGAAATAAGAGAAAGAAGAAGAAAGAGGAAAGTTGCAATCTTGTCCTTTTTCATATTCTGCATGCAGCTTGATTCTTTTGCTTTTGATTCTCACCATACTGGATCTGGAAGCGGCTGGATTTGGAAGCAAGTGGACTGTGATTTGCTTGCGGGTGTTGCCTTTGACTGGTCTTCCTTCTTATCCTTGAAGTTTTTGCAGTTCTTCTCCAGTACATGCATCAGTGCAATGTTTGTTATAAATAACTCATCATTTTTATTTTTAATTGCATATGAGCAATTAAAAATTCTGGAAAGCACTCCGGGTGAATGCAAATTCAATGAAGGCTTCAACTGGAAGATTGGGAGAACATGCACAAGGTCCTGGAAGGAATTTTCCATGCACTGACTTCTTCACAGGCTGCATTCGAAACAAGAGGATGAAGTCTTTGCAATTATGGATCTGGATCTGGATCTAGAAGCATACATGATTCTGCTGATTTTTCTCGGTCATCCCGCTTTGCCATGGCTGGAGCAATCTTTGTCTGAGCAATTATTTTTCTTTTTATTTAGCCGGAATTCTTCACAACCGGTGCAGATATGGATGATTTCTTCAAATTCGGAGGATATGTTCAATGTATTGGACATTGATTTAAGCTCCCTTTCTCTTATAAAAGCACCTGTAATGAGATTCCTGCAATTAATTCAGACAAAGATGGCAACCGGAACATGAACACTGGATTTTTAATTATAAAAATCTGCATATATCAACCTGCTGCCCCAAAAATTTGATGTTTTGTTTGCATGCAAAGCAAGCATGAATTTTACCAACTTCACCTGAGCACCTGTACTACTATGCAGACAATTAATCAGACACAATTCAAGCTCCTTCAAACCTAGGCGCCAAATTTTGAAGACTTCCAGCAGTAAATACACCTTCTGATGCAAAATTCCTCCTTCAATTGGGGCGCGAAAATTGTCTGGGCTGCACTTCCTTGTTGAAGAATTAATTAATTCATCATTATGGCAGCCCATTCTTATATAACCTTCACCATTCTATAATTAATAATTGCCTCTCCTATTCCTGGCAATTAATTAATTAACAAACAAGTTTTTCTCTTCAAATGGGGCGCCTATTTTGTGCATGCTCATGGCTGCCATTAAATAAATTAAATTTATTTAATTTTAGCTCTCTACTTCCAATTCACTTAAGCTTCACAGTGTGCTTTGACCTCATCCACTAAAAATAGAAATTAATTACATCAATTAATACTTTAAAAAGTATTATTCTTCTCAAATGGGGCGCACTTTTTGACATGAAGGGGCTGCATTAAATAAATAATATTTATTTAATTTTAGAATTCTAATTCTAATTTCCCTTTATCTTCTTCACCCTTGTTGACTTTTCTTCATGTTTGGGCGCCAAATTTGGAGAAATGAATTAATTAATTAATGCATTTAAAGCTATCCTTCTCCCAAAAGGGGTCGCACTTTTTGACATGAAGGCATTTCTATTTTTAAGAGCTAATTTTCAATGGGATTATTCACCCTGCACCGCAGCTCCAAAAATCCCATGATCCACTTAAGCTGTTTGACTTTCATAATGGGATTATTTACCCTGCAAGGGAGGTAAGAAAATCCCATCAATGACTTAAGTGATTTTCTTTTATTTCACAATGGGAATTTTCACCCTGCAAGGCACGTAAGGAATTCCCGCCTGCCTGATGCCTCTAATTTTCCCATTGTGACTTAAGTGGCGTTACTTCCATGGGAAAAAGTACCTTGTCAGGCAGGTACAAAATTCCCACCTGCCTACTGCTTCCAAAAATCTCATTGAAGCTTAAAACCTTTCTTTCCCCAAAAATGCGACCTGCTTAGACGAAGCTTTTTCGTGCACGACTTCGTCCTTTCAAAGAGAACCAGACCTCCTATGACAAATTCCTTCTGGCATAACGTCCATAGGTGATCTCCAAATACTCCAGGAAACAAATCAGATCAAACCGACAAAGGAATTGACCCAAAGAAATTTCACAGAAAACAAAACGAGAAAACACCAAAAACACAAAACGTTGCCAGAAGTCACAGATAAAGCCCATGATTCATTCCTGGTTAAAACCCTACTGGTATATGGGAATATTGGCACGTAAGACCACAACAGGGTTAAACCGGAGCACAATTTGCCTCAAACGAGGCTCAAAATAATTAAATAGAAATTTCCCACAGGCAAACCCTAGTGACAAAATATAACGATTTCGGGCATCTAGGTATTTGGCGAAATTGGCTAATATGACTCTCTGGGAATATCTTGACACAATACAGACACTTTCTGGCAATTTACACACAAAACGACCCATTATTTTAAAAGAACGAAAAAAATTTAACATGGGGTAGTCTCAGATTTCAGAGTGAAATCTGGGGGACACCAACCTTCAACCTCAAAGGAAGCAAGTATATTCTTTGAATGCTGACTGTTGTTGCTTAAATCTGGCTTCTTCTTATTGTTCTTGACCCATTCTTGAGTGCCTTCCATGATTCTAACTGTATCATCATACCAAACAACAACTTGTAGGTTGTTCTTCTTGCATAACAGTGCTCCCTTAGAAGTATCTGGACCTCTTTGTTGTTCCACTAGTTTGTGTGGTGCATCCCCTCTCCACCTTGTTTGTCTCATCTATGACTTGCTTCTTATTATTACTTTGTCTTATCAGCTCCCCTGTTTGAGCTCCTTCAAGAGCTTCATTCATCAACATACATGTACCTACACTACTCACAAAAGTGTTAAACATTACACATTGAGACTTGTGAGTCTCCTCAAGCAACCATACTGTCTCCTTTTGTAAATCTGCCTTACTCACCGCTTTGTCATCATCCTCTTTTTGTTTCATAAGCTCAATTTCTGATCCTTTGATAGCTTCCTCATTTCTTATGAGGTCTAAATAGTCAAGCTTTTGCATGTTTTGATACCCAAGTTGTTGCACTTCTCCTCTTTCACTTTTACCTCCTTCTTCATGAAGTAACACAACTGGTGTCTTGCCACACTTTAGACCTTTACTCACTGTTTTAGGCTGCATATCAGATTTTATACCTATTTCACGAGGTCTTGTGCCTTCATTTAACTCTTCAATTGAAATAAGTACCTCCTTACTCAAGGCAATTTCTTCAATTTTGTCTTCATATTCAATGGTTTCAGCTGCTTGCATGATCAACTCCTTTAGGTATTGTAGATCAACTTGTTCTCTCAAGGATCTATAAGACTGATTGTTTTGACTAACTTGGATTTCAACACCGTATGGATCACACATGTGCATCCCATAACTCTGTTTTTCTGCTTCTGTAAGACCTGCAATCCCTTCATTTCTTCCTCTACACTCTTCTTCATGGGGTAACAAGACTATCTCATTTACAAATATTATTCGTAACTGCAGATCAGACCTTGCATTTTCCTTATAAGACCTTGTATCTTCAACTGAAAGGGTACATACCAACTTAATTGTTTCATCCATCCTTTTCATGCCATGAGATTCTATTAGCTCATGCTTGCTTTCATTGTTCTGCTTCAAAAGGTTCTTCAAGTCATCATGGTTTCTTTCTTCATTTTTGGAAAACTTCATTGGAATGCATGTTCTCAACTTCAGTGACTCGAGCTCTGCCATCAAAGATGGCCCAAAATTGTTGAGAAGGCTTTTTGGCTCTGAGAGAAAGAAATAATTCTTTCGAGACTTGGTTGCCAATTTTAAGCCAATGCATGCGGGCATGAATTTGAGCTCCCCGAGCATTATAATTATCAACAATTTGAATTTGTTGGCGAAGTGTTGCAACTTGAAGTTGCAGAGTTTTAGAGAAGGGGTTCCCCTGAAGAGCCACCACCGCTCGGCTAAGAGTAGATGTGTTAGTGGAGTATGAGTGGCATCTGATTTTGGCCAGTTGTCTACCATAGATTTTGAGGAATCTAGTAGTCCGAGTCATAGTGTCCTCCCACCATTGAGTCCCACTGGCATGCATAGGTGGATGAAAGCACTGACAGTGACTTGGCCACGAAGCTAAGTTCCACACACGCTTGATATGATTGAGTGTGGGCCCATGCTGCATCAAGGCAGTATCAAGAAAGAATTGGCCTCTATGACAAAAAGTGTGCTTATCATGCCAAGTGATACGAAATCGTATAGGGGAATGATCAGATAGTACAAAATCAGGCATGACCTCGACAAGCATGGAGTAAATGTTGTCAAAATCAAAAAAATCTTGAGATGACAACATGGCTCTATCGAGTCGTTTAAGAACCTGATCTGATCCTCCTCAGAGATTGGACCAAGTGTACCAAGCTTCAGAAGTGGGAGTGCGAGAAGCATTAGGTTCATAAAACCCAAACTTATTACGCATGTAAAACCATGCCTCCCTTTCGCTAGTTATCCATCTCATCGGTAGGTGGCCACATTTGTTAATGGGCGACTCAACCATATTAAAATCACCACTTATGACCCAATAAGCATCGGGAATTGTGCAAGCTATCCACTGCCAAATATCGGCCCTTTCATCCGCATCGTTAGAGGCTTATATATTAATAAAGCCAAAAGGGTGGCCGTCACCATTAAATAGGACCCATATGGCACGGTTAGTGGGGTCGATGCCATGGTCAATCAACAAGGGCCACCATTTGGGAGCAAAAAGGGAAATTAAACCCCCACGCCCTGCTTCATGATTACTGCAAAAGGCTAAGCTGTCAGGCCAGATGGATTTACAAACCACTTGTAACTGAAAACCTGTAATTTTCACCTCTTGCAAAAACAAAACATCTAAATTGGCAAATCTTTGCCGAGTTTCACGAACAACATACTTGCGGCAAGAGTCTGTTAGATCCCGAACATTCCAAGATAAATAGGTCATGGGAGACGTTGGTCAAGAGCCATGCCTTCAGCATCCAAGCCATCAAGGGCGTCTGACCGGTTTTGCAAGAATTAAGCAGTGTTATGTTGTAAAAAAACCTGTAGATCGATTTTTTTCCGCTCAGTGTATGCGATATTGTACTCTTCTGTTGAGTCCACACTATGCGTCGGGCTATGATCCCGGGAGATGTGAGAAGGATTTTTGGCTGGCCCCTGTGAGCTGTTTGTTAAAAACAACGACAAAGGTTGCGACATGGTGACATTATAAACAAAATTTGTTTCGTCCATGAGAACCGAAGCCGCCTCAGGCGTGCTGGAGTATTTTGGTAACTGGAATGATGAGTTGGCAGCAACAGTTGGTTCCTTAGCAGCAACAGTTGGCTCCTTAGCTTGCAGGCTATGGGGTTGTTCTTCAACAGCTAGCTCACGCTAAATGTTTGAACCAGAGGCCTTGGATTGCTGATTTGTATTCTTGTTTTTCCTCCCCTCCATTGTTTGCCAACCTTCCTCCTACGGGGTTTGGCTGGTTCAGAGGCTATTCTGGCAACTGGGTGATTACGAGGAACATAAAGAGGACAGTCTTTGATCTTATGATCAGAGGCCTGGCAACGGAAGCAAGTGTTAGGCAAGTTGATATACAAAATACGTTGGGAGTAACACTTGTCTCCCATCTGAATTTCCACAAATTCTTTCAGGTCTCGAGAAAGATCTATCTCAATGCAAACACGCTTTTGTGGACAAGCGTGGTAAAACCACTCTTGTTCGAGGCAGACCACCCGCCCAATGGAAGAAGCAATCTAATGCAAGAAATGAACACAAGGCAAGGGTAAGCCGGGAAATTCTACTCAGACTAGCACTTTAAGTGCGGCTCAGAAACCACAAAGTCTTTGGTCCATGGAGACATGACCAACAAAGAGTTGCGGACATACCAGGTGGCTTGTGAGGCCAAAATGTTGGGGGCATTAGTTGGGTCAGAAAAGCGAAAAATGAAAAATCCTTTGGTCATATTTTGGATGCTATCAAGTCAGACCCCATTAGGAGTCCAGGCCGTATTAACCCAGGATTTGAGCATGCTTTTAAAGGGGATGCAACCCACAAAATACCCAATGAGACAAAATTGTTCCAACCATTGACAAACAACATTAAAGTCAAGAATAGGTAAAACTACATCAGAAGGAGAAACATTACCTCGTGGAAGACCTTTAGGATGAAGTTGGGAGGACGTTTCGCAGGTGGCACCATTGATCAAAGCTCCATTATCTCCAGCCACTGTTGTAACAACTAGGCTTGAAGAGGGAGAGCTCATTATATAGGGGTGCCCAACGGGCGGGAAACCCTAAAAAAACGATGGTATTAATATCCCACAGAGCCCGAGAAGGCAATGGAATGACAAGTTCGCAAGCAAGCAACCCTAGCAGAGCCGACTCCAGGGCTCATTCCCGTGTTTGTCTTAGACTGGATATTTTAATATGGAGATGGCAATATGTGGCATAAGTATGCAAATAGAGGCAATATTACAAAAGATTAATTTTTTTAATTGTGTTTTTTAATGGGACCTATTGACACATTACTTACCAACAACAATTGATATCGGTTGTGTTTAAACTTTCACTATTGCTAGATTGGTTCTTTTGACTATTTGAGTAGGTAGTTTTTTAAACTCGTATATTGTTATCTCTATGGTTTGTCCTATACTTGTGGTTATGTTTTAGGCTTTTAAGCTTTCACTGTTGTTAGACTAGCTATTAATAGGCATTTTGCTAAACCTATATGTTGTTAGTACTATACTGATTCTTGTTTGTGCATGGATAATGTGTTGTTTAATATTTAGCATATTACTTAAAGATTTAGTTTTCTTTTATGTAGTAATATACCCATTTAATTTAGGCCTTTTGCCCTATGATTTAAACACCCTTTTTTCCCAAGAAAATAAAAAAAATCCTTCCATAAATTATTTATTATCAATTTCATGTAAGTTTTCAATAGTTTAGCAGATGAAATGGATGATTCCATGATGGTAAGGCTCAATAACTCGGGGAGATGCTTTGAAATCCATTCAAGGTTTGGGATAAGATCGTCAATCTATGTGAGTTAGAGTGCAAGATGGTTGAGAGGCATAGATAAAAAGCATGTAATGCCATATATTTATTCGAACTAGTTCATTTTGGAGACTTTTAGCCCAATCCACTTTCACGCAAGCTCAGGAGGTGAACAAGGGAAGTGTTTGTCATGTTTTTTAGTCTCTTTCATGAGCATTTGGTATTGGCCAAACCATATTTTCATGGCTTAGCTCTCATAATGCATAGATCGATTTTGTTTGGAGAAGTGAAAAGCCAAAGACATGAATAAAAGCAACATCATTATGAGGTCAGTGATGGTGGAAGGTGTCCCTCATTGGTTTTGGCACCACCAAATAGGGTATAAAAGAGGTCTCTTGGACTCATTTGTGGATAATCTTTTGGCGTAAAAAATAATACTTTGTTTGGTTTTGGGTTGTTTGCTCAAATTCCTTCCACTAAGGGGCGAAAATCGTTTGGTGTGGCTTCACAAGAAAGATGAAATCCTTCCTTGAAAATTGAAGAACGAAAACTCTTCAATTAATTATTCCAAGTGCTTCAAAGAGATGGATAGTGCTTATTTTCAATGAGGGTTTGGTCTTAAAGTGAAATTCAACCCCTCTCCTAGGGGAGCGACCCACATTGGGGAAGTGATTGGTGGTTTCTAGGGCACGACGTCACTAAATTCAACCATCAATGCATTCTCCATATTTTTGGCAGCTAGAATCTACTTTATATTTCATTTGTAGGGCTTATAATCATTCATTTCCAGCCATTTTGTAAGGGCATACTCTGTTGTCATTTATTTAATTTCTAGCTGGGTTTAGAGTTTGATTTCTTGGTTGATAATTGTTCTAAAATATTCTTAAAGTGCCTCTACATATTTTGGATGATGTGAATGGTGATATTTTAATGAATTATTGTTTTTTCCTTGTTCTAAAAATCAGACTGTTGTTCATTGTTGCTCTATTTTTCAATTAGCTGATATAAAAATTAGAATATTTTCAGTTTGGTTGTGTTATTTATTTATTTTCAGTTTCATCCCTAGAAAGGAACATTACAGTGGTATCAAAGCATCAGTCTTCCCAACATGAGGGTCTTCATGCAAGAGGGTGATTATAATATCCCTTTCTAGGGTTGAAACTGAAAAACAAGGATATGACACAACCTGAAACTGATTCAAATGTGATTTTATACTAGCAAACTAGAAATTCAAATCAGTACGGTGCAACAGTCTAATTTTTAGAACTTGTAAATAACATGATTTCACCTATATATCACCCTAAAATTCATCCACAATATTTATAAACCTTTTAGAAACACTTCAGGACAATTTTCACCATGAAAACCAATCTCAAACACAGCTGGCAATTAATTTATCAACATAAGTACATCCAATATAAATGATCAAAAATGAGGTCTACAAACCCCGATAATGGCCAAATATGAAAGATATTAGCCTTATAAATTATGACAAATCTGAATATCAAATAATAGAAGAGTTTTGTGCCCTAGAAGGCACCCAAATTGACTCCAACCCTAGTCGTTCCTTAGGAGAGGGACATCAAACCATGCAAAAGTTCCTGATAAGTCTTCTTCTTAATGCCCTAGATATAAATCAACAAGAGGATCTTCACTATTTGTGTTCACACCACCAATTTGGAGAGTTTTCGTTTTACAATATGCCACAAGGAAGGTTTTCGTCCTCCTTGGGTGCCACACTATGGATTTTTTCCCTTACTGGAGTTGGAAATAGAGCAGTCAACTATAATGTCCCTTTTTGAGGACTCATAGGAAACTATGCAAAGTTGAAGATAAACAACACTTTTCAAATTTTTAGTAGGTTGTTAGTGATTGAAACAAATATGAAAAAACCCTTAGCTGCTGTCAGCAAACACCCTCCTAGGGCAATGACCCTTTTTGGGGTTTCAAACTCACTTTTGTGCCTTCAAAACCCTTCAAATCATCTTTCCTTAAGTCTCTAAAATTATTATATATCATCAACAATCATATCATACAAGAAAACTGGTTTTTAGTGCCCTAGAATTTAAGATACGAATTTCTATAAACCCTTGTTTGTTGAGTTACTTTAAAAATTCATAACATTACCTGGTAAGCTCCAAAATTCATGAAACTTGGGATCTTGGGGTTTAAAAATATGAAGAATGCAAATATCAACTCAACTTGCCCAAACATCCACTCAAACATGCCAAATCTGACCTACAAGTAATTCGCACCTCTTGAAAATAATGAATTAGTGGCTCAAACATGCAAGGAAATGATTGTTTTCACCTTTAATAATTAGTGTAAGTCCATCCATGCAAGAAATCATACCATACATCCATAAAAACATATCCAACATGCTCATGATACAAGTTGCCTAGGGCTAGATAGAAAGATATCAGCTACAAATTCCTTGAGATAGTCAATTATTCCAAGTATCCTTGCTTGAGGATTTTTATCCCGAAGACAAGTTCCACTATGAAGGGTTTTCGTCCTTCAAGTGGTCTCAAACAAGGGTTTTTGTCCTTGATGAGAGAGAAGAAAGGTACAACCTTTACCCAAAAGAAATAATAAGATTCAACATAGACATCAAATGACCAAGCATCCTCCTTTTATAACATAAGGGGTGTTACATCACAACTTATGGCCGACCTTATAATAAGTACCTTTTAATTATCTAATTTGTGTTTGGAGCCTACATGCTCAAAATACTTTATATTCAAATTAAATAAGTTCTTTCTATTGGAGCGCTTGGCTTTCTAATAGGAATATATGATAATAATGAAAATATCTACTTAGATAATGTTATCCAAGTTTTCCCCTTGCTTCTTTCCTTAAACCCGCGAGGATGAAGAATGAGTTAAGGTCTTCAATTCCGCTAATCTCCAAAAAGGGACATGACATCAGCCCTAGAGTCCAAATTGATAAGTATATATCTAAATAGTGATGTGCAAATGAACCAATGGACTCCTCTTATACCCTTTGGTTGGCGCAAAAAATCATAAGAGGTAATGATCCGACCTCTTAAGCTTGCTTTATCTTCTATTTCCATGTTGAAAACTCTCCAACCTTGCCGACCTCATAAAGAGCTTACTTTATCTTTTAATTTCATGTTGGGAGCACTAGAACCCAGTCGCCCTGCCTTGAAAGGCAAAACACAAAATAAAAACATAAATATGAATAAAGAAACTGAAATATAACTCAAGTTCTTCCCTTGTTCAACTTCTTCTTGCCCACATAAAGGAAGATGAGCAAGAAGCCTTCAATTTATATTATTTCGAAAAAGGGGACATTACAATGATAAATGATACATTTGTTATCAAAGGAGAGAGAAGAAGAAATCAGATCAGTAGGTTGAAGAGTTTGGCATGGCCCACCAAGATTTACAAGAAGCCAATATCGACAAGCTCATTGAAGGGAAAGTTAGATTGGTAGACGCCATGGACTTGTTGACCCTAACCCTACAAAAAATTCATGAACCAAGGATTCATAATGTTGAGGGAAACTCATCTAAAGGTAATACTTCATGGCATCCCCAAAGATCAGCTTATGGATCAGCCATCCGTCCTACCTTCCTTCCAAGGGAAGAAGCCATTCCAGGCATTGCGTAGGGAAGAGTATTGCTGCCAGTTATGAAGAGTATTGGGCCCTTCCAAGAGAGATTTGAGAATCTATTTCGCTTTCCGAATTCATAGGGGTAAGAAAAGGAAGGTCAAGGCTGGAGCCTAGACCTAATGTGCCATAAAGAGATGTTCAAAATACCTTGGGTAAGATGGAATTCTCCACATTTGATGGTTCCAGCAAGGGGACAACCTGAACTTGGATTCAGAAGTTGGATACTTATCTATCATTGAGGCATATGACAGAGGATGAAGCAATTAAATTTACAACTCTTCATCTAGAGGCGATTATGCATGAGTGGTGGTTTCATGGATTGGTCACACAAGGGCACAATCTTATCCATTCATATGATGAATTTTGTAGGAGACTCATTGAGGGATATGATATGATTGATCCAGAAGTTCACTTTTGAGAGTTAGCACAGTTGAAGCAACAAGGTGTGATAAAAAGACTATGTGGCTGATTTTCAAAGGCTTTCTATGATAATTACGGATGTGGCAGATAGGAGGCTCATTGTTTTGTTCATTGAGGGTTTGACCGAATAACTCAAGGGTTTGGTGAGAGCATTTGATCCTTTGTCTCTCCAAGAGGCAATTAAGAAATCCTTGTATCTTGAAGTTGCTGCTCCAAGAATAACAACAATCAGCGGGCAGCCAAGGGCATATCCGAATGGAGGAAAACCAAAAGGACTCTTGGGACAACCAAGAGCCACATCTTTGGACCAGCCAAAGAAGCCCTTTCAACGAGCACCAATTATTCACAAGGAGCTGTCCAAAATCAACAAAGAAGGAGAAACAAGGAATGAGCTAAGAAGGAAGATTTTTTTCTTCTCTTGCAAGTATCCATGGTCTCTTGGTCATCGTTTCCTAGGTAAGGGTAATGTGCACTATATTGAGGTATTTTCAGATGTGGTGAAGAAGAAACTTGTGTTGATAAGGCAAAGCAAAATCATGATCAAGAAGAAGATCCAAAAAGTTTGGACATCAGTCTTGCCACTTTGTCTGGTGCTCCTAAATACCATCCATTCCGGATGAAAGAAGACCTACAAGGGAAAAGAGTCACAATCTTGATTGATAGTGGAACTACTCACAATTTTAGTGATGGGAGCTTGGTTGTAAGGATGGATTTGAAGGTGGAAGACTTCAAAGGCTTCATGGTCAAAATAGCGGATGGCTATTCCATGCCATGCACAAGGAGTCCCCAACTCCTTTTCACATTTAGAAAGCATGAGGTATGTGATGATTTTTATATAATTGGCATAGCTAATACAAATATTGTGCTTGGAGTCTAATGCTTACATTCATTTGGAGAGCTCACTCTCAACTACCAAACTATAGAGCTAAGCTTCATGGATAAAGGCAAGAAGGTGATACTACAAGGTATGATTCCGAAGACCACTCAAATCAATTATTTGGTAGAAGACGTCTTGTCAAAAGAGTCATATCTTCGCTCTTTATCTAAGATAACAGTAGATTGGAAGTCCTTAATTACATATGAGTATGCCAAGAATAAATTTGGTAATGTTGTTTTTGAAGGAGAAATTTTGGATGAAAGGTATAAGATAATGGATGGGCTCATCCTCTATAACAATGGAGTCTATTTGGTTTCCAAATCAAAGGTGAAAAACAAGATATTGAAGGTTGTTCACACTGTCACATTGTCTGGTCATCCAAGATATTCCAAGACATACAAATAGGTTAGAAAAATGTTCTTTTGGAAATATCTCAAAGAGGAGGTGCTTCAATACATACATGAATGTTTGGTTTGCTAACAAAACAAGGCGGAGTATGAATTTCCAACTGGACAATGCATCCGCTTCCTATTCCCACTCAAAAATGGGAAAGTATCTCCATGGACTTCATCACCGGGCTGCCCATGGTTCAAGGTAAGAGTTTTTTATATGTTGTGGTTAATAGACTCACAAAATATGCCCATTTTTGTCCACTTCCAGCAAGTATAATGTCAAAGTAGCGCAACATAACCATGGTGGAACTACTTCATGGTTGAGTATTCATGCAAGAGATCACCAACAAAGTATGTGGGATGTTAGTGGTGATAGGAGGAATGTACCTTGGAGAACTATAGCTCAAAATTTCAAACTTGTTGATGCTTTCATCATTCAAATCAACCACTACATGATCTCATTTGCATACATACAAGTGGGTAGGAAAGTATCAGTGAAGGGATGGAGTATTTTTCGATTGTTGACCGTTGGGAAAAAGTTTTTACACAAGTGTTTTCAGTCATTACAATGCTAACATTTCCTATCCTTGCAAGGAGTTTTCAATTTTGCATTTGTTCCATTTTTTAGTTGATGATTTTGATAAAATTAGATTATAAGTTGTTATTTGCAAGATTGATCATTTTGAGGTCACTAAATCATTGGAAAATATTTGTAAATGGTTTCAGTTGAAAAGAATGACTACTTCAGCCAACATAGCTCCTATTTGGGTGGAAAATTAGGTGATTCATGATTGTCATAATTTGTTTTCAGCCTACACACAAGATGATTTGAGTCTTTTCATGGAAGGAACAAGTTACAACATCATTAATGAAGATAATCTTGAGAAGGTATGTGTTGTGGATTATGCACATTTGGTGATCAAATTATTTTTTGAGCTGCCAAGAGACATTATTGTTAATAAGCTTGAGAGGTACACTTGTTGGGCCAAATTGTTTCACCTATCAAGCAAGAGAAGTGAACTTGAAGGTTGTATGGAATTTTTCAAACCTTAGAGAGAAGAACATTTGAAATGCTTGCTCAACTTTTTCCAAGATGGGAAGCTTGTAGCTGTGATATGATGAGATATGCACATCTTTTTGCTTTGAACCCATATGGAACAAATTGTCTTTCAAAAAGGTAATCGAATTTCAAAATGTGCATAAAAATAATGTGGTGGTGGATACTTTGTCAAGTAAGCCACTTTCTTTCTCTTTGGATGATGTTGCCATACAAAATGGCAAGATGAAGGATACAAAAGTTTCAGTTCAGCCAAGCTTGCAATTGTTTGAGGGAAAGCAATTTCGGGAAGGGAGGACTATAATGCCCCCTTTTTTGAACTAGTTAGTTTTAGAGACTTCTAGCACATTCCACTTTCTGTCGACAAGGAGGTGATCAAGGGAAGTGTTCGTCATGTTTTTCAGTCTTTTTCATGAGCATTTGCATTTTTATTTCATGGTTTCTCTCATAAGCTAGGTCAGTTGGGTTGGAGAAGTGAAAAGCCAAAGACAAATAAAAGCAACATCATTATGAAGTCAGTCATGGGGGAAACTGCCTTAGTGGTTTTGGTGCCACCAAAAGGGTAGAAAAGAGGTCACATGGACTCATTTATGGATCATCTTTTAGAAAAAAATAATATACTTTACTTGGTTTTGGGTTGTTTGCTCAAATTCCTTCCACTAAGGGGCAAAAATCCTTTGGTGTGGCTTCACAAGGAAGACGGAACCCTTCCTTCACAATTGAAGAACGAAAACTCTTCAATTAATTATTCCAAGTGCTTTAAAGAGGTGGCTAGTGCATATTTTCAACGAGGGTTTGGTCCTAAAGTGAAATTCAGCCCCTCTCCTAGGGGAGGGACCCACCTTGGGGAAGTGGTTGGTGGTTTCTAGAGCACGATGTCACTCAACTCAACCATCATTGCATTCTCCATATGTTTGAGAGCCGGAATCTACTTTTTATTTCATTTGTAGGGCTTGGAATCATTCATTTCCAGCTATTTTGTAAGGGCATACTCTGTTGTCATTTATTTAATTTCCAGCTGGGTTTAGAGTTTGATTTCTTGTTGATAATTGTTCTTAAATATTCCTGAAGTACCTTTACATATTGTGGACGATGTGAATGCTGATATTTTTGATGAATTATTGTTTTTTCCTTCTTGTTCTAAAAAATCAGACTGTTTTATTTTTCAGTTGGCTAAAATAAAAATTAGAATATTTTCAGTTTGGGTTTGTGTTATTTCCTTTTTTTCAATTTCAGCCCTAGAAAGGGACTTTAAAAATCATTTGCAATATTGAAGAATAAGATTTTAACCGAGTAAAAGGTTTCTCTTTATGATAGTCAAGCCAAGATGGCTTTTGCTTAGGAGTATTGAAGGAAAAAAGATGGTGGACGATATTATGCTAAATAGCCTCCTTCAAGTTTTTTACATTTATCTGGGTAGAAAAAAATAAGTGTTTGACACAAAGGATGGAGGTGTACTTTTCCACATAGGCCACAATTAAATATAAAATATTTATTCACATTTAATATCTATAAAATAGACTTGGGGTAACAATCTTTACAAAAAATTGATGGTATTTGCCTATTTCTTATACACCTTGCATTTTACTTGCTTGTGAGGCCAGTTAATTTTTTTTCCTTTCGTAGGAAAAAGATATATTTATTTGGCATGGCATAAGATAGTATAAAGAACTCACACAAGAATTTCATTGCTTTGTTTGTCTATAGGTCTGATGATTATATGGCTTTGCTTGCCAAGGTACATTGTAAATGTCGGGGATGGAAAGTTGAAGGCAATTTGTTGGCATAGTAGATCTAGATGTGAAGAGTAATTACTTGGTTAACAATGCCTTGATTCATTCATTATGGGTTCTATTCAATTGGGACTCCATCTAGGTTAATCTTCTCAAGAATTTTTAACAAATTACAATTTACAATGCATTTATCATTAATAACCCTTTAGGAGAGATTTTGTGACCTTGGTATATTATTTTGCTAAAAAAATTAAGGTGGTAAGAAATATGTATGCTTCACGATACTTTCTTAGTGCACTAAAAATTCAGCTTATGACAGTTGCACTCTTGTGTCTTTCTTTTCTTCGTTAGAAGATTTCTTTAGAGTATTATAACAATATTTAACATGTCAAGCCATATTTCTAGTCCTACATTCTTTTCCAAAGAAAATTATTGCTTTGATTTATGTATTCCATATTTTTTCCATGGTGATGTACTTTGAAGTAAATTGTGTAATTAAGAAAAATCTCGAAGGAATAAATAATTTATATAATTTGCATAATTTCCTCGTAATTATTCTAACAAATGAAAGAAAAATCAAGAATTAAAGCACAATTTATTGCTTTTGGTAATATTCTTGAGTAGGGAAATATTCTAGGAAGTCATTTTTGCTTTGCCATTGCAAAGCTATTTACATTTTGGGGACCTGCATCTCAATATATCTTATTTGATTAAATGCTTAAATATAGTAGAGTATATTAGACATTATACATATGTATGTAGTGAGCTCAACCAATTATTGTTGGTGAATGATTTGCACTATAGTCAAATCTTGCTTTGTTGAGCTCCTAGATCATTGGTTTAGGGGCTTTCTAGGAGATATTATGTTAATCGATCCATTTTAGGCACTCACTTCATGTACGTAAGGTTCCTTAATTATAGGTTCTACCTTATGGTGCACATACATCAAACATAGTTCACCATAAATAAAGGGTTTGGTAAGAGATAAAAATCAACCTAAGAAGGGGTTCATATCATTTACATAGGATGGGAGTTGTATCTCATTCAATCATGTCAAGATCTACATGCAAAAGCAATAAAGTGATGGTATAATCATTGTACCATCCATATTTGGCATGGCTCTCTCTCTATCTTAATTGTGGATGCGTATGTGACTAATGTTATGTTGTACTAATAGAATACAATAACTATGATCTAAAATGGATAATGAAAGAAAAATTCAACCAAATCGTTGTTCTCATTCACTAGTCAAATTTTTGAAGATTGTAATTTAAAACATTTGTTTCATTGAGTTACAATCAAGAAATGGAATAAGAATAAATGATATAGAGCTCTACAAGTTTATAATTTAGTTGAAGTGGTTCTCCAAAAGATGTAGTAGAACAAAGTTTACTCTATTACAAAACCACTAGATAAGGTAGGTGACTAATCTCAATTGAAGTTTGCGTCAATCTATTTTAGGTAGACTATATAGCTAATATGTCAAATTTTTGAGGTCATAACTCAACCATATCTTGGATTTTAAAATTGTAATATGCATTGGAAACCTTTTGAAATGAACTAGTTTGAATGCCCTAAATTTATACCTACCAAAAACTTTTTAGAGAATCTGACTAAATTTTCAAGGATACAACCCACTCCAAATGGCCTAAAATATTCAAAATGCAAAACGTAGAAAAATACCTAAAAATAGTAAAATTGTGTTTAATGAGTTTTTGGCCATGACAAAACCTCTCAACTACTTGAGGAACATTTGTCATGTGACTTTTTGTAATGTCTTCTTGAAATTAATTTGTAAAAGAACCCTTAGCATAATTTGTATTTCTTGTAGGCTTAAGGGGTGTTGCAAGGGAAATATTCTATTTTAATAATGTGACTTAAGTTGCCAAAAGTAACTTTATATTATAGAAGCAACTTATGTCTTATTATTAAAATAAAAGTAACTTGTCCATAAAGCAAAGTCAAATGCCAAATTAGACATGAGACATCCCACTTGGGAACCTTTTCTCAAAAAGTGTGCCATGAAAAGTCACAAAAGGAGGTTGATGGGGGTCTTTTGGATATTATCTATTTCTGCATTGTAAGCACGAGTACTTTGCTTCAACTTTCAACCATTGAGGACGAAAACCCTTCGTTGGAGCATCAAAGAACGAAAACCCTTTGGTGGATGAGCTTGGAGACGAAACCCTCTAGTTCTTTGTGTTGATTCCATTCGAGAATCACAATGTACTTCACATCTATTTTTATCTCATTCAGCCAAGGAAAAGTCTAGATTTTTTCCAAATCAGCTAGGGCTTCCCTCCAAGGAATGACATCACACATTGGAAGGTTGAAGTCACACTTTTGGGCACCTTTCTAGGGTTGTGTCACATTGTGGACCATCATATGGGACTAATGTTATCACCTTAGGGCTAGCATCACATTTCCAAGCTAGGGCATCCTCATTTGTAGCATTTTCCCAAGTTAATTATGCAATTTTTATATTCAGTTGATTGCTTTGGAATAGAATATACATTTTTGCACTTGATTGGATCAAAATTTCGCCATTTGTCTCAACAAACTTGTTATTTCTAGTTCTACATGAAAATTCAGAATTTTATTTTCAGATATAGGATTTCTATTGAAAATATTTTAAAAATCCATAATTTTGAAACTTTCCCTCTAAGAATTTTGTTCTAAAATTGAGATCTCATAATTCTGAAAAGTTTAAATAAGGATTTACCACAAATTCCGGATTACACTAATCTTTCAGAAAAGGGACATCACAATGCTATTAGAGTTGGTTTTCTTGCCAGACTATTGGGAAATTAATATTCACGCAAGGTGGTGATAGAGAATTCAAATATTACTAGAGATAAAAAGGGGGGGGGGGGGGAAGGGAGCAATCCAGAATTTGGAAAGGAAAAGAGAAGGTAAATATGGCTAATAGGAATGTAAAGGAGGAAATGTTTGATAGGCTTGTCCAAGGGCAAGAGTGATTCGCTGATATGTTGGCTCGGTTCATACCATGCAAAACATGCATGCACCCAAAAATCAAAATGGCGAATGAAGTTCTTCATGGGTAAACAACCATCAACCTCAAAGAATTGTTATTGGTTCTCTTGCTAGGTATTTCTGTAGCGCCCACCCATGTGGGACCCAAACACAAGACCAAATATACTAGGATATTTTTTTTACTTTCATTTACTTGACACCATATGTGCTCACAAAGGATTGCTTACACCACATACAACAATTACACCAACATGAAGAACATGCAATATACAATTGACATAAGATGCAACTACATGCCACACTTATATAAACGAACAAGTATGAAACCATGACCCAACCACATGAACATCACGAATAGGCACCTTCCACAATATCACATTTTTATGGTTACCTCTTTATTGTAATCATATTCCATGATTAGCCTTAAAGGTTTGAAGGGCACTTGACATGAAACATACATTTACTCTTTTTTTATTGCATTTCATTTATTTCGTTTAGCACTTCACTTAAGATGGTTCCATTTTCACTACCATTTAAACTTTCTTATTTAACCTATAGGTCTCATAATCATTTATAGTGTAAGCATATATTCTCATTTACAACGATACATATAATTTATTCCATTTCAACTTTAACATGCAATAATTACACTCAATGAGTTCTTTCTCCACTACGAAAACTCTTATACTTCAATATTAGATTGAAACATTTATAACGCACAAGTGAGAGTCTCCTAGCTCTCGGTCTCAAACTAGAGTTTCCGTTTCAAATAAAATCACATTTGTCTGACATTTTTAGTTTGATGAACGAAGAAAATGGCTAAGTACTAACCACACGCGGAGAGTTGGAATGACATGTAGAGGAAGGAGCATAAGCGAAAGGAAGTAAGAAAAAACTTGTGCATGGAGGTGCATGCACCATGGAGGAATAGGTCAGCACATGCAAGGTTAGGTGCATGAGCATACAAAAGATTAAGGACTGTCGCTGATTTTCTAAGACACGACTAAAAATAGACAAAGCAGAAGATGGAATTCCATCTCAAGAAAAGTTATAGAAATATAAAAAAGTAATGATGAATTAGTGGACGCACATAAAGGATTTATAATTGGAAAACAGCACGTAGCAGGACAGAGATAAATAACACGCATGAGATCAAGTCAAATAATATGATTAAAACATGAAAGGATATGATTTATTTATAGCTTAATTTAATGTTAGCTACCACAGAGTGTGTAAAAAGCATGTCAGTCTATTTGTAAGATTGCCTATTTTTAGGAAGGCGCATGAAGGCAGTGAAGGGAAAGGCCCCACCGAGTATAAATATAAGTGATGCATACATTGTAAAAACTAGAGTGAATAGAGCGAAAAGAGCAGTTCTAGTGTAGAGGCTGTTAGAGTCTTGATGTAACCTAGGGTTCTTGGATTCTATATAGAGGCACTCGTAGGTTCAGTACACATGGATGTGATTGGATTATACATTGTATTCAATCTTTCATGTTATGTGATGAATTATTTTGGTTATATGGACATAATTGTTTATGGATTGTCAAAGATCTCTATGGTCTGGACATCGACTTGATGGGTATTTAGATCTTAATATTCATTATCTTCCATGGAGTAATTTCCTTATTACATGTGTTGCCATCTGATTATGCTCATGGTGTTTCTCTTTGCATGAATGGTTATCTTGAGTATGAATGGTTGAACATGAATACTAACATCTTGCTAAGCATAAGCAAAGGATGGACTTGATGGATGTGCATGCGATTCGGGCAAGCTTCCAAAATTGTCTAGATAAAGTGTCAGCGTGCATAACTAGTATTGGGAAATAAAAAGACTACATTTTGGTTCACGTTGCTAGAGACCTCTTTTCAATTTGTCTACCAGGATGTTGCATGTAGATGATTTTTCGACTGTCTTTAGAGAATATTGAGAACTAGGATATATGACGGTCAAGACACATTTTGCACATGAGATATATCATTGGACCTGACTTTAATGTGTGAAAGTGGGTGGAAGACAATCTATATGAATGCTTGTATGAGACATACTTCTTTGGCTTCTTCCCAGTAGAGTTTGTACCAGTGGTTATTGAAGCATACGCGACTAAGAAGAGGTGTTTGGACCAGGTAAATGAAGCAAGGCTTGAAGTGCATAGGAAGACTATCAAAGACTCTTTGATTTAGAATGAGCCATGGACCAAAGTTGTAGATCTATTGGTGGGAAGGTGTAGCTTGCACAATTATACTTTGGAGTACACAATTTCAACATACTCTTTCCTCGAAGGAAGTCAAAGTTTATGGTTCTTGCGTGAGCCAAGAGGATCTTATTTGCGTGCACATACCTTTAGCTATCAAGATCTTGATGGTGGAATTGGGAATGGAGAAATTACCTATGGATAGGATAAAACCCCACCGCATGCACAGGGGTAGGAATCAGGTTTGGGAAGGATGGCAGATGGCCATAGCGGAAGAAAGACAGAGGGAGGAAAGATGCAACTCAAGTATAAAAATGCATGATAGAGGGTAGTTGATGAGGTGCTTGAGGTTGAGAAGAATGATGACTGGAAAGTGATTAAAGTCCCTGCATAGAAGATGAGGGACTGTAAGATCATGTCCTCCTGACATTTGGAAAGTGTAGTAGAGAGACCCCATCGACATCTGATGAGAGTGAGTCTGAGGAGAGAATGAGAACCGCAAGTGTACACATCTGACCCAGCCTAGCTACCTAGCCCTTGCGCAAGGTGTTCCAAATCTAGAGGTTGTTGTAGAAGAGCATCATAGTGAAGGAGAGGCAAATAAAGCATCTCCACGTTGGGTAGGAGATATATGTAGACATATTTTAGTATTACCGCTTAGGAAGTGTGACAGATAAAAGATGCACATGGTAGCAATGCAATAGGCACCAATGTTTGGAACATGAGTACTTTTGGAGGTATTTTCACATAGGTGCATCATCAAGACAGAGTATTGACACGCAGACCATTGGAAGAAATCCTATAGGTGTGGTTATAATATAGATAGTTGGTGTCCACTTCAGCACAACAACTGGGACACAAGGGAGTTCATCTATAGGACCAAAGGTTCGTGATGGGAGGCTCAGGTGAGGTTAGGAAAGTCACCGCATGGAGGAAATCCTGGTAGAGGTTCAGGTTTAGGATTCGGCCCCATCTCTAGGACAAGGGCCACTAACCAACCATTGCAACCATCAACAATACCACAACAATAGACACCTCAAGTATTCTTTGAGATGTCTCTTCACTTGCCATAGTATAAAGGTGTGGAGGATACAACTGAGCATGTGCAAAAGTGTGAATTGTTATGGAGAGCTAATGGCATAACAACTTCTGATAGAAAGAAAAGTCATTTTTCCACCACACTTAAAGGTTGTGCACATAGTATGGTATAGAAAATATGATCCACATCAAGACTGCGGTGGATTATGATGCACTGTGTAATGCACTACATTTTTGGCTAAATTTCACATTCCTAAGTTCATGAAACAAAGTATTAGTCGCACTTTAAGGACATCAAGCAGGGCTTATCTGAAAGTGTGAGGGAGTATGATGCACGGTTTAAAACTTTCATTGTCCAAGATATCTTATGATATTCATCAGATTGAGCCAACATGCACATTGGTTCGTTAGAGGCTTGTTAACTCTGTTTCGAAGGGCTTTATCCCATAAAATATTTATTGATCTGTACGAGGCCTTAGAAGTAATCTCTTCATGCTAGAAGAAAGTCAGGAGTGTAGACACTAGGAGTGAGCCCTTTTCTTGAGGTACAAATAAAAAATATGGCTAAACAGTTGGAAAAAATATTTTCAATTCAGCGCATGAGACACATAATGGGTTATGGTGTACGGATTGCGATGTGGAAGGGCATACTAAGGATAGATTGTCCACACCATGAAGTGTGCACATTGTTACATCTTGTGAGATTTGCCACAAGAATCATGATGTTTGGAATTTCCCCCTCTTATAACGCACAACAATGAAGAATGTCTCTATGTATTGCAAGATTTGCGATGCACATACCCATGATACAGCTTGATTGACATTCCATATGATCGACCATATTCACGAGGCATGTGAGATTGGATTGCGACAGACCACTATGGCAAGTAGTTCTCAAGAGTAAGGAAGCCCAACCTACTGAAGGACACAATAATGGAGATGGTGGGTTTTGAGGTGGATATAGGAGTAAAGGCCATGGTGGTAGAGGAAGTTTCACACGTGGGACTTGTTATACTTGTGGGTCACTAGAATCATTTACAATACGAGTGTCCCAAGAACCAGGTATTGCGACGTGTACTGTGGAAAAGTGCACACAAGTTGAGGATTATCTTAGACCTCTATGAACATATGTGTAAAAACCAAAAAAGAAGGACAAAGGCATCATAGGATGATTAAGGTACAGCATGCATGAAGAATGAATAATGGAAACCTAAGAAGATGGTTGATCATGAACTTCAACCTATGTTAGTTACGGCTCACATGTAGAAGCAGTGCGCACACGTGAAGCCTATTAAAGTCAAAACCTCTTATCAAGGAGGGAGGAGATTATACATGTTAAGTATCTAGATGTTTCTCATCAAAAGGAGGTCTACCAAGAGACCATGGGGGTCGTCAGAGATTTACAAGGAGAGATCTAGTGCCTAAAGGAACAGACATGAAAAGGAAAGCTCAAGAATATTGAGCTCCCATAGAAGGATGTAGATGATTTGAAGGAAGTATGCAAAGATGCTACACCATAGGAGAACATCATCCCCTTACTAGGAGAATGACTACGTGAGAAGGTACTGCAGTCGTAGGAATTGAAGTGTGAGCACCAGATCCTTCATGTGAATTTACCACCATAGAACCATGAGTATGACAAGAAATTACACTAGATGCAGTGATTGAGTTTGTTGACTGGTAGTGAGTAATATTCTTAATTGACACATGTGCAAGAAGTCAATGTTCTGACTTTGGATGCATGGAACTAAATGGGAAGGCCACAATTACAGCCATCTTCTAATGTGTTGTATATGGAAAATAAGACAAGGGCCATTCCTATTGGGGTACTTGAAGGATGCTTCAATCACTATTCAAGGTGCAAAATTCACAGGTGATTTTGAGGTATTGGAGCTTGGCTGAAGCAGATAACTTCCCAACACTTGCTTGGTCATGTCCTTGGTGCTATGTGAACAATGCCGATTTGTGCTTCAAAAAAAGATATATCAGTTTTGAGAATAAGGATGAGCGTGTTGTCATACCCCTAGATGATGTGAAGGTTGCATGCCCTACATTGAATCCTGTGAGTGAATAAGAGCTTAATCGAATTTATGCACGTATAATGTGCAACCCTGAGAATGTGGAACCATCTAAAGGAAGGTGTACTTCATTGGGAAGATGTGTAATCTATCAGTGACACTAGCAATGTTGCTTGTGATAATTGGGCCCATGACACGTATGAAATGGTCGGACATGAGAAGTCAAGGGAAGAGTCAATTGCTAGATGATCAGGCTATAAATGATTAGGTGCTTGGGAAAAACTCAGTTACCTAGGTATACTAGGAGAGGAAAAACCTGACTCTTTCTTGCGTGCCATGGAGGACCAGTGGAAGAATGAAGGAGATATAACAAAATATGATGGTTTATACATTATGTGGGAATAATAAAATGCTAGGTGGGTGACACACAAATATAATCTTTTGGGTTGGTGTGAGGTACAAGGGTAGCCTTTTTAACAAGGTTTACTCATGGAGCAATATTCCTTCTCTTGTACACGAGTATGATGGGAAGACTCCTGCTTTAGTACACATCCATAACTATGAGAGACAATGGACGTGCAAGGGCAAGAGGCTATACCACCATCCCTTTGGGTGCATAAGTTCTATTCTACTTTGCAAGGGATGTGCACGTGGGCATGGTATATGCATGCTGAGCTAAAGCAAGAGACTGCAAGTTGGCTGAGACATGACTGAAGGTATGGCTCACACTTTTTATTATTTTTCTAATAAACCACCAGCACATGAGGCCTTTGTAGATCATGAAGTGCATCACACTGGGAGATAGACAAAAATAAGAGGAACTCATGGTTTAGCTGCTTGGGAGAACTAGATATTGAGGTGCACTAAGGATGTACTAGAAATAGAAGAGAAATAATTGGGGTGCACATGGAAAGAGAAGGAAAAAGGGAAGATGGTATACCTCATTGATGATGAGGAAGTTGAAGATCTGGATATTCAAGCCATACTCAAGGTTGCACATGAAGTTCTGACAGATTTTGTCAGATGAGCAAGGCACACATGAATACCATGTACCTATGAAGAATAAGAAGGTGAATATTGGGACTAAAGATGCACCTAAGAGGATATTATTGGTGATTATCTAGTCAAAACGTCAGAGGTTGCAAAGATCATTGAGATGTTGTGCATGACTTCTAGGACCTATTTCCAAGAGGATTATCATGAGTTAAAGGGTGGTATGTATCCCTCTTTGGGAGAGATGAAGATTAAGATGAAATAAGGCACGTGTATGGTTCAGAAAGAGGCCCTATAGGATGAACCCGAACCTTCCCGAGAAGGTCAAAGAAGAGATTGACAAAATGCTTAAGTCTGGAATCATCAGAACCTATTGAGGAATTTGAGTGGGTTATCCCCATGGTGATCAATATTAAGAAGGATGGTTGGATCAAGATCTGTGTTGACTATAGGGTAACTCAATGCTTCATGTGTCATAGATCCTTTTCATATGCCATTTATAAACAGAGATCCTTGAAGGAGTCATAGGATGCATGAAATCTATTCATTCACTGATGGATTTTGAGGGTACCATTAGGTACACATTGCACGAGAGGATTAAGATAATACCACGTTTCACCATTGAATGGGGAATTTTTGCATATGCAATGTGATGCATTTCGGATTCAGGAGTGTGCCAAAAATATTCTTGCGCATCACTTGTACATGGCATTTCTAGGACTTCCATTCATAAAGTTTTTGAAGGTCTATCTAGATGATTCGACCATCTATTGGTTAGTAAAGGAATCAATGTGATAATCTACGAGATTGATGTTTGAGAGATAAAAATAACTTAAGAATTTGTCTAAACATTAAAGAAGTACATCTTTTCTACACCCATTTGATACTTTACTTAAGTATATTATTTGTAAAGGAAGGATTTTTTTGGTAGATCACTAGTTAAGATTACATTGATTTTGGGACTAGAAGAATGTTAGCAATAAAAGTGAAGTGCATGGTTTCTTGGGGAATATTAGTTACTATAGAAGAAGTTTATTGAGGGTATATGCAAATTTTGCCATCGTGCCCTAGAAGAAATTGATCAAGGCTAAAGGAAATTTTTATTGGGGTGACGTGTAGTAACAGGTGTTTGGGACCTTGAAAGGAGAAGCTCACCACTACACCTATCTTATGATTTTCTTTATGGAATAAATCTTTCCATGTATATGTGGATGCTTCTGGCATGGCTATTGGTGCATTCTTAACATAACCAACTAGAAGAAGGAAATGTGAATCATCCCGTATGATTTTGCTAGTAGGAATTTGACATCGGCTGAGTAGAACTATACAATGATTAAGCATAAGGAGTTATCCATGATCTATGTGCTCCACAAGTTAAGTTAATATTTATTAGACGCACCATTATTGTATTCTATACAGAGATCATATGGCAATTGAAGTACTACATCAAAAAACCTTTTTTACAAGGGCACATCTACAAGGATGGATACTACTTTTCCAAGAATTTGACTCTATAGTCGTAGTAAATTATAGGTAAGAACAATTCGGGAACCTGATCACTTATCATTGATTAACTCTGGGGAAGAAGCAAAAAGCATTGAGGACATACATGCCAAATGCATAGTTGTTTATAATGAATCACATGGGCTCAACTGATTTTGAAGAACATTGTAGTATTTTTGTGCATTGGGCTTGTAGCTAGAGGGAATGAACACATTGAAAAAGAAGTAGCTACTTAATTTGTGTGAGACACACCATATCAACCAATCGGAGGAGACATGTACATAATGGGAAGATATGAAATATTGTGCATATGTGTTCTAGGAGCATGAGCGTGAAGTCATCATGAAGGAGGCTGCATGTAGGAATAGTCGGAGGCCATAATGTAGGGGATGTGACTATGCATGTAAGATCCTTTTAACAGGTCTATGGTGGGAGACATTTTATAAACATACTAAGGATTTTGTTAAATCTTGTGATCTCTTTCAGAAGAATTGGAAAGTATGGGAATACAGACGAGATACCATTACAACCAATGATCAAGCACATAACCTTTGAAGAAATGAACTACTAATTTTGTAGGATACCTATTGTAACCACCCAGTGTGCAGGACAAATGTGCATGCTACATTAATCACATGTACTAAGTATTTGACACAGGTGGGAAGAGGCTACACCTACAAAATATTACACAACAACAACAACAACAACAACAAGGCTCCTTTGGAAGAACATTATCAACATGCATGGATGTCCATTGAGTCTAATGAGCGATAGAGGAAATCATTTCTTTAAATGAGATAATAAAAATTTTATAGACGGAATTCATAGTGGCACACCATAAAAATAATCCATATCACCCTTAGAAGCTAATGGCACTACTGAAGCTTTCAACAAGATCTTAGGACAAACATTAAAGAAAATATGTGATGTTGGAAGAAATGATTGGGCTGAAAAGGTATCAATTGTCCTTTGGGCATACAAGAAAACCTATAAACGGTTGAACAAGGCCACACCCTTTCAATCGGTGTTTAGCACAGAGTTTATATTACCTGTGGAATTTATGCTACCATCCCTGTGTATTGTGCTTGAAGGAGGATTGGATGATGAATAGGTATTTGATGAGCGCATTGAAAAAGATGATGTAATTAGATGAGAGGTGCACCATTATGCGTTTCAGTCAGAATACAGAAAAGGAACAACATAAGGATTTTCATGATAGATACATCAAGAACATGTCTTTTGCATTTGGAAATATGGTACTTCTGTATGATTGCAAGTTTTTGTGTCATCCAAGGAAGTTGAAATTCCATTGATTGGGACCCTTTGTAGTGACCAAGATACTGGAATCAAACACATGTCAATTGCAAGCGATGGATGTCACCGTGTTGCTCAGTTACTTCAATGGGAATAGGTTGAAGCCCTACTATAAATAAGCTTCCTTTGTGTTTGTAATAAGACAATATTGCCACTTAGATTAGAATTCATGTTATTATTTTTCTTGTTTTGTTGTAATAAGAATGTTCGCGTACAAGAGCTGATTACTCCTTATTGAGTTGATGCACAAAAGACCGCACATACTTTTTGTGTTGGGTGGAAACAAGTGTGACTACGCGCGAAATAAAGACTGTGATGCAAACACTTAGAGTGGACTTGGTTTCATGGTGCGTGTGACAATTTTGAAATAATGGTACTTGATGGATATTTATTAAGGGTGCGTGAAAGTAAAGGAAATTGAGAATTGTTCAGATTGGGAGCCACATGAAGAAAAGGCCGCGCAGTGTAATGTGAGGGGGGCAACAACAGGACATACTACTTAGTATATGACACAAAGGAAGATGGTTGTGGCGAAGAAAGATATGTGCAAGGATGACTGCATCCTTGGAAGTAGCGATGCGTCAGAAGATTACTATTGTTGTGCGTGGAAGAAAGCATGGAAAAGCGTGAAAAAAACAAAAAATGCATTTAATCCTTTAACAGAGGTAGGTGAGAAGCAATTAATGCATTTTTTTTTGGAAAAGTATAAAATGAACATGGGAAAATTCATTCTTACCTTTCATATTGAAGATTTAGAGCGAGTGAAAGAGCGACTAAGTGTGAAGTATGTCTGCGAGTACGAAGAGCCTGTGCGAAGGAAATTGGAGACGAATTGTTGGCATGTGGTCCTATTAGACATTTTCATTGATGCAAAACCACATTAATGACAAATTGGATGTTGGATTAGGATCACTTGATGATGTATGTGATGCTAACATGGTGATTCAGATGTGTTTGTGTTGGTATAGTGGGATTCAGTGAGGTGTGTTTGCTCTTGCAAGCCTATTCAGGTGCCTAGGTGATCTTGCATGGAGGTAAGAGTTTCTTGGATGCTTGAGAAGTATGTTGACATGATGGATAACATGTTTAGAGGGTGCTTGGGCACTCACAATAGTGGCATGGTGCAGATACAGGTATTTGGTTATGTTACAGGTGCTCATTAGGAGCATGTATGGTTGTTTGGAGGTGTGACAATGTGGTTTGGAGCTATATGAGCTCATAGAATCTTGCATATAGATATATCATGGCATATCAGGTATGTTTGAGTCATTTGCAGAGGTTTCATGATGAGTTATTGCATTCTTTCAATTGACCCTAGCTTCTACAGTGAGAAACATACATTTAAGCAAAGGTAAGTCTTAAATACTGGAGAGATTTAGGCATGCTATTGAAATTCTGATGGTTGGAGATGTTAGTGTGATGTGTCATGGTGCTTTGAGCAAAATTTCAGGTTGCTAGGATGTGAATTTTGCAAGATATGACAATTTATGTGAGACAGGGTCTAGAATAAGTAAAAATCCAGCTTGAATTTGAATTTTTGATACTCATTGTGAAGTTTGTGCTTTGCATGGGACCTTGTGGCTTTCACAAATGTTTCTATGTTGAGTTTAGAATGTTTCACAAAAATAATCAGGTCATTTGATCGCTAGGTTTTTATGAATGAATGTTAAGAAGGTAAAGTGGTCTAAACCCTAGCTAGGAGCAATCTGCAGAAGAAGAGGTATAGTGAGCCAGTTTTGATTGATTCATCAATAGTGATGATTGAATGTTCTAGAGGACTCTCTTAGCTTTCCATAAATTTATGGTTGAGGTCATGGTGATGAGTGGGGCCCTACTCAAACAGGTTAGTTTTTGAAGAAGAAGTTTTTCGGACAAGGTTGTTCAAAGGAGTAGCATGTTAAATTAAGGGTGCATGATGTATGTGAACTATTCTTAATGTACATGGAGGTTTGACGATGTGTTCATGCAGGTACATGGTCATTTGGGGTCTATTCAGGTTGACTAGTCAAAGGGTAGTTCTGAGGCCTCAAAAAGTAATCCTCAGTAAAATAGCCATAATAGGAGCTACATGTGGATTTTGAAGAAGATTCAAGTTGTGTTGGAAACAAGATTCAGATATTTTTATGGTGATATAATATTTTCTTCATGATGAGTTCATTTGATATGGTTTCTAGGTCATTCTTTGGACATGAAGATTTTTGTCAGTGTAGAACAAGATGTGTTTTGCTACAATTTTGGAGTTGTTTAAAGCATGAGTTGGATTGGGTGATGCTTGCGATCACCTAGAATGTGAATAGGGGTGAATTTTGCATCCATTGAATCCATTTGGAGATCTTTAATGTTCATATAAATGTCTTTATGAGCTAACATTTGGGAACAAACCTTTTTGGTAGGTTGATTTGGTGATGACAAAAGTAGATGTGGGTTGCCTAAGTGGTAGATTCAAGGCTTCTATCTTGCTTAGAATTTTTCTACAGGTTCTTCCATTTCCATTAAGTGGTCACATTACATTGTTTTGTTCAATAGAAGTGATTTGGTGGCATAATGAATTTTCCAGGGTGTTAAAGGGTGTAGGAAACATTAGTTTTGAGAAAAACAAAGAGCACTAAGCCCATTAAATGAAATAATTTGATTGATTGAGCTAGATTGTGAACATGTATGAATGTTAAATGATATTTTAATCATGTGGAATGGTTTATGGGTTATGACTATGTATGGGTTTGATGTAAGGGCATTTTTATTTTTGTGCCCATGGGGTTTTGAGCCATTTTTGGCACATGTAATAAGGTCTTTAGCTAGGCTGACCTACTTGGGTCACTTGTGACTATTGTAATTCAATTTTTTTATTTTTCTAGATGTATGGGTTGAGCCAAAAGATGGAAAAATATTGTGTTTGAATTTGAAATCATGAGGAGCTAATAAAAACATAGTTTTTGGTGTTTTTGGTGTTTTTGCTAGCTAGTTATGTGTGTGCAAGGTGAGCGACCTAGGTGTGAGTGATTTGTAGGTATTAGAGCATGAATTGAGGTTGAATCAAGTTTGTTCCAGGTTGAGAAAAATCAGAGAGCATGTGTGTAAGGGTTTGATGATTTTAGAAGTGATTGAAGAGTTTGTTTTGTGAAGATTGGTCACCTAGGGTTTATTTGAAGAAGTGTGAGCTGAGTAAGAGGTCTCCATCAATTTCGGAAGCAACAAATCAGATATGTGAACATCATAAGGTGGTTGAGTGGGTGCGTGATCATCTTGGGGGTTGTAGTCTCCTTGTGGAGTTGGTGCTTCACAAAATTAGGGGTTGGTATTCCTTGTATGGTTGGTGCTCTACTAAACTAGGGGTTGGTGCTTCTTCTGGGGTTGGTGCCACACTAAATTCATAAACATATCAATATAATATTGTGTTTCAGTGGGGTTTCTTTCCCTTGAGATTTTCCCACTTATATTTTGTGTCTTGTGTTGATATTTTGCTTATGGTTCTTGCACATGTGATTATTTGTTGAATGCACGCATTAATGGTTATTGGAATGGTTATGAGTTTTTAAATATTCAAATCTAAAATGTAATTTGAAATATTGTAAGGACCAGATCACCCCCCCCTCTCATTCCATTTTGCTTCTAACAATTGGTATCAGAGCAAGCCCTTCTGGAGAAGCTTGACAACTTGAAGGAGATCTTCTAAAACACAAATGAGTGGTAAGAAGAAGAATTCTCATAAAGGAAAGAACTTCAAAGATGATTGTTGTACTACGTCAAGTGAAGGTAAGAATTTTTTAGAGAATTTTCCTAAAGTTTATTCTCCCCTAGGAGTTGTACTTGTGAATTTGGAGAAGGATTTAGTGATTCAGATTCAGATTGCGAAGAGTCACCTTGGGAAATAGTAAAAGAAAGGGAGCTTAATCATGCTAGAGATGAGAATGAAAAGCTCACACAACAAATTGATGGAATGAAGAGAAACCATGAAGATCAAATTAAGCTCCTTGAGGCAAGTTGAAGAATGAGAGTAAAGAACATGATGAGACCATAAGGCATCTTGAGGAACAATTAGAGAGAGTTGCATCCAGCCTTGAATCCAAGGAAGATGCTCATGAGCATAATCATGTTATTCATATTTTGGAGTCAAAAATGGAGGAGGTGTCTGAAACTCTAAAGATCAAATAGCAAGAATGTACTCATCTGAAATCACATGTTGTTTTTCTTAATGATAGACTCAAGACTAAGGAGGATGAGTGCATCAAGTATGAAATTGACATGAAGTCTTTACATTCAAGACTTGATCTAGTTTCAAGCAAACTGAAAATGTTTTTTGAAAGTGCTAATGACCTAGATAATCTTCTTACCAACAAAGATCAACAGGTGATAGGGCTGGTTTGGGATTCAATGAAGATCTCAAGGACAAGGAATTGAAGCAAAAGGACATGGTTTCAAGCAAGGAAGATGGTGAACCAAATACCAAGGAAGAAAAGAAGGTGACTCACACCAAGGACAATGAGAAGACCAAGCCTATTAGGCAACCTAAGGCATCAAGGTATGAAAGATCATTCAATGACTATTGTTTCTCATGTCATGTTTTTAGTCATAGAGCTATGGATTGCAATGTTAGGATATGTATGAGGTTTTAGAGCTTGCCAAAGTTGGTCCTAGAACTACTAAAAAGTTGCTTCAGGACTCTTAGTCATAATGTGGTATGAAGAGCAAGATTATGGGTGGTAATGTTTAATATATGTCTAAACAAGTTGGTTTTAGGACAAAAAATGTGTTTTGATAGCTTGATAAGCTTGATTTGACATTGCTGGCATGATTCAAGGTGTATATGACTCAGATCACAGTTTGCTACAGTTGTTTCTTGAAGGCTAAAACAAGGGATAAAGAGGCACTACTTGTTTTTGCATGCCTAGATGCGAAATTTGGTGTCTATGCTCCAGATATGGTATGATTATGCTTCATGTATGCTTTGTTGATGATGTTTAGATGTTTTAGATGTTTGGCCAAGGGGGGCATGGTGCTTGTATACTTAAAATGAAGACAAAATTAGATTTTGAGGTAATTTTCAAGGTGTTGAGCTAAGTTCGGATCTTTGGTTGATGTTTCTAACCAAAATTTGATGCTTTGAAACTATGGAATATGAAGAATATGCTGCTACATGTATGTCTTTTGTCATTAATGTCAAAAGAGGGAGAAGTTCTTGGTGCTTTCCATCAATGACAAAAGGGGAGATTGTTGGCATGTGGTCCTATTAGGTGTTGTCATTGATGCAAAACCACATTAATGACAAAGTGGATGTTGGATTAAGATCACTTGATGATGTACATGATGCTAACATGATGATTCATATGTGTTTGTACTAGTACAGTGAGATTCAGTGAGGTGTGTCTACTCTTGCAAGCCTATTTAGGTGCTTAGGTGATGTTACATGGAGGCAGGAGCTTATTGGATGCTTGAGAAGCATGTTGACATGATGGATAACAGGTTTGGAGGGTGTTTGGGCACTCACAACAGTGGCATGGTGCAGATACATGTATTTGGCTATGTTACAGGTGCTCATTGGGAGTAAGTATGGTTACGAAGGTGTGACAGTGTGGTTTAAAGCTATATGATCTCATGGAAACTTGCATACAGGTATATCATGACATATCAAGTATGTTTGACTCATTTGTGGAGGTTTCATTATGAGTTATTGCATTCTTTCATTTGACCCTAGTATCTACAGTGAGAAACATGCATGTAAGCAAAGGTAAGTCTTAAATACTAGAGAGATTGAAGCATGGTATTGACATTCTGATGCTTAGAGATGTTAGTGTGATGTGTCATGATGTTTTGAACAAAATTTTAGGTTGCTAGGATGTGAATTTTGCAAGATATGATAGTTTATGTGAGACAAGGTCAAGAATAAGTAAAAAATCGGCTCAAATTCAAACTTATGATGCTCGTTGTGAAGTTTCTTCTTTTCATGGGACCTTTTTCCTTTTAGAGATGTTTCTATGGTGAGTCTAGAAGGTTTCACAAAAATAATCAGGTGATTTGATCATTAGGTTTTTATGAATGAATGTTTAGAAGGTAAAGTGGTCTAAAACCCTAGGTAAACCCTAGCTAAGAGCAGGCTGCAGAAGAAGAGGTATAGTGTGCCAATTTTGATTGATTTATCAAAATTGATAATTGGATGTTGTAAAGGAATTTCTTAGCTTTCCATAAATGTATGGTTGAGGTCATGGTGATGAGTGGGCCCCACTCAAATAGGTTAGTTTCTAAAGAAGAAGGTTTTAGGACAAGGTTATCCAAAGGAGTAGCATGTTAAATTGATGATGCATGATGTACGTGAGTTAATCTTGATGTACATGGAGGTTTCAGGACATGTTCATGCAAGTACATGGTCATTTGAGGTCCATTCAGATTGACTGATCAAAGGGCAGTTTTGAGGCCTCAAAACACAATGCTCCGTAAAATAGTCATAACAGGATCTACAGGTGGAGTTTGAAGATGATTCAAGTTGTGTTGGAAATATTATTCAGAAATATTTCTAGTGATATAAGGTTTGCTTCATGATGAGGTCATTTAATATGGTTTCTAGGTCATTCTTTGGATAGGAATATTTTTTCCAATGCAGAGCAGGATGTGTTTTGCTTCAAGTTTTGAGTTATTTGAAGCATATGTTGGATTGGGTGATGTTTTCTATCACCTGGAATGTGAATAATGGTGAATTTAGAATCTAGTGAATTTGTTTGGAGGTCTTGAATGTTCATATAAAGTTTTTTATGAGCTAACCTCTGGAAACAACATTTTTGGAAGGTTGATTTGGTGAAGACAAAAGTAGATGTGGTATGAGCAAGTGGTTGATTCAAGGCTTCTAAATTTCTTAGAAGTGTTCTAAAAGTTATGTCATTTCCATTGAGTGGTCACATGGCATGGTGTATTTTAGTCAAATTGATTTGGTGGCATAATGAAATTTCCAGGGTGCTGAAGGGTGTAGGAAACAACAATTTTGAGAAATACAAAGAGCACTAGGCCAATTAAATGAAATAATTTGATTGGTTGAACTAAATTTCGACCATGTATGAGTGTTAAATGATATTTTAATCATGTGTAAGGATTTATGGGTCATGACTATGTATGGATTCGATGTAAGGGCATTTTTATCATTGTTCCCATGGGATTTTGAGCCATTTTTGGCACATGTAATGAGGTTTTTAGCTAGGCCAATATACTTGGGTCACTTGTGACTGTTGTAATTCATATTTGGGATTTTTCCTTGATGTATGGGTCGAGCCAAAATATGGAAAAAGATTGTGTTTGAATTTGAAATCATGAGGATCTTATAAAAACATAGTTTTGGGTGCTTTTGATAACTAGTTGTATGTGTGCAAGGTGAGCGACCTAGGTATGAGTGATTTTCAGGTATTGGAGCATGAATAGAGGTTGAATCAAGTGTGTTACAGGTTTAGAAAAATAAGAGAGCATGTACGTAAAGGTTTGATGATTTTAGAAGTGATTGAAGAGCTTGTTTTGTGAAGGTTGGTCGCTTAGGGTTTGTTTGAAGAAGTGTGAGCTGAATAAGAGGTCTCCATCAGGTGTGGCAACAAAAAAATCAGATATCTGAACATCATAAGGTGTTTGAGTTGGTGTTTAATCATCTTAGGGTGTCGTAGCCTCCTTGTGGAGTTGTCTTCACAAAATTAGGGGTTGGTGCTCCTTGTAGGGTTGTTGCTCTACTAAATTAGGGGTTGGTGCCCCTTGTGGGGTTGGTGCCTCACTAAATTCAGAAACATATCAATATAATATTCTGTTTCAGTGGGTTTTCTTCCCCTTGAGGGTTTCCCACTTATATCTTGTGTCTTGTGTTTATATTTTGCTTATGGTTATTGCACATGCGATTATTTGTTTAATGCACACATTAATAGTTTTTGAATGGTTATGATTTTTTGAATATTCAGATCTAAAATATAATTTGAAATATTGTAAGGAAGTATTCACCCCCTCTCGGTCCATTGAGCTTCTAACACAAACCAGAGTTACACATTGTCATATTTGGAGCTCCTTCGGTGGAAATAAGAGCGTGGAAGGAAGGCATGGGGATTGATAATACATATAGTTTTGAGGGTGAGCATTCATAGAGCTAGGATTTGAAGAAAATTGAATTCACAAAATTTTAAGTTACAGAGTTAGGACACCGAAGTGAGGAGGAGTAAAGCAGGGATTGGAGCAATTAAAAAGGAGAGTTAGAGATTGACGCATGTTAGTGCAACAATTGAGTAAGTAATTCGGCACCTAGGGCACACATTTTTCTTTTTCCTACAATGTGAAGTTTGAACAATTGTGAAATTGGCAATGGCACCTAAGAAGGCAGAACTAGTTAAGCAATCACCTAAGGGAAAAGGTAGGGGCATGAAAAATAAGCCCAAAGTGAAGGACGTGCTAGAGGAGTGGTTTTTAGATATGCAGTAACAAGGAAAATTTTAGTGGTGAATATTCATTCATTCATGAATATTCTGGTTTTTGAAATTTGAAATTGGAAAAAAATTAGGGTAGGAATTATGACCGGGTTGCCAAATTTTTTTGGGTAAAGTTAATTTTAGGGGTCAATTCGCCATTCCTGCAAAACAAAATTCACAATATTCACCTTTATGTTGTCAGCCGGTAGCATTTTTTATACTATCTGCCAACAACATAATATACGCTATCGGTGGGTAACATATTTTATGTTACCGGTTGGTAGCATGTTTTATGCTATCAGCCGACATCATATATTATGTTGTCAACCGATAACATAAAAAAAAATTACTAGCCAACAACATTTTTACATTTTCTTTATATTTGTCACTAGTGCAAAAGTCAATTTTCACATATTATCCAATGAATTTCTACTAAAAAAAATTTGGGGGGGTCTTAAAATTTTCCCTATGCAGTACCCCGACAAAGTGATTTTAGGGCAGCCATGGGAGTTGCACTTGACTAAGTGCAACATTAGCGACTACAATCATCGTTCGGAGGCACACGAGGCCGAAATAAACAGGGAGGTGATGAAGAAGATGGATTAGAGGACTATAGAAGGGAAGTTGGTCTATGATGACTTTGTGTAGAAAGACTTGAAGAGCATTGAAATGCTTCAACTCTATGGGTTACCCTTCTTTGGAAAGTCAAAATGATTGTACCAATGGTTGATGTCTTGCATCCATGATGACTACTTTTATTTAACATGGAGAAGAATGTGCATTACCGCGCAACTAATTGGAAGAGTTACAGGGTTGCGCGGCTCAGGCTTCGAGATAGACCCAGATTTGGAAGATGATACAAGATTAGATTCCACAACCAATGCATTTAAGTACCAACGAGAAGGCCGCACAATGGATATTGCGGGTATAAGTGACCTAGGGACAAGAGTCATCGCGCGCCTTGTCAACTGCAAGTTGGGCACATCCGAGAGGTGGTCACAAGTAAATAAGAAGTGTCTGCATATTGCTTGCAAAATGGCGCATAAAACGCATTATAATATTGCGCAATTCATTACCGAAGAAATCATTGAAGAAGCAAGGGTGCGAGTAGTAAAAAGTGAGAAGGTAGCTTGGGGCATTATCTTGCTCTTAATAGTCTTTTGGTAGATGGGCGTACTAGATGGGCCTCAGGATAAGTTTTGGATATATCCTATAGAAAATAAATCCCCTGAGTAGAGGCTCGTAGATTATAGATGTGATGGAGGCATCACTAATGCATATAAGCTCTGTGTGGACAAATAGTATAAGAAAATGTGCGAGGCATTCAAGGAAGAGTGGCACATACCAAGGGAGTTGCCCTCGATTTTGAACGGTAAGGTAGAGTTCGCAGTTCACCAACATTTTTGCTTGGGAAGGTTCTATATGAGCAATGGGGAGAAAGGCCCATGGTGTAAACTATCATTCGCCTTCACAGCTAGGTACTTCCAAGCATTAATTAACAAGATCAGTGATGCACATAAGTTAATTTTTGATGCAGATAAGGGGATGTTGAATGCCACACTTTGCCCACCAAGTATGTATAACCTTTGAAGTTTGCATATGTAGAGCTGATGGAGTCTGACAATATGGACATCACTCCTGTGACTCTTGTGGTGGGAAAGGAGGCAGCGAGAGTATATGTGAATCTCAAGCCCAGGATAAAAAATGGCAAATACATCGATGGAACAAACCTTATCCTTCCAAAATAGCCTAAGGGAACCAAACTGTGACCCCATTTTGAGCGTGTGCATTGTTAAGGAGGAGGCAGAGCTCAAAGCAATTCAAGAAAACGCACCAAGTAACAAGCTTGAGCGAACAAAGGTCATTGCAAAGACACTGGTGCAACGGGATTTAATAAAGGTCGTGAAGGAGACACTTGAATTGCGAATTAAGGAGATCCAACTCCTGGTCATGGAACGAATTGATGTTATGGAGGGAGTGACTGCGGAGTTAGATGTAGTCGTCAAGGAGTTTAAGGAGAAAGTAGATGAGTTGGTGCCTAATCAGATTTCAGGTATGTAGAGGTCATGCCATGGAAAGCCACTGAGGAACTTGCGGAGTGGAAGAAGTTGGAAAATGTATTGACCAAGGAGTTTCCAGAGCTCCTCCAGCCCTGAAGCTTGAGATCGTCTGTGCATAAGTTCGAGAGTTCTTATTCTTTGATTCACGGTGTTGTTGCCTTTATTTTTTATTCTTCAGTATTCTTTGATTCATTCATTCATTGGAGAGATAAGTAAGATGAAACATTACCGAGAATGGGTAATGACTTTAATGTGGGGTAATGTTGAGTGGAGAAAATGGCTAAGTACTAGCCACACACAGAGGTTGGGGATCGTGCGCAACGGGTGCAGGAAGGGTCATGTGCATGCAGGAAGGGTCAGCTCACAAAGGTTCGTGCATGAGTAGACAGGAATTGGGACTTAGCCGATTTTCCAAGTAACGACTAAAAATAACAAATCACAGTTGGAGTGGCGTCCAAGAAAGGTTTATAAATAGACAAAAGCATGATGGCTTGGGATGCACACAAAAGATATATAACTGGAATAAGCACATGTAGGACATAGATAAAGGACACACATTGAAGAGGTATAATACTAGGATTAAAGTGTGTTGTATAATTAACTTAATTTATTATTAGCACGGATTGTTAAAAAACATGTAGGCTATTGTAAGCCCACCTATTATTAGGAAGGTGCATGTAGGCGGTGAAGGGAAAGTCCCCGTCGAGTATAAATATGGGTAATGCATTCTTGTTTTGACTAGTGCGAATAGAGAGTTAGTTTTGGTGAGAGTTAGAGCTTGACAACCTAGGGTTTTGGAGTTTGTATGGGGGCGCACATGGTCCATCACATGGATTTATTGGGTAACATTGTAATCATCCTATCTATTATGTAATGAACTATTTTAGTAATGGATAATTGTTTATGGTTTGTCAAGAACATTGTGGTTGAACATCGTTTAATTAGTATTCATATCTTGTTTGTTATCTTCCATGGATGATTTCCTTATTATATGTGTTGTCATATCTTTATGCTATGATGTTTCTTTGTGCATGAATGGTTGTTTTGAGTAAGAATATAAACATGCATGCTAACATCTTAGTAAACAAAGCAAAGGACGGACCTGGCGGTTGCGCGCATTTTGGGTGAGCTTCCAGACTTGTTTGGATGAAGTGTCAACGTGCATAGCTAGTTTTGGCAATAAAAAGACTAAAAATTTATGGTTTAATAATTGGTTAGAGTCGTTTTAGCATTTGTGCATCATTAGTTTCATCTTTCAAAGCTTAAACTCGCATGGAGCATTTCATCCCATCATTAACCACACAAAAGGAGTTAACATTGTTTTAAGGGAATATGATCCCTATTTTTCTTTACTTAAAAAGTCAACATCTTAGGGACACCTTCTAGGTAGACAAGATGACTATAGATTTCGAACACCAATAAAAAATAAAAAAGTCCAAGGTTATAATTTACTTCTATTTGCACTAAAGGACTCTACGTCTAACTAAAGTCAATTTTGGAGTGGATCAAAAACCTTTATCATACAAACCTCCAAGCTTTACTTTCATTCAAAAAAAGTGACACCTCAAGAATACAAATTAAATTCTAAAGCTTGTTAACAAATTCATCCACATTTGACTCTTGTTATTGTTATGATTCGATAATAGGTTAGATTCATTTCTAATAGTTATACGCCATAAGTTTTGTTTCCTAGACAAGAGATCACATTGCTCGAATGCTCAAACTCACATGGAGTAATTTATAATTACTTTCAACAACAAAAGAAGACGTAACTAAGTATAAGGTAATTCCAAGATTCATGTGTGTGTCAGTCTTATATCGCTCACATTTTAAAAGAGTCTGGATTCAATTAGAGGTACTAAGTGAGGTACCACCTCACTTTATGGTTTGCCAAGGTATGCATGCTCACATTTCAAATTTGTGAAATTACATTTCCTAATTGTCCTTAGGAATCAAATGCATTCAATGTTTAGCCCTCCATGCTTAACCTTAGGACAACTACACAATTATGATGCTTAGACTTTACATCCCACATGTCATAAAAGATTACTTTAAGCCTAAAACTAAAGCATCCCACACAACTTCAACATGCATGACTATAATCCCTAGTAGGATCCCCTTTTTACTCTAAACAATGTTTACCCGTTACCATTCTTATAAGGTGGTTTCATGACAATGTCGACATGCATACAAGATTCTACAAAACCCTAAGTTTGTGCTCTTATTACCTCTAATCTAGGAGGTGCTCAAGAATGATAAGAAAACTAGGCTCGTCCTTTAATTTCTAGTTATATATACCAATGTGTTCACACACAAGAGTGTGTCAAACAAGAATCTTACTCTAAGGTTGTCCTTTTGCTTAGGTTCTTCTATGAATTCCAAAGTAATTAGAAAAACAAAAAGGAGTTCATTCATTAATAAGTCACAAAAGAACACAATGAAATATCATTTTATTTCCAGTTACAAGGTATATCTACAACATTAACAAGATATAAACCTATTATTAAATCACCCCTAGAGTAGAATGCCCATTTTCCCAAAGATAGCAATATACTACAATTTCTCACTCATCACAAAATAATCCATAAATAACATTCATGTTCATATTCATAGCATTGATATACATCCATTTAATATTGCATGAATTTCAAGGATAACATGTTATTAGAAGAGTGTATAGAATGCTACAATTTCCTTCATGTCGCGCGTACCTGCAACCACCGCATGGTCAACACAACTGTTGGCATGACATCAAAATACAATCAAGCACAATTTACATTTTCATAGTTTTCCAATAATAATGAAATAATACCTAACACACTGTTAAGGAGAGTGAGAATACAAATGTCATTTCATTTCATTTCCAAAGCCAAGGATAGGGTTAGAGAGAAGAGAGAGAAAAACATCATTTCTTTTCACATTCAATATCTTTTCAAACAAGCATGAAATTGGTTTCCTACAGTCATTTTTATGTGTTTACAAGGTTTCCCGATCGCTATTTTGCTTGGATAAGGTCATATGACAACTTTCTCCATTTAGTTACAAGTTCCAAAAAGCGTCAAATTTACACAAGTTGCTCAGAAATCGGTATTCAAAAAACTATCTTCGAGACTCAAACACACTAGGGAACATATTCATACCTATCCTCTATATATTGGGAAACACTCGGAGTTGACTGTTACCCTAACTAGAAAACAAGATTAAAATGGCGCTCGTCTTTTCGGAGCTACCGATCGTAAATGCACTCAAGCGGCCTCTTTGCCCAACGATCGGAGGCCTACAAAACCTATCAGGAAAACTAGCTTGCAGGATATTTTTCTCCAAGCATAGGGTTTTTAGTGATTGTCACGAAGAAAAACTAGAGGTGTGCGGAAGCCAAAAACCATTTCTACCCCTAGGGCCAAAATGGTGGGTCAAAACAAAACTGCATTTTAACTTTCAACAGTTGTTTAAGGTTGTGAACTAGCTCGTTGGGCTCCTAAACGTGTGACGAGACAAGGTCAAACAAACATTTGAGGGACAACCCAATGTTTGGTTGAACACTCCTGCCAAGGTACATGGCCAAAGCTTGCTTTTCTCATTTCGGGGTTTCTAGGGATGTTTTGCGCCTCCATGAAAATAGGTTTTATTAACATTACACAAAGTTGTCAACAAGTAGTTTTTATAAAGTTTCTCGTTTATCTCGCCAACCGTGTGGTTTCTAAATCCAAACTAGTAACTTAGTTTATCCATCCATCTTATGAGGTAAAAGAGAGTAGTGTCTTCAGTCAGGGTTAATGGTTAATGGTCTTGTTGCATACAAACAGAGGTGCACTTTGCTATTAAAATAATCCATTTCGTTTAATTCACCTAAAGAAATTATTCTTCTTTAGTTGATGAGCAACTCCATTAGAATTTAGGGAAAACTAGAACGTTAAAATCATGCAAGGATAAAGTGAGATGACCATCCCTAATAATGGAATTGGCGAAGTACAAGGATCGAACGGAGCTCAGTTTAAGTCCGTCCGAACGCCAAGCTTTTATCAATAGTACTCATTTCATACTATAATCAGCCCATAAAGTCAACAAGACCAAGTTAGGAGAGCTCATGATCGAGTTAGGAAGCGAGTTCAATGTTCAAACGATCAAGTCACAATACACATGCAACGGGTGAGCCAACTCGTAGCATGACCGAGTTACACTCCCACAACTCGCCACCACATAACCCACCAAACATTCCAATTACCAACCAACTCATTGTTAAAATGAAGGAAGCCATTGATGTGGCAAATAAAGCTCATGAAGAGGTCCCCATGGCCCACCTTTCTGCCATTCTAAAATAATCAAAAAGTAGTCATGACCACACTTTTTTTGTTTTGAGGCATTTTAGGAAACAGGTAACGTTCATTGTGTGTTTACCTCCACAATTACATACATATATGCATGTAAGTGATCAGAGAAAGAGTATTTGGGAGCGATGTATTGGTTTCCCTTCTGTTCAAGCATTTCAACAAAACATTTTGTGCATTTGCAACACTCACTGCAGGTATGTGAGGCCACAGTTCTCCAAGGCATCTGGAAAACAGTCCATGCGCTTTGTCCTAGGCTTCCACATTGGCATACATGCCAAAGCAACTTTTGCTTGCAAGATTCCAAAGGATTTTCAACGAACCCATACTGTGTGCATCCCGTAAATATTGATGTGCATGAAATCCACCATATATATTGCAAGCATTTTATCAAACTGTTCATATGCCTTGTGTTTGCTCTTATTGCACTTGGAGGATGCCTAAAATTGTTTCGAAACTCCAATTTAGGCACAAGCTGGTGAGAGTAGTGGCAAGCGAAGTGGTGTTTGGCCTTGCACCTGTCAAATTGCATTTGGTGAGACAACACTCTGCCTCTCACAATCCACGTAATCCCATTTCTTTGAGCCATTTGCCAAACAGTTCTCGAGTCGTTTGCAGGGGTATGCTAATCTTTTTTGTGGCACCCAAATCCTACCATAAGCTAACTCGTCATCTACTCATGGGCCAACCCAACAGTCCACGATTAAAACACATAGAATTCACATACCTGCCACAACGCTCAACACTTATGCCCATGCACATTCAACAAAAGCTACTCATAAGCCTTTTCAACAGATCCATTTTGTGTGAAATCTGTGCCATGGTAAGTCTGCCAAATAGTTCACGTGCCTAGGCTTACCTCCCACATTGGCACATTCCCTGCAAACAAAAAATCAACTAATGCAAATGCTAATTCATTGTCCATCATAACTCAATACAGGCCGATTTGAGCAAAAGTGTAACAAAAATCTGCCCTTCCACCTTGAAAGCTCTCCTCACCAAACCCAGCACAATGCGAGAACATCATCTGGCAAGAGATAAATTCCCAAAAACTAGATTTCCGCATGCCCAAAAAAATTTCATTAAAGCATTCTCTCATTAATCAAAATTTCCCATTAATTCATTCCTTGAAATGGGGTTGGCACAAGCCTCAAGCAATTGGGAGAATTTATGAATATTAATGATGTTTTATGATTTATTTAAATTTAATTGAATTCCTTTCTTATTGTTAATTTCATGATTTGTTTTATTATTTTAAAATATGATTTAACCAAAAATTCGATTTTAACCAAAAATTCAACTGCTCTTTTCAAGGCACTCACCTATCACATAAGAATCCTCATTTAAAAATTATGCGGATTATTTTTATCGTTACCCCGCTTTACAATTTGTTTTAAATTAACTTTAACGTTATAAACAAATATACATATATATGTTTCAAATTTCAAGATTCGCAAATGCTCTCGATTTGAAATGATTGCAAGAATAAATACATCACCACACAAGTCGAAGGCACAAAGGAACTTTAAGGGTTAGTCCGCGGAAGAACAACTTTAAAGTTGCCCTTATTAACTTATTATCACAAATGTTTAATTTATTCTACTACTAATTTTATTTTACGATCACTTCGTAGGTGGCCAAGAAACAACCTAACACCGGCCAAAAGTTTAACGACCATCTCACAGTCCATGGGCAAGGATTTTAAACACTTCTAAACGACAATCGGGTGAGAGTTATGCAAAACTCTACGGTACGCGAGGACTAGTGAACAACACAATCACTTTTTTCAAGCGTCCCTACAACCAGTTAAGGCCGAAGCAAGGAATATTTTATATCGATCTAGAGGGGGCACTATATCCTCCCTCCCTTATAAAAGCATTGTCCATGACTACAACACACTCTAGGCACTAAGAGGGATGAGCGAGCATGGGAAGCCAACAATGACAATTTCTGGCTAGCGGAAAGGGTTATTTTCCTTAAAATGCAACCACCAGCAGGTTTTAGCATAATTTTAAAAAAATTATCAATTTCTTAATGTTCTATGAAGATTGACGTTACTTATTAATTTATTACTCAACTTATCTTTTCCTTAATACCTTTTCTTAGTTTCAAAGCTCACAAGGCCTCTTTATTCAACAATTCAAATCCATAGTGGATTCATATCCAAATTTTGATAGTCATTTTGAAACACTCGCATGTGTTTTCTCATAAGGGTATTAACCATTTATTAATTGTACCGATTGCACAATTTTCTTGTTTAAAGTTCATAATTTTATTACTTGCTACAGATTTAAAATTTCAAAGTTCTAATAGGTTACGCCAAAGCAATTGACATCACAATGACGCACAAGGTAAAAATCACAATAGGAATGACCCACAAAACACATTTTTAGCATATTTTCGCGAATGAATCACATCACAAGAACTCCGACTCCACCATGGAGAGACAACAGTAATCCACATAACATAGAATTCTTAACACATATGCCCCTGACATAGATTCAACACGCCCACGTGCCTAACATACAATGTGTCATCATGCTAGTACATAAGAAACATGCATCACATGACTCAAAACCACGACTATAGCCACACAGTGTCAATATAAGATCCAATAACACATATCAACAACAAGGATCATGAAGCCTCAAACATCACAATACATACAAAACTCACAAAACTAGCTTATGAGTCATACATATCCCCTCCGTATGTCTCTTAAACCACCATAAGTCTCCCAAATAACTCCATATGCCTCCCAATAGAGAAAGAATCATTGTGTCAAAACCAAGCCGGTTCACTCACCATAGAGCCCCATCACCTTATTTCTCCATGTTGGGTAACTCACCATAGAGCCTTGTTTCCTTATTTCTCTATATCAGGTCACTCATCAAAGAGTCTCGTCACCTTATCTCTCCATTTAATGAGGTCGAGTCACCCTATGGCCCTAGGCACATAGAGCCCCGTCACCTCCACCCAACTGGCATAGTAACATGTAGTTCAATACTACACAACCTCATGAACCCCTTGGGGCATACCCCCATACAACGAAGCGAGTCTATAGGTCCAACCACTCCATGGTGAATCTCATGACCTTATTCCAACATATCAACCAGATTCAAATGCCAAGTACATTTCCACATAACACACCACGAGTGCGAGTACAAGACATTAGGGGTCATGAAATCACCATATGCCCCCAATTTACGATATGAATTCATCACACAACGCATGAATACATACATACCACGAACATAGTGTTTTAACATCATGACTTACATTCCAATACAACGCAACATGGTGACATAACACCATAATACAACATGGTGGCAATTTACACTGTCATATTTCACTACGAAACACTTTGTCATGCAACATATTGTTCCACATATACAATATCACTAGAAAATAAAACATCACAACGCTTTTTTAGTTCACAAAACATTTCATTCACACACAAGGTGGTATTACGCATGGATTTCACGAGAGAGAGAGAGAGAGAGAGAGAGAGAGAGAGAGAGAGAGAGAAATTACTCCTATCGAGAAACACAACAACATCGTAACAAGTCCACACCAAGTAGTATGCATGACAAGTGCATTTGTATAATCACAACACCACGTTTTTAACATCACAACAAAATGACACATTACTCCACCATCATGCATATTCCATCATAACACCCAATTATCCCAGAGGTTCGATAGTATGAACCTTCACTCTGATACCAACTATAGTGCCCACCCATGTGGAACCTAAACACAAGACCAGCTATACCAGGATATTTTTTTGACTTTCATTTACTTGGTACAACTATGCGACACCATATATGCTCACAAGAGATTGTTTAACACCACATGCAACATTTACACCAACAAGAACATGCAAATATCAAATGACACAAAATGCAATTGATGCCACACTTATATAAACAAACAAGTATGAAACCATGACCCAACCACAACATGAACATCACGAATAGGCACCTTCCACAATATCACATTTTCATGGTTATCTCTTTATTGAAATCATATTTCATTATTAGCCTTAAAGGTTCGAAGAGCACTTCATGAAACATGACAACATATAATTTCGTGTCACACTTAAGTGCTCCAATTTATTCATTTCGAGAATCATTTTAAGAATTAATTCTCAACAATGATACATATTATTAATTTTCCATTTCAGATTTAATGTGCAACAAATACACTCAATGAGTTCTTTCTCCACCACCAACACTCATATACCTCAATATTAGATTGAAACATTTTTAACGCACAAGCGAGAGTCTCCTAGCTCTCGGTCTCAAACTAGAGTTTCCGTTTCACCTTAAATCACATTTCCCTGACATTTTTAGTTATTATGGTTCAATAATTAGTTAGAGTCACTTTAGCATTTATGCGTCATGAGTTTCGTCTTTCAAAGCTTAAATTCGCATGGAGCATTTCATCCCATCATTAACCACACAAAAAGAGTTAACATTGGTTTTAAGGGAATAGATTCCATATTTTGTTTTACTTAAAAGTCAACATCTTAGGGACACCTTTTAGGCAGACAAGATGACTATAGGTTTCAAACACCAATAACAAATAGAAAATCCCCAGGTTTTAATTTACTTCTATTTGCACTCAAGGACTCTACGTCCAACTAAAGCCAATTCTGGAGTGGATCAAAAACCTTTATCACAAAAACCTCCAAGCTTTACTTTCTTTCAAAAAAAAACTGACACCTCAAGAATACAAATTAAATTCCAAAGGTTATTAACAAATTCATCCACATTCGACTCTTGTTGTTGCTATGATTCAATAAAAGGTTAGAGTCATTGCAAATAGTTATACGCCATAAGTTTTGTTTTCTAGACAAGAGATCACATTACTCGAATGCTCAAACTCATGTGGAGCAATTTATAAGTACTTTCAACAACAAAAGAAGGCCTAACCAAGTATAAGGTAACTCCAATTTTCACTTATGTGTATAGTCTTAAATCGCTTGCATTTTAAAAGAATCAGGATTCTATTAGAGGTACTAAGTGAGGTTCCACCTTACTTTATGGTTTGCCAAAGTATGCATGCTCACATTTCAAAGTTGTGGGATTACATTTCCTAATTGCCCTACGAATCAAGTATGATCAATGCTTAGCCCTCTATGCTTAACCTCAAGACAACTACATAATTCATTGCTTAGAACTTTTCATCCCACATGTCACAAAAGTGACTCCAAGCCTTAAACTAAAGCACCCCACACAACTTCAACATGCATGAATGTAATTCCTAGTAGAAACCCTTTTTACTCTAAACAATGTTTAACCATTACCATTCCTATAGGGCGATTTTGTGACAAAGGCAACAAGTAGACAAGATTCTATAGAATCCTAATTTTGTGCTCTTATTACCTCTTAGCTAGGAAGTGCCAAAGAATGATAAGAAAACTAGGTTCGTCCTTTAATTTTAAGTTTTCTAAGTTAATGTGTTCACACACAAGAGTGTGTCAAACAAGAATCTTACTCTAAGGTTGTCCTTTTTGCTTTGGTTCTTCTATGAATTCCCAAGTACTTAGTTAAACACAAAGGAATTCATTCATTAACAACACACAAAAGCACGCTATGAAAGATCATTTCATTTCCAGTTAAAATGTACATCTACACCATTAGCAAGATATATACCTATAATCAAAATCACTTCTAGAATAGAATGCCCATTTTCCAAAGATACCAATATACTACAATTTCTCACTCATCACAAAATAATCCAACAAATAACATTCATGTTTATAAACATAGTGTTGATATACATCCATTTAATATTACATTTAATTCAATGATAACCCGTTATTACAAAAGCATATAGAACACTGCAAATTTCTTAATGTCCCGCGTACCTGCAACCACCGCATGGTCAACACAACTATTGGCATGGCATCTAACAACAATCAAGACATGATTTATGTTATCACAATTTTCTAATAATAATGAAATAATACCTAACACACTTTTAAGGAGAGTAACAATACAAATTCCATTTCATTTCATTTCCAAAGCCAAAAGATAGGGTTAGAGAGAGGAGAGAGAAAAAACATCATTTCTTTTCACATTCAATATCTTCTCAAACAAGCGTCAAGGAGGTTTCCTACAGTCATGTATTTGTGTTTACAAGGTTTCCCAATCATTGGATAAGGTCATCATTTTCTCCATTTAGTTACTTGGTCATAAGGTCATATGACTCTAACACACAAGGAACAAATTCCTACATATTACAAGAAAACACTTCTCCAGATTGTTACAAGTTTTTCAGAGGCCTACAAGTGTCAAATTTAGACAAGTTGCTCAAAGATCATTTAAAAAACCATCTTCGGAGACTCCAACACACAAGGGAACAAATTCCTACCTACTCTCCCTATATACAGGGAAACACTCAGAGCTGACAAAATCCCTAAAACTGGCGAACTGCGTTCAAATGGCACCCGTCTTTCCAGAGCCACCGATCGTAAATGCACCCAAACGGCCTCGTCACCCAACGACCAGAGGCCTACAAAACCTATCTGGAAAACTAGACTTGCGGGATGTTTTTCTCCAAACTAAGGGTTGGTAGTGATTATCACAAGAAATACTAGAGGTATGTGGAAGCCAAAGAACCATTTCTACACCCATGGCCAAAACTTGTGGGTCAAAACCAAACTGCATTTTTAACTTTTAACAGTTGTTTAAAGCTGCAAACTAGCCCATTGGGCTCCTAAACGTGTGACGAAAAAAGGTCAAACAAACATCTGAGGGACAACCCAGGGTTCGGTTGAACACTCCAAGTGACAAGGTACACGATCCAAAGCTTTATTTTCTCATTTCGGGGTTTATAGGGATGTTTTGTGCCTCCATGAAAACAATGTTTTATTAACATTACACAAGGTTTGTCAAGTGAGTAGTTTTTAGATAACATTTCCCATTTGACCTGCCAACCGCATGGTTTCGACATCCGTAACTGGTACTAATATCATAGTTTATTACAACCATACTTACGAGGTAAATGTAGAGTAGCATTAACATTGATGGGTCACTTGTCTGGTTGTCAAACATAATAGAGGTAAATTTTGCTATTGAAATAATTAAATCTCATTTCATTCACCTAAATAAATTATTTTTCTTTAGATTGATTTAGCGATTTCATTAAAATTTCAGGGAAAACTAGAGCATGTAAAAATCATGCAAGGATATACTAAGATGACCATGCTCTGATATTGAAATTGACAGGGAGAGGAGAAGAGTTGAAAATACACGGAGCTTACTATGCGACCATCCGAACGCTATTAGATGGGTTAGGAAATTGAGTACTATGTTTCGAGACTGGAATCAGCTCTATGAAAAGCTCATAAATTCATTGGCTGAGTTCAAAGATGAGGTGTATGATGAAGCTACGCAAGCAAATTCAAGAGTTAGAACAATCAAGTGTCACAAAGTGAAACATGAAACAATTTAAACCAACTCGTAACATGGCCAAGTTAAATTCCCATATGTGGCTGCCATGAAACTTCACCATGAAGCATTCCAGACGTGGCCCAAAACACAAGGGTCCAATGCTAAAGTGAAGGAGGCTTCACGTCATCCATGCCAAATACCAAGCTCACATGAAGCGGTAACCCTATCACCCACGGTCATCAAGCTCAATATCTCCACATCATCACCAAGCTTATAATTTAGTGAGTCATATAATTTATTTGATATTATCAATAAGGCATTCCAATTAATGCCACTCCAAGTCAAGTGCCAAATCCCACATGTATATACCATACACAATTACGTATGAAAAGCTAAGCACATATCAGTGATCACCTCATAATCAGAGTATTTGGCAGTCCTTTTACCATGGTTTCCTTTAGGAAATATGTCAAAACAGTTCAAGTACTCATTGAATGTGTCCACATTTGGGCTAAATTTAAAAGATCATATAATACACATGCCATCCATGCCAGATCTCAATCTTGCAACCTTAATAAGAGAGTTATGGTTTGCAGGGGGGTGCTACAAAATCTACAACCATTACAGGTACATGAGGCCACAATTCTCCAAGTGACCCAAATTTAGTCAAGCAATTCATGTGCCTTGTTCCCTAGGCTTCCTCCATTTGGCATAGATAGTTAATAAGGTGCTTGTAGCTACCATGCAAGGATTCAAAACACTTCTAACATGTAAGCCATACTGTTAGAAGCATAGACCCATTATGATCATAAGCTATAATGCATTGTTTCCCACATGACCATACTAAAATGCATGACATTTTGCCAAATTGTTCCCATGCCTTGTGCAGGGGCTCATGTTAATCCTCTTTATGGATGTCTCAAAACCGTTAATCAGTAACTCCACATTTAGGCTCACATTTTTGAGGAGATTTTAAATGGACAATTTAAGTGGTGTCTGGCCTATGCAGGGCAATGTCAAGTTGCTATTTGGTGAGTCCCAAACACACAATCCATGCACTCTAGAAAACATATAATCCCATTACCTGGAGCCATTTAGATAAACTTAATGTTACTATCAAAACTCTAGTGATTTTATCTAGACCCAACTGTTGATGGTTTTTGAGAAGAAACCAGATGCTACCATAATCCAATGCTTTTCCAAAAAATCATTTCATAACCCATTTGTCCAGGATTCCAAACACATAGTATTCAGAAAACTACCACTACGCTCAAAACCAATGTCTATGCACATTCAACTCTACCACTATCGCCCACATAAAAGATGCTTGTTGGTCTTATTTCTTCTTGTAATGCCATCTTTGTGTGCACATGTAGGGCATATGACTAGTAAGGACTTTTACCAAATAGTCTACCTCCCACGTTGACACACGACCAGCAAATGAAAATCAACTCAATGCCTATGCTCATTCACTGAAGTATCACAACTCAAAACATGACAATTGGATTCATAAACAGCAACTTCATCTGACCTTACACTCATTTTGACAATTCATCCACACCACAGACCAAAAATTCTCTCAAGTGATGAACATCGCCATGGCATTAGATCAAAATCCCATTAATTCTTCCTTGAAAGGAGGTTTGTCACACATGCCCAGAGATTTCATTGGAAGACATTGTCTAGGAGTACTGACTAATATTTCCATTAATTCATTCCTTGAAATGGGGTTGGCACAAGCCCCATACTTTTGGGGAGAATCTCTATTTTATTTTTGTTAATTTCATGATTTGTTTTATTATTTTAAAATTTGTCTTTAATCATAGACATAACAACTCCCTCACTTTAAGGCATTTACCTATATGCATGAAATTATTTTCATCTGACAAGATTATGCTAGATTGACTTTGATTGTTACTCACGTATTACAATTTGTTTAGATCAACTTTAACGCTATAAACAAATATACATATATATGTTTCAAACTTCAAGATTCACAAATGCTCTCAAATTAAAAGGATCACAAGAATAATGATATCAACTCACACTAGCCGAAGGCACTGAAGGCACTTTAAGGGTTAGTCTGCGGAATGAAAACTTCGAATTTTTCCTTGTTATCTTATTATCACAAATGTTTAATTTACTCTAATATTAATTTTATTTTACAATCACTTCGTAAGTGGCCAAAAAAAAGCCCGACACAGGCCAAAGTTTAACTACCATCTCACGGTCCTTGGGTAAGGATTTTAAACACTTCTAAACAACTGGACGAGCGTTATCCAAGACTCCACGAAACACAGGGACTAGCAAACAACAGGAGCACTTTTTCAAGGATCCCCACAACCCATTAACGCCGAAGAAAGGAATATTTTCTACGATCTAAAGGGGGCACTACACTTTCCAACCGAATTTCAATGTGAGGGGGTAAGTTATTCCAAAGGTGGAAATTCGGCCCTCTGTAGTAAATGGCCTTGATGTCAACTATGCGAAATATAGAGCTCTTACAGCTGAGATACATGAGGAAATATATCTTGCAAATTTATTTGGTTTGAAGAAAAATAGAGGTGGACCATGACCAGACCCTAGACCAAAAGCAAATCAGAGGAATCTTTAGCATGCTTTGGGAAAGTTAACACTTTCCACCTTTGATGGTTCCAACAAGTGTACAACTCATGCACGGATACAAATTTGGATATCTATTTATCTCTTAAGCCAATGTTAGAAGAGGAAGCTATTAAGTTTGCAACTCTTCATCTTGAGGCAATAACACATGAATGGTGGTATCATGGGCTGATCACACAAGGACATAATCTCATAAATTCCTATGATGATTTTAGTAGGAGATTGAATGAGAGATTTGATAGAAATGATCTAAAATTTCACTTTATGAAATTGGCACAGCTGAAACAACACAACACAATGGATGACTATATAGCTGAATTTCAGAAGTTATCTGTGATGGTATCGGATGTTATTGAAAGGAGACTTGCGGTGTTGTTTGTTGGGGGGTTGATTGAATCGCTCAAAGGATTGGTAAGAGATTTTAACACTCTTTCTCTTCAAGAAGCAATTAAGAAGGCATTAAATCTAGAAACATTGACTCCAAAGGGTAAATTTCTAATTGTAGTGCAACCAAGGACAACACCTTTTGAGTAGCCAAGAACAACACCTTTGGGGTAGCTAAAAACAACACCTTCTGGGAAGCTAAGGGAAAAAAAAAAGAGACCATAAATGAATTAAGGAGAAAGAACTTGTGCTTCTCATGTAAGGATCCATGGACACTCGGTCATTGTTGTCTTGGCAAAGGAAAAGTTCACTGCATAGAGGTGATATTAGATGGAGAATCCAGTTCAAAAGAAGAGCCAAAAATTAAGGGCAAAAATCTTACTACACTTGCCGGCACACCACAATATCAACCCTTTAAAGTTCTTGGAATTATTCTCAAAAAAGACTTTATAGTATTGATTGATAGTGGGGCAACCCACAATTTCATAGATGAAAGATTGGTAAATAGAAGAGGGTTGGAGACAAAGGACATAAACGGTTTCAACATCATTACATCATATGGATTTTGTATTCCTTACAAGAAGAAGGTTGAACAGTTCACCATCACCTTGGGTGAACATCATATGAGTGATGAATTTTATGTGGTTAGTTTGAAAGAGATTGACATGGTATTAGGATTACAATGGTTGCATTCTTTAGGAGAATTCACCCAAAATTATCAAAGTATGGAGCTGAAGTTTAAATCAGATGGGGAAGAAGTAGTACTCCAAGGGATCACTAACACAGTTCAACATCAGTCTCAACAAACAGAATGGAGGGTATCACTGATGGTTGTTCTCTTTCTAGTTCCCAGATAATTCATGATTAACCCCTTATAGATGCACTTGTTGAGAATGTTAAAGGAGCTTCATTTGGTGTAGTCTAAGTTCCTAATCATATTAGAAGGGTGCAACAGAAGTCAATTGTTTCGCAAAGCAAAGCATGTATTGGGAACTGCCAATTTCCAAGATTGATTTGGGATGTTGGTTTTTGCGGGAGGGTTTAGTCTAAAAGAGAGTAAGAGATAATTTATGCATTGCTTGAGGGTAAGCAATTTTGGGAGGGGGGACTATAATTTTCCCTTTTTGAAATTAATTCATAAAATTACCCTTAACCTAATTTTTATTTCTCATAGGCTTAAGGGGTGTTGTAAGGGAAATATTTTATTTTAATAAAGCCAATTAAGTTGTCAAAAGTAATTTTATAGTATAAAAGCAATTTATGTCTTATTATTAAAATTAAAGTAACTTGTCCATTAAACAAATTCAAATGCCAGATTAGACATGGGATGTCCCACTTGGGGACCTTTTCTTGAAAAGTGTGCCACGAAAATTCATAAAAAGAGGTCAATGCGGGTCTATTGGGCATCTCCTTTGGAAATTATCTATTTTTGCATTGTAAGTTTGAGCACTTTACTTCAATGTTAAACCACTGAGGACAAAAACCCTCCGGTGGACAAGAGCTTGAGGATGAAAAACCTTCGTGTTCATTGTGGTGATTCCATCCAAGATTCACAATTGTGTTTCATATATGTTTTTATCAAATTTATCCAAGGAAAAGTCCAAATGTTATCCAGATCAGCTAGGGCTTTCCTCCGAGGAATGACGTCACGCATTAGAAGGTTGAAGTCGCAATTTTGGGCACCTTTCTAGGGTTGTGTCACATTCTGGAGCATCATTTGGGGCTATTGTTATCACCCTAAGGCTGATGTCACATTTCCATGTTGGGGCATCCTCACTTACAACCTTTTTCCAAGTTAATTTTGCAATTTTTGTATTCATCTTATTACTTTGGAATAGAATATAATTTTTTGCACTTGATTGGATCAAAATTCTACCATTTGTTTCAACAAACTTGTTATTTCCAGTTCTACATTAGAATTCATAATTTTATATTAAGATCTAGGGTTTTTATTGAAAATATAAAAAACACATTTTTGAAACGTTTAGGTAAGGGTTTACTACAAATTTCATATTACACTAATCTTTCTAAAAAGGGGCATCACACTTTTTGGATTTCAAGTTGGTTCCATGATTTTCTATTTTTAAACTATTGATTTTTGTAGCGCCCACACATGTGGGACCAAAACACACGGCAAAATCAACCATGATATTTTTTGCTATCATTTACTCGATACAACTGTACAACACCACTTAGGCTCACAATAAATGATCAACATCACACGTGACATCTACTCCAACATGAAAAACATGCAAACAATATGATGACCCAAGATATTCCGGTGTTATTAGCCAAGATAAAACCTCTATCCCTAAGACCTAGAAATGTCGCAACACAGTTTCTTTGCAATGTGAACTTGGCACCACGAGAAAAAAATTTAGTAAGGGAAAAAGGGACATTCCCAAAAGTAACGAGTGAAGGATGGGCCAGGTGCAATGTTCAACATCTACAAGACGGTCAAGGAAGCAAAAGTAAGACTCATTGTTCAACATACGGTAGAACCTAATCTCAATATAGCAATGTGAAAAAACATAGTTAAATTTTGACTAAGGTGTTCAATCCCACTATGGAAACAAGGGTACGAGGGTAAGCTTAAGGGGACTATTCCATACCATAAGGGTTATTTTTTCATCCTATAAGTTTGATTGTCGTTTACCACCCAACATGGAAACACACAAATACTAGGTGTTAATTTTTTGTAAGACTACATATTTCCTAGGTCAACACATCATTATCAAAAAGGTAAAATATGACATTTTCAATTATTACTCCCAATTTACCGGTAGAAGAAACATCCAAAATTACAATGGTACTAACAATTTTAAATATCAATATTTCAAAATGCATCCTCCTATAATGATTTAGGCATTATATATATATATATATATATATATATGATTCTCTTACATCATTTTTCCATTGCAACATGATACAATCACTTTATTTACTTAGTTGAACATACAGAAGTATGACTAAGTATGAAAATAGTACACTTTTCTATAAACTAACAATTTCATAATCATCACAAAAAATAATAAATAACATTTCTATTTATAATAGTATTGTTGTTATATTCTATAAAATTACATTGTTTTCAAAATATTATGTTAATATGAAGACATGAGTAATGCTTCACTTCTCCTTGTCTTGGTACCTACAACCTCCACATGGTCAGCACTAATGCCGACATGGCATCTACCTAAAATCTAGCACAATTTATTATTTCATAGTTTTCCATTCACATGATTACAACACTTAGCATGCAACCAAAGAAAGTTAAAGATACATATTTCATTTCATTTCATTTCACAACTAAATAGAGAAAGAGAGAGAAAAGCACCATTGTTCCCATAATCAATTTCCTCAGCACACACCATAACAAAGAGTTCCATACAATCATATATTAATGTCAGCAAGTGTTTACGCCAGTTATTTGACTTGTTCAGGGTCCCATGATTCTCTTTCACATTTTGTTACAAGTTTATGCCTAAAATTACCTTGAGGGCTATGAAGCTGCATTCAAAACTAATTTCTGATGGTCAAATGCAAAAAGTGAAAACTCCTATCTAAAGGGAAGACCTAAGAGTTGACAAAACTCAAATTTGGCAAACTGGGTTCGAACGACGACCAACTCTCCGAAGCTAACAATCGTAAATGTGTCATATTGACCTTGTGCCCAACGACCAAAGGCCTATAAAACCTACTTGGAAAACTAGCTTTCAAAGGGATTTTATCCTAACTGAGGGTTGATAGTGATTGATTAATGCAAAATCACAGCACCCCCAAATGAGTTCTAAAAATCTACTTTTCTAAGGCAGACTCATTTGGTGTGATTGCATAACATTGAACTTTCCCCAAGGTGTGGGACCTTGCAAAATGGAAAAGCTCTCCAGATTAAAGGTTGGTTCCTTATTCCTCTGTTTAGGTGCATACGTAGAAACTTGCAGAGGATCTGTTCTTAATCCTAATCTAAACTTTACCAAGGAGACAGGGATAGAAGGAATACAGAAATTAAAACAAAGCTAAACTACGAGGTGATGCACCAAAGGAATGATGAACACTTGTTTTGCTAATAGACACAAACCAACAAAATGCATACAATAAACCAGCACAGATAGCCAGATATATAATGGAAGGCCAGATGAAAGCAAAAGAGACAAGAGAGGATCTAAAATCGATCACAGACGTGTTTTATTGCTCTGTAGATTGATACAGTCCATTACAAAGTAGCCAAGAGGCAGAAACATATTACAATTTTAGTGGAAGGCCTGAACCCCACAGATCCCTTTTCTAGAAGGAAGAGGGAGCCTGCAAAACAAAGAATGTCCAACCCTTTACAATGAATCCTTGCCCCCATATTTATAGATTCAACCTGAAAGAAGGAAAGAGAGAGAAGTGGGAAAACAGGTTGAAGCTCAACCACCATTGTTAATGCCTCTGATGAAATCTCTCCCCAAATCCATCTTTACTGCATCAATCCTTGGTTCGGCCTTGAAGGAAGAGGAAACGATGGAAACAGATCGAATCCAATCTGGTTGTTGAGACAGATGGATCCCGCATTGAAGGTCTGAAGATGTTTCCTCCATTTTCTTCACCTAACCTCCTCAAAATTAAAGTTTCAGACCCCATGGCATGCGTGAGGCCGAGATCTTTCCAACGACATCAGATTTGCAATATTTTGAGCCATGAGTCGAAAGATACACCCCTTGAAGTTTGTATCGGGTCTGTACAGGAGGGCGGGAAAACAACTCGAAAATGGGTCCCCTTTCTTCCGATTCCCGCCTTGGCTTTGACTCGGGCCCAGATGCTGACTTTTTCCTTGGGCGGAGTTGCGGGCCATTTTGCAACTTTTACCCCCTTTGAGATAACAAGGGGCAAAGAACCAACTTTTTCCCTGACGGTCCACTTTTGATTTTGTTTCCTCTTATGTGGGATCGCGGTTGATCCAATATTTGGCACGGGGTGAAATATGGATAACAATTTGGTGACTCACAGGGGTATCTGCCTGCTAGATGAAAAGACCAATTGCCTTGTCATATCCATTGGGCATGGAGTCATGGGTGATAGCCTGCTACTGATCTGAACTTAGAAAGCTGACCCCTGGGCCACTTGGAAACCCATTAGAACCGAAACTGATCTTGACCAAATGCCGAGTCCAAACACTGTATGAGAGCAAAAAAATAGCACCACACTATATACAAAATTTGAAATCATACATGCTCCAAATGGAACATGCAGAGCGTGCAAAGCACTTAGGAGAAAAGCAATCTACACTACAACAAGACAATGTGCATAAGCACTTAGAGGAAAGAGAAAACTAAACTAATATGTACAGGGTGAGAACTCCCCTTTTAGTAGCAGTGCTTAAGATAGATCCCATTTACTGGAATCTGTAACTCTTCACCCTCCAATGTAGACAATTGGAAAGCATTGCTACTTTTGCATCCTGTGATCATATAGGGGCCACTCCAGATGGCATCAAATTTGGAATGCCTTCCTGGTTTTGCTCGATCTGCATCCCATTTCAAAACCAGGTCTCCTTCCTGGAAGGTCCTTGCCTTTGTCTTCTTGTCAAAGCATTTCTTGATTGAAGCCTGATTCTTCTCTATTGCTTGGAGAGCATGCTCTCTGGTTTCTTCTAACTCCATCAGCTCCGCATACCTGGCCTCCATTGGTCCAAATTCAGACATCTCTAGTTGCTTCACGAGCTCCAATGCTGGCAACTCAAGTGATATAGGCAACACCACCTCTTTCCCATAGACGAGCTTGAATGGAGAGCTACCTGTAGATCCTTTGGGCATTATTCTATCAGCCCATAAGGCCATTTTGAGCTTTGTGTGCCAGGTCCTCTGATTCTCATCAAGAGTTCTTCTGATGATCTTTAGCAGGTTCTTGTTTGTGGACTCAGCCTGGCCATTACCTTGAGGGTAATAGTTTGATGAAGTACTCAAATAAGTCCCATTCTTGACGGCCCATCCTGTGATCTTGGAACCTATAAATGCTAATGCATTGTCTGATATGATGGTGGCTTGGCACTCCAAATCTGGTCACTATCCCTTCATAGAAATCCAGGATACTAGACTTGTTTGCTTCCTTGAGTGCCACTGCCTCGGTCCATTTGGTGAAATAATATGTCACTGTCAGGATCCATTTGTGACCTTGGCTTGAGTTTGGATTGATGACTCCAATGAAGTCCAATCCCCATTGCATGAAAGGTTGGTCGACTGAGATTGGGTGCAATGGAAGTGCTGCTAGCCTTTCCTTGCCTTTGAAGAATGCACAATTCTTGCACCTTTTGATCCATGTGTAGCAGTCACTAAACATTCTGGGCCAATAATATCCTACTTTCATGATTTTGAGTGCTGTCACTCTTGGAGAAAAATGGCCTCCAGCTGCTTCAACATGGAATTCTTGTAGCATTCTCTCCACCTGATCTGCCCTAATGCATCTCAGCAGAATGCCATTGATGTCCCTCTTGAACAAGACACCATCAATAAGAACATATGGGATGGCCTGTAGCCTGAAATGCCTTCTTTTTGCTTTACTCATCCCATGAGGACACAAGCCTGTTCGAAGGAAGTGTACCATGTCTTGGGTCCAACAAGGAGCAGGTACATCATCTCTCCCTTCTTCTTGATCATCTTGTAGAACAAAAACAACCTCCTTTCCACTGTCTGTCTCATCTTGTTGACCTGAGGCTAGTTGTTCACATAACCCCTTCCCACGGACCAGCTTGGTGACCTTGATCTCAATGTCATATTCCATGACACGAGTGATCCATCCTGCACACTTTTCATTCAGGTCCTTGCTGAGAAGGAATTCTTTAACTCCCGCATGGGAGACCAATAGTTGGATTTTGTTATTTGAAACCAAATGCTTAAACTTCTTCAATCCTCTGATTACCGCCAGGACCTGCCTCTCAATGAAGGAGTACCTCACCTCATAATCTTCCAGGCTCTGACTGAAGAAAGCAATTGGTTGTTCTGTACTTTCTTTGTTCTGCTGCACCAAGATTGCAGAAATTGTGTCGCTGCCACCAAAGGCATACAATATGAAGTCTTTGGAAAAATATGGGTTCACAAGAGTTGGGGCTTGTGATATGGCTTCTTTGATGGCCTCAAAACTTGCTTTTCCTTCAGCTATCCACCTGAATGTTAAGCTCTTCTTCAGCATCAACGTTATTGGCTTAACAAGGGCAACAAAGTTTGGAACAAACCTGCAGACAAAATTGATTTTTCCCAAGAAGCTTTGAAGAGCCTTCTTGTGACTTGGCAATGGCAATGCTCTTATTGCTTGAACTCTTTCTGGGTCAATTGCCAATCCTTCCTTTGATACGATATGGCCTAGAAGCTTACCTTCATGGGCCAAGAATATGCATTTTTTGGGGTTCAGTGACACCCCAAATCTCCTACATCTCTGAAAAACTTGCCTCAGATGGAAGAGATGATCTGTTGCATTCTTGGAAAAAATAGTGATGTCATCCAAATAGATCAGCACTATTTGATTAATCAGCCCCTTGAATGCCATATCCATTTCCCTTTGAAAAGTGGCTCCGGCATTGGATAATCCAAATGGCATTTTCTTGTATGCATAGGTGCCCCACTTGGTGGTGAAAGTTGTTTTGAATTGATCATCTTCTTTCACCATGATCTGGTTGTACCCTGAGTAGCCATCTAGGAGGGAGAACCTTTCTGACCCAGACACTACTTGCAAGATCTACTCCATTGAAGGGAGTGGGTAGTGGTCTTTGAGGGAGGCTCTGTTCAAATCCCTGAAGTCAACACACAGCCTGATTTCTCCATTTTTCTTCCTGACTGGGACCAGATTTGCAACCCAACTTGAGTGTTTAATTGGAAATATGATGCTTGCCTCTATCAGCTTGTTCAGCTCCTTCTTCATCAGAGGCTCAATACGTGGGTTGACTGGTCTCTGCTTCTACCTGATGGGCTGAGCAGCTGGATCCAGTTCGATTGTGTGTTGTGCTAGTTTTGGATTGAATCCTCTTAGGTCCTCATAACTCCAAGCAAACACATCAGGGAATTCTTGGCAAAGTTGTATGAATTCATACCTTTCTTGTTTGGTGGCCACTTTGCCAATTTGAAGTGTTCTGTCCTCTCCAACTGGGATCGACTCTGAATCTTCTCCTTTGATCTGCATGTTAGCCTTCTCTTTTCTGAACTGATCATTAGGATTGAAAATAGATTCCAGTGTCACTAATCCTTTGGGAAGCTTGTTTGTATGCAGCTGTACTATCTGATTCCCATACTGCTGCTCTAGTCTGCTCTGGTTTATAGCTGAGAATTCAGCTTCTTCTTGTAGAAATTTAATGATCTGTTGATCATTCTCAAACACCTGCCAGCATGTATTATTATCTGGCACTGCTGGCCTCACAACCACATGGATATGTGGTTGTTCTCTGTCCCTCTTGATGTTGTCAACCACATCAAACGCTGCTCCAACCACTGCAAGTCTATCAACAGCTTCATTCTCCTTCCTGGGTATGGACACAATACTGAAGGCCTCGAAATCCTCCATGAGATCCCATACCCTACTCTTGTAGTTTTTGAGCAGGTCATTTTTGACAGCATTAAGTCCTCTGACCTGATTGGCAACCAGTTCACTGTCACCAAATACTTGCAAGTTCTTAATTCCCAGCTTCCTTGCCCAATGAAGACCTTGGACTAAAGCCTCATATTCAGCAGTGTTATTTGAGCAAGTGAACTAGAATCTGAAGGCTGAATAATATCTCATACCTCTGGGGGACACAATCATGGCTCCTCCTCCAGCTCCTTGTCTACTCCTTGAACCATCAAAGAACAATTGCCATACCTCATTGTCATCCTTGTATTCTGGCTTGATTAGGTCAGGAAGAGACTGGTTCTCTTCATGTAGGTAGTAGACACCTAGCTCGGATTCTTCCATCTCCCTATAGGGGTCAAAAGCATGGATTTTTGTTGGCCCAATCATCGAGAGTCAAGTCTGGGATATATCCCACCTTGGTATTTGCTTCAGAAGTGCTTAGGAGGTCCTCTTGATCAAAAGCTGAGCAGTTGGCATTGATTGGGCTAGGCATATAGGATTCAATATGATATTCAGCAATAGGTTCAGATCTGATTGTGGCCTTCACTCCATACCTTGTCCTAAAGAGCATATGTGACCAATCAGCAGACAGGTAGCCTCCAATTTTGGCAGTGAAGTCTCTGGACAGACACAAAGAAAAATGTGGTGGCAGGTCTATGATTGACACATTTTGCAAAATAGTCACATTAGGGAAAGCGTGTAGAGTGAGACTCAGATCCTTGATGATTCCCACAGTAGTCACTGTTGTCCCATCTAATTGGACTACTCCTCTAGAGATGACCTCATATTGGAGACCCAACTGATCAGCTATTTGTTTGGGCATCACAGAACTACTGGCCCCAGAATCAATCATACAATTGTGCACCAACTTGTCTCCAATAATCAATGAGACATAGAAGGGAGGAGGTCTCAGGTTTTTACCTTGTTGTTCTCCATGGTTCCTCCCAGGCTGAACTGCATTGGCAAGCACTCTTTCTTGCTGGTTGGGGGGGTGATTTGAACTTGACCAATTCTGAATGGCAGTCTGCAACAGATCCCTCTACCCTGGAATGGCCAGTGACTCCCATAGTGAAATGTTCACACTTGTCCTTTTCATCTACTCAATAATATTGAATGAGCCATCTTTTTGCTGCCCCTTCCCAGACACATTTCTTTCTTGCACATGGGTTGTTACAACCGGTGCTTGACTGGGTTTGGGAGGTGCTCTGGATTGGTTCAGCATGTTGGGAGTTGTACTTGGAGCACCAGGACCTTGTGGAGTGATGGAAGGTTGAGGGTCACCTGAGCTCAGTGGTTGGCCCTCTCCAATATTTCTCTTTTTGGACCGTGTATTGGCAGCTACACTTTGAGGAGGGGACTGATTCATCCCACAGAAGTCTTCGGCCTGCCAGTTGACAAGCATAGTCTCGTTTGGGGGGCCACCTTGTTGTTGATCTTCCTCTTGGTCAAGTTCTTGTGGCACCACACTGGTTTGCACCATCAAGGCCTGATTTAGAGCACCATTAAAGCACGTTGATTGGTTATGTGGTTGTCTGCATGGAAAACACCAATCATATTCATGTGCCATATTGTTCTGTGCAGGAACCAATGCCCTAGATGTTGAAGCTGTGTTAGGATCATACGGCCTGAAAGGTCTAGCAGCTTGGGGTTGTCCTTGGTTCTGGCTCTGGTTTACAGTCTGAGGTGGTGGCCTATTCTGTTGATACTGGGGTCTGGCTTGATATTGAGCCTGGGGCTGGTATGGCCTGAAACTCTGAGCTTGTTGTCTTTTGATGGTCACTAGCTCATTCCCAAAGTTCTGAAATTGCTTCATTACCACTTCCTGAAACTCTTTATCAGTATTAGATGATGAAGTGGAAGCTTCGGCTGAGCTTTGACTCCTGGGGGTGGGTATAGGAGCTAATGTAGGTGCTTGGCTAGTATCTGGGCTTCCTAACTTAGGGTACAGAGGCATGGATGGCCTAGGAGTGATTTTTCCAGCTTGAATCAAATGGTTCTCAGCCCCTATGGAGAGGCTATAGGCTGCAGGTAATGTAGTGCCCCCCATTGACTGAATCATCAGAGAAATATCAGAATTCAAAGCCCTAAGAAAGTATAAGAAGGCACCTTCATTAGTGGGTTTTACTGTTGTTGGAATCCTATCCCAGGTCCGCTGGAATCTGAGGTTGAAGTCCGTCAGCTACTCATTCGGGGCTCTCTTGATCATTGTTAATTGCTCCAACAAAGACAAGTTATCACCTTTTTCCCCAAACTGATCATGAAGAGCCATGCACAGCTGGTTCCAGTTCTGGATAGAGCCTGTTGTAAGACTCCTGAACCATTGTGAAGCTTTCCCTTTGAATGAAGAGGTGAGCAGCTTGACTGCAATGTCCATCTCATGGATCTCGTGGATTGTACAGACATTTGCAATATCTTGGACATGGTCACCGGGAGAAGTTTGATTTTCCCCAGTGAAATATGGGATGCTTTTTAATGCTGCAATCAGAACTGGGTTTTGTGCAATCAAGGCGAGTGGACTACTACCGGTGAAGTTGACATATGGATTTGGTTGTGCCATTCTGATTGGCCTAAGAATCCTTGCAGACTGAAAGAAAGGCCTCGCAGGTGGAGGTGTTGACAAGGTTCTTCTTGGTGGAGATGGAGACCTCTGAATTCTTCTTGGTGTAGATGGAGACCTCTGAATTATTCTTCCTCTCCTTTCTCTACCTGGGGATAGACGCAAGTATTCAAATATACCTTCTTTCCTTGCTCTAGACCAGGTTTTTCTCATGAATCTTCCAAGCTTGGGCTGCTGAAACCAGTAGATTTGTTTCTTTTGGAGTCGCCAGATGTACAATTTTAAGGCTTCTTAAAAGCCAGAATCACAGCAAGTGTACATCAATTCCTACTGTAATAAGATGGAGACTTCTTAGTCCCACCGGGCATGCCAAAACTGTTAATGCAAAATCACAGCACCCCCAAATGAGTTCTAAAAATCTACTTTTCTAAGGCAGACTCATTTGGTGTGATTGCATAACATTGAACTTTCCCCAAGGTGTGGGACCTTACAAAATGGAAAAGCTCTCCAGATTAAAGGTTGGTTCCTTATTCCTCTATTTAGGTGCATACGTAGAAACTTGCAGAGGATCTGTTCTTAATCCTAATCTAAACTTTACCAAGGAGACAGGGATAGAAGGAATACAAAAATTAAAACAAAGCTAAACTACGAGGTGATGCACCAAAGGAATGATGAACACTTGTTTTGCTAATAGACACAAACCAACAAAATGCATACAATAAACCAGCACAGATAGCCAGATATATAATGGAAGGCCAGATGAAAGCAAAAGAGACAAGAGAGGATCTAAAATCGATCACAGACGTGTTTTATTGCTCTGTAGATTGATACAGTCCATTACAAAGTAGCCAAGAGGCAGAAACATATTACAATTTTAGTGGAAGGCCTGAACCCCACAGATCCCTTTTCTAGAAGGAAGAGGGAGCCTGCAAAACAAAGAATGTCCAACCCTTTACAATGAATCCTGCCCCCGTATTTATAGATTCAACCTGAAAGAAGGAAAGAGAGAGAAGTGGGAAAACAGGTTGAAGCTCAACCACCACTGTTAATGCCTCTGATGAAATCTCTCCCCAAATCCATCTTTACTGCATCAATCCTTGGTTTGGTGCCTTGAAGGAAGAGGAAACGGTAGAAACAGATCGAATCCTGATCTGGTTGTTGAGACAGATGGATCCCACATTGAAGGTCCGAAGACGTTTCCTCCATTTTCTTCACCTAACCTCCTCAAAATTAAAGTTTCAGACCCCATGGCATGCGTGAGGCCGAGATCTTTCCAACGACATCAGATTTGCAATATTTCGAGCCATGAGTCGAAAGATACGCCCCTTGAAGTTTGTATCAGGTCTGTACAGGAGGGCGGGAAAATAGCTCGAAAATGGGTCCCCTTTCTTCCGATTCCCACCTTGGCTTTGACTCGGGCCCAGATGCTGACTTTTTCCTTGGGTGGAGTTGTGGGCCATTTTGCAACTTTTACCCCCTTTGAGATAACAAGGGGCAAAGAACCAACTTTTTCCCCGAACGGTCCGCTTTTGATTTTGTTTCCTCTTATGCGGGATCGCGGTTGATCCAATATTTGGCACAGAAAGTATTTTCCTTAAATTGATTTTTAACAACATTACAAAATCAGAAAACTAGAAATGCTAAAATTATGCGAGGAAAGATAACCATGCCTGGATGAACTAACGAGCATTAACTACGAGGTTGATAATAAATGAACCAGTTCCAAATACCAGTGGTTTCTAAGACCTTTTTCAAAAAACTAGTTCGTGGTTTGTAACCAATTCAGGTGCTTGCTGCAAGCTCCAACATTTTGCAAACATAAATGCAAATTCACTACTAGTTAAATCTCTCAAAACCCGTTGCCCATTATGCTTTTATTGCTTCCAAAACTTTTTAACAAATCCATGTTATTCAACGATTACAAGAAACCCAAGAAAGGATTTCCCAACACCATCTTATACTTTCTCGGTGATCCAAAATCATAAGCGATGTGAAAACATTCACCAAAAATTGCTTTAAACGATGATTTTTTGGATTAATTTCAACATTATAACTTTTCCATATTTTCAAATATTTTTTAAAATTGTAGACTTTATGGAAATAAGAGAAAAACCTGACTAAAAACAAAGAAAATTGAGCCACACAATTAATAACGGAGTTCAACGTAAAAGCCTATGTCTTCGGGTCCATAGATATGTGACCGATCTATTAAAATAAGCCTTAATACACTTACAAATGATTTATAATGCAATACTTGATCTTTTCCAATTTCCACAATAATCTCCCTAAAAAATAAAACCTACTCTCTTTTGGAAAATTTCTCCAAAAATGCTTCTAACTCCAACAATTCCCTTATAAGCTTACACAGTCTTGGAATAGTTACCCTTCAAATAGCAATTAGGCCCCTTTTATAATGTTTCAACAACAATGGCGCATTTGTGAGACGGTTATCATTTTTTAGCATTGGGTGTTGAGGTTCGAGCCCCACCAAGTGCACCTTTTGTTATCCTTTTGCCAACCTTGGGAAATTAATCCCACATGTGTCACTTGGCCGGGGATGAGGTTGGTTTTTTAAATTGAATTTGGTGGCATGGTTGCATTCTCTTAAAAGTTGCACTTTTGTTGGATTAGTTCCAACGCATTGGTAAGTTGGATTATGTTGCTAGGTTTGCGTCGAGTATGGAGGATGCTGGCAAGTGGTTAGAGGGAGTTGGGCGAGAGAGGCGGGCTTGAGAGGTCGGGTGGTCGGAGCCTTAGCAAGTTGATGCTAGCAGGTTGGCAGTGTGGCAAGCTAAGTAGTCAAGCTAGAGAGTGGTTAAGGATGAGCTATTGGGTGGCAAGTCGGCTCCTTTGGCCGAGCTAGGGGTAGCTCAACTCACCGAGTCAAGTTATCACCATAGGCAGCAACATTGCAAAGCAATACATAATTTCAATAATACAATGTATTACTCCCACATGCATCCTGTAATAAAATACATTAGAGCACTTATATACAGAAGCCCAAACATGGTGACATGAAGCTCAGAGGCAAAGACACCCCTCCATGCAAAAAAGTGTGTCAACCCTGGCTGAGGGCCCCTAGCCAAAAAATAGCAAGGCCCACCCATTCGTAAACGAGTGTCGAAAACTGTCATTACAAAACCAATTTTTATTCAATACCACATGTGTCACTTGTCACAATTTCATTGGTCCACTTGGCAGATGTGCACTCGTCCATGTCATCGCGAACCTGCATGCAATCCAATATTTTTGCCAATTGGCCAAAAATTTTAGTGGGCTATATCTTCTACATATGGCCTCTTTTTTAATCGAACAAGATATCGTCGGAAAGCTATCGATTTTCTCTACGCAATGCAATTGATTGTAACAAATTTCATTAAGATCATAGATCGATGTTTCTCAATGAATATCCTCTAGATCACTCCTCCCCACTGAGAAACTTTTGGACCTCCAAAAGTACTTTCAATTAGTAAAGAGGTGAGGGTAATTCTCCCTCACCTTTCCGGTTTCCATCCATTTGGCCTTATTCAGATGCATTCCCTTCAAACCCACACGAAGATATTTAACATCATCCCTTTGCGAGGTTCTGAACTTTCTGTCCATAATGACATCTTCCTGCAACTAATCCAAATACTCAGGAGCAAAATCATCAACAAAAGGTACATAAATGTTAGCATCATGATCAATAATCATAGGGGGTTCATACAACTTTAAATTTTCAACATTTGCAACTAAATAAATCTACTTGTGAGGTGGTAAATCCAACTAGAAAGCATTATTGCCAATTTTATCTAACATTCGGAATGGACCATACCGAATTGGTTTTAACTTTTTACCTTCACATGTCAGTCTTTCTTTGATGATGCAAAGCCAAACTGAATCACCCACTTTGAATTTGTGATCATTTCTATGTTTATCATGCCTAGCTTTGTATTTTACTTGAATTTTCTCCAATTGTTCTCAAACAAACTGATGGACCTATTGTATCCTCTGCACAAACTTCTTAGCTTTGTCGGTATCACTAAGTCCACTAACAATAGTTTCTTGTCCAAAAGAGAAATCTAATGGAGATTTAAGCAGATAACCAAAACAAGTCTCAATAGGAGACTTCATAGTAGAATAATGAATTGCACGATTATAAGAATGTTGCACATAATAGAAATGTTTATCCCACAACTCAGGATGTTTACCACAATAACCCCTAAGCAAATGTACCACTATACGATTTACAACCTTTTTTTGACCATCGGTCTGTGGATGAAAAGCAATGCTTTTCTTCAGCTTGGTGTCCATCAAATCCCACAAAGTTGACCAAAATTGCCCAAGAAACCTGGACTCATGATCAGAAACAATATAAGTGGGTAAACCTAAATGAACCCATATAAACTGAAAGAATAAATGTACACTCCCTTCACCAGTAATTTGTTTAGTACAAGGAATCAACACACACATTTTTCTAAATTTGTCCACAACCACATATAAATAGTCATGTTTCCTTCGTGACATGGGAAAACCTCCTATAAAATCCATGGAAATACTTTCCCACAGGACGTGTAGGGACAACCCTTTGAAGAGGAGTGTAAAGTCCTAACTTCCTATTGCTAGTCTTTCTTGTGGCACAAAGAACACATCCTTTTATATGTCTGGTTACATGTTCTTGCATTTGAGGCCAATAACAATACATCTGTAAATGTGCAACTGTTTTACCAACACCAAAATGACCAGATATAAGAGAAGTGTGAGCTTCCCTAATCATATGCACTCTTTCATCCTGTGGAATGACAAAGTTTACTAGAATGATATAAGAGTCCATCATGCACATGATAATCCAATTCTCCTAGACCTATTTTCCACTCATCAAATCTTCATACACTTCTTTAAAATCATAATCATTAGCATATTGTTCTTTATAACTTTCATGAACTAAAGAACTATGTTGTAAAAGAACATATGCAACAACTCGAGGTATAGATAGCATATCAGCAACCTTATTTTGTATACCTTTCTTATACCTGATCACAAGGTGGAACTGCTGCAAGAATCCCATCCAACGGAAGTTTCTAGATTGTTGTATCTTGGTCTGTGTTTGGAGGTACTAGAGGGGCTAATGATCTGTATGAATTATTGTTTCCTTTCCTGTCAAGTAATGCTTCCATTTTTTTACACTTTGAACCAAAGCATACAACTCTTTATCATAGATTGGATAGTTTCTTACCGCACTCATGAAGGTCTCAGAATGGTAACAAACAAGCTTTTTGTTCTACATCAAGACAACCCCTTTACATATTCACTGGCATCTGTCTCGATCTAAAATGATTGTTGTAAATCTGGAAGTGCTAAGACAAGATTGGTACTTATTTTCTCTTTCAGTGTATCAAAATCTCTTTGATGTTTGCCTCCCCACTGAAAGACTTGTTTAATGCTAGTCAAAGAATGTAAAGGAGATGCAATAAATTATAAGTTAGCAATAAATTTTCTCCAATATTGAACTGCACCAAGAAATATTCTAACTTCTGTTACATTATTGGGTTTAGGCCTGTTAACAATGACCTCAAATTTTGTAGCATCAATTTTCAATTTACCATGTCCCATAACATAACCCAAATAAACCAAAGATGTTTTCCCAAATTCACATTTAGACATCTTCAGAAATAGTTTCTCCTTTCTCAAAACATCTAATACTTTCTGAATATGAATGACATGATCATCCCATGATTTATTGAAAATCAGAATATCATCTAAGTAGGCTATCAAAAAATCATCAATGAATGGCCTAAAAACATCATTCATCACACACATGAATGTAGTTGGTGCATTGCACAATCCAAAAGGCATAACAAGCCATTCAAACAAACCTTGTTTTGTTTTAAAAGCTATTTTCCAAATATCACCTTCATTGATTCTTACTTAATGATATCCACTTCTTAAGTCTAACTTAGTGAAATAAACAACATTTTTAAATTGATCCAATAAATCATCAATGCGAGGAAGAGGGTAACGATTTTTCACCCTGATTTCATTTAAGGCATGAAAATCAACACACATCTGCCATGTGCCATCTTTCTTAGTAACCAAAAAGATAGGTGAACCACAAGGAGATGAACTTGGACGAATAATTCCTTTTGCCAAAAGTTCCATCACTTGTTTCTTGATTTCCTCATTTTCCACCACGGACAATCTATACATACCAATGTTAGGAAGAGGTGCATCCTGCAATAATTGTATCTCATGTTGAACCCCTCTTTTAGGAGGTAGATCTCGTGGATCCTAAAAAACATCATCATAGTTGGAAACAAATTTAACCAATACATTACTATGTTTAGGATCACAATCCTCAAAATCCTTTTCATGATCTTTCTCTTTGGCTTTGATCAAGTGGAGGTGGAGGTGGGTGTCATGAGTGCAAAATTCTTGCTTGAATTTACAAGCCTTTTCATCTTCCCTACAGTAACCAAAGAAAGACTTGTTTTCACACGATGAGCACTTAACAATATATTCAATCCCATCCTTAACAAGCAAGTGTGTATTCTCTTCCATGTAGAATATTGCTTTATGATCATAAAGATAAGGACTTCTCAAAACCACACCACAAATGTCTAAATGAACAACATCAAAATCAACCTCATCAATAAACTTGTCTGTAATGGAAAATCTAAATCTACAAGTTTTTGTTACTTGTAATTTTGCATCATCACAAACCTAGCCCAAAGGATAAGGCTTAGGATGTGGTTTGGTCTTGAGTACCAGTTTCTTCATAGCCTCCTCTGAAATCATATTAGCTTGAGATCCATTATCAAATAGAGTTTCTATTACAGTATGTTTAGAAACAACTCTAAGGTGAAAAAGCTCATTTCTTTTCTTTTAATCATGAATAGATTCTTGTTTAGAAGAAGATGCAACAATAGATGAACTAGTGCTAGAAGAAGAGGAAGAATTACAACCTTCAAAACTCATGGCTGTGATCTTGGTTTCATCTTTGGAATTAGATCCAAGATCCTGCACCATAGTAGTTGGTTTTCATTCTCTTTTCCTTTATTTTCGTTAAACCATTTAGGATTCATTTCTAGATGTGACTTCCAACACTTAGATTCATCATGATTTTGTTTACAATGATTGTAAAAATGTTTATCATCTTCTTTATTAACAGTAGAATTATTCTTTTGCTTACCCTTTCCTTTACCTTGTTCTTTCGAACCTTTTTCCTTGCCTTCAGATTGCTTATTCTTGTGTTTTGAGAAGGAGGAATACTTATACATTTTCCCTCTTGCTTCTAAATGAGTAGCTTGCACACACACCACATCAAGATTAGTAGGATTAAGAATGAGAATCATGTCTCAAATAACTATGTAATCCAACAACATAAATTTCAGCAATGTTTCTTGTGTATTGAAAGAAATATCAAGAATAAGAGCCATTTTTCTAAACTCTTGTGTATAATCCTGAACACTTTGTCCATTAGTTTGTCTCAAACTTTTCCAATCCATCATGGCTTATTTTCTTAGATCATAAACAAAATCATTCTAAGAAGATATTGCTTTACCTTTTTTATCGTCTACTTCCTAAAGTTTACTCTCCCACTAGATGAGTGTTGTGTCACTCATTCGAAGAGTTTTCGAATGAATTTTTGCTTCATCATCAACAATTTTCTGAACCATGCAGTATACTTCAATTTGCTTGATCCATTTATCCAACTTTTATGCATTAAGCTCTAGATTGTACATTGAAAATTCAAAAACAAAATCATTCTAAGAAGAGATTGCTTTACCTTTTTTATCATCTACTTCCTAAATTTTACTCTCCCACTAGACGAGTGTTGTGCCACCCATTTGAAGAGTTGTCAAATGAATTTTTGCTTCATCATCAACAATTTTCTAAACCCTGTAGTATACTTCAATTTGCTTGATCCATTTATCCAACTTTTATGCATTAAGCTCTCCATTATACATTGAAAATTCAAACTTAATATCCAGTTTTAATAAAGGAAGAAAATCATATTTTATGTGTTTCACCTTTAGGAAATTTAGACTTTTTTTCACCTTTAGAAGAATCAGAATCAAATGAATAAGACCCATCTTTCTTTTTACCTTTCTTACATTCTCTCTCCATTTGTCTTCTCCTATCCCAATACAATATCTCTGCCATCTCTTTCATTTGAAGGAAGGATTGATGAAACTCTTCTTCTCGATCCTTGGCCATCTCTGGACTTCATGATCTTCTTGAACCAATTTCTAGGTCAACACCTAATAATTCTCCTTCACCTTTTCTAGAACGGGGCCTTGTCAACATTCAACACAAACTTGCAATCCAAGAAATTATTAAACTAATCATAGACCAGCTCTGATACCAAATGATTGAAAATCATAAGCAATTTGAAAACATTCACCAAAAAATCCTTTAAACGATGATTTTTTCGATTAATTTCAACAATTACGAACTTTTCCATATTTTTAGTTATTTTTAAAAATTTGCAAGCTCTGTGGAAATCAGAAAAAAACCAAACTAATAACAGAGAAAATTGAGCCATGGAATTGATAACAAAGTTTGGCGTAAAAGCCTACGTCTTTGTGTCCATAAATATGCAACCGATCTATTAAAATAAGCCTTAATACACTTGCATATGATTTATAAGGAAATATTTGATCTTCTCCAATTGTCACAATAATCTCCCTAGAAAATAAAGCCTAGTCTCTTTTGGAAATTTTCTCCAACAATGCTTCTAGCTCCCACAATTCCCTTCTAAGCTTACACAAACCTACAATAGTGACCCTTCAAATAGCAATTACCCCCTTTTATAATGCTTCAACAACCATGACGCATTGGTGAGGTGCTTATCCTCTTACCACTAGGTGTTGAGTTCGACCCTCACCAAGCGCACCCTTTGTTATCCATTTTCCAACCTTGGGAACTTAATGCCACATGCGTCTATCGAGGATGACGTTGGTTGTTTAAATTGAATTAGGTGGCATGGTTGTATTGGCTTAAAATCCACTTTTTCTAGTTAGTTCTAACACATTACTAAGTTGGGCTATGTTGAGGTTTGAGTTGAGTTTGCGGATGTTTTCGAGTGGCTAGAGGGAGTTGGCGAGTGAGGTGGTGTACTGTCCCGCCCCGGGACACCGGAAAACAGTCCAATAAGTCACCAATTTTTTTTTGAAGTGAATACTTAAAATACAAATCAGATTCCCATTATTATTCATTTTAATCTAGATTGATTTCCCTGATTTCTAAATCACTAACCCCAAATCATTTTACTTATTTAATTTCTATTAAGTTACTAGATACACCCTAGAAGGAGTCTACACCTCTTTTAAATTAATTAGATTTCCCCCGTTTATTTTGTTTACCCACACACTCATCCTAAAATTTTATTTCCCATTCACATTTTAAATACCCATGACCTAAGGTGAGTAGGGTTAATTGTGGACCCTAGGATGAAAATAGATTTCAGCCCTAGATTTAAGTTTGCCCTAACTTTCCTTAGCACATCTTTAACTCTTTCCCTTTCTTGTTCTTCATTTTGAAAAATCTGTAGGTTTTAGGAGAGGCCATGAATGGTCATGAAGAGAATCTAAGTTTCTCTTATATTTTATTCTTGATCTCGTTTATTTGCATTCCAGTTTAAGAGGGAGGAGATTTTCTTCAAGAATTGTTTCATTCTAGCAAGGATTTTGGGAGAACCTAGGGTTTTAATCTTTGTTTGTTCTTCTTTTATTTAGTTAATATTCTTCTACCAGGATAAGATCTGGTTGTGGGTGTCAATATTACACCATTTGTAAATACAAGTAAAATTATATATGCAAACATGTAAACGAAACCAAGTATAAATTTGCAGAAGGAAGAACTCAGATTTTAAAAAAACCGCCATTATGTGGATGGATCCGTGCTTGAGGTGGTAGAGGGCGGCGATTTGGTGTTGGAGTGGGCTGTACAAAGTGTGAGGTGGCATGTGGAGTGGAGGAGCCCGCGAGGAGAAGGGGACAGCACAGGGGTGGCGGTTGTGGTGCCGGTGGGGACGTGTGGGGACAGCGGCGGAGCTGGGCACGCGGGGAGGGGGCGGCAGCAGGCCCAAAGGGTAAAGGAGATTGGTGGGGGCAGCGCCCCCTACGGAACAGGTTACAGGGGTGCAGGGGGGGTTCAGCCCCGCCCGCCATTGTTTGTATTTATTTTTGTTTGCGTAGGGTTTGGGGACAGTCGGCTAGGGGGGGGGAGGGGGCTGACCCTCCCCCAATACAACTTCTTTTTTTTGTTTATTTTATTTATTTATTTTTTTATTATATAAAAACAAACGTAAATCTTAAAATTATATACAATATGAAATATATATAACTTATATTATATATATAATTCCAGTTATATATATATATATATATATATATATATATATAATGTAACAGATATAAAATACTAATTAAATGGTTATAAAATATTAATAAAATGGTTTATTTAATATATATATAAATCTTCTTATTTTAGCTAAATAAGGAACAGAAGAACAATAATTGCATTAAACACTTTATATATATATATATATATATATATCTTCTTATTTTCGAATATGTATTCTTTCTTTCAAAAACAGATTTCATATCAGATTTTTACACAAATGAGGCTTTCTTCCAAGTTTTAACATTTCTTTTCAATTGCAATATCTAACTAAACGTTTCAGATTTTAAACAAGAGATATTTAACATGAAATGGATATTTATATATATATACAAAAGTCATAATCCCGATCAATACATTTAACTCCTATAACAACAGTGAAAATTTCACTTCACTTTGAAGGTCAAAATATCAACATACAAAACCATCTCTCAAGAGAAGAAACCACTTATATTAATCATTTCATTGGCTTTTAAAATACAAAGTTATTTCAACATTTACCATGCAAGGATGGTGTATATCAAAAGAAGGATTAAGGCTTAAATTTATTACAACATATGAAACAAATTACGAGATGCCCAAAATACACAAGATAGGACTTTGCAAGGCTCCATTTCATGATTGAAGGGGAGTACACAATACTATTACAACACTTATGGTTTCCAAAGCCACAAACCATAACCTCAACATGGTAAACTTAAAAAGAAACGAAACCACTGGATACAACAATATCCACGTGAGATTTAGAATTAGGAATCTCCCAATATTTGGGGAAATCAAAATACCAAGGTAACCAAGAATGCTCCCACCATCTCCAAACTTTAGGCTCTAACTTTTCCTCCACATAGTCTCCAAACACGAAGAGAACAAGGCTTGTTTTACCACCCAACCTTTAGGCATCATTACATTCCTTTCCAAGGTTGGAAGGCATGCTAGCCTCCCCCAAGCCCACGGGAAAGAGGATAACTAACCAAAAATTACACAAGAAGGAGGGTAAACCAACAATGCTACCAGCACACAAAAATAGTACAAAACCAAACAAGACTCCAAATTTACAAGGAGGAGAACCCATGTTCATCCTCAAAAATGGGGAAGAGAGGACAAAGTTCTCCAAAAATTTTATTCCAAAAAAAAAATTCTTGCACAAAGCAACAAACTCCATACCCTCCTTATTGCTCCTAATTTCCAATCCAAAACCCTCCTTATTCCTCCTCCCTTTCTCCAAGTCTTTCTTGGAAGGATTTTCAAACCCCAAAGGGGTTTCCTTACCAAGAATGGGGAAGGAGATTCAAGCCAAATGAATCAACTTCCCCACCTCAACCATTGAGGGGAAACACTAAGACCCTACAAGGCTTGTCCATCAAGCCTTGAGGATTGAGAGGGAAAATTCCCTCTCTCTTCCCCCACACTCCAAAACTCCATCATGCCATATGATGGAGGGAGTAAGAACAAACAAATAACCAAATAACAAAATCATGCAACCCATCAAACAACTAAGATAAATGCAACACAAGCAAAAGACATAAGAGCCTACCTCAAGGAAAGCTCTCCAAAAAGCTTTCCAACTTCAAGTTTCTCCACTCTTGACTCAAGCAAATCACAAGCTCCAAATCACCCAAGCATCCAAGCAAAAATTCCCAAGAAAAGTCCCTCTCTTTTCCCATGAGTGGGAATTTGAAGAGGAGCAAGCAAGCATCCTCACAAATGAGGGGGTGACATGTGTCACCCCTCTCCCTCATCAAGGTCAAAGATGCCAAAACAAAAGAGAGAAAGGGTAAAATTATATTTTTGCCCTCTTCTTCCAAATTCCCTTAAATGGTAGCAAGACAAACAAGTGAAACTTTTGATAAACACTCGAATCCACATCCCTTACATGGATGTGACTAAATAAGAGGTAAAAAGGGAGGGAAAACTCCCTCTAGCCTTGAAAATAAGCCCCCCTACCCATTAGGTAGGGTCCAAGGGCTCATTTTTATGTTAGGGGAACTCCCAAGCTAAAAAGGGGTCCCCAAAAATGCCCAAAATACCCTAATTTCGGGTTTTGCATTTTTGGCACAAGGGTAGAGGGTGTGGGGACCACCCAAGGGTCTCACATGTGACCCTTAACCCTTGTGATTAAGTGACTCTTTAAACAAAATCAACAATTTAAAAGAAAGTGGGATTATTGACTCCCAAAACAAGTTTACCTCATTATCAACTACCCTAAACAAATTTAATAATTCAAAGCACAATACATTACAAAAATTGGGGTCACTCATAGTGCCCAAAGTAATAATCTCCTATACTAAGGCTTCACACAACGAACATGGCTAGGACTTAGCTCGTGGGCTGCTTGTGCAAGATTGAGTAGTTGGCATGAGTCCCACGTTCTCCTGTAAGCCTGTCACCTGCACACTCATTGCACACATTAACCACACCTGTCCGATACAATATAATTCAATGACATAGTAAAATATCAATGCGTTCTAACTAACCTAACATCATACTGAAATCAAGATGTGACAACGTGCACAATTATACTCAATATTCCAAAAGTTAGACAAGATGATACGTGACATATAGCCATGGAATTCCACATGCAACAACTATCCATTATTATAATTATGTTCCAAACACAGCATCATATCCATTAGTATCCATGACATTATAAGAAAATGAGATAATATAAAATTTAAGTTAAATTGGCGCTATACGCCTAAATGTCCACACATGTCTAATAAGATCAAATATCTAACTATAACGTCCAAGATATAACCAATCACTGTCAAAACGTGTCTATGAGCAAGGAAACAACAAGCTACTGAGCTATAAATAGTGTGGGCACTATAGGTAGCTTGGGAGTTAGGAGGTCAGTGTTGTGAGCTGATGTGGCAGGTCGGTGTGGAAAGCAAAGTAGTCTAGTTGGCGGGTGGTTTAGGTGAGCTGGTGGGTGGCAAGTCGACTTAGTCGGCCAAGGTAGGGGTAGCTCGACTTGCCGAGTTGGGATATCACCATAGACATCTTGTATAGTATTTAGAATATAATGAATTAGTTCCACATTTATCATATGATAAAATACAAAGGAACTTATATGCAGAATCCCAAACATAGTGACATGAATATTGAAGGCAAAGACACCCCTCCATAAAAAAAAAGTGTGTCAATCCTGGATGAGGGCCCCCAGCTAGTAAATAGAGGGGCCTACCCATCCGTAAATGAGTTTCGAAGACCAACATCACAAAACCAAATTTTCTTCAATACCATATGTGCCACTTCTTGTAATTTCATTTTTCCACTTGGAGGATGTGCACGCGTCCATGTCACTGCGAACATGTGCATAGTTCATTATTTTTTCCAGTTGGCCAAAAATTTCAACGGGCTATATCTTCTGCATACAACCTCTATTTTCAGCAAACAAGATATTGTCAGAAAGCTCTCAATCTAATCTACACAATACAATTGATTGTACTAATTCTTGGAAGATCATAGATTGGTGTTTCTCAATGAATATCCTCTGGATCACCCAACCACTTATTTCACATTCATGATCATCCTCTCATGTTTCTTTCACTGACATTGAATAGGGTATACACCCAACTATTGAAAGAAATGTTAAGAAAACCTTTTTCCATTATCCTTCATTGCTATCAAAATCCTATTTGAGAGTTCTTATTTTCACACTTGTTGAGTGTATGGTAGTGGTGGCAAAGGTGAACTAATTGGTTTCATCAATAGTCCCTTTTTGGATAGGATATGAAAAAACTATAACATCAGACAAACTCCCCTTTCCTACAGCATGGCAGAGATTCCATACCCTATTTTATAGCTCCCCATTTGGCACAAACAAGGGGGACACTGACAAAGTTGTGTGAGTCTAGCTTTACACTATCCAACATCATATGCAAGAGAGTTTATAAAGCCTTTCCAATGAACCCATTTTGTGTAAACCCTGCGATTTTTGCAATCCATGTGACCACACCACAATGAGGCATTTTATCAAATGTCCCAAGTGCCAAAATGGCGCAAGCTTAACAAATGAGGGAAAAAGGTTGTGGTGTTTGGCTTTACACATGTCAATTTGTATTTACATGCATGTCTTCAAGGCCTTTTTTAACCTATCCATTTTGTGCATAGCGTACAACCAAACGTAGCCACATTTCTTCTAGGCATTTTTTCAAGCCGTCCATGTGCCTTGCTCAAAGCTCTAATTTTGGCATGAGTAGGTAATAAGTTGGGAAACATTGTGAATGTTAGCTCCACACCTGTCTAATGCATGATTCCACACTCTACACTTAAAATAAAACATACAATGTCAAAGCCATCCACTACCAAACTCAATCTCACAACATAAAGTATACACAGCCAAATGGGGAAGGAGATGACATGTTATGGAGTCAGGCTTAACACCTGCCAAAAGCATTTTTCTTGAAATTTTCAAAAGCCTTCTCAACCAATCCATTCTATGTATATGCAATAATCATTACAGGATGTGAGGCCGCACTTCTTCAAGGAATTTTATCAAACATCTCACGTGCTCTGTCCATGTGCCCATCTCATCACAAAACATGCCCATTCTGAGAAAAACATGTAACTAAATCTTCCCTCACACCATGAAATCTCCCATACAAATCTAAGAAAAATGCAAGGTTCATTTTAGGGGTGAATATTCGTACATTTGCGGATATTAGGTTTTTTAAAACTTGAAATTGGTGATTTTTTCATTACCGTACAATAGTAGGTTCGCCAAAATTTTATGGGTTAAAAATAAATTTGACCGCAATTTTGCCTTACTGTTTCCACTAAGGGCTGACAAATATTGGTCACCATTATGTTATAATATACTATTATATATAGGATTAATTCATCATAATGTAGTAATACAATAGAATTCCAAAATTCATTAATTTTGAGATATGCACTCTAGAGTCGAAGCCGAAGGTAAAAGTGAATAAGCATGTGAAAAATCCGAAGGTATAAGAAAAAAAGGTTAGTGATAAAGGTTGAATTACCAAGGTATTTTTTTTCACATAACCGTTACCCGATGATAACCTAAGAATATGATGTTGCTCGGTAAGACGATTTCTCAACATCAGTTTGTAGCAGACACATGTTACTAGACAGTAACCTAAATCTGAGTTACGGCTCAGCGGCGTGTATGTATACAACCGAACAGTGGCCTAATAACATGTTCACATAAGCATGTTCGGTAGCCTAAGCCATGTTACCATTTTATCATGTAGCATGAGCTTCATTTTTCAAAATGTCTCGAAATTATTTTTTACAAATATTATTTTAAAATGTTATATTTTCACATGTGTAGACTTCAAAATCACCCATAAAATGGTTGTGGTACAAATGAGAAAAAATCTCAAGAAAAAAGAAAACGCGACATGGGCATTTCAAAATATTTCAATCAACCCACAGTTACATAAATGCCAACAAGTAATTTTGAATCTTATTATGTTGATGTTACTTTATATGTTGATTTCCTGAAGGATGCAATAAGCAACTCAATTTCTTTGTAGAAAGCCCTACCAATGACTTTACGCTAGATGAAATTTGTAATCAACAGAGTAATTAAATTCACATAGATAGTAGTGATAATTCCAATTGCCATTAAACTCAAACTTCATATAAAGATTCCAGAAATATAAATCAGAAATGTAAGTGTGGGAAGTGGACTTTAGGAAGGACTTATAAATTTGAATGGTCATCCAAATATCCATTTATTAAACCTGTTGAACCATAGAACACTACTGATACTCCTACGGAATGTAGATGTACTATATGTAATTAGAAACTAGGCAAAGACCACATAATGCAATCAAAATTGGACACAATAAAGAAGCATTGTGGGAAAGTATGAGTCGAAAAAGAAAGAAGATGGAACAATAATAAAAAACATCTAGATGGAAAACCGAGGAAGATTGTTTTCATATGAGGTATGCAACAAAATATGACAATCATCATAAACATATTCAAGACCTTGTTGAGAAAGGTGGAGTAATAAAGGCTAAATTTGTAAAATTTGTTGATGCCAGTCTTCAGGAAAAACTTATACAATTCTAAACAATATTTCACATTTAAAAAAAGGGAAGACCTATTTCAAATCTCATTGATTATAAGATATTATTTCAATGCAATCGGTTTCCAAACATTCCAACAACACAATGCTCAAATAAAGCAATAATCTTGTAAAACTACAAAGAATATAGTGGAGACGAGGGATCATAGATCCAATCTTCTACAACTTACCTATATTATGTTTCACTTGAGGTTAATTTTTTGCATTTATCTCTCATTTCTATGTGCATTTCTTTCATTTGTTTGCTTATTCCCAATAAATGCAATTACTTTATTATCTTGATATCTCAGACACTGAAAAAGACACAAGTATGATATGTCGAGTTGGATTCAAGCATTGTACTTGTTCATAACATAAATTATAAATGAATCACTTTTCACTTGAAGTGTAAGAATCAACATGTTTTTTGTGGAAATGAGAAGAGTCACATGTTTGGTAGTAAAAGAAGCAACATGTGTGTGACTATGTGTACAATTGTATAATGAAATGTACAATGTAAGATGGAAGCCATAAAATTGTAAAATGCGTCAATTTGTAACCCCTTTTTTCAATAACATGGAGCTTGGTAACAACATAGTAGGAAATAGGAAATGTATATTTGTACTCATGAATTGGAATATCTAGGTTGATTATGCATTAAGTTCTACATTGGATCTAGTTTAAATAATTTTGGTTTGAGTTAAATACAAAATATCAAGGTAATATCATATGTTCTAACATGGTACTAGAGCTTAGGGATCAACTGCCCATACTTTTGAGAAGTGAAGGTTTAGACCAAAAATCTAGAATTAGTGACGATCTTTCCAAGGTATTGAGCAGAAAATTCAAAATCTAGTGTTTGAGGGGAAATTTTTTTAGATATACTTTCAATTCAAGGTACCGGTTCATAAAAAGATTTTTGTTTGAATTTTAGGTTATAACTCTTCACGATTTGGGATTATTTAAAGATTAGGGCTTCTTCACAAAACCTAATAATGGGAGCTAAATGTGAAATCCCACATAATTAATTTCATATTTGGAAAACTTGGGAAAAAATGTTTAAGGTGTAATTTTGTACATTCCTTGTATTTCCCCTCTAACTCACCATCTAATGTTTTCAACAACCAACCACCTCCCCTTCCCTCCCACAAATTTGAATTTCAATTCAAATGCACGCAATTTTTCATAGAATATTTTCTTGAGTGAGAGTGGTGAATGGGTGGAACATGTGGAAGGAGCAGTAAAAATTAGCATTGAATGTATCAGGATCAAATGGATCAATTATGTGAGCTAACAAAAGTAAGCAAAGGTACTAGTAACATGGTGGATGTAGTATTAAAGTAAAAAAATGTGGGGTAAAAGTGGTGTTTTTGGTGGTTGCAAAGCCATGTTTAGTGGTAGTGGAGCGGAGCATGTGTAGAGGGTCATGGGACACATATTGGTATGTCACTGAGGAAACGACATAACACTTGTTGCTCAAGACCTACTGCTGGATCGTTGTTCTTTCATAGCCCCTCCATGAAGTTTCCAAGTGGTCACATATTTGGGTAATGTTGTATATTTCTACTTGAAATAAATTGACTAATTAGATGCAAACAAGTGGCATTTGAAGATTGAGCTATGTGATTTTTTAATATTTATGTAGGCTATGCATCAATATCAACTAGTATGTCACGAAGTTTCATTGGCTTGTTTTCAACAAATTACAAGAGGATACTTAGCACAATTATGGTAAAGAATCGTTATAAAATTATTTGAAGTGCACTTATTTATATGAAGTTCACTTGTGAACCATTTAAAGTGTCAAAAATATTATGAAGAGATATGTTTCTACAATATTAAAGATCAGAATGACCTCAAGCACATGTCAACATGGAAAATGGTAAAAATTATGTAACATGTAAACAATATATGAGATATTTTGAAGAGTGGGAAATTATGATGGATTTCACAATTGAGAGAGATACTTAGAGATGTATATAAGTTGATCATGTGCACCAATTGTTTGAGTGAATCCTTTCGTCTTAATAACTCAAATATCTCCATAGATTTGATATTCATGTTTGATCTTGTAACCACCATTTGAATTATGGGACATGTTAAAGCTCCTCTTAAATTAAACAAATGAGGCTAGAATAGTTCATTTGGATAATAAACTCTCCCAACATGATCCCCTGAGTTGTTAGTATAAAAGACCATTTAGCCCATGCCGCATATATTCAAGATCAAGTAGAATGTGGGAAAGATTATGAGGACTCACAATTAAACAAGGATTTTTTTATTATCAAATTTGAGAGCTTTATTTTCCATCTTTCATTTCAAATGTCCCACCTAGAAATTCATTATGCTTAAAGATGTGCAGCAAAATATACTCCACTCTCATTAAAGAGCAACATAATTTGATTTAAAACAAGAATATAGGGTACAACGAATATGACCACTTCATCAAAGGGGAGGTTAAGGAAATTTTGTGAACAAAGAAATTATGAGAAGAAAGAGGAAATACACGATGAATCCAATTAGGATAAAGAAAATGATTTCTCATATTGTGGGGAGTTTAAACATAATAGCATAAAATTCTTAAAGTGGATAAACGATATCGAGTTGGATTCAAGCACAGAAAAAGGAACAAGTATGATATGTCAAGTTGGATTCAAGCAGGACTTGTTCATAACATAAAATTATAAATAAATTACTTTTCGCATGAAGTTTAAGAATCAACATGTTTCTTATGAACTATTTTTTGAGTGGAAATGAGAAGATTCACGTGTTTGATAGTAAAAGAAAGAACATGTGTATGAGTATGTGTACAATTGCATAATTAAATGTACAATGTAAGATGGAAGCCATAAATTGTAAAAGACATCAATTTATAGTCTGAAACGTTTTCAATAACATATAACTTGGGAACAACATGGTTGTAAATGTATATTGTACTCATGAATTGGAATATCTAGGTTGATTTCACATTAAGTTCTACGTTGGATATAGTCTAAATAAATTTGTTTAGGGATAAATATAAAAGTCCAAGGCAATATCATGTGTTCCAACATGGTACCAAAGCTTACGGACTAAATGCCCAAATGTTTGAGAAGTGAAGGTTTAGACCAAAAATCTAGAATTAGCGATGAGCTTTCTAAGGTATTGAGGAGAAAATTCAAAATCTAGTGTTTGAGGGGGGGGAGTTCAAATGTATGTTCAATTGAAGGTATTCGTTCACAAGAATATTGTGGTTTGAATTTTACATTACAACTCTTCACAATTTGGGAGTATTTAAATATTAATTTTTTTCACAAAACCTGATTCTGGAAGCTAAATATGAAATCCCGCATTATTAATTTCATATTTGGAAAACTCACAAAAAAATTTAAATGTGTAATTTTTTACATTCCTTGTATTGCCCCTCTAACTCGCCATCAAAATTTTTCAACATCTAAGCACCTCCCCTTCCCTCCCTAAATTTGAATTTCAATTCAAATGCACACATTTTTCGTAGAATATTTTCTTGAGTGAGTGTGGTGAATGGGTGGCACATTTGGAAAAATTAACATTGGATGTAGTAGGATCAAGTGAATCTATCATGTGAGCTAACGAAAGTAAGCAAAGGTATTGTAGCACCAGTGGTAATATGGTGGATGTAGTGTTGAAGCAACAAATATGGGGTAAAAGTGGTATTTGTGGTGGTTGCACAGCCGCATTTAGTGGTAGTGGCGTGAAGCATGTATAGAGGGTCATGAGACAAATGTTGGTGTGTCGCTAAGGAAATGACATAACACTTGTTGATCAAGGCCTTTTATAGGATCATTGATCTTTAAGAGCCCTTCCATTGAATTGTTCAAGTGCTCACATGTTTGGGTAATCTAGCATATTGCTCCTTGAAATATATTGACCAATTAGAGGTGGATAAGTGGCAATTGAAGATTGTGCCAAGTGATTTTTAAAAAATATTTATGCATGGTATGCATCCCAATAACTATTGTCTTAAAGTTTTGTTGGCTTGTTTTCAACAAATTACAAGAGGACACATAGCGCAATTACGGTAAAGAATCATTATAAAATTTTATGTAGTACACTTCTTCATGTGAAGTTCACTTTTGAACCATTTAAAGTGTCAATAATACTATGAAGATATATGTTCTACAATATTAAAGATCAAAATGGCTTCAAGTAAATGTGTCACCATGGAAAATGGTAAACATTATGTGGCATGTAAACAATATATGAGATATTTTGAAGAGCCAAATATTGGGATGAATTTCACAATTAAGGGAGACACTCAGAGATGTAGATAATTTGATCACCACTAATTGTTTGAGTGAATCCTTTGGTCTTAAAAACTCATACATCTCCATAGAGTCGAGATTCATGTTTTGATCTTGTAAAACACCATTTGAAGTATGGGATAAGTTAAAGCTCCTCTTAAATTGAACAAATGAGACTACAATACTTTATTTGTATGATAATCTCTCCCAACATGATCCTCTAAGTTGTTATAATATAAGACCATGTGGCCCATGCCACGTATATTCAAGATCAAATAGAATGTGGGAAAGATTATTAGGATTTTTAATTAAGGATTTTTTTTATTATCAAATTTGATAGATTTATTTTCCATCTTTCATTTTCGATTTCCCACTTATAAATTGATTATGCTTAAAGATATGCAACAAAACATACTCTGCTCTCATGAATGAGCAACATAATTTGATTCAAAACAAGAATATATGGTCCAAATAATATGACCACTTCATCAAAGGGGAGGTTAAGACATTTTATGAAAAAAGTATGAGAAGAAAGAGGAAAGGTGTGATGAATCCAAACAAGATAAATAAGATAATTGTTCATATTACGGGGAGTTTAAACATAATAGTTTTAAAATATTGAAGTGGATAAATGATACTAAATATAGATTGAACTTATATATATATATATATATATATATATATATATATACACATAGAGGAATCATTACATATTACAATTTGGCACAGTCTCTACCAGACTACTTATTATTTATATCCTGACGTGAGGATGGGCTCACCAAGTGCACAAGTTTCACATCGACTCCATTCAGATGAGGCTTAGGTTTCATACTACCCTCTGTATAGCTGGTGTACACTTCATACCACCTTCGTACAACTAGTGAACACTCAGGGACGTTGATCAGACTACTCCAGCAACACCACTGTACAATTGTTGCACACTCAAGGACATTGATCAAAATACTCCGGCAGCACTTAGGGACATCGGTCAGGTTATTCCTTGCACAATAGACATGCTAATGAGGGTTGAACCTTGGACCTCCTCTTAGTAAATTCCTGGACTTTACCAATCAGCCAAAACCCCAGTGGCAAGATTGAATTTTTTTGAAGGAAAATGAGGTATGTTCACATTTTTCAAAAGCTCAAAGATAATTCCTTCTCCATAACTTTTCATGCATGAGCGAGTGATGGATTTGGGTTTTGTGTGTCACATAGCCAAAGGTAAGGTATCCTCGAGTCTCTTGGTAATGCAAAAGCCAATAAACTAGTTGATTCCATTCTTTGATAGTGTGAATATTGAGAATATCGTAATTAATGATGTTTATTGTGATTCCATTTTGAGTATGATTTCACTAATGTTTGTAGTCAAGGATGTCAAGTTCAAATCTTCAAAATTGTTGCTTCCAACGCTTTTGTTAATAGTGAGAAACTCTATAAGTTCATCAAATTTAAGAATGCATGATTATGGCCTCTTTATGTGGATGAAGGTGTTGATATGAGTCAGGGTTTTCATATGAAAGAATTGAAAAAGATGAAACAAATGGTTCAAGAAATTAAGGTAGATATCCATAGGTATCCAATTCTTTACCCCAGGAGGTTATCCATACAAGAATATTTTATAAAATATAATTTATGGTTAGCATATGGAGATAATATTACTAAAAGTCGGAATTATCGATCAAATTCCATATATAATTTTTCATCTTATGTTTATTTAAATGAAATTCATGATTATGATCTAGATGCTTTGTGTAAAAAAAGAGCTAAGAAAAATAATGAATCCAACACCAGTGTTGTATGGACGATGCTTGAGATATTGTAATAAAGAGGCCAAGTTAGGCATGGCCAAGGTAAAATTTGAACCATAAAACTAATTCCATGATCATTCGTAGATAGATTTGGGTATTTTGATGGTTCTAGATGATTGTTGGCTATTTTTATAATACCCATTGGTTTTCTTAACCAAAAAAGCATGCATTTAGCATATGCTTGAAAATTTCAGCATGTTACCTTTTGGGAGGAAATCGTCATTTGAAGGATATCTCACTAGATTTCCATAGAGAAATAAGTCGATCACATCACTTGATAGGTGATGTAAAGTGGTGCACAATGGAAAGGTACATACTATGGTTATGTAAGGAGTTGCACAACACAATAGTGTAACTCATGATTATCCAAAGGTGTTAGCCTACACTTGTAAAATTCTATCAGTTAAGTGGAGGTGTGCAAGCAACGTCTTGATGATGCTTGGACATGGAATTATTAAGGAGAATTATGTGATCATCACTTTGCTCAGAATTTGGTGTGACTCTACATATTCCCCCATTACACGAATGTTACAAAGTGGGGTGTTGACATATAGGCACACACTTTCTCTAGGGAAGGATGGACTATACAATTCCAAAATTGTGAATATAAATACATGGTAAAGTGTATGCATAGAATGATAATTTAAATAACATTAAAGTGTGTCATTGTATTGTAAACGATTTAGTTAATAAAATTTAATGAATGTTACTATGGTGGGTTTTTTATCTAAAGGGTTTCCCACATGAAATCTTGTGTATTCTATATACACCTTATTTTTCACTCTCACTAATGATTTCTCTTTGAACTCCTTTATGCATTAATCTACTTAATTGTGTACCTAAGGAGCATATTGAGAACCAATGGGTTGGTTGATGAAACTTGGGGAGTGATTCATTGTGCACCCCACGTGCCTTGACATGCCTTACTATCCTCTTACTAATTCATTCTGACCACTTTATATCCTCAATTATATTACCTTCACATCTACTTATAACACCATCAAATCCCCTTTAAATCACCTTCACATCTATTCCCAAGTATCTACTCCACATCTAAGATGCCTCCCCTTTAGAACCTTTTAGCCAAATAGTTGTAAGTGGATGATTTGATGCCATATGGCATGAATTTCTATTAGCCAACTATATCGACCACAACTAATGCCATCGGCTAGTATGGTGTGTGACTTTAGGTTATGTTCCCTATAAATAGGTTTTTTGTAGTCATTTCTCTTAACACAAATTATCATATCACAACTTGTGCTCGCCAAGGTGCCCTAAAAAGGCATTAAATATATAAGGTTTAGTGGAGCTTATACTTGGAAGTCTACTTTAGAGCATTGAGTTATCAGGAGCTATAAGAATAAAGGATGCACCAATAAGGTTTTCCGAGTCTTTAGAGTCCCCAACTTTTGTTTACTTAGGTCTTGTACCTATCCCTCTTGTGATCCACCCATAAAAAATCTCTCATAAGGTGCTACCAATCTTGGGAGTGGTTGATGCACCAAGAATGTCTTCAAATGGGTAAGTATCCCTAACCTTTATTTTTCCTTTATAGTTGGTATGATTGATTGTGTTTATGCATCATGTTATAGACTAGGATAGAGTAGTATATTTTATGTTTGTTGCATTGTTCTTATATAAGTCCTTACCTTACATCTACCATGTGGATTTTATAACCATAGTTCATATATCTTGCACAGTATATTTATTCTTACAACCTAGGATCATAGTAAGATACCATCCCCTATGTTACTCATAGGATTTGGAACTGAATGTATTTGATAGAGTGTTGATTATCATCTTGTAGATCTATGACTTATACACCTTTTTGCTTCTATAATGGCTTATGTTTTGGCCCTAGAATGATCATCTATATCCTGATATATATTGTTGAGAAGAGAAAGAGGATAATTATATTGAATTTCTTAGCCACACATATTTTGGTGAACCCAACATCAATTGTACTCCACCATTGATTAGGTTTCTTTATGTTTTATTTTATCCCCTTAATGTCAAATTTATATTAATATCAATTCCTTATCAGTCCTTAATTTTTCATCTTAGTTTGTTAACTTCTTTTCCTAAAGCCTCCTCCTATAGAGAAACTTTATAGCACTCAAAACACATATTGGACCTCTTTCCCTTGATTAGAACCATTTTATGTAAAATGTAACTTGGTCGGTAAGAACTCTACGAATACTTTTCCGAATACATCTACTAATAGGGTTTCCACTATATCTCACTTAAAACACCTATCCTTGAGGAATAATTATAGTAGAGTGAATGAGAAGATATCATCTATCTACAATATACACACACCATGGAATGTTTCATCAAAATATTTCCTAAATATGTTAGATATGCTCATAAATACATAAAACAATGTGTGTATGAGTAAATATGATGCAGAAGCATCATAGAAGATTTAGGTAACTACATATATTTTGGGAAATTTTGGTTAAGAAAGGTGGCACACACAAGAATTGAAACATATCAACTAAGAGGATATAACGTGGCAGAAAAGTGATCGATGGTGCACAAAAGTTTTGAAGAAAAAAGTAATACACAAAATTTTATAAGTTTCAAAGGGGGAGAAACTTTGGAGCTAGGTGCATGATTTTGGATCAGACCTAACAAGGGGCACGCAAATATTTCAACAAGGAAAAAAAGTGTGCACAAAGAAATACTTGAAGGAAGAAAATGAAAAAGTGGTAGGTATATGAAGGATGTCAGTTCATCTATGATGTGGAGTTTCAAATGGAATTCTCTCAACTACCAAGTCAGAAGCAGTTAGTCGTCATTTATGCTTAGAAGTTTGAATTTGGATGTGATCGGGATTATAATAGGATTTTCGATGGAATTTCAAAATCCTTATAGGCAGGAAAGATTGCTTATAAATAACTACCTGAAATCTTGTTTTAAAAAAGGTTGAGAAAGCAGGGGAGGTGGGAGGCACTAGGAGAAGAAAGACTTTTGGATTCATCACCCAAGTAACTCTATAGATTATAAATTCCATCAAGGATTGATTATTGTAGATGTCGTATGGATTTTCAAGAATAGAATTTAAGTTTCAAAGTGAAGTATTGTGTTGTGTTTACTCTGCAAACATCCCAGGGTCATATCGATATGACTGATCGACATTTAAGGGGTATCAAAGCTAGGATGCATACCTTAGAGTTAGGTTAGGAGGTGAAGGACTAGTAGAACATTGATAGAGAGGCGACTAGTCAAGAAGAAGAGAAGATGCCACAAAAAAGAGCCACCAATGTGGGCGCATTGAATGCAACTTTCGCAACAATCATGGGATCACTATAGCAAGTGATAACAGAGCTAAGGGGTGCGAGAACAAGACTATAAGTTGTTCAGGAAGATAAGTGAAGAGGATTTACGACATTAAATCACAAAGTGATGATGAAGGCAAAGCAGTAAGGAGGGATGAATGCAATGCAGGAGTTCTTGAGGATGTGCAAGAAGAGGTTGAATCCATAGGTGTCAAAGAAGTACAATTGCTATAAGAAATTTCCAAAATGGGTCATGGACCAAGAATGGATGTCTCGTCATTTTTTGGAAGTTTGGACCTAGTATAATTTGTAGACTAGTTGACAAGTACGGAGGAATACTTTGAATCTGAAGAAATCGTCAACCCGCAATGCGTCAGAATAGCACAAACCAAGTTGAAGGAACATGTGACATTGTGGCAAAAGGATATAAAAAATGAGAGACAAAGAAGATGAAAGGATAAGATAGTGTGTTAGGATTGCATTGTCATAAAAATCAGGAGTAAATTTTTTCCGTCTGATTACCAAATGAGCTTGTTCAAGAAGTTGCAAAATTTGAGACAAAAGGAGATGTCAGTTAAGGACTACACGTAATATTTCCACCAAATAATGATAAGATCTGGGCATGTGGAAGTTGACAAGGAAAAGGTCATACGATATATCAATGGCTTGAGATTTGGAATTTAGGAATAACTCAACATGTTGCACATTCAAACTGTGGAAGAATCTTATCAACTAGCCTTGAACGTGGAAGAGAAATTGGTGTGCAAAAGTCAGAGTGCGGCCATGAGAGGAACTCACAATGTACGCGGTAGAGGAGGAAGTGACAGAGGATGTAATAGACCACATGAAGATGAGCATAATGGTGTGTAGACACTATCCCAGAATGGTGCACAAAGTAATGAAGCGTCAAGATCTTCAAGAGGACACAAGAGATTTAGTCAAGGATGGGGAAGAGGATTCTCTGCAACATGTTTTAAGTGTGGAACAGTAGGGAACCATGCATTCGAATGTCCAAATGCACAAAGTGAAGCCACGAGTAGGTGCACATATGTTGGCATGCATATGGCACATGTAGATGTAAAATAAATGATATCAACAAAACATTCTGAGATACTAGAGCAAGGAGAATCCCTGATGATAAGGAAGGTATTATTGAAGACCTCACATAAAAAAGATGAAACTATGCCAAGGAAGAACTTGTTTAATACCATTTGCAAGTTTGGGGGGAAATGTTGTAAAGTGATTGTCGATAGTGGGAGCATAGATAATCTTGTTTCTTGCAAAATGGTGGAGAAGTTAAGGATGAAGAATATTGTGCATCCCAACCCCTACAAGGTGTCGTGGTTACAAAAAGGGCATTAGGTCTTAGTAAATGAGAAAATCCTTATAAAGTTCCAAATTGGAAATTACTCTGACAAAGTGTTTTGTGATGTGATACCAATGGATGTTATTCATCTATTGTTGGGAAGGATCAGGAAGTATGACATGAAGGTTATCCATGATGTGCGCATGAATATTATTCAGATAAAAAAGGATGGGCACAAGTTTAACATATCACCATTAAAGGATGACGATAAGGGAGAAGTGTGTAGTGGAGTTTGTGCAAGGTTTTTCCTTGTATCATGTAAAGAGTTCTTGTGGGAATTTGAGGAAGAAAATGCATGTTATGCATTGATACAAAAGGAAGTGCGTAGAGATTGCACCGAAAAGGGAAGAAGTTCTTGCATATGTACACAAGGTATTGAAAGAGTTCCTAGAAATTTTGAAGGAAGAATTTCCACAGGGATTATTGTCAATACATAGTATCAATCATCGAATAGACTTGATACCAGGATCTAGATTTCCAAATAAGGCACCATATAGAATGACCCCAGAATAAAATAAAGAAGTGCATAGACAAGTGCAAAAACTACTTGACAAAGGACTAGTGCACAAAATTTTGAGCCCCTGTGTAGTACCGCAGCGCTAGCACCAAAGAAAGGAGGAGAATGACACATGTGTGTTGATTCCAGATCTATCAACAATATTACCTTAAGTATAGGTTTCCATTACCCAGGATGGATGATCTGGTGGATTGCCTCTGTGTTGTGCGATATTTTTCCAAGATTGATCTGAAGAATAGGTATCACTAGATATGTATTAGGGAAGAAGATGAGTGGAAGACCACATTCAAAATGAAGGCTTATATTAGTGGTTAGTTATGCCATTTTGGTTAGTTAAGTACCTTCATGAGATTGATGAATGCTTTGTTGAATCAATTTTTGGGAAAATTTGTGATAGTGTATCTGGATGAAATATTGGTTTTTAATAAAACCAAGGACTTATAAGACATGTATCATTGTTAGACAATGTAGCATATAAAGAGATGTATGATGAGTTAACCTTAACATTATAATGGTTGGGACTAGTAGATGTGAAGAGTGAATGAAACATAGATTCATCTTTGTTGATAGGATTAAAATTCAATTACTAGAGGTTTTCATTAGTAACTTCAATGGTTTTGATATCACTATCTAACAAAATATCATCATGCTCATGGGGAGGTGCATTTGTATTATATTTAAGAAATGTTTATAATTGATTAGTAGTTTTGTTTTCATGACTAGATTCACCAAAAATATAGGTGGGAAATTGTTGTGGCTAAATTCACCTATAATATAAGTGGGAAAGATTGAATCTCATAATTGGTTTAGCCACGTAGATGATATTAGAAACCTAATGAGGTTATTCTACAACATGAATGAAACTGACATCAAGAAGTTTTTGTATTTCCTTTTTAACCATCAAAAAAACATGGGGGTTCATTCAACATATTTTTTTGTTTGTGTGGTTTTAGCATGGTCATATTGGATACACTCAAATTTAGAAATATATCCTTGGACATTGTTGATCTTGACATTGCACACTTGCATGGACAAATGCACTCTCCTTACTCTTTCTTAGCACACACTGGTAGAAGTTCATGCACTTTATTATCTTTGTACACCTCTCTTTCGTCAGTCACTAAAGTTTATATACACAAAATGCATCTAAAAACATCCATGCTTAGGCCCATGAAGTCAAAATAGACTTCCTCCTGTCCAAAAACATTGACTTTGGTCGGGATGTAGAATGTTTTTTTATAAGAAACACTTTTTTACCATAGCTATGAACTAGGGAGTTTAGGGACCCTACCCATACTATTTTTTCAAAAAATAGGGTGACTAAACATATGACAGTTGACAATTGCACCCTAAATACGAAAACCAAAAAATCCTATAATACTATAACATATAGCATATAAAATCTGATTACAGAGACAAAACTATTCAAAGACATCCATGAATTCAATTTTAACCTTGGAAACATTATCAGGAGGAGCATTGACAATGTCCACCTCAGCTTCGGAGATAGCCACTTTCCTCTTCCCGAGCCTTGCACTGCGCCCGCCATCCCTAGTCGTCACCTCTTTGAGAAGAAAGTTGTAGGCCCATTTGCCCTTTGCTATTAGTTGCGACCCTTGTGAGGAATTTGGAGAAATGGGGGAGGCAAAGAAATCCAAATCCAGAGAGGGAAAATATGATGGGCCTAAACCCTTGGTCCTATAGATGCTATGAAATGAAATGGAAAAATCCAAGAGGGTTGCATACCTCTGCTCTAGCTCTGCCACCCACACCTGAGCATCTAAAACTAGCTCATCTACTACTACTGACATGTTGACTCCAGCCACCTCCTCCTCAAGACCAACTGCATGCTTCAGTAGAATCAAATGTTAAGTAATAGCCAATGTTTCCTCCTTGTTTCTCCCAATGGTGAGCAGATTGGTGACAAAAGCAGAAGCAATCTTCGTGTTCACCTTGGTTCTGCCTGACCCTTGAAGATAGTATTCCCCAATAATTATCTCAAATGCATTATAAACATAACCAGAGCCAATCTTAAACACCTTCCTAATGCGTGCATGAGAGACAGGGCCATAAAAATCCATTTCCCAGCTTCCCCCTCGCAGAATAAGACACTGAATAGGTGGGACCGCCATGAAGACAATCACAGAGAACTAGACCTGCAAAAAGGCCACGAGCGGAGAGAAGGGTAGAATGAGCTTCACAAACTGAGACCCACCACCAAAAAGGAAAGCTCACACGAGGGAGGCAAGGAGAGAATCGAGATGATAGGGGAATGACTCCTGATTAATGATATCCACTAGGCCTTGCCAGCTGTTAACATCATTAGAGGAAACCATAACTTCAGCTTGTGTAACCCCCGTGTTGGCAAGAAAATTCATTGTCGAATTAGCCTCTCTTAGAACATGGCCTATGTGCCAAACATCAAGCTTATTCAACCAATAAAAAATATTTTCAATGAGGTCCTCTAAAGCCCAATGGGGGGATTTTCCATTCTTAATGGCTTGAATCAATACCTAAGAATCACCTTCTATAATCAAATGAGAACATCCATTCTCTTCTACTATTTTTACACCAAATAGAAGAGCTTGGGCCTCAGCCATGACAAAATGAACCAGCACATATCAAATCACCAATCTCATCTCAAACTAAGCACCCTACCCCAAAAATTCTAGGATTTCCTTTAGAGGTCCCGTTAAAGTTAACTTTTTGAAACACAGGGAGGGTGGGGTCAGGATGTAGAATTACATACCAACCCTATTATATTGTTTTGGAACGATATGTTTTGAACCAATTCTTTCAATTCCATCACATTTTTATGAATAAATATACCCCCTTGGTCAGCCTTTCATGACATAATAACCTTTGAAGGCATATGTAAGCAAGTAAATCATACCTCATTTGGGGACTTGTCAATTTATGAACTTCTCATACAAAAACAAACAATAAAGGCACCTAAAGCTCCCTAAACTATGAAATAACTCATGTACATCCATTAGAGTAGCATCCTCTACTGGTCTGAAGTCTCTTCCAAGGTCTAAGTCTCTCCATATTTATCCTAAAAGCAAGCAAAGAGACCCTTCTCAAGCATTTGAGTAAGTGTGAAACTCAAGAAAATCATTTTCAAAATAGTGTTGTCGAGTTATGATTACACTACAATAGATATCACATGCTAGGAGAATGATGTGTGGTTTGAGCCCTCTTCGGAGTAGTGGTGATCTCGGTGGTGCACAAGGGTGCCCATAACCCACCTAACTTTGTTTTATAGGAACTCTTTGCACTACAAGGGTTTTAGGGTTTGAGTAGAATTTACAGAGCCATTATGAAGTTAAGCGAATAAGGCTGACACACACTTACACACATTTCTAGGAAGGCAAAGCACTCTGGAAGTTATAAACCCAAGTTTTAAGTAGGTTTGAGACTGTACAATAGGCTAAAGATTGTATGAATGTTATAGACCGAGTTGTATTGTTTTAACCAAGCTCAATTTCAAATTATAGTTTCATTAACGAGGCATTTCCAGTTCTAGATCTTCTTGTTCAAGCACTTAGACCACCCAGACTCTTTGAGATCCATGCATAATCAGCTAAGTGCACTCTTTTCCTTTTGTTTTGATAGTTACTAGATCAAAAGTCACTTTGAAAATCATTATTCTGATTTGTACAATCAATGTTGGAAGTTAATTAAATCAGAATATCCACCTATAACAATATTCATCCTTTTTATGTATGTTAATTAAAACATTTAAAATATAAAAAGGGTGAGATTCACTTCTAAAAAAGTGAAATAATTTGGTGAACATGACCCTCTCTAATCAAGCATCATGGCTCTAACCCTAGTTGCTTTAGGGTTTCAATTTCTTATATGATTGATAGGGCTGTCATGGATCCCACCATTTCCCTTTCCACCTATCTTAATTGTGATCCTACCTATCACTCATCTTTTGACAAGGCTCTCCAATATATTCTAATAAACCCTAATATTGATATTTCTTATGTTCTCTCACTTATTTCTAAATGTCTCAACTTTCAAGAAGATCCTACTTCTTTTGATTCTCAAGACCTACCACCTCAAGATGTCACTAATAATGGACTCCCTTTATATATTCAAGTAAGCATCAATAATACAATGGTTAGCGAGTTCTCATTGATAATGATTCGGGGCTTAATATTTATAATATCTATTTCTTGCATCTTTTAAGTATTCATATTGAAGATTTGTCTTCCTCTATTATTTGTATTTGTGGCTTTAATAACAACCCTCATTAGTCACTAGGTCAAATCATGTTAAATATCACATTGGTATCACACACTCTTCCTACATTTTGTTATGTCATGCCTAACTATCTTAGCTATAATTTGTTATTAGGGCACCCATGGATTTATGCCATGCATGTGGCAACTTCTACTCTTCATGGGTATTTCAAATATTCTCATCAAGAAACCACATACACCATTAAGGTTGATTTGGTTCTTTTTAAATATTGCACTAATGCAACTCCTTAATAAGCCTCATTCCCTTGCGTATGACCTCGATGACCTTCTGTTAGCAAATGGATTTGCACGCATGCAACTAACATGCAACAGTCAGGGGACAAAGTCCCTCCTCAATGAAGATGAGGTTGCCTTTATTGAAAACCAAAACTATATTTACATCTATACATTCAAACTTGTATGTGGGGGTGTTTTGGGACATCAAATGGAAAGAAGTGTGAATGAGGAAGATGAAATGGAATGAAGGAAATAAATAGAAAGGAATGGATGAAAGGAGCATATAATAGTTAGGTAAAAACAGAGCCTAATATTGCATAGAGAAGGAGAGGAACAATGAATAACCAACTCAAATAAAATAGAGTTTGAATTAAATAAACAAGAATAAATGAAAGGGAACACACATGAGCAAGTAGATATCAGAGCTTGATCATTGTGAACAAGAACAACATATTAATAGTGTTGACAATAAAATCAAAGATAGTATTTGTATGCAATATTTAAACACTAACATCCAATGAACATAAAAACATTAAATGTTACAAGAGATAATGAATGGGACACAAATTTCATATTTCATTAACTCTCTAAAATGTCTTCACAAAAGAACGCAAAGTTTCTTTCTTGAAATAAATCTTGCACCAAAGTATTCCTTCTCCTCTCTCAAATTCACCCTTACAAATGAGCCCCTAACTTCTTTTTACAACCCAAGAGTTAGTTATAAGGTAGTTAGGGTTTACGTGAATGTCAAATTAGGGCACCTTAAGTGACTTTTCCTTTTCAACTAACTTTTAAAAAGTAACTTGAAATTAGAAATCACGTAAGTGACCAAAAGTCTGTTAGAAGTGAGTTAACAATAACATCACTTAAAATATCATTTTAAATCATAAAACAAGACACAATGCCTTTTCCATTAAAGTGGGGTCCGCCAATCTCAATCGTATGATAAATGGAGTCTCCCACTTCATTAGATACCAGAATTTTATCTCCTCATCCCAATGGTGAAATTAGGATTTGTCACCTTTGCCAATTGAAAAGATCTGAACCTTTCCAATGTCTCGAACATCTTCTCTTCTTCAAGAGATTCACTTGGTTAAAGAATAACTTTGCCAAACACTTGCAATTCCAAAATCTTACCTGACATATTATATAGGCTGACCATTTTTGATCGAGCATCCTCAAGCAGGATCCTCAATTTGATACAACGTTCCATTGGAGTAGAAAAGAAGTTGATGGAAGGAATGTACATGTCCTTAAACAATTGTGAGAATTGTTCTTCAACATGTTCCGATGAATGCTTATTATTATGCTCATCCACGAAATCACAAGGGATTTCAGCTATGAACTCTTGAATTAAGGAAAGTGAAGTTAAAGCTTCACTGCATATGTTCATGGAATCTTCGAGAAGCATCTTCTGTGACTTAAGATGTAGACATCATATAAAGTCTGTCCATCGGCATTTAAATTCAAGGATCCCCTTAATAGCTAGAATTGTAGATTCCATACTCGTCATCTCTTGTAAACTAGGTAGTACCTCATCCAGATTTGATATGCTAGAAGAAAAATATTCCTTAAAAGAAAGGATTGAATCTAAGTATGTGCCAATGCCTTCATAGAGCTTTACGGCCGATTTGATTGTCTTCCTCCTAAAGATGAGAATCTCTGAAAGCCAGGATTTAGTGATATGGCCCAAAGTGCTTACCTCCTTCAGCATATTGAGTGTTCCTTCATCGGGGGCATCCACTACATCAGGTACTAGAAAAGTGGAGGATATTGGATTTATCAGATGTTGAACATAATTCACCAACTGATTCTTTTCGGCCTTGACTTGAGAATCCTGAGATTTATAATTTTTACAAAGTGGTAATATGAGCCTGAGCTCATGTATGAGCTTGAGTTATATAATGAAATACTGAGCTTGAGCTCGAATTACAAATTGAGCCAAAAATGAGTGTGAGCAAAAAATCTTGTTCAAGAATCAGGCAAAAACTCGAGATTGTGCTCACAAGATGAGCTTGTACAAGATTTTAAATCAAGCTATTTTTTGAGCTCAGGTATGTGCATGAATTGACCTGAAATGCTTTGATCTTGGATTCAAAATCGAGCTACAGGTCCAGACTTGGTGCAAATAGAGAATCGGGTCGATTCTCGATTTTGAGCTCGATAGAATAGATTGGGTCGGGCCTAGTTTAAAAACTAAAACTCTAGCTCATTTTTGTAGGCTCGGGATCAACTATCATGGGCCACTTTGTGTTGGTGAGCTCGGGATCATGTTGGTCCTGCATGCTCTTTTGGTGGCTTAGCCACACCTTGCCCTTTTGTTGGGTCTCGCAACTCCCAGCCGAGATGTTGAATCTCACTGCGAGTTGTGCATGGTTGATTCGATGTGCAAGGTGGCACCGTTGAGGTGTTTAAATCCTTCGTTGTATTTGTAATTTGGGCATCGAGCTAATAACAAAGGATATATGGCTAATGCATAGGCTGTGTGCTGAAGAAACGACTTAACAACTTGTGTTACTCCTTGCAATCTAAGGCTTGTTTGTTTTCTTGTGCAGGAGGAAGGATTATGTTCTTGGGAGGAAATAGTACATGCTCGGTTTGTGTAGAACAGGCACTCGGCTAGCGTTACCTCATGTCATCTCTCAAGCCCATCTTGACATGTCTTGCAAAGATGATGGATGGCGCACAAAGTCAGATCATGTAACAGATCGTATTGTTCCCAAATGGATGGATGCTAAACTATTGGCAAAGAAAGAATGCTGATGATTTCGTGAGAGGGGCCACCAATTTCCATCTAACAGTAATCCATACTTGAATGATGTTGTGGTGATGTTGGCGGAATTACTAAGGGGGTTACAAGAGCACTTGGATGATGTTTTGGTGATGTCGATGAAATTACAATGGCATTGGGATGGTGTTATGATGATGCTATGAGTGGGATAAAAAGGGCATTATAATGGCATGGTGATAATCTAAATAGAGCTATAATGCATGAGTTTTCCTATCACTTCTAACTTGACCAAAAGGGAGGAGGAAGGCTTCTATTTATGGCACGAGGAAGGGGTTAACTTAGGGGTTATTAGGTAATCCTGATTTGAAAAAGTGATCGTGAATAGGTGAGTGTGGAACATGATTAGAATATTAAATTCAAAGGTGGATTTCATGTGGATTATATTTGAATTTAAAATTTAGAAGCGGACTAAATAGGGATTATTTTTGAATATTTAATTCAAAGGTGGGATTTGATATGGATAACTTTTGAATATTTAATTGGATAGCGGTTTTCATGCGTATTACCTTGGAATATTTAATTCGATAGTGGGGTGGATGTGGATTATCTTGGAATATTTAATTCAATAGTGGGGTGCATGTAGATTATTTTGGAATATTTAATTCGATAATGTATTTTTATGGAGCATATTAGCATATAACAAGGATTAGGGATTTAAAGGGGATCAATTAACCAATTAATATTAAATAATTGAATATGTCTTTTTTAGTGGGAAATGGGATTTATTCAAATTTAGGAGGGAAAAAGGGTTTGAATGGGGAAGCCTAATGAAGGAGAGTGAATGTGGGATGAAGTGGAGGAATGACACCAAAAATTGGTGTCTACAGTATGTGTTTTTATGGATCCCAGTATGCTATGTGGATAGGGACTAGCATTGTTTTTGTCACCCCCCACAATGAAACTTTGCCCTTTACTTGTCAATTGGGATTCTCATGTACTAATAACATCACGAAATATGAAGCATTCATAGTAGGACTTTATACAACTAGAACTTTACAAATACAACATATCTAAATTTTTTGTGATTCATAACTCATCATTCGCTAGGTACAAGATGTATATAACACAAAAAATATAATCTTATTCCTTATAACAAATTGTTTAAGCACTTATCATCAACATTTACTTCCTACACTATCATTAATATCCCTCACAAGGATAATCAACAAGTTGATGTTATGGTGAGTTCTACCTCACTAATCCCCTTAGATATCACCGATGATTGTGCCACTTTCACTATCCATAAATTATGCAAGGCATCTGTTGATACTGACACAATTGATGCTCTTCATGTTTTAGCTATTATACGTAGTGCTGATAACCCTGAATGGTTTACTCACATCTATAAACTTACCTTTATAAGAAACAATTACCTGAAAATACTTCTTTACAAGAGGATCATCGTATATGACATAAGGCCATTCGTTATGTCCTTATAGGAGGCTCTTTATTCACACAATCATTCGATGGTCATCTTTTGCGTTGTTAGGAACTGATGATGCCTAAATAGCTTTGTCACAATTAAATGATAGTGAATGCAGAGGTCACTTTAGTGGTAAGTCAATGTCCCATAAATTACTAAGATAAGATTATTATTGGCGAACTATGGAAAAAAAGTGTCACGAATATGCCAAACATTGTGATTAATTCCAGTGACATAGTAATCTTAATCATACCCCATCTCACACATTTTATTCAATTGGTTTCCCATGGCCCTTTTCCATTTGGGGCTTCAATTTGATTGGTAAAGTTAACCCTAAATATGCATAAGGACATAAATTTATCATTATTGCCACTAAATATTTCATTAAACGGGCCGAAGCGATACCTTTAGAAACTACCACTGACGATGACATTTGTAACTTATTGCTTACATAAATTATCACTCATTTTGGGATCCCCTTGGCCATTGTTATTGACAATGGCTCATATTTTAAGAATCTTACTATTAAGAAATTTTGTGCTAAGTTTAAAATCAAACATACTTTTTCTACCCCTTACTATCCTTAGGGAAATGGCCAGGCCAAGGCTACCAACAAAAAAATTATCAACATTTTTTTGAAAACCATTGATAAACATGGTATTAACTGGCATAATCAAACTGCATATGCTTTTTGGGCTTATCGCACTAGCACTCACACACCTATTAATGCTACACCATTCTCCTAGGTTTATGGGACATAAGTTGTTCTGCCTTTATAGTTACAAATCCCTTCACTTCGCATGTCACTCAAAGATATTATCAAAGACAATGATTACCATGAAAAATGTTTACATGAGTTAGAATTGCTTGACTCCAAATGGATCCATGATTTGAAACACCTTAATATGTACCAAGATTACATCAAATGTGTTTATAATAAAAGGGTTCATGCACGTGAATCTCATGTTGGTGACTCATGTTGGCGACTTAGTCTCAAAGAAAATAAGAAAAGCACTAACATGGAGGCAGTGTCAAAAGGAAAAATTCATCCTAATTGGTTAGGACCTTACACTATTACATAACGATTAGGATCAGGTGTCCACTGATTGGCCACTCTTGATGGTCTACCTCTCAAAAGTACCATGAACATTATGCACTTAAGACAGTATTACACTTGAGTTTAATAAACCCTTCCTGTACATAGTAAAACCATGATTCTTCTTGCACTTCAGTCACATTTTATGACACATTAGAGGCTTGACCCTTCAACATCTTTGGCAGTTGCTTCACCTCCTCACAAGGTCCTCTTGGGCTAGCTCTCATGTTATTCTACCATCGTTTCCAGATGACACACTTATATATAGGTTCAACTTGATTGTCGAGGGAGCGGTTCTACACTTAAACCTCGCTTTACATACACACACTAGGGGGCAACCATATTTCCCAACTTTAGTTGCATACTCTATATCAATAAAGAAATGATTTCAAAATACAAAAACATCGAAATATTTGTAAAAATACAAAATCGTGAGCTATTTTTTATGGCATACATTATTTACACTTTACATTATACACGTTGTTTATTCTTTTGGTTTGATAAATAACATTTCTTCTTTACACACATGTGTTCACATGATATATTGAGCATGTTGCAAGATATTCATAGAGTGATACACAATGACAAGTGTTGACCTACCCTTTACCAAAATTGCTAACCTTTGGGGGTATCTAATTTTGCATACTATATCTAGGTGTTATATTTCCATTGTAACTCCTTTTTTTCCTTATTATGCTTGGGTACATATATAAATTGTGTATTTGTTGTCTTTTTCACTAATAGAACTAGCACATGTGTCTTGTGCAATGCTTACAGTTATTTCTTCACTAGCTCTCTTTTATATCATATGATATGTTATTTTCATCACCTTTAGCTACACTTGATTTTCATACATGTTTGTTAGTTATGTGTGTAGGTATGCTTTTTTTCTACTTTGATTATGGCTTAAGGGACTTGATTGACTTGTAACACTATGGGTGTCCTATGTTTGTAGTGTTGGGTGTGGTTGTGCATCTCATGTTTTCAGGCTCAAGGCTTTTGATTATCTTGCAACACCGTGGGTGTCCCATGTCTATAGGCATTTCACCTTTTGTGTGACATTAGTTGATATGTTTACACTTGTTTCTATATTGTATGCACTTATATTCTAATAACAAATGGTTTTCTATTGTTGATTTTTTTTCATGCATTAACATTTTTACGGTTATCATGATTCTTGTTTTCTTCTACTTGTTTTGTGTCATGGTTTCTACCATGCACATCCCCCTTGCAGATGTAGTTTTTTCTTGGTGGCCACTGCATTAGTTCTCAAAATATATGCACATGTTGCCAGCTTCTTAAACATGGGTATACATCTCTTCTTTTGAGCAGTGTGCTTACATTCTTCATAACACATTCCTTAAAAGAGGGGGGGGAACATCCAAGGTTTATTCTTCATTTCCAATCGACATAGACATTTTTCTAGGCACAGACATATACGGAGGAAAACATAAATACCTTAGAATTGGACTCATAGACAATAAATTAGAAAAAAATCCACAAGGTCATTAAAAAACAAATTGGTCAGGACCATATAGATGGTTATGACCATATTATACGGTTTTACCCAAGGGCATTTTCTCCATATCTTTCAACAGTATCGAGTTTTTCATCACTGGTAAAACATTTTCATATGGTTTCACACTCAAATTGAATCAGTTTGGTATAGATTCATGGGGCATGCAATACTTCATTCTCTTTTTCTCCACGATACTAAGTTTCATCTTCAGTTTTGGACACATTAGAGGCATGGGCCTCCTTTCTCCACTCATATTTTAGTATGTAATTAGTTCTACTCAGTTGTGCGGCACACGGGAAGAGCATGAGGACACTTATTCTCTTTTCTACTATATGGCATAATTTAAAAAATTAGGATTATATCCATTTGCAGAGATGTGTTTTATGGGGTTGTAGAAGGTATCTAAGCGGCTAAGTTCTTCGTAGGTAGACTTTTCTATCCTCTTGCACTTAAGGGGAAGATATCAAAGTTTTTAAATGACTTTGATACATGATCTTCTTCCTTGGTGGGGTGCTTCGGTTCCTCATATTTTTGGTTCTTCTCTTTGACATTCGTGTGTTAGGTTAGTACACCTAATGCATTGACCTCACCTTAGCACAATTGGGGATTGACCACCCCCAATTTATCCATCAGAATTTAACAAATCCAAAATCGTCAAGGCAAAAAAATGAGAGCACATTCTCTTTGCAAAACACAAAGGTGTATTCCTTCCATGTTTTACAACTCTTTTGACATTTCTTTATTGTAATTTCATTACATTTTAAGTTACAATTCAATTTCCTATCTTGGTTATTTACTACACTTTGTGTTTTGTGGGTTTCATTTTAGAGCATTCCAACACCAACACAATGGAATACTGCAAAATAAAGTTATTACGAGAAAAGACAAAGTGTATCTACACACTGATGTATATTTTATGTTTAAGCATGTAATTTTCAATTTCATACTTAAAGGGGGGGGGAATGTAGACACTAAAATTTGGCAATATATCCTTTGACACTGTTGATCTTGTCATTGCACACTTGCATGGACAAATGCACTCTCCTTACTCTTGCTTAACACGTCATAGTAGCAATTCATGCGCTTGCTTATCTTTGCACACCTCTCTATCACCAATCTCTAATGTTTAACTACATAAAATACATCTAGAAACATCCATTCTTAGGCCCATGCAGTCAAAATAGACTTTTCTCCCTCCTGTCCAAAAATGTTAGTTTCGGTCAAGATGTAGAATTACATACCAACCCTATTATACCATTTTTGACCGACATGTTTTGAATTGATTCTTTCAATTCCATCACATTCTTATGAACAAATATACCCCCTTGGTTGGCCTTTCATGACATAATAACCTTTGAATCGATATATAAGCAAGAAAATCATACCTCATTTAGGGACCTGGGACTTTATAAACTCCTCATGCAAAAGCAAGCACTAAAGTCACCCAAAGCTTCCTGATTTATGAAATAACTCATGCACATTCATTAGGGAAACATCTTCTACTAGTATGAATTCTCCTCCTAGGGATATGAATCTCCATCTTCATCCTACAAGCAAGAAAATTGACCCTTCTAAAACATTTGAGCTAGTGTGAAACTCGAGCAAAGCATTGTCAAAGCACAATTGTCAATTTTTTATTGCATTACAGTGGATATCACATGCTAGGAAAATGACTTGCGGTTTAATCCCTCTTCGGAGTAGTGGTGACATCAATGGTGTACAGTGGTTCCCACAACTCACATAACTTGGTTTTGCAGGAACTCTTTGCCCTACAAAGGTTTTAGGGCTTAAGCAAAGTTTACATATCCATTATGGAGGTGAGCAAAGAATACTGACACACAACAACACATATTTCTAGGTAGATGAAGCACTCAGGAATTTACAGACCCAAATTCTAGGTAGGTCTAAGACTATACAAAAAGCTTAGAATCATACGCACGCTATAGATTGAGTTGTATGGTTTTGACTAAGCTTAATTTTAGGTTACATTTTCATTAAAAAAGCATTTCCAGTTCTAGATCTTCCTATTCCAACACTCAAACCACCCAGACTCTTCCAGATCCATGCAAAATTAGCTAAGTGTACTTTTTTCCTTTTGTTATGATAGTTGCGAGATTAATAGTCACGTTGAAAAGCGTTATTCTGATTTGTACAATTAATGTTGGAAGTTAATTAAATCAGAATATCCACCTATAACAATATTCATCCTTTTTATATATGTTAATTAAAACATTTAAAACTTAAAAGGGTGAGATTCACTCCCAAAAAAGTGAAATCACATGTAAGGCAATGTTATGCATAGTATTAAATGGGCCAATGTCAGACATATTGCTATAATTCCAATTGAAATGATCAGGAAAATCATGCAACACCTACTAGATATCTTCCTTCTTATGATCATTAAGGGAAGTTGTGAGGAGAGTAAGTTGAGCGTTGGTAAGAGTCTCAAAGTGAAAATAAGTAGTTTCTTCATTTATTCATGTGGACCGATATTCAATTTAATGACACGTAGGAAAAGTGTCAAAAGTGTCAACCGAGATATCAAAAGTGTCACCTTCCCCAAAATGCATGTGAGAATGTATATTATGAGGAAACCTATTCTTATGAAAGAAGTAAAGGATATCCTCATATGCCCTCAAGTATTTGAGAAGGGATTCTTCATTAGTGAATACATATAAATCTTGGATATTAGAAGATGCGCTATTGTCAATGATATTAGGATGGACAAGCGTGAGGGGTGTCATAGGACATGCCATGCAAACCTCTTGCAAGTGCACTCATAAAGTGGGAAGAAACATTGAATCTAATGACAATTTACATCGTGGTCAAGTAGTATTATTGATACCTTGTTGAGAGGATTATGCATAAGGTAGTATAGGCTCATAGTTCCCCTAGCCATAACAGACAAGCCCTTGTCGAGTAGATTCATTTTGCAAAAGGTACTGACAACTCGTTCCATAGTTATGATAAGTAGAAGAGGGTGTTGCAGTGGATTTTGTCAATTTATAACAGGGAAGATCCGTATGTGAGGAGTAGATAATTCATCGGTATTAACATTGACACATAATTTAAAAGGAGATGGGTTAGTAGGAGTGGTATAAACAATTCCTTGATGAGACTATTTGATATAGACATGAATATTAGAAGGAAAAAATTCATAGTATGTATCCAAGGACGACCTAAGAGTATGTTATAACTAAGATTATTATGCATGACTTGACAACTTGTATTAATAGTGTGCTCACCCATGTTTATTAGTAACATAATTTTCCCAAGCACCTAGTATTGTATATTATTGTAGCCATAAACACTCAAAAGGGTTATAATTTTCAATAGAGAGACTAAAATGATGTAAAAAGATATTGTGAACTACCTAAACTCTTGGAAATCTAAATAAATAGACTAACACTAAATAGTCTAATAGCAAAGCTAGATAATAGTACCATCATGATCATAGCTTATTGGAATGATTAATGAAACTAACATGAAATCAATCATCTAAGTACAAACATGCCTACTAAGTGTGGATTTGCTAATTACAATGGAATTATGAAGATTAGAAGAAAATAAAATTGGGTGTTGCTACTTCAAAATGGTGAAAGGATCTCTCTAACAATGGATACAAGGCCATATTAGATATTCCTCTACCAACCAAGCATGAAGATTGGATGTAAAGATGAGAAAGTTATTCCATCAATGGAAGTAAGGCTCTTGATCATGTCTTTTATGATTAATATTATTCAAAGTTTGGTGTAAAGTGTGAACATGTATGAGGGATCCTTTATACAGCTTTCTATTGTTAGAGAAGCTTGCATCTTAGTGCATGTGGGACTAAAGGATAAAGTAGATTAAGACTTGTTAACCTTCATTAGTTGAATTAACAAGTGATTAACACGTGGGGTGCTTTAATTAACCAATTGGGATTAATTAAGAGGCTAGGATAAGCTTTTGACACCTTTAGAGATGATTTGGAGGGAAATAGGGTGATTTTGAATGGCTGGAAGAGAGGTTTTAACCAATAAGAGGGTTTATTGATTAAATACAAGGGTAAATAGGCTCAATTAGCTAATAATAGCTAATTGTTTTCTCGAAAGAGTATTATAACTAACGATGTGTCGTCAGTTGGCATCCAGAATGTGATAGAGGCTAGTTGATAAAAAAAGTGTCATTAATTAACCAAAATAGAGGGAAACGTTAGTTAATTAGCGGAAAATCACTAATTATAACAGAAATGGTAAGAATGAGGGTAATTAGTGTACTTTTAGTAATAAAACCGCATAAGTAGATTTTATGTGTCTACAGATATGTTACATATATTAAGGCTCGATCCATTATCAATAATAACACACTTAACCAAAATATTGTGTATTTTGACTTGAACATATAAAGGAAGTCCATTGTCAATGATGTATTGTGGCAGAAGGTCAACCATAACTAAATGATATACTTTCTTTGTTAAACATGAGTTTTCTTTGAGAACATATGTTACACATACAAGGGATGTATCATATAGATTTACACAATGCCATAAATACCCTAGAGGATGTACAAACATGCGGGGTGAAGACGAGTATACTCATAAAAATATATTAGAGAACATTTGGCACAAGCCATGATATGGTCTAAAGGAAATAAAAAATAACAAGCATAGAATAAGGATCATGATTGAGAAACCCTAAGAACACTAAGGTTTGAGTGAAAGATTTTAATCAGAAGTCGGGTTCACCAAATGTTTACACTCGAAAAAATATATATGAATGTAAATGGTATACAAAAAAATGTAGGATGTAAGGGTTCGTTACACGAGATTATTATGATTTAATAAAGTTATAATTAACCATGTATAATCAGAAAAATGCATCAATACTTGCAACAATAATAAATAATAGAACAATAGCTCAAATACACAAGAGGAGATGAAGACTTAGCTATACAAGGCATATTAGAGGAGATCTAGATGTTCAGATAAGTGGAACAAGTTGATATGACACTAGAGATGCTTCATTTTTAAGATTGGAATTGGAAAATTCCCTAATGTAGGACCTCACAACTATTGTAAATAGTATTGCATTGATTTTGAAAATCCTAATTGGAGTTGTACGTTCTTAAACCCTTCTATAGTTGGCTTCTATAACTTCATGTTCACTTCAATTTCCTAAACATATGATATGTTAAATGTCGCTCTTGTTCGCACAACCTCAACACACCTGCAACAACGTGGAAACCCTATATACTTGTATTACCCTTCATCAGAGCATTATATCATAAAAGGAAAAATCATGTGTGTGGTTAGGTTGAACTACCCTTGGCAGCCAACCCTTGCTGAACCAATCTAAGTATTGCATTGTATGCCCTCGAGTGGGATAAATCCTTTAGTAGTTCTCCTAGGTGTTTGTATTAGGTACTTATTTCCATTTTTTATTTTATTTACACAATAATAGATTGGTTGTTGAATATATATTTATTTGGATCAATTTACATATTAAGAAAATTCAATAAATGCATATATTGTAAATAAATATCAACAAACCAATATTCAAACTCTCATTAATGATTTAATTATAAATACATATATGAAAATGAGCTTATTCAATGGTAATATTGTAGGTATGTTGACATTGGGAACACACTCAACAACGAGGGTCAAACATGAACTTGTGTCACACATTACCCGTGGTCACGACACTAAGGAGTGCACTTTGCGCCTCCTCTTTGATCCACCCTATGGACCCCATCTCGTTTCTCTTCAGAGTGTTACAAATCTCCTTCCCTTGAACTTATTTCCATACATTTATTTATCCTTCCTTTTTCTCATCAAAATTACATATTCTTTTTCAAATGTTTCACACTTTTATATAGGGTTGAAGGGGTAGTTACACAACAGGTGTGACAACTCATTATGTGTATTAGGTACACTTTAATATCTTGATTAAAATAAACCTCTGTTTGAATAATGCACAACCCTTTCTCTCACACAATTCTTTGCCCCTTTCTCTCACCTATACTTAAGGTGATTGTTAATTTATTCTTTTTACTAACATCTTTTATTTTTTTATTTTCTTTTCACATGTAGGTAACTTCTAGTTCCTCTTTTATTTACTAACATCCTTTTACGATATTTAGTCACACAACATTTTCCCCTTGTAACTTTTAACTACTACCCTCAATAGTGCGGGGAAGATTTGGAACATACAATATAACAAAATGCTTAGTTAAACAAATGTGGGTATTAGTATTGAATATACTCATCTTTTTCCCATGTTGCACTTTTAGCAAGACAATTTAATTTTCACTTCCTTAACTAATCTATTTCTTAATTTTCTAGTTTTTTCTTCAATAATGTCTCCATGTTCAATTTTAAGATCACAACTAGGTTCAATATTAATATTTTTCCAATCAATTACTTGTTCAAAATAATACACATATTTTTAAAGCAAACTAACATGGAAAACATTATGAATTTTGGATAATTTGGGAGGTCAAGCAAGTTTGTAAGCTAAATCTCTGAATTTTTCTAGGATTTCAAAAGGTCCACAAAATCAAAGGGATAATTTTGTATAGTTTCCAAGTTTCAGGGAGCAACACCTAGGCTTTACTCTAAGAAAAACTTGGTCACCAATGTTGAATGTTTGAATATAACTCTTGGAATTAGCCCAAATTTTGTATCAATCTTGAGCAATTTTCATGCTTAGTTTTTCTCTTTTAATTATTCACTCCATTTCCTTTAAATATTTAATTTCATTTTAGGATCTTTCAACAGGGTTAACTCAAGAAATAAGTGTACTACAATTTCTACCATAGAAAACTTCAAAAGGTGACATTTTAATGGTAGAGTGGTACCCATAGTTATAAGTTAATTCAATCCAGTGTAAATAATTCTCCCATATCTTGTGTCTTTCGGTAGTATACATTCTTAACATGTCCTCAATTTGTTTTATTTTGACCATTTGTCTTGGGATGATAGACAATATTGAAATTCAAATTAGTACCTAATTCACCAAAAAGAAGAAGTGAATGTAGGGCCTCTATTAGTTACAAAGTTCTTGGGAACAATATGTAAACAAAAAACCTCTTTTATAAACACATGAGCTATATTAGTTGCAAATGACTTGATTTTTACAAGCAATAAATGAGTCATATTTGTTAATATATCAACTAAAACTAGGATAGTGTCATAATATTTACGTTTTTGTGGTAATCGTGTAATAAATACATACTTATACAATACCATTTCTAATTGGGTATGGATAGCAGATGTGGTTGACCAAATTTTTTATAATGTCATTCATTAACCTTTTGGCAATTTAGGCATTTTTGTACATATTTACAAATATATTATTTCATCTTGGGCCAAAAATAATTATAGACACTCAAATTTGGCAATTCACTCTTTGACACTACTAGTTTTCTTAATGCACTCTTGCTAAGATAAGTACAACCTTCCCATTCTCGCTTAGCACAATCTAAGGTCTCTTGTTTAGTTTGTTTATCCTTTCACTGTGACATGTCATCAAATTATGAAAACATGATGCATAAAATCTACATGAAAACATCAAGTAATAACTTCCAAAGTTTAGATTACATGTTTTCCTTCCATGGTCAAGGCCATACAGTTTGGTCAAAATAGTACATTTGGTTATGACCAACGTGTACGGTCTTAGACTGACATGTCCTCTAATTAAAATTTCAAATTGATATCTTTTATTAGGTCTTCTAATCTCTCTTTTTCGGCCTTTCCTCGATTAATAATCTACAAAACCCTATATAAGTAATTAAGCAATACCTCATTTGCCAACCTAACAATCCTATGGAACTACATTGATACATTCACTTCCTACACTTGCAAAAGGCACCCAAGAATCCCTAAATCTCACAATAGCTTGTCTACAGTCATTAGAGAAACAATATCCACATGTATGAAGATTTTTACCTAGTTAAAATAGCAATCTCTCTCATCTACAAACATTCAAATATCCCTTCCCTAAGTATCTTAGAAAGATCCAACTCAACTCAAGCATGGTCAAAGATGGTTGTCAAAATTTGTTGTATTTATTCAAATATCACATGTTAGGTGGAGAACGTTGTGTGGTTTGAGGCCTCTTTGGAGTAGTGTCAATGTTGACTATGCATGGGGTGCCCACAACCCAACTAATGTTTGGTTTACAAGACTTTTCATCTACAGTTAAGGTTTGAGATCATGATCAAAGTATTCAGAGAACTTTGTAGCATGATCGTAAATTAGAGTTGAAGATCGATAAATAGTTCTAGGCAACCGAAAGTGTACAAAAGTTACAGAGCCTAGAATTGAATAGGTCCAACATCGTACAAAAGGGTCAAGACCATAGGGTCCGACTCTGAAAAAGTTATATGGTCATGCCTCATGTTGATTTCTACTCACAGTATCAAACATAAAATTTGATCAAATCTAGATCTCCTTGTTCTTGCAGTGCATCCTCCTAGAACTTTCTAGAATAATTTGTAATCAACTAAGTGCACTCATTCCTTTGTGTTTCTAAGTTTGTATCTTATTTAAAATATTAGTTACAATTATAAAAACATTATTTTGATTATGGTAATTAATGTTGAAAGTTAATTACTTATAATAATCACTTGTTACTAACCCTTACATCTTTTAGTTGACTAATTCAGTAAAATCAATTAGGTTTCATGTTAAATCTAATTAGGGTGTAAACAATAATGTTTCTTGACTGAAAGGGTTTTTTTTTTTAAACCAGGGTGACCACTTATGGGTATGCCATGTGAGTCTCTTAATATTTGTTATTTTATCTCAAGTAAGTCTAAGATACATAATCATCCCTTACAATATAAAATTCTATTTGTTCTAAGTATGTAAGATGCGAGACGATCATTTAAGTGTATATTAGAGGATTTATTGCGTAGTCCTTCATAAAGATCGTGGAAAAAATAAGCCACATATAATTTAGATTTTTTTTTTTGGGATATATAGGGTAAAACGAGGGTTTTAGAAGGTCCCACAACCTTAAACAAAAAGGCCCATCGGGTCAGATTTAGCAAAATAATACATAGAGGATAAGTACCCTAGAAGATTCCAAAAAAAGGATAACGAAAAAGACAGCGTGAGAAAAGAGGAGAACATCATATGAGCTTTTTCAGCTCAGCAACAACATTTCTAGCTCTAGAAGATCCCGAATCCTTAGCAAGTTGATCCACAAGGGTGATGAGCTCCAAACAGTCTTTGGCAATGGTGTTCCTGGTAGTATCAGTGAAAACCTCCCAGGTCTTCAGGGTATTGAAGGCGCGTTGGAGCTTGTTTAAAATAGAAGACACCAATTCAACTCTGCATTCATCCCTCTAGGAGTCAGCAACCATAGGCTCAACAGGAATTATATCCATATTCGAAGGAGAATTCAGGGTGTTAGCATGAGGTTCCCTGTCAGCGAAGACCAGAATGTCCCCAACTTTCTAAGAATTGGGGTCTTCAACAGGCTAGTTTGTCTCAATTTGCTCCAAGGCAGGGGAGTCAGGGTAAAGCTTGGCGAGGTCCAGAATGTAATCGACAGGAGAAGTATTAGGGCTGGAGAAAGGGGAGACCGCCTTAATACTGGTGTCAGTGCCCTCCAACAACAGGTACAAATGAAGCGGGGGGAAAACAGGGGGAGCAGAGGGTTTGGAACCTTCGTGAGAAGGGCCTAGAATGGCGACATCTGAGTCAGATTCAGAGGAAAGGTGCAAGCGACAATGGCATCTGGAAGAGTGGAGGGAGGGGGAGGAGGGATGGGGGGAAGGCGAGGGAGAACGGAAATGGCAACCCGTTTTGGGGGGAAAGCGGACTAAATCAGTATGCGAGGCAGCATCGGAAAATAACAAGTACAGTAAGCCCTGATGAAGGATTGATCCTTCCCCATCTCGAGCCAGTTGAACAGAATGCTCTAAGGATTGATAGAGGAATGCCGCCAGATTAATCTTTTTTCCCCAATGTAAATGTGAGAGGATAAAAAAGTGGGGACCGTAGACCAGACGATAGCGGCCGTCAATGGTGAAATATCGTATGATGACTTCATCAACTCTGTTCCATGGGGGAGGTAGAGAATCGCGAGTGTACCCTGAGAGATATTTGACCGGCTTTTCCCCTGGAGCAATGAAATCCTGCATTTCTACATGCAGCGAGTGCTTGAAATAAATATCACCGGCAGCCGAGAGACCCGTGGCATTAGCGATTACATTGGTGGAGATAGTAAAATACGTATTACCAATCTGGACACGCCCCCTCGACCAGGAAGCCATAACAACGTACGAGACCAGGGCCGAGTAGCCCGTCATTCTCTCAAGGAAAGTGGTGATACCATTTTCCAATAAGATGTTCCAGACCTCCTCATCATCCTTAACTGTGTCGCAGGAAGTAGGCTCAATTTGCTTCAGTTGGCCACCCATACTGTTGAGAGGTTTGGAAAGAGTGCAAAAGAGGGGACGCTAGAGGGCCTTAAAAAGCCCGCCCAAGGCATGGGATTCGTCTGCTTCGACATCATTACCCTCCCACCAGTACATCATATGATTAAGGGGAGGAATTACACCATGCGTGAGGAAATCCTCCACAGCATAACACATCTCACCCTTCAAATGTTTCAGCACCAAAGGTATTTTCATAATAAATGAAGAATTATTACCACCACCTTTTGGGGAGTCCATAAAGGCATTGCTGATATCCAAGTCAACTCACCCTTCCACCAGCCAACATTAGGAAGAGAGGTCATTTTGGATAATTTGGAGGAGATCAGCCAGGAAGTTGTCCTTCCATCTTTGTTGACTCTCAAGGAGAACTCCGATGTTAGCCAAGTGGTCCTCCGCTTTGTTCCCCTCCCGGAGGATGTGCTGAAACTGAATTTGCTGGAAATTCCTTTGTAAGATTCTGATATCAGCAATAATATTTTAGATTGACCATTGACTAGTATCCGTTGATTGCAGGAGATTGATGATATTGAGGGAATCACTTTCAACTTGGAGAGGATCGTCGCCAAATTTGATAGCCAGCTCAAGGCATTTGATAATGGCCATGGCTTCCGCACGATGGTTGGTGCCATAGCTAAGATTATGGGTAGAGGCAGCTGTAATGGAACCAAAGGAGCAATGAAGGATGGCTCCTCCACTTGATTTACCAGGATTGCCTTTCGAGGCACCATTTGTATTAAGTTTTCTCCAACCAGGTGGGGGGGGAGTCATCGCACTAAACCCCGATCAGAAGTAGGGGCTTTACTTATAGGAAGATTTGCCAACAGCCGTTGCCACTCCTGAGAGTTACAAATTTGAATTTTTTGCTAATATTTGGACCAGAAGTGAGAGTTGAGATTATCCTGGAAAGTCAGAGCTATCTGGGTAGCCACATGATCAGGTTCAAGACTCTGATCTTTAAAGATTCTTTTGTTCCTTTCTTTCCAGATGCCCCAAATGCCATGCGGGAGGAGAATTTTCCAGGCCAGAACTAGGGCTGGATGGGCGAAGGGGGAGCACCATTGAGAGAGGGTGTCATGTATGGACTCTGGGAAGGTCCAGTTCACTCCCATCCGCGATAAGAACCAATGCCAAATATCTTGAGAAAAGGGACAGTGGATCAAAAGATGGGAAGAGGATTCCACTACCTTAGTACATGACACACATCTAGTGGGAAGAGAGAAACCCCTCCTTTTCAAATTTTCCCCTGAGAGGAAAGCATTCTTAGAAGAGAGCCAGGAGAAAAAACAATTTTGGGGATTGTTTCCTTCGGCTAGATTTTGGTGAGGGGAGGACCAGAGCTGGTACAATGCATGGAGAGGTAAGCAGCTTTAACCGAGAAAGATCCAGATGGGGAGAGGGGCCATATTAGCTCATCCTCAGGCTGGGAAAAGGGGATATAGATTGAGGAGAGCTCGGTTCTAAGCGAAGTCAGGAGCATCCTCTGTTGATCACTTATTCCATCCTAATCCGAAATAGTCCAGGAGGGTATGGAGTTCACCACCTTCCAGTAGCCAGAAACTAACCTTCTATGCTTATTAATGATGCTTCTTTTAACAGGATCCCATGAGGGGTTACGATCTAGAGGATCTTCCCCAATCCAATGATCCCACCAGAAGTCAATAAGCCTACCATTTCCAAACCTCCATTTAGTGTCAGCTCGAATAATGGGGAGGGAACTAATAACAGAATTCCAAATGGCCAAACCTTGTATTGGATTTGAGGTAAGAAATTCCTCATTATTAGCTAGGTACTTAGCTCTGAGGAGCTAAGGCCAATAAGAGTTTCCTTTAGCAACTTCCCATCCAATTTTTGCCAAGAGGGCCGCATTCATATCAGCCATCCTTCTTAACCCGAGCCCTCCATGAGAGGTCGGCTTACACACTTCCTTCCAGGAGACCAAATGGATCCTCTTTTTTTCTTCCGCCCCAGACCACAGGAAGTGCTTTTGGATTCTTTCCACCACCTCCTTCACCGAGTTGGACAATTTGAGAAGGAACATGAAGTAAGTAAGAAGACTCTAGAGGGTGGCTTTAACCAGTTGGAGTTTGCCAGCCTGGTTGAGCAAGGCCCCTTTCCAGGCAGCCAGCTTTTTTTTAAATCTTTCGATGACAAGATTCTAGAGATTTTTTGTTTGCTTTCCTTGGAAGAGGGGAATGCCCAAATAGGAGGCAGGGAGGTCCACAATTTTGCAGCCAAAAATATCAGCAATCTTCCTCTGGGTCCTAACAACAGTATTTATGAAAGAGATGTTGCTCTTGATGAAATTAATGATTTGTTGAGAAGCTGCTTGATAGAGAGATGGGATATCCATGAGAGCATGGGCTTCAATCACAGAGGTAACACTTAACAACAAATTGGCTATGAGTGGCAGAAGGCAAGCTGGAGGTGATTTTCAGACCCAAAATGACATACTGACTTTTAGCGACCTCAAGGGCTCTGCTAAGGGAGTCAGCCATAAGAACAAAAAGGAAGGGTGATAGGGGATCACCTTACCTGATACCTCTGCTGCTTTTGAAGAAGCCTGCCGGAATGCCATTTATAAGAATAGAGAAGCAAGGAGTCGCAATACAGGAGAATACCCAACTGCACCATCTTTTATCGAAACCATATTTTTCCAGGACCCTGATCAAGAAAGTCTAGTTGACTCTATCAAATGCTTTTTGCATATCAAGCTTAAGGATCATTCCAGGATATTTTGAGTGATAGGCCAAGTGGATAGCCTCGTGTACCGTAATGATACCACCTTGGATGAGCCGCCCATTAATAAAGTCGTTCTGGTTCTGAGAGATGAGAACATTCATTAGGGGTTTAAGCCTAGAAGCCAACATCTTAGTGATAATCTTCTAAGCAATGTTGCATAAATTGATTGGCCTGAAGTTGGAGACATCTTTTGAGCCCTGCTCTTTTGGGGCAAGGGCTAAGAAGGTGGTGTTTCATTCTTGTAGAAGGTTGTTACTGATCTGGAACTCATTAACAGCTTTGAAGAGATCCTGCTTGATGGTCTCCCAGAAAACTTGGAAGAAAGCAGCTGGAAAACCATCCGGTCCCGGAGGTTTGTCCCCTTTCATGGCAAAGACCACTTTATGGAATTCCTCCATAGCAAAAGGTTTGATCAGACTATTGTTCATCTCAGCAGACACAAGTTGGGGGATATGTCGGAGCATGGAGGACATTGATTGCTTCGAAGGAGGATGGTTGACCTGGAGGAGGTTAGAATAGAAGTAGACAAGCTCATTGGAAATGTTAGAATCAGAGGTGAACATGATACTTGAGGATGACACTAGCTCTCTGATCTTGTCTCTGCTTTTGTGCTTTGAGGCAGTGATGTGAAATAATTTGGTGTTGTGATCCCCTTGCTCGAGCCAAAGGGCTCTAGAACGCTGCCTCCAATAGGTCTCCTCCTCTTGAAGTGTATTGTGGTACTCACTGAGGAGGGAGGTTTCTTTTTGGTGAAGGTGATCCAATCTCCCATCGATTTCCATTTGAGCAGAGACTTTGGCAATATCTTGTGACACCTTCTGCTTGCGGAGCTTGATGTTGCCGAAAACCATAGTCTTCCAAATTTTGAGTTGTTTTTTAATTTCTTTGAGCTTGCTGGAAAACCTAAACATGTCAATGCACTCGACATTGATATCCCACCATTTGGAAACAAGAGGATTCAGGTAGTTATTCTCAAGCCAGGCAAGCTTGAACTTGAAGGGAGGGTTCTTGATATTCAGATTGTGATTTGCACTGAGCAGGATAGGGATGTGGTCAGAGGTAGCCCGGGGGAGCGAATTGATGTAAAAAATCAGGGAATAGAGAGATCCAGTCTAGAGAGCCCAGTGATCTATCCAGTCTGCTTTGATTATGGTTCCTACCCAATATGCGGTTAGACCATGTAAAGGAGGATCCGTGAAGGTCCATGTCAAGAAGTGAATTCTCCCTAATGAAGTTAGCCAGAGCTTTCGTGCTGATAGGCGTGGTAGGAGCTCCTCCCTGTTTTTCTGAAGTAAAAAGGGGGCAATTGAAATATCCCATTATTAATATGGGGATATTTGCGTAAGTGTTGATAAAGTTTGAAATGTTTTTCCACAATTTTCCACGTTGGGTCTCCAAATTGGGGGCATAGACATTGATGGCAATCCATGTGGAGTCTGAGCCAACCTCTTGGAAGAGCATGCACAGGAAGTTGGGATGCTTGAACAGACAATCACCTTTGAAGCTTCTAGGATCCCATAAGGTACATAATCCTCCAGAATTCCCTGCCGAAGGTTGAGAATCAAAAGATGTAGCTGGCCAAATTTTCAGGAGACGATCGTCTTTTTTAAGTTTAGTTTCCTGCAGCATTATGATATCAGGAGAGTTCTGGAATTTTATATCTTTGATGACTCTTTGCTTTTGAAGAGAGTTGAGACCTCTTATATTCCAAGAGATGATCTTCATTTCTTAGATTTGGATTTTCTCCCCACCACCATGGGGATTGTGCTCTGTGTTCCTTGAGCGACATTAAAAGCAGCTTCTTGCTGGAGTTTGATATTGCTCGGAATCCGTCCCCTGACTTTTTCAGTGCCAATATCAGGCTTCTTGCTGTTGCTTCTTGTACAATGGGGATTAAAACTATCATCAGAAAAAGGGTTGTAGGGGAGATGGTTGAGTCCAAGGGAGGGGAAAAGAGGGGGGCCAGGGGGGAGGCTCAAGGAGGTGGGTTCCGAGGAAAGGGAGCCAATGGGGGGAAGGGGAGGAATGAGGAGGGAGAGAGGAGAGGAAAAAAGAGGAGAAGGGGAGGAGGAAACAACCAAGGATGGGGTAACCTCCTCAGAGGAAGGGGGGCAAGAGCCGGGGGTTCACCGAGAGGGTGGGGGACTTGAGGGGAAGAGGGGGGATCAACAGTGGAATTAAAAACAGTGGAAGTGTTTATTTCCTCCTCTTCTAGGAGAGCAAAGGAATTTGAGGTGGGAATTATTGGAATCTCTGTAGAAGAAAATTTTGGAATAAAAAATTTCTTAGATTTTGGGGAAGGAATTTGGGCTTTGGGTTTTGGTTGAGGTTTGGAAGGGCAACCAGAGGCTCGGTGGCCAATGCTTTTACAGAAGGAGTAGGCTTGAGGAATATATTCATAGTCAATATTCTGTTTCTAGTTCCCAAGATCAGATAGTAGCTATACCTCTTTTGGGAGAGGACAACTGACATCGGCGTTGACACAGAAACAAGCATAGATGAATCTAGTTTTAGCTTTAGTGGCTTGATCAATAGCTATTAAAGAACCTATAGTGAGATCAATACCTTTAATAACTATTGGATGCCAGAACTCTAGGGGGAGTCCCGGGAGGCGAACCCATATTGAAGCTTGGGTCATGGATTCAATATGTGGGTTGAAGCCTGGAGACCATTTCCTGAGGTAGAAGCCATGTATGCCAAAAAACCAAGGGCCACCAAGAAGAGCTCTCGCAAAATCCTCTTTCATGCTGAAGGAGAATAAAATGAATCCGTTGGGCATTGCTGCTATTTCAAGCTCTCCACATGGGTGCCATTTCAACAGTGCCCATTTTTTGATATCCTCCAAAGGGGGTCTAGGGCCCATCAGTTTTCCCACCAGAGAAAGATCACGTGAAGCAGCAGTAGCATCAGTGATGTGAGAGGGAATGTGCAGTGAGAAGGACCCATCTGTCAGCGAAGGAGAAATCTTTTCCGTACAAGGAGCGAAGGTGGAACCCTCCACGATTTTATTTCAGGAATCGGGTGGCTTGGGAGAAAGGGCCCCTAACATGAGGAACCCCTGATCCGGACCAGAAGGGTCCGGCATCCGAGCTAACACCAGAGAAATAGCAGGTGGCAGCAGGAGCTAGGGTTCATGGTTCGTAGCCGGAGAATACACAATGTATGTTATGGCAATCCTAATAATTTAGATTTAATAGACTATTCAAAATCACTTCATTTAAGAGCTATAACATCAGCATACATATGCCTCATACTTGAGGCACCAACCACTACATTTTTCTTTACCTAAAACATATTCAATGTCAAAATCATATTTCATTAATAATTCTACCCATCTTCTTTGTCTCATAATTAACAGGGGTTGGGTAAATATATGTTGAAGACTTCTATGGTCTATTTCAGTATAAACTTATTTCTTGATACCTAATGTCATCATATTTTAAGTGCATGTAGATCTAAAGTAACTCCAAATCATGAGTTGGGTAATTTTTCTCAACTAAAATTAACTTTTGAGATTCATAACAAATCACGTTATCATTTTGTATAAGTACTTCTCCTATACCCAACCCACAAGCATAACTAATTACTATAAAAGGCATTGTAAAGTATGAAATACTTAAAATATGGGCACTAATAAAGGCTTCCTTTAATTTATTAAAGGCTTTGTCACACTATATGGTCCACTTGAATGGTTTATCTTTTCTTGTTAAAATTTTCAAAGGGCTAGCAATTTTGGAATATTTTTTACTAAATTGCAATAAAATCCTCATAGACATAAGAAACTCCTAACTTCATGAGCATCCTTTGGTATGGACCATTCTTGAATAACCTTTGTTTTTGTAGGATTTAGTGAAACACCTTTTTTGATATAATGTGTCTTAGATATGACACTTCTTGTTTCTGAAAATCACATTTGCTTAAATTTGCGTGTAGCTGATGTTTCCGCAGCGCTTCTAATACTAATCTAAGATGTTGTTCATGATCTTTTTCATTTTTAGAATATATAAAAAATGCCATCCAAAAATATACTTACAAACATGTCTAGGTAGGGTTGAAACACATTATGCATTACGGTTATAAAGGTTGTAGGGTCATTTGTTAATCCGGATGAAATTACCACAAACTCATAATGTCCATATCATGTCCTGGATGTAGTTTTAAATATGCCAATTTATTTTATGCGTATTTGATGGTAACCTAATCATAGATCAATTTTTGAAAAACACTCGACACCATTTAATTGGTCTAATAAGTTGTCTATTCTTGGTAAAGGGCATTTTTTAATGGTGAATTTATTTAATTAGAGGCAAGCAATGCATAACTGGATAGTAACATCTTTTTCTTCATGAATAACACTAGAGCACCACATGGAGAAACACTAGGTTGTTTTTTTCTTGTTTAAGCAATTTGACAAATTGTGTTTCTAATTATGCTAACTTAGGAATTGATTGGTGGTAAAAGGATTTTGATACGGGTTTGGCTCCAGGAACTAGGTCTATGACACGTTCTTAATCTCTTTTGGGGGTAGATCATTTATCGAGTCATGAAATACATCAATAAATCCTTGTAAGATAGGTTTAATATTAATATATATCTTGAGTTTACCACCTCGTGAAGTTACCATAACACAATAAAGCTTGTAATATTTCTTCACACTATATTTTTAATTATATGGATAACATCATATTTACCTAAGTTTAAGACATGAAAATGATCACTTGTTTTAGATTTATCTAAAGAGAAAGTTAAATCTTCCATAAGCGTGACAATTTGTTTGACGATTCTACCATCTACCAGCTCTACGTTGATGGATTTGATTGTTCTATAAGACAATTGGAGTTTAGAAACTATTTTGGGAGAAATAAAACTATGACTATTACCTGAATCTAACATAAAATTAATTTCTTGACCATTGATTTTCCCTTTAATTTCCACTAATGAAATTTGATGGTATATTTCACTTGTATCGACTGTTGCATATATAAATTCATGTTAGTTTGTGCATTTGTTTTCTCTTCTTGAAATGAGGTTGAATTTTTCCTTTCCATATTTTGGGGCAATCTCAATTATAGTGGTTTTCTCCCCAAGTCCAACACTTAATTGTGGGAGGAAGTTTTCCTCGATGATTTTGAGAATGATAATTTTAATGGGATGTTGATGATTGCTTGTTCAACATTGCATAGTGTTATGATCAAATTGGTTTTTGTTTTCTCTTTGATTAAAGGAATGATATTTATTATTTCGATCTTCCTTTCTCTTATCACAGGATTTTCTAAGTGTTTCAAATTGTTCTCCCATGTGCGTAACTTCATCAACTAAATTTGGTTTTCCACACCAAACATTGGCTTTGTATTATATTCTTTACCCATTCACAAATCTTACTATTCTATCTCTCCCACTTATAAATGGTACAAAATGATTCAGATGTTCAAAATCTCGATTATACCCACTGATAGTATGCTACCTTTTTTAATTCAGAAAATTCATTATGTCACTCTTAAATAAAGTAATCATAGAGATATTTATGCTCAAATAATTATTTGCAATTAGCCCACTTAAGTTTTTGGGTGCTTAACTTATGTGCCTTGACAATGTCCCGCCACCAGTTCAATGTCATTGCTTTGAGTTAGAAACTAGCTATACGAGATATTCCACAATTATTATTTCCCTATAAGTTGAAATATCGTTCCTAGGTTGGATAACTCTTGTTTTTATTCCTTTGTAGTACCTACTTCTCCATAGTACTCAAGTAATTTAATCTTTTGTACAAATTTGTCAATTTCTTTTTTATGTTTATCCTCGTTTGTATTAGAGGATTCAGATTTTGTTTCGAGGTTGTTAGAGGAATCCTCTGAAGTAGTATTCTCACCAATTTTATTTTTTCATTTTATGGATCTTCTTCCTTTTTGTGTCCTTTTCTAACTTGGTTTTATTTTTACTTGTTTTTCCTTTTTATGTTTATTCTTTTTATCTCTTATTTTCTAGTTTTTTTTCTAATTGTAGGGTTAGATTTCGAACTTCCCCTTGTAGTTTTTGATTATGTTGTTTATACTCCTCATAGTTTATCATGTATCCTTGCTCTTCAAAATCCACGATGGGGAAGTGGTCCAGGCTTGTCCACTTGTGGACACGGAGAAATTGCATGAAAAGAAAATTCAATATCCAGATTTAACTTCCACCATTAATGTAAACAAAAATTTATCTCCTACTTCTCATAATGTCAAAAACATAAAATTCACAAGGACAAATTTTGATTTTGATTATGGATGTGTGCATTTTGAATTATAGAATTGTGAATACTTTTACTATTTATTATCTTACTCTAGTCTTACTTCCAAACACCCGAAAGAAACAAATTATTTCTGGTGTAAACTAATTACATTATCTTACTCTACTCTTAAATCCTATTGATATATATGGATACACCCTCTTTAACACAAAGCTTAAACTTTAACACAAAGGTTCCACAAAAGAGAGAAAAATAGAGTAAATGAGATGCACATATAATACCTAAAGTGCCCTATTCTAAGTGCCCTAGCCCCACGGGCCTTTACATATAAAACAAACATTTTTAAAACAAATTATAAAGGGTCTTTAATAGTTTTAAAATAAAATTCCACTTAATCAAAAATAGATTAGTCAATATGAAATAAATTAAAAAGTTGTTTTGATAAGAAGAAGGTTAGACAACTTTTTTGATGAAAAAGATCTTATATTATATTAATTCAATACGATACAAGATAACTTTCAACAAAAAAAGGGTGGTATGAGAGCACGCCCCAAAACCACAAACAAAGTTAGGCCGAGCCTAAAAGGACGAACGACAAACTAGGCCGAGCCTAGGAGAGAGAAAAGCTAGGCATCGCCTAAAAGCAGTCAAAATACAAAGCCATGCAACAACAACAAACATGCCCGAAGCGGGTGGATCGTGATCATCCGGCCAACCCGAGCCAGGGAAATCCTTGCCAACATCCGGGAGCTCCCAGCCAATAACAACTTCTTCCTCCGGATCCACCTCCCTGCGAGTAGGAATGGCAAGGTTAAGGCGAGGGAATTTGTCAGATGATGGTGGTGGCAGGGGTGGATTCCATCCATCAACAATATGTGGTGGCGTGGCCGTAGGAGGAGAGCCCCATCCATGTTGGTGAGGTGGCGATCCCTAGCCTTGCTGGCGCGCTGGTGAAGGACTTCGACGATGATGAGGTGGTGACCCCCGACCACAACACTGAGCTGGCGAGTAACTTCTTTGGTGCAAAGGGCCCAGGGAGCGGCGAGCTCGGTTGAAAGCACGCCGTTGCGAACAGTTGCTTCGACCACCACCATGATTCGGAGGTGAGGAGCGCGTGGTAGGAGACGATGGCACACATGCAACATTACAAGGGGCTTCCCCTCAGTGATGCAATAGGGTTTGGAGGTGGTCCACCTCTAGCGCAACCTTGTTGGCATGTACTTGTATCTGCAGCAGCACATTGGAGATCACCATAGATTTGTTATACACTGAGAAAGATTGATCAACTGCAAAATTAATAAAGAAAAAAGCATTTCTTTCTTTCCATATCCAAAACAAAATTTCTCCTCTGAAAACATGCCAAATTTACGTGAACATAGGCAAAAGCTTGGGATTATCTCCCAAAAGGATACCCAGCCAAAAAAAAAATTTCTCATTTTATGGACCGTAAAAGCATAAAACCGAAAAATTGTTTTTTAAAAATACAAACTTTATTAACCTGCATAATATTTTGGAAAACATTAGAATGACAAAGAGGGGCACGGAAATATATTGGCACTAATTGTTCTAGGCTGAAAACAATACAACTCTTCCCTGTCGGCAGGTACTAATAAATTAAAAATCTTCCATACTTCCTCCCACGGGGGAGGTCTGGTTACCCGTGGGGTCGGGACTCGGAATTATGTCTCGTTGCACCTAATTAAGATCAGGCTCTCCACACCAACTTTAAGATCAGGCCCTCCACGCCAATTTGGATCCCGCCAATCTAATTTATTTTTGCATGAATGCAGCTTAATACAGACATTACACAACTTCTATTTGTTTCCATTTATAAGGCCTCAATAGCCTCCCCAAAAGTTTGGCAGCATTACTGAAACTCAGATTTGGGCTTTTCTAACACAAATCTTGAATTACAGATCTAACATAAAACACCAGGTTAGAAGTTTCAACATAAATGTGAAGATCTGAACCCAGTTTCAGGCTTTTGCATTGTGCTACACACTCACCCAAATGGAGGAGGAAGAAGAACGAGAGAAGTTTTTGGAGCACCAACAAAATAACAACAACAACAATGCAGCTCAGATCAAGGCTGACATAGCCAGTCTTGAGATGGACGAAGGATTTCAGAGCAGGAACAGACGCAGCGGAAGAAAGAGAATAGGCTTTGCGTCCATTGATAAGAGGTATTGGTATGCATTAGCTCTCCCTGCCCTGTTTCTGATTGTTTATATTTCCACCAATTTGAACACCTGGTTCAATTCCACATCTGATCTCAAGGTCCAGTTTGCCGCAGACCAGCCCAAAGAAGCAGAATTGAGGGCCCTCTATTTGCTGCGAAAACAGCAGCACGGCCTTCTAAAACTTTGGAATTATTATAACAACATGAATGTTTCGACACCCAATTCCCTGAATTTGACACACAATGCCACTTTTAATAACAACTCAAATGTGTATCCTAATGCCACTTCCATTGCCCCAATTCCACCTTTCAACACCACTTCCAATTCAACGACATCTTCCAATGTGGCTTCTCCACCCAATGCCAATGCCCACATTGGGAATAATGCTGCATTGAACCCAAGCTTTTTATCCGGAGCTTTTGCAACTGAATTACTTGCACAGATTAGGCTAAACCAGGAGCTTCAACAGACCTTGTTATTGCCTTACCGATCTGAGAATGCATCAGATTCTGAGCAATTTGGTGTCGATTCAGCTCTCAATTACCATGGCGATAACACAAATAGATGTAAACCACTAAGCCTCAATGCAGAAAGGAGAACAGTCAAGTGGAAACCACGGAAGGATCGGTATCTTGTAGCAATTTGCTTATCAGGGCAGATGTCAAACCATCTGATTTGTCTCGAGAAGCACATGTTCTTTGCGGCCTTGCTCGGGCGAATTCTCGTTCTTCCTAGCCCTAAATTTGATTACCAGTATGAACATGTGTTGAATATTCAGCACATGACCGACTGTTTGGGAAGCAACACCGTGGTCACATTTGAGGAGTTCTATAATAGAAAGAAGGAGCATTTACATATTAATAGACTGATTTGCTACATGGCTACACCACCTTGTTATATGGATGACGATCATGTGAAGAAATTTAAAGCAGCAGGGTGGTCTGTTGGACAAACAGAGGTTGCTTGGCAAGAAGATGCACACCGGAAAGGCTACCCTTCACATCCACATGCCGAAGAAATTGTGAAAAGGTTTTCAGTTGATGATGAAGTTATTGGAATTGGTGATGTATTCTTTGCAGACGTTGAGGAGAAATGGGTAATGCAGCCAGGTGGTCCACTTGCACACCACTGTAAGACGATTATCAAGCCAAATCATAACATTGTTTTGACTGCCCAGCGGTTTGTGCAAACTTTTCTGGGAGCAAATTTTGTAGCTCTGCACTTTCGCCGATACGGTTTTCTACAATTCTGGTCAGTAACTCAATCTTTGAAAGTATGTAGCACTTGTTGAGCACAACCAGCGTTGAACATTTAGACCTTGTCTTCTAATACAAAAATAATGTTTAATATTGGTGAGTACCATGGCATCAAAAATCTTGAACTATCAGAACTTTTGCAACTTTTATGTGATGGGTGTTGTAAATTCTCTCTTATTTTTTCTACTACACTCATAAACTAAGAATATTTGCATTGATTTGATTCCATAAGCATTCCTGGTTGTCATTGGTACTTTCTTCCTTTCATAAGTGTATTTAAAATTTTAAATGCTGCATTTTTATTATTCTTACTCATTTTTGTCCAAGATTGTTTGAAGATGCATTTGTCTGTGGTTTAAAAATACCTTTTATTCTACAACTCACCAGGCAAAGACACATCATCCAAAGCATAACCAAAAGAGAACTGTTTATAGGAAACAAATTTACCCAAAAGTGGAATGCTCTTAAATCTTTTAGGGCATGCCTTTGGAAAGAAAAGAAAAGTGCAGAATCAAATAATTTATATTGCCATTTGCATTGACAAGTTCATAATTTTATTTGATATTATTTGTGTTCATATTCCCGTTCTTCTATCGGTTAATATCTCTACTTGATAGTTTATTCTGCTTTGAGATCTCAAATGGCTTGTCTTCCATCATGTGGTAGTGTGTGAGGTATGAATTTTCTCATCTTTCTTTTCATCTCGTCAATTCTGAAATAGGAAATATTGGATCTCCATTTCTTGATATGAGCACGGAATTCACTTGTATTCAACCATGTAGCATCGTCTATGGCACTATTTGCAATAAATGTCACAATGTTTCTTTGTTTTATTCTGGTAAGCTGGTGCAGATTAACCGACCTTTCTTTTGATCTGTAACTCCACAAACAATCAAATCATGCAGTTGGAGGCCATTTTTGTTATCATTTTCGATCTAGTTGATGAGTGTTGAACAAATACTGTGCACAATGAACTGAACTCTCACAAGCACCTATCGGCTATTTTTTTTGGTTACCCTAATCTTACAACATTAATTTTTTCAACTTCATCAGTGCCTTACATTTTACAATAATGCATACAATCTGAGATTTGATCTCTTCATTCCCATGTAGATATATAACTCAATCTTTTAAAACTTTATAATTCATTCTCATGTGTACAAAATCTTACACATGCACCAAATGACTGACTGTGTATGCAATCTTCAAGAATCCTACTACTGGTAAGTTTTCTTGTAAAGGTTGATTCATCTCTACACTGAAATTTGTAAAGCTACAATAAAAAGGACAAGATAAACATATTGTTATCCATTTGTCTATGCTACAACTTTTTTTTCTGGGTTATTAATTTGATGTCTTCCTATACAGGTCATACCAAATACGAAAACATCAATTTGCTAACCGATAATCATGGCTAGAACTCAAGGTGGGGTAAAGAATACATGGATTATCAACATTGAGGCTAAGTTATTGGTACAGGGGTTCGCCCTTTTCTGGGCATGGGCATGGAATGGCTTGGGTATATGCCCATACAAAAATATTAAAAAATATAAAATTTATATAGAAAATAAACAAGCTTAACCATAATATCAATTTTATATGCATAAAGTAGGCGGTCTGAAAACATTCAGGGACTTCCTGGCAGTATCCTTGTGCAATACTATCTACAAGATTATTTCCAAAGCTATTACACTTAGATTAAAACCCATCCTTTCAACCATCATTTTCCCAGAACAAGGCGGCTTTGAGGCTAGGCAAGTAACAGAAGGGGTGGTAATCATCTGTGAGATCATTCGCTCACTATCACGCAACAAATCAAAAGGAATACTCATACAGCTAGTTTGCTAGACATAAGCAAGGGCTATGAGAGGGGGAACTGGAGGTTCCTAACGGAAATTCTTGAAAAATTTGGGTTTGGAGAAGTGTGGAGGGAATGGACTTTCAGTTGCATTTTAGGGCCCAGATACTCAGGGTTGACCCCCTAAAAGGCGCGTCATTTAAGCTCTTTTATCATGCACATGAGAGTGAGACATGCGACACAAGATAACTGGGCAATGCAAAAACATAAGGTGTTGACATGTGGTGATGCAAGAATTGATAAGGGAGTGGATAATCCGGAATTGTGCGGCTGCCTGAGGAAGCAGAAGAAGGCTCTAGATACTTGTGAATGCATGCGAACTCATAGACAACTAGGCATCTTGGAAGGATCCAAAAAGGAATATGAAGAATATTTGCTTGACACCTAGTTGTGCCATGTCATCCATAAATCCTATAAATACTTTATTATTACTCATTTTGAGAGACTTCTTATTTGGTGATTATTGATACCTTTAATGTAGACTTTTGATTTTGATCTTGATCTTTGTAAAGTTTGTTGAATGTTAGGGTTTCATGAATTTTTTTGTACGTGTTAATTACGGATGAGTTTTTACCTATGTATGTTTTGCTATATCTTGTAGCGCATCGTGCATGGTTATCCTCGGGTCATTAATATACCAAATTCTTCTTGTAATTGTGAGTTGTTGAGGGTTTTAGGAGTATACATAGTGGATCTGTGTGTAATTCATCTATAATTCATGCTATGCTTTTATTTCTTGTTAGGTGTTCACAATTCTTTCATAATACGAGGTTTTCAGTGTTCTCTTTGGGTCTCGAGCAAGTGCAAGCTTGATTGAATTGCCGACGCATTGTATATGTGAATTTTTTATGTGGTTTTCCTAAACTTGGGCAGGATCTTATATTAAATGCTTGAAATTCTATAGTTAACATTTGTTTCCATTGGTAGGATCTCATTAGCATTGGCTGTGACGATTTGATGCAAGCCATTGTGTAGCTAGAAGGAACGGGTTAAATCTTGAGTTTTTGGGAGGTTTTGTCAAACTTTGTGTCGAAACCATAGGTATGGCGAGCTAAATTTGTGGCGTGTGAAGTCTAGGCAATGGTTAAGTTCAGGATGGGGATAAGATCTATGTGGATTGTTTTGAAGATGGAGGATTTCATAGTCAAAGAAGTTTTTCTGCATAAAGGTATAGAAGGCGAATGTGATGAGGTTGTTACCATGGATTATTGGAGAGAGGGGTTATTCTTGTAAATGTCGTTGAAACCCTAGGTGGAAGGGAAAGGCATGGGATAAACTCATGTAGTTCTGGAACACACTCTATTTGTGAAGATTTGCACAACAAGGCCTTTTTGTGCGATGAAGGATGTGTTGATGTGGATGGATGGAATCTGTTTGGAGAAGGAAACACAAGATTTGAGATAGTTTTTAACTCAGACATATTGGATGTTGATGCCTTTGCATGTTGCTCTTGTTAAAAGAAGGTTTTCCATAAGGTTAAGATTTGTAGATTTTTGAAGTGTATTTCAAGTGAAAGATTAGTATTATCCAAATCTGTGGATTTTGTGTAAGGAGGGATGAGTCTTGGTGGTGGAGGAAGTCAAGAGCACTAGTGGATTGAGTACTTGACTTACTTATGGGGTTGTGGTGAAAGGGGTATCAGTGAATCCTAGGCATATGTAGTCATTGTTGGTTCCCGACTACGCAAATATTCTATGATGTGATGATGAAGCTATCTAAGTATCACATGATAGAAGATGCAATAGACCACATACATAAGTGTGAAATTGTGTGGTGAGTGAAGGGAATTTTCTTGTCCGAGGCAAAGGCGAGCCAATTTGCAATAATGTTATTTGATAGGGCATATACTTGGTATATGAAGTGTGGCTCCAACTAGATTGCTGTGGATTTTGATGCGTTGATGGAAACTTTTTTTGAAAGAGTTTCATTTTCCTGAATTTGAGCAAGAATGTATTTTTGCGTTGAAAGAAATCAAGCAAGACTTGACGACAGTTGTGTGTGTGTATGATTCCCATTTGAAGAATTTACTTTCTAAAACCTCGTATGAGATTCATTCGATGCAACACATGTAGTGGTTTGTTGATGGGTAACTTCTTCCTTTTCAAAAGCAATTAGCTATGGAGAGTTTTAAGGATCCACATGAGGCTCTGGATGTTGCGTTACATAGTTAAAGAAGTTGGCAACATCGATGGGTCAAATTGCACACTACTTGGAGAAGTATTGCATTGGTTGTAATGTGATTGGTCATAAAAGGGAAAATGTATCTAGTGCAAGATTTGCACACTTAAGTTGTGTTGTGATATCTGTTAAGAGGATCATGAAACGAGATTTCCCTATTGTTTCAGTGCACAAAGAGAGTAAAGATTGCTTGGTGTAAAGTTTGTGAGCATGACATACATGATACAATAGATTGTGGAGCTATTGAAGAGATGCTTAGGCTTGAAATAGGTAGGCAAGAGAAGGGAACTCTCTCGCATATTCACCATAGGATCAGGAATATGGAGGAAGATCATCTAGCTGAGAGGTGAGGATGATTTCATGGATCTTGTTATAAGTGCGGAGCTATAGACAATTATTAAAGGGGGTTTCCTAAGTTTCCGACTTGCGCACATTGTGGGGAGGGACATAGGATTGAGGAATGTCCCGAATTGGTGAAGAAGATCAAAGAACACGAGAAAGGGAACATTGAGGGTACGGTGAAGTTGGCTCAAGGAAAGAGTTTGTAATGTCCCTATCTAGGGCTGAAACTGAAAAACAAGGAAATAACACAAACCTCAATCTGAATTATATCATGATTTTTGGACCACAAAACTGAAAAATTAAATCAGTACGGTATATCAGCGGTCTGATTTTTAGGAACAGCAGCTCGTAAACAACAAGATTTCACCCAAATAACACCCTTAAACTCATCCACGATATTTATAAACCTTTTAGGGACACTTTGGAACAATTTCTACCATGAAACTTGATCAAATACTCAGCTGGAAAATTAATTATAAACAACAGAAGTACAGCCACGAGAAATGATCAAAATGCAAAGGTCTCCAAACACCAATAATTACAAAAGATGATAGATTCCAACGTTATAATTTATGCCAAATCTGAATATCAAAGAATAAATGAGTTATGTGTCCTAGAAGGCACCAAATCACATTCAAAAACCCTAGTCACTCCCTAGGAGAGGGGTCCAAAAATATGTCAAAGCTCTTGTAGGTCTTCTTCTGATGCCCTAGATCCAAATCAACAAGAGAGTCTTCAATGAATGTCTTCAATTCGCAAATATGGAGAGTTTTCGTTCTCTACTATACCACAAGGAAGGGTTTCGTTTTCCTTGGATGCCACACAAGAGGGTTTTCATTCTCAAGTGGAAGGGTATTGAGCAATCAGCCCAAAAACCAAATAGTAAGTGTATATGCACCCAAGATGATGGGCAAATGAGGCCAAACGACCTTCTTTTATATCCCTTGGTTTGCGCCAAAACTCCCGTGGGTGAGAACCTAAGCTTCACTTTATCTTTTGATCTCTTGTTGGGGTCTTATAACCCCAACCAACATGCCTTAAGGAGTGAAACACCAAATAAAACATTAAAAATAATAAAAGAAAACTGAAATGAAGTTCAATTACTTCCCTTGTTCGCTTATTCTTCTTGGCCATAGGAAGAGAGTGGTAAGAAGTCCTCATTCGACATTAATTTGAAAAAGCGGACATTACAGTCCTCCCTTCCCAAAATTGTTTGTCCTCAAGCAATTGCAAAGTTTGGATGCTCTAAAATTTCTGCACTTTCCCATGTAGCATCTTCAAGGGTAAGCCTTTCCAATGAACCAAGTAATCCTTGATGCTTTGGTTCCTTAACTTCCTTTCACGGACCTCCAAGATACTTTCTGGAATTAGAATCAATTTACCCTCTTCATCCAATGGTGGCAATTCATGAGAGGGCGTAATGTGTTGTCGTAGTGCCTTTTTGAGACATGAAATATGAAAAACATTATGTATTCATGTTTTGGACGCTCATGTTCATATGCAACATTTCCCACCTTTCCTTTTACCTTGTAGGGACCATTGAAGCCCACCTCACAGTTCATATGTGACATTTTCTATCTTTCCTTTTACCTTGTAGGGACCATAGAAACATGGTTTCAACTTTTCTACACCACTTTGTTTAAGGGAAGATTGCCTATAGGGTTGCAACCTCAAAAACACCATATCACCTACCTCAAATGACCTCTCTTTCCTATGCTAATCTACATAAAACTTCTGCTGATTTTGGGCATGTTGAAGGTTTTCTTTAAGCTCTTTCAAGATATCATGACTTTGTTGGACCAAGTCTTTGGCCTTTGGCACTCTGTTATCCATTATCACCAATTCAAAAAAGAAAAGGACATCATAACCATACAAAGCTTTGAAAGGAGACATACCAATAGACATTCGGAAGGTGGTATTGTTACAAAACTCAGCCATGCATAACCATTTTACCCATGTTGATTGTTTCCCATCAATGTAGTTTCGTAGGTAGCCTTCAACCCATTTGTTTCCTATTATTGTTTGCCCATCTGTTTGAGGATGGTAGCTAGTGCTAGGAGCTAGTTTGGTCCCTGTCAAGTGAAACAATTCTTGCCAAAACATGTTCATAAATTTGTTGTCCCTGTCACTCACTATCTCCTTGGGTAGCCCATGAAGTCTAAATACTTCCTTAAAGAATACATCAGCCACTATAAGTGCATTGCACTTGGTTGGAAAAGGACAAAAATGTGCATATTTAGTGAGCCTATAAACCTCAACATATAAACAGTTCTTACCTTGAACCAAGGGAAGCCCCGTTATGAAGTCCATAGAGATACTTTCCCCTTTTTGAGTGGGAATGGGAAGTGATTGTAGGAGCCCAGCTGGAAATGCATGTTCCGCTTTGTTTTGTTGGCACACTAAACACTCCTGGATGTATTGGAGCACTTCCCCTTTAGGCCTTTCCAATAGAATCTTTCCCTCACCAGTTTGTATGTATTAAAATAACCCGGATGACCAGCTGATGGGTCATCATGAACAACCCTCAATATCTTACCCTTCACCTTCGATTCGGGCACCAAATAAACCCGGTTCTTGTAAACAATGAGCCCATCCATAACCTTGTACCTTTCATCAATCATTTCACCTTCAAAAACAACATTAGCAAACTTGTTTTTGACATACTCAGTTGTAATCAAAGACTTCCAATCTACTGCTATCTTAGATAAAGAGCAAAAATATGATTCCCATGACAAAGTATCTTCTACCAAGTACTTGACTTGAGGTGTTTCCGGAAGCATACCTTGTAGTGTAACCTTCTTACCCTTGTCCGTAAAGCTTATTTCCATGTTTTGGTAATTGAAAGTGAGTTCTCCCAATGAATGCAACCATTGGACCCCAAGCACAAGATTCATATCAGCCATGTTAATTAAATAGAAATCAGCACATACCTCGTGTTTTCCCAATGTGAAGAGGAGTTGGGGACACCTCCTTGTGCATGGCATAGCGTAACCATCGAGCTATCTTAACCGTGAAACCCTTGAAGTCTTCTACATTCAAATCCAACTTGGCCACCAAGCACTCATCAATGAAATTATGAGTGGCTCCACCATCAACCAAAACTATGACCCTTGCCCTTGTAGGTCACCCTCCATCCGAATGGATGATAACTAGGTGCACCGGACAAAGTAGCAAGAGTGCCATCCAAACTTTCTGGATCTTCTTCCGGTATACTATCTTGCTTTGCCTTATCAACACAATTTTCATCATCCTCACAATCTGAAAATACTTCAATATAATGCACTTTACCCTTACCTAAACAATGATGTCCAGGAGTCCATGGATCCTTACAGAGAAGCACAAATTCTTCTTCATTAGCTCATTTCTAGTCTCACCTCCATTGCTGGTTTTGGGCAGCTCCTTGTGAATAATAGGCATCCTTTGGAAGGGCTTCCTTGGCTGGTCCAAGGGAGGGTTTCTAGGCTGTCCCAAGGGTCTTTGGGCTGTCCTCCACTTGAATTAACCTTGGGATGTCCGCTGATCGCTGCTGTTTTTGGGGCAGCACCTTCAAGGTCCAAAGCCTTTTTGATTGCCTCTTGAAGAGACAAAGGATCAAAGGCTCTAACCAAACCCTTGAGTGGTCCGGTCAAACCCTCAATGAAAAGAACCACAAGTCTCCTCTCTGTGACATCCATAATCATGACGGAAAGTCTCTGAAACTCAACCACATACTCATCCACCGTGCCTTGTTGTTTCAACTGTGCAAAGTTCCTGAAAGTGAACTTCCGGGTCCACTCTATCAAATCTATCAATGAGTCTTCTACAAAACTCATCATAGGAATGGATCTCATTGTGCCCTTGTGTCACCAATCCATGGAACCACCACTCATGAGCAATCCCCTCTAGGTGAAGGGTCGCAAATTTGATGGCATCATCCTCCATCATAGGCTTCAAGGAAAAATATGTATCCAACTTTTGGATCCATGCCCTAGTGTCCCCTTAGTTGATCCATCAAAAGTAGAGAAAGCCATCTTCCCCAATACATTTTGCATCTCTTTCTGCAACACATTTTGTCTTGGCTCTGGCCTAGACCTCCCTTTGCTCCTAGACCTCCCTTTGCTCACACCAATAAACTCGGCAAGTGTAATGGCCTCCTGTATCTGCCTTGAAAGTGCCATATATTCTTTATAGCTTGTGGCAATACTTTGCTCCATAGAGGGCCTTGCTCCCGCCTCTAGAATGGATTCTTCCTTTGGAAGGAAAGTAGGCCTAGAGCTTGATCCCTGAGCTGATCCAATGGGCCGCCATGAAGTATTTGCTCTGGATGAGCTGCCGTCTCCATTATGAACCCTAGGTTCATGAAATCTCTGAAGGGTTAGGGCTAGGAGGTCCATGGTGTCCACCAATCTTACTTGCCCTTCAATTAGCTTGTCAATCTTGGCTTCTTGGGCAGTCATATTGTCCTCCTCTCTTGGCTGGTCTAATTTATTTTCTCTCCTCTGATAGCAAATGAAGCCCTTGTTGCCTTCTTGTATCTAACCGTTAGGCTGGGAAGGTTGGTGCTCTGATACCACTGTAATGTCCCTTTCTAGGGCTGAAGCTGAAAAATGAGGAAATCACAAAAACCCCAAATGATTAAACTCAGATTTTATATCAGCCAACTGGGTTTTATGACAGCTGTAAATCAGCAGTCTGATTTTTATGACAACTTGCAATTAGCGAGAAATCACCCAAAGATCATCAAAGAACTCATCACCAAGATAGGAAAACACTTTAAGAAGATTTTAAGCCACTTTTCACCATGAAATGATCAAATGCTCAGCTGGAAAATTAATTATAAACAATAGAAGTACAACTAAGGGAAATAATCACAACGAAGGTCTCTAAACCCCAATAATTACAAAAGATGATAGATTCTCAGCCTTATAAATTATGTCAAAGCTGAATATCAAAGAATAAATGAGTTATGTGCCCTAGAAGGCACCAAATCACACTCAAACCCTAGTCGCTTCCCTAGGAGAGGGGCTCCAAAAATATGTCAAATAGCTTGTAGGTCTTCTTCTTGATGCCCTAGATCCAAATCAGCGACCTCTTTAAGCTTCACTTTATCTTCTAATCTCTTGTTGGGGTCGTATAACCCCGATCGAACTGCCTTAAGGAGTGAAACACCAAATAAAACATCAAAAATTATAAAAGAAAAACTGAAATGAAGTTTAATTACTTCCCTTGTTCACCTATTCTTCTTGGCCATGGGAAGAGAGTGGTAAGAAGTCCTCATTTGACATTTAATTTAAAAATGGGGGACATTACAGAGTTGGAAGTGCAAGGAGGTTGTGTAAGAGAGTAAAGTTGATGTGAAGGTGAACACAACAACTTGAAGTGGGATAAACGCTCAAGCCAAGACTGTTCGGCCTACACAATAGTTGGATGTCATAGTATATAGGACAATGTTGACTTGTGCGCAAGAAACAGTAAGAGTCTTACAAGGAGAAGTGCAAGCCATGTGTGAGTTAGAAGCAAAAACGAAGGAGCAACAACGCAATGGTCCCTACTCCTAAGGAGGTGGTTGAGTTGACCAAGTTTTTTGCGATGATGAAGCAAGAAGGGGTTTCATCTTTGTTGAAGACGTGGCTTCAACAAAGTGTGGGGACCATGCAAGAAGAGAGTGTTGTGACCTCGCGAATTTGTGTATAGCACATTAGATGGGGTATGATAATGAGTTGTTGGAAGCACAAATATGTGGCCAGGATATGAAGAATGTTGATAGATACCCGTGCAAAAGTTAGTATTCTGATGAATGATGCACGAAAGAGATTGGGAAGTCCTGCGTTGGAGCCTACTTCTAGTCTACTGATCTTGACAAACAAGACAGGCTAGATTGATTAGGCTCTTGAAGAATGCAAAGATAGATATAATGGGAGTAAGGTTTGCTGCGGATTTTATGGTGGTAGAAACTGTAGAGAAAGACACTTATCCTGTGTTATTGGGGCGTCCTTGGTGTTATGAAAAACACACAAATATGAGATTTAAGTAGAGTGTGAAGAGTTGTGAAAGTAATGGTCAGAGGGTAGTTATACCATTGGATGACATATTGGGACCACTTTGCATTGAAAGTGTGGATATAAATGAGGAGATAAGCAATATCTACAAGGTGATTGTGCAAGATAAGGATTATTTGGACCCAAAGGAAGATGGAAAGGTAGAAAGGTAGAGTAGCAAGTTTGTGTCAAATGCTACAAGTGTTGCTTATGAAAGATGGGTGATGTAAGAAAATGAAGTGATTGGTTGAAAGTGTGCAAGAGTGATGAAGTGGTGCAAGAAATTGTCAAAGCCACTTCATAGTGTAATGATCCACATAAATCAAATACAAACAATGCAAAAGAGGACTATGAAGTGGGTTTCAAAGGTGGCACCACAAATTCAAAGGTTAATGAGGATGAGTAGAGGGAGATTAGAGAAACTGCCTAAGAATGTTGGGTCTACTTGCGTGAAGGTGTACACAAATGATTTAGAAACTTGTTTAGCAAAGGAGAATGAGGGACTTCTTGTATTGGCTCACACTACGTGGGACGCTGTCACGCATTGGTGGACTACTCATAAAACACCTCTGTGAGGTGGGTGTAAGATCAAGGAGGCTATCAGTACCAATTTGAAATATAAAGAAAGGAATTCTGATTTATGCAGGAGATACTGATCATAGTGAGCATTTAAAGTGTTGTGAAAAGATATGGACTTTGAGTGAGATCTTGCTACCTCTGTGGTTGTGGGCGCATGAACTTTATGAGACATTGAGAACTTGGGCTTGCACATGGCACTTGCAGAGTGAGACTGCTGATTGGGAAGCAGTTAAGGAGGAATTCTAGAAAGAATTCAACTTTGACATAGAACGACAGGAGTTAATTAAGCCGATGGAGAAGATTAAGGAGGCAACCTTTTACAAGGACGCACAATGGGAAGATTGGTTGAGGAAGATCCATGATGATAAAGAGTATTCAATGGATAAGTTGTTTGCGTAAGAAGGATATAGTAATAACCTAGTGTGGGGAGGTACCACTTCCCACGCTAAGTCCAATTTGAAAGATGTTTGCTGCATAGAAGGACAAAAGTTCATAGTGGATGATGTTGATCATCTAAATGTGGAGACCATTGAGGGGGAAATAGTGGTAGAGTTTAGGAGGAAAGATCCAACGAAGGACCGCAATCAACCTCAATGCAAAAGGAAGTGAACATAAGTACTGAGAATGATCCTTGCATGGCAAACTTGGGAGACTATTGGGGATGATGTTGGGGCGTTCTTGGTGTTATGAAACTTACATGGTTATGAATTTTAAACAGAGGGTGATGAGTTTTGAAAGTAATAGTTAGAGTGTAGTCATACTGTTGGATGACCTATTGGGACCACCAGACATTGAAAGTGTGGATATTGATGAGGAGATAAGCAATATCTACAAGGTGACTGCACATAATGAGTATTTAGACCCGTAGGAAGACGGGAAGGTAGACTGATAGAGTAACAAGTCTGTGTTAGATACTAAGAGTGTTGCTTATGAAAGATGGGTGATGGAAGAATATGAAGTGACTAGCTGAAAGTGCACGAGTGATGAAGTGGCACAAGAAACTATCAAATCCAGTTCGTAGTGGAGTGATCCACATAAATCAAATACGAACTATGCAAAAGGGGACTATAAAGTGGGTTCCAAAGGTGGCAACGCTGTAATGTCCCCCTTTTTTATAAAAAATTAAAAAGAAGATGAAATCGATTTGCACATGTTATTTTAAAATAAAATTTTATAAATTGTGCAAATCAAAATAAAAGGGGAAGTTCGACTTCACCTTGAGATAATAAATGCATTTTTTAAAAGGGTAAATCAAGTGACTAGGCAAGTCGCATTTTCCTGGAAGCATTTAATAATTAATATTTGAGACAAAGTGATTATTCCTAAGCATGGGTCGACTCATATGGGCATCTTTTTTAAAATCCCTATGCATTTAATATTTGTTGTCGGTGACTTTCAGGCACATTTTTAAATAAGATTTCCTCCTAGATAATGGTGCCAAAGATGGAGAAGAACTTTGGAGGATGTGCAAGCAAAAAACTATAAAAGAAGATGTGGTTACTCCTATTTTGGCATGTTGACGGTTTATAAAACTTATCTTCATGCTTAGAGAAGGGATGTATGCCCACTTATGATCAAAACAAAAGGTGTTTATTAACACCACCATTTGTGAAGTGTGTGTGCCCATATGAGCCTGAAGTAATAAGTTTTTGCAATCATTTATCTATATATGTATAAGGTGCCATTTTTGGGAGAAGATATAAGCTTGCTTTGAGGGTTTGAAGTGTAATTTATGATGATACCTTTTATTATATGCTGCTGGTTTTTATTTGATGAAATCGACTTGTTTGGGTATGTGCTAAGAGTGTTTGGAAGGGGTTTTGAAGTGATTATAAATCTGCTGTTTTAGATTTATTAATTGCAGATCTGGAACTGCATTTATTTACTCTTAAAGTGAAGGAAAAAGTGCTGGAATTATGTTGTAGATTTTATCCTAACCCTAGCGATTGGGTTTGGGATTTTGGGGGCTGTTTTGAGTGGTTCCTAGTGTATGGAAAGATTTGATATTTATTGTGAATAGAAGCTCATAATTTTCCTTTTCTACTGCACTTGGTTTCAAGTCAAAAGAGTTAGTATTTTGGGAGTTATTAATTTCCAAAGTTTCAGTTAATTTTCAGTAGTATTATTTATTATTTTTACTTCTACAAAGTGTATTGGATAAAGGAGTGTAAATACCAACTGGATTGCCCATCTAAACCCTCACTTTGGCTCACTCCAACCCTATTTGGGTTGTATTGAAGCTGACACTAGGGGTTAGTTGAGGTAAACCTAGGAGGGTTTATCTTCTAAGTTGTTTGTTTTGTAAGTAATTAATAATAAATCATTAATATCCCACAAGGAGATATTACAAACGCATATTCAAAGGTTAATGAGGATGAGTAGAGGGGCAATTAGATACATAACCTAAGTATGTTGGGTTTGCACAAATATTTAGAAGCTTGTTTACCAAAGGAGAACGAGAGACTTCTTGTAGTGGCTCACACTACCTGGGACATTGTTGTGCATTGGTGGACTGTGCATAAAATGCCTCTGTCAGGGTGGTCACAAATTAAGGAGGCTATGTTTTGACTTTGAAATGAGCAATATAAAGAGAGGAATTCTGATTTATGCGGAAGATACTGATCCTAGTGAGTATTTAAAGGCTTGTGAAAAGATATGGAATTTGAGTGAGATCTTGTTGTCTCTGTGGTTGTGGGTGCATGCACTTTATGGGACATTGAGGACTTTGACTCGCACACCGGTACTTTTGGAGCAAGATTGTCGACTGGGAAGTAGTGAAGGAGGAATTCTAGAAAGAATTCAACTTCGACGTAGAACAATAAGTGTTAGCTAAGCCAATAAAGATGATTAAGGAGGCAACCTTCCACAAGTACGCACAATGGGAAGACTGGTTGAGGAAGATCCATGATGATGAAGAGTATTCAATGGATAAGTTGTTTGTGCAAGAAGGATATAGTAACAACCTAGTGTGGGGAGGTACCACTTCCCACACTAAGTCCAATTTGAAAGATGTTCGCTGTATAGAAGGATTGTAGTTCATAGTGGCTGAAGTTGATCATGTGAATGTGGACAACACTGAGGGGGAAAGAGTGGTAGAGTTCAAACATAAATATCTAACGAAGGACTATAATGAACCTCAATGCCAAAAGGAAGTGGACATAGGTACTGAAAATGATCTTTGCATGGCAAGCTTGGGAGACTATTGGGGTGATGTTGGGGCGTTTTTGGTGTCGTGAAAATTATACAAACATGAATTTTAAAAAGAGGGTGATGAGTTTTGAAAGTAATAGTCAGAGTGTAGTCATACTGTTGGATGAGCTATTGGTACCACCTTACATTAAAAGTGTGGATATTGATGAGGAGATAAGTAATACGACCGCCATACATTGAAAGTGTGGATATTGATGAGGAGATAGGCAATATCTATAAGGTGACTGCACAAAATAAGGAGTATTTGGACTTGTAGGAAGATGGGAAGGTAGATTGGCAGAGTAGCAAGTCCATGTTAGATAATACGAGTGTTGCTTGTGAAAGATGGGTGATGGAAGAATATGAAGTGACTAGCCGAAAGTGCGCAGGAGTGATGAAGTGGCACAAGAAACTATCAAATCTAGTTTGTAGGGGAGTGATTCACATGAATCAAATACAAACTATGTTAGATACTATCAAGTCTATGTTAGATACTACGAGTGTTGCTTGTGAAAGACGGGTGATGGAAGAATATGAAGTGACTAGCCGAAAGTGCGCAGGAGTGATGAAGTGGCACAAGAAACTATCAAAGGCAGTTCGTAGTGGAGTGATCCACATAAATCAAATACAAACTATGCAAAAGGGGACTATGAAGTGGATTCCAAAGGCGACACTATTTATTTAGAGGGTAATGAGGATGAGCAGAGGGACATTATAGGAACTTCCTAAGTATGATGTGTGTGCTTATGTGAAGGTGTGCATGAATGATTTAGAAGCTTAGTTACCAAAGGAGAATTAGAGATGGCTCAACTATGCAAGACCTAAGTCACAAAATTCGTTGAATTTTGGCCAAAAAATTCGAAAAATTGGCGAATTCAAAGAAAACAACAAAAAATCGTTCAAATTCGATAGAAAATCGAAGATTCAATTTTTTTATTGGATTTTAATGACAACCCTAAAAAATTTGTGGATTCGGCAAATAAAATCGATAAAAAAACATTGATTATTTTTTGATTTTTCACTGTGCTTTACATAGCATCTAGGGTTAGGGTTTTCGTTTTCTATATAAAAAGGCTTTGTGTTTGCATTGTAACTACAAAGTTCCAATGTTTGCAATTTCAAAGCCATCATCTACAAATTGTGATTGGAATATAGCCTTGTGGAGTCTGAAAGTTTGACCAAGGTTCGAGAAGTCTGAAAGCATGAATCGTGATTGGAATAGAACATGGCGAAGTTAGTTTGGTAGACGCCCCACGAAGTACGTTGAAGCCATTTGTGCTTGCAGAGGCCAGATTACAACATCATCCTTCGAAGTTTGTGGAGGCCAAGGGGCATCGATTGTGTAGTAGAGTCAAGTCAAGCCTATCGCCAATGGCCATAACACACAATCCAAAGGTAGGTTAAGCTTGCCTTTAAGATTACAATTAGGTATTAGGTATTTAGTATAGCATTTTAATTTATTATGTTTAACATTTATTAAATAAATTCTATAAGCTAATAGGATTTTAATTTATTAGGTTTACTATTTATTGTTGGATCGTTTAGTGGAGTCACGCCAAGCCTATTGCCATCGGCCATAGCACAACCCACAGGTAAGTTAAGCCTGCCTTTAAGATTACGATTAGGTATTTACTGTAGCATTTTAATTTATTAGGTTTAATACTTAATAAATTCTTTAAGCTCATAGGATTTTAATTTATTAGGTTTACTATTTAGTATTTAGTGTCGGAGACTAGTTTAGAGATCTGTCTGAGTCCGATAGAGGACAGAGGTTTTAAAAAAGTGCTGAGAGTTGAATGCGAACTGACTTTTTTGGATTCGGGAGGTGTACTGAGTTGCTGTGATGCTGAACCTTGTACTAGCTGTGAGGACTGCAGTGCCAAGTGAGCTCTGAGCTGGGGAGTTGATGTTGAACTTGAGAGCCCGAAACATTGAGTTAGCCTTGCGGGGAGACACCCTAGTTAGGCTGGATTGAACCGTTCACGGATCTGCAAAGCTCACAAAGTGAAGTTGGTGGAAGAAAATTGAGAACATGAGGTCTTGGGAGAAGAGAAGATCATGGGATGAACCAATGAGCTACAGAGACAAGGATTGGGAGTGTATGCTGAGTTGATTGAGCACAGAGACACCGAGATCAATAAAAGCAACTCGCTAGATCATAGTAGCTCGCCACAGGGCTGCTTGGAAGTCGAGTCCAAACAAAGCAAAAAAAGGGTCGAGCTTGATCTGTTGAATGTAGGATCTGCAAGAGAATTCAATTCACCTTCAGGAGCGGATGCCACATACCAAAGAGGGTTTTGAGGGCTTGGAGTTGGGTTGAAAAGACAATGCCAAGCTAAAGAACAGCCGAGCCGCACTACTTTACCGAGCCAACACAGAGAGCGTAGCCGATGTCTGTAGCAAGGACCAGATTACCCTTACACCGATCAAGGCAAGCAACTAGCCACGGGATTAGCTGGGTGGTGAGCTCACCTGCCTATGCAATAGGTAGCTCACCTTAGAAGCTCTGCAAGTCAACTCTTCACTGCATTTTTTTCAGAAAAAAACTGCAAATGTAAATTTTCAAGATTTGCATTTTTTTGCAAATTTCTGTAACCCTGCCAACATAATAGTTTTATCTTTCCTCAAATTTTCTGTAATGTAATTTTTGAATTGCTAAAAAACAGCAAGTCTGCTCAAGATCTAAAAGTCTGCACTCCTGATGCAAAATTTCTTCAACTTAAGCGCAAAATGAAATATTTTTGCAGCTGAGTAATGGCTGTTAGTTATGTTCTGATACCATGTCGAAGAAGTCAATACTTCTCATCTAGGATCTGCTCCAGTAGAATAACATTACCACAACCTAAAATCACACACACAAACAACTATTGCAGCTCATAGAAATTGGACCAATAATGTTTCCAAATTATTGCACTTGAAATCTTTACAATCTGTAATGATTATACAAAGAGGGAATGCCTATTAAATAGGCCAAAGAGGTAATTTTCACAACCACCAAATAATAGGTGTGATCTCCTAAAAAATACGAGAATCCACTATATTAGCTCACTCAATAAATTATTCGTGCACAATATATTTTCATCTCAACAATAATCAAATGAAATCCCTATTAAGCTTAACCCCTTGATGAGTGTGAAAGTGGCTTGACCTGGTTTGCAAATGACCCAAACCCCTCACAAGTGTGAACACTACAACATTTAGTTTTACTAATTACTAAATCAAGCCTATTCTTTAGGATTTTAATGTAGGAATTCAAAACCAACACCAAATAATTTTTTGGGTTACTATTTTTTAGGTTCTAGAAATTTTAGTTTTGCAGGTTCTATTTATTTATTTTTTAGTATTTTTTTTAGATAGTTAAACGCTTTTGACCGGAGCTATGATCCGGAGGGTTAATGGGACACCACCCTACAATATGCAAAAGATAATAGCGTTTAGGAGCATCCAACAAAAAACCAGTACCCAAGAACACGGGACTGAAAACACGAAAAGGCCGAACGAAAGCTTGGAAAACAAGGCCTGCAAAAACAAAAAAAGTAAAAAGAGACGCAGACTAAGGAAGTCAATCAGAGATTACATGAATCTTCAACTCTTGTTTAACTTGAGCAGAGTTCACGGTCTTGCATCCCCGAAACTGGTCTGCCGAGCCGAGCATCACCACCTTTTTGAGGAAGGCAAAGGACGAACCAATAGAAGCCTTTAGAGCCACCACACGCTCAAGAGGAGGCGAGACAGGGGCTGCGAGAGCAGACAAATTCAGAGAGGGAACCCTGAAGACGGATGCCTCGTGAGAGCGGCAAATGCGGTGGATGGATTCCACGAATTGATTTCTCCAAATCTTCACAAAGTTTACGGTCCACCCATAGGGGGGACGTAGAAGGGCCAACTGCAGAAAAGAGAGAAGGAAGACATACATATGCCATTGCTTCGACCAAACCCATGCGATAATGAGGGTAAATGAAATGAGTCGCTACTACCAACACAAAATCTTTGACGGCGCACAGCAGGAGGGAATTGAACACAAAAACACCAGCAATTTCAGAATTGACTCGAGCTCTCTTGGAGCTCTGAAGATAATCGACACCCAAAAATTTCTCAATCGCATCCTGAACCGAATCCGAGCCAATGCGGAAGGCATGGTGCAAGCGAGTAACAGACATCAAGGAAAAGAAAGTCTTTTCGGGCTTCTCACCACGTAGGGGAACAAGAGGGAAACATGGAGACACCATTAAGGAAGAGGAGGGCAGCAGAAAGGGATGGAGATGGCACAAATGAAAGCAGCCGAGAACCCTCCCTAAATTAATAACACCTCGGCACGTGTGAGGGGAAGCCTTCACGATCATTATGACGGATGGTGACATCTAGAGACTCCCATGCCTCAACATGATTTAGAATGGTAGCCTCCTCTTTTTGAATAACCCCACAATTGGAGAGGATATCCGCGGCTTGGTTGTTTTCGCGAAATACGTGGCGAATGGACCAATCCTCAAAGAAAGAAAGCCAATGATTAATCTGATTGATAAAGATACTAAGTGACCAAGCCAAGCTTTGCCCTTGCAAACGACAAGAATGATTATTTGTGAATCCCCTTCGATATAGAGCTTGGAGCAACCACTATTCAGGGCAAGTTTAATGCCATGCAGAAGAGCCTGAGCTTCAACTGCTTCAAAATTGAGTTTGTAGAACCCACAGGGTGTGGAATTTCTTTTTTAGTATTTCTAACGTTATAAAAGCTATTAATAGTTAGAAACTTAAAATAGAAATTTATTAATCTCTATATTTAATTTTAGGGTTATTAATACACACACACATACATATACATATATATATATATATATATATATATATTTATATATATAATTAAAAAAAATCTAGAAGCGTAAAAATTATTTAATAATTAGATTGATCACAAAATTATAAATTTATAAGCATAGTTTATTATTTAGTATTTATTAATTAATTTTAGGATTTTAATTTTGAGTTTAAAATATAAACTAGGACACTGTACAAATATCTTAAATATATCTATCTAAACAATGCCAAAAGATATAAATGTCAAGCTTCTTATCTTAAATTTAATCCATAACATATTTATAAATCTTAGTTGCATTATTTTGTTGGTCCCTGAAATGATATTTTTGGGGAAAAGTGGGCCCCAAACACTACCATGAGGACAAGATATGACTATTTTCCAATTGACTTCTAATTAGATTCTTATTATTATTTTTAGAAGGCTTTTAACAATTTAATTAGATTATTAATTCTTTTGGATATTTACTTGGTATTAAAGTTATAACTTGATATGAACTTGGTATTAAAGTTATATGGTATCATAATCTCATCTTCTCTAAAACATGCAAGTTCATAACATAATTCAATGGCACCCCCAAAATAGAAAACTGAGGGATGAAAACCATAATTACAATATTCATACGAATATGGTCCAAATTCGATTCAGACCGAATTTTAAGGGAAAACCGAACGTGTTCGGTATATTCATTTTAGCTTTTATCTTAAAAAAAATTATTTGAAAAAAAAAACTAGGCTAAAGCATTGAAAAGTAAAAAACATTGAAAGAAAGTAAAAAACGTTACATGATCTGAGAGGCAAAAAGAGGTCTTAAATACAACGCACTAAGTGGAGGGAGGAAGAGAACCCCCCCGCGAATAAAAGAAAATGCAGAAGGTAAAGGGAAAGTGAAAACCTAGACACCAACGTCCAAACTTGACCTACATGTTGATTTCCACCAAACAACACCTCAACCATTGAAATGTTCCCGAGCTTAGTTGTGCGCAATCAATGTGGGTATGTAAACGTATTTGCATTGTTTGGTCGGGAGGAGGTATATCATATTCTATTTTAATCATAAAATATTTATATCAAATATACAATATGGTAATACTTCATAGTTACCTGAGACGGGGGGGACGGGAAGAAGACGGGGTTTCCGGGATAGCAAAAAATTTCTAAATCTTGGGGACGAGGGGGGGACGGCTGATTAAAAAATATATAAATATTTAAAATATAAAGATATAGTGACTAAATTATATAAATAAGTTGGAATAAAACCATTTGAGATTTAAATAAGGTGAAACTTGAACTCATAAACATCAAATACATTCCTAGAACTGTTACAGACAGGATACTGTGATTTCAAACCACTCAGCTTTTCCAAACATGTTATAAACTTCTATTATGTTCTCCTTCAATTCTCTGATAGCAATCTTCCCAAACTATGACCAAGTGTTATGGTTCATTGTTGACAGTTGTGATCTATTGACCCTTAATTGCTCTTGTCAACATTCTACTGACAAAACAAAGAATGACAGAAAACAGGTTCCCATTCAGATTCTACAGTGAGACTAAGACTGTCAAACAATAATAGTAGGGTTTCAGGATATATTAGCTTGATCATTACTTGCATAGGCCCGTGACTTGCTTCTTCACAAGATTTTGAATCATAAGTGATTTACAATTTAAAAAAAATAGTTTAGAGTGTTGTTTTTATTTTTTATTTTTGAAAAATGCGGTAGACCACGTGGGGGACGTCTGGACGTCCCCTCACGTTTCCCTGTCCCCAAGACGTTTCCCAGCCTCCTTAGACGTCCCCAGGGCGTTTCCCATCATGCGTGCACTGTGGGAAACGTTTCCCCAACGTCCCTTCTTCCTCAGGACGTCCGGGACAGACGTGTCAAAAATGGGGAGGACGCGTCCCCGCATAACTATGTAATACTTAGGTTTACCGTTAAATAGTTACATAAATTTTATTATTTTAGGTTTAACATTTAGTATTTTACTTTTATTATTTTAGGTTTAACGTTTAGTATTTTACTTTTATAGCTATTTTAGGTTTATTAAACTTGAGTTTATTTTATTTTATGCTTAACTGTGTTTTACTTTTAGTTTTAATTTAATAATTAAAATTACCCACAAATCGTCAAATACGACTTATTTAACAAATACTTACAAATTACTTTGTATTTATTTTAAGATCATTTACTAATTAGTTTTTTTATCATTTTAATTTTAATTTTAAAATGAAAAATTACGCTGTATTTAATATTCACTATATTTATATAATATGTTTTATATTATTTTTATTTAAAAATAAAAATAAATATTTGTCAACGAAACCGAACCGAACTGAATCTTTTGCAAAATCCCAAACTTCCGAACTTTTTTGCCCATCCAAACAATCCAAACTTTTTGAACATGGTAACTATGATGAAAACACGTAACACGTGACGACAATAATATAAAATGTGATTTTTGTGGTCATTCTCTTGTCGGGAGTGTCACAAGGGTGATAAACCACTTACTTGGCATCTCGGTTGGTGCAGGAAGGGGTGTTAGTGCATTGCCCAAAAGTAACTCCAAAGATCAAATTTGTGTTAGAGAAAGACCAAGCCTTTCATTTGTAGGAAATAAAAAGATCAGCACAAAAAAGCAGAGAATTCAAGCCAAAATGTCCAGGTTCACCACAAATTAAATGTCTCCTGCTTCAAACATTCCCACGTCCGGTAATGCAACAAGGGGATTAGAGAGTGGAACTTTGAACAACCTTTGGAAACAAGGGGATTAGAGAGTGGAACTTTGATCAACCTTTGGAAACTAGTGGAGAAACATGTGGACAATGCATTGGCTGATTTATTTTATTCAAGTGCAATTCCATTCAACGTTGCCAAGAATCCTTTTTTTAAGACTGCAATTTAGAAAAATGCATAGTTTTGGCAAAGGGTACACACCTCCTATTTCAAAGGTTCCTATAACAACTCTTTTGAAGAAATCAAAAGCAAGGGTGACCGAAAAATTGGCAACGGTCAAGGCCTCTTAGAGTGTAATATGGTGTCGGAGGCCATTGATTAATGTTTTGGTGGCTTGCCCTCTAGGTTTAGTGTTCTTAAAGATAATTGATGCCATAAACCATACAGAAGACCTTTGAGTATATTTTCAAAATCTTAGAGAAAGCCATTCTTAAAGTGGGTTTAGAGAATGTGGTTCAAGTTGTGTAGTTGATAGTGCTGGAAATTATGTGGGCAGTGTGAAGTTGACCATGGAGAAGTATCCACCTATATTTTAGTGTCCATGTATAACACATTGCTTTGATTTGTTGCTTCATGACTTGGCTAAATTTCTATGGGTGCATGAAACAATTCATAGAGGGAGAGCAATTGCAAATTTCATTAGAAACCGCCTGCCTCACATTGGACATTTACATGCGACATGCATCCAGAGAGTTGTTGAGGCCTTGTGAAACAAGATTTGCCTCATTTTATATCAATTTGAAAAGAGTGGTTGAAGAGAAAGCAACGATAAGGTCATTTATTTGTTCAATTGATTGAGAAAATTTAGTTCTTTCTAAAGGTGTAGAAGAAAAGAACATAGAGCAAATAATTCTAAACAACAATTTTTGAGAAAGTGCGACAAAGATTTTAAAATAGTGAACCGATTGTTGAAGTGTTTTGTTTTCTTGGTATGCTTTATGAAAACATGGACCATTGCAAGCTGTTATTAGCCAATTTTGACTACACAAAATTAATTTAAAAAAAATGGGAATTTTGAAATTTTCCAAAAGTGTTACTTTGCTTAGTTTATCACTCTCATCATGACCGTCTCATTTTTGTGATCGTTCCGGTCTTCGTTTCATCCATTTCAGGCGAGAACTCCCGCGAGGTCTCAAATTGCGTTAAATATTAATTAATTAATTAATTACTCTTTGTTTGATAAAATTACTTTTTAATAACTTTGGAGTATTTAATTAAATAAATATTAATTAAAATTTATTCGACAAGTTTTTGCCGGGGAAAAATAAGCTTCCGCTTCCCATTACCAGGGATGCCAAATTGGCTTCCTCGGCCCGGATTTCCCCTTTCCTGGCAAAATTGCTTTAAATCCCCGCTCGTGGAATTTCTTCCCCCAATTGCCAAATTAATGAATTGACAAATGGGCAAAAAATCTCCCAATTTCCCACATGGGGAAATAAAACAGAGATTGCCAGCTCACTTTGCCATTCCCGTTGGCAATTGGCCATTGCTTTCCCCATTTCCCCCTGGGAATTAATTCCACTACCCGGGAAGAGGGGAAGTTGGGTTAACCCTCATAAATTCCTCTGTCGAACTCGTTGGAAAGAGTTGTACGAAGCTTTCTAAATTGCTTCTTACTTCTTCTAAGAAACATAATAATATTTTTATCACATTCCTCAAACTGTGAATGCCATTGTGAAAGAGAAATACAAGGAGGACATTCCAAGTGAAGGCCGTTGCAAAGGATAAAACCAGTCTAAGAAAAATCATTTTCCATGCATTGGCAAAGGGGACAGCAAAATCATTTTTCACGCATTGGTGAAAGAGGACAGTCCAAACCAAATCATTTTTCCATGCTGGTGAAGGACAGTCATAGAAATCCAACAAATACCAAAAGACCAAGCTATGCATTAGCAAAGCTCGTAGCTGTCAGGAAGTCAGGATAACCCACGCATGCCTAGAGAAGAAAGATAACAGCCCATGCATGAGGAAAAGATAACCACTCACAGCCTACATAGGCCACGCAGGTCAAGCTAGAAAAGATCACACAACAAAAAGACAAAAAAAGACAATAAAAACAACATCCATGCATTGACAGAGGGAGGGTAGTAGGTGAAAGCATAAGGCAAAAACCACGCAGGTTTTAAAGTAAAGAAAATACAAAGTAAGCTTTCCACACATCAGCAAAAGCCAGGACAGCCAAAGAACTTCTCCCATGCGGCCCAAGGGAGGTAAAAGAATGTTGTAGAAGTAAACAAGTTTCCAATTTGCATCAAGATTTCACGCATTCTCCAGGTCTCTCATCACGCAACCTTCATGCAACAAAAGCCAGAAACTCATCCAAGCTAATCTTTGCGCAGCCAAGGAGCAAGAAGGGAGTATTCACCAAATCCAACACAACAAAGGAAAACAATAGACATATAAAAAAAATAAACCCACGCATTCACCAAATCAGGCCAAAACGCCTATGCAGGGGAAGAAGACAAGGTAAAAATCAGAAGTAAAGTTGAAATTCTGTTTTCATGCATTGGGAAAATTCATACAGTCCAAAACAAGAAAAAGACATAACCACCACGCATTCTCCAGGTGTATCAACGCATTTACAAGAAGATTCAGCAAGTATAGTCACACATCGATCAGAAGATTGCATCGAAGAAGTAAATCTCAAATTACGCGGTCATTAAAATCTGGAGATTTTCACGCATACCAAGGAGAATTTGCTCCGTCAAATTAAATAAAATCGGGAGATTTTAATTTAAAATATATATATATATATCGTTGTATCGCCAAATTTGGAACTCGAGATTAGTCTCAATATATTTGTATTTAAAAAAAATATAAAAATTTGTAACCGGGACTGGGTGTTATTATTATTATTTTTAAAATAATAATAATAATAATATTAAAGCGAGTCATATTTTCCTTGCATTAACAGGGGTTTTGGAGACTAAGACCCGACCCGCTTGTGTTGTTTTGCGTGCCTAAGTCATTTTTCTGTGAAATTCATAATGGCCGAGAAATTTAACCAATCCGCAGGAAGATCAAGGAAGTCAGTGGAGAAATTGAATAAATCCGCACTCAAGTACGAATTCCAAGGAATCATCCCTCCCAGTTCCATTAAGTCAACATATGACAATATCACAGATACAAATCTGGGTCACCTCAATGTGCAACAATTATGTGAATGGGTGAAAACTGAAGGTAAAACCATTTTCTCGGATAGGCTTTACGATAGTGGTCTACCTCAAGTAGCAACATTTCCTGTCTTGGTGCAGTGTCCAGAACTGGTTATCGCTTGTGCGGAGCATTATGATCCTGAGAGACGAGGAATTTTTAAAGATAATCGCGAGCCTTTCCTCTTAATCACACCAGAGCACATTGAGGAATTGCTCAGCATACCCGACTTTCCTGAGAATGCGGATATCACTCGCCAGTCAATGCAAGAATTTTGGGATGAAGAACTGTTGAGATGGAGCAAGATGGTTAATAACGACTGGTTAGTGACCAAGAGGCCTTGAATTGACCGGCTTCCCAAAGAACTGTACCGCATTGAGGTCGTGGAAGAAATCGGGGACATGATTACTCTCCTAAGCCGAGTTTTCAGTTTATCCTCTGCTAGGATTTTCCACCCATGGATGTATTAGTTTATCTGTATCATCCTTGCCAAGAAAGAGTTTGTGGATTGGGCCACCATCATCAGTAATACCCTTCACAAACAATTGATAGAAGTTAAGATGACTAGATGCTTCTACATGACATCGTATCTGACTTATGCAGTAGCAAGAAGAAAGCTATTTTCTGGACTTGAAACAAGAGGAGTCATGGGGCCATCAAATAGTGTTTCCATTATTACCCACAACTAAGTTTCAAAAATAGCTCTCACCATTTTAGAAGATTCAACGATGCATTCACCTTCCGTGTGATTCGGAACTTGAATCAGAATACAGAGGAAAGATTTTCTAAAGAAGCCATGAGTGTCATTTCCCAATGGGGAACCTGGTTTATTCAATTTTCATCATTTTCCTACATTCGCGTGAGTGGCTTTGCTGGTACTCCATGGAAACTTCCCTTTTCCTAAGTACGTCAGTGACAGATGGGCATTAATGGAGCTTGCGCGACAACTATTCCAAGTTCACTGCCTTCTTAGTGACAAGCACCGTTCAGGAATTCATTTCCCAATCCAAATCGGGGAATACCAATGTCCAAATCTTTTCAGTGCACAACTCATGGAAAAAGAGTTTTCTCTCATCACAATTCATCCATATGTGAAGAGAGCCCAGTTTGATATTAATGGATATATGCAGAATGATTCTTGGAGCAAAGTATCAACATAACCCTACCATGGAAGATTTCTGGGCTGCCTATTCGGACGAACATGAAGTAAGAAGATGAGAGTTTTCTCGCCTAACACTTGCTCAGATCAAGGCCTTTCCGCATCAAGAACCCTCCCGATTCATTCATAAATGATGATGAAGATGTCATTGATCCCTCATATGATGCAGTTGCTTTTACCCCGTTGCCTCGAATTGACTAGACCAAAAGAGATGAATTTTCTCTTGATAGCAAGAATCAACCGATTCTTGAAAGAAGCATATCTTGGTATGACAGAGAACTTGCCAAGTTACAATCAATTCAAGATCATACTTTCAGGATCACAAAAATTGCCTAATCACGAGGAGGTCTTCATTCAACCAAAGCCCTTCTCGATCAACCTCCGTACCATCCAATCATACACAACAAGCAAGAAAGGAGTGGTTTCCAAAATCCACTTCACCAAGTAATGTGCCACGAGGAGAAAAATCTAAAGACCCTAGCCCCGGTGAAGGAAGAGAGCGTGTATCAGGATTTTCTACTTCAAGTAGAGATTCTTCTACCCACATTGTTAATAGTGCTCAGAAGCTCGTGGCAAATGATCCTCAGCCATGCTTTGAACAAACATCCACTCAGGTGCAGGTAGTCCAAATATCAAACACTTCAGAACCTACAGTTCATGAAGAAATTTCCCAAAATCTCCCGAATGATCAGGAGGTGGATATTGAGGTTATTTCTCCTCAAATTGAGGTCGTAGATAGGATTCTTGCAGGATCTCATGATGTCGAGAACAATGAGAATATTGATTCGAGCTCTAGGATTTTGTATGTGGAAATAGTGCATGATACTCCTTCCTGGGTTGATTCCGAGGTTAAGAAAAGGAAGAGGGTTGTCAAGGCAATTGACATTGATTTTGATGCCCTTTTCAAACTTTCGAATGACGGCATTCCCAAGAAGCCTAAGGTGCTTTCTCGAATAATGGTGGATAATGACGGAAACAGATTTGCAGATCTCACCATCCCACAAGTTGATAAGGAGAGTGATGCCATGACACCTACTGATTATGAAGTTTCCAGACTTGGACTTGGGAGGTCCACATTAGAAAGTGACATGGCGATGGCTCGAGATTCAATTGATATCGTGCTAAAGAGACTTGAGAAATATAAGTCTCAGAACTCTCAGCTCAAGGCCGAAAAGAATCAATTGGTGGAATATGTTCAACATTTGATAAATCCCATATCATCCACTTTCCCAGTACCTGATGCAGTGGCTGCCCCTGATGAAGAAACTCTCAATTTGTCAAAAGAAATAAACACATTAGGCCATGTCACTAAAACTTGGCTTTCAGAGATTCTCGTTTTAGGCCAAGGGACGATCAAAACAACGGTTAAGCTTCATGAAGATGTCAGTGCGTATCTTGATCCAATTCTTTCTTTCAAGGAAACCTTTGTTTCTAATATATCAAATTTGGATGAGATATTGCCCAGTTTGCAGGAGATGACGAGTATGGAATCCTCAGTTTTAGCCATTGAAGGAATTCTCGAATTTTGAACATCGAGGGACACATTTTCTTTGGTGTCTACATCTCAAATCAAGGAAGATGCTTCTCGAGGATTCTATGATCCATTATGAGAGCATATGCAATGAAGCCTTCACTTCACTTGCCTTGATTCAAGAATTTATAGCTGAGATTCCTTGCAACCTCGTAAATGAGCATAATCAAAGGTGTTCATCGGAACAGGTGGAAGAGCAATTTTCACAATTGTTTAAGGACATGTACACTCCCGCCAACAATTTCTCATCAGTTTCAATGGAGCGGTGCATCAAATTAAAGAACTTATTTGAGAACGCTCAATCAAAGATTATTAATTTAAATGATATGCCAAGTAGGATTCTTGAATTGCAGGTATTTTGTGAGGCTATTCTTCGACCAAATGAACCTCCAGAAGAAGAAAAGATGTTTGAAACTTTGGGAAGGTTTAGATCCTTTCAACTGGCAAAAGCGGCAGATCCTAATTTCACCGGCGGTTCAGGGAGATAATTTTCTTGGTATCTAACGAAGTGGGAGAGTCCATTTCTCATACGTTTGAGATAGGCAGACCCCATTTCAATGGATAAGGCACTGGTTATTATTGTATATTTTTAAAAAAGGGGATTTTTAAGGAAAGGATGTTATTTGTTTTCGGGAAACTATGGATAACTTAAGTGATTTCTATTTTTAGTTGTTTTTAATAAAGTTGGTTAGAAAAAGTCAAAGGTCACTTAAGTGCCTTATTTAATGATCATGTAAAACCCTAACTACTTTGTAACCAACTTTTGGGTTATAAAAGGAAGTGAGGGGCTCATTTGTAAAGGGTGACTTTGAGAGAGGAGAAGAAAATACTTTTGTTTGCAAGCTTTGTTTCAAGAAGAAACTTTGTGTTCTTCTGTGAAAACATTTTTGAGTTAATGAAATACAAACTTTGTGTTTCATTCATTGTCTCTTGTAACATTTGATGTTCTTATGTTCATTAGATGTTAGATGTTTGAATCTTGCATGCTAGATATTGTCTTTGATCTTATTGTCAACGTTATTAAGTTGTTGTTCTTGTTCACAGTGATCAAGCTCTGTTATTTACTTGCTCATGTGTGTTCCCTTTTACATATTCTTGTTTAACTAACTCAAACTCCGTTTTATTTGTGTTAGTTATTCATCTTTCCTTTTTGTGCAATATTAGGCTCTGTTTTTACCTAACTCTTGCATGTTCTTTCAACTCATTCCATTCCACTCTTTTCCTTCATTCCATTCCATCTCCCTCATTCACTTTTTTCTTTCCATTGATGTTCCAAAACACCCCCCACATACAATTTTGAATGTACAGATGTAAATACGGTTTTGGTTTTCAATAAAGGCAGCCTCACCTTCATTGAGGGACTTCGTTCCCACACTGTTGCATGTCATTTGCATGCGTGCAAATCCATATGCTAATGCAAGGAAACCATTCGAAAAACATTCAATCACGTGGAAGCAGACTATATTGAATCCAAGGTGGAAAATGATGCACACCCCCTTGCATGCAACGACTTTCTGTTTGGAGCCAAAACTCTTCCATATAGATAGAAAGAGTGACAATGAAATCACAAGTGGGCTTCACAAAGCCATAGGGAGGTTTGAACTAGATCAACAAGTTATTAAGTAAAATCAGAGATCAACGTTGGGCATACAGGTTAGAAGAAAAGATGCTTGGGATACTAGCAGCCAAGTATGACATGTCATGCCCAGATGTTGAAGGATATAGGTGGTGGACTAACTTTGGAGCAAATACTTGTGAGCTACAGTGCTTTGTTATTAGAGTATTGAGTCAGGGAGAAACTTCATTAGCTTGTGAAAGGAATTGGAGTTGCTTTGACCACATTTAGTCAAAGAAGTGGAACAAGTTGTCTGGGAGGTTGAGAAATCTTGTTTATATTCACAACAATTTGCAGTTGTGTATGAAGAAAGAAACAAAAGGCTCATCTACTTTGTCTTCACAACTCCAACCCATTTCAAAAGACATAGCAGATGCAAATGGGCTTGACCTGCTTTTAGAAGATGAATTCAGTGGTGAATCTGATGATGCTGATATTGAACCATCTCAACCAAGTGCTTTTAATGATTTTGAGCTTTTTTGATGTGAAAAACAATGAGAAAATATGAAAGTTTGAAAACAATCTTAGAACTTATTTGCCTTAAAATCTAGACTGACTTTTTGAAAATAGAAACCGTCTTTAAAATTGTGATTTCACATGTGTAATGTTCTATCTCGATCAACTTATGACGATGCATATGTTTTAGTTTAGACATCTTTTTTCAAAGTTTTTGAGGTTATTTAATAATATTTATATATATTTTGACATTATTGTGCATTTATTATTTTTATCAAAATAAAATAATTTAAAAGAAAATGTATATAATTTGAACTTATTGATGATTTTTTTCTGAATTTTATTGGTTGACGAACTTGTTTTGAATTTTATTCTCACCGAACATGAGCATGAATACGACCTGGTGACTTAGTGTGGGACACTGCCATGTGTTGGTGGACTACGCATAAACTGCCTTTGCTAGGGTGGGTGCAAATCAAGGAGACTGTGTACCCGGTTTGAAAGGAGTAATATAAAGAGAGGAATTTTGATTTATGCGGGAGAATTTGATTATGGTGAACATTTGAAGGCTTGTGAAGAGATATGGACTTTGAGTGAGATCTTGTTACCTTTGTGGTTGTGTGTGCATGCACTTTATGGGACATGGAGGACTTGGGCTTGTGCATGGTACTTGTGGAAAACGTCTAGCTTCGATACAAAATGGTAGGAGTTAGCTAAGCTAGTGGAGATGATTAAGGAGGTAGTCTTCCATAAGGATGCATAATGAAAAGGCCGATTGAGGAAGATCCATGACGGTGAAGAGTATTCAATGGTTAAGTTGTTTATGCAAGAAGGATATAGTAACAACTTAGTATGGGGAGGTACCACCTTCCACACTAAGATTGATTCGAAGGATTTTCGCCGCATATAAGGACCGAAGTAAATAGTAGATGAAGTTGATCATTTGATTATGGAGACCATCGAGGGAAAGAGTGGTAAAGTTTGCGCAGAAAGATCCAACAAAGGATGACAACCAACCTCCATACCAAAAAGAAGTGATCATAGGTACCGAGAATGATCCTCGTATGGCAAGCTTGGGAGACTATTGGGGTAATGCTGAGTTTACCCGCCTCACAAAATTAACGAAGGAGTATAAGGACTTGTTCCTGAAAAATTATTATGAAATGAAGGGGTTGCATCCAAGTTTGGGAAATATGCACATCAAGTTGTGTGAAGGGACAAGGCATGTGAAGAAGAGACCGCAAAGAATAAATTAAAATTTGCATGCAAAGGTAAAGGAGGAAGTCAATAAGATGCTGGACGCAAGAGTCATATTTCCAATTGAGGAATTAGACTGGATAAGCCCGGTGGTGATCAATATAAAGGATGGAAGAATTCATGTATACGTTGATTATAAAATGTTGAATGATGCATGCATGTATGATACTTTCCCGATTCAATTTACAAAAGAAGTGTTAGGAGTTGTGGGGTGTGAGATCTAGTTGTTTAGTGAGGGTTTTGAAGGTTATTACCGAGTGTAGATCGTAAAAGAGGATAAGGCAAAGACAATGTTTACAACATGATGGGGATCTTTTTCATACAATTGAAAAGTGCACTTGCCATGTTTTTGTGCATTGTGGTAGAAGCTTTCAAAGACTTTATACACAAGTTTTTGCAAGTGTATTTGAATGATTGAATTGTGTATGGTTTGGTAAATGATCATCATGAGAACTTGTGCCTGATTTTTGAAAGGTATCAACAACTATATGTTTCTTTGAATTTGAAGAAGTGTACTTTTGCGGTACTGCATGGGATTCTTCTAGGAGATACTATTTGCAAGAAAAGCATGTTAGTCAATCTTGCAAACGTGGTAGTTATTTAGCAGTTAGAAGCTCTGCGCATGCAAAAAGAGGTCCATGCATTTCTTCATTATTGTGGATAATACCGCAAGTTAATATAGAATTATGCAAATGATGTTGGACTGTTGGAGGAAACTATTGAGGAAAGAAGGTCCATTTCGTTGGACTTATATGCAACAAAGGACATTTGATACGTTGGAGGAGAAATCGGTAATTACAAATCCTAGATTGGACTAAGCATTTTCATGTTCATGTGGCTCTGTGAAACAACAATTTGGGCAATTCTTGCGCAGCCAAGTGAAGGCAAGATTGATTACCCGATTTACTTCGCTAGTAGAAAAATTTCAAATGCAGAAAAGAACTAGAGGGAAGCAGTGGGGATGGTGTATGCATTGCAAAAGTTCTTGCAATACCTTTTGGCTACTTCATTTGTGTTTTTTTACTGATCGTGAGGTGCTAAAGTACTTGATTAATAAGCCGGTATCATATGAGAAAATATACCGGTGGATGGTATTGCTTTAAGAGTTTCAACTCTCAGTGGTCTTGAAGTTCAGAAGATTACATGTGGGTCCAAATCACTTATTGATAATTAATACAAGGGAATCTGTACAACCAATTGAAGATGATTTTCCAGATGCACAACTATTTCAAATTCTGCATGTACTTAAGGAGAAGGTGGAGATTGCCTCATTTTTAACCTCTGAGATGGCTTTTGAAGGTTGGTCGACAATTCAAAAGAAGCAATTGGCAGTGAAAGTTGAGTCATAACACCTTATTGGAAGAGAATTGTATTAGTTGGGGCAAGACGAAGTTTTGTGGAGATGTGTGATGGAACATGAATGCAAGAATGTATTGTAAGAATGTCATGAAGGAATTGCAAGACACTACGTATGAAATACTACGAAATGAAAGATTTTATTTGCAGGATTGTGGTGGCCTATACTATTGAAGGATGCTAAGGACTATGTACTCCAATGTGAGATTTTTTAAAGAGTAGGTAAACCAAATGGAGAGATGAGATGCCACTAGTTGTGGTAGCACAAGAAATTCGAGAAGTAAGTTGTTGATTTTGTTGGTCCAATTAACCCACATGCATGAGAACTGAGAACTGGTGTGTGGTATTTAATAACATCAATAAATTATTTGACACGATGGACAAAGGTTGTGCGAATTAGAGATTGTATTGTAGCTATTGTCGCAAGATTTTTATGAGAGAATATAATTTCAAGGTATGTGTGGCTGCTAAGTTTAATAAATGATTGAGGGACTCATTTCCCCATATAAATGGTGTAATGCCCCCTTTCTCGAATTGAGGGCCTAAAAGTGGACTTCTTGCCATTCCCTTTCCGTGGCAAAGAAGTATGAATGAACAAGGGGAGGAATTGCATTTCATTTCAGTTTTTTTTTATTAGATTTAATGTTTTCTTCAAGTGTTTTCCTGTATGAGGCAGGTCAGCTGTGTTGGGAGAGTCATGAAGGCAAATTAAAAGACAAAATGAAGCTTAAAGAGGTCGGTCCACTTTTAATTGGCCTTTGGCGCAAAGCAAGAGGTATAAAGGGAGATGTGTGGTCTCATTTTGAGATCATCTTTTGTGCATTTTACATATACAATTGGTTTGTTGAGCTAGTTGCTCAATACCTCTCCTCTTGAGGACGAAAACCCTCTTGTGTGCCATCCAAGGAGGATGGAAACCTTCCTTGTGGCTTGGTGGAGGACGAAAACCCTTCATTTTGGGTGATTTGAAGACATCTCTTGAAGACTTACTCGCTGATTTGGAACTAGGGCATCAAGCAGAACACCGACAAAGGCTTTGCATGATTTTTGGAGCTCTTCCCAAGGGGAGCGACTAGGGTTTGGTGATGGTTGGGTGCCTTCTAGGGCACATGATTTGTTGGCTAGATTTTCTGCATAGTTGAAAAGCTAGGCAGTCATGAGATAAATCTCCCTCATTTACTGGTGAGGCTCCCATGTCAGATTTGTCAATAAAATATGCTAGTATCTATATGGGGGTTTTACTTTAACTATTCAGCTCATGAACCATAGTTGTATAGCTTTGCAACAAGTGAGCAATTGTTTAAGAAAGGAAATATTTATAGAAGAAGTAATAAAACACGGAAGAAATGGGGAAGATGTGCCACCCAATCAATAGATAACAGAGTTGATTGCATGCACACAGAAGAAACCAATAGATATTAACACACAAAATTATAACCAAAGGCAACTCCAGATCTAGATCTAAAATAACACAGTTTATTAGAAGATCTAAGATAGAAAGCTAGAAACAAAATGCACCGTGACATAAAGTTCTCCAGAAACTTGCTCCTTTATATTCCTTTGCTTCAAGTGGCTATCAGAGGTTTCAGCACAAGGTTTGGAACACAAGAATGTTGCTTACAAATTCTGATCCTTAACTCGAAGGTTCTTCTTCTACATATAGAATGTAGAAGGGAAAGTACAAATGGGGGAACTCAACTGAACTGAAACATAAACAAGAAGTAAAGATGACATCTGACAATCATCCTCCTCTAACTTCTCCTCAAGTGACACATCTATCACTTAACTAATAGAATTGTTCCACATAACTTAGAGCAATGGTTTCAAAACCAATAACTTTAAAGTTTTACAATTTCATCCGGGAATGTGAAAAATGGAAGAAGAAATAATACAAGAAGAAAGTCCTGCCAGCTGTAACATTTATATCTTCTTTTTGTTCTGATACTGAATATACTTGTCGAACATATAATTCAACATCTTCCCATCTGTCTTAGCCATAGCTTCCTTTTCTGTCCTGAACTGCAACAAGCATTTGTTCAATACCCTGATACATGCTTCCACATCCTCCAAGCTTGGCCCGAACTTCGCAATATCCAATTGTAGTGCCACCAGTTTGCTGATGGAATTCATCGTGAAAGGCTTAGTAGATCCATTAATTCTCCCCTGCACCATCAAAAGAGACCCTTCCAGGGAATTAGGCACTCTGCTAGGAATGATCCATACGTATGAAGTAACATTTTTGACCACTTCCTCCTGAGTGAAAGCAATGATATTATCTGGTAAAGACGATGCCATACTCTCAAGTGCCTGCATCCTCTTCAGCATAATTCTGCAGATTTCCAAACGGAAAGATACTGCAAACTCCAACTGCTTCCCCTTCTCAACTGATCCGTTCGGTACTATCTGTTCCGCAACCAACACTTCTCCCGGTAGCTTATTGATTTCGACCAAAGTACTCAGGTTACTCTTAACAACTATGTTCATATGTACTATGTTTGTCACCAGTTGCTTCAGCTGATCTGCTGCATCTTTCATAACCTTTAGGCGGGCTGACACCTCTCCGAGTTGTACAAAAGTTTGACGAATAATCAAATTCTTCCTTTCGTCAATAGCTTTCACCTGATTGCTTGCATCTTCCATCTCCTGCATCAAATGATCACTCACCTGCTTCTGTGCTGAAATGGGCTGAGTGGAAGATTTAGCAACCTTGGCAATGATCTCGCACAACCGAGATACCTGCTTCTGAAGTTCAACTTTCTTCGCCTTTTCTCTGTCAAGCCTAAGGAATAGAGCATCTATCAATGTCTGCGTATCTTGCTTTAATCCCTCTGTGGTGGCTTGACCGATAGGTACTTTGGTTACTGTTATGTCTTCTGCCGTGAGCTCATCCTCTTTCTTCCCTTCCGCTGGTACTGACATCTCAACGAACTTCTGCCCCGACTCCTCAATGATCAACCTTGAAATTACCTTAGCAACTTTAGGTTTTCTATCTTTTCCGCCTAGACTCTGGAGCAGCTGCAAGTCGTGTTCCTCCAAGATCATTTCCACTCTAGCCTCTGGAACCAACTGCAAAGTCAACCACTTTGAGAAATTACTTCTCAGAGAATGAGAAGTTGCTGAGTGTACCACTATCTCTCGCTCTGATTCCTCTCCATCAGAAACCGCTACAGTGTTGTGGCTGCCATCTTTTGAATCATCCAAAGACAAAGCTCTTTCAAACTCTGCCATCTGCAACTTCAATGTTTCTTTAGGAACAGGAGCTGAACGGAGTGGCTGAGGAGAGAAGATGAATGTTGCCGGATTCAACTGAGGAATGGCAGTGTCCTGCTGAGGTGCAACAGTGGGTGAAGTACTGGATGTTGGAGAAGTCGGAACTAACATCATAGCTGTGGAAGTAATCTTCTCCTTTGATTGAGACTTTCTGTGCACTTTCATCTTTTCGGGCCTTCTACTGCTTTCTCCTCCGTGCTTCCTCTTGAGGGAATCCCTTGCGCCGAAGTTGCCTGTGATTTGATTCATCAATGCTTCATCAAGGCAGTATCTCTTCCTCAGCAACCAATTTGAAGTATTCAACAGGACGGCGGCAGACCTTTCCTCAATCGTATGGCAGCCCCCTACGTTCTCCTGAAGTATAGCTCTATCTCCTCCCATTTGATGGTATGTGTCAAGTAACACAGTCCCATCATCTTTAAGATCCGCAGGTATCCGTGCTAATTCAAAGTCGAACACTTGCCGTATTGATAGCCTGCTGAAATCTTTCTTTCTAACTTCGTATTCACTTTTGCACTTCATCCAGAAATCTTCGAATGAAGGCACATGTGCGTACTCCTAGGAGATCGTCTTCTTGGCTACTCCAAATGGCTCGAAGTTCAGCCGTGGTGGGAAGAACTCTTGCTCGTACTCAGAGAACATTTCTGCCTCCATTCCTCGAGCTCTATGAATGCTTTGGCAGCTATAATGACCCACAGTGATTGGGAAGAAGCTCGTAGACTTGTGTCGTTTCAACTGAAGGTCGTGCATCTCCACAAGTTGTCTGCTCAGCTCCATGGTGACCAATCTATCATTCGGATATCTGGGCAACTTAATCGGTTCCCCAGAAAGCCGGTGACCCTGAGGTATGTGAAATCCGCAAATTGAATGAAGAGACTGCCAATCCTAGACACAACTTCCCATGCTTCCTTGCTCACCCTGTTGGCCTTTAGGTCCTTGTCTAGCTTGCAAATGAATTTGTAGAAGAATCCATCATTGACCACTTTGAAATCTTTCCTGCACGCAATATCAGTAAGCTGTGGGTAGCACTCGAAAATGGGGTCCTTGGAAAGAACACATCTATCCAGCTTGGAGAAGATGCCTTGTGAGGCTGCTGCGTATATGAAATAGGAAGTTTTGGAGTTGCTGACCAATGTTGTCGCTAATGATTCCCAACCAATTGATTATTGAATCCGCTTTGTTGATTTCAATGGTCCTGATAAAAGCATACATCCATGTGCGGAAGGTGTGAGCGTTTACTTCGCCATTTATCCTGCATAAGAATTTGGCAATATCATCTACCTCTTGTACCAGATTGGACCGCGGAAGAGTTCTTGGGAACTTGGAAGGAGATCTGGGCTTCTTCATGTATCTGCTATTCATTATGTTCACGCAGTCAACTCTATGCTTCTCCCACCTACTGTCGGCATCCTATATGCTAATAGAAGTCACCACCTTTCGTGTTGGAATCTTCAAACAATAATTGATGAATTGTGCGTCCAACCAGATTATTGTTTTCCCCGTAGCATCTCAGACTGATCTGGATGGTGGATGGTAAGACCTAGCACACTCCATAACGAACTCTGACAACTGGGCTGTGTATGGATACGTTGCAGCTCGAATAATTCCACTGCTTTTAACTGCATGCATGAGGGAAGTCTTTCCTGCTCTGGATTTGTCAGTCAATTCGGAAAGAGGTTCCGGACCTAGATCTGTGTCTCCAATGTCTGCAAATTTAGAAGTGATGTATGACTCCGTTGTGCTCTCTTTTTCATCCCTCTTTGCCATGGCTGTGTCTATCTTTTTCTAAATAATTCTTTTTCTCCTTATTTGGCCAGAATTCTTCAAAACTGGTGCAGATCTAGATAATTCTTGAGATTCAGAGGATATGTTCAATGTATTAGACATTGATTTAAGCTCCCTTTCTCTTATAAAAGCACCTGTAATGAATTCCTGCAATTAATTTAGACAAAGATGGCAATCGGAACATGAACAGTGGATTTTAATCATAAAAATCTGCATAATTCAAGCTTGTTGCCCCAAAATTTGATGTTTTATTTGCATGCAAAGCAAGCATGAATTTTACCAACTTCACTTAAACACCTGTATCACTTATGCAAACAATTATCCAGACACAAATCAACCTCTTTCAACCTGTGCGCCAAAATTGGAAGCTTCCAGCATTAATTACACCTTTTTCTGAGCAAAAATCCTCTTCAAATGGGGCACACTTTTTGTCTGGGCTGCACTTCTTTGTTTTTGAATTAATTAATTCATCCTTATGGCAACCCCTGCTTATATAATCCTCATAATTCTATAATTAATTAATGCCTTCCCTATTCTTGGCAATTAATTAATTATTAAACAAGCTTTACTCTTCAAATGGGGCGCTTATTTTGTGCATGCTCATGGTTGCCATTAAATAAATTAAATTTATTTAATTTTAGATTTCTGCTTCCAGTTAACTCAAGCCTCACAGTATGCTTTGATCTCAGCCACTGAAAATAGGAATTAATTAAATCATTTAATACTTAAAAAAATATTATTTCTCTCCCAAATGGGGCACACTTTTTGACATGGAGCTGCATTAAATAAATAATATTTATTTAATTTTAGAACTGTCTAATTCCAACTTCCTTTTGTCCACTTTCGTTTGTTGACTTTTCCACAAGCCTGGGTGCCAAAATTGGAGAAGAAATTAATTAAATTAATTAATTTAAGGCTGCCTTTCTTTCCCTAAAGGGGTCACACTTTTTGGAATAAGGAATTTCTATTTTTAAAAGTCAATTGACAATGAGATTATTTACCCTGCAAGGCAGCTCCGAAAATCCCATGATTCACTTAAGCTGTTTGACTTTCATAATGGGATTATTTACCCTGCTAGGCAGGCAATAAAATCCCATCAATGCCTTAAGCGATTTTTGTTTTATTTCACAACGGGAATTTTTACCTTGCAAGGCAGATAAGAAATTCCCGCCTGCTTGCTGCCTCTAATTTTTCCATTGTGACTTAAATGACGTTGCTTCCATGGGAAAAAGTACCCTGCTAGGCAGGTACAAAATTCCCACCTGCCTGTTGCTTCCAAAAATCCCATGATCCACTTCAAACCCCCCTTTTCCAAAAATGCGGCCAGCCCAAAAGAAACTTTTTGGTGCACGACTTCGTCTTTTCCAAGAGAACTAGACCTCCGATGGCAAATTCCTTCTGGTACAACGTGCATAGGTGATCTCCAGATACTCCAGGCCAAGAATCAGGCCAAACCAACAAAGGAATTGATCCAGAGAAATTTCACATAAAACAAAACGGAAAAACACAAAAACACAAAACGTTGCCAGAAGTCACAAATAAAGCCGAGGATTCATTCTTGGTTAAAAACCCTACTGGTATATGAGAATAATGATATGTACGATCACAAGAGGGTTAAACCGGAGCACAGATTGCCTCAGACGGGGCTCAAAATAATTAAATACAAATTTCCCACAGGCAAACCCCAACGACAGAATAAAACAATTTTGGGCATTTGGGTATTTGGCGAAAATGGCTAATATGGCTCCTTGGGAATATCTTGACACATTACAAGAACATTCTGGCAATAAAAACACAAAATGACCCATTATTTTAAAAGTATGGATTTTTTTTTGAATAGGGTAGTCTCAGATTTCAGGGTGAAATCTGGGGACACCATGATTCATATTTTATTTGATATTCAGATTTGACATAATTTCTCAGGTTGGAATCTATCAAATTTTGTGGTCATCAGGGTTTGGAAACCTCATTTTTCATTATTTTCATGTGTTGTACTTCTGTTCATAATTAATTTTCCAACTGAGTGTTTGATCAAGTTTGATGGTGAAAAGTGGCTTAAATTCTTCCTAAAGGGTTTACCTATATCGTTGATGAGTTATTTGATGATATTCGGGTGATTTTCCTCTCATTTCAGACTGCTGTTATAAAAATCAGACTGCTGATTTCCAACTGTCATAAAAACCAGTTCGCTGATTTAAAAATCTGAATTTAATCCTTTGGGGTTTGTGTGGTTTCCTCCTTTTTCAGTTTCAGCCCTTCAAAGGGATATTACAGCGGTATCAGGGCTTCAGTCTTCCCATCCTAGGGTTTACATGGAAGAGGGAAACACGGGTTTCCTCTACTATTAGAGGAGAGAAAGGAAAGTAGACCAAGCCAAGAGAGGAGGATAGTATGGCTCACTAGGATCCTCAAGAAGCCAAGATAAACAATCTTATTGAAGGGCAAGAGAGATTGGCAGACACCATGGACCTCCTAGCTCTATCACTTCAGAGGTTTCATGAACCTAGGGTTCATAATAGAGACTGCAGCTCATTCGGAACAAATTCTTCACGGTGACCTTTGGGATCAGCTCACGGATCAGCCACGAAGGCCTACTTTCCTTCCAAGGGAAGAATTCATTTCTAAGGCGGGGGCAATGCCCTCTATGGGCCAAAGCATTGCCACGAGCTATGAAGAGTATATGGCACTTTCCAAGGGATATACGTGAGGCCATTACACTTGACAAGTTCATTGGCGTGAGCAGAGGAAGGTCTAGGCCAGAGCCAAGACAACATATGCCACAAAAGGAGGTGCAGAATGTGTTGAGGAAGATGTCTTTCTCTACTTTTGATGGATCGACCAAGGGAATTGCTAGGACATGGATCCAAAAGCTGGATACATATTTCTCCTTAAAGCCTATGATGGAGGATGATGCCATCAAATTTGCAACCCTTCACCCAGAGGGGATTGCTCATGAGTGGTGGTTTCATGGGTTAGTGGCACAAGGGCAGAATGAGATCCATTCCTATGATGAATTTTGTAGAAGACTCATTGATAGATTTGATAGAGTTGATCCGGTAACTTTCGGGAACAATTGAGGCAACAAGGCATACTGGATGAATATGTGGCGGAATTTCAGAGGCTTTCCATTATGATTATGAATGTCACAGAGAGGAAGCTTGTGGTTCTCTTCATTGAGGGTTTGACCAAACCACTCAAGGGTTTGGTTAGAGTCTTTGATCCTTTGACTCTTCAAGAGGCAACCGATAAAAGCTTTGGACCTTGAAGATGCTGCCCCCAAAACAGCAGTGATCAGCAGACATTCCAAGGTTATTTCGGGTGGAGGACAGCCCAAAGGACCCTTGGGACAGCCTAGAAACCCTCCGTTGGACCAGCCAAGGAAGCCCTTCCAAAGGATGCCTATTATTCACAAGGAGCTGCCCAAAACCAGCAATGAAAGAGAGTCTAGAAATGAGCTATGAAAGAAGAATTTGTGCTTCACTTGCAAGGATCCATGGACTCCCGGTCACCATTGTTTAGGTAAGGGTAAACTGCATTACATTGAGGTATTTTCAGATTGTGAAGATGATGAAGATAGTGTTGATGAAGCCAAGCAAGATAGTAATACCCGAGAAGAGGATCCAAAAATATTAGATGGCACTCTTGCTTACCTTACCCGGTGCACCTAGATATCACCCATTCCAAGTGAAGGGTGAACCTACAAGGCAAGGAGTCATAGTTTTGATTGATAGCGGAGCCACTCATAATTTTGTTGATGAAAGTTCTTGGTAAAAATATTAAAGTTGAAGGCTGAAAATTTCAAGGGCTTTAATGTCAAGGTGGATGGATGGCTTCATACTTCCATGCATAAAAGTAATACCTCAGCTCACACTCTCTTTGGGAGGACACAAGGTAAGAGATGATTTCTATGTCATTGGCATTGGTGAAACATAATTTAGCGTTGGGTGTTCAGTGGTTACATTCCTTGGGTGATATTCTCTGAAAACTACCAAAGTATGGAGCTGAAATTTAAGGTAGACAGGAAGGAGGTTGTGTTATATGTTATGAAAGGTGGAACTCCTAAGGTTGTGACTTCCAACACAGCCTGGAAAGGACTTTCAAAAGAGGGCAGGTTGCATGGGCTGCTCATTGCTTGGTAAGGTCTAACTCTTCTATTTCCATTCAACAATCTTTTCATCATGATATTCAGCCCATACTTAGCAAGCATGATCTAACAAATTAGATAGATTTATCATTGAACCTTATTATAGATTGACTGATGGTAAAAGGTGATGGATATCAACTATTTACAAGATGACGCAAGCATTTATTTGGTGCTCGAAACCCTAAGATAAAGAATACGATACTAAGGGTTTTAGTGATGACCCTTCTTCTGGTCATATAGGTTATTTTGAAAAACTATACAAACAGTGTAATAGTGTTACAATTGGAAGGATCTAAAATTGGAAGTACTCCAATACATCTAGGAGTGTTTAATGTGCGTAAAAAGACAGGGATGAACATGCATGTCCATGGGATCTACAACCACTTCCCATTCCCACTCAATAATGGGAATTAGTATCTCTATGTGCCTTCATCACAAGATACAAATGGTTCCTTGTAATAATTATGTATATCGTTGTGGTTGAAGGATACACTAAATATGCAAATTAGATTTCCACTTCCAAAAACCCAAGTACACATGCAAATAAAAAAATAAAGATGTAGTATTCAAAGAGGAGTCAGACTGGTCCCGTTTACCTCGAGAGTGAATTACGATGAGCGTTGCACTACATCTCAGGATATAGTTCTAGTCATATGGAAAATATGATTTATGAGATAGTTTGGCAAGAGCATTTGGTAGCGGGTTTAGCTTAACAGGTAGCGAACTAATGTCTTATCTCTAGATACCATTTCCCCTTCCTATGCTGTGAATGGGGAAACAAACATTTGTCATTGAATGGGTATAAGGCTGCTTGAAGCTTCATTTATGAGTGGAAATCTAACATGGATAAAATTGTAGTACATGCTTAGTGCTTGTAACTTACAACCATGTCACATAACTTTCTATTCGTATGATTCTCCTTTCAAGATTGTTTTATTGTTATGATTGGAAGGCTTTATATTTGAAAAAGATTTAGTAGATAGAAGACCTATAATTATGCCTAAGCAATTTAAATACTTAAATTGCGCTAATTATCTCCTTTCCCCCAGATTGGGACATATTGTCGCTTAGGCGCTCATCTTTTCTTCCTTTGTCGTTGGTGTTGGAACATTACGGATAATTAAGTAAGTTACCTATCCAGCACTATACCCTGTATTAACGACCAAATATTAATTAACACCTTCTATCTAGACTAATTAAGTTATTAATTACTTAGCCTCCCTTCTCATTAGGCAGCCATAAATCCCTAGTTAATTTGTTTAATCCTTCCCAATGGTTCAAATCACACTAAAATCCATTTTGTGTCTATAAAGGCTTGCAAAGTTTTATTAATGATCTTGATTAATCAAACACCCGCCATTTATCCACATGAGCCACTTGAGGACAAACTAGACCCTTCTAATAACTAACCCCATTAAACCCACCCAAGGATCTACATAAATAACTCTACATCTCCATTTATCCCACATTCATTAGGATGTAGTTGAATCCTTTATCCTTTGGGCTATGATAAAGAGCCCTCCTCCTAAGGATGAGTAAGGACTACCTAAATACTAAACAAGAGAAAAGTAAGACATAGTACCCAATACCAAGGATTGATGAGTTTGGATGAGCTACATGGAGGTTTACTTCTCCAAAATTGATTGAGATCTGGGTCCACCAAATAAGGGTGAGGGATGAAGATGTGCACAAGACCGCTTTTAGATGTCACTTGGGCATTTTGAGTTCCTTCATGCCATTTGGGTTAACAATAGGCCACTTTCTAATCATGCATGAATCACATTTTTTGGTAAGTATTCGAGGAAATTTGTGTTGGTTTTCTTTGATGACATTTTGGGTATAGAAAACATGGGAAGAGCATCTTCAACACTTGGATAAGGTGCTGGAAATTTTAGAACAGTCACTCTATGCAAAGAAATCAAAATGTGAGTTTGAAATGCTTGAAATTTGTACTTGGGGCATGTTATCAATACACTTGGGGTTCATGTGGATCAACACAAGATCCAAACCATTATGGATTGGCCAATTCCAACCAACATTACACAATTGAAAGGATTTTTGGGTTTAGAACTACCAAAGATTTTGTGAAGGGATTTTCCAACTTGCAGCCCCATTGACTTCTCTAGCAAGAAAAGAAGGTTTCATGGTCAAAAACATCAAATAGCTTTTGAAGAATTAAAAAAGGTGATGTGTTCTTGCTGTTGAGATTTTTCTATCCCTTTTGTACTTGAATGTGATGCTTCCCTTGAAGGTATAGGGGCTGTTTTGATGCAAGATTTGAAGCACCCCATTTTCTATGAGAGCCTAAATTGAAGGATCATGAGAAAAGGTTCTGAATAGTATGACAAGGAAATGTTGGCTATCATGCATGCATTGACCAAGTTCTGGCAATACTTGATTTTCAAGGTTTGTGGTCAAAAATCCACATTAGCAATGAGATTACTCTCTTCTCAAAAAAAATTAAATGACCGGCAACAAAAATGGGTGAGGTTCATATTGATTTCAATTTCGAATATGTCAAGGGTTAAGAAAACACAATGTGGTAGTGGATGCCTTATCAAGGAAGCCACTTCCTACTTCATTAGGGGTTGTGGAATTACATGATGGAAAGAAAGAAGGAATCAAGTCTTAGAGATCAATTGAGTTTGCAATTGCTTGGGGACAAGCAATTTCGGGAAGGGATGACTGTAATGTCCCCTTTTTCAAATTGAGGGCCTAAAAGTGGACATCTTGCCATTCCCTTTCCATGGCAAAGAAGTATGAATGAACAAGGGAAGGAATTGCATTTGATTTCAGTTTTCTTTTATTATATTTAATGTTTTCTTTCAGTGTTTTCCTTTATGAGGCAAGTCGATTATGTTGGGAGAGTCATAAAGGCAAATTAAAAGACAAAATGAAGGTTAAAGAGGTCAGTCCACTTCTAATTGGCCTTTGGCACCAAGCAAGAGGTATAAAGGGAGATGTGTGGCCTCATTTTAGGATCATCTTTGGTGCATTTTATCTACAATTGGTTTGTTGAGCTAGTTGCTCACTACTTTTCCACTTGAGGACGAAAACCCTCTTGTGTGGCATCCAAGGAGGATGAAACCTTCCTTGTGGCTTGGTGGAGGACGTAAACCCTCCATTTTGGGTGATTGAAGACATCTTTTGAAGACTACATACTGATTTGAGACTAGGGCATCAAGGAGAACACCTACAAAGGCTTTGTATGATTTTTGGAGCTCTTCCCAAGGGGAGTGACGCTAGGGTTTGGTGATGGTTGGGTGCCTTCTAGGGCACATAATTCATATTTTATTTGATATTCAAATTTGGCATAATTTCTAAGGCTGGAATCTATCATATTTTGTGGTCATCGGGGTTTGGAAACCTCATTTTTCATTATTTTTATGGGCTGTACTTTTTATGTTCATAATTAATTTTCCAACTGAGTGTTTTATCATTTTTGATTGTGAAAAGTGGCTTAAATTCTTCCTAAAGTGTTTACCTATATTGTTGATGAGTTATTTGATGATGAGTGATTTTCCTCTCATTTCGGACTGATTTTATAAAAGTCAGACTGCTGATTTCTAGCTGTCATAAAAACCAGTTTGCTGATTCAAAAATCTGAATTTAATCCTTTGGGATTTGTGGTTTCCTCATTTTTCAGTTTGGTTCATGAAAGGGATATTACAAATGGTGCAAATGTCATTGGAAAAATTCGTGATTGCGCATCACAAAACTACACCATATCATCCACAATCAAATGGGACGATAGAAGCCTTCAACAAGATTTTGGGGATGATACTTAAAAAAATTCTGCGATGTTGGGAGGACATATTGGGATGATCGAGTATTTGTAGTGTTATGGGGTTATCAAACAACATCTAAAATATTGAACAAGTGTACATCATTCGAGTTAGTGTATAGATGAGAGGCAATGCAACCGGTGGAATTATTGGTAGCAACCCTATGTATTGCATGTGTAAGTAATCTGGATGATTGCCAATCTATTGATGAGAGGTTGGATGAGATTATGAAGTTGGATGAGAAGAGATTGTTGGCGAGATGGAATCAGGGGATTGAGAAGAGCCTCCATAAAGCATGGCATGATAAGCACATCAAGACAAAGATACTTCAAGCAGATTGTAAGGTATTGTTGTTTGACTCTAGATATCGGCAACATTTTGGGAAATTACACATTTGATGCATGGGTCCTTTTTTATTCATCATATCTTGGGGCACTGGGGCTTGCAAACTGAGAAATCAAATGGAGAGATGTTATTGGGCCATTCCAGTGAAAGTGGGCTTAAGCCCAACTTTGAGTAGTCACACAAGAATCTGGAAATAATAAGGCCAACAACCAGAAATCACCAACTCAAAAAAATTTACTGCTTTCTAGGATTTCTTCTTCTTAGATGCACATTTCTTTACTGTCATTTGCTTTACATTAATAAGCGAGTTTTCACTTCATTGTAAGTAAAAATATGCAAGAAGATATTATACAAGTCAGATCATATTACTCAAGCCTATGCATGGGTCAAACCATGGAAAACAATATTCTGTGTAAGAAAAGGTGCATGTCTCAAGAAGAAAGAAAGTGAAGGAATGAATGAGGACATATGCACGGTTGCAAACTTTTGCACATGAGGATGTAGCATAAGTTTAAGGATAGATGTGGAAGAGAAGTTTTGTAGAGATTTTAATAAAGTTTGTAAATCCAGTCGGGCAAGTCAAGTAGGGACAAAATCTTTGGGTTTCAGGCTAGATGTCTAAGTTTCTGGGGTAACTTTGTTGAGATTCCTATGGAGTACCAATCAAGGGCAAGGGAAAGTTGACTATACCTGTGCAATGAAGAGAGAAAAGAAAAAAAAGTCAAAATTGGACAAACACCATTAAAAGTTGGGATGACGTCATATGGCCATTGGAAAAGGTGGAATTAGGATTTACGCAGGTTGGCTAAAGAGTTGGTGGGTGAATTTATTGCATCTGCAGCTATAGAGGGAAGAGTTTTGATTTGTAAAGGCTCTTTTGCAATCAAAGCTAATTGAAAACAGTGTGTGTTGAGCGATAAAGGGTTTGCAGCTATGAGTTTTGTTAGCTAGGGTTTTGAAGGAAAGCCATTAGAGCCAAAGGAAGGAAGCTGTAGAGTGGGGGTTAAAGACCATTGAACAGATCTGCGAGCCAGTTAAGGAAAGGGGTGAGAAGATCGCAAAGATGGTGAAGAAGAGAAAGATGGAAGGGAAATTTACAAAGGTGGATAAAGGGGGAGGAAAAGGGGAGCCCACAATGAAGAAGGAGATTGCATTTGAGATTGTGGAGATGGGGTTTCCTCTTGAAGTGGCAGTTGCAAAATATTTGGCTTCTATGCCAGGTTGTGTAATGTCCCCTTTTTGGGACATTTTACACGTTGAAGATTTGAAGACCCTCAACCCAATGGGTTCGGGGATTGAGCTTGAAAATTGTCCTAAGATGTCTATTATCTATTTTGTAACCCCTTGGAGGGCTCTTTAGTAGTTAATGTGCACATAGGCTAGTTATCTTTATTATTTAATTAAAATAATAAAGTGCACATGGTAGTAATCATTAGATATTTTTTTATTTTAATTATGTCTTAGGGAGAAAACATTAAATGATTGGTCATTGGATATTGCACCTCTTATTTCTATAAAAGACGGATTGAATTTCCTTTATTGGCATGTTGATGAATTAATTAAAATTACTCCTTGCGTGGAGAAGGGATGTATGCCCAAACTTGATGTTCTTGTTCTCTCTCTCTCTCTCATTTGTTGAAGATCTTTTGCAATCCATTGTAGCTGGTTTTGATGATCAAATTGAAAGATTTATTGGTGCCAATATCGAGTCGATTTTCCTTTGTGGTGAAGTCTCTTTTGCCTATCGATTTGGTTGTCTATGCTCCATGTGATTGCTTTGTTATTTGTGTGAGTGGATCTCTCTCTTGGCAGCGATTTATTTAGGTATCAAACCTCCTGTGCTTAGCGCATTTTATTCTGGTAATATACTGGCTGTAGCTAAGCATTTTTGTGAAATATATTAACTGGAAAACCCTCTTTTCTAAAATGCTGTTTGGTGAATGGTTGGGAGGCAAGTCGGTGATGGAATCCTGTGATTTATGGTCTGGTTTTCACCTTTATTAATCCGCTGTTCCAGCGACTTATATTGGGATCTCATAAGGCATGATTTAGGGTGTTTTTGGGATCCTTGTTGTAGATCTAACTATAGTATATCCTGGCAATATTGATTAAAGAAAATCGACTGGGTTAATTGATTAGGTATTGGTGTTTTGTAGCCTTTAACTGCAGCGAACTTGGTGAGATAGTTTGGTGCCATTTTTTAGTGTCCTTGGGCAGCGAAATCCATGTTTGTGTGAATGATAATCTCAGTCTCTTGCAGCGACCCACCTTGGAGAAGGTTTAGATCTGGTTTAAGTACATTTTTATCCCTCTCTCATATCGACTTTCATGAATAGTGATTGGCAAAGGTGGCGATCTGTCTAGGAGGATTTGGGGAGTCTATTTGGACTTGGATCTATTGTGTCTTGAATGTGCTAAGTCTCTTGTGGCAGCGATTTGCACCAGTTGTGCCAAATCTGACTTCATATGCCCTTTGAGCAGCGAATTCATACTATATTATGATGCTATTTTCTCCTAAGTGAATCGACTGGTCTAGAGTGTGGTTTTGGTATTTAAACACCTTTTATGGCAGCGACCTGATTGGGGAATTGTTAGGTCGGATTCAACACATGTTTGGCTTCCTAAAACAGCGAATTGACCCATTGTGTTTGACCATATTCATTACCCAGTTCCAGCGACTGATTATGAGCTTTACCATTGCATCATATGAGAGCATACTTGGCTGATTTTACTGATCTATATGCAGCGATTGAATGAAGTAGTTTTATGTCGATTCAGTTATAGCATTTCCTGTTTTGGCTCACATAGAAGGTTGAAATTGTATATCATATAATCAGCTGGGTTTTATTGTTCTTTACATCATTACCAAGTATTTTGGAGAAGGGCTTATTGTTGACATGAGAGTTGTTGGCTGGGCTTGATCATTGTGAAATTGATTTTCTAATCATTTTGGTGATTGATTCTACTTGTTGGCTGCGATTTCCCATTGATCCCATAAGAGGGATATTACAGGTTGTTGTACCATATAGGATTTCAATTAGTTGAAGAGCACCTGTAGGGAAATTATCATGTTTGAGATGGAGGCGTCGTGGGGCGAAGAGAACTTAATAACAATGGACGGGTATTTGAAAGATACATGGGATTTGGCCTTGAATGATTTGCCTTGGGAAAGCCAAAGGAGTTGATAAAATGGGCAATTTCAAGAACATATGGAGACTAAATTTACTTCGGCAACAAGACGAAGAAAATCAATGGTGCAAGCATAAGTAGGGAAAATGGTTTGATTAATGATTGCACAAACGCGTGTGAACCTTTTGGGTCCATGGAGGAGCAAAAATTAACCATTGCATATTGGAAAATCAAGAGGAGTGGGTACATGAAGCAAATTGAGGGTATGCCCCATAAGTTGGTAAAGCTAGCTGAGCGACTTATCAGTGTGAAGATGATTGCGGTGAATCGGGTGAATTATGCATCCATGGAGGCTATAAACCTTGATTTTAAGATTGGAGAAAATAAGCCTCACGTCAATTTTGCAAAGTATGTGGCTAAGAAATTAATTCAAGCTATCCAAGAGGAACATGAAGTTGGAGGACATTTCAGGTATGATATGTACATGATTCTTTGGATTCTAGAGAGTTTGGCATATGGAATTCCAAATGAGGGAAATATGGTTGTGCAAAAATATGCAGCACACTAATGCAAGGCCTCCACGAGCTCCAAGTTTAAGGTAAAAATGCTTGTGTGGTATACAAATATCGCTTGAGTATTTGGAGATGAGAGGCAGCTCATGCTAGAAATGGTGGCCAAATACAAGGATTTTGTTGAATTTTTTGTGTTCGCACACAAGACTTTGGCAAAGAGGGGAAGATTGGAAGTGGAGAGAGCAGATGGTAATGCCATTCACCGTATCAACTAGGTATTTAGAGCATCCACTAGCTTGGTTAAGTGAAGTGCAACGAAAGAAAGTGGATGTGGAAAAATTGGATCTAGATAGAGAGTTTCAACGGAGAAGGTTTGTACTTCAGGGAAAGACCGAACCATTTAATGACAGAGACTCTGAAGATGACAAGTTAGATCTGCCCGAGGATGATGAGTTTGATGTAATTGTGCTAGGAGATGAAGTGTGCCTAAAATGTGTGTTAAAGGTGGTGTGCACGAAAGGCAAGCCAAAAATAGCTGTAAGGGATGCCGAAGAAGAAATTGTGGAACAAATGGGGTTTGAGTCCTCAAGAAAGGTGAATTAAACAAAGAAGGCAGTAACACCCAAGCCTTAGAAATTATCAAAAACAAGGGAAAGACATTTGAAGATGCCAAAGAAAGGAGGAAAGTCTGTGCAAAAGAAGATCATGGAAAATGAAAAGGAGCAGATAGTGGTAGAAGAAATTTCGAGTGATGAATCACCAAGTAAAAGTGGTGAGGACTTGTCACACAAAATGAAGGAGATGTTCCCCAGAAGTTTTGAGTAGAATGTAGATGTGTATCAACCTGAGAATGTATTTCCTGAGGAAACTGAGGTGAAGAAAGAAGTCTCAGGGGCATATGAAGAGTTGCCTGATGAGAGTGAAGGCACACTGTCACAACAAGATCTTGTGTACTCTCACTGAGGAGCAAGTGAGGAACAGGCTTCTGATCAGTCTCATGCAAGAAGAGGCTTAGAAATTTCGTTAGGAAAGTTGCATCTGAACTTACATTTTGTAGTACCCATTGCTGGGGTGGGCAACGTGCTAATACAAGGCGGGCAAGTGATGAGCGAAGTGACTTTGTGCCACCCACAAACCTTCACGAGTTAACAAGAAGGTTGTGCTTTACTCAAAATAACGGCCAATCAAATCCGGAGGAACATGGATGCAGAAAGGTCCAAAAGAAGATTGAAGGAAGAGGTGAAGAAAGCAAAAGGAAATGAATGTGAGGTTCGAGTAGAGCTTGAGACATGGAAACAAGGTGTGTAGAAGCGATGAAATTAATTGAAGAGAAACACCCAGATATTATACAGGATGTATGTGTTGATGGGATGGGTTCGTTGGACCAATTGAATGCACCGTTCCAAAAATTGCCATAAGGATATAAAATGGTGGTGCCAACTGAAGGAGAGGATCACAACGCAGAAAGATTGAAGACTGCACAAAAAGAACCGGAAGATTTGGTGGCAGTTCTAGAGACAGAAGAGACTGGACTCAGAAAGGCACATGTTGACATCAAGGGAGTGTATGATGCATTTGGCGAAGTGCCAAATTTTTGAGTGACCGCTTTGTAGTAGAGGCAGCGACAAATAAGGAAATATGGAACAGAACATCAAATTCTCAGAATGTTGAGTAAAATAAGATTTTTTCGGATAAAGGGATCTTGATAAAGCAATCTGGACCAAGAAAGAGGAAGAGGTCAAGGATTTTGAAGATTACCAAACAAAGTGCGTAGGGGAAAAGGAATGACCGGAGAAGCATTAAACCACGTTGGAAGAACAATGCAAGAAAATGTAGAAAAAAGAGCCTGTTAGTTTGAAGGCACTTGAGTAGGCAATAACATAAGCGTGCAGAGAAAAGAATGGAGTAGAAGCAGTGCTTGGAAGCCAGACAACATTAAAGACTAAACTGCAAAGCAAAGTAGAAGCAGTGCTTGGAAGCCAGACAACATTAAAGACCAAACTGCAAAGCAAAGTACTCGAAGCACTTGTGGTGCAAGACTCAACTACCTAAGAGAGAAGATGCAAGAAACGCTTGTCCGAGGACTCGACAAGATATTTACTGTGGGGAAAGTTTACCCCTCATAAGATGCAACACTTGAGCTCTTTTATAATGCATGCAGGAGTGAGGTATGCGGTGCAAGAGGACTGGTCAGCTCAAAAGCATAATGTGTTGACACATGGATAATCTGGATTTGTGCAGTTGCTGGAGGAAGCAGAAGAAGGTTCTAGAGACTTGTGAATGCATGTCAACTCATAGATGACTGGACATCTTGGAAGAATCTAGAAAGGAATCTGAAGAATATTCATGTGACAGCTGGTCATGCCAGGTTGTCTGCAAGTCCTATAAATACCCGATTATTCCTCATTTTGAGAGACTTTTTCACTGGAGTTTTTTGATGCCTTTACTGTATTATTTTGATCTTGATCTTAGTTAGACTTTTGAAGACTTAGGTAACCTTTAATAGAGCTGGACTGTAAAGTTCGATGAACCTTAGGGTTTCATGAAATGTTTTTGTAAATGTTCATGGTGAATGAGTCCTGTATGTTTTGCTATATCTTGTAGCACATAGCACATGGCTATCCTCAGATCATTAATATAATGGATTCTTCATACAGTCGTGACTTGTTGAGGGTTTTATGAGTCAGTTTGTGTAGACGTGGGTGTTCATTGTGGATTTGTATGTAATTCATCTGTAAATCATGCTATGCTTTAAGTTCTTGTTAGATCTTCACAATCCTCTTATAGTATAAGGTTTCTGGCATTCTCTCTATGTCTCAGGCTAGATCTCAAGTGCAAGCTTGATTGAATATGCCGGTGCATTGTAGTTGTGTATTTTGGTATGCAGTTTTCCTGAATCTGTGCAGGATCTTAACTTGAATGCTTCAAATTCTGTGGCTAACACTCAGTTTTGGTGAATCAATGGCCCACCTCTATTTCTTTGGGGCAACTAGGGGTCTCAGACAAGGAGATCGCCTCTCTCCCTTGTTATTCATCATGTCAGAAGCACTACAAAGATCCATCAGTGCAGCAAAAACACAAAATCAAATTAAGGACATCAAAGCAATAGAGCATATTTTACCCATCAACGGTTTGTTGACAACACAATTCTGTTAAGGGAAGCAAAGAGGAGGGAAGCAACAGTGTTAAAGAATATTTTGGAAACTTATATAAATGGACGAGACCAGCTGATAAATGAGGATAAATAGGAGATCTATTTTTTCAATATCCCACCCCAGTTTCAAGACAGTGGCTCAAATTTTGGATTTCAAAATGGGGAAGTTTCCAAGCAGATACCTAGGAATATCGATGTTTGTTGGAGCTGAAAAAGATGAACAATGGAAGAAACTTGAAGAATCCTTTCAAGTCCGTCTCACCTCATGGAGAGGTAGGTCAAGGTGGACTGTCGTTGGCAGGTCATATGACCTTAATCAAATCGGTTTTGAGTGCCCTCCCAATCTATATGATATCTGCTCTAAAGCTCCTTGCAAGAATAATAAAAAAACTTAATCAGATCATGTGGAATTTTTAATGGCAACGAGCTGAGGAAAACAAAAAGATACCTGTCCTAAAGTGGGAAAAAGTATGTACTCCTAAAGCAGGAGGAGCTGGAATCAAAGATATTGGACTCCAAAGTTTGTGGCCTTAGGCATCAAATTAATCTGGGGAATATACTCTTAATCAAGTGCCAACTGGTGTTAGTTGCTGCAATTGAAATATTTGGATTCAGACTCCCTGGACCGCATCCTCACCACATTATCAATCTCGCATTTGGAATTTTAGGTTGAAATGCAGGCCTTTTATCAGTATCACGAACTGCCTGCCTTGGAAAATCGGGAATGGCAGGAGCATATTTTTGGGGTGATTCATGGCAAGGGCAAGAACCACTTAAGAATATTCTTGAGCTAGTGGAAGCCAAGGCAATGCCCTCTATAGTTTAGGGACAGAAGCTATGTAATTACATGGAGCTCCGCCCTGGTCAGGGCATTGAAACCTGGCATTGGAAAAGCTTCGAGAATGCTCCCATTCTCTCGAACCAACAAGCGATCTAACCAAACATCTTAACTAAGAGAAGAGCTGGATCCAGTTTGGGTGAGGATGAGATCAGATGGATTGGGGAACAATCAGGGACCTAGTAGGTCAATCTAGGATACTTGATGGCTAGAAAGACATTTTACAACCCAGAATGAACTAAGGAAAAATGCTGGAACAAGGCTTGTCTTCCAAATGCAGGCGCCTTCACATTGTTAGCCCTAAAGAACAGAGTTTTAACTCATAACAGGCTTCACATACTTGGAATGAGTGGTCCATCTAGATGCTGCCTTTCTCAAAATGAAGAAGAAATTGTTGACCACCTGTTACTGCAATTCACGATCACAGTAAAATGCTGGATCTGGCTAAGTGGCATGCTGAATTAATCATGGCCCTATCCCAATTCCCTGCCTTTGTATCTTGGCCCACTTGTCATCCAAAGGTTGTTTTTCCAGTGATATGGAAGGCGGCCCCTTTAATTCTTATTTGGAATATCTGGCTGGAAAGAAACAGGAAAATCTTCATGGACAAATCTCGCTAGGCTAAGGAAATCTTGAAGCATATCAAGGCAACAACCTCTGAAGTTCTCCACCCAAAGTGGTACAGGAAAAATGACTGTTTGGGATAAGGATCTTTTCAAAAAGTGGAAACATCTTAAGCAAAACCCCATTAATGGGTCAGAATAAATAATCAAAAGGAAGAAAAGAAAAGAAAATTCAGCCTGGAAGCCTCCTCCTGGTTCTTTCAAAATGAGTCTTGATGGAGTTTCTAGAGGAAATCTAGGGGATTCTGGGGCGGGATGTATAGATAGGGATTGTGCAGGTTCTCTAATTAGAGTTGCGTCCATGAAGTTAATGCATGTATCAATTAATGAGGTTGAGGCCCAACGTGAGGCCCTAGCACTAGTGTTGGGCCTTCAAGTTCCTTTGCAATGTGGCATAAGGAAAATGGAAACTGAGGGGGATCCCACGGTAATTATCTCATATCTCTAAAAAGCCATGGGTCGCATAGTTGTCAACATAACAACATCCTTAAAGGAGCTTGGTCACTTCTAGCAAAATTGGAATCTTGGGGAGGGTGCCACTGCTTTAGAGAAGCAAACACAATGGCAGATTGTTTAGCGAATTCAGGCATTGAACAGGAGGAGTCATTGAGACTGGATAACATTGTTGAGTCATGAGAGGTCTTAAGGATTGGTGGATTTTTTTATTTAAAAATATCCCTTGGGGAGTAGACATGTTGGAAAAAGATATCAGCTGCCTAACTCCCCATGATTTGAAATAATTATATTTATTTCAAATTTAGTCTTCCTATTAAATAAATGACAAATTGAATTGTGTGAAAGAATCATTTGAACACCTTGAAAACATGGAAGATGTGCCCCTATGATGAATATATAAGTTTGTATTATAATGGTGACATTATGTGTGATTTACTCCACAACGTGCAATGGGTGAGATTCGAGAAGATGGTTATTTAGATAGACATGTGCCTTATTAATGCCATAAACAAGGATTGTAATTTGATCAAGCAAAGGGAAGTGTGTCCTGTATGATGGGTAAAAGAGAGGTTCCCAGTTGGGTTCTTAAATGTAGGGATCCAATCTAACACTGGCCACATTGTGTAGATACAAAGGTACTCAAGGAGTGGTAATGTCGTAAATCTAGAGGAGAGTAGCCCTAGCCCTAGGATAGCTATAGGTTTCCAAGACCTACAACCAAGATAAAGATGGGTATCCTACTAGGATTTTGAAATAGAAGAGAGATAACCAAGGGGTGGATAAAGCCAAGGGGTGTAATAACAATAAGACAAAGCAATAGATCAAAGCAAACTCACATCTACTCTAATCTATAGTAATGAATGGCCAATAACTAGTACATACATACAAAATGAAAGACTAAAGAGGGTTAGAAATACTTGTAGCGTGTGTGTGACCACTGATGCAAAACTCCCCAGAGACAACAACACCGAGAGAATCGCTGAGTGGAGAAGGGGAAAACTCAATAAGAAGATCTCCAGTCCTAACTCACTATGGTGACCCAAACGCAAAAGAGGCAAGCTTTAAGACTCCAAAGTGTGCATGTAGTGCGAGCAAAAGCAAATATAGGTGTGCTCAAATGATTGTTAATTGGTGAAACTACTAAGAAAACATGGGGGCATATATACCCGACGTGATCGCCTGTGGGTGATGGCATCGGCTATGGAAAAACCAAAACATGCGCCATTGCCCAAGGGCAATGGCGTTTGGGGGGCGCCCTAAGGTCATGGGCTGAAATCACGAGTGAAGGCCAGAATGTGAATGTGGGTAAGTTACGAAGGTCCAGGGTGATCAAAAGTAGGAATAATAGTATGTAGCATGAGGAAACAAGTGAACATGACGGGACAAGTAGACATAGTGAGTGCAATGTGTGAACAAAGGGAAGAAACAAGGCAATTTTTAGGGTAATTTAGGCTAATAGCGTATCTCTCAAATGTTGTGGTCTAGCCCACATGACCAAGTCCGATCATACCCCAATCTTGGCAGGCCCCTTAAGGCACCCACTCAGGAGGAGAATGCATCAACAACCCCTACACAAAAGAAATGGTTAGCAAGCGTAAAAAATATGGTGTATACATATGCCCGAACCGAAGATCACCGCATTTAACAATAGTGAAACAAAAGATGGTCTTTGGGAAAAGATCTATGCAACATGAAATGGAAAGGAAATGCTGAAAGTATAGTACTATAAAGAAGCAATGAATGCTAAATGAAATATACCTGCCTCATACTTGCCAGTGTCGCTGGGCTTGCCTATGGTAGGTGCAATAGCTGCTTGGAACCCTGTATAAGCAAAGATTGAAACGAAACACTAGAAGGTAATTAGTAAAATAAGTAACAAATCAACTAGCTTGGAGGGCCGTGGGAGGGATGAGATCTAACCTTGAATTGATGGACAAATGAGGATTCCAACCATAGTTCTAAAAATCGTGATTTATCGGGTGATAATCGCGATAAATCCTTTTTGCCCTGCAAAACGATTTATCTTTCCATAAATCGCGATTTGTGTAATGCGATAAATCACAATTTTCGGCGTTGAAAAAACCTGCAAAAATCGTGTGAAAAACTGTGGAAAATCGCTCCATTTCCTCCTGGTCGAATCGTTTTTAGCTTTTGTGTTTTTTTTGGCCTGTTTTCTTCTGCTGGAATCGGTTTTTTTTCCTTTTTTGGCATTTCTTTCCCTTTTTGGATTTTTGGTGAAAAAAACACATAATTTTTTTTTGCCATTTTTGGAAAGGGTCTAGGAAGATGTAGCAGCAAAAACTTGCATGAGCCATAACTTTCATTCTGTGGCTCCGTTTCAGGTGTCGTTTTCTCTAAAAGTGTATATTTTCTCGAGCTCTACGCATTGATGGCAATATTTTTATTATTTTCATAAAATCCATTTTTGCACCTTTTTGGACCAAGCAACTTAACATCATTATAATAGTATACTGTATAACGATTTAACATTTAACATCATTTAACAGCATAACGATTTAACATTTAACATCATTTAACATTGTTTTTACATTTAATTTAAGTATATTTTATGAATTTAAATGTTTTTAAAAATAGCGTTAAAGTTGCCGATTAATGCTGATTTTTTGCCGATTCCCGATTTTTCGATTCAAAATTTGGCCTGCCGATTAATCCCGATTTACGATTTTTTGAACTGTGATTCCAACGAAAGGGTGGTGTAGAGAAGTGTAATATGTCAAAAAGATTGGCTCATTGCCACGAACATGGCACAATTTGCGGAATGATTTTAGGGTTTCTAGTGCAAAAGATATGAAGGATTGAAGATTGGAGGAAATCATGGCACAAACAAGTTATAATTTCACAATTTGCGGAATGATTTTAGGGTTTCTAGTGCAAAAGATATGAAGGATTGAAGATTGAAGGAAAGCATGGTGCAAACAAGTTATAAAAATTACTATAAATGGAAAAGGAAGTTATTTGTCACTTTGCTAATTTGAGATTAAGAGAAACCGAGTTTTGAGGTAATCCAAATCAAGCGGTTTTAGTGATGATGGCAAGAGTACGAGGCGGCAGATGAGGTGACCTAGATGGGGCACGCTGCGGTGCAAATCCCATGGTAGGTGTTGTTTTTGAATTGGGAATGGATAGCTAGGAGAAAAGGGAAAAATGCATGTCGGGGCAAATTTAGCTAGTGAAAGTTGCCCCAAAGATGATTGAAATGTAGATCAAATCGATATTTAAGTGGGTTTGGGAGCATTTTGAATTTTGAGGTCATTAGGTATGATTTTTGTAATTAATGTAAAAGAAATTTGTGGGGCTGTAAAATGGACGGGATTGGGCATGTTAGAATGGCCCATCGTAGTAGGGCCAATGGCATTTAGCTATGGGAAATTTCTACCATAGTTGATGGTGTTCAACCAACGGGGCCGATGGTGTTTTACCAGCAGGGCTGATGTAGTAGAAAACTGGTGATTTTGATGTTTGTGGTTGCATGTGAATTATTTGGATGATGGATTTGTTTTGAGATTTGATGGGTATTTGTTGTTTGATGTTTTGCAGGTGCCATAGAGGATCTAATTGTGTAGATCAGTAGATGTAGCATGGTTGCCTGAGATATTGAGGGGGTTGTTTGCACAGGACATTTCATAGTTACAGGGCCTCAGATTTGGAGGCATTATGCAGATAGTGCGGGTCCCATTGGATGTAGACTTGATTCAAATGTTCTTGATGCATTGGGAGTTTAGGTCTAACACCTCTAGGTGGAGGGCCGGTGGTCAGATTGTACTGGTTGTAGGGACACAGCAGGATGCCCATGCGTTTTCAGGACTATGAATTCAAGGAGTCCGCATGTTTTGTGATGTTCCTATGGATACAGGAGAGGAGAGCACTCGCATGATGGGCCATAGGTAGCGACGAATATCATTTGGGTTCATTGATGATTAGGTTGAGTGCCATATATACTATGTAGATTCCGGATATTCATAAAGCTATTATTGGGATGGTTGTGGCACGAGTCTTGTGCCACAAGGCAGATGGAGCAGGACCACTATTTGTGCTAGTCATGTAGGGATGCTTTGGAGATGGGGATACAATTTAGTTGGGGAACATCTACATGGGTGAAACTAGTACATAATCTGTATAGGATTCGAGTCAGGCAACAGAGGGCAGTAGTTCTTGTCATACTTTTGTCGACTTGGATATATGAGCGGTTCTTGATGTATAGGCCTACAATTACACTGTTATAGGTAACAGAAGATGCCCCAAAGATTCTACAGTGGGAGAGGCTTGACGGTGAGGCCAGTTGTTAGTTTCAAGAGATTGCCTCAGGTGAGACAGGAGTAGGTAGTGTGGGAGCCCTATAGAGGGACAGTGGACCAGTGGCCCAACTAGTTGACTATTGTGATAGCTGAGGGGATATCAAAGATTACAGGGCATTACGTATGGTGGGTGGAGACACATCCAGTGGATAGGGTGCCTTTGTAGTTTGGGCATCCCGCTCACGTGGTGACCCTGCCTCTTTTGGAGTATTGACAAGGACATGCTAGAGAGAGGGGAGGTAGAGAGGGACTGGTTGTAGGCATACCACCACCACTATGGCCATGTCGAGTGAGGTGTATAACCAGGTAGTAGGTGACAACGGAGGGGAGTAGGAGGTGTTGTGGGACCTCAATAGTGGAGGTTGAGGACAACCATGCGAGACATGCTTTCAGAGAGGAGTGGATAGTGAGACCTCAGGGATGGTACTCGCGAGTGGCGACTATGGAGACTCGAAGTAGGATATTTATTAGAGACATGGGCCCAAATAATAGCATACACAATGGGTTTGCAAAGGGTAGAGGCTCTGAGGTCACCCCTGATATTGGTGCCCCGAGAGAGGTGGGCACTATTAGTAGGATCCTGCTTCCCAAGATATGAGGAGGTGGAGGCAGTGTTGGGATTTTGAGCAGATAAAGCTATCATGGTGGAGCAACCAACTCAACCAGGTAGGCTTTGTTGAGTATGATGGATAGGATATTTTGAGACCATGATGAAAAATAAATGTCTAATGTGTGGATGGTTTATTTTGCAAGGCGGACCACAGATGAGTGGCGTGTGATGATTGAGGGAGCACATCACAAGATTGTGGACGGTGTCTTGGACTTTATGGATACGACCGTGATGGTGGATGTAGTGTTGGTGACAAACAAAGACTTAGTGGGTGCCTTTAGACTAGTGGGAGAGGCAACTCGCAAGTTACAAAGGTATAGAGACACTCTAGTAGTAGCAAGTACAGGAGATATGTCGTTCTTGGTGGAGAGCCTTCTTTAGGCACAGGCATCGCTGGCATGCGAGCAGGCAGTGAGGCTATCGGATACACAAAGGGTGACAGAGTGTTAGGTGACCGATGCCACCCGTATTGTGGATTTTGAGGTTCGGATGGATAGAGCAGAGGGAGAGGCTTAAAGGCTTCGGTCGAGAGCCACGTCCTTGGCACAATCCCTACGTGCGACAAGTCAGGCACCATCGGTTCAAAACATTGGCCAAGCTCCATCTCAGGGAGGGGATGCTTGATTGTATATTTTTGCGAGAAATGATGATAATGTGTATATATATATGAGATACCAATATTTTGTTGAGATTGTGTGGTGATGTTGATGTATGTTTACATTTATGATTCCCTTTTCTTATGTATGTGTAAATGTATGGGCATTTATGATTAAGAAAAATGGAACGATAAAAGGTTTTTAAGATTGATAGAGTAGGAATTGCAAATAAGAGAGGATGGGATGGGAACCAATGATAGGGCCAACTCAAGTGATAGGGGAAATCCCGAGCGGGAGATAAGAGGAGGATCATAGTATCTAAGGTAGGAAGCCATGACTGAATAAACCCAAGTGGGAGATAGATGAAATTACCAAAGTATCTGAGATAGGAAGCAATGACTGTATAAACCCAAGTAGGAAGGATAAACCCAAGTGGGAGATAATTAAGATAAAATGTCTCAATGAAGGCAGGCGAATGATTGGTATACATTGTTGATGATGTCAATAACGTCGTGTAAGATTTGTTGGCGAGAGTGAATCATGAGGTCCTCGAGGTTATCTTGGATGATATGGATGCCTCGATGAACTTCTAATCGTGTCGGAAAGAGTGAATCGTCAATCCTGTTAGAGATCCGTGCGAACACGTTATGACGGGTATCATGAAGGAAGGGACGAGGGGGAAATGATGAAAATTAAATGTTGGCATAAAATGGTGTGATGGAGGGGTTCAAGCTCTCAAGATCGGCGCTCTATGGGTAAAAGAGAGGTTCCCAAATGGGTTCTCAAATGTAGGGATCCGATTTAAGACCAACCACACCATGCAAATATGAAGGTGCTCAAGTAGCGCTAAAGTAGTAAATCTAGAGGATAATAGCCCTAGCCCTAGGATAGCTATAGGATTCCAAAGCCTACAACCAAGATAAAGATAGGTATCCTACTAGGATTCTGAAATAGAAGAGAGATAACCAAGGGGTGGATAAATCTAAGGGGCATAATAATAATAAGACAAAGCAATAGATCAAAGCAAACCCTCATATACTGTAATCTATAACAATGAATGACCAATACCAACTAGTATAAGCATACAAAATGAAAGACTAAAGAGAGTTTGAAATACTTACTTGTAGCGTATGTGTGACCGTTGATGCATAATCCTCCCTAGAGACAACACCGAGGGAGAATCACTATGGGTGGAGAAGGAGAGAGCTCAACAAGAAGATCTCCATTCCTAACTCACTATGGTGATCCAAATGCAAAAGAAGTAACTTTTAAGACTACAAAGTCGCCCCATAAGTGTGCATGTGGTCCAAAATAGTGTGAGGAAAAGTAAGTATAGGCATGTTCAAATGATTGTTAATTGGTGAAACTACTAAGAAAGCATGGGGGGCATATATACCCGACGCGATCGCTCGTGGGTGATGGCATCAGCTATGGAAAAGCCAAAATAGGTGCTGTCACCCATGAGCGATGGAGTCGGCTTTGGGGTGTGCCCTAAGGTCATGGGCTGAAATCATGAGGAGCGAAGGCCAAAATGTGAATGGGGTAAGTGAGGAAGGTCCCGGGTGATCGAAAGAATGTATAATAGTATGCAACAAGAGGAAACAAGCGAACATGATGGGACAAGTAGACATAATGAGTGCAATGTGTGAACACAGGGAAGAAACGAGGCATGTATAGGGTAACTAAGGCTAATAGCGACATCTCTCAAATGATGTGGTCTAGTCCACATGACAGAGTTTGATCATACCCCAATCCCGACAGGCTCCTTAAGGCACCCGCTCAGGAGGAGAATGCATCAGCAGCCCCCGCACAAAAGAAATGGTTAGCAAGCATCAAAAATATGGTGTATACATGTCCCAAGGTTGTGGTGTCACCCAGATTTCATCCTGAAATTTGCGACTACCCTATCCGAATTTTTTTTGTACTTTTAAAATAATGGGTCATTTTGTGTTTTTATTGCCTGAAAGTTCTTGTATTGTGTCAAGATATTCCCAAAGAGCCATATTAGCCTTTTTCACCAAATACCCAGATGCCCAAAATTGTTATATTTTGTCGTCGGGATTTGTCTGCGGGAAATTTGTATTTAATTATTTTGAGCCCCGTATGAAGCTATTTGCGCTCCATTTTAACTCTGTTATGAGCGAACATGTCATTATTCCTATGTACCAGAAGGGTTTTAACTTGGAATAAGTTTTGGGCTTTATTTGTAACTTTTGGCAATTTTTCGTGTTTTTGTGTTGTCCCGTTTCGTTTTCTGTGAAATTTCTCTAGAACAATTCCTTTGCCGGGTAAGCCCGATTTTTGGCCTGGAGCAGCTGGAAAACATATACGCACGTTATGCCCGGAGGAAGTCGCCATCGGAGGTCTGGATCACTGGAAAATAGCGAAGTCATGCACGGAAAAGCCCCTGCGGGGTTGGGCGCATTTTTGGAAAACAAAGGATTTAAGCTGCAATGGGAAAAATGGAAGCAGCAGGCAAGGTGGGAATTTTATACCTGCCTAGCAGGGTACTTTTTCCCGTGTTATAAAATTCACTTAAGCTGCAGTGGGAAAGTTAGAGGCTGCAGGCAGACGGCAATTTATTGCCTGCCTTGCAGGGTAAAAATTCCCATGATAAAATAAAAGGAAAGTGACTTAAGTGAAATCATGGGATTTTATTGCCTGCCTTGCAGGGTAAATAATCCCATTGTCAAAGTCAAATCACTTAAGTGAATCATGGGATTTCCGGGGCTGCCTTACAGGGTAAAGAATCCCATTGTGGAAAATTCTTAAAAATAGAATTGTATTGTGCAAAAAAGTGCGCCCCCTTTGGTGAGTTGTTGGCAGCCTTTAAGTGATTATTTTAATTAATTTATACTTCTAAAAGGTGTGCCCAAGCTTGGAAGAAGTCAACAAGTCAAAAGGGGAATAAAAGAAATAGATTTAAATGGATTAAATGGATTAAATCTAATTCATTTAAAGGCTGCCCCCTTCATCTCAAAAAGTGCGCCCCATTTGGGACATATTTAATGATTTTTAAGGCATTAAATCATTAAATTAAATTTTATTTTCAGTGGCTATGGTCAAGGCACACTGTGAAGCTTAAGTGAAGTGAAGTGTGAATGATTAAATTGGATTAATTTAATTTATTGGATGACTGTCCTTAAACATGCTATTTTTAAAAAGAAAAACATGATTTTTAATTAATTAATTGCCTTTAATTGTTAGGGCAATTATTAATTATAGAATTGTAAGGGTTATATAAGCATGGGCTGCCATATGGGTGAATTATTTAATTCACAGGTAAAGAATTGCAGCCAAGAGGAAAAGTGCGACCCCATTTGAAGAAGGATTTTGCTCAGGCAAGGTGGTAACAAGGCTAAAAGCTTCCAGATTTGGCGCATGCTTTGAAGGAGGTTGATCTTTGTCTGCATAATTGTTTGCATAGGTGTTATAGGTGCTCAGGTGTTGTTGAAAGGATTCATGCTCTCTTTATGTGCAAATTAAACATCAATTTTTGGGGCAGCAGGCTTGAAAAGTGCAGATTTTTACAATTAAAATTCACTATTCATGCTCCGGTGGCCATTTTTGTCTGAATTAATTGCAGGAATTCATTACAGGTGCTTTACAAAAGAAAAGGAGCTTTTATCAATGTCCAATACATTGCATATATCCTCCGAATCTGAAGAATTGTCTAGATCTGCATCAGTTTTGAGAAATCCACATCGCTTCCAAACTTGCAGACATAGGAGACACAGATCTAGATCCGGAACCTCTTTCCGAATTGATTGATAAATCCAGAGCGGGAAAGACTTCACTCATGTGTGCAGTTAAAAGCAGTGGAATTATCTGAGCTGCAACCTTTCCATGTACAGCCCAGTTGCCAGAGTTTGTTATGGAGTGCGCTAGATCTTACCATCCTTCATCCAGATCAGTGCGTGATGCTACGGGAAAGACAATAATTCGTTTGGACGTAGAGTTTATCAATTATTGTTTGAAGATTCCAGTGCGAAAGGTGGTGACTTCCATTAGTCTTCAGGATGCCGGCAGCAGGTGGGAGAAGCATAGAGCGGATTGTGTGAGCATAATGAATAGTCGATACATGAAGAAGCCTAGATCTCCTTCAAAGTTCCCAAGAACTCTTCCGCGGTCCAATTCGGTGCAGGAGGTCGATGATGTGGTCAAATTGCTATGCAGGATGAATGGTGAGGCGAATGCTTACACTTTCCGTACATGGATGTATGCTTTCATCAGGACCATTGAAGTCAACAAGGTTGATTCCATAATCAATTGGTCGGAAATTATTAGCAACAACATTGGTGAGCAACTACGGAACGTGAAGCGTACTTTCAGCTTCAAAATGACTTCTTACTTGGTGTATGCTGCAGCTTCACAAGGCGTCTTTTCCAAGCTGGATAGATGTGGTGTTTTTTCTAAGGACCCCATTTTCGAGTGCTACCCGCAGCTTACTGTACCTGCGTGCGAGAAAGATTTCAAAGTGGTCAATGATGAATTCTTCTATGATTTCATCTGCAGGCTAGACAAAGACTTGAAGGCCAACCGGGTAAGCAAGGAAGCATGGGAAGCCATGTCCAAGATTGGCAGTCTATTCATTCAATTTGTAGATTTCACATACCTCAGGGTTACGGGTTTGTAGATTTCACATACCTCAGGGTTACGGGTTTGTAGATTTCACATACCTCAGGGTTACGGGTTTGTAGATTTCACATACCTCAGGGTTACGGGCTTTTCTGGAGAACCAATAAAGATGCCCAAGTATCCGAATGATAGATTGATCGCCATGGAGCTGAGTAGGCAACTTGTGGAGTTACACGACCTTCAATCAAAGTGGCACAAGTCTACGGGCTTCTTCCCAATCACTGTGGGATATTACAGCTGCAGCATTCATAGAGCTCGGGGGATGGAGACGTAGATGTTATCTGAGCATGAGCAAGAGTTCTTCCCTGACACGGCTGAACTTCGATCCATTTGGAGTAGCCAGGAAGACAATCTCCTAGGAGTACGCACATGTGCCTTCATTAGAAGATTTCTGGATGAAGTGCAAAAGTGAGTACGAGGTTAGAAAGAGAGATTTCAGCAGGTTATCAGCAAAGCAAGTGTTCAACTTTGGACTAGCGCGGATACCTGCGGATCTTAAAGATGATGGGAATGTGGTACTTGACACTTACCATCAAATGGGAGGAGATAAAGCCATACTTCAGGATAACATAGGAGGCTGCCGTACAATTGAAGAAAGATCTGGACCTGTTTTGGTGAATACTTCAAATTGGTTGCTGACGAAGGGATATTGCCTTGATGAAGCATTGATGAATCAAGTTACGGGCAACTTCGGTGCAGGAGATTCCCTCAAGTGAAAGCACGGAGGAGAAAGCAGCAGAAAGTCTGAGAAGTTGAAAGTACACAGAAGATCTCAATCTAAGGAGAAGATCACTTCTACGGACCATGACTTTGGTTCCAGCTTCTCCAGCACCCAGTACTTCACGAACTATTGCATCGCAGCAGCAGGACACTTCCATGCCTCCACTGAATCTGGCGACATTCATCTTCTCTCCTCAGCCACTCCGTTCAGCACCTCTTCCAGAAGAGATGTTGAAGCTACAGATGGTGGAGTTCGAAAGAGCTTTGTCCTTGGATGATTCAGAGGATGGTAGCCATAACACTGTGGCACTTTCTGACAGAGAGGATGCAGAGCGGGAGATGGTAGTGCACTCAACGACTTCTCATTCTCCAAGAAGTAACTTCTCAGAATGGTTGGCTTCGCAGTTGGTTCCAGAAGCGAGAATGGAGATGAACTTAGAGGAGCACGACTTGCAGCTACTCCGAAATCTGGGCGGGATAGACAAAAGGCCTAAAGTTGCTAAAACAACTTCTAGGTTGATCATCAAAGATTCGGGAGAGAAGTTTACTGAGATATCAATTCCAGCAGAAGGAAAGAAGGAAGAGGAGCTCACAGCAGAAGATGTGACAGTAACCAAAGTACCCCTCGGTCAAGCCACCACTGAAGGATTGAAGCAGGACACGCAGACATTGATGGATGCTCTATTCCTTAGGCTTGACAGTGAAAAGGCAGAGAAAGAAGAGCTTCAGAACCAAGTATCTCAATTGTGTGAGATCATAGCCAAGGTTGCTAAGCCTTCCGTTCAGCCCATTTCAGAGCAGGTGAGTGATCATCTTATGCAGGAAATGGAGGATGCAAGCAATCAAGTAAAAGCTATTGACGAATGGAAGGATTTGATTATGCGTCAAGCTTCTGTACAACTTGGAGAAGTGCCAGCCCGCCTAAAGGTTATGGATGATGCAGCAAATCAGCTGCAGCAACTAGTGACGAACATAGTAGATATGAACACAATTGCTGAGAGTAACCTGAGTATTTTGGGGGAGATCAACAAGCTGCCAGGAGATGTATTGGTTGTACGAGACAAATTGTACCGGACGGATCAGTCGAGAAGGGGAAGTAACTAGAGTTTGTACAGTATCTTTCCGTTTGGAAATCTGCAGAGTTTTGCTGAAGAGGATGCAGGCACTTGAGAGTAGGACATCATCCTTACCAGAGAGTATCATTTCTTTCACTTGAGGAGAGAGTGGACAAGAATGTTACTTCATACGTGTGGATCGTTCATAGCAAGGTGCCTAATTCCCTGGAAAGGTTCTCTTCTGATGGTACAAAAGAGAATTGATAAAGCTACTAAGCCTTTCACGATGAATTCTATTAGTAGGCTGGTGGCGCTGCAGGCGGATATTGCAAGGTTTGGGCCGAGCTTGGAAGATGTGGAAGCGTGCATCAAAGTGTTGAATGAAGGGTTGCTGCAGTTCAGGAAAGAGAAGGAAGCAGTGGCTAAAACAGATGGAAAGATGTTGAATCACATGTTCGACAAGTATATCCGATATCAGAACAAGAAGAAGACATAAACATTACAATTGGCATGACTTTTCTATTCTTTCTTCTTCTATTTTCTATGTTCCTGGATGAAATTGTAAAACTTTAAGTTATTGGTTTTACAACCATTACTTAAAGTCATGTGGAACCATTCTATTAGTTAAGTGATACATGTGTCACTTAAGGAGAAGTTAGTTGAGGATGATTGCCAAATGTCATCTTTACTTGTTTTTATGTTTCAGTTCAGTTAGACTTTCCATTTGTACTTTCCCTCCTACATTCTATAAGTAGGAGAAGAACCTCCGGGTTAATGATTTAGAATTTGTAAGCAACAATCTTGTGTTCTAGACTTTGTGCTGAACCCCTGAGAGCCACTTGGAGCAAAGGAATACAAAGGAGTAGGTTTCCGGAGAACTTTGTGTCACGGTGTACTATGTTTCTTGCTTTTAAATCTTAGATCTCTTAATAAACTTTGTGTTATTTTAGATCTGGATCTAGAGCCGCCTTTGTTTTATAATTCTGTGTGTTCATATCTATTGGATTCTTCTATGTGCATGCAATTAGCTCTGCTATCTACTAATTGGGATGCACATCTTCCCCATTTCTTCTATATGTTCCTATGTAATTACCTTCTTCTATAAAATACTTCCTTTCTTGAAACAGTTGCTTACTTGCTGCAGAATTATTTAGTTATGTTTCATGAACTGAGTAGTTAAAGTAAAACCCCATTTAGATATTAACATACTTAAATTGACAAATCTGACACGGGAGCTTCACCGGTTAAATGAGGGAGATTTATTTCATGACTGCCTAGGTTTTGTGCTATGCAGAAAATCTAGCCAACAGGTTGTTTTGTCTTTCTTGCCATTCCCTTCTCCACTCTTCTCCTCCCTGCCTCACCATTAACCTTGCCAACACCAATTGAACCTTGTTGTTTCTGATACAGTTCCTAGCATGAAATGAGATTTCAAATCCTTATCACTGAGGAGAAGTTAAAGATAATTTTCATCATGCAGACATGGGACGTGTTGTGGGCTATTACGGTGATCTTGGGCTTTGATTATTTGGAAGCTGAGATGAGAAGCAGAGTAAATTCAGAGGTCGCATCCATGTTTGTCAATAATCTACTGCCTTATACCCCGGACAAAGAAGTTGTCAAGCTTTGGCTTGCCATTTCATTAGGCCAAAGTTTAGAGGTGGACTGGAAACAATTCTTGATGCTATGAGGTTTCCAATATCAGGGGCAACAAATATGGTCCTAGTTTCAATGGCTTCCTTCAAGGACCTGGAGGGCTGTTTCTTTCAGCTTGTGAATTTTGTGGAGGCAATGAAGAAGTCTATGTTTGATCATGATTCAAGTATGGGTGACAACCTGCTTCCAACCCTAAACTTCCAGCATCTACGTCAACAATCAGCGAATGCAGTGCCTATGTTAGGTAGGAGGATTGGAGATGCAACGGTGAAGGCAATCCGGCTGATGAAAAGACATGCAGGATTTCCCAATTTGGAGGAGCAGGAGGCAAGTGGAGATGGTCTATCAAGAAGGATGGAGTAGGTGGTTCTTAAAAGACAGGAGCAAGCCAAGCAGATGCTGGCAAGTGAGAGTCAAGTGGTGGAGTTGATCACTACCTGGATGTCGTCATTAGTTTATGGTCAACTGTTTTTCCTTTCTATGTATGCACTCCTTTGTATTAGATGTTAGGTGGTGTACTGTGACCAAGGCAAAGGCAACAGTATAGCTAAGTCTTTGCTTGTTTGGCTGCATGTTAGGCAATAGATAAATGTATTGGCAGCCTGTTTTTGGAACTCTCTTAAAGTTGTATTACTGGGTTTTTGAGCATCAAGGGAATTGGTCAAGGGGTGACATCTGTTCCTTTTTTATCTCTGTTTTTTCCAGGAAAATTGTCCATGGTCATAGTCTAACTCAAGCACTTCAGGGACAAATCATCATATTGCTCTTCATCAAGGGCATGTAGGAATCAGTACTATTGGTACATGTACGCCAGAGGCATCTTACAACAGAGAGGGATTTGTATAGGATTTTGTGATCCATACACCCTGAAGAAACTTTGTATTCTAATTTACCTTGATAGTTAAGGAAAACGATAGTGATATGCAAGTTTAAGGACTTTGCTGTTGATATTACAGCTTTAGGACATTGTGTTATTGTTCTTGACATTCAAATGCATAATATTTCTTTATCAATTCCATGAGCTATTGTTACTAAGTTTTTTTCTAAAAAACATTATTCTCCTCAACTTGTTTGAGAATGGATTAGGATCTTTGTCCAAGCCAGGTTCAAAATTATAATGTTCTGGGACTTCTTTTCAGCTTTATCATGATTATTGATTCACTCTAAAAACTCTAAAAACTTCCTTCCAGTCTATCTTTCAATTTAATTCTTAATGATAGAAATGAAATTATTGGCGGGAAGACAGATTTATCCCATCTCCTCAAGATTAGAGTTAGTTCACATATATTGTAAATATTCCTTTTACGTTGGATAGATTATCAATATCATATGAGTGACTACCTCCAAGCTATTAATGTTCAGTAGGGTTAAAAGGTTATCCCACATGAATGTTGTTAAACACTGATATTTTGATCCTCCATGAATAGATATTTTTTAACTAAAACGCTTGTTTTGGTTGAAATAGGTAGATTTGAGACTAATGATGCTATCATTTTAGGAACTGTTTACTGTCCAATTTTCCTGTAGGAAAGAGTGTACAAATCTGTCAGGACCGACTATATGGTCTTGAGCCTACTATATGTTCTTAGACAGTACTTGTATTCTAGATTTGTAACTTCTACGATGATTATTTTCTTCCTATAAATGATTTTGATTCAGTTTGACATTCCCTAATTTTTGGTCTATTGATATGAGACGCCCTTTGAATCATCATGTTATCCATTTTTCCCCTAAGTGCAATATGGAACAACAATTCCATAGAAATGGGATTCTTGGAATATGGAAAGGAGCCTCACATGTGGCAATATGGGGATTACAGCTGAAAATCATGTTTTTGGGAGCATTTGGACAGACATATATCAGGCATGCTTGATACATGCATATTGATGTGCATTTACATGCATTCCTCTTCTAGGTTTGAAAAGACTCGGAATTGGTATGTGAGCATGAAAATGATGCCATCAATGGGCCCATGTTAGGCCTAAACCAGATCTCAAGGACAAAATTGTAAAACGACCAATTTTTAGGCGAGTAATTCAATAGGCCAAATCAATTTGCCCCTGACACTCAGAAATATTTGAAATCAAATCCCCCAAAAATGTAATAAATGAATAAAACTGCCTAAAGGGGCCTAAGAGTTGAGCTCAAGGGAAAATAATAGCTCACTGAGCTCATATGAGCGTTGATGGTAGGGCGTTAAGGAGCAGTAGTAAGCATGTGAGGGTTAAGGAGCTTAGAAACCTCATATGCCAGAGGTTGGCAAGCTGATGATCATGGATCAATGGCTTAATGTGGACCACAGCTATAGAAATCGCTTCTTGAGGTTTACTATCCTTGCCTAGAGATACGTGATATCCAAAATGTGCATTAGCGTTCAGAAGCTATGTGAATGGTAGTGCACATAGAAGCTAGAGTATATTGAAATATCGAAAAAACTAGCATATCTATTTTTTAAAGCAAATTAAACTTTGGTATCCCTCCAGGCGTACTTTGCAAACTCGTGTGCAATTGCTAGTTAAAACCGTATGCAATAGGACTAGCTGTGGTTTGGTTATTTATCTACTTTTTCCTACTATTTATTGTGTTCTTTTAATTTTTTTAATCTTTGTATTTGACTGTTGTACCCAGAACAGCACTGTTTTTTTATTATGTTTTTAGGATTTACTATGACAGTAGGGTACCAGGTACTACCTAGACCACTACCAGTACAAGTAGGGTGGCCTCCTGGACACCAGTAGTGTATAGCCCTGAGGAAAGCCCAGGCTTGGATTCAGATTTCTCTAACCAAGCAGCTTTAACATTTAGGATATCAAGCAAGAATCCTATGGGGAATGTACACTGGTATTCCTATATCAAACCTTTGCTCATTCATATGCAGCCTCACCTACAGATTAAGGGGTGCAGCTCTCAGTGATTTTGAAACAAGGAAAAGGCAATTAGTAAGCAGACATTTAGTTACAGCTTAAGAATTTGTTATTAAATGAATAAAAGTTGTAGAGTTATAAGGGAAACCCTCAAGATCATAAACTAGCATTAGGGAGGGTCTAATTGACCATTTGGATTTAGGAGGTCATGTTGACTATTGGAGATATCTCAGTGCCATTAAACGCACAGTTTTCAAAAATTCAGATTGATAGCTTTTCTGTGGTGTATGATATGCCTATATTCAGATCCAAGAGGAGGGATTTATAGGCGAGAAACAAACTGCTGGTCATTTGAGGAATCCTACAGGTGGCGATGTCAACATTCCTGTGGATTGTAGCAACATGTCCCCAAAGAGGGCTACTACTGCATACTCAGGGTTCAAGGTCGATCCAAGAGCATTTAAGAGTCATGACTTCTCTTGTGATGTTTATTCTATATGTACTTAAGTATTCCTCATTTGATTTCTCATTAAATTGCTGTTTTCCTAGTGAGAAAGGACTGGATTCAAATTTCTGTTTTACGGAAAGAGGCTCTGTTCTAGGTCATTAAGCATAGTGAAGTCAGGAATGAAGGTTGTAATGTAAATTACTGCAAAGGGTGAGCTAATAAAGGGCTGTGGTCCATAAATGACTGTTCCTGTAAGGAGGATTGCACTGCTGTAATCAACCTATTTTCCAGTGAGATTGACATTCTATGGATTCTTGGCTTGTCTATTTTGTTAGATTTCTGTGCTAACAGATCTCTTGGGGGGGTAGTTTTCTGAATTTTGGTCTGAATTTCAGCATGCAGAAGACCCAGCTTGCCAACACTAATTTATTTTCTGCTGTAAAATGTCTTCTAAAGAAATGTAGTCCAATGGATTTCTGCTGTATAAATGTTTAAAGAGGGCTGCACATTCTTATATTCTGATTTTTATGAAGTTTTGGGCTTATTTATACTGGTCTTAATTTCAGCATGCAGAAGGCCCAGCTTGCGAACACTAATTTATTTTCTGCTGTAAAATGTCTTCTAAAGAAATGTAGTCCAATGGATTTCTGCTGTATAAATGTTTAAAGAGGGCTGCGCATTCTTATATTCTGATTTTTATGAAGTTTTGGGCTTATTTATACTAGAGTTTGTCATTCACAACTTCTCACATCATTTTGGTCTGTTTAATATGCTGGTTTCTTCTTTGGGTGGCCAAAGGAATTCTTCTGTATAACTATTGTTTTTTGTTTTCGATATGTTTCTGTCAGAGTTGCATGTATATGGATGTGGATGTCGATATGACTAGTTTTCAAGGCCTCCTTATACAGAAACAGTTGGATACTGCACATATATTTTAAATATCAATATTATAATAATCTAGACTATAAATTAAAAAAATATAAATAATAGTTAATGTTTATCAATTTTAAATAATTATACATTAGATTAAAATTACATGCAAATTACATTCTCAATTCACGGGAAAGGTAGGAAGTTGAATTAAAAACATTTTGCAGGTTGTGTCGGTCAACGGAAATAGACGAAATGAACGAAAAGAAGAAGAGTATGCCAAAGGAAACAGACAAAAAGAATTGCAGGTTGAGCAGAGGCAATGTGAAAGTTTGAAGTAAAACAATGAATCAGAACTCATACCTCCATGTCCTCAATCGTTGCTGCTAAAATGCAGTGTAGGCGGTCATTTGCAGTTTTTTAGCACCTATTTAGCCTTTTGAAGGTTTTTTTTGTTAAATTTTCCAACTTTTTAATCAGATACAGTTATAGTTAGCCTGCTTGCTGTATCTGGCTGTATCCGATACGGCTCAGTTTTGGGTTCGTATCTCAATACGGCTGGGTTTTGGTATCTGAAGTGTATACGAGCCACAATGTATCCATAACCATATCTGGCATGCAGATATGCACACAATAGCAGTAAGGGTGCTGTATCCTGCAACTCTGGTTTCTTCTGTGTCTTGATATATGATATGTTTGTCGTTATTATAGATGTGATGGCATGGCTGTATCATTGTAGAATGAAACTTACAAGGCAATGCCATATGGTTCCTGTTTTTTCAATTACAAGATTTTTTTTTGAAAATTGCACATGGGCTTGATCAAGCAATTGCTGGGTTTGATCGGCATGCTGAGCGGCATGTTTGAATGACATGGTTTACAAGCAAGGTGCATTTGAAATGTGTGTTATTCCATTTTCTGCTAGTATCAGTTCATTCTTTTTATCATCAAAACTTTTGTGTAATGATTATTATTTTTGAATGCATGTGTTTGTCGTAGTTGGCATGGCTGTATCATTGTAGAATGAAACTTACAAGGCAATGACATATGGTTCCTGTTTTTTCAATTACAAGATTTTTTTTGAAAATTGCACATGGGCTTGATCAAGCAATTGCTGGGTTTGATTGGCATGCTGAGCGGCATGTTTGAACGACATGGTTTACAAGCAAGGCGCATTTGAAATGTGTGTTATTCCATTTTCTGCTAGTATCAGTTCATTCTTTTTATCATCAAACTTTTGTGTAATGATTATTATTTTTAAATGCATGTGTTTGTCGTAGTTGGCTTCTACTATGTGACGATTAAGTAATTCACTGTGGGCATGGTATGGAGGATCAATAAATATAGGAAATGATGGGATATGAATAAAGGCATTGTAGGGAGGAACCGGCTTGGATGAGTCACACGAGTTTCTCTTACTTGTAGTTAATCAAACTTAAGTGCATCATGTGGTAGCGGTAGTGATCATTGGACGAGGGTCTGGTGGGGGCTCGGAGGTGGTCATATTGCAATGGTGCAAAGTTTAGATACATCTTGTAGAATCTGCAGTCCAAAATCCAGACCCCCTCACCATTCCAGAATATTTCCAGATGCCTTTCCAATCTTCACTTAAACGCATGCATTCCGGATTCCATGTGCAGTAGTCTTTGATAAAATATGGATGTTGCTGATTTTTTCTCAAGCAAGTAACGTGTTAATAAATGATCAAACTTTGATTTGTTGGAGGAATATGTTCATTTTGGTATTTTATGTATTATCAGGCATACATTTCTGATTTGAGCAAAAAATCAGTTTTACTGTAGTCTATGTCTGTATCTGTGGTTGTGTCAGCTTGTGGGTGTGTGTTTGTTCCTATATATTTTTGAGTAGAGAGATCAGAAAGCTTATTAGCAATCACTAATATCATGCTGCTCTTGGCCTTTCATGGCAGTAATTCGAAAGAAGAGAGTTGCTTCTTTCCCATTCCTCAGGCTGCAGATTGCATTCTTCGGAAGGTCCAGATGTCCAATGCGCCTGTGATTTACTTGTCAACTGATGCAGCAGGAAGTGAAACTGATCTTCTACAATCTTTTATGGTGTCAAATGGTCGGACAATTCCTCTGGTTAAACGACCTATTCATGATGGGAAGATAAAGTGGGATGCATTGCTTTATCGGCACCATCTTCATTCTGATGATCAGGTTTGATTTTTTATATGTTTATCCGAAAGCTAGTTATGCACTATTTTCTAAGGAATGAGGAACAACGTTTTGGGTAAAATACCGAAGAAAATTAATTATTGTGCTGTTTTTTAGTTTAAGGTTTGTTTCATGATTGTTTTTTTGTTATATTTAGCACTAGACTTTAAAATTTGGTCTGATTAGCATATATCGAATTCTAATTACACTATTACATCTTGGTAAGAGCTTCTGCATATATGTCTTGATCTTTATGACTTACTTGGCGCGTGTTCATTGCTGATATGTCATACACTACACATATTACCAGATAAAAAATATATCATATGTAGAACTTTTCTTGTGTCACGGAAGTTTTTTGTTTCTCAAAACTACGCAATGGTGGTTCATATGTTTATAGAGTAGCATTTACTTCTAGTAATCGATAAACCGCATTGAGGAAGCCCGAATGAAAATAATGTTCTACCAGTTTACCAAACAGCTGGAAAGAGTAAAGACCATACCATCAGCTTCCTCTTCAGAAAAATCTTTCATGGCCAGGATACCTTGCAGATTGGTACGAGTCATAGTGTGTGCAGACTTCCAACTGACTATATTTTAAAAACACCATATAAATCATCTGTAGAAGCTGACTGATAATACATGCCAGGCACCAAAAGCTTTAACACAGATTTTCTGTACAGCATGCTGCAGCTATCAGCAAAGTGATGCAGTGCAGCAGTTATTCTTTAGCCTCTTTGACAATTAGACATTTACAAGAAAGCAAATTACCACAAGAGCAAAAGGTCACACAGGTCGAATTGTTTTAGCCTAATGGACCATGGTTGGTGATCTTTTCCATCATTGATCTACTGATACTCTTTCGATTTTTCCATGTATCTCTCTTTCTACCTAGTTGCCACAGTTGGTTGTCAGGAAAAAAATTCTGTTTCATCCCTTTTTAGCACACTGGCCATATCAAAGGATGTCTTTACATATTTGATACATAAATTTTTAAACAATAATATGTATTAACTACATATCCAAAAAAAGACTTTCTTTAAATGAAAATGATTGTTCTTAAAAGCAAGAATGATTTATATAACATGGAGCTGGAAACTGACCAAGGTTCCTGGCAAATGCTTGTGAACCAATGGTCACTTGGAGGAAATGGGTCCTTAATTCAAGAAATAAACTCTATACTAAAAAACGACTAGGACTAGCAAAGATCCTTTGGCTGATAAACAAGGCCATATGACCATTTCAACTACTTTCCATGATACTTTAGCAGGAATGTACAGATCAGACAATGCAATTCTGAGATGGTTGAGATTAGTTATAATTCATTGTCTATCGTAAACATGGTCATTTCCTTCATGCAACAAAGAGAGAAAGGTAATATGGCTATTGCATTAAATGGAACCAAAACTTGAAGGCCAAATACGAAAACAACATCCTTCTTAGAGGTAAACCGTAAGAGACTTTTGGCAGGATATAGTTAATCTACGAAACTGGTCCCTTGTTATGTAGATAATTTTGAAGGAGGGATTTTGAATAAGTGCAAAATAGTTTGTGGAAACAAGTGATGGGTGGATACTATAGAGGGTAAGGAAAGAAGTAATTCTAGATGATCCCCAATAGATGCAAATCAAGCATTCATGGGACCTTATTGCCAAGCATTGATGTGCAGGCCTAATGGAAGGATCCCAATGATTGATCCCACACTGTACTGATAAAGGGAAGGGCTGTACTTAAGAGGTTTTAGGAGTGGATGGAGTTAGAAGAGAATGTCAAGGGCTAGAACAGTTGGGTCTTAGGAGCAAGAGAAAGTTCACGAGCGTTCTGTTTTGTGTTCTCAGTTCAAAGTTCTTGGATGTTTTGTTGTGCTCAAGCGCCCTGCAAGTGTGTTCTTTGGAATTGGTGGTGTGTAAGAGGTGAAACAGAAAATACAGCAGACCTAGCCTAGTTCTTTCCTCTATTTATTTTAGTGTGATGCCTACATTTGCAAAAAAAAAAAAAACGATTTAGTTTATCTTTCGATGCAAAAAAGAAAAAGAAAGAGGATACTGCCTACAGATGCTTTATTTCCCATGTTTTACCCAAAGAATGCAACTAATAACAGATTTGTGGAGTAAAGGGTGAAAGAGTGCTTGTGCATTATAGTTTGCCGATTTCGTAGCAGCAAATCATCAAGCAAAAGTCTCAATCCGCAATGCAATAATGCAATATAACTGCCAGAATGCTGAAATAGGCTTATTTGAAAATGAAACAGTTGTTGGATGAGTGAGTGTAACCGATGTAATATGTCTCTTAGAATGGTCCCGGATCCCTCACCCGTGTCCTGAAGCCTGTAGAAGGATAGAAAGTTGTTGAACAACAATCTCTACTTACGTTTTACTCAGCAGCAGTGAGCAGACTCCACTTCTCCACATGTTGCAGATCCGGATCAAACACACCTTCTCCAATTGATCCGGACCAAACACGCCTTATCCAACAGATGTTGCAGTCTCAATCCCCAATGCAAATATGCAAAATAACTGCCGGGATGCTGAAATAGGCTTATTTGAGAGTGAAAACAGTGGTCGGATGAGTGAGTGAGGCTGTAGCAGATGTAAAATGTTATCTTAGAATGGTCCTATTTGTGGCTTTTGAACACTTACCCGAGTCTTGAACTCTGTAGCAGTATAGAAAGTTGCTGAATGACAAGCTCTACTTATGTTTTATTTAGCATCAACAGAAAGACTCCACTACTCCACATGTTGCAGATCCGGACCAAACATGCCTTCCTCCAACCAATGTTGTAGCCTGCCAAAAGGGGTGTCTAATGATAAATGACGATGGCCATAGAGACTCCACTTGACTCATAATAAATAATGATTTATAAAACAAGTTGAAACTGGTCACTGGAAAATTAATCACCTATTAATAATGGACATCAAGCTCTCCGGATGTTTTACTTAGCAGGAGGCAGACCCCACTATTCCACACATTGCAGATCCAGACCATAAATGATTACAGCGAGTCTATATGACATGCTTAGCCTGAACTATCTATGGCCCTATATATAGATATGCCAGTGGGAGAGGACTTTAGATTCTATACGTAAGGGACCAACAGCCCTATATCCCTCATCTATATGGGGTGGGCAGTGGGTTATCTATGTACTGAAATTACCTAGGTAGATTCAACAATAGATTACATAGACAAACACAAAAATAGAACAATAGCAGTAATTCATAATTATAAGAGCAGAACAGACCAGATCCACAAGACATGATAAACAATAGAGCAGAAAACTGGAACTATATGACTTGAGCCACTTTGAGGGGGCAAACCTCCACAACCTTACAATAAGAATAGAATATGCAATATGATAATTCAACTACTAACCACTACCTCCTATATATACCCTACTTAGGCTATGGTTACTCCATAGGCTAACCCTACTAACAATATGCAAACATAGAGAAATGTGACAATGACAAGGTAAGAGATTATGTTAGCCATCAAGTCAGCCATACATATCCCAATACACATTATAGGTTAAGGGTGTAGCATGCCCCTCCCTCTGAAACCAACACTGTCCTCAATGTTGAAGTAACTCAGGGTACTTCTGTAGGAATGCTTCATTCTCCCATGTTGCATCCTCAACTAGTTAGCCATCTCTTCCACTTGATCAAATACTCCTGAATCACCCTAGTTCATGGCTTCTTACGTGCATGTTTGAAGGATCTCCTTATGGTTCTAGGATGACTCTTTCCTTCCTCATCTAGCTCCAGTTAACTCTGTTTGGGCTGATACTCACTGTCCAATGACCTTCTTCAAGCAGGATACATGAAATACTGGATGTATTCATGTAGACTAGCCTACATGTTGTACTACCAATAAGTCTAGCCTATATGCTACAAGGAGCCAACTTATTATCAAATTTTGCTACTAAGAATGCTTCATCCTACCTTGATAATCCTCGACCATAATACTTAGGAATCCAACTTGTTATCCTTTTCTTTGCTTCAATGAAATCTCCTCAAGTTTTAGGATGACTGCCACCTTCACTATCTAGCTGTAGCAACTCATCTAGGTTGATAGCTTGCATGTCAAAGACCAAATCATGCCTGAGGTACTAGCCTAATGTTGCACTTCCTTTTCTACTGATTTGATAAAGTAAATACTAAGGATCAAACTTTTGATTGTACCCGTAAGGACAGTTTGCTTATATGGTTAGGTTCCCAACTTCAAAGTGCCTTTCAATATGGTGCTAGTCAACATTGTTCGTTCATTCAATTTTGTGCCATTGCCAAGTTTCTCCAGACTAACTAATGCCTCTTGTTGGTGTTGAATGTGATCTTCCACAGCTCGAACCTTTGGGCTGTACCCTTAAGGAAGAGCGTGATAGATGGCAGTTCGGGCCCAATGGTACCCAATACAATGCCACAAATGGAGACATTCTAATAATGAGGTATGGAAGGCAAGTGTTATACCACCATTCTGGCTAGACTCGGGACAGCCACATGTAAACCCATCTTACTACCATGCCATACCACTACAAACCCTATTTATCCGAAACAAAGCAGATGGCAGATATCCTTCTAAGGCATTTGTTGACCACCCTCTATTTTCTCATCTGATTGAGGATGATATGATGATGCTATGTGCCAATTGGGTACCCAAACATGAAAATAAATCAGTCCAAAAATTTATAGGTAAAGATAGGATCACCAAGGTCACTTACTATGATCTTGGAGTACCATGTAACTTCTGAAATTGTGTCCATGAAAGCTGATGCTAATGTGCCAACAACAAATGGATGTGACAAGGCTAAAAAATGTGCATATTTGGTGAGCCTATCTACAACCACCATGATGAAATTTTTCCTTTCTAACTTGGGCAATCTTGTAATGAAATCCATAGAAACCTCTTCCCACCTTTGGCTTGGAATAGATAGGGGTTGCAAAGACCTCATGTCTTATATTGTCTCGCCCTTGTTTTGCTGACACACCATACATTCTACCACAAATTTCTTAACATCCAGTCCTTCAAAAAAGAAATCTTTCTTGATCCTATGTGATAAGTCTTTCAGAATCTAGAATGCCCCCTATTGGAGATGAAATGTAGGTCCACAAGAACCTTTTGTTTGAGGACTGAATTTTTACACAAGCACAACCTATCCTTGTACCATAAGGTATCCCGTTTCCAAATAAATTTGTCGAAACTTAGTCTTGTTGGAGCTTGTGAATTAGAACTGTGTACCTGCATCATTCTCCCATTCGGATCTATGGCCTCATCCACCCAATCAGCCTATAAGATAGACATTGCACATAGAAGTGCTTTTGACTCTTGAGGGCTCATCCTTCCGTAGGAGAGTGCATTTGCCACTACATTTTCTTTCCCTTTCTTATATATGATTTCAAAGTCATAACCCTACATTTTTGTGACCCATTTTTGTTGTTCTTTAGATGACAACCTCTGTTCCAAGAAGTATTTGAGACTATCATGCTCTATCTTCACCTTAAAGTTCCTACCCATCAGATATGGTCTCCATTATTTGACATGGCATGAAGGATAGCCATTATCTCCTTTTCATAGTTGGGCTTTAGGTTGATTCTTCCCTTTGACCTAGTGACTCTCAAATGTGATGGGTCTTCCTTCTTGCATGAGTATCGCTTCCATTCCATACCCTGATGTATCACATTCCACAATGAAGGTCTTCATAAAATCTAGAGTAGCTAAGACTGGAGTGGTGCACATGGCCTCCTTTAGCTTCTCAAATGCCTTGGTGGCTGCTTCGTTCCAATGGAAGGAGTCCTTCAATAAGGTGGTAAGTGGTGTTGCTATGCTACCATAATTTTTCATGAACAGCAACGAAGTATCCTATTCAACCTCAAGGAAGCCGCAGAGGTTCTTGAGGGTTTTTTGAACTTTCCATTCTACCATAGCCTTGATCTTGATGCGGTCCACTTTTACACCTTCATGTGAAACAATATGACCCAAGTATTCCACCTCTTCACCCCAAAAGCACACTTGGAAGGCTTGGCATAAAGATGATGATGTTTTAGAGTTAGCAACACCTGATCCACATTTTGCAAGTGTTCTTCCCATGTCGTATTATTATATTAATATGTCATAAAAAATACCAAGACAAACTTCCATAAGAATGGGCAAAAGACAGTGTTCATCAAGCTCTGAAATGTAGACGGTGCATTTGTGAAGACCAAAAGGCATCACCAAAAACTCACACTGTCCTTCATGGGTTCTAAATGGTGTCTTATGTATATCCTCGTCCTAGATTCTAAATTTGATGGTAACTCGTGTGAAGATCAAGTTTAAAAAAGTAAACAACATGTAACTCATCTAGCAAAGTCATCAATTACCAAGAATGGGAAACTTATCTTTGATGGTGTGCTTGTTGAGTTCTCTATAATCTTGGCACATCCTCCATGTCTCATCCTTCTTACACACCATTACAACTAGAGAATAATATGCACTTTGGTTATGTTGGATAATGCATTACCTCTAACATCTCCTGCACCATCTTCTCAATCTCACTCTTTTGGACAATATGGGTACCTGTAAGAATAATGTTAGGTGGTTGAATTCTTAGTAGCAATTGAATGGCATGATCATGATCTCTTTTAAGCGGTAGTCCTTTTGGCATTGCTGTCATAAACAACATAATTAGTTATCAATAACCAACTGTAAATGGGTAGGACAAAGTTCATAGAAATATGTTGCATTTGAAGACTTCAAAAGGGAAAATACATTGTGCCTCATAGGTTTTAAAAACCCATCTGATCTAAATTTGATGGTGACCCTTCTTGAGAAATAACTTAACTCATCTATCTCAATGATGAAAACTTAACTTTGACGGTGTGCTGTTGGGATCTTGTAATCTTGGCACATCCTCCATGCCTCATCCCTCGTAACACCATTACAAATTTCTTTCCCTCAGTGTCGAAAGTTGCATCCAACTCTCCCAAATTTCATCTCAATATGTTCCTATAAGGTTGTTGAGCCATTCTTAGTACTCCTGCAGAATGATCTCTTTTAATTTGTCCTTTTGGCATTGGAATGGAAAACATAGGAGAGTCAAAAACCGATTATAAATCTAGCCATAGTTGTAGGGATTTAATACTATGATCATTTCTTTCTCTAAGAATGAAAGCGCGATGAACAACTCCTATGCCTCCATTCTTCAATTGTGAGCCATGACCCCGAAATTCTAGAGTTGGAGGTAAACAAAGTAGTTCAAGCATGTAATCACCCGTACTTATTGTTGATGATTGTTGTATTTGCTCCTGAAATTCTGAGTTAAACAAAGAATTCAACACATGGTCGTTACTTTGTTTCTTCAAAAACCCACCACTTTTAGGGTTTGTGGAGTGCTAATTCCTAAAAGTGCATGACATGAAATAGTTGGTTGGGAGTCTTCTAATTCTTCCTTGGTCTCTTCCTTAACTTCACCTACAACTTCCTCATCCTCTTCTTCTTCTTTGTTGCAACTTCAATGTAGAACAATTTCTTCTCAACAAATTTATGTCCTTGTTGTACTTGTTGTCATGGTTGAAACACAACCCTTTTGACCTTTTCTCTTCAATTTGTTGAGGAGTCAGTCTAGTAGGCTGAGGGAATGATTGGATTGGAGTACTATGCTCCATGCCAATGTTAAATGTCCATCATTTGACCATATCCCTTTCTTCTAGCTCTGCAAGAAAAGACCATGGAATTTAACACTAAACTCGATTAAACATGCAAACATCAAGTTGGATGTTATCCTTGAGCCCACCTCAAAAACAAGTCATTGAGGTTATCCTCTATGTGATTTCCTCCACTCACAAGGATATGTTTTGGAATTGTTGAATATAATCTTTCATAGTTTTTGCCGCAATTTTGCTAGTTAGCTAAAGTAGTTCTTTGTCACAATGTTGCAGTAGTGCATATGTAGTTCATCAATGAACACTGACCATGTGACCATCCATGAGCCCTTCTTCTTTTTGAGCACATAACCATCTATACCAAATGAATTGCTCTGAATTCTAGATACAAAGATGCCATTACACCTTCTGTGCACAAGGGGTTTGATGTAAATCAAAGAAATTCTCCATTTGATTGATCCATGTGACTAGATCCTTCCCATCAAACTTGCACATATCCACCTTTGGTAGCATGTTTCGAACCCTTATATTGGAGCGATGCAGGTTTTGAGCTTACGATGGAGTTGAATTTGGGTTGCTTGAAGATCTTGTGTGAATCGAATGGAATTGCTAGAATGTACTGTACTTGCAAAGCAAGCTGGAATTGTGATGATAGATGAAACTTGCACTGAAATTCTCCCTGCATTATGTTCAAGTTGTCGTTGATTGCATCCAAATCATCTTTTTTTGCCATTTTTTGGACTTCTGCATGGAACTAAGACATTGTTATCAAAGCCTTTGAATCATGAGATTTGAAATCGATATCTTCCTTGTGTGGTGTCTTTCCTGGAGTGAAGGAGCCTTTTCCTGTGAGCCTCTAGTTGACTTGTTTGTCATGGTCTAGGGTTTAGGGTTGATATTCTAGGGTTAGGGATTAGGGTTTTAGGTTCAAGGATTTAAGGTTTAGGGTTCACGGTTTTAGGGTTCATAGTTGCATGATTTAGGGCTTAAAATAGGGTTACCAGTGGATTATATGGTTATGATCGCCTCCTTAAGACAAATCCAAAGACTGTTATTGCAAAAAGGCAAAAAATCTCGAAAAAAGGTTACCGGCGGCTAGTGCCGTTGTGATTGTCTCACCAAACCAATGACAAATTTGTGCAAAAAAAAAACAAACTTTTTTCTCTTCTTCGTTTTTTGAGTAATATTGCAGTGATGGGAAAAACAAGATTGCTTCCAAATTGCAAGCTATTTTTTCCACTCTGCGTGGCCCTCAAATGCTAGGCCCAAAAAAAATTGCATCACATAAACCTTGCCCAAATCAAAGCTCTCATACCAATTGCAATGAAATTACTTAGATCGATTCAACAACAGATCACATAGCCGAACACAAAAGGAGAACAAAAACAACAATTCACAATTACAATAGTGGAATAGAATAGGTACTTGATATTTGATAGACAAAAGAACAAAATATATGACTTGGCCACTTCGAGGGGGCAACCTCCAAAACTTACAATAAGATTGGAATACACAATATGATGATTCAAGTACTAACTACTACCTCCTATATATACCCAACTTAGGCTATGGTTACTACATAGGCCGACCCTACTAACTAATATGCAAACATAGAGAAATGTGATATGACAGAGGTTAGAGATTATGTTAGCCACAAATCAGTCATACATACCCCAATGCACATTGTAGATTAAGGGCATAACAATCTACCCTCTTTTTATATAGGGGTGGGAGCCACATTAGGGAGAGAGTTCACTTGACTCATAATTAATTATGCTTTCAGAATCAAATCAAAATTGGCCATGAGAAAATAATCACGTAGCAGAAAAATTAACAAAATATACCTAATGCAAACATGCAAAATAATGGCCAGGATGCTGAAATAGGCTTATTTGAGAGTGGATATAACGGTGGGATGAGCAAGTGCGTAACAAATGTACGATTTCTTATAGAATGGTCATATTCATGGCTTTTGACCACACACCTGAGCCCTTAGTTCTGTACCAGGATGAATAGTTGCTGAACAACAAGCTCTCCCTATGTTTTACTTAGCAGCAGCAGGCAGGCTTCACTATTCAACACGTTGCAGATCTAGACCATACACGCCTTCTCCAGTACATGATGTAGGTATATTGGACAGATCTGATTTCAAAGACAAGTCATAACTGGCGGCTAGAAAATAATTACCTATGAATAGTGGATGAATATTTTCTAAGTTATATTGTTTCTGATGTAATATGCAATGGTAAAAAAAAGCATAAATGCAAACTGCAAAAGCTATACCCCTCTCATCATGTCATTCTGTCTAAAATACTTTGATGCATTTATGATGAAATGAAAGAAAGGATTCTTCATTAGAATCGGAAAAAGGATTTGAAATCAGTGTAGTTCTAGGACATAGATATGCTAATTTAAATTATACATTCAAGGTGTGGTTTCTGTTGCCATCTTAAGACCGAGGATGGCTACCATGTAACATGACGCAGTTGTGGTTAGAAGGTCCAATGAAGGACTGTCTTGACCCTTAGACCACATAGCCTGGGATTTTCAGTGAGATGACCCCACACATGCAAGATCAATATGCAGCTTGAGAGAAACAATAAAAGCTTATTCTATTAATCAATGAGGAAAATTATACAATTGGGAACAATGCATTACAATCTTGTTACAACCTTAACTACAAGTACTCTACAACATCCACCAAGGGACACAATTCCTTGGCCTCCAAGCCTAACTAAGCTTGCTGACTTGCAAGACCCTACTGAATCAGACTCAACCCCTTGACAGTGGAGCTAATACACAATATCACCATAAGCTACTCAGTCCCCACTTCTACTGGCATTGCTTACTTCTCATTTCCCTTCTGGCTATTCTTGCACTTCACCAAGTTTTGGCTGCCTCTCAAATCCTTGGCTCCCTCTATTTATAGAATCTGGTGGGAGAAGTAAAGATACATTTGAAAATATTCCTCTACACGATCAAATCATTGTCGATTCAAGTTATCTGGTCATCGGGGAATCATTCATGGGGGCATTTTTGTCCGATCAAACTATACCAAGTCACTCGGTCAATCAATTACAAAGAAAACAGATCAAGATACGCATATCCGGGTGACAACTTGTTTGATGTTGACAGGTACACAAAATACAAGATCCACAAAACACATGTCTTTGTAATGTGTGTGCGTTAAGAGTTTGCTCATAGTCTTCAAAGCTCCCTCCAAACTTCAAATACCACATGCCACACAAGACTCTAGTGACATTGTGTGAAGCCTTCATTATTCAGGTAACACTATGCACAAGACTACACAAAGTTATAGAAAGCTATGCAATATTGTGCAAGCTTATTCTGCCAACTGTAACTCTTTTTGGTGATGCAAGATTGCCAGTGAACCCGGATGCTCCTCCATTGTACAAACCCAAAAAGAAACATGAGCCCCTTCTCATGTGTGTTTCATGAGGTATTCAATGCATCGGCCAAGTTTAGCAATTTTGGCTACGTTGAGCCATGTTGCATCAACTTCTCAAAGGTCTCCATTTTATTAGATATTCTTTGTATTCCTTTTTGCATGTTGCCTTTCCAACACATGCATCCAAAATTTCATCAATCTTGTTGCGCACTTGCTCGGGTCATTGGTGCCTCTAATCTATTTCAATGCTATCTACTTCACCACTTGTGTGCCCTTCATGATAAGGGTATAAATCCACAACATTGAAGATAGGTGAAATGTCCATTCCTTTAGGTAGCTCTATCTCTTATGTATTCGTCACAATCTTCCGTACAACTTTGCATGGCCCAATCTTTTTCCACTTCAGCTTATCATATGTTTGTCTAAGGAACCTCTCTTTGCACAAGTGCACAAGAACCATGTTTCCATCTCCAAATTCTTTCTTTCTTCTTTTTCATATCTGCGGTGCTACTTGTATTGAGTGTTGCTCTCCTCTAACTACGTGCACATCATTAATGTGGTGTGCAAAGTCTTTTGCTTCTACATGCTTCCCTCTTTCTTCCTTGAGGTCGCAAAATTTTGTACAAACCTTGGACTTAGACCATAAACTATTTGGAAAGGTGTCTTCCTAGTGCTTCTTTTCATAGAGTTATTATATGCAAACTCTGCTTGCACAAGGACTAAATCCCATGTCCCTGCCTTCTCTTCGACCAAGCACCTCAACAAGTTATTAAGGCTCTTGTTGACAACTTCCGTTTATTCATCCGTCTGTAGATGATATGCAAAACTAAACTACAATTTAGTGTTCAACTTCTTCCACAAGGTCCTCTAAAAGTGACCCACAAATTCAGTGCTTCTTTTCGACACAGTAACTATACGGCAATCCATGTAGTCTAACAACATCCCTAAAAAATAAGTTAGCTATATGCGTAGCATCACTAGTCTTCTCGTAAGTAATAAAATGGGCCATATTAGAAAACTTATCAACTACAACAAAGATAGAATCATGACCGTTCTGTGTTTAGGAAAACCCAAAACAAAATCCATAGTCAGTGGCTGATATAACCTTGCGTTTTGGCACTTTCTATTTTCCAGTTAGCAAATTTTGCATCTTTGTACATATTTACACACATTTGTAGCCATGTGTGGCCAATAGTACCTCACTTAACTGCACTAAGGTCATGTCAATACCAAAATGCCCGTCTAATCCTCCAATATGTTTCTCTTGGATCAAATTCTCTTGCATTGACCCTCTTGTTACACATAACTACGTGCCTTTAAATGACAACCCTTTCTATAATAAATTATCTAACCAAGACATGCAATCAATGCTCATTGGTTCTGCGCATGCTCTCCATGCCTCTCTTATATCTTTATCTCTTGTGTAGAGTTCTTTCATTGAATAAAACATGATACATCTTCTACTCAACTCATTTGCAACTCTTTTTGGCTTCTCACTTCTATGTTTCAAGACTAATGAGTGACTATGCAAGAAATAAAACCATTTCAGGTGTTTGTGGTTTAACTTGCATTGACTGTTGATGAATTGCAGTGCTTGATAGTTTGTGTACAACACAAACTCATTGGGCAACAAATAGTACCTACATTTCTTCAAAGCTTGCACTATGGCATAACACTCCTAACCATAGACTGAATAATTTCTCCGTGCGTAATTCAATTTCTCGCTGAAATAGGCAATGGGCCTTCCCCCCTTGACTTATCACAGCTCCAACAACTGATCCACTTGTTTTGCAATCAACATGAAATACGTTGTTAAAATCAAGCAAAGCCAACACTCTTTGCTTTGTGACCTTCTTTAACTTCCAAAAGCCTGCTTTTGCATCCACTGTCCATGCAATTTTTTTCTTATCTCCCCACATCACTTTTGTGATTTGTGCACAAATACCTCTGAAGTCTTGTATGAATTTCTAGTAGAAGATTGCCAAACCTTGGAAACTTCATGCTTCAAATCTACTCTTGGGCAATGGCCATTCAACTATAACTCACACCTTTTTAGGATCCATCTTCAATCATGCTTGAGATATCAAAAATCCCAAGTATACCAACTCTCTCTTCATGAAATTGCACTTTTTCAAATTGACCAACAACTTACCCTCGTGCAAACATTATAACACTTTCCACAAATGAGCCAAGTGTTCTTCCTATGTTTTGCTAAAAATGAGAATGCCATCAAGTTACACAATGACAAACTTACCTAGAAAAGGCTTCAACATTTCATTCAAAAAGTCTTAAACCTTCCTGGTGCATTAGCTAGCGCAAATGCCATGACTAACCACTCATACAATCCATTTTAAAAGCAGGTTTCTATTCATCATCTTTCCTTATGCTCATCTGGCGAAACCCACTCTTCAAATCAACCTTTGTGAAGTAATGTGCTCCACTTAAACAATCCATCAAATCATCCATGCTTGGCAGTGGAAGTCTATGGTTGATGGTAATATTTTTGATGGCTTTAAAATCAATGCACATCCTCCACTCACCTCCTTTCATTGGCGCTAATACTGCAGGTACTGTGCATGGGTTGAGAGACTCTTTGATCAACCCCTTCTTGAGAAATTATTGGACTTGCATCTTCACTTCCTCATTTTCCATAGGTGTCAACTTATCTGCAAACTTTTTCGATTATCTAGACCCTAGAATCAGATCCATCTGATGACAGATATTGCGCATAGGTGGCAATCTATTTGGAATATCTTTTGGCATGATATCCACATACTCACCTAGCATCTCCTCCACTTCATGCGGAAGTGCTCCTTCCTGCATCATTACATGATCCTTTTGCATGGGATTGTATTATCCCTTTCTAGGGCTGAACTGTAAAACAAAGGAATAACACCAATCCCACTTGAGAGTAATCTGATTTTTATGACAGCAGATCTGAAAAATATTAGAAACCCTAGCAGCAAACTGAATTTACACTTTTAGGGCATCAAACACCCTCCAAACAAGCTAAAAATAGGTGCACAAATTCTTCTAAATATTATATGCAATTAATGGAATAAACACTAAGCCAAAGCATTCCAAAACATGTGCAAATTAGGAAATTATGCCCTACTGCAATTAAATAAATGACAACAGAAGTACAATCCACAAAATGAGCTGAAAGTGAAGTCTCTAAAACCCCAATAAATGCCAAATGAGTGATAGATCAACCTTATAAATATAGAGAGACCTGAATATCAACTTGGAATGCCAAATTGTGGCCTAGAAGACACCCAAACACACTTGTACTCAAGTCGCCACCCTAGGAGAGGGTGCCAAAGTGATGAAGAAACTGTTGGTATTCTGCTCCTTTGATGCCCTAGCTGCCCAACCAGCAAGGTAGTTTTCTTAGAAGCCCTCAACACCACCAAATTGGAGAGTTTTTCGTTCTCCAACCTTCAACAAGGAAGGGTTTCGTTCTCCTTGCTTACCACACTGTAATGTCCCTTTCTAGGGCACACTGGGGAATGATGCAATCACCACAAATCTAATCACACACAATTGTAAAACACAAATATTAGAGCATAACAATGATCTTGCAACAACCATAAACCAACCAGCAAATCCTCCCAAGTATGGAAAATCAGTCTATATAGATCTGAGGGCTTTAACCTTCATAAACCCTACCCCAAATATGAATTTCACAATCTGAAAATGACAGTCATAAACCAGCAACTGAAGATTGATTTTAGACTCCTCTTAATCACTACCAAGCAACTCTTTACACAACAGAAGTTGGCTGGTTTGGGGAATTCGAACCCTTGAAACTAGGTTTAATTCAACCTCAAAAATTGCATAAGTGTGCCCAAAAATCTTAAATAAATATTAGCAACAACTTCACGCAGGAAAAACTGAATTTTCATGCCCTAGATCTGGAGATATGATTTTATGTCAAACCCTTGTTTGCAGAAAAATTATTGCAACTTCAAAAATTCATATCTTACTCAATAATGCTCTGATCCACACAAATAAACTATGCATGGACTCACAAAAATAAGAACAAGAATATGAATGCTAATCACGAGAAATCCCCTCTAAAGTACCCAAATCTGCACTTTCACTAATTCGCCCATCATAAAAAACCCTCCAAAATGGATGCAAACCCCACACATGCAAGTTGCTTCAGCCCTAGAGGGCAGATCTAATCATGCACAACACCCACAAGTAATTCTCTCAACATGGAATAAGAAATATACACCTCGAACATAAGAAATATACACCTCGAACACAAAAAATATGCAGAATAACTCCCCAAGGAAATTCGCTACAGTTAGGGCACAGACCAACAATGATAACACACTTTATTTGCAGAAATAAACTTCAAATCCGATTTTCAATTCAGCTCCAAATCGATTGGCAAAGAGAAAGCAACAATAGCAAGCTAGGGCATACATCCCATTTTCTTCAAGCATGAAGAATTCAATTTATCAAATGTTCAACATAACTCTCTAATGCCATGCATCCTCCTTTTATAAGCTAAGGGGTGCAACATAAGTAGTGGCCGACCTAATCCCCTTTTTGGAGGGAAACATAAGAAAACATAATCAAAATATAAAAGTACTAATCCTAAGTATACTTCATGACTTTCTAATTTACTAATGATTGCCACTTGTAGTGCATGGTAGGCCAAGGGGTTACAATGCAAGAAAATAATGCAACAAATATCTCAAAGAGTCCCCTAGCTTAATCGTTGAACCCACGGGGAATGGAATGGGTTGAAGGTCTTCGACTTAATTTATGTTTGAAAAAGGGGACATTACACACACTAATGAATTCTCGCCTCTTAGTGGATTGGAATAGAGCTACCAACTTTAAAACCAAATAGATAAAAGTATATAAGACAAAATCATGCTTAAAATGAGCCTATGCGATCCCTTATATACCCTTATGGTGGGGCCAAGAGTCTTTAAGGAGGAATTCCCCCAAGACTGACCTCCTTAGAAGTTTATTTCTTCTTTTAAGCTTTATTAAAAGCTCTCCAACCCGGCTGACCTGTTTAAGAAATACAAAAGTAAAATATAATTATAAATTAGGAAAAGACTAAAATATAATCCAAGGGCTGCCCTTGTTCATCTTCTTCTTGCCCACGGGAAGTGGAATGTGCAAGAAGCCTTCAAAATGGATTAACTCGAAAAGGGTACATTACAAGGATTTGAAATGAATGCAAAACATTCATTCTCCTTATTCATTTTGTCCAAAAATTGCTTTCTTGAAATAAACAACACTTTTGGACTTCTATCCACTTCAACACTTGCATCCTTCAAAGGTTTCAGAGTGTATTGTCTACAATCCTTCACCCATGTGTAAGTGGTTGTTGTGCCATCATGTTGCACTCTTCCATCAAACTATCAAGGTCGACCAAATACACAACACACATCAATGGGCATTATATCGCACAAGACTTTATCCTCATGTGCGCCGATCTTAAACACACTTTACATAGCTCATTCACAAGCAATTGATGTCCCTTTAGTAACCAAGACATCTTATATGGACTCAGATGTACAATCCTTTTTAGACCAAGCTTCTCAACCATCTTATTAGAAACAAGATTATTGGTGCCACCTTTATCAATAATGACTTTATAGCAATTACTTTAGATTTCCAAATGGTGCTTAATAGATCCTTCCTTTGTGTTCGTGTGTTCTCCACCTTAGCTGGTTTCAACAACACTCTTCATCATGAGAGATTCTTTGCAATCAAGCCCTTTCGTGAAATTAATCAACTCAACACTTTTTGTATACGCATGCACAACATGGTTGTCAATGTCGTTCTTCCGCGGATCACCATTTTGCCGTTTTGGACACTTGAATGCACAATGTCCGACTTTTCCACATTGGAAACACATACCCATGAATTCTCCACCTCTTCCACGGCCTCTTCCTCTAAAATAAGATCTACCTCCACCTTTCTGTGCATGACTTTGATCAAGTGAGGTACTCCTTCACTTTCTTGTATGTGATCTGACTTTGTCTTCTCACGATACACAACTCCACCTCTGTTGATAGCTTTCCTTTCCCTTGCATTGCATTTTGTTGTCTACAGGACAACTTTTCTTTGACCTACAAGGCACCTTCATAGGCTTCTTCTACAGACCTTGGTCGAGCCACACCAAACTCATCTTGAATGGAAATACACAATCCATTAACATGCCTTGAGAACTTTTCCATGCTACTTTATATGTGCTTCAAATAAACCGTCAAACGACAAAAATCTTCTGTGTAGTCCTTAACGCACATCTCCTTTTGTCTTAGGTTTAGCAACTTTTTGAACAAGTTCAATTGATAATCCGCAGACAAAAACTTTGCCTTCAGCTTGGAAACCATCATTTTCCATGCTTTAATTTTATTTTTCCCCCTTCACTCTCCATCATTCTGGACATGATCCCACGACAATGATGCGTGCTGCTTTAGCTTTATACAAGCAAAACAAACCTTCTTTGGCCCTCAATTGACTCATAGTCAAAACATTTCTCCAATTTTGCAATCTAATCAATCAAATCTTCAGAACACAAACTTCCTGCGTAATTTAGGACATCCATACGTGATACCCCTCCAATCTTCGAAATAGCTCGTAAATACATATCTTTAGGATCTTTGTTGAATTCTTCTCTAACCTCCAATGCTTCATCATCACTAGACTCCTTATCACCAACTTGTCTTCTCTAAGCCTTTCCCATAGCTTCAAGTCTTTCATTCAGACCTTTCATAAGATCTGCTAATTCAACCACTCTAGGTGGTCTAATTCCCTTTCCTCTAATGGGAATACCTCTATGTGCCATCTCAATTTCCGCACAACAACAGTAACTAAATACTGCAACCTACACCTACCCATCAACCGAAGCACTGGAAAATGTGTACAACCACTTTTTACCCACCTAAAAGACTTACAGTTACACTCTGATATCAAACTGATGCAGTTGCAACTAGAGGGGCCAATAAAAGACTGTCTTAGACCATGCAGCTCACACATTTTTAGAGAGATGATCTTGCACATGCAAGATCGATATGCAGCTCAAAGAAACAATATAAGCTTCTTCAATTAATCAATGAGGAAAATTATAGACTTGGGCACAATGCATTACAATCTTGTTACAACCTCTTAACAAGGACTCCGCAACATCCACTAATGGATGCAATTCTTAGGATGCTAAGCCTAACTAAGCTTGCCGACTTGCAAGACCTTATTGATCTAGACTCACCCCCCTGAAAATAGAATTTATATTCCACCTTAAGCTACTCAATCTTTGCTTCTACAAGTGTAGCTTATTTCTCATTTCCCTTCTTGCTATTCTTGCCCTTTTTGCCCTTTTTTGAGTTCTGGCTGCCTCTCAAATCCCTCACTCCCTCTATCTATAGAATCTGGTAGTAGATGTAAAGATACCTTTGTTAAGATTTCTCTACATGATCAGATCACTTCAAGATATCTGGTCATCCGATAAAAACATACTAGGTCGCTCGGTCAATTAGTTACAAAGAAAACAGATCAAGATCCATGTGTCTACGTGACAACTTGCTTGATGTTGATGGGTATGCAAAGATACAAGATCCATAGAATGCATAACTTCATAATGTGTGTGCGCAAGAGTTCACGCATGGTCTTCAAAGCTCCCTTAAAAACTCAATACCACAGTGTACACACGGCTTCTATGTCATTGTGTGAAGCCTTCATTATTCCAAGTAACACTATACGCTGGACTGTGCAAGGTTAAGTAAAGCTACGCAAGATTGCACAAGCTTAGTTTGCTAACTCTCAACTCTTTTTGGTGATGCAAGATAGCAAGTAAACTTGGATGCTCATGCATCATGACAACTTCGAAAGGAAGATGATTATGGGTAGGACCAAATCTGAATATGGAATGAAGCTACCCTACGGAAGAATGGATGGCTTGAGCAAGCCTGAGTTGAGATGTGATGAGATTGGTCCCTCTAACACTCTTTCCATGTAATCTGCTAGGGAAATAGAACTCCCCTATGACTTTCCGTTATTAAAAACTATCATTTCATAAAACTTTCCAATTGAATGCTGACACGTTACCATAAAAAATACCAGGGCAGCACTTTCCAATGACTTTTCATGTGCACAAACCCAGGGCTTAAGCTCCATGACATCACTTTTTGAAGAGCTTCAAACAGCGCTTTGCCCTTATCATGTGCTCAGGCTATGCATGGTATGCCACATTAACTGGATGCCGCTACAGTGTTTTTCTTGCTTCAACCATCGTATATCTGCTATAGTGTTTTACTACATTGACCATATGGCTGCTATGGTATTTTGCAATAGCAATCATACATCAGACATAATCTTTTACTATAGTGATCATACGTTAGCTACAATGTTTTTTTAACACTTGCACATGCCAGCTACAGTGTTTTGTAACACTGGCACACGCCAGTTACAGTGTTTTGCAACACTTGCACACGTCAGCTACAGTGTTTTACAACAGTACCATACACCAGCTCTATCACTATGTCACAATGTACTCCGAACTTATGGAAAAGTTTGCACTATATTCTTGTCGAACATGAACTTGAAATTTGTCTATTATTTTTACACTAGAATTTTTTGACATGCTTTTACTTAATTTTAAAATTTATAAATGTGTGTTTATATACATATACCGAGTGAAAGCAGAGGATGAAAGCTTTCTTCACTTTGCTCCTTTGACATGTTTATGCATTTTTTAAGAAAAAAATATTAAAAAACATTCTTTTGTTCAAACTAAAAGATGTTTTTTTTCGAACTTCATCTATTGGCAAACTTAAACCAAACTTTATCCTTGTCTAACATGAACTCAAACCTTGTGACTTATCACTAGCTACAGTGTTTTTCTACAATGACCGTACACCTGATACAGTGACCATATGTGTGCTACAGTCATGCTTGCTATAGTGACCTTACAAACAGCTTCGGTAAGTGCACGACCAATTACAGTGAATGTATTGACTGTTACAGTGCATGTATGAACTGCTATGGTGCCTGCTACAGTGTGTACAGACAGCTACATTGCCTGCTATGGTAAATGTATAGAATGCTACAGTTTTGTTTTGGTGTGATTAATTTCAGCGTCTTAAAAAAACAACAAATGCATTATTGGCTTTGTGGGCTTTCAGAACCATATTCTGGATGTAGTGGTGTGGGCAAAGCTTAGCGTGCATACTTCAAACAAGTATTTTTCAGCCTGGGTATATGGAAGTTTCAGCAGCAGCAACCTTTATGACAACTCCTTTAGGAATGTTTTGTTTTTCCTCTTCAGTTGCGTTTTTACCATTTGTTATCTGAATTGAGATGGCCTGAGCTCAATCCCTGTACAAGTCTTTCCATGCAATCTGCCAGGGAAACAGAACTCCCCTTTGGCTTTGGGTGTGAGGGATGGGGGAAAGGGCGACCACCTTTAGTGGAAAGCTCAGGTTTGGAATGAATGCAGGAAAATAGCAAGGAACCTTGAGACTCACTAAAGACTATCTCTTCAAGGAATATATCAAATCTTGAACAAGTCTGAACAATTCCAAGGGAAGAAAATGTAAAGGACATCACTCCACCTTTTCAAAGAAGATTGAAGGTGGAAAAAATCAGAATAGGACTACAATTCTTTGATTAAAATATTAGGAATCTTAGTCTGCTTTCTAGAGTTATATGAGGACATTTTTTTTTTCAGATGTTACTGTTCCCAGCTAAATAAGGTGCATACAAAAAAGTTTCTGACCAAAGATGGGTTACTTCTTCATGGCCATCATCTTAGCATGGTAGGCCACTATAGCAAAACACCATGTTGTCAAGGTTCGCCCCAGACCCCCACGAACCTTGCTTGATACGTATCCGGTATGGATACGTACTAGTTCGGGTACGGATACGTCCTGGGTTCGTGTGGATACATCCAGGGTATGCTACGAGTACTTCTGGATGTACCCGGGACGTATCCACATGAACCCTCCCCAAAAAACGTCTTTTAAAGGTTTTAAAACATTTTTTTTATTTTTATTTTTATTTTTTCCAATGCTTAAAACCGAACCCTAAAAATAAAATGAATAAAATAATACACCCTAATCACCACAAAAGGTTATAAAAAGAACCCATCCCTCTCATTTGAAATCACACAAAAAATTCATTGTCTTTTTGCAAGTGTATGAGCGAAGAGCCAAAAAAGAGTTGAAGAGCTTAGAGGAGGCAAAGATTGGAAGGAGGTTTTGCAAAGAGCTTAGAGGAGGCTAAGATTTGAAGGAGGGCAGCCATTGCTTCTTTTGTTTGGAGTCCACCATTACAAGGAGGAGAAGGAGAGGAAGCCATTGTTGAGACTTGAGAGGAAGGGATTGTTTTAAATTTATTGTTCGTTCAAAACTAAAAGAGTAAACTTGAGAGGAAGAGTGAGCATTTGTTTGGAGGCAACAAGGATCTACACTACACATATACCGTATTTATTTATTTTTTAATTCATTATTTTGTTTTATTTTTTTACGGTTATTTATTTATTTATTATGTTTCATTTTTTTTAAAGTTTATAGTTTAAACACATCCTAAATCTATGTATGCTCTCACCTCGCGCCTTTATGGCGATTTTGGTGATCAAAAACATATTAGGATGACATAGTTTAGGTTTATTTAATTTAATAATTGGTAAAAAATCGTGTTTTTAATTTTAAATGCATTGTTCAATGTTAATGTTTTTGTTTTTTATTTTTGTTAGCTTCCTAAATTTGTGTATGCTCTGACCTTGCGCCTTTATGGCGATCTTGGTGATAAAAAACAGATTAGGATGACAACTCATTTATTTATGTTAAGGCAAGATGTTTTTTAATTTTGTAAACATCCTAAACCTATGTATGCCCTCACCTCATGCCTTTATGATAATCTTGGTGATCAAAAACAAATTAGGATGACATAACTAATTTATTTATGTTAAGGCAAAATGTTTTTAATTTTTTAAACATCCTAACTCTATGTATGCTCTCACCTCGTGCCATTATGGTGATCTTGGTGATCAAAAACAAATTAGGATGGCATCAAGTTTTGCTTCAGGTGGAGTGCAAGGCCAAGAAGCTACTGAAAACACATCAGTTCCTATGAGACATGATCCTAATTCCCCTCTTTGGAGATGTGACATCGGTAGACAACCTTGTTTGTGGTGGGGGTCGGATTTGGATATGTCATGGTTGCCAAACTCAGTACAAATCCTCATATAGCCGGCCGAAAATCCATTTGACTAGTGTTGGAGGTGTGGGGATAAAGAAGTGCCCAAAAATAACAAATGAAAAAATGGCAGAGTACCTAAGAGAGCAAGAGGAGGTTGAAAGACAAGCTGAAAGAAATAGAACTAGAACAATTCCTTTGCAAAGAAGGCCTTCATCATGACCACCTACACGTAGACCTACTTCTCATCCTTTCATCCAAACTCAAAGTCAACCACATGATTCCCCTTTTGATGAAGATAGTCCAGAGAGCTCACGGAAAAGGCCAAAAGGAGCATTGGAGAAAGCATTTAATTTTGAAAAGAGGGAGATTGCTGATGAGGTTGTTGCTCGATGCATTTATGCATGTGGGCTGCCTTTTAATCTATTGAGATCTCCATATTCACATCAAATGGAGAGGGGTATCAATGAAGCTCCACAAGGGTACAAATCCCCAAGTTACGAAAAAGTTCGAACCACACTCTTGGAAAAGGAAGTGGAACACATTCACAACACTTTGCAGCCAATCAGAGACTCATGGAAGGAAATAGGGGTTTCCATCATTTCAAATGGATGGAAAGATGCTAGAAATAGACCCCTCATAAATGATGTTGCAGTATGCCCTAAAGGGGCAATCCTTAAAGCCAATGAATGTGAAGGAGAAGTCAAAGATGCACAATTTATTGCCGACATTTTGATAGAGGCAATTGAGTCGGTGGGCCCCCATAATGTTGTCCAAGTCATCACGGACAATGCTAAAAATTGTAAAGCAACAGGAATGATCATAGAGGGTGGATAGGAGCACATTTTTCGGACCCCTTGTGTTGTCCATTCCCTTAATTTGATGCTCCAAAAGATTGGGAAAATCCTATGGATTGAGAAAATTTATACTGAGGCAAAGGACATTCAGATGTTTATCACAAACCATGGTGTCCCCAGATTTCACCCTGAAATTTGGGACTACCCATTTAAAAAAAATTCGTTCTTTTTAAAATAATGGCTCTTTTTGTGATTTTATTGTTAGAAGTCATCTCTATTACGTTAAAATATTCCTAGTGAATCACATGAGCCACTTTCGACAAATACCCAGATGCTCAAACTCATTATATCCCTTCGTTGGGTTTTGTCTGTAGGAATTTTATTTAATTATTTATTTAACAAATAAAGCCCCGTTTAAAGTAAATTGTGCTCCAGTTGAACTTTGTTGAAGTTTTCCATGCCAGTATTCCCACATCTTAGTAGGGTTTTTACTAGGAATGAATTCAGAGTGATTGTCTGCAAATTCTGGCAACGTTTTTCGTTTTTTATTTATTTATTTTTGCGTTTGTTTTCGGTTTTCGCCGCAGTCTGTTTGTTAAATTCCCCTTGATCCGGTCTTTGTTTTGTATAGCCTGTTTAATTACCTGGAACATTTGGAAGTCATTTATGGCCTTAGCAATGGAAGGAATCAGTCTCGGAAGGCAAACTTCTGACCAAAAATGATGAATTCAAGCAGAAAAAGCCTCTCCTAGGCAAGTCACACTTTTTGGGATGAATGGATCTAAGCTGCAATGGGAATTTTGACAGTGGCAGGCAGGTGGGAATTTCTTGCCTGTCTAGCAGGTTACTTTTTCCCATCAAGTCAGAATCACTTAAGCTTCAATGGGAATTTTAGAGGTAGCAGGCAGGCGGGAATTTCTTACTTGCAAAGTAGGGTGAAAATTCTCATTGTAAAGAAAAATCACTTAAAGCATCGATGGGGATTTCTTGCCTGCCTAGCAGGCTAACTTTTCCCATCAAAGAGGTTTATTCACCCATGCAAGTCGTAGTTTTTCAAAGAAGACTATTTTCCATACAAGTTGCACTTTTTGGAAGATGATTTAAGCTGCCAGTGGGAATTTCGGCAGTGGCAGGCAGATGGGAATTTCTTACTTGCCTTGCAGGGTGAAAATTCCAATGATGAAAGACAAATCACTTAAGTGGAAGAAGGGATTTTTGGAGCTGCAGTGCATAGTAGAAATTTCCATCAAGTTGACTTTCTATTTTTAGCAGTCACCTTTGCCAAAAAGTGCGACCCACCTTGACATTAAACAATGCATTTAATAATATTTATTAATGGTCTTTCTACCTATTTTTGGCGCCATGAATGGAAGGAGAGTCAATGCAAAAGGATAAGCTAAAGAGAAGTCAAGGATGCATGCTAAAAATAAATAAAATAAATTTATAAAAAAACAACCAACAACATGCATAATTTGGCACCCAAATTAGATAAATAAATGTGGCTTTTAATTAATTAAATTGCCAGAAATAGAGAAGACAATTATTAAATATAACATGCACAAGGCTATATAAGCATGAAACACCATATGGGAGAAGCAATTAATTCTTTTTGATTAATTGCAGCCCAGACAGGTTTTGGCGCCAAAAAGAGGATTTTGCATTAAAGATTATTTTCCACTGCTAGGAAGCTTCCAGTTTTGGCGCCTACGGTTGGGATAGCCTAATTTTTATCATTCTAAGTGTCTGCATGTTGGTATATGTGACCAGGTGAATTAAATAATATTTTTGCTTGCTTTGCATGCAAGCAAAACCTCAAATTTTAGGGCAGTAGGTTTTATATGCAGATTTTGGTGATAAAAATCAAGTATTCATGCCATGGACTCCATCTTTGTCTGAATTAATTGCAGGTATTCATCACAGGTGCTCATATTAGTGAAAGGAAGTTCAAATCAATGTCAGATACATTGAATATCTCTTTCGAATCAGAAAAAATTGCCAGATCTACACAAATTGAGCCAATTACAAGGGATTACAGCAGAATCAAAAGAAAAAGAGCTCAGACAAAGATTGTTCCAGCCATGATGAAGCATGATGAAAGAGAAGGATCAACTAAATCATGCATAGCTTCTAGATTTCCTGACATCAATGATACAGACATAGGCCTTGAACCCATCTCTGATTTAATTGACAGATCCAGAGCCGGAAGGACATCTCTCATGCAGGCAATTAAAAGCAGTAGAATTATTCAAGCTTCAGCGTTTCCAGTCATAGCTCAGTTGCCTGAATTTGTTATGGAGTGTGCAAGGTCATAGCATCCTCTTTCAAGAACAATTCGGGATCATGTGGGAAAGATTATAATCAGGCTGGATGCACAATTTATTAATTATTGTTTAAAGATTCTGACATGAGAAGTGGTGATTGCAATTAACATACTGGATGTTGGCAATAGATGGGAGAAACACGAAGCAGATTGCGTGGGCATAATGAATAGCAAATACATGAAGAAGCCCAGATTTCCATCAAAGTTCCCGAGGACTCCTCCACGATCCAATTTGGTGCAGGAAGTTGATGATATTACTAAATTGTTTTGCAGGTTAAATGGAGAAGCCAATACTCATAACTTCCGCTCATGGATGTATGCTTTTGTGAGAACCATTGAGATCAACAGCGCTGATTCGATTATCAATTGGGCGAAGATCATCAGTGACAACATTGACAAGCAGCTCCGAAGTGTAAGGCGGACATTCAGCTTCAAAATGACTTCATACCTAGTATATGCTGCAACCTCGCAGGGTATATTTTCCAAATTAGATAGATGAAGAGTTTTGTCGAAAGATCCTATTTTTGAGTGCTTCCCACAATTGACAGTTCCCAAGTGCAACCAAGATCACAGGGTGGTCAACGATGGGTTCTTCTATGAATTCATTTGCAAATTGAATAGTGATCTAAAGACCAACAAAGTGAGCAAAGAAGCTTGGGAAGCTGTATTCTAGTATGGCTGCATCTTCATCCAATTTGTAGACTTCACGTATGTAAGGGTCAGTGGCTTTTCAGGAGAACCAGTCAAGTTGCCGAGGTATCCAAGCGATAAATGGGTCATCATGGAGTTGTGCAGGCAGCTCATGGAAATGCATAACAAAGAATCAAAGCGGCCCAAACTTACAGGTTGCTTTCCGATCACGGTGGGTTATTACAGCTGTCAGAGTATCCATAAGGCGAGGGGAATCGAAGCAGAAATGTTTTTCGGATATGAGCATGAGTTCTTCCCAGCACAATTGAACTATGATCCATATGGGATAGCGAGGAAGACAATCTCCTAGGAATATGCGCACGTACCTTCGTTGGAAGACTTTTGGATGAAGTGCAGAAGCGAGTATGAAGTCAGGAAGAAAGATTTCAGCAGGTTATCAGCGCAACAAGTATCTGATTATGGTTTAGCACGGATACCTGCAAATCTCGCATGATGGGCATGTGATACTTGACACATACGATCAGATGGGAGGAGATAGAGCTGCTCTTCAGGAAAGCATAAGTGGCTGTCAGACGATTGAGGAAAGGTCTTCCGCGATTTTGGTTAACACCTCAAACTGGTTGTTGACAAAGGGGTATTTCCTGGACGAAGCTTTGATGAATCAGATCACAGGTACCTTTATTGTAAGAGACTCCAACAAAAGAAGCACGAAGGTGAAAGTAACAGGAGGCCAGAGAAGCTTAAAGTATACAAGAAGTCTCAGATACTGGAGAAGGCCAATTCTACAGCTATCGTGCTAGTACCACTTTCAAACGAAGCTTCTTGTGTGTCAACTCATAGCACTTCGGCAACTCCTGAACCCCAGGGAGATGTTGTTGTTCCTTCGTTGAATCCAGCGTCATTTGTATTTTCTCCTCAGCCACTCAGATCTTCACCTCCCCCTACAAAGAAGCTGAAAGCACAAATGGCAGAGTTTGAAAAGGCATTGTCTTTGGACAATTTAGAGGATGACAACCACAACACTGTGGCAAATTTGAATGTAGCAGAGTCTGAACATGAGAGGGTGGTACACTCAGTGACTTCTCATTCCCCGAGAAGCAATTTTTCATCATGGTTGGCTTTGTAGACAGTTCCAGAAGCCAGAGAGGAGATCAACCTGGAAGAGCATGACTTGCAGCTACTCCTGAGTTTGGGTGGAAAGGATAGAAGACCTAAAGTTGCCAAGGTGAATTCAAGGTTGATTATTGAAGAATCAGGGCAGAAGTTCGCCGAGTTGACAGTTCCAGCAGAGGGAAAGCAGAAGGGAGAACTCACGGTGGTAGATATCTCAGTAACCAAAGTGCCACTAGGTCAGACTACCACGGAAGGATTAAAGCAAGATACACAAACACTAATAAATGCTTTATTCCTCAAGCTGGACAAAGAGAAGGCAAAGAAAACCAAACTTCAAGAGTAGGTTTCCCAGTTGTGTGAAATCATTGCTAAGGTTGCCAAACCTTCCTCTCAGACAGTTTTAACACATGAGTAGGTGAGCAACCATCTGATTGAGGAGGTGGAGGATGCAGGTAATCAAGTCACGGCTATCAATGAATGGAAAAGCCAGATCATTCACCAAGCTTCAAAACAACTCAAAGAGGTACCAACTAGTTTGGAAGTTATGAAAGGTGCATTATCTCAGCTGAAGCAACTGATGACAGGCATAGTGGATGAGAATGCAGTGGCTGAAGGTAACCTGGACATTTTGGTTAAAATAAATAAGCTATCGGAGGAGGTTTTGATTGTGGAGCAACTTGTGCCTGATGGACTGATTGAAAAGGGACAAGCAGCTTGAGTTTGCAGTTTCTTTCCGCATGGAGATTCTCAAGCTTATGCTGAAAAGAATGCAGTTGCTCGAGGATAGGATATTGTCATTGCTAGGCAATATAGTTGCTTTCACCGAGGAGGAAGGACTTGGGGATGTTTCTTCTTGCAGAAGAGCTATTCCAAACAAGGTGCCTGCTTCTCTTGAAGGGTTGCTTTTGATGATTCAGAAGAGGATTGATGAAGCTGTTAAGACTTTCACGTTGAATTCAATCAATAAGCTGATAACACTTCAATCGGATATTAAAGAGTTCGGGCCTAGTTTGAAGGAGGTGGAAGTACACATTGACATTCTATTCAAATGATTGCAACAGTTCAGGACCGAGAAAGAGGCTGTTGCTAAAACATATGGGAAATTGTTGAATTATATGTTCGACAAGTATATTCAATATTAGAACAAGAAGAAAGCGTAGGGTGTAACATCTGGGAAATCTTCTTTCTTCTCTTCTTTCTCTTATTCCTTATGTTCCCGGATGAAATTGTAAGATTAAAGTTATTGGTTTAAAAGCCATTACTTTAAGTTATTTGGAAAAGTTCTCTAAGATAAGTGGCAGATGTGCACAACTTTGGCTTAACCTCCAGATGCATGTCACTTAGAGAGGAATTCTAGGAAAAAGATTGTCAGATGTTCCCTTTACAACTTCCCGCATGTTCTAGTTCAGTTGTAGTTTCCATTTGTAATTTCCCCTCTATACACTAGAAATAGAGGAAGAGCCTACGGGTTAAAGGATGAGAATTTGTAATCAACATTCTCGTGTTCCAGACTTTGAGCCGAAAGCCTTGATATCTTTATGAAAGCTGAGTAATAGAGAGGAGGCAGATTTCTGGAGAACTTTGTGTCAACAGTGCATTTGTTTCTTATTTCTTTTTAGATCTTTGCATAAACTTTGTGTTATCTTAGATCTGGATCTGAAACTTTCCTTTGCTTTGAATTCTACATTTCTAGATCTATTTGTTTCGTTTGTGCATATGACCAACTCTATCAACTATTGGTTAGCCTGCATATCTTTTTTCTTTTCTACTCACATTTACTTATTTCCCTCTTCTGCATATATACATTTCTTACAGCTGCTTACTTGCTGCAAAACTGCCTAGCTTTGGTGCATGAGCTACGCGGTTAAAGTAAAACCAAGAGATAGATATTAGAAATATAATTGACAAAATCTTACACGGGAGCCTCACCGGTAAATGAGGGAGATTTATCTCATGACTGCTTAGGTTTTTCAGTTGTGCAGAAAATCTAACCAACAGACCATCATATGTCATAAGCCATTTTCAGGAAATTCTCAAGGATGGAGTTGTTGAAGGTTGCAGAAACCAAATTTGCCTCTCACACGCTTGTTTTGAGATGGCTTGTGAAGGTGAGAGAGTGTTTAAGCAGTATGGTGATCAACAATGTTTGGACAGTGTGGAGACAATCAAATACAAAGAAAGCTACAATGGTAAAATCATGGGCCCTTGATGATGATTGTTGGGCCAAGGTTGAGTACTTGCTGAGTTTGACAGAGCCCATTCTCTCCATGATCAAATTCGTAGATATTGATGAAACATGCTTGGGAGAGATATATGATGGCATAGATTCTATGCTTGAGCGTATCAGAGATGTAATACAAAAAAAAGAGCAAGATCCAGAAGACACCTTCCACAATGTGGTCAAGAGTGTGGTCATGAAGAGGTGGAATAAAATGACCACCCCATTACATCTTCTTGCTTATGCACTGAACCCAAAGTACTATAACTCTGATGTACTTGGGCTACCAAACATGCAAGCACCATTCTCTGATTCCGAAGTTGGAAATGGAACCAGGACAACATTTAGAAGACTTTTTCCTGATCCATCTATAGCCAGTGTGGTCAGAAGTGAAATGGGTATGTTTAGTGGTTCAAAAGGCAACATGGGATCGATTGAGGCTCTTTTCGACAAGAGCATCTTGACCCCAACTACATGGTGGCGTGTACATGGCCATGATGCCAAGTACTTATGACGTATTGCTATAAAAGTTCTGTCACAGGTACAACATTTATAAATTTATAATCATTTTGAATATTTTAAATTTTATTTAGGATTATTTAATCTATTTTTCACACATTCTTAGTATGTTATTAATTTGAATTTGAATTTTCTAACTTTGTTGTAATAGGTGGCTAGTAATTCTTCCGCAGAGCGGAATTGGAGTACTTATACCTTTATCCAATTAGCTAAAATAAACAAGTTGGCATCTAAAAAAGCTGAGGATTTGGTATATGTGCACTCCAATTTGCGCCTCTTGTCACACAGGTCTGAGGACTATGCTAAAGGGCCTCACAAACTTTGGGATCTTCTTCCAGAGACCACAAACTTGGATGCCTCCGTAGCCACGCTTGCCCAACTTTCGTTATTTGATGGCGAAGACGACATTCAAGGGAGCTCGCAAGGAGCAGAGAGTGGAGCTAATGAGAGTGGAGCTAGTGCAAGTGGCACACAAGAACTTGATTTTGAGGAAAATCTAGATGATATATTCTAGATTTGTTTGTATTCATAATTCATGTTGACTTGATGTTCCTAGATAGTCATATGTATGGCAGCCACATGATCAATGAAATGTAAAATCTTAAGTATATTGTATGTTTAGAAAATTTGAACATGGATCCTAGTATATTTTTCAAATTTCAAGTTTTGTTGGTATTCATGTTGACATGATATTCATATATCATATGTATGGCAAGCACATGATCAATGAAAATGCAAAGTCACAAGTATAATGAATGTTTTGAACATTGATTCAAGTTTTGTATTACTATTTCAGTTTTTTATGGACTAAAAATGAGTAAAATGAGTAAATGTGTATATGTGTGTGTGTGTGTGTGTGTGTGTGTGTGTGTGTGTGTGTGTGTGTGTGTGTGTGTGTGTGTATGGACGTATCCAAGACGTATCGTACCCAAGGGTTTTTTAAAATTGACGTATCCACGTATCGAACCCGTACATGTATCCTGACAACGTAGGCAAAACATAGTTTTCCTGGTTCAGAAAGATGGGACCAACAATCCTCATTTCAAATCTCAAGGAGGTTTCAATGGAATCTCCTATTGAGTTTTGAACAAAAAAAATTGGATGGCTTAAATGTATCTGAAGTGTGTTTATCAATTAGTTTCCAGTTTCTAGCATGTTTTCAAAATGTAACATTACTCCATGTGCATCCAAACCAAATAGATTCATTTCCGGTCATTTCCGTGGCCACAGTACCTAAGTCAATATCATTCTTTGCCATACTGTAAATACTAATTTGTTTGAGTTGCCTTCACTTGAGCTGCTGTACATTTCTTGCTTACTATCTTTTATATTTTTCTCATATCTAGATGTTGGATAATCAACATTGTTTGCTTAAAAATGCACACTTGTGCATGATATATTCATGCTAATTCCTTACTGTAATATACTTAAACTTCTAAGCAGGCGCATGCTTGCTTCTGGTCTTCTTATCTTTGGTAGATTGGCATTTTCCCTTTTGCACTTTTTCAAGGCAACTATTGCAATTTTTATCATAACAAATTCTGTGCTCATAAATATCATGTGTAATCATGAAGGTATTTGCTATGCTTGATAAAACAATTTGTGCACTAGCGAGTGTATTCATTGGGACATCTGGATCCACTTTTACTGATGATATATTGAGGCTGAGAAGAGATTGGGGAACTGCCTCAGCTTGTGACGAGCATTTGTGTCAAGGTGAGAAACCAAATTTCCAAGCAGACTTGCATTGAGAAGGAAAACCATACAGTGGTGATACCTGTGTTGAGAGTATTTGTGTTAGCCTTTGAGCTCCTTGGTTTGAATTGTCCGTTCATTAGGCTTATGCTTGTGAGGTTGTAAAGTGTATTTCCTTATTATTGAGAAGTGCTAAATATTTGCACGCATTGTATATTATTCTTTTCACATGTCAAAGTATCCTTTATTTTTATATGGTGAACAACATTGGTAAACCCTGAAGAACCCAGAACAAACTAGCATGTTCTGCTTCTGTAAATAATAAAGTAGATTATCTCAGCTGGCATACGAATTTCAAAAAGGATATCTTCAATAACACGGCATTCGCAAATCTGGCACCTGTCAATTCTGTTCATGTCAAATTGTTAAACACTAAAAAGTTTACGGATGGGAATTTGGACCGAGGATAGTTCTTATCAGTAAAGGGGCTACCTTGTTGCAGAACTATCATTAGATATATACTATTATGTGTTGTGAATACATATTTTAACATTGTTTTTAGCTGGATTGTTACTTGATTTTTTTTTGACATTTCACTTATGTCTGGTTCCAAATGGCGAGTTACTGATACTTCTATGGCTGTGAGAAAAAAACAGGTTCTCATACTCAGATTGAAGACTAAACTGTATTCCAATCAGAACAACTGCAAGAAAACATTCAATTAGACTGCAAAAGATCTGGCTAGTTTTTATGTTCTAAATATTTGACAATGTTTCTAAAAACAACTATGCTGAACTTGTATAATATGGTTATGCTTGAGTTAATTTTCTTTTAGACAAGTTGCATTTTCTCAGATATCTGTATTTCTAAACATTACCATTTCATCATTCTGCATTTTTTTGCGATTGCAAGCTTATGCATGTGGTGTGTAAAATTGTTTTGTTTTGATCATAAGGATTTCTCTCTTTTTAATGACAAATCCGTACGGACCCAGACTCTAGTCAATCGTGATCACTTCTTTGATGTTTTAGTTTTTCTCTGAATTCTGTATTCATAATACCAGGAATGATTGTTCATTTTCTATAAACTAGAATTCAGATTTTCATTCTTGTTAGTATTTTTCCTCCACAACCCTTATTAAAATATTCAGTCATTGTTAACTATGTCCTACATCCGATCTCGTCTTTCCATATCTCTAGGAAGAATAGCAGCAACATCATTGTATGCTTTCTAGGTATTTTCTATGTAATCTACAATAAAAGCATTTTACCGTCAAGGATGGTTCCTTTTGCATTGTGACTCTCATTGTAAGATTCCTCTGCCTTTTAAGTTTTTTTGAACTGACGATTGTAAACCGACAACAATGGAAAAGTATTACTTGTGTTTGAAAATGTGTTTGAATTCCATAACCAGTTACATTAAATTGAATTAATGCAATGTGCCTACTGTTGATGTTTCCATTAAACATATCCAACATTAGGATCATCCCTCGGTTGTCCTTGAATAAGGCCTAAATCGTAACAGTTTGTCATAGAGATTTTAGTTTGACTAATCACCATGGTAGTTTATAGTTTCTCATGTTTAGAAACAACCTCTGGTCCATTCATGTGAGTGACAAGTCATGCAGTCCATTCCATGAACTATGTAGTCAACCTTGCATAATCATAGTTCGAGTGATGCTACTTGAGCAAAGTTTATTCTTCACTTTACTCTATTTTAGTTGGTGATTATCCTATGGGTTGTAGGGATGTTTTAAGAGATAATACAACTGGTGTAAGATTATGAGATTGTTGGATGTGTTATATACTTTGCATGTTTTACACCCCCTTATAGATTGTACACCTCACCACCATAGGAGGGCCTGAGGGTATGGAGGGTCAATGTCTCCCCTCGTCCCCGAGAAATTTGTTTCAGGTCTTTTTTATGGGTGATTTCTTGGCCCATGTTTTTGTACCCATTGTATTGTAATACCACTCAGTCGGTTTCAAATTTAATGTATTGACGTGCCTATAAATACTTGAACATGGATTAGGGTTGAGCATTATTGCAAAACACCTTATTGTATCGTGAACGGTTGTGTTAATACAATAAGTGTGTTGTTTTGCTGTGTTTTTCCCTGAAAGGGTTTCCCAGGTTAAAATCTCATGTACATTGTGAGTGTACCATTAATTTTTTATGTTATATTTTAACATTCTATTAGCATTGCTTCTTCTCCATAGGTTTATCAGTACTTTTATCTTCAGAGATAGACATATGGCATGTAGTTCTCTCTCAGATCGATTTCTTTCCTATCATTTTGCAGATCGATATTTTTAATTGTGTTTCAGGGTTGTAGTGTCATAGATCCTGCTGTTTCGGATTTTGATTAGAGTTCCCAATGCCTTGCATTGTTTTCCCAAACTGGACAAAATAAAGAGATTTTAGGCTCCATTTTTAAAATTTCTTAATTTTAAAAATCTCTTCAATTCCAATGGTTCTATGTCAAGGTTATTAGCATTCCAAGTCTGCCAGGAACTGTTTACTGGTTATATAGTCGTCTCTATTCTCCAAACGCTAGGATTTTAAAGAATATTCAACCTTATATGTACGATATCCAAAAAAATTCAAATTTGTTAGCTGTTATTTTAAATAGAAAGTTTGGGTGGCTATGAAAGTTGGTAGTTCTAGACTTTTTTCTTAAGTTGATGCATAATTTTAAAAGTGGACTTCAACTGATGTTTAGATTGGATATATGAATGGTGAATTTTTGAGTCAAGTTCTGCATTTTTTTTGAGGTAATGGTTAAAGATTTTAAGGATTTTTAAATCTTATAAGGTAAATTGACCTCAATCAAGGTTAATTGCACCTTATTGGAACTCTGAACTCCTTTGGAAAGTTTCTTTGTATCTAGATGTCAATAAAAACTAACCCCATTCTGTTTTTTACAGAGCAAAATTTGCTGTAGCCAATCATGTCAACATTTGTCAGCTGTGGTGTATGAGTATTCTAAACTTTGAAGGGTTTAGGGCATACTTGTGTTACTTAAGAAGGACAAAGATTACTTATGCTTTAGAAGGAACTTCCTGTAAACGCTTGTATGAAGCTCAGTACGAGACAGGGAGATGTTTCAATGGATTTTCCCGAGCCCAACTTTAGTGGACCATTATAAAATCAGGCACCAAAAACATAGACAATCATGATGGACATAGAATTCACTATTGTAGACAATGTGCATTTCCATCAACTAGCATTCATCATACACAATTTCTGTAGGTGCTCCCTCTCATCTTCTCTTCGTTGAGAGGGAGGTTAGTGCTCCAATTAGAAATAACATCAGATTGCATCTCCTAGGCCTCTTGGTCTGAAGTTGGCATTCTATTCTTAGAACTGTCCAATTTTTTTCATGGTCTATCTGAGCATACTCTAATGTCACAAGATACAAGGGCTTTGGTTTCTCTGTGTCATTTCCAGGTCTGTTCTTATGAACTGAGGGTATAACAAAGTAAGTTAAGTAACCAATTTCTGCAACAATTATGTATAACTGATTTCGTACACCTCATCATAAGCAAGGCCTCACGTTGACAAAAGAACTAAGTGGTGGACAGAGATGGTACACAGGAAAACTTATCCAAATGGTAAAAAATAATAAACAAACTAATGCATGCTTGGTTTCCAAATCAAATATATAAAGTAATATACAAGTCAAAAATAACCAGATGCTGTACAATAATGAACAGGAAAAAAATCTCATTGTTAGCAACGTTACCATCAATCAATTATTACCAAAGGAATAAAATTATCAAAGGAATAGAAAAAGTACTGGGAGTAGTGAGACAATTTGTAGTGTGAGTAATGGAAGAGAAATAAGGCAGTGGAAGACTTGCAGCAGTAAAGATAATACCAGTTAGTCGTCATAGCGTAACACAGGAAATAGCAGTACTGGAATACAATAAAAGCTGATGATAGACAGGTATATGATAATGGAAACATCAAATAGAATGAGAAACTATAGTTTTTTTTTATAGAAAGTGAATTTGATGGTGGAAAGTCTTGTGGGAGGAGTCCCCTGTAGTGAAGTATATCATTCTTGGGATGTCTAGTTGATTCTTGATCTGAATTGTACCTATAAGGGTTATCAAACATGTACCAGTTGTACATTGCCAATGCCAACTTCAAGTTTTTCCTCATCTGGACAGATTTTTTGTGAGATGTTCTGTAATAATGGTGAGTGACTTCGCCTCTTCAATTTCAATATTGGGTACCTGGAGCAGAAGCCTCAAGTTCACTTGCAACTAGTTTTGAATATGTTCTCGTCACATAGCTATCTATATTTGTACTTGTACAGTATAGCTAGAGTTCATGTGCTTTGAGTTTACCCCATTTCTTTTGCTTACATTTTTTGTTTAACTCTTGTAGTTTTCCAAGATTTTATTGTATCGTATCTCTTTCAACTCCATTGACTTACTTTGGTCACTCTCAGAAATAAATTTAAAAATTTATTCTGAATGCAACTTCTACTAGCGAATGATTGATAACGAAATCTTTTATTTTCTTTAAACTTGTCACACAGACGATATTGCACCTCAACTCCTTAGGTATAACATGAAACTACTTATTCTTGACCAATGCATTAGAGACCTAACAATCACATTGTGAAGTAGTTAAATTAAACTAATTCAATATTAACAAAAAACTTATAAAACCTCTTGCACTCTTTAATAACAAAGCAAGTTGTTACTTCATTCATACACTTAGCCAATGCCCGGTTGGGTAGGGAAATTCCTCAAACGGGTTACACAAAGGTGATAAAATTTGGGCTTTATTGTTTATAGGTAGGGGGTGGATCCCCCTGCTTTTGTTTGTGGTTGGAATATTTCTTAGGTCATCGGGATTGTAAGTAGCCAAGTGCGACCAATATGGCTATGCACATTAGAGGAGGTGAACTATGGTGTAAGCTTTGGTAGCCCCCATGGTGGTTGAGACTCGAACTTGGAGGATGTTAAAATGTTGTTGCAAGTATCGAGTCTTTAATGTCAACGGCTCAAAATCATTGAAAGATAAATGGTGGGTTATTTCTTGCTTATTCATGAAGTGATGCCTCAAGCAAGCGTGACATGCACATACCCTTCACTTTGATAAGTTTTTTAAGAATTTGTCATACCGAAAGATATAAATGTTTTCTCAACATCGGTGCAATAAGGGACCCCAGGAAAAAGGAAAATGTTGTTAGAATTTCCCCCTCTTAAAGAGGGGAACCCCCCTTATGAAAATAAATTTTACTTCAAATCTTTTTTATATTTTATAAGGACATCAATAAAAAGATGACAGAGAAGGTAGAATAGAATATTAAGGATAACTTACAAAGACAAAAGACAAATCGATGGTTAATATCAAAATAATCTAATTCTTAGTTTTTATAATGTTTTATAAAAAAGACTAAAAATATATGAGAAAACTAAAACAAAAAATTAACGAACTTATATTGGCATGAAATGACACTCAAACATTATCATGCATGTTTGTACATATTTGTCTTTAACTACTAGAAAGTGCACTAACAATTACAACCAAAGGTGCAATGGTCATGTCAATAGAGATGCAAAGCAAATAGAGGAGGCGAGGTGCAGAGGAATTCCATTAGAAGGATGGGATACCAATTGTTGTTGTTGGTATGTAATGAAATCAACATTCTCTTGCTTATGTGAACAAATGGGCTTTCTTGTATTTTAGTGTAACGTTGGAAAGAAGATGCATAAGAGACGTGAGGATCCTTGAAGGAACGTTATATGTAAAACAAACTGTTTCTTAGCAGAAGTGATCCAAACTTGTTTTTTTGGCAACATGATAGAACTATAAGCCTCAATGGGTTTTGACCTATTACCCATACATGTACAAATGTGCATAAAACATGTGAAATAATGTGACATATCTAACAAAATGTTTCCTAAAAGAAGTGGTCTAACCCTGTTTTTTTGGCCACATGATAGAACTATAAGCCTCAACGGGTTTCAACCATTTACCCATACATGTACAAGTGTGCGCAAAACATGTGAAATAATGTGACATAGATGCTAAGAGTCCATTGTTGCATACCTCGAATTTAGTATTTTAAAACATATAAAATACAATAAACAATGCTTAATTGATTGGTTATACACAAATTTACACACTAATAGTGTTAAAAAAACACTATCAAATTTTGCAACATGGGTATTCAAACTTTCAAGCATATCAAAGTAGAAAAAGTGCAAGAGTTGGAGCACCATCATAGCACAAAAGAGTGTGCTTTCCTCATAGAAGTTTGTGAAACAATGTTTATACATCTTTGATGATGAAAAAAGGGTTTGGTTAAGCGCAAAATAAAAACCAAGCTTGATTACTAAATGCATCAGAGACAAACATTGGTGTGGTGAACAAGGAAAACAAGCAAAGTAAACATGTGTTGAATGGTGTAGGATGCAAAAATACACAAACTACATATTTGATAAAATATATTGATATTCAAAGGTGGCCTCATTTTATGTATTTTTTTGGACATTTAAATAACTTCTTGTTTTACTTATGATGCTTGAATTGTTTTAACCTAGAAAATGGGTGACGAAAAAGACTATCATCAAACATAATTTCAAAATCAATTGTCAATACCATCATTAAATGTGAGTGACCCATAATTCATATCTAGAAATGGAGCATTCTTAAGTACCACCCTTACGAAATATTTGATAGCTAGGGAATATGGATGTTTCTTTGGGAGATTATCCCATGATATATAATGCATGCCACCATTCATTGTAGTGTTTGAAACCCATGGAGTGTTGCAAATAAATGTGAAAGTAAAACTCTAGGGATGTTCATGAGGTCACGACTTTCCCATTTTTGAGATTCTCACTCTTCAATGATTGCAAATGACAAATACATGCTGAAAAAACACTTGCAAGTGAAGAGAAAAAAATATCACCATTGTGAATTGGAGAAAATTGAAGTATATATAATGTTGACATAATGTAATAGTACTATAAAAAACAAAAAACAAAATGTTAGTACCATGCAATTGTAGTTGTACTATATATACCTAATAAGTTATCACAAGGTGAACAACAATGGAAATATCACCTATGTCAATCAAACCAAAATGCCCAATGTCAATCAAACCAGAATGACCTATGTTAATCAACCAACAAACATGTTTCCAAGTGCACTATTGCCAAAGTTACATACCCAACTAAGCCTATGAACATATGTAAAAGAGTGTCGTAGCGCTCATGCCCAATAATGTTCATTTTCTCATGGTTTTGTTGTATGGAGTAGGAGATTCTATGGTGTCTTACACAACATAGTTTCCCATTTGTTAAGGTTTACTATTTATGTATGATTTTATGTGTTTCTATTGATATAACTTTAAGATGACAAGATTCATGCTATGACTACAAAGATGAGAGTTCAATAAATAACTCTAAAAAACAACCCCTATAGAAAGAAAATCTTGTAGTGGACTTAAACTTGAAATCATAAAATAAGACAAAAACTCCATGTTGCACTTTCAATAACCACATTTTAACACATACTTATATAGGATATGGAACTTCATAGTTTCCATAAACAACAATCTTAGTGACATTGAATAAAACTAATCGCATAAATAAACAATAAATATAGAAATGCCATTTAGTACTTTCCTCCAGAAATATAACTTTTTAAAATATCACGACCTATCACCAAAAATAAAGACCCTAAGAGCCAAAAAAATTAATTGTAACGTAAAAGTACCATAAAACAAGAGGAAAAATAATATGAAAACACACATAAAACTAATAAATCTTTATAAGTGGAAGACTTGCATAAAAATTCTAGATCTTCTTGTAATGTCCCCAAATAGGACATTTCAAGATTTAACAACTATTTATCAAAACCCTCGAAATTTGAATGTGGAAAATGAATGACAACAAGCTGGAAATTATTGTTTTTATGACAACAATGCAAACAAATTCCTTGCCAAAACCCTATGAGATTTGCCTATGGGTGTAAAAATAGTCACAAAACACTTTCAAAAATTCTGAAATTAAATATGTAGCTAGCCCTTGAATTATCAAATATGAAAATACTTATATTTTTCCAAAATACTGAAAATTTGATTTTTAATTGCAAAAAAAAATTAAAACTTTATAAATTCATAACTCGGAAAATACCCAACAATTTTTGACAAATGATAGCTCAAATTGAAGATAAAATTACAAGCTTTCCAATGATACCAAAAATATATTTTTCTGACCGGTGGAAGACACCCAAAACGACTCAAAAACCTAGAAATGTGTAGATGAAACCCTAGTTGTACGTGAAATCAACCACCAATCGCTCCTCTTGGAAAGCCCTCAAACAAGCCTCAAAACTGTTCACAACACCTCAAATCTGATTCTCCTTCAGTTTGACCTTCAACAAAGACCACACATGCAGAAAAACCCTTCAAACAACAATACAACAAAATTCAAAATGTAGCAATGTATTTCCCTGATGGAAGTACCCAAAATCAACAACACTATTGGGCATGCATCCCAATAATTCTTCAATCATGAAGATACAAAATATAATTTCTAGGGATGCCTTAATTGGAAACCCTTATGTTGTTTTTATATATCCCCTAAGTGGGGCGATCCACCTTTGGGGGGGGGGGACTTTATTTAAAAATCACTTAAACATCTTTTTGATCTCTTTTCTCTTTTCTCTCTTCTCTCTTAACAACCTTATTTTTTTGTTCACTTTATTATTAAATTAATTGTCAAAGTTTTGCTTTAGTAATAATATTACTCTAAGGAAAATAACCTAATAATTTAATTATTTCCCTCTTTATTATAATAACTAATATAATTACCCTCTAATTTCAAATGATGAAAAACACTCTCAAAGTAATTAATATTAGGTATTATTTTTATTTGAAATGGGGACATTACAATCCTCCCTTCCCAAATTTGCTTGCCCTCAAGCAATGCAAGTTCATATGCCCAAAGACCATGTCCGAGAGAGAAGACATGATGTAATGCTTCCAAAGCTTTGACCTGATGCCGATCAAATGAGATCTCTTGTCAACACAAGCTCATGCTTATGATATATTTTGGCCAAAATAAAATTTTTGCAACTTCATTCTTTCTTGTTCTTGATGATGCTCATGAAGCAAACATATTAGAGAAAACATGAGTGTTTAACAACACTTTTGTTAGTCCTTCATCATGCCTTGGAGGCACGATCATCTCATGAACTCTCCTCAAATGGTGAGACCTCCACGATTCACTCATGCCACCCCATCTACTCTTATAATTCTGTTTATTTTTCCCCGCAATCCTCATTAAAGTGGTTGGAAACTCACTAGTACTTGCACCAAGCACTCCCAAGATGATAAAGGCTGGAAAGAACATCTCCCAAGTGTCAAAGTACCACCATGGAATTATATAAAGGAGAAGGATCAAACTGAAAATGCATAAAATAACAATCCATAACATTATGCTAACACCTTCTATGAACCATGGGTTTCCCTCCTTAATAATGAAATTCATGAATTTAGTACGTGTAGACACGTTCCTTACTCCATCACTATGTTGCCCACAAAACTGAAATGACCTAGTAAGAAACAATAAGTCATCAACACTTACATACCCTCGGTTGTAGCATGCTATTTTTGAACTTATCCTTGAGTATATGATGGCTAGAAATTTGTTAGTATTTGTCCAAAATGTTCCCACAACATCAAGTGATTAAAAAACAACTCCCAACAACCATGTTGTTCCTTTGTGGACCCAAAGAAAGAAAAGAAGAAGGTGGAAATAAAAAATACACCATCCTTATGCTTAGTAGCAACTTGTTTTAGAGCCCATAAAATATTGTTTGAAATCTCAAAAATGTGATTTCTGGGTTGCGAGTGAACAATTGCAACTATCTTTATCTAGTGACTCATCTCATGACCAAATATGCATTCCAAACTTACTCTTGAAGTGTTAGCAATGAAACCCAAAGCATAGATGACTGAAATTGTCTTACAATATTGAAAAGCATTACCTTCAAGGGCTACCTTCTTGATCATGATAAAAAATGTGTTGAATGGAGAACTAAATTTTGTGATAATAGTCCTATAACCAATTTATAACAATAAGCTTATCATTCCAACTCTTAATATTTATACCAAGAACAATTAGTTTCTTCACATCAATATACCTTCTATTATGTCCTTCATTCATCATGGAGTGATTCAAGAAGCCACATTCCATTAGTGACTTATCTCTAGGCATGTGTGAGTAATTGAAGGGCCAAATAAATAATATTCCATGGGATATAAATAAAATGATTTGCTTACCATGAGAGGACCAACTTACAAGACCTCATAAGTTCCAATTTCCATGAAGCATCCCTCTTACCAAATTCATGCTTGAAAGTGTGACAATCAAACATCTAGTCAGTGATCCATCATGTAGACATTTTGTATCAGCAATCCCTATTTGTTGGGCAACAAACAAAGTAGATAACAAACTAAAAATGATAGGTACAACAATCCTATATTGCATGATAGCTAACAACCATGATTAATCCATATTGTCTTCATCAACTCACCCAAAACATGAGAGGCAATCACATCTTTGATATGAAACATTTCCCAATATTGGTATGTGCCAAATATATAACAAGGGGTGGCAAAAATGATGTAGATACTATCCTTTTCTTTATACACACCAAGCATACCTCTATTAGCCCAATCAACAAAGCATGAAAAAGAGTGCATACTCATACATATACAAAATTCTTTTGCCAAGACATCCTTATAACCTATTTTTCCCCTTCCGCATGCATGCTTGTTAGATTAACTATTAATCATATGAAAGTGGAAGATTTCTGCCCTATCATGTGTAATGTCTAGCAATCAACCATTCTTCCATGTAACTTCAATTTTTTTCTCACATGAATTGACCCAAGTAATGCTACCAAAATTGAATTGAGGGGAAACAAAATTAAGTAGCTTACCACACCTTGGGATCACTTTATTGCTACCCTTACTTTCACTTGGACTAAAATTTAGGAAGTGTTGGCTTTCTTGCCAATGATTTGGGGTTGCCTTAGGATGATTCCTTCTCTACTTAGCACCCTTCATCTTGTCTTCACTGTTAGCACAATACTCATAATGGCCAAAACACTGCAAGGACAAGGTATGATGGTGGTGCAACAAATCCTTGCTATGAAAGTAGTCAAATTGATTACCCTTAGTAGCTACAATGGAGAGTCTACCAAAGGGGAAAACAACATTAGTACCTTGAGAGGTGCCTTTTCCCTTTGCATATGGATATACTAAAGTCGAATCATGCTTGCCAATATTCATGCCCACCAAAAATAATTCTGAACTTTCATTTATTCTCAGGAAATCGGTCATAAAGATCACAAAATCAGAATTGACAACCTTTGGAGGATGTGGAAAATTACCCGGATCCCATACCTTAAGAGTGCCCATATAAGTGAATTTTAACCAAGGAATCTTCTTACCTCATGTTGCAGCCCATAATCTTCATTTTTTATCCATATCTTACATGTTTCTCACGAAGAAAACAAATATGATATGAAAAAGTATGCACCAATAAATCAACCTCACTTGTAAGCTTCTTATGATGATAAAAAACCTCCATGTTTGAATGATGTATGTATGAGACACCCTCATAACTCCCTTCAAGGCCATGAATGTCATTTTCTTACTTCATATTGATGGTTGTTCCAGAATGTATAACAAGCTGAATATTAACATCTATATTAGGGATTTAGGCTTCAATCACCAAATTCTTTTTTTCTCTTGTAGATTTGACTTTTCCTCCTTCTTGGGTTCAAATTCCATGATCTCCTCTTCTGTAACTTTGCTAACATGCATGTAATCCTTAGAAGGAAAAGAAACATTTTCGCCTAATGAGGGATTTTCACCTTGCTTATCTTTGCAATCTTGCTCATCGAACCTTTCTAGGAACCTTTAGGTGAAATCTTCAAGGGAGGAAATGAATTCGAACCCTAGGGTCTCTAACAAATGATGCCACCACTTTTGTGCCCTTCTATTCAAGTATAGAAACATGAACACAAGGACATCATCCTGACACATAGGATTCCATCGTAAATATGTCTTAAATTCCTTCAACCAAGATCTAGCAAACATTTTATTAGTACCATCAAAAAAAGGAACTTGGATCCACTTCATCCATTCCATTGAATCTTTCTAACCTCTAGCTTCCATATCTGCAAAAAAAAACCTCACAGGTGCACTGGATCGGTGCTCTGATACCAATGTAATGTCCCTAAATAGGAAATTTTAAGATTTAACAATTATTTATCAAAACCCTCAAAATCTGAATGTGGAAAATGAATGAAAACAAGATGGAAATTATTGTTTTTATGACATCAATGCAAACAACCCAAAATTCCTTGCCAAAACCCTAGGAGATTTGCCTATGGGTGTAAAAATAGCCTCAAAACACCTTCAAAAATTACAAATTTAAATTTGTAGCTAGTCTTTGAATTATCAAATTTGAAAATACTTATATTTTTACAAAATACTAAAAACATAATTTTTAAATGTAGAAAAACAACTGAAACTTCATAAATTCATAACTCGGGAAATACCCAACAATTTTTAACAAATGATAGTTCAAACTGAAGATAAAATTACACATTTTCCAATGATACCAAAATCAGAATTTTCTGATGTGTGGGAGGCACCCAAAACAAAATTGAAAATCTAGAAATGTGTAGATGAAACCCTAGTTGTACCTGAAATCAACCACCATTTACCCCTCTTAGAAATCCCTCAAACAAGCCTAAGAATTGATTACAACACCTCAAATTTGATTCTCTTTTAGTTTGATCTTCAACAAAGACCTCACATGTAGAAAAACCCTTCAAACAACAAGACAACAAAATTCAAAATGTAGCAATGTATTTCCATGATGGATGTACCCAAAATCAACAACAACACTATTGGGCATGCATCCCAATAAATATTCAAGCATGAAGATAGAAAATATAGTTTCCAAGCATGCCTTAATTGGAAACCCTATTGTTGTTTTTATATATCCCCTAAGCGGGACGATCCATCTTTGAGGGGGAACTTTATTTAGAAATCACTTAAACACCTTTTTGATATCCTTTCTCTTTTCCCTCTTGCAAACCTTATTTGTTGTTCACTTTATTATTAAATCAATTGACAAATTTTAGCTTCAGTACTAATAATTACTCTAAGTAAAATAATCTAATTATTTAATTATTTCCCTCTTTATTATAATAACTAATTGAATTACCTTCTAATTACAAATGATGAAAATCACTATCAAGTTAATTAATATTAGCTCTTATTTTATTTGAAATGGGGACATTACACTTCCCTGGATTTTTATAAGAACCAATGAAATGTGTATGAAAATTCCATTATCATCCTATCCCATATTATGAACTCTACAAATGGTCTAGACATTTCCATGCAAGTAGAACTTTAACCATGGTCTCTTAGTGAATATTGTAAAAATGATAAGTGATCCTCTTTTTATAAGATTCAATATACTCAAGACTATTATGAGAAGTTGCATGTACACAATTTAATAGTTCTTAGAGATGCAACTAGTTTTACATTAAGCACATCTATTTCATGAATAGTACAAACCTCAAGTCCCTTGCAACTTCACATTTGGGTTGGAGGAAAACGATGCATAGGAAAATGAAGAACCATTTTAGAGCAGCAAGCTAGTGTGTATGCCATGGGGGAAACATAAAACATGGGACAATAAGAGTTGGTTGCAGGGAAGTTGAAGGAGAAAAAATTGATCATGAAGTGGTAAAAAACCATGGTGGATGCCTTGGAAGTGTACAAACAGGAGATGCCCAACCACTTGAAGCCATATAATGAGCATCAAACTAAATGCTATTGTTGTCATGCAGAATAAATGATAAATTTGATGACCATATGAGGTGTAAATGTTTTTGTGGGTAGTCGTATGCAATTGACTTGAAACATAATAATAATGGAAGTTATGCACTTTTCCATATGCATGTTAAATAATTTGTCTAAAAATAAATCAACAAATGTGGAAATTTTCATCGAAGCCTAATAAATACCTATTACATGGGCATTAAAGGGTTTTGCATACCTTACAGTAATGTAAAGAAACATGTAACAATAATAGTGTTGCACTACACACCATAAATATATAAATGGCATAAACAACTTGATCCTATAACAATGGGATACACAAAGACTCAGGATGCGAATTGTCACTAGTCTCATTTTTCTCTTGGAAAAATCAAGTCCTTGTTTGGTTAGCTAATTGAAAAAAACTCAACCAATACATCTCAAAACCCCTCGAATAAATCATCAATGCCCGTGTGACCAAGACTATGACCCATACAAGTCTATCTATCTACTTGAGTTGTTGAATTATGTATGTTGAATAAAAACCCACTTTTTAAAGGCTTGTATCAATTAAATTCACCATAAATCATGTATAAATTCTTTAATATCATGTGTTCTTTCTTAACTGCATTGTGGTGTGCCATCTCGAAGTGCATCTAGTTAGTAAAAAATTTCGTTATCTACCATATAAAACCAAAAATGTAAACTCCAAAAGGATATTCATCATAGAGTAAAACTATAACAAAGTCATCACAAAAAACATCCTCTATGCACCAAATCTAGAAAAGAAAGAAAAATATAACATCTAGATACGAAAATATACCATCACAAAGGAGACAAAGAGATCAAACCTTACAAGTAAAATATTGTAAGCTATATGTGAACATAATAAACTTGCAAAGATAATTGAAATAGATTAACACCTAGTAGTCTAAAAGCTAAGCCAAATCTACTATAGAACCATCAAGATAAGAGCTTAAGGGAAAACAACTTCTACAATGCATAAACATGATAAATCCATTAAATGTTAAGCCATTCCTACTCTTTGAGATTGCTACCTGATAAAATGAACATAATTAGATCACCTAGCAATCAAATTGGTGTTGTTTCCTCAAGAATTGAAGATGAGATATCACCAAAAAATGGCTACAAGGCCATTTTTGGATCTTCCCATGCTCTTCAATTTGAGAGAATGGATGCAAGATGGAGAAGCTATTTCCAAAAATGGAGAATGGCTCAAGATCAAAATGCCTATAGTTTTCACTAATGCAAAATGAGGTGTGTGTTTGAGATGAAGGAGCTTGGTCCTTTATATAGCTTGGATGTTTAAGAGAGCTTTGCATCTTAGTGCATGTGGGATAAGGGTAAAGAAAGATTAGAAATGGATAAACATGCTTTGGAAAAGGTAAGTTTGATTTAGAAGAGTTTAATTCGTCATTAGTAACTCATGGGAGTTGAGGGATATTTTAATTAATCAGGTGTGATTAATTAATAGGTAGATGTAAGCTTATAGAAGCTAATAAGAGGAAAATTAGTATGATTTGCGGGATGTAAGAGAGGAATTTGATCCAATAAACAATGATTTATTGATTTAGGGTAGCAAGCGTAATTAATTAATAATAATTAATTAACCCAAGTAGAAGAGGACATTAATTAACGAAAGGTCATTAATCGACATCTTGAGTGATAGGAAGGCTTGTTTAATTAGCGAAATGTAATTAATTAACAGGAATAAAGGGAAAATGGTGGTTTATTAATGAAGTTTCGTCAATTGACCAAAACAGAGTGAAGATCTTGGTTAATTAGTGAAGTGTCGTTAATTGACCCAATGAGAGGAGAAGAGGTGTTTTCTTGACAAACTGTCATCGATTGTCCAAATGACGGGAAAGAAGATAGTGCAATTTAAGTATTAAAATTGTGTAAGTGAATTTTAGGTGTCTACATTTTCCCCTTTTTGGGGTGGCATGAGTGACACCACTTCAAAGATAGTAGACAATTAAAGACAAGTCAATTTTTTGAAGGGATAAAAGAAAAATTAGCAGAATGAAGGATGCCCCCTTGAGGGTTGATGGGTTGATGGAAGAGGTCAATTGACGATTGAAAAATATTACGGAAATAGATAGAAGAAATGTGAGGGGGGAGGGGGGGGGTAAAAGGTGATCCCTATTGCCTTAAGTGATTTGGAAGAATAGTGTTGATAGAAGAAAATGATAGGGAAGAAAAATGAAGATAAAGAGAATGGAAATAACTTTCATCCAGCTGATGTAAAAACAACTTTATTTCATCATGTTGCTCATATGATCTATATCCTCGGCCCTTATTAAAATATACGCATATAGCAAAAGTTTAAAATGACATGAAAATCCATAATACGAACATTTGTTCATTGCTAAAACACTAACTCAATGCAACATACATAACGTAATACAATACGAGAAAGTACACAACCTAGCCTAACAGGGAAACAAGTACAAACATACATACTCAAACAAACAATATTCAAGATGGTTGCACAAATGTTTTTGTTATCAAATTTAAATTTCAACATGTGTGATTTAATGACAAGGGTTATGAATGACACCCTAAGCAAGGATACATGCGAGGGGAATAAACAAAGACGTAGAAGTCCCATGAAAAAGCAATCGTGCACTATGAAATTTCCCTAAGCAACGTGTTCGTGCAAGGGGAGACATATAACAAGCAAACCAGCTTTTTTATGGAGGGTAGATCCAAATGATCTGTGAGTCATGCACAAGAACATGTGAGAATCAAAGAAATTTGTTTTGTGAGATAATTTTTTATGTTTGAGTACGATGCATTTGACACATGCTTTAGCTATGTGCACACTTGTTACCAATTTTTGAATTTTACAATTTTTTCATTGTTGGATTTTTTGAATGTTTTATCGATTTTTTTGAGTTTTTGGAATCATACCATTTTTTGGATTTTTAGGTTTTTTTTTTGAAAGTTTTCCAAAGATATGCACATGAAAAAATGTGTAAGAATATGTAAAGATTCCCCTAGTGAGAGATGAGAATATACAAGCGAAAATCTTTGCGCATATATACAAGAAGAAGATATGTTTAATCAAGGCCACAAAGGATAGGTTCAACATGATGATGAAATCAAACCAATGAAGTGCTAAGAAGGAGTGAGCATACCCCTAGTGCAAGCTAGCCAAGAAACATATGATAGAAAGAAGGACAAGATTGTTTATTGAAAAAAGGGACAAAGTTTCCCTCAAACATGATAAAAAGGCAATTTGATACACATGAACTTCCTGAATGAAGAAGAAGAAAAATAGGAAGGCTATGGAAGGATATGAAAAATGTAGCTAAAAGCCTTGAAATGAAAAAGTGATTAGTCTAAGGCACAAATCATGACACAAAATATAGACTATAACAAGAGTCTGAATAAGGTCCAAACAAAACCTAGTAACATACTAATCTTGTTTGCTTGTAGAGACCCAGTGTGTGTACGTGGAAATTAATTGCTTCTTGAGGGGAAGATTTGATATAAAACAAGTGAAGAAACGCTAGCCAATGTGTAGGAATGATTTATTTTGATAGGTGATTTGTGAATGGAGGGTGGAAGGAGAGATGTACATTTCTCCGTTGTCGGTCAGACGTCCATAGCCCTGACGAAGATGTACTTGATTCTAGTCACAACATTGCTCTACTATTAGCCAGGCATCCATAGCCCTCATAAAGATACTAGAAATACCTCAAGAGAGATTTTATATATTTCTTTTCTTTTGATGTTTTGATTGATTTTGTTTGCTTTCTGAAACCCTATTTCATCTCTCTTGATTTGTTTTGATAAGGGATTAAGAATCATAGATGGCTTGATGGAAGGATGTGGAAGTGATTAGAATGAATAGATTGGCTGGTGTCAAAAAATACATCCAAAAGTTCTTTGCAACAATTTTATTAGATGTAGATAGTGACAAGATCTCTAAGAGGTCAGTGGTTATTTAATTTACCAAAGTGATGAAAAACCAAGGTCAAAGGGATACCATAGAGATAAATTTTGCACAATGAGTGCAAATAGACTAACCAAAAAATCATTAAAGGGATGAACATGGTGGGAGACTTGCAGAGAAATGGAAAGATAGGGAAGAAAGAACATCCATGTGTATGTAATACCTTATTGTAATGTTTGATATTTGTACCTTTGATTTTTTTGTAATGTTTTCTCATTTTTTTGTATTTTTGAAATTGGGACCAACAATGTCACTCTGCATGATAGGATCCAACAATGATGTTAGTGATTTATTTGGTAAGGGAGATAAGGAGTTTTTACTTATCAAGAGTAATATTATCTCCAATCTCGATGACCATGGTGAGCTCATACTTGATAAGTTACTGTGACTTATATTTCAACATGAATTTTTTATGTGGGAGCTTGAGTTCACTATCCATAGGTTTATGCACTTTTTTCCATACCCGATGTTTTCATTGGTGTACATTCTTGAATCACATTTGATTTTTAGAATTGTGAATGTTGGATTTTCTTGGAGATTTGGAGCTCCTCGGATACTTGATCTTAGCTTGATCAAGACATTGTTTGGGTTTCATATAAGCTAATATGTGATTTGTCTGATCCCAAGAAGTGGGAGAAGAAATTGGATGTTTAGGATTGATGATAAGAGTGTTAGGGATGATGGTGTGCCTTCCATAATTGTTGATAGAAGGATGATATGATGGACGAAGAAGATGTGGTCTAAAAATTGAAGAGTATGGGTTATCAGGAGGTGAGCCATAGATAGAAGATGAAGGGCTAAGAGGATGTGACCCTAAGATGGAAGAAAATGGGCTACCAAGAGGTGAGCCATAGATAGAAGATGAAGGGCTACTAGGATGTGGCCCAAGTATAGAATAAAATGGGCTTCCTATAGGTGTCCCATAAATAGAAGACAGAGGGCTATTAGGATGTGGCCCAAGTATAGAAGATGAGGACGTGGCCCAAGAATAGATGATAATGGGATACTAGGATGTGGCCCAAGTAGAGAAGATAATGGGCTACCAGGAGATGAGCCACATATAGAAGATAATGGGCTACTAGGACGTGACCCAAGGGAAGATGAAGATGGGCTACTAGGAGGTGGCCCACATATAGAAGAAGATGAAGGGCTACCAGGAGGTGACCCAATGAGAGATTTTGATTGAGGAATTGTGATATGTAAGGAATGATTGGGTGATGAGAGGATATTCCAAGGATTAATGAAAAACCTATGTGTTTCTCCATGTAATGGGGAATGTGAAAATGGAAGAACAAGAAGAGGATCAAGTTTGATGATCTTAGAATCTTCCTCTATTTTCTGAAAAAAGGAATCAACTTCTTCCCCATAATATGTGAACACATTGAGGTCAAAATATATTCCTTGCTCATGATCCTCTAGAGGAATGTCATCGTGTAGCCCCATGAAATTCTTTGATTGCTTCTTCATTCTGAAATAAATCGATCAGTATGGATCATTGTTGGTTGATGATAGTATGTTGGTTGCTGATAGTAAGTTGATTGGAAGAAAGAGGTCCAACAAGTGTGTAAGATTTAGAATATGTATGATGATGTAGATGAGGGGAAGGTTTGACCTTATTTCTCCCGCAAAGGTATTTTATAGTGCTTCAAAAAGATATCTTAGCAAATTGTTTCTTGTTAATTGTTCGGCGTGGATGCAAACATCGGTCTTCAGAATATTGATAAGGACATGGTAATATTTAGTTGAAAGGGCTCAAAGGCCAAAGAGGGATTGTATTTTAATTGATATAAGAAGATGACCCAAGAGACGAAGTTGATTTGGATTTGGAAATCTCACGAGTTGAAGAAGATGTGGATTTGAAATAGCTTGGTATAGGTTTTCCTAGAAGATGGCATAGTGGAGGTAGACAAAAAGGATCGTGTAGCCAGTCGGTGGATTGTGACATAGGGGTCAACTTAGAATATTTATTAGATAAATTTTGAGTCACACAAATATTCCATGTAGGAATATTTTGTTAAAGCAACTGATAAAGGGGGTCCTGTGAAGAAAGGGAGGACCACAAATCAATATTTGAATTAGAAGTTTGATTGTAGGAACTTGAATTCGTACGGATCTTCAAAGGAGGAAGATGTAGTTAAGGTGACTTATATAGGGGTCCTATGAAGAAATGGAGGACCACGACTTAGGATTCAAATTAGAGGAATGATGGGGAGAATTTTTGGTGACACAAATCCTTAGAGGAGGAAAATTTCATTTAAGTGTCTGGTTATTCCTTAGAAGAAATTCAATTGGATGAGGCTTGGGAGCCTGAGGGGAATATGAATTATATCATGGATTAGAATAATCAGGAGACTGAGGGGAATTGTAAGAATAATATGGATTAGAATCATAAGAAGACTAAGGGGAATCAGTAGAATAACATGGATTAGAATTATCAGATTCATACCACCGACTATGAGATGAAGGTGGGGAAAGGGGTAGTTGAACGGGTTATCTAGCGTGAAGAACCAATTGAGGTTTAGTCGTGATGGGCGTATTTCGATGTGAATGCCTAAACCTAGGTATGCTATTTTCATAACTGTGAGGAACCATGTGATAGTCAGTCATGGTTGGCATTGTTGGGTCAAAATGCCTAGAACTAGATTGTATGATTGAACTCCTTCATGCAAGGAAGTTCCATGTCGATTCAAGTGGTGTAATGAAGACCAAGTAGACATTTTGAAAACAAATAGGGGATGCTTGTGTAATTTTCCAAAGGGGATCTAAAGGAAAAAACATATTGATAACACAATTTCGACAATCCAACAAGGTTTGGATAACAAGTTGAAAGCGTAAATGTCAAAATGGTTGATCAAAATTTAGCAACATAAGGGCTGAAAAGGAAGTTTTCCAATGTTCACATTGTCTCAAGAGTTTCTTAATAAGAAAAGTTTTTGCTAACGTTTGAAAACTATGTTCAAAGATGATATTGAACTAGGAAATTACAAACACCATAATAATTTGTTAAGGTTTATATGAATGTCAAACAATGGCCAAAGAATGTCCAATGGAAAAGAATAAAGAACCAAAGGATCATAGGATCAAAAGGATTGTCCTAGGAAATAAGTCTACAAGATTTAAGATCACAAGGAACAATCACGTAAGTTCGGAAAACGAATCCAATCTAAAAGAAACTACTCCCTATGTAAAATGTATCTCAATGGTAGTTTGATGATGATCAACACAATGTCAACACTTAAGTCAATTTTAAGATAAACAAGCTGTAAGTATTAACAAATGTTTGAAGTGACTTCCAATGTAAATTATACTATAACCAGTCTATATACAAATAAGGCCTAAACCCCAAAAAGTGGAAGTTATAAGTGCGAGAAATGCAACAATACCACTTAGATACGTTAATCTAGCTTTGCGGAAAGGCAAGATATTATTATTGAAATAATATTGATACGACGCAGACAATGTGACAAAAATACTTTTTGATGTTGGGGAATTTTTTGGAAGGAAACAAGCTCAAAGTAAACCAAGGAGTTGTTTAAAGTGCGAGTAACATAATGGTATAATCTAAACACTTAAATCAAGTTTACGAGAAAAAAGATATATATATCAAAATTGTATTAAGATAATGTGAGAAAAGTAACACCTTAAGGGAAGATCAATGATGAAGAAATCCTAACTACGATGAAATGTCTTGACGTGAGTATCAATACAAGGCTACTCAAGATACGAGGATGAACCAATACACTTTTAACGCTTACTATCGTGGTCACAATAAGGAAGGATGTAAACATGTGTAAAAGTGGTGGACAAAATCTTGAGTGACACTTCATATGTATGCTTTCTTTTGTCCCAAAATGGAAACAAGAAAACAAAGGAGTAGACCAAGTGGGGATGAAAAATACTTGGTGTAAATTTGGCAGAGTTTTTCCTTGTCTTAAGACAAGTTAAAAACTAAGACAAAGTAACACTTTGCAAATTTCGTGATGAAGAACACTATGCTAAAAATTCAATGGAATCTCCCCTTGTTTGACTAACAATTTTTTGACTCTGAAAAATTTCTTGCTTCATGAGAGCTCTTTGAAATATGATTGGTTTTGGTAAAGTTGGCTCCTGTGTAAAATGGTTTCCTAGGCTTTTATCCGCAACACTTGTCAATTATTACCTAAAGGAGGTACACACATCTAGAATTTCTTCTAGAGAGGTGGATTATAACCCCACAATCAAATTAATGAATGAGGCCTCATACGGGTAACATGAAGCTTATCTCACAAGGGTTTTAAGTAGTCAAGTATGTAAGCAGAGTGCTTTCCGTTTTGTCCACCATTTCCCTCAAGGTGTGGACTACTTTGGGGTTCCTAGGGTAATCCTCATAATGAGTTTTATGGCTTATGCCAAGGCACTTCCCCTAGTTAAAACGGACAAGCCGTAGTTCTTAATAGAGCCTACAAAATATTGTTGGAACCTAAATATTGGCTAAGTACCAAGAAGCACGCGTGTGCAAGATCAACAAATGGAAGGGATCTCAGGGAAAAACACACAGGAAAAAGGTTTTAAGTGAAACTAGCGTGCGTGGGGGAAGCAGAACAAGGGTTTAAAGGACATATCCATATTTGGCATCTTGGAGTCACTTGAGGAAAAATGTAAGGACCTGACTAGGCATGATAAGTGGATAAGGTGCCAGCCTTGAACCTTGGAGGCCAAGAAAAGGATATTCCACGTAGGGAATATTCCCAGAGGCATCATTACAATTAGTGGAAGGTTTTGCAAAGAGGATAAGAATTCACCAATGGAGGATCGCATTAACACTTGGCACGTGATCTGCTCAAGAGAGAAGTCATGGCAGTGGACACTGATCCTATTTAAAGAAGTGCTTGGGACAAGACCAAATATAGAGAGAGGAAATGGGAGAGAAAAGAGAAGGGAAACAAAGAGAAAGAAGGTAACAAGGTGCTACAGAAATGTTAGGAAATGTTAAGGGTTTAGAGTTCTTAGTGCTAGAAGGTTATAAGAGATAACATTAAGCATAAGTATGGATGTTGGGGTCAGTAACAAGGGTTATAATGGGTAAAGTATAGTTAGGATCTCTAATAAGATTAGTTTGCAGGGGTTGGATCTTTATCATTTGATGTATATGGTCTGAGATGACCCTTTTGAATGTAGTATGGCTACCATATACTCTTTTTAAATATATATACATGGATATATTATGTACATCTTATTTATGAGCGTAAAACCTCATATTATTTGGCTTGTCATGACTCAGATCCAGTTTCTTGTGCTTCGTACAATGTTTATTTAGATTTTGTGATGTATTGATGTGTAGATCTATTAGTTATATCTTCTACATTTCTGAGTAGATGCATGTACTTTTGTTTCTATAAATAATCCTCCATTAATGGCAGAAATCTCTCAAAAATATAACATAAAGGAGGGGCTTGGCACCTGTGCGTGCCTCAGGTGAGCGCCCAACATATGTTGGGTGATAGGCCGATGCGCTTGGGGTTAAAAAGAAGTATTGAGTGTAAAATAATGACTACATCTTGGTTCTGTTACCGAGACCTCTTTTGAAGTTATTGTGAGAGGAATGTGTAATGATGAAGTGTTTGACCTTGGACAATGTTGAGACCTGGCTTAAAAGCACAGAGGATGAGTTTTCTCAGAGGTTCATTACTGGATCTGAGTTTTATGCACAAAAATGGATGGAGGATAACTTATATCAGAAACTCTATGAGACATTATTTTGTTGTTTCCCAGTAGAGTTGTATGAATGGCTATCAACATATGCATCAAGGACACTTTGGTACTATAAACCTCATGTTTGGACCCAGGAGGAATATTTGTTGTTGCATAATACTGATTTAACCTGGACCCGTTCTGTTGATCACTAGTGGAGTAGAGTGTTGACTAGTTATACCCTGGAATACATTATTTCTACATATTCTTTCCTAGAGATTGTTGAGTTTGAGTTCTTAAGGGATCCTAGAGGATCATTCTTGCATGTTATTCCACTGGCTATCAAGATCCTGGTCATTACTTTAAGTTTGTAAGCCTTTCCCATGGATGGCTAAAATCCTACTAGGCATGGGGTGTGGAAGCTGGTGTGGTAGAAGGATGGCAAACCTTGCGGCAAAAATGGAGAGAGACGAGAGGTAGCTCAAGTATAATGAAGCTCGGGAGAGGAAGTTGACAAGACAACATGAAGCTGTAGGAGTGATGGATTTATGGAGGCTGATGTTGCTAGAAGGATTTGAGGTTTACGTGGAAGACGTGGAATCTGAGTAGTCTAAGCTACCCCATCTCGGCAAGCGCAGAAGAGAAACCCCCTCAGATTCTGGAGAGAGATCATCATATGAAGAAAGGAGAAGAGACGTAGGCACGCATCTTAACCCATAGGGTGACCAAACCATTGTGATTAGTTTTCCAGTTCCTTAGATAAGTTTTGATAATCCATTTGGTATCAGTATTCATAGTAGAGCGACACCTAGGAGGTATAATTTTTCATTTGGTACATCTATGGATGCATAATCATTTCCTGTGTTTGGAGGTATTTTTATGGCACAACATTTGGACAAGGTGTGGGATCACATGGTTTGAGTATCACATCTGGGAGAAACTTGGGAAACACATATGGGAGTGGTTTGATATCACATACTGTCGGTGCATAGTTTAGAGAGACGGTGGGTCCACAGTATGTAACTATGTTAGGCACCTTTCCTACGATAGGAGGATCTAGAGGATTTGGTACTAGTGGTTCTAGTGGGTCTTGTGGTGGAGGTAACATTGGAGGGAATCATGGTCCTGGAACTGGAGGATAAGGTCCACAACACCATCAACAGGTGTTTTATGAGATGTCACTCCACTTACCTGATTACAAGGGTGTTGAGGATGTCGCAGAACATGTACACAAGTGAGAGTTACTATGGCGTGTGAAGGGAATCAATGGCCCAAAGAAGAAGGCAAGTTAGTTTGCAACCACTCTACAAGGACGTGCGCATAGCTGGTACATGAAGTATGACCCACACCAGATAGTGGTGTATCACATTACCATGCATAATGCCATTTTGGTGGAGTTCCACATACTTGAGTTTGAACAAAAAATCATTAGGGTGTTGAAGGAGATTCAACAAGGAATGGTGGAGAGTGTGTGGGAGTATGATGTGTGGTTCAAGACTCTCCTATCCAAGTTATCTTATGAAATTCACCCTTCACAACATGCTCAATGGTTCATCGGAGGACTGATCACACCATTCATGAGGGTGCTTTCACAGATCCATGCGAGGCCTTGGAGGGTGCCTTGCACACTGAGGCCATAGGAAGCATTGATACAGGAGTTAGTCCATTCCTAGAAGCCCAAATTTCTGCAATGGAAAAGTAACTTGAGAAATTGTCTGTGAACTCGACTCATGAGACTCGTAGTGGGTTATGGTGTACGGATTATGAGGTAGAAGGACATACAAAGGACTGTTATCCTTGGAGATCGGTACGTGTGATGATGCTAGACTGTGAGATTTTCCACATAGATCATGATGCAAGTAGGTGTCCACTATTGCAATGCGTGATCCGTAAGAATGTGTCTTGCTATTGTAAAATTTTAACCTCTATTACTCACAACACCAAGGATTGTAGATTGATTGACTAAATACATGATGTCATTGATACTAGTGTGTGTCAGACTATTATTACAAGTAGTTCCAAAGACGAGGCCGTCATCATCAAGGGCACGTGGATAGAGGGAGTCACGGAAGAGGCTTTCGCAGAGGATTTAGAGGTCGTGGAAACAATGAAGGTGGAAGAAGTGATTTCCCATGTGGAACTTTTTATAACTTTGGGTCTATGAAACACTATAAACGTGAATGCTCCAATCTCCTATAGTGCTCTTGGTGTGGAAAAAACACAAGTATGAGGAATGCCTGAAATTTTTTAAACACATGAGCCAGAATCAATGAAAGGATAAGGGCGCTGGGATGGTGAGCGTAAAGCGTGTTGATTAATAGTGGATGTCAAGAATGGTGTGTGAGTTAGATTTAGAACTGGACTGGTGACGACAAAAGTTGAGGTTGCATGTTCCAGGGAGATACCAAAGTAGAGGCCACTGATTACAAGAGAAGAATTGGTACATGGGAAGTATTCGGACCCTACGCATCAAAAGGAAGTCTATCAAGAGACCATGGACATAATCAAAAGTCTTCAAGGGGAAATTTAGTGTCTAAAAGAGCAATCCAAGAAGTTCGAGTAGAAGAAGAGCATTGAGGTCCCTTAGACATATATAAATGATGTCAGAGAAGTGTGTAAGATGTTTTTCCAAGAGAATATCATTCCTCTGTTAGGATAATGGTTGAGAGATAATGTACCAAGCGTTGGAGGAGAGTGCGAGAGGTAGGTTTTGCATGTTAATCTACCTCCCCACAACCTTGACTATGATAAGGAGATTACCTTGAATGTAGTTGTTGATGGATGGCTCCTAAGTAATACTATGATTGACACGGGCGCAAAATTTAATGTTCTCACCCTGGACACATGGAATGAAATGGGAAGGCCCCCATTACATCCATCTTCAAATGTGTTGTATATGGCTAATAAGACAAAAGCAATTCCCATTGGTGTTTTAAAGGATGTTGTTATCACTATCCAAGGGGTGAAATTCACTGGAGACTTTGATGTCTTAGCACTTGCTGAGGTGGACAACTTTCCAGCGTTACTTGGGCGCCCCTGGTGCTATAAGAATAATGTTGACTTACGTTTCAATAAGGGGTATATAAGTTTTGAGAAAAAGGAGGAACATGGTATCATCCATTTGATAGATGGAAATTCAACGTCCTATACTAAGCCCTTGGGAGACAAATACCTAGAAAGAATTTATGTGCGCACTATCAGGGACCTTGAGGTTGTGCAACCAACAAAAGAAGGCATTATTCAGTGAGAGGACGCTCAATCTAAAAGTGATACAAGTAGTGTGACATGTGACAATTGGGCGCATGGGACATATGAGTTAATCAGAAGGAAGTTAAGAGGATTTGTGACAAGAGTAATAAGGGCACACTCAGTCAGGCACTTGGGAGGAAAATAGTTTCCAAGTTACACTAGAGGAACCAACCCTGATGCTTTCCTATAAGCAATGGAGACCCAATGGAGATGTGAGGTTGAAAGGAGAAGTATGCTAAGCTATACCTTGCTTGGGACCATAAAAAATTGGTGGGAAACCCATTGCGATAACCTTCTAAAGTGGCACGAGATGAGAATCACATTATTTGTTAGGTTTCTCTGAAGCAATGCACCTACTATTATACAAGATTATCATGGGAAGGAACTCGCCTCTTTTCATGTCCAAGCATGTGAGAAGGCCTGGATGGAAGGCATGAAATAATTTCCTCCATCTTTATGGGTGCATAATCTTTACTCCACCTTACAAGGCTGCACACGCGCATGGTACATTCACTCAGAGTTGCACCGTCAGACAAGAAATTGGCAGGATTTTAAGACTGATCTCCTTCAAGCTTTTGAGTACCAGAGTACTAAACCAATTGTGAATGAGGCATTACAGGTTGTTAAATAGATAACTATGGGAGATAGTTCCATGAGGGAGGATAGAATACTGGAATTTTTGGGAGAACCTGACTTAGAAGCATGATAAGATGAGGAAGAATTAGGGGAGGTACATCTTAAGCTCGCATGTATGGAAAAAGAGAAAAGAAAATTAGTCTACATAATAGATTGTGAAGAGGTGGAAAACTTGGATGTTAACCATACTGTCGGCACATGTGAGGTTATGGATAGTGTTGATGAGAAAGTATGCACCTACCATGAACCCTTAAAAACCAAGAAGGTTGACATTGGTTCAGAGGTGAAACCTAAGGAGGCTATTATTGGAGATTATTGGATAGAAAAAGAGGTTTCAAAAATCATTGATATGTTGTGAAAATTTTAGGATTTGTTTCTATGCAGGTACCATGAGCTTAAAGGAGTTCACCACTCCCTGTGAGAAATGAAGATCAAGTTAAAGGAAGGCCCGTGCCCAATTCAAAGGATACCTTATCGAATGAATCAAAGTCAAGGAGGAGATCGACAAAATGAGCGCATTAGGCATCATTGAGGATTTTGAGGAATTAGAATGGATAAGTTCAATGGTCATCAACATTAAGAAGGATGGAAGCATAAGGATTCACATCTATTATAAGGATTTGAATGCGGTATGTTTCGTTGACCATTTTCCAACCCCTTTCACCGAGGAGATCCTGAAAGGAGTAGCCAAGCGCGAGATCTATTCTTTCATAAATGGATTCTTAGGATATCATCAGGTTAGAATTGCAAAGGAGGACCAAGAAAAGACAACTTTCACCACTGAATGGGAAAGTTTTTCCTATACGGTCATGCCTTTTAGACAAAAGAACACACATGCTATGTTTTCACGCATTGTGATTCAGGCGTTTTACAACTTCATCCATAAGTTTTTTCAAGTCTACCTTGATGATTAGATGGTTTATGGGTTTTTAAAATACCATTGCAACAATCTACGGTTGATGTTTGAGAGATTCTGACAATTGAGTATATCTTTCAACATTAAGAAATGTGTTCTTGTTACTCCTTTTGGAACCCTGTTGAGGCATATCATATGTAAGGAAGGCTTGTTGGCAGATCCTGCCAAAGTTGTTATTATTGTGGGATTAGGGGAACCTACCAGCTAGAGTGCAATGCGCAAATTCCTTAGGCATACGGGGTACTACCAAAAATTCATTAAGGGATATGCCAAGATCATCGCGCCATTGGAGGGATTGCTGAAGCACAAAAGTACATTTCATTGGGGAGAAGAGTAATAGATGGCATTTGATACATTGAAGAATAGGCTGATCATTGCACCCATATTACACTTTCCTTCTTGGGATAAGCCATTCAATATATATGTTGATGCCTCAAGGATGAAAATTGGAGCAGTATTGGCACAACCTAGTGAGGGGACTATTGATCACCCTCTTTGTTTTGCAAGTAGGAAGTTGACACCAGGAGAGCAGAACTATACTACTATTGAGCGCAAGGAATTATTGATGATCTACATGCAACTCAAATTTAGGCAGTATCTATTAGTAACACCCTTTATATTCTACATGGACCGCATGGCATTAAAGTACTTGGTAAACAAGCCCATTTTATAAGGGCGCATATGTAGGTGGGTCCTATTATTTCAAGAGTTTGAGTTTACGGTTGTAAAATCAGGTAGGAGTAATTTGGGGCTTGACCATTTATCAAGGATAGAATCAGGAGAGGATGCGTAGATTATTGAGGATATAATGCTAGATGCACAACTGTTTAGATTGCAGTGCACACCCTCTGACTTGGAAGATATTGCAGTGTTTCTCAAAATGGGTGTGGCACCAGAGGGAAAGAAGACTTTAGAAAGGAAGAAGTTATCCATACACGCAGCACCCTATATGTTAATTGGAGACTCATAAAATTTATGTCGTGATGATATCTTGTGTTGGTGCGTGTTAGAGCATGAGTGCATTGTAATCATGGAGGAAGCACATAGTGGAATTGTAGGAGGACACTATGTTGGAAATGACACCACGCAGAAGATTTTACTAGTAGGATTTTTGTGGGAAACGGTTTACCAATATTGTATCAAGTATTGCACGGCCTGTGACCACTACCAATGCCTTGGTAAACTAGGGAAAATAAATGAAATACCATTAAGACCGATTATTAGTGAAGAACAGTTTTAGAAGTGGGCAATTGAATTCGTAGGCCCTATTTCTCTAGCCACACGAAGGATACATTCGCGCTATATCATTACATGCACATATTACCTTACAGGGTGGGCAGAATTGATGCCCACAAGGGATTACACAATGGTAACAACAACTAGGTTCTTGTGGAAAAATATAATTAGCAGATATGGATGCTCGTTGAGCTTAAATAGTGATAGGGGTACTCATTTTTTAAATGAGATAGTTAGAATATTATTGGAAGAATTCATGGTGGCCCATCACAAGACTACCCCTTATCACCCATAAGCTAATGGGACTGCTGAGGCATTTAACAAAATTCTGAATCACACATTAACCAAGATTTTTGATGTGGGAAGAAAGGATTGGGATGAAAAAGTTTTTGTTGTGTTATGGTCATATTTGACTACTTATAAGAGATTGAACAAGGCCACACCTTTTCAATTGGCTTTTGGCGCAGAAGCTATGTTACCTGTTGAATTCATGTTACCATCACTACGTATATCACACGTAGGAGGGTTAGATGATGAACAAGAGCTTGAGGAGAGGATTGATAAGTTGATGCAGTTGGATGAGAGGCAGGCTATTACTTGCTGGAGTCAGAAAACAAAAAAGCTAGGTAGAAAGCATGGCATGATAGACACGTCAAGAATAAGTAGTTTGAGGTTGGGCAAATGGTTCTCTTGTATGATTCCAAGTTTCTGTGCCATCCTGGGAAATTCAAATTCTATTAGTTGGGCATGTACATTGTATCATATATACTTGATTTAGGCACTTTCTAGTTATAGGCGCTGGATGGAACACAGTTGCTAGACCATTTCAATGGGAGTAGGCTGAAGCTCTACTATAAATATGTCTTCTTTGTGTTTGTAAATAAGGCAGTATTACTAGTTAGCCTAGAATTTTCTTTGATGCAGTTTCTTTTCTTTATGTTTCCCTTTCTTATTGCTTTGATTTTTGCACATTTGGGCGCTGGTAGCCACTCATTACTTTCAAAAAAAATCTATGCACAGAGTACCACACATCTATTTTTGTGTGGGGTAGAGTGATATGAAAAGTGCTGAAAGCTATGGTTGTGGATGGCCCGGGTTGAAAAATCAAAAACACGTGGATTGGAAGATCATGTGTAGAAGAGGTGAACATAAGGGAAGGATGGTGTCAAAAGGCTTTATAGAAACCACGTACAAGAATGAAAAGCACAGGAACAACATGAGGTAGGTGATGTCAAGAACCAGGATTATGACATAAAGGAAGAATTCCTTCAGTGATGTATGCACGTGCTTAAGAATCTATGGTCAGTAAGGTGTTTTTGCACGCCTGAAGGTTCCCAAATGTTTTCGCGTAGGATTGAGTGTGGAGGAAAATCGCTGAAGGTTGGCATTGGAAAAAGCTACCTTTATTGCAAAAGTACATTGGTAGGTGGCATGGCATTTATTTTGGAGAAAAAAAAAATTATAAATAGAAGATCAAGGGTGTGTTATTTCCTACTTTGTGTTTTAAGTTATCAAAGAGCTCTTGCAAACTAGGGCATCCTTGGAAGAAGGTTTGAGAAGAGTTGTGAATATTTACGTGCATAACTAGTTTGATCAGCGAACCAGAGTGGAAAGGAGTTCACGGGTGTAAGTGGAGAAGGTTGTGTGGAAAAATCCCATGGGTGTTACGTCGTCTTGTGGAAAAAGTGTTTTCCAGGTTAGGGTTACATAGTTAGGGCATAGGGTTTGAAGTAATTTTTGCAAAGGAATTGAGCCACGAAGTTGAGTAGAGCCAACACCAAGAGAGAGGAAGAAGTTTTTAGGACTCGATGAAGGAATAACACCAAGGAAAGTAGCAAACGTTTCACCAAAGAAGGGAAAGGGCAAGGGAAAACAAGCCATTTCTACCAGTTTCAATGAAGAATGGTATGCAGAAATACAGTACCGAGACGACGTATTACTTGGTAAGGAATAGGTGTCTCATGTCAGAAATATGGTCGTAAGTGATTACAAGCATTGAACGAGCACCATAGAGAATGAGATGACCCTAGAACTAGTTCACCATACAGAGAAGAGTACACCAGATGGAATGCAGATCTATGACGATGAAGTGAAGGTGAAAATGGAGAAGGTTGGGTTGTTGCAACTCTACAAGTTGCCATATCTCGGAAAGCCTGAGCGACTATACCAAGGGTTGATGTCGCACGTGCATGAGGACCACTTCTTTTTCATAGGTTGGAGGATGCACATAACCCTCCATCTAATTTCTAAGTTCACCGGCCTTATATGCGAAGGAGAATCATTGGATGATGATTTAGGATACATGGAATTGATTAAGAATACCATTGAGGATTATGACTGCAAGAAAGGTTCATGCTACTTTGACATTTATGCAATTACTGAACTGGTGATGAGGATTTCTGTATGCTTAGTCACAAAGCTGAATGGGTAAAAGAGATGGACATGGATCATCAAGACCTGGTTGAATGTATGCCACAAGATCTCGAAGGGGACCATCTATAACCTCTCAGCTTTTATTATGGAGGAGATCATAAATGCTGCATACAACGGAGAGAAGATCATGTTTGGTAATGTCCTCCTCACCATTGTCTTTTCAGAGATTGGAGTGCTCGATAGGCCGGATAAGTTTGTTTGGGAATACCCATATGAGAACCCCTCCCCCGCTAAGAGGTTTCAATAGTATACTTGTGAGACCATGACGACCGCTCATAAGGTGCTCCTAGAAAAGTTGTATAGGTGGATGCACAACAAATTTGGGGCTGAATGGAGGATACCCGAGTAGTTACCTTCATTAGTGCAAGGAGAGACTGATTTCACTGTATAACAACAATTTTTTATCAAAAAATTTACTTTGGTGGATGACACCAAGAGTCTTTGGTGTAAGTTGCCTTTCTCCTTCATAGAGCAATACTTCTAGGATGGGGTTAATTAATTCAAAGAGGAAAAGAAACTCTGGTTTGATCTAAGTGTAGTAGATCAAGATCACCACGGGCTGTGTAGTAAGGTAATATACCCCAAGAAACATGTTTATGTGGAGAAGTATGTCTCCCATGATGTGCACATATTTAGACTAGTAACCTTTCCTGTTGTAGGGAGGACATCAGTGAAGGTATATTTTCGCTTAAGGCCTAAGTATGAAAAAGGTGCTTATATTGAAGGTGATGTCTCCATTCCTAAATATCCCACTGTAAGGAAAAAGGTTGTGTCAAGAAGAAGATAAAGAGGGGAGGATCTTGAGAAAAAGGTGTTGAGTGCGCAGACAGTACAAATAGTTGTGGCACAGGAGTTGGGTGCAAGCACAAGTACTTACGTCCACCGACAAAGGTCTCCCATTGTAAAAGAGTCACCGAAAAAGGAAGAGTCACTAGTAAAGAAGAGTCACCCAAGAAAGAAGAAAGAGAAAGGTCCCCTAAATTGGAGTTACTAGTAAGGAAGAATCAAAGGGTAACAAAAGGGTCAGACTCATGAGAAACAAAAAGCATGGAGGCCGACAAGGGTGATGAAGATGATTAAGAGCGCGACAAGGCTCAGAATCATCCTATGTACGATGTACACGAATAAGAGGAAGAAGGAAATGAAGAAAATGATGAGAACGAGGAGGGTACTCATGGAAAAGGGGGGAGTGATGAAGTAAACATGAAAGATCAGAAGACCTCGACCCCAACCAAGGAGCAGATGGATAAAACTATAAAGAGGGAGGTGATAGGTATTATCCAGTAGTTGGTGGAGCACAAAGTAGAGCGAAGCACTGAAGAAGTGATGAAGGAGGCTGATGAGAGTGTAAGTGTAGGAAAGGAGTATGGGAGCATGGGTGGAGACTCTAGCTTAATAGTAAGCTTCCCTATGACAGTGCACACAGGTGGAAATGAAACATTAGCGGTGCAGGAACTGAAGATGACTTATATTAATGATCCAATTAAGGTACTACATGCACGCAATTCGAAATTATCGTGCCCACCAACCAAATCCTTTCTTGGTCTTCCTTTGATGAAGAGAGTGTGTACCCGCGCATGAGGAAAATGCTATCCTGGGATTTTGAGTCCCACGTTGATGAACCTGAGTTCGAGGTAAACCAAGATGCATTGATGAAGATACCAGATGCAAAGGGAGTAAACCCTCTTGTAAATTCCTAACAATTGTTAAATGATAAATTTTGCAACATGCTCAACAAAGTACCAGTGGAGGTGGAAGTAAGACTCTTCAGCAAAAATGACAGAATAAGGGTCTTGGAGGAGGAGCTTGAGAAAAAGAATGAGGAGATCATTGAGCAGGACAAGGAGATAAAATAAAAGGAATTGATCAATGCGCAGTAGAGGAGTGAGCTAAGAGATGAGAAGGTGAAAGTGCATGAAATCCATAAGAAGATAGAGGCCATTTTAGATGTCATTATCTTGAAACACCTAGACCTAGCCCCGCATGAGCAGAAATATGAGTCAACCATGCACTGCTTCGAAGAATTGACTTGCATCCTCACCATGGAAAGGTGACCACTTGCATTAGATTCAACAGAAGAGGTGATGGCATGCCATAAGGAGGAGGAAAATCTTAATATTGGGGAGAATGTGACTCGATACTCTGAGCTCCTTACTACAGTAAAGACCGTCGCACAGCTGGTTGAAGTCGTGTATGAAAATTGTGCCAACAGAGACATGGTAACAAGCATATTAGTTACTACACATGAGGTGGATCTAAAATAATTTTAGGAAAAGAAAAAATTTAATAGGGTGGATCGCGACAAGATCTTGGTTGAAGTTGAGAAGAAGTTGGAAGCAAACAAAACCTTTCGAGGTTTGATTAAGAATAGGCTAAAGGAACTATACCCCCAAGTCACTCGCAAGATGGATGTATTAGGCAATCTTAGCAAGAAGTTGGAAGGCATTGTAGATACGTTAAAGGATAAGAGTGATGAATTAAGTTTTAATGAAGTAAGCGCATTGGTGGGTGATCTACTTCAGCAGGCGCAGGGAGAAATGGATGCTTGGCAGAAGATTGAGGCATCTATAAAGAAGGAGTTCCCACTCCTCATGCAGCAGTAGCATATTCTTCCATTCTTCCATTTTTTATTTATTGCAGTTCCATTATTCTTTATTCTTTGAAGAAGCAGAATGTTCCCGAGGAAGGAGAACACGTGTAGTGTGATGTTGGACCCTTAATATTGGCTAAATACCAAGAGGTGCATGCGCACATGATTAGTTAATAGATGGGAATTTAGGGAAAAGCATGCAGAAAAAATGGTTTAAGAAGGGTTTAAGTTAAACTAGGGTGCGTGCAGGAGGCAGAACAAGGGTTTAAAGGACCTTGCCATATTGGGCATCATGGAGTCACTTGAGGAAAAACGTGAGGACCTGACTAGGCATGATAAGTGGATAAGGTGCCAGCCTAGAACCTTGGAGGCCAAGAAAATGAGATTCCACGTAGGTAATATTCCCAGAGGCATCATTATAGTTAGTGGAAGGTTTTGCAAATAGGATACGCATTCGCCAATGGAGGACCACATTGACACTTGGCACATGATCTGCTCAGGAGATAAGTCATTGTGGTGGATGTTGATCCTATTTAAATAAGTGCTTGGGACAGGAACAAATATAGAGAGAGGAAAGGGGGGAGATACGAGAAGGGAAACAAAGAGAAGGAAGGTAACAAGGTGTTGTAGAAATATTAGGAAATGTTAAGGGTTTTGAGCTCGTGGTGCTAGGGTTTAGAGTTCTTAATGCTAAAGGGTTATAAGACATAGCATTAAGCATGAGTATGGATTTTGGGGTCTGTAACAAGGGTTATAATGGGGAAATTATAGTTAGAATATCTAATAAGATTAGTTTGCAGGGGTTGGATCTTTGTCATTTGATGTATATGGTATGAGATGGCCCTTTTCAATGTAGTATGGGTACCATAAACTCTTTTTAAATCAATATACATCGATTTATTCTATACATCTTATTTATGGGTGTAAACCCTCATATTATTTGGCTTGTCATGACTCATATTTGGTTTCTTGTGCTTCATACAATGTTTATTTAGCTTTTGTAATGCATTGATGTGTAGATCTGTTAGTTATATCTTCTTCCTTTTTTAGTAGATGCATGTACTTTTGTTTCTGCAAATAAACTCTCTTACAAATCTCATATAAAGGAGGGGCTTGGCACCCATGTGCACCTTGTGTGAGCGTCCAACATATGTTGGGTGATAGGTCGGTGCGCTTGGGGTTAGAAAAAATTATTGACGGTAAAATAATGAGTAGAAATACAATTTTTTGAATAGTGGTGTGTTTTTAATCTTTTGTCTTAGTTTGTTTTCACACATTGTTAGAAACTTGCATAAAACTATATTAGTATTTGTTTGGATCTTGATTCTTCAACAAACAAGTATTGGTCCTGCACACGAAGGTTAATAGTTTTCCATAAGATCAAAACATCATGAAAGAGGATTGCATGTTGTTTCTGATTCTCAAGATCATCCTAAGATGCAAGAGAAGAGAATAAGCAACAAGTAACCCAACTATATTGAAAATGGAAAAGCTTGCAAATCAAATGACGAGGCAACTCATTTTAACCAATTGTTGTTCATTACCTTAACTATGAATTTAATGAAGTTTTTGTAAATGCAAGAAGGATTAGAGTTGTTTATGATTCCCAATATCTCCTAAAAGGTGAGAGGGAAGAGCATACACAAATCCATCCTAAGATATGAAAGCAAAACATTCATTAAATATCATCAAACAAGTTAGCAAAGAAATGATTCAAAACACCCTGCAAACAGAAGTTAACACTGAAAATCTGCAAAATATGTTAGATATATCATAGAACAATTCCTACAAAATTTGAAAACAAAGCCCAAATTGTAACATAACACACCAATGCGGGCCTTGAGACAGTAGTGCGGCCCTAACAGAAGTAGCGCGCCCCTAACAATAGTAGCATGCCCTTAATAGCAGTAACACGGGTCTGATACAAAATAGAGAGTGGAAGTAAACATACCGACATCAACGCGGGAAGAGAGACATATATGCACCCCTAACGACATATACATTCCCTTAATGACATATACGCACCCCTAGAAACAAAAGATACATAAACCAAAAAATAGTCTTGTGGTTACGTGACCAAAGAAGTAATAACGCACCCCAAGTTAGCATTAGTGTGCGTCTATAAAGCAGTAGTGTGGGACAGGGTTCATACTAGGGTGGGTCTGAAACAGAGCGTAGAGTGGAAGGAAAAAATTGAATCACATCAGCATGGACAGAGAGGCAGTAACGCGGCCATGTACGCAATAATGTGGGGAAGGGTGCGTGCCAGCGTGATTTTTCTATGTGACATCATGAACACGTACTTCAGCCAAGAACAAACTCAAAAAGGTCATATTTTTGTCATCTTAACCCAAAATTGGCAACAACACATCTCCTTTGAACCTACAAAAGAGACTGAACACATGTAAAGTTAACAAAATACATCAAGGAATTCAATTTATTTAACATATGCATAATAAGGGTTAGCCAAAATTGAGACAAAACTAACAAAGCTTGAAATCAAATGTTATGGAATGACTCACTCTCCATGATAATTGATGGGTGGCTTTACCCTGTCAAATGCATTTTGAGGGATTTCATTCCTTTTATAAGCTGTAAAAATTGCATTCATTAGTGTCGTAACATACATGACATGGGCACCTTGCTCCATGTGTATTCACTCCATCCAACTACTGGCTCCCAATTCCACTCCAGCATCCTCCAACATTTTTAAAAAATTTAATTTATTTAATTTATCAAAATTTAATTTACTTATTTATTTGTTTATTTATTTATTTATCTTATTTTTTTATAATAATGCTAGTTCAAAACAACATGTCGTTATTGGAAGGGAAAATAAAGTGGGACATTATAGAGACCATGTGCATGCTTTTTGTCCAAGATATAGGGAATGGGAAAATACGGTGTGAATAATGTCCGCTAAAAAATACAATGTATTCAACCTGATTACATTATAAGTATTTAATTACATAGTTAAAACTCTTCACATTCATCTATTGAGTTCATGCCAATAATTCAATCATACTTGTGTATAACACATATATGTTATGGTGTAAATCACCACTATTTGTATACACATAATTTGACTGGGTTGAGTAATAAGGGCTTGTTATCAATAATATTTGAGCCCATATTACATTATGTAATGTGAATGACTAGAACCATATGCATTGATGGAAGTATGTAGTTGAATTTTCTACCGAGTAAGGAAAAACGTTTTGAACATCATTAGAACATGCACAATTTTTACATGTATACGTTACAAATCACACTATGTTTTAACATATACATGTTCTCAAATTCTTTTATGTTCCAACTATGTTTGATAAAATTTAACATCATGCACGATGCTTATTTCATATTATTATTTCTAGAATGGGAAGAATAAGTAAACAAGATACCATATGTAGTCTCCCCTTCCAAGAAATAAGATATGGTAAAATATCTTTCTCAAACGAACAATTAGAATGGATCCCAATTAGTTAAGCAAATGGGATGGAACTTTGTGTTGTGATCTTTATTGACATATTTGAGTCCTTTGTAAAAGATGAAGGTTCTCTTGAAATTGCAGGGACTAAATTCAATCATGTTAGTCACATGATCAATAAAACATGTGATTACATTGGGCATACAAAAAAACCGTATTCGTGGTTTTTGGAAAACTTACCAAGATGTATTTAATAAATAATGATTTTTCCACGTTTTATTTGAAAATAATGATTTCCCTTTAGAATAGCGTATTTTATGTGTGTTCGTGTAACTAATGGTGTGTATTTGATCCCAATGATAATAAGAACAAAGCTTCAAAAAATGATAGAGTGATGAGGTTTCAAATAATGGGGTTTTCAATGTCATTTCATCATTAAGGTGATGTATGGAATGTTAGAGGTGGCAATTATTATATATAATGATTGGTTTTATTGTGACTTTGATAGAGATTTTCTATGGCATGAAAGACTCAAATAATGATTCATGGAATTTATTTGCTCCTAAATTGTCAAATGAATGCAAAAACTATATTGAGTCTCTTTTTTTGATGGGTTTCTTAGAGGACTTAATCTACGAGATAAATTTTGTAAACCCTTTATTAGTGGACATTCTTAACAAGAGGTAAGAATGGATAATAAGAAAATATGTGGTTAATGATTTGAAAATATTCCATTCGAAGATATATCAATAATATGTGGATGATGTGACGAGTGTGAATTTATAGTATGAAGAATAGAGGGGATCATATTTCTTCTATCAACGGCCTAATGGAAGTAATGTCTATTCATCATAAGGATTAAAAATCCATGGGTGTGTGAGATGATTGTACAATATTCACATAATCTCCATGGATTCAATATTTGTCACAAACAAATATGGCGTAAGTACTCAAAATGAAGATATTGTAATATGTTTTTTTTGATATAATAACATGACTTCACATTTATTAGATTCTAACCTCCATCATATTTGTTTCTTTGTAGTACCAACTATATTTTTTTCTTGATCTTTATGAGCAAGAGATAGGGGGGACCATTTCATGGGTTTTTTCTTCCTACAATAATATTGAAGACATATATAGCTAGTTGGTGGAGGTGTAAAAGAAGGGGGAAAACTTCATAGCAATTAGAATTTCAATGGATTCATGACAGATGATGGGACAACCGAAGTACAAACTATTTAGTAATCAAAATTGTTTCAATTATTTACATCATTTTGAACTACAAAATGTTTCAACTCACGTTTCTTTAATATATTATCGTCTTGAACCTAGGGTTGGTTTCAAATATTGTGTACACATTTGTCTTTGGCATGTCCATAGGGTGTGATTAAATAACCTATATAGGTAATTATTTTAATTAAATACTTTGTAATATGTATTACTCTCATGTATCAATTGTATCATAATAATATTTAATTTATTGGTATATGATTAAAGACACCAGGGTGGAGAATTTTTAGAGGTTGGGTGACATCATGTATGCTTTAGAGGTGAGAGAAGATATTACCTTTACTTTACCAAATGAATTCATGGATGAATTAAAGGATCAAACACACTTTGTGGACTACTTCAAAAAGACATGGTGTGATGAAATAAACATTTAAATGATTCAAATATTTCAAATCTAATTTATATGAAAAAAATAATTTCTATTATGAGATAATTTAATTTAATTTATTGCACATTTGTCATTATTTTTATCCATGTGGGCCAATAATTTTAGGAATTACATGCATGTGAATTAGGAAACCAATGCAACCATTGAGTCATACCATTATTTTCTAAAGTCAATACATTTGTGTGATTGAAAAATAAAATGTACTCGAAGAATGGATCATTTTTACTATAGTCTTGTGTATAGGATGTAAGAATTTTAGAAACACAATAAGAGATTGTAACAATCAGGATCTCTAACAATTTACAAGAAAGAGGGACAATTATTAACTTCTAAAGAGAAGGATAAGATGATTCTAGATATAGATGTCATTGCACTTCAATTTTATAGATGTTATTTTAGGGTGAGAAGCTTACCATCAAGGGAAATTTGGTATCTAGTCAAACGATGTGGTCCAGAATATCACGTTTGAGAATGACCATGGGATGTGAGAGGGAGCACTTAGCATGTTTTGAAGGTTTTGGAGCTTTCTTGGAGAGATAGGTCAGTTCCATGCTTACAACCACAAATGGTGGAAGGTAACACAAGTATTGTGTAATTTGATATTTATGTTGATAAAATAGTCTTTTTTGTTTAACTATATTGTGGACTACAAACATATGTTTTTTTGTGTATTTTTAGAGATAAAAACTGCGACTTACCTAAGTAGGGGAGATGGTTTGGGTTCATTTCATGAAGAATTGATGCTCGATGGTAAGAGTATGTTTTCTGTAATCATGGAAATAAGTTGAAAAACATGGTGTGTTTTTCAAACTATACTGATATTACTCTTTCTCATGCTTGTTAATGTTGACCATGTATTTTTAGTTGATGTTACATATTTGGAGATAAACATTTTGAATGAATCAAGCATGAGATATAGTTCAATTTCATCTTTCCAGACATTGATTGTTGATGGTAAGAGTATTTTGTCTATAATCATGCAAACGGGTTGAAAAATAAAATGTTTTTTAGATTGTATTTTTTATTCTTTATTGTGCCCATTGATGTTGGCCATGCATGTGCAGTTGATGTTACATGTTTGAAGACAAACATCATGATTAACTTGATCAAGGGAGATAGTTCAAGTTTATCTCTATAGAAATTTATACTTGATAATAAGAGAACATTGTATATAATCATGTAAATAATTTGAAAAACACGTTGTGTTTTTCGAATTGTATTGTTAGTATTTTTACATGTGCAATTCATGTTCCAAGTTTTGTGATGAACATTGTGACTGAGGTGAGTAGTATATATGCTTATGATTCAACTCAACTGTCATTGATTGTAAAAGGTAAGAGAACATTTTTTGGTAATTCTAAGGAAAAATAATGTTTTTTAAAACTATTTTGCCAAATAGAAACATAACTTAGTTCCAATAGATCAAGCATGTGCATTTTATGTTACATGTTTAGAGACAAATTTTTTTAATAAGGTGTGCATGATAGATGGTTTGGTTTCATATCAGCATGCATTGGTGATTGACGGTAAGAGAACATTGTTAATAATCAGGGAAATAGGTTGAATTTTTTTTTCAAGTTGTACTATTATTATTAGTATTATTTCACATAGTATCATAGGAAAACATACCTATCTCAATTCATGATGCATTTTCAAATGATGGTGCTCCAAGCCAAATGGGTGAGGTCACACCTCAAATCCATCATCCATGTGGCTATGAAATTAATAGACATTATGGGCCCATGAAAATTCTTAAAAGATCAAATAAAGTCTTGAATTTACTGTTGGACATGCCCTTACAAACAAAGGATAATATTTATGTTTACACAACATTTTTGAAAAATTTAGGATAAATATTCAAGAATAAAATGCGTTAACATTTACTTTCATTGTATATCCCAATGATACCACTATCGCATGTATGCAATCTTGGTTAAGTGTGAGTAGGATACATGATCATCATTCTTCTTGCAAGCAAGTGATTATAGACAATTTGAAAAACCATGAAGAAGACTATGCAACATTTGAACTCCCCAATAACAACCTTGCAAAGAGGAAAAGAAAGCAAAAAGCACATATTTTGGAAAATCTATTGTCACAAAGTGTGAAACTATTTCTAAAGATATCTAGGTAAGCATGAATGTCATAATAAAGAAAATTTCTTTTTACTAAGAAGAGTTTAAATTTGTTATAAAAATATTAACAATGTGCATTGTGTTTGTGTGTGTTACAAGAAACCTCATAGTATTGAGTGTATGGTGGTTAAAAAATGTGTCTCAATGACTTACACTCCCAAATAATTTGTTCTACAATGGTATCGAGGTAACGAGTAAGAAACACACATGAATCAACACACAATGGATAGATTTAAAGGGGCTTCAATGAGTGCTAGAGTCAAATATCTAGAGGGCATAATCCCTACAATAGGTTAACCTAGGGTTTCCAAGGCCCATAATCAAGATAGAGGAGATAACCCTACTAAGATATAAGTGATTAGATGAGGAGAGGTATGGATCGACAATAGTTAAGACAATCATGTACAATGTTACTGAAATATAGATAAAGAGAAGGTAATGCGTTGATCATAAATAAGAGAACTATGCTAACTAGTGTCAAAATACATGTAACACTAAGCTAACATAGTGCAATGAGGGAAGGAGATGAATTAATCTATGAAAAATTAAAAATATGGTTAGAGAACCCACATTGTACCTATAGGGTGTTCACTGATGCATCTATCTTTCTAGAAAAGCAACACATTGAGAGATAATTGTTATTAGGTGGAGAAGGGGAACACTATTCATGTCCTACACTCAATATAGATTACCCAATAGCGCAAGCAATCCAACCAAGAAGAAAAATTTCTAATCCACTCCAAGTAAAGTGCAAGATGAACTAAGAGCTAAGTGAGAAGATGGCAAAAAAGAGAAAATTAGGTGGCAGTTCCTAATATTCGGGATTCCTTCCTTTTTGAATGTTAAGATGTGGTGTGTGTATATAGGATGCCGTCACTCATGGGCGATGGCATCAGCCAAGAAAAATCTTGCACTGACACCATCTCCCATAGGCGATGACATCGGCCAAAGATGGTAAAATGAGGTGATGTGTCATGAAAAGTGAAAAAGAGGTGTTGTAGATCATGGATATGGACAAATCAAAAATCCAAATGGTGAGATAAAAGAAAGATGTCAGGATTACAATGTGTGTGATACCTAAGTAGACAATGATAACTAATGCAAGGATAAATAAGGCCAATACCAAATAGTAACACTCTCTATTTGTACTATCTCTAACCCATAATGATTACGTGAATAACCATTCCCCATTCTCAGCAAGCTCCTTAAGGCACTTTCTTAAGAAATAGATGCATCAGTGACCCTTATCTACACAAAGGAAATTTTTAGTAATAGGTATGAAAGATGACAAGTGAAAAATTAGGTGTATACATACACCCCAGCCATTGATCACCATATGTCACAATAGAAAAACATGAAGTGATCAATGGAAATAAATAGTCCGTAACATCGATACTAAAAGTAAGTACATAAAGGAATGTTGAAAGGACAAGTTGAAATGAAATATACCCACCAATGTGTACCTGATAGTATCACTTGTCCTACAATGTGCAAGAAAAAACAATGTTGTAACAACCCTAGAGAAGAAAAAATGAAAGGAAACATTAAAGGATCATCAGTAAAATAAGATATAAATCACCTAGTTAGGGGGCCCATGGGATGGATGTCGTGTCATAATGTCGAGATGTCATGTAAAAAAATATGGCAAAAATTAAAGATTGTCAAAAGTATGTGTGTAATAAGTCAAAATAATCGACATGAAATTATGGTCGAGACACAACAAACAACACGGTGTTACGGATTTTACGAGTGAAAATGGCAATCATTTGAAGATTTAGGTTGATCTAAACCAAAATTGAATAGAAATTTGGGTTTTATATAGTGATTTTGGTCTTTATTTGGTTATTGCAATTTTTGGATTTGAGATAACTAAGATTTGAAATTCCAAATTTGGGTGTATTTTGACAACATGGCACGAGTATGAGGTGGTGATGGAGGATGACGAGGTGAAGCATAAAGGGGCGCTACCACAGGTAATTCATTGCATTTAATTTTTTTGAGTAGATTAGGTGTTATTTAGTTATTTTTATTTGTCTGAGTCATTAGTGCATCATTTTTGTTGAAACATGTGTCATCTGGTAGGTTAGGAAACCATACAAGTGGGTTTTGGGGGATTTAATTTTGAGTTTTTCATTTTGTCACATTTCGAAAGTCAAATTTTGAAATTCGCGACTGCTTTTGGCTAGACATCATTGGCCCCTTTGCATCAGGGTGCCCGATAGCATCAAGATGGTTGGAAATTTGGAGCCAAGGGTCAATGGCATTTGTCATAGGGCCAATGACATAGGGAAAGGTTTTCCAAGGGCCGGTGATGCATTTAGCCAAGGGGCGATGGCGTAGGAAATTCGTAGGATATGTTGCATGCTTTGATTTTTCGCTTTAAAATGGATATTGTCAGGAGTTCTAATATTTGTTTGTTATCATTTTGTAGATGCAGATAGAGCGTGCAGGATTTTACCTATGGTGGAGTGTAGATGTATCGTGGTTTAGTGTGATGATCTGTCAAATTGACTCAAACATGGAGTTGACCTAGTTACATGAGTTGGGGTTTTGGGGGCATCATAGCAGATGCCCAGAGATACCATTAGATTTGGATTTATTATAGAGGTTCTTAGTTGCATGGGAGACTACATCCAACACCTTGTTTCGGTGGTGGAGCCTAGTTTTCATGTGAGACCAGTGTTTGAGATGGCTGTTCACCTTGAAGAGTAATGTACACGGTATTTCATGGGTATTACTCGATGGGGTTCGGGGGCGCAGCCACCCGGACATATAAAAATTGTGATCATCAATTTTTTTGGCCTCGAAAAAATGGCTACCCGAAATATCAGGAGACATGCATTAGCTCATATGGGCTACTAGAAGTGACACATAGGTTTACGGGAGCATGTTATGTGTCTGAATCAGTGTAGATACCCATGTTGTTTTTTAAAATTGCATTGTGTAGTATGTGTAGTTTATCATGGGGTACTGTATGCATATGCTAGATGCACCACCATATGGATTGCAGTATGTGTTCATGAATTCGGCTGTGAATTCTGTAGAGTTTGACGCAGCATAGCTCCAAAGGGATCATGGGTACTCATGTATTTTGAGAGTCGGTGGCTTGGAATATAATCTGAGCAGGTGATTCATATGGTGGACGTATGCCAACAATTGGGTGACACCACATGCAGTAGCAACAAATGCCCCGAGAGTGCTTCGGTGGGCATAGGATTCTGGCAGTTTATTTGAGATCACTGTCAATACATTTCTGCATCACTAGTTTCTACAAGTGCGATTCTAGGTGATGGATTATATCCGCATATTTTACCCCTTATTTCCTAGGGAATTGTGTATCAGTGACTAGTTTGGCCCAGCTGCAAGATTTCTTAGACACCATCACCGAGGTGACGGGTCACTATGTTTAGCTTGAGGTAGAGACCCATATGGCATGATGCAAGGTACCGAGATCTAGGGTTGGGCGATTCAACGCCCATGGTGATACCACCATTTGCCACCCTACTAGATGAAAGATTACCTTTATACCAGAGAGGATCTACATGACTCCGAAGTCTGAGAAGGTGAACAGTACCCTCGACCCTGACAAGATATGGGAAGTGGGCATTTGCTGGATCGGAAGACAACTTGGAACGATCCATGGTGGGGATGCTTAGGGCCTAGCTTCAGACTATAAAAATTAGGGGTTCATAGGAGGGATCTGATAGAGGATCCGCAAATACAAGACCACAATGCCGTAGGAATTAGGTAGAGCTATTCCTAGTACCAGAAGAGGAGCCAAACAACCAACACCACAACTTAGAGAGCACAATATGTGATGGTTAGGCTGAGGATATTTGACGTAATTTAGGGTTCAGATGGTCATGCATCTGAGACAGAGGCCTAGACCATAGCAGTGATGGAATATGATTTTGGTGCCCTGAGACAGGTGGGCACAGTACATGGGAGACATACCTTGTCATGATGATGAGGCATAGGAGGTGTTGGGTAGCCACAGAGACAACAAGACCGTCGTAGAGAGGTCGGGGAAGCCATGTATGTGTGATATTTAATTATTTAGATGATTTTCGATGAATGGATTTGTGCCATATTGATATCGTCAGTAACATGTGTCATGTTTGGTTTTGTGGAGGGGATGGTGGAGGAGTGGCACTCCCTGATTGAGATTGGCCACCATGATATCATAGACCTATAGTTGGATGTCTAGGATACTACAGTGATTGTGGATCAAGCAGCACTATCATCCGAAGATTCAGTGAGCTCATTTCATCTATTGGTAGAAGCATCAAGAGCATTATGGAGATATCAAGATGCACAGGCATTAGTAGCCATCAGTAGCATAGATGTGATGTTGTAGATCTTGTTACAGGTGCAGATAGTGTTAGTTTACGAGCATGCAACTCGCCTCTCATATGCCCAAAGATTCGTAGAGCGGATTATGTCATTGGAGACCCAACTAGTGAGAGCGCAAGGAGGGGCTTCCAGAGCTTGATCTAGGGCAAAGCCCCTAACCAGCACAGCCATAGCCACTAGCACGGCCCCATCAACCCAAAGCATCCAAATATCCCCTACATGGGGTGAGGGTGTTTGAGCCATATTATAAATGGGCCAGAGCCATTTTGTATGATTTTATCAATGTATAAAATAGATTTGATACACACACACATGATGATTGTTTATGGTGTTTGGTGTTTGTTGTTGATTTGATTATCATTTTCCTTCTTTTTGCATGTATGTATGTGATGATACAATGGTACTTAGGAACAATGATAATGTGATCAGATAGGTAAATCTGGTGAGAGGGGGATCAGTAAGATAGCCCCGCCCACAAAATGTAAAAAATCCAAGAGACAGAAGAAGGCCAAGACATCCAACGGTAGGATGTCAAGGCACGATTGCGTATTTAAATCCAAACAAGGCCATAGGCCTAAGTGAGGACACAGAATATTGCAGCGATCCAAAAGGAAAGACAGTGAAAAATTGAAGCCAAAAATAGGTAAAGTTGGGGGCTACCAAGGCACTCCAATGGGAGAAGAAATCAAGGCGTATATGGTAATAAATCTAAGTAGAGTGACTTGCCCAAGATTGGATGTAATGAGATATTTGACATATTGTGAAAAACCCAAGGGGGGTCGAGATGACAAGCAAAGGCACAAGGTGTTGTATAAAAATCCAAGTAGGCACCGAGAGCCCAAGCAAAAGTGAGGGATCATGCCAAATAAGGAAAATGAAATGTTATCAAGGTACTATGAATAACTAGCCACGAGAGGAAAAAGATTGCAATGTATCAGTGATAATATGTTAGGTTGTGGAGCATGTTTTCATGTGAGAAAGTGTTGAAGATTGTACATTAAGAGTATTGTACACTTTCCACAGTTGTCTTGTCAGGGTTCACAGAAGCGGTGAGCACAGCTATGTACTTGATAAACAGAGGACCCTCAAGTGCCTTTGATGGAGGCATACCTGAGGAGGCTTGGTATGGTAAGGAATTTTTATTATTCATTTCTTAGAGTCTTTGGATGTGGGGTGTTTGTCCATATAGACAAGGATGATAGGACCAAGCTAGACGCTAAATCAAAAAAATATACTTTCATTGGTTATGGTGGTGATGACTTTGGATATAAATGTTAGAGTATTAAGGACAAGAAAATCATTCGATCTAGGGATGTGGTCTTTAATGAGAAAGTCATGTATAAGTAGCAGTTTTAAGAAAAAAGGGAAGAATCCAAGAAAGAATATGCAATGGTAGAGGATCTTCCGGATGGGAAAGTAACACATGAATCAGCTCAGGAACCTCCTCAAAAAGAAACCCAAACTCTTATATTGAGGAGGTCTTCTAAGGTAAGAATATAACCTCAATGTTTTTCTCCTTCTCTTTATTGTTTATTACTCATTGACAGTGTAGAGCCAAAGAGATTTGATGAAGCAATGCATGTAGATGCTAGGAAAAAGTGGGAGCAAGCCATGGATGAGGAGCATCGGGCTCTCATGGAGAACCAGACATGGGATTTGGTGAAGCTACCTGAAGGAAAAAGAGCATTACATAACAATTGCGTGTATAGAGTTAAAGAGGAAGAAGGAGGCAAGAAAAGATACAAGGCCCGGTTGGTGGTCAAGGGATTTGCATAGAAAAAAGGTATAGATTTTGATGAGATTTTTTCTCCTGTGGTAAAAATGACTTCAATTAGAAATGTTCTTGGAATAGTTACAACAAAAGACTTGCACTTAGAGAGGCTTGATGTAAATATTGCATTTCTCCATGGTGATTTGGAGGAGGATCTATATATGCAACATCCAAAGGGCTATGAGGTCAAAGGTAAAGAGGAGATGGTGTGCAAACTGAAGAAGAGCTTGTATGGCTTAAAAACAAGCTCCACGTCAATGGTATAAGAAATATGATAGTTTCATAATGGAGCAAGGTTATATTAGATTTCATTCTAACCATTGCATGTATAAAAAGAAATTTGAGGATGGCAGTTATATTATCTTGTGTTTGTATGTTGATGACATGTTGGTTGTAGGTAAAACCATGCAGGAAATAAAAGTACTCAAGAAGCAGCTAAGTGAATCATTTGTTATGAAGAATTTGGGGGCAGCCAAACAAATCCTTGGTATGAGGATATCTTGGGATATGAAGGAACGGAAGTTGACTTTATCTTAGGAAGAGTACATTAAGAAGGTCTTGGAGAGGTTTAATATGCAGGATGTTAAACCGGTTGAGCCTCCTTTGGCAAGCCATTTCAAGTTATCAAAGGAATAGTGTCCTAAGACAGAGCAGGAGAGAAACCAGATGTCCAAGGTACCTTACTCATCAACGGTTGGCAGTTTGATGTATTCCATGGTGTGCATCAGGCCTGATATTGCCCATGCAGTGGGAGCGGTGAGTAGATTTATGAGTGATCCAGGTAGAGATCATGGGCAAGCAGTAAAGTGGATCCTTCAGTATTTGAGAGGGAACATGGGGATAGTTTTGTGCTACAGTGGATCAGACACCACTTTGAGTGGTTATGTAAATTAAGATATGGCTAGAGATGTAGACAGCATGAGGAGCACGACAGGTTATATTTACATTGTAGGTGGGACAGCAGTGAGATAGATTTCACGACTACAGAAGTTGGTGGCTTTGTCAACCACGAAGGTTGAGTATGTTGTTGTCACATAGGCAAGTAAAGAAATGATTTGGTTACATCAATTGCTTGAGTATTTGGAGCATAAGCAAGAGGAAGGAAAGTTGCATAGTGATAGTCAAAGTGTTATACACTTAGCTAAGAACTTTGTTTTCCACTCTAGGACGAAGCATATACAGTTAAGGTACCATTTCATTAGGACAGTATTGGAGGAAGAGAAGTTGAAGCTGGAGAAGATTCATACTAGCCAGAATCCTGCAGACATGATGACCAAGGTCGTCACAAGGGAAAAATTGAAGTTGTGTTCAGTTTAGGTTGGTCTTCAAGGAAACTAGTGAAGGGTTGAGAAGCTTGCTCAGAGGAAAACTAGTCTCCAAGTGGGAGATTGTTAGGTTGTGGAGCCTGTTTTCATGTGTGAAAGTGTTGAAGACTGTACACTAAGAGTACTGTACACTTTTCATGTATCCGCATCGGGGTTCGGGGCCGGGCCGGGGGGTGGTAGCCCCCGGTAGCAAGGGTTCGGGGGCGTAGCCCCTGAAAAAAAAAATTAGGCGTAAATTTTTTGGCCTCAAAAAATGGCACCCGAAATATCGGGAAACGTGTTTTTCTCATATGGGCAAGTTTTTTGACCCATAGGTTTATGGGATGGGTTTTTCCCATGGTTTTGATACCCACGGTTTTGTAAAACTACTTAAGCAGTTGTCTATTAATATGGTCTTATGCATATGATAGATGTACAAGCAAATGTATTGCAGATGTGTTTTGAATTCGGCTGTGAATCCTGTAGAGTTTGTTGAGCATAGCTCCAAATGGATCTGGGTATTGTATTGAGAGAGTGGTGGCTTGTAATAAAATCTGAGCAAGTGATTCTTGGTGGACGTAGCCCAAATTGGGTGAACCACGTTAAATACTGTCTCTTTGTGTTATGTTATTTTATTCTACAATTTTATTTGAGATCTGTAATAATTTCTACATATTAGTTTCTACTATTGTGATTCTGTGAGGGATTATTCCGCATATTTTATCCCTTATTTTCTAACACACCTTTTGGTGGTGGGTGGGACAGAAGACCATGAAGATGGCGTTGACCTTAGAGGATGTGCATGTTATTTTGGGGTTACTGATTTTCAGCACCTACATGTATTTTGATTTTAGTTTAGATGTTGTAGAGAAGAGACCATTAACCATATGGGCTACCAAGAGTGGCACATATGATGAGATCATGATATGTGTCTGACTTGGTGTAGTCCAGGCTGCAAGGATTCTAGATATCGTAAAGGTAGTGATGATGATTGTGGTGGCACATATAGTGTGTCACAAGGAAGATATAACCATCTCGTTGTTTATGATTGCAGTATGTAGATACATTATTGATCATGGGGTTTTGTTTAGCTGGGGAACCACCATATGGGTGTAGTTAGTTCATTATTTATATAACACTTTATGCAGAGGAAAGAGGGTCAGAGGACCTATGATTTTATTTATGACCTAGATATATGAGAAGTTCTTGATGTACATGTCGAAAGGGATACTATAGGTAGTAGCAGTAGATTCCATGGGAGTACTTCTATGGGAACATGGGCCAACAGTGAGATCACTTTGAGCATTTTGAATACTACCACAAGTGGGTCCAAGTGATGTTACATGATTGCCCTATTGATTTAACAAATATAGAAATTTGTAAAACCCTTAATATTTCAGATTCACATGTAATAGATAAAATGCTAAAGTATAAATTTGAACTAAGCAATAAGATATATAAAATTAAAACCCTAGGTTCAAGAGAGGGATTATAATACTTATCTTATTTTTTAATTAATATGAAAGTGTGCTGGACTATAAGACTTGTAAAAAAGAGGAGGAAATTATTGCAACCGTGCTCAGAAAATTGTGTGACTGTCGGATGTTCCTAGACTGTGGCGCTTGGATCGGGTCAAGGGCACCTAGGCACTTTAGACTACTTTTGGGAACTTGTGACTATGTAGAACCTCATAAAATTATTTTTCTTGTATCACTTCTACATCGTTACCCTTCGTTTTTTTCTCTTGTGTATCATTGGATGTTTGTAGAATTCTCCTGTAACTTGCAAAAGAAATGATCTCCTACAAAACCCCAAAATACATCAAATCCTAAAAATAAAAATATGTAAATGGTGAGTCAGATTGACCTTGGTAGTCACCTGGCAAAGTGAAATTATGACCGATTGTTGCACTACATCTCAGACTCCATGTAGTCTTGTGTGCGTGTGTGTAGAATCGTGCCCTAGGTGGCTCTTGTGCAATCTGAACTTAATAGCGAGAAATAACAAGATGTAGTAATTTAAATAGATGTGTGGATGTAAAAATGAACTTCCCCTCCTATGAAGTGTATGCAAAAGAATGAAGCTAGATGGATTCTTTGATTCTCTTGAAATTCCTTTGGATGCAACCTTAGGTGATAATAATAGATTCTTAGAGCTTGGTATTTTACTATGGTCACATACCTTTATATGTATATGATTCCCTTGGTTGAATTTTGTAATTAACAACTAAAAGGACAACCCACAAGAAAACAAGATGCCCAAAAGATAAAAGAGGCCCAAAAGGGGTGAGTAAGATACACAGAGGTTTGGGGCACCTGGGCATTGGCATCTTGGCTAGGCGTTGGTGTCCAGAGTGATTAAAGATGAAATATTGAAGCATCATCTAGGATTTAGGATGTAAGAGGCTAGGAAGAAGACATGAATAAAGACAAAATGCCAAAGACAGTTGTTAATTAGTAGTTTTCTCACTTAGGAATCATATGAATAATAGTCTGTGATTAGGACCTAGAAATGTACCCAAAGTGTGTGACTTAGTGTCTACACCTACATAAGGAATGTGGATTAATGGCCCAGCTAGCCGAGACTATATTTCTTGGACACCATCACTGAGGTGATGTGGCATTATGTTTATTGGGTGGACACCTGTGTAGTGATCAAGGTCCCTAGATAGTTTGGACGATTGGCATCCATGGTGATACCACCATTGCCACCCTAATAGCGTTGTCATTCTAGAGAGGCTAAAAGATTAGACGTTAGGGTCCCAGCACTTTAACCCCATAGGATATGGGTATCAGGCGTACATGTTCAGAAGGCAACATTGGTGCGGTGGGTATGCTCAGGGCCTGCCACAGATCATAACTATGAGTGGTTCAGAGGGATTCGATAAAGGATTCATAGATACAGGTCCATGGGCTGGAGGTATAGGTGGATATCTTTCTAGTACCAGAGGAGGAGGGGTATGAAAACTAGGACCATGGCTCAGATAACATAATATGTGATGATGAGGAGGAGGATATTTGAAGTTGATAGGGGTTCAGATGGTCATGCATCTAAGATAGAGTCCCATACCACAATGCAGAGGGGACATGATATTGGTTCCTTGAGATAGTTGGGAACAATACATGGGATCCAGACCTCGTCATGATGATGAGAAGGAGGTATTAATTTTCCGCAGAGATGGTGTGACCTTTGTGGAGAGGCATGGGAAGCCAAATATGTGTGACCTGATAGTATTTAGATGATTTTTTAGAGAAATGGGTTTGTTCCATATTGATATTGTGAGTAATATGTGTTGTTTGATTTGGTTTTACAGAGTGGATGGCGGAGGAGTGAAACTCCTTGATAGAGAGTTTCCCACCATGATATCTTGGACCTAGTGTTGGGTGTTTAGGATACTTCAATGATGGTGGATCTAGTAGCACCATAACTAGGAGGTTTAGTCAGCTCATTTCATCTTATGGGAAAGGAATCTAGGACATTACAGAGATATTAGGATACACATGCGTTGACAACCAATGGAAGCATAAATGTGATGTTGCAAATCTTATTGCATGTGCAAGCATCCCTAGTTCGGGATTATCCATCTCACCTTTATAATGTCCAGAGAGCTATGGAGTGGATTACATCATTGGAGACACAACTGACGAGAGCACAGGAAGAGGGCTACAGAGCCAGCTCTTGGGTGGAGTCCCTAGCCTGCACAGCTAGATCTACTAGCACAACCCCATCGACCCAAAGAATTTAGAGACCCCCATAGGGAGTGAGGGTGCTTGAGCCATTTTGTAGATGGGCTAGATCCATTTTTATATTTAATATCATTTTGGAGATGTATAAAAACTGATTTGAGATATATAAAGATGATAATTTTAGAGATAGTTATATGTTGGATTTTTTTATTTTCTTATCATTTTGTTACTTTCCTCATGTATGTATGTAATGATACCATGGTAATTATGAATAATGATAATGTGATTAGATAGGTAAATCCGGTGAGAAGGGGATCAATATGATAGCTCAACCACTAGATGTGAAAAATCAAAGAGGCGGAACAAGGCTAAGACATCCAATGATAGGATGTCAAGGAAAAATTGGGGTATATAAATACAAGAAAGGTCATATGCATAAATAAGGATGCACATAATACCAAAGTGACGCAATAGGAAAATTCAGGGTGAATCTAGATTGAGGTGCTCTAATAGTAGGATAAACCAAGGCGTGCATGAAGATAAATCCAAGCAGAGTGAATATCCCAAATAAATATGTATTTAGATATTTGAGATAATGTGAAAAAGCCAAGGGGGTCGAGAGCCCAAGCCAAGGAAAAATGTGTTGTGTTCATTCTAAAGAAGGAAAATAATACGTAATCAATATATTATAGATAACTATCCATGAGGGGAAAAAGATCATAATGTATTAGTGATGATATCGTCAAATTGATTCAAGATGTGAATTCTAGCTCAATTCATGAGGTTCTCAATGGCATGTTGTGTAATAGTTAATTTCCAATGAAATTCAAAAATCATGGCAAATAAGGTGTCATCTATTCGATCCTCCAATTGGGTGAGAGTATCATGCCAAACAACATCCATAGTGAGATGAGGATCAAGGCGAGGTGGTGGTCCGCAAGTAGGTTGTGGTCTAGTCGATCAAGGGGAAGGTGGTCAGTTTCGAGAGGAATTAGCCCAACACTTATGATTATGGGAAGAATTTTCAAGAACGAGATGCTTGCTACGCATATACCAACAGTTAGCATTGGTAATACCACAATACTCGTGATGAGATAAAAATAAGGGAGCCAAAGTAAAAGGTTGTGTGGCCTTTCTAGTTTGGTCATGATTGACCTCAACTTCAAGCTTCTTTATGTGGCGTCAATAGGCTCTACATTAAGAAACATCATGCCCTAGAGCCTCCTACCATGTGCAACATGTATCTTCTATAGAGGACTAAGGATCCACAAGGGAAAGAGGTAAGGAGAGGGGTATCTTAGGGTGCAAAGGGCTAGTGAGAGTATCTAATGCAATGGGTGAAGATGACATTGATGTAGCAATTTTTTTCTCGGTCATCGAGGCATAGTAGATAGGATCATTACCCATGAGATCCTCATCTTTGTAATCAAAACCATCAACCCCATCATCCACTTTTATAAGGGAAAATGGTTCAACTAGGTCGATGGGGGTATGTGGAGGTGTAGTCATTGAATAACATGAGTTGAAAGAAAATAACAGTCAAGTAAAGAGATGGTAACACCAAATTTAAGTGGGGAAAACCCGAAGGTAAAAAACCCCACTGAATAATGAATTTTCTATTATTAAGAATTTCTTATACAACTTTTACCAAACACTTCCACTTCACTCATTGGTATTTCACAGAATGATTATCAGAGCTTCTCACACTCATTCAATACAATACCATGTAAAGATAGATTCCATTCTGATATCTCTATCTAGATATCAATCTAGTACTAATCTATTCATTTTCATAGCCAATCCCAAGAGGGATCACCCTAATCAATAGGGTGGGTGAATCAATCAAGCCGCTTCACTCTTAAATGTGGAAGATCTTTGTAGAATATCTTCATAATAAATTTTGATAGATAAACATTTAAAATAATATTGGGGCGTACTAGTGGTAGATATCCCACTTGACATTATCACCCCAACACTCCCCCTTAATGTTAAGTGGGGAAGAACATGCAAAAATCATGTTGACATTTTTTCCTTATGCCAAGATGGTTGGCATCCAAAAACACATGTGTTGTGGGTTTTTCAACTCCGCAGTACACTATCGGGGTTTGTAGTTTTGCGGTACACTAAAGTAGAGTTTTTTGGGGTTTTTCAACTCCATGAGTATACTACCAGTATGTCCTGGACTTATACAAGCCATACACAAATTTTTCTACGGGTTTACAGTTCCAGGTGCACTAAAGTAGAGTCATGCATAGGTTTTTAATTCCATGGTACAATACCGCAGTGTTCATGTGGACTTGTGCAAGCCATGAACAACTAAACCGTATTGAAAATTTTATCAAGACCATGAGACACATTTTTTTCCACGGTTCAAAATAGTGTTCCAAGGATCCTATAAAATCCGTGATACAAAGGAACATATACAAAAGAAATTTGAAGGACAAGTGCTTTACATATGAAGACTTATATCAGATTATGGAGCCTTTTATAACACAAGGCATTCCCATAACTAATGCTTCACTGGGATTTACAAGTAACTTCACATAATGTGACACATTTACTTATTACAAAATGGAGGAAGTATTGGAAGTTTTCAACAGGCCATTAAGAGGTGGCATTGTCATGCACACTCCCCCTCAAGGGAAAATCTGATAGGCCCAACAAGGCACAAAATTTGTACAGAACTTTACAGAACACAATAGCTTTGTGAAGATATCTGTAACTTGATCTTCAGTTGAACAGAACTTGAGATCTATATCACCATTCATGACTTTCTCTCAAATAAAGTTCATATGAACTTCAATATGCTTGGTCCTTTGATGTTGAACTGGATTCTTTGCAAGAGAAATGCAACTCTAGTTGTCACATAGAAGAGTAGTGCTTCCTTTAACACCCATATGTAGTTCATCCAACAGTCTTTTCAGCCACATAGCTTCCTTTGCAGCTTCCATATAGCACTTTTATACTCTTGCTTCAGTAGAAGAGATAGACATTTTTGGTTGCTTCTTGCTACTCCAAGTGATGGCACCTGCACCAAACTTGAAAACATATCTAGAAGTATACTTTCTATCTGTAGCATCACCAGCATGATCAAAATCACAATAGCCAAATAATTGTTGCATCATTAGAAGAAGAATAAAATAGACCATAATTAATTGTTCCTTTAATATATTTCAAAATTCATTTTTCCATTTTCCAATGATCCTCATAAGGTTCTTGCATAAATCTTGAAACTACTCCTACTGCATAAGAAATATCAGGTCTAGTAATAGTCAAATAAATTAGACTACCAACTAGTTGTCTATACAGAGTAGGATCAAATTTAGCACAAGTTGGTTTAGGATCTAACTTAACACCAACTTCAATAGGAATGGCAATAGGTTTACAGTCAATCATGTTAAATATTTTAAGAAAATTCATAGCATACTGAGATTGAGATGCAACAATAGACTTATGATTTTGAAATATAACCATGCCAAGAAAATGATTTAGCAATCCTAAGTCAGTCATTTCAAAATGTTGTTTTAATCTTTCTTTGATTCTAACAATTAAATTTCTATCACTGCTAGTAATCAAAAGATCATCAACATACAAAAAATAATGATAATATGATTGTTTTTCAAATTTGAACAAATAAATCATTATCATAACAACAATTAGAAAAACCAAGCTCCTGAAAGAAACTGTTAATTTTAGCATACCAAGCTCTAGGATCTTGTTTAAGACCATACAAGGAATTTTTGAGCTTACAGACATATAAGTTCCTTACCAGGTTCTTCAAAACCTTTAGGCTGATGCATGTAGATTTCTTCTTTTAATCACCATTAAGAAATACATTTTTAACATCCATTTGGTGAATTTCCCAACCATATTGGGAAGCCAATGCAAGAATAATTCTCACAGTGCTCATCTTAGCTACAGGGGAAAATAGTCTCAACATAGTCAAGACCAGGTTTCTGAGTGAAACCACGAGCTACCAGCCTTGCCTTGAACTTTTCAATTTCTCCTATAGAGTTATATTTGATCTTATACAACCACCTAGATCCTACAATGCTTCTCTTAGAAGGAGGAGGGACAAGTTCCCAAGTGTTATTTTTAATCAAAGCATTGTATTCATCTTTCATAGCTTGAATCCATCTATCATCATGACATGATTCTTCAAAATATTGTGGTTCTACCTCATAGAGGGTCATCAAGGCATGATAAGAATGTTGACTACAAGTTACCTTTCTAAGATTAACAGGATAAGAGTCCTTGAACAAGATTTTGAGCCCATTTAGGAATCTTAGGATGCAATAATTTTTGAGATGACTCCCCCTCAATCTCCATTATTTCTAGATCAGGATACTCATCCTCTTGAACTTTTATTTCCATACTGTTAGGAGAATAATTATCAAGCTCTATCTTAGGAGAACTAGAGGAGGGTCCATGAGAGGCATCACAGAATGTCTTTTCTAAGACAAGAACATTCATGTTTTTCTACTATGTCATGTTTGAAAGGGTCATAGACTCTTAAACCTTTTGTTCTACAACCATAGCCAACAAAAATACAAGAATAGGAGGTTGGATCAAGCTTCTTCCTATTAACTTTAGGAATAAAGATAGAAGGCAGGGCTACCAAATATTCTTAAGTGGGAAATATCTAGTTTTTGCTTTTTCCATACTTCATGAGGAGTATTTTGATGAAGATATTTAGTAGGAACTCTATTTAGGATATAGACTATGAGTATTCATGGCTTCATCCCATAGAAATTTAGGCACATTTGAAGCATAAATCATGGTCCTAGCCATTTCTAAAATAGTCCTATTTTTTCTTTCTACAATGCCATTTTGCTGAGGGGAATAGGGAGTAGTCAATTCTCTTTGAATTCCACATGACACACATAAATTCATCAAAAAATTTTGCTAACATATTCTCCTCCATTATCAGTCCTAATTCTTTTTATTTTTAGATTAGAAGCATTTTCAACTAAAGCTTTAAATTCCTTAAACTTAGACAGGACATCAGACTTCTTCTTAATAAAATAAGACCAAGTCATTCTAGAGAAGTCATCAATAAATAAAACAACATACAAGGCACCACTGAGAGAAGGAACCTCAAGTGGACCTCTCACATCACTATGAATCAGTTCTAATAACTGAGAAGAATTGGGATCATGATGTTTTTGAAATGGTTCAACATGTTGCTTACCACGTAGGAAAATTTCACATGTTTCATGATCTGATTTTATCTTAGGAAGACCAACAACAAGATTTAGTCTAGACATTTCATACAATATTTTGAAATTTACATGACCAAGTATTTCATGCCAAAGTTGAATATCATTCCTAGAAGAGGAAGAAAAACAAGATTCAGACACAAAACCATCAAAGATATACAAGCCATTTTTCTTGAATACCAGAAGCAATAATATTACTGAACTTATCTTTTACATACCACTTATCTTGAAGTAGAACAACTTTAAAATTTTCTTTAGTTAGCTGAGAGAAAGACAAAATATTATTTTTTAGTTGAGGAACATACAAAACATTCCTAATTACTCCATTTGACAACTTAACATTTCCACAAGCTTCATATCTAATTATGGAGTTATCTCCTAGATAGATATTTTCCTCACAATTGATAACATATGAGAGGATACCAGGAGTACAAGGTCATGTGCCTAGATGCACCACTATCAAGAATCCATTCATTATCATTTGAAGTTGAAAGGGCATTATATAGGGCAATAGACTGCTCTAACTATATTTGCTTGATTTTTCTTCTGATTTTGAATTTTCTTTTTATTATTAAACTTGTTGTTCTTAGCATTATTAACTGACTTGTTAGTTTTTACTTTACAATCAACCTCTTTATGACCAAATTTTCCACATTTGTTACAAGTTCCATTGAACTTGACTTTAAAATTCTGACTATTTTTAGCAAAATTAGGCTTAGGATTTGATTTAAATCTAGATCCGATATTAGACTTCTGATTAGGATTGTTATTAAGCTTATTTTTAGTTTCCTTATGATTCTGAGAGAACAAGGCTTGAGAAGTAGTCTCTTTTGAATCAAAATTCTCCATGACTCTCTCTTCTTGAATCAACAAAGAAGACAAAGTGTCTAAATCAGGAAGATCATTCTCATTCTGATACTTAGAGTTAAGAATTGAGATGTAATTTCTAAATTTTTCATGAATATTTATCTGAATAATGAAATATAGAAGCTTATCTTGAAACAATTCACAGTTATAACCATCTAATTGAGCTTTAATGTTCTTAATTTTATCTAAATAATTAACTATTTTCTCATCCCCTTTCATAGGAGTTGTAAACAATTCCATAATAAGCTTAATTATTTTTTACAGACAACTTCCTTCATGCATTGTTTCTAATTTCTTCCATGCATCTACAGGTGAGTCCATATGTCCTATATGCATTAAAAATTCATCTTTAATGCTTTGCAAAAGGATGGACAAAGCTTCCTGATATTTTTGAGAAAAAGAGCTAAGGTTTTTAGGGGTAGCTTGTCTTCCATTGGGTCATTTTTCAACACCAATCACAAGATCCCATAGCTTCCTATCCATAAAACATGCTTTTAATCGAACTCTCCAAATGCTATAATTAGTTCCATTTAGTAGTTGAGACTTATCTAATGAAAAACTAGCAGAAATCTAGCCATTTTTAATGCTCAGATGGCAATGGAGACAAATACAGCTAAAAATGAAACTAGGAGAGCTAAACAGAGACAAAAAATAGGCTACATAATTTCTTTTTAGTTATATGCTAGTAAATGGATTAGAAAAATAAAAACAAGGACGCAAAAGGCCGCAAGGAAAAAAAATTAAGATTTTCAAATTTTGGAATCAAATAAAATTAGAAAACTGCAAGACATAGACTTTGAAAACCCATGAAATGAAGAAAATTAGAAACCCATGGTAGAAATTTAGAAACATACGGAAACAGACACGTGTCACTTTTTAATTAGCTCACACTTCATAGTGCAACAACTAAGATAGAAATAAAATTGATTGAAACGACATGTATCGTTAATTAATTGGTTCACTTTTTCACACTCCAACACAATACAAACAAAATGCAAAGGAACACGGACACATTTAATTGGTTCACAACTGATGGAGACTGATAAAGTCTTAGTCAAACAGAGCCACTTGTCAAAAATCTAATGGCTAAATAATAGACACATGCGAAGATTGACACAGAAGATGTGTCAAATAGGATTGGTTTAGGACTTCGCAAGTCTAACAAATAAGAAAAATGTGAAAAGGTGGTTGATTTTTATTAGATAGTCACTGACACACATAAAAAAATGACTGAAAAATGTGAAATGCTAAGATACTTAGAAAAATCTATTGCTTCAACCTTCACATATGTCAGAAGAAAACAAACCAAATACTAAAACTGTGAAATACGAAGCTATGTGGAGCAATCCTATTGGCTCGTATTTCACAAGGACAACCAAAATGAACCAAAATACTGACAAAGAAAATATGGAGCAATCTTATTGGCTCAAATTTCAAAAATGTCAAAACATAATAACAAGGGACTGACAATGTGAAATATGGAACAATTCTATTGGTTCTATATTTTGCAAAGACAGAAACAAGCAATAAAATATCTGACAGCGTGAAATATTAAGCAACTTGGAGCTTCCTGATTGGTCAGATTTCACAAATGACAGAGGAAAGCGAAGAAAAGTCTGACAACACAAAGACACAAGTAAATCCCTTATTGGCTTCATGTTTCACAACTGTCAATCAAATAAACAATATGACTGACAAAGTGAAGCAAGATGGAGCCTTCTGATTGGCTCTAGCTTCACAAAAATGGAAAGGTCTATTTAGAAGACTGATAATGCGAAGCTAGCTGGAGAAAAATGATTGGCTCAAGCTTTCAGTCAAAAGAAAGGAATGAAAAAATTCAAATAAGACTGACAGAGTGAAGCTAGATGGCACTAGAAGATGAATGGATCGGGATTCACAAATATGAACATAACAACATAGAAGCTACTTGGAGCAATATTATTGGCTTGAGCTTCGCAAAACCAATAAGATCTATATAAAAACTGACACAGTGAAGCCAGATGGTGTAAAATGATTGGATCAAGCTTCGTAAAATCAAATCTAGCAAAAAATAAAGAATTTAAAGTCTGGAACAGACTTTAAAAACTCCAAACTAACTAGATCTAAAGAGATCTTTCAAATCCACAGACAAAAATAGCCCTAATGGCTATAAATGGCACAAAAAATTAAAAACAAGCTTGCAAATGACATTTAAACCATAAAAAACTGAAACAAGATGCAGAAACAAATATCTAAGCATGTAATTTCTCAAACATGATCTAAACAACTATTTAGCCAATATTTCAAACAATATTTAGGTGGAATTGGAAACTTAAACCTGGTTAGCTTGAAGACAACTGCAGAACTTTTAGGGTTTCACAGATCTATAAACTTAAAGCTTCTTCACCTCTTCAAATCAAAATATCTCAAATCAATCATGCACATGCATAATCACCAGCTCTGATACCATGTTAGGATTTATAGGGAATACATAATCAACTGATTATAGATCCACAAAATAAATGCCAAAGATTATAGATTACAGTATGCAGATTACAAAATGTAATAACATAAGCTGAAAGCAAATAACAGTCAAGTTAAGAGATAGTAACACCATATTTAAGTGGGGAAAATCTGAAGGTAAAAAACCCCACTAAATAGAGCAATGTCTTTTATTAATAATTTCTTATACAATTTTACCCAGTACTTCCACTTCACTCCTTGTTCTTTTTACAAATGATTGCAGAACAATGTCTCACACTCATTCAATATAATACACACATTAAAGATAGATTCCAGTCTGATATCTCTTTCTAGATATCAATCTGGTACTAATCTATTCGTTTCTCATAGCCAATCCCGAGAGGGATCACCCTAATCAATAGGGTGGGTGAATCAGTCAAGCCACTTCACTCTTAAATGTGGAAGATCTTTGTAGAATATCTTCATAATAAATTTGGGGTGTACATATTGCAGTGGTAGATATCCCACTTGAAATTATCACCCCAACATCCTCTTACACGATGACGACATTAACGTCATGAGAAAAATTGGTGCAAAGGGTTTCTTGGTAACACAACACTTTTTTATCAGGAATTTGGGTATAACTAGCTAGGTGAGGGTTATATAAAGTGTAACCATTGTCATAATCTAATGTGGAAGCATCTACCACACAAGATTCGAATGTGGTCTCAAGTCGGACCACATGTTATAGTGGGGGTTGCAGAGCATGAGAGATGAATGTGGGAACTAAAGGCTCCTTCTTATGAGGCCATAAGGAAGGATTCGATTGAGATATGATAATTTCAAGAAGATTGGAAGTGTTGATTCTAAGCATGACCTCATCAGGATTGTCTTCATCCAACTCTAAGAGATTGGGAAGCATGCTCTTGACCAATTTAGGATGACCGACATTGTCATGAAGGGTATGTATAGGATAATTAAATGTTGATATTATTGAAAAGGGATAGGTGATAGTTCATTGAGTGTTGGGAGCTTGTATGTCCCCTTTTTTGAAGCATATCATAATTCCAAGGGTTAATGTTCCTTTGAATCTTATAAATATTTCTTTGGTGAGAGAATTTCACACACTGATAGGCGGAAGAAGAAATTGCATGCATACGATAAGTCCAAATTCGCCCTAGGATAATGTTATAAGATAGAGGAAAATTCAAGACTGCAACTTTGACGTGGATATTCCTAAGGGGATTGGTGATGGGTAACCAAATACATCCTATAAGAGGCATCTTTTTGTGGTCGTATCCTTGACAAGTGGTTCATGTATATTTTAAGTTATCGATAGAATAACCAAGAGCCTTAATGAAGTCCAATGAGACCATGCACATGCTTTCTCCTTTGTCAATAAAAGCATGCTTGACCATAGTGTGACGGATATGAACTGAAATAAAGAGAGGAAAATCATCTACATGAAGCAAGAGCTCATTTGGGATCATATAATCTATAGGAAAACGAGTGCAAGAATGAGTTTCTGTAGTAAGATAAGTATGAATGGAAAGATCCTCACATTACCGGTGGATTCTTTCCTATGAGCCATGTAATGTGGGGTTCACCCCCAAAGAGGGAGGAAAAGGAATGTTTATATCAAAAAATTCAGTCATGAGATGCTCACGGTGGTGAGGTGATGTACGCATGAGCTCTAAGAAGGGAACTTGGCCAGGAATTTGGGCTAGTGCTTCAAGAGGATCCCACTCATCATGAATGGACTGCGTAGTAGGATGAGAGTGTTGGGAATCCTTAGAAACATAGATAGAAGGAGTAAGAGTGATTACGGATATTTTTTAAACTAATTTTTACTTTTGTTATGATGTAATCATCCCTACATATTTCATTTTCATAGGATTCAATGGTGTTGTGGCCAGAGATACAGATCCATACACCATTGGCCCTATAGGATAATTTTCACAGGGTCCGATTGCGTTTAGGGGGGGAAGATTCTTTCTTTGGGGTGGCTGATTTTGAGGCAGACAAGGATATATGACCCTGTGATTCCAAGGTTGGAATTCTATAGGGTACTAAGGTTCTATGTAATCTATGACACATTTTACATATTTAATCGCAACTATATTTTCAGGAGGGTAATTTGTGTCAACTACATTAGTCATATAATTTTATTACTTCTTATAAATATCAGTAACATTATGATTAGGCATAAGATTAGAGAATATTTATAGCTTCTTGTTTTCCTGGTTGATAGCTTCATGGAGATCCTTTTGTTGAGTTGCATCACGAGCTTTGACTGCTTTGGTCAAATTCCCTCAAGTGATGGCATCATAATCAAATTAGGGACCTAGAAATAAGTTGATGGAAATCATTTGTAGTGGATGATAGTTTTCATGTGAGTGAACACAATTACCATGCCACCAAAAAACTTACTTTCATCATGCTAATGAGGAATAGGTTGAAAAGGATCCAAAATCGCGGTAAATGGCTTAGGTAAGAAATGTTTCAACTCTTCCGTACTCAATGGCCGATGATACTCATGATGAATTTTATTATTATTAAGTTGCTTTTCAATGTTAAAAATAATCCTATTTGAATAAGTGACAAGAGGAAGAGTATCAAAGACTCTATTGTTTGTCGCGTTCTTGTTCTTAGAACATTGAATAATTTAGACTTGTTTGTTAGTTTGTGTCTTAGGAGGAGCTTTCTCAAATTCCATCATGAGATAATCTTTCCTTTTGGTTGTTCAAAGGCTTCTTCTATGGAGTTAGGATAAAAGGACCTCACCTTACATTGAAGGCGAGGTTCAAGAGCTCGTAAGAAAAGTTGGAAGAGGTTATCATTAGGCATATTATGTTCTACCCATGTGGATAGGGTCTTCTAACACTTGATGAAAACTTGTGTTGATTCATTTTGAGATTGTTTGCAATTGATGAAGGCATTGATATTGTTTTTGGGTAGATCATGATATTGGAATTCGTTCACTAGGGACTCTAGCTCAACTATGGAATTAGGAGGTAAAGTATGGTACTAATCCAAAGCATCTCCAGTGAGAGTTTTAGCTAGGAGTTTTGTGGAAGCATATGGATTGGCTCTGAACCACTCATTATAAATATTACCAAAGGCCTTGATATGAAGGGTGATATCAGTATACTCATCATAAGAGATAAAAGGAGAAATGCCACTAATATCGATTCTAGTACCTACTTAATATAATGTGTTAAAGGCTCTTGTTGGACTACTCCTAAGACTTTATTTTTAATAGGAGGTTTTTTTATGGGCACCCCATTAGGTCCATTTGGAAAAGGACGGGGTGTGGTTCCCCAGGTGCTCGTTGAAGGGAGGTTTACTAATTGAGCCATGTTGGCTTGCATTTGGAGGAATTGAGCCATAGTAGCAAATTGTTGTTGGCTCATCCTATCAATAAGTTTAATAAGTTAGAGAATGAGATTGGTAGGGTTAGAATTGGAAATATTTTTAGATGAACCTACTTTAGGACCTTTCCCTTTTTCTTCCCTATTTTCAAGTTGTTCAGAAATTAACTCGAGAAGAGGCTTCTCAAGCATTTCTTCTAAAAAAATTTTGTATTGAGGAAGCTAAGATAGAAACTTCTGAATCCCAGGAGGATGATAAAAAAGTATCATCATTTTGATTTTCTTCTTCTTCATCCTTTAGTGGGCCCATTGGGGTGGGTAGAAGGATTATTTCTAGGTGCTCCTACAACACAACATTCCATGCAAAAGGGAAAATTAGCTTTAGGATGATATGATTCAGGGAATGTTTGCAGAACAAAGTTAGAAGACCTCATGCCTAAATACTCCATGATGGAGTGATGATCTTGTGAGAATTGATATAAAATTTAAGGTTACATATCTAATAAGCTATGGGGAAATGTGTACATAAGGGTTGATGGCATCTAGAAATATATTTGGAAAGATAGACAGGATCAACTGTGCAAACATGTCTGCACAAGGGTCGATGGTGTTATGAAGTGAATAAACTAGAACATGCAGGATCACCCCTGTGAAATGGTGTCTGTGCTAACATGTTTTTGAGATTTTTTGGGTTTTGGGATGCTTAAATGAGGTAAAAATTGAAGATGGGTGATTTTAACGAGTTGTGATCGATCAGAAGGTATGTTGAATTCACATCGAGTTCACCAGAAATGTCTAGAAGGACAAGAATATGTCTCAATGATTCACTCCTAAAGCATCCATTCTACAAGAGTAGCGAGTTAACGAGTAAAAAATTCACATAAACTAACACACAATGAATATATTTAAATGGTCTACAGAGAGCATTAGGGTCGCATATATAGAGGGAAGTAATCCCTACACTAGGTCAACCTAGGGTTTCCAAGGCCTATAGTAAAGTTATAGGAGAGAACCCTACTAAGATATTGGTGATTGGATGAGGAGAGGTATGGATCAACAATATATAAGACAAGCATGCATAATGTAACTTTAGATAAAGAAAAGATAAGGAGCTTATCATAAATAAGAGCACTATGCTAACTAGTATCAAAATAAGCTAACATAACACAATGAGGGAAGGAGATTAACTAATCTATGTACAATGAAAAAGATAATTTGAACACTCACCTTGTGCCTATAAGGTGGTCACTGATGCATCTATCTCTCTAGAGAAGCATCACACCAAGAGAGAATCAATATTAGATGGAAAAGGGGAATATCGTTCCTACCCTAGACTCACTATAGATGACCCAATAGTACAAGGAATCCAACCAAGAATAAGAGTGTCCAATCCAATCTAAGAAAAGTGCAATATGAACCAAGAGTTGAGTGATTAGATGTAAATATGGCATAAAAGAGCAAAGTAGGTCACAGTTCCTAATATTCAGGATCCCTTCCTTTTTGAATGTCAAGATGTGGTGTGTGTGTATATAGGACGAGATCGCCAATGGGTGATGGTGTCAGCCAAGAAGAACCTTGCATTGACACCATCACCCATGAGCAATGACATCAGCCAAGGATGGTAAAATGAGGTGATGTGTCATGAAAAGTGAAAAATAGGTGTTGTAAATCATGGATATGGATGAATTAAAGAGAAAAATGGTTAGATCCAAGTAATATGTTGGGAGTACAATGTGTGTGAGACCTAAGGATACAAGTATAACTAATGCAAGGACAACTAAGGCCAATACCAAATATCACCACTCTTGATGTGTATTGTATCTAACCCTTAATGATTACATGAATAACCATTCCGCATTCCCATCAAGCCCCTTGAGGCACCCACTCAAGAAATAAATGCATCACTAACCCGTATCTGCATATATTAAATTGTTAGTAACATGTATAAAAGATGAAATGTGAAAAATCAGGGGTATACATAGAGAAATGAATCCTCATCATTAAATCCTATTAGATTTTATTACACAATTTTATATGCCCACAGAGTGAGCTTTATTGTTTGTATGGAGTTTTTCCAATATATTTTAATCACATTAACATGTCTTGTTGAATTGTCTTATCTTCTATGCTATGTATTTCTTATATTGTAGACACAAATGAGAATTTTGGAAACACAAATGTATGTGAAGGTAGTTATTGACATTTCCTATGGGATTATGGTTTGTAAGAATCAAAAGAATGATGTTAAGATATAAATATCTCTACTCAATTACTTCTTTTATGAAAACAATGATGACTTGTAAATGATAACTATAGATAGCACCTTATAAATGATAACTATAAATTATAACTACAAAATGAAATATGGTGGAATGACTTGTCTTCCACGTTGTTCACTCCATGTTTTCAATTCATTTATTACCATTTATTATGGAAAAAATCATTATAACAATGAGAAGAAGGGTATATTACATACTTGCATATGTTGTATGAAAAACAAAAATTATGCACTCAAAATATCATGTAAATTAGAATTATAAATTACAATTTGTATTCAAGAGTATGAGAATTTTGTATTCAAGAGTATGTGAAATTTTAAGGAGAAGTTTATGTTGTTGTTAATAGCACTTTTCGCAAATCATATTGGTACATGTTTATCTTTTCTTATCTTCATAACACAATCTACAGAGTTTTTATATCTGAAATCTTTAAAATGTATTTATGTCTCACACATTTTTGTAGAAGGAATTTTTGAAAGTGTTTCCTTAAAATCAATGTGGAGGAATAATGTTGCCTTTTATATATACATTTTTGGTCCTTGTAGCATTATAACACAATATTTTATCCAATATATTTCATTCTTGGTCACCAGTCATTTCCTTAAGCCTATATTTGTTTTAAGTGGTAAAAAAAATTAATCAAGAGGGTATGAATGGATTCCCATTTTGAATTTGTAAAGGCAATGGTAAATTAATTATAGAATTAAACTCTTTTCTTTAACGATAAAATCTTAAGGAGCTCAATATTTTTTTTCCCACAGAGGGTAAGTGTTAGACATGATCGATTTCATAAAAAATCTTATAAAATGATTTTCAAAGAGCTATACAAGCTAATGGTGAACATGTATACAAGTTATTCATTATTTTCATATACATATACAAGTTATTGGTGCTCACATGTATGAACACTAAATTTTAAAAGGCAGTTGATCATGTTGCATGTCAATTACATTACACTAATTTAAATCTTTCTTGACTATGAAGATGCATGTGTATAACCTCTAGGCCTCAATCTCATATCCACATAAATGATTTATCCTACCCATAAGTGTATATTAAAGGTTTCACTTCTAATAAATATCTAGAATAAGTAACAGAACTTTTAGCAATACAAAAATTTGGGTAATAGTTATATTTCTTGATCACAATAAAAGAGTGTGAACATTTCTATATAGTGATCTAGAAGACATTGCATGCAATTTTTACAAGGAAAATTATGAATAAATTTCATTAGTGTAGGCTCCATCAAACAATTTAACCTTTCAAGAAGCATTAAGAAGGCATAGGAATCTTGTTGATGGTTGATCCATATAGTTATGTTAAGGAAATGGTTGTTATTGAGAAAAAAAACAAAAATGGTATCGAAGTTAAAGCTATAAATCATGCTTCCATATTAATAACCATGTAAATAATCCTAAAACTAATCCAAGTTGAAATTACGGCAGTGTCACGTTTTATGCCAAGTCATCCTAACACCTCTACTTAAGGGAGGATATAATAAATTAAAAAAATTAGGTGCTTCACTAAACACCATGGTTAACCTATTGATCATTTTGATTGATATTAGATGACCATGAAAGCTTAATGAATAAATAAGAGAGAAGATATAGTAAATCTCACCCAACACCTTGGTAAACCCAACACATTATTGTGATTATATTTATAATCTAGTATCAAACCAACTAGACTTGTAGGCTTATGTACATAGCCAATGTACTATAAATATCTATAACATGGGGGTGACATATCACATTAGTTTCAAAGTAGTGTTGATTAGTTCAAATATTGGAAGCTACATTTATATGGAAACTTAATATCAACAATATTCAATGGTTCAAAACCACAATGTTTTTTTCAACCACATGTATTATTCAGAATTTTAAAAATTGTATTGTATTATCTTTGCATATACATTGTATTGTAATCATGTCATTCACATATATGATGCTTCTTAAATTTCTAATCTTTGGATTTGGTATACAAGTTTATAGAAAAAATAATGTCTTATACACACATTTGTTGTATTATTCTATTTCCAATATTTTCTTTTGTACCATTGCATATACATTGAAATTACAAATGTGTGTATGTAAGGGAATGAAAAACAAATATTTATTTAAGGAAGGTTCAATACAAAATTGTTTTAAAATGTAGCTTACATGCCATTTTAACACTGCCATAATTTATATAGTACATGGAATTTCCAAATTTTATTAAACTAATATGTACTATGTCTATATCCTAGCTAGATGGCATTGCCAGTTTATTGGACAACTTGTCCACACACACACACACATTGTTTTCAGCTAGGGGGAGTTGCACAAGTACTCTCTTCAAGGAAACATGTGGCCTCTCTATACATACATTTCCACCTCTTAGTGTGATGTTTGTGAATCTCAATAATAGCCTTTATGTTGGCTAAATGATTTTGAGCCATATTTTTCTTAATCTCTCAAATTGTGGTTGATTCTTATTTAACAACTTCAGATGTTGAATTTCAAACTCCATCTTTGTGTCCTTCCCAATCAAATCTCCAAGCCTATGGTTCAAATCTAAAATTTTCTTCTCCAAATCATGTTTCTCCAATACCAACCTCTCATATTTAGTTTTATAGAAATTCACCTTTTTGACAACATTTTTGCATGCAAATGAAAAGTAAACATTAGGGAAGTAGTTTTATCTTTTTTTGAATTCCACTCTTTGGTTTCCGACCCCCAACATAATTTTTGTATCCAAATTTTTTACTATCAAAAGTTTCCACATTTGCACACAGTTATTCCACTTATGTACTCTTCCATTTTCCTATTAAATTTAATTGTTCCATGCTCACAAACATATGTGTATCTACATAAATAGAAACAAAAAACATCGTATCAAACAAAAATATACAATAGATACATGCTTTATTCCACATCATACCTAGGATAGATATGTCTGCATATAAGTGACCATAGGAAAAAATAATTTCATAACAAATTATGAGTAGACAAATATAACAATGTTGAAGCCTATAAGATTTGATGTTTTGATAAAGATTAGAATATATTACTTGTAGTATGATTTGTAAAACTATTTGATGTGGTGGAATCTACTGCAACATATGGCATGAAAAGATTATAAATTCCAATTCATCGTACAAGAGACATCCCCTAAATGCTAGAGGGAAAACATCCATGGTGAATTGCCTGAAAAATTACACAAGAAAAGATTATTAATGAAAGTATATGGCATGAGGAAATTACTAAAAAATAAAACAAGATATATGAAAGACACCAAAGTCAAGTATTAAAAGTAGTGATTGGAAAAACAACTTACAATATGTGTACCATATGGAAGAAAATTTGGTCATTGTGCTACTAAAAAATGTTCAAGCGTCCTAAATAAATCACCTTCTCCTAATCTTGAAAATGCATATAAATAAAAAATATCTGATTGCATGAAATAAAAGTAGAAACTAACTACAAACAATCACATGGAATCCTAATGTTTTCTTTCCTGTAATATCACAATTGTACATATAATATGTTAACTTATTCAATGAGCCAAAATAATCACAAAAATACATATAAACAAAATTGAGTGGATTTTTAAATGAGTTTAGTCTCAATAGGCTTTGGTATCTTGTCATGTGTAAGTATACAAAATATTAAATGCATGGTAGTCATATGACAGTGCATAAGAATATATATCACTTCTAAAATAAAATGAGAAAATTATAAATAAAAATATGTAGATATTTGTATTATTGTAGTCACAATGAGCTTTGGTATTTTGGCTTGTGCAAGAATAGAAAATGTTGAAATCATGACCGCCACATGGAAAAGAATAAGACATATCTCATTGCATGAAATAAAATTAGAAAATACCTAAAAATAATCAAATACCATCCTAAATCTTTGTCAATAGAATTTGCTAACCTAATTAACAAAACAAACTAATCACAAAAATTATTACAAACAAAATCATTTTTGCACATATATTTTATTATTGTAGTCAAAATGAGCTGTGGTATCATCATATGTGCGTAAACATAATGGTATTCGCATGATAAAGGAAGGTGTGTTTTTTTAATTAGGACAGTCACATGGAAAAACACAATACATGGAAACCATAACCAAGCCAAACCATTATGATCACATGCAAATGAAAGGTTGTATGCTTTTAAATCAATCAATCGTCGTCGTCATTGACAAGGTGGAGTGTTTAAATAACTAGTCACATGACAAAACACAATACATTGAAATGAGAATAATTTAAAATAATCATCATCAGCAGCATTATTTATGAATATCATCAACTACAATATTTATGAATATTCAGTACAGCATAAAAACAATATCACTCTAATAGAAAATCATCTCCTTTGTTGTCTATTTGTATCAAGACAACACAAGTTTTTTATAAAATTTAGTGTACTTCTTGGCATTCTTGTGAATTTAAGGTGGGGTGACTCTTAGGGTAAGGGAGATGGTGGATGACCACATCCTAGGGAGATGCAATTCTAGGCTCATCACTCCAATGACCTGCATTGGATCATCTTGAATAAAAACATGACATTTATGGGAAAAAAATAGACAATCATTCTGAAGATAATATTTTTTGTTTGGAATCAATTACTTACTCTTATTGGAGGGAGTGGATGTTTTATGTCTAAAATGTTACATATCGAAAAACCTTTTACGCACTCACTAAAAGTTTAGACATATGGACTAAGATAAGGGAGTAGAGTGTTTAGAATGAATGCATCCATGCCATGACAAACTAATTTTTTCCCTACACCACTAACAATTCCAATCCTCACCAAATTTGCATTTGAGAAAAGATGCACTTCATTTGCAACAAAAAATCCGACAATTGAACAATTCATAGATATTGTCAACATCATATGTTTATTTAAATGATACTTATAAGCATGAGAAATTATTGATATCTTGTACCAAATCTATTTTTTCCACATCATCCATCTCTTGTGTAGTTATCATCCTAATAAGATGAAGGTCTTATTTAGGAGAGGAAGGGAATTTCTCATCAATAAACTGTTAATATTCTTCTTCATTTCCTCCCTTTCAAATTTTTTCACCTTCAAAACATGAAATGAAGTAAAAATGATTAATAATCATAAAAAACAAAGCATTCTAACTCACCAATTTCAAATTCTTACCTTTTCTCAAGCATCATCTTCCTCATTTTTAATTTCATCAAGCATTTCTTTATTTTTTTCAAAATTTCAATCTAGGGAATTGTATCATCCTGCATAAACATACAATTATGAATCCTTCCATACATGATTTTAAACACTAACATAAATGAATAATACAAATATTACGTACTATTTCCTTTATTGTATCGTCAACATCATCATGGGCCACACCACCACCTTCATTTTCCCCACCTTATGGGACATAATTATGATGTCGGTAGCATTCCACATGCATACAATAAAAACAAAACAAAATAAAACATTATAGAAAGGATTAATTAATTCATACCATATTGTCAAATTTCCTTCACTCATTAAATTCCATCCCCTACAACAATTTCTCCCTTCTTTCCTCTCTCCTCACCGTGTTATCATAGGGAATCATTTCAACTTCTAGCTCTTTCTTCAATCTTATACTGAGGTCCTCAAACTAGAAATTACCTTCCTTATTAAAAATTATAATAATTACATAGCTTCTCTACTGATTAACCCACTATTGAATCACATAGTCCATGTTTCTCTCCCTCTTCTCTCAATATATACTCAATATTTCAGGAGAAAGAAGTGGTCGTTTATATTTATTCTCATGGCTTATTATTTGGCAACACAAAAGCAATGTTGTGCATGACCAAGTGATGTACTTTAAGTTTTAGTAGCTCTCATAACTTATCCCCACCATCTAACGAAATGTATCCATGAACACAAAAATAATGCACGTGACCACCAAAATTTCCCATTATGTAATCTATAGGTGGCTTTGAAAACAATATACAAATAGCATATAGTTATTAGTTGAAAATAATTAATATGAAACATTATTGGTGTCAATTTAAAAAAGGTGTATCTGGTGCATGATCGTTACACACATTAGAGGATACAATATTAGAATGATCCTCGTCATCATTACCTAGATGAAAAGGAGCATGTCCTTTTGAAAAGAACACAAAAAAAATCATTTTTTTGTAAGAAACAACTTTTAACAACTTATTATGTAAATGTCTTTGAAACCACTCGTGCTTACAATTAAAATTGTTTCCTACATGATTATTTTCCTCCACCTACTTTGTGGGGTTGGTTTAGATGTCCCAACATACTATTAAGAAGCAATCAAAAATGTTTTTACTAATGTAAATGGAAAATATTATATATAATAAACTAATATCAACAATTTGTGTCTTATTGCAAGCCAATATAATGAGGTTGTCAGCAGTGTGCATAGATATTGAACATAGGTTCCAATTATTTAGCATCATCTATGATCATATCCTCCATATTTTTGTTTAATCAACGCAAAGTGGCTACACTTAAAAATAATAACTACATATACTTCTAACGTTTTCACAATAAAATTTTTATAAATCGAAGTCTTTGGTTTTTAACAAGAAAATGAACATTTCAAAAATTAGATCATTGCAATGCATATGAATAATAAAAAGCGTACCAAATTATGTATGGTCATTTATTCTAACTCACACATGGAAATATAATAAAACACATACCATATTTCATTTAATGAAATTTGATACAAGATTTGGATGCAATGATAATACATATTATAGTTCCAATATCTATTCATAATTACAATAATACACCATAAGAAACTATCAAAATAACTTATATGGTTAAATGATGGGCCTAACATCAATCAATAGATACATGGTGAGACGTTTCATAACTATGATCATTAGATTGCTAATTCAACTAATCATCCCAACTAATTTCATTCTCATAATACCATGATAGGAAGGTGTACTCTCACTTACAAGAATTCCTCAAACATTCATGTTCCATCCATGGGTCATATTCATGGAATGGTTCTTCATCATCCAAATTTGATTCTTTTTATAATTTTCCTTTTTCTTCCTCTTTTTGAGAGAGTATTTTTGGGATGGTCAACTATTCTCTCATTTTTTTCTTCATTGGGGGTCCTATCAAAAATGTAGTATCATTGTCGTAAGGCTTTCCAAATGGGGCGTTGACAGTCTTTATTTTGTATTTCCACCTTTCTAGTCCTCTCACATGGAAACTTCTTCTACCAAGGGGCTACTTCAATTATTACTAAAAGTTTACCCTTTCTACACTTATTTCATGCATTAGAAGCACCAAATATTTGGGGCGAAGAACACATCTTGACTGTAAAAAAAAAATCACCCTTTCAAATTTGATCAAGCATTAAAAAAATGTAGAGCAATTTTTTTTTATGTAAATTAAATAGTTGAAATGGATCGCAAATCTTATTGTTGAAATATAAACTGCGATTTTCAAAAACAATGTGAAAAGCCATACTTTTCACTAAGTTTTTGAAAAATATTAATCATTTTTCCTACCACTTTAATGTCTAAAACCTTTACATTATAATTAAAAAATATTTTTTTTTTTTTCAAAAGGTCAATGAATTTCTACATTTGGTGTTTATAACATGGCTTTTATACAAAAATGCATTGAGATTTTGAGTTGGAAAATGAACCAAATCTATCTTTGATTAAATTCAACAACCTTTTTTCCATGTTGCTCTCAAACTAATGTCAATTTGTTTTCTCGGCTAGGTAGAATTTTGTGGGTTATGTATGGGCATACATATGTTTTGAATGTCTTTTGGATTTTGTATGGGCATATTGTGTTTTTCAACACTAATATAATCCTTTTAAAATTCTCAATGTATTTCTGTAATTGATCTTAGCAACTTATATTTCTATACATTAACATAAATTTTATGTTATTTCTAAAAAACACTCAACCACATTGATCGATTAAGAAAGTAGCTACCAATGTAATTGAGTGAAATACACTTGTGTTTTATATCCAAGATTTCTTCAATAAGTGTTATGTTGGTAGAAAAATAAATGTTGTGCATTCTTCAACACTTTTTAATGCAAATGTTTTCAAAAGCATGCATGTTCTATTTATGTTCGAATATTTCATTTCCATGAGGGGAAAAATACTACTTACTATTATAAATGCATTCAGTTCCAAGCAGTGACATTACATAACGAATTAAGGGCTGAAATATTGTTAAGAACAATTCCTTATTACTTAACCCAATCAAAATATTTGTATGAAAAATAATGGTGATTTACACCATAACACAAATGTATTGTACAAAAGTAATGTAAATAAATTATAATTGTGAAGTGGATTTGGATTCATGATTGAATTATTGGCACCAGCCAAGGAAATGAATGTGAAGGGTTTTAACTATGTAATTCGATCATTATCATGTGAATAGGTTGAAAAACACTTCAATTGAAGTTACTCATAAGGCATGCTTTCAATATTTCTTTGTTTTTCAATATGCTTTTCACTTTTGTAACATCTACTCAACTTTAGAAATATTATGTATATTTTGAATAAAAATATGTTTAATCTCTTCTAATGATAAGGAAAATTGTTACCAATGTAATAGGATGAAATACACTACATTTTTATATCCCTAATTTCTTCAATCAATTTTCTACTCTATAGAAAACCATATTTGTGTGTTCTTCAACACTTTATTTATGTGTGCAATGTCTATTTTGGATAGCTTTAGTTTGCAAACATGTGTTTCCAATATTTTTTTATATTGGAATTGGTGCATTCTATATAGATAGTATCCATATCTTTTGTAAAATTGATAGTGTAGGATATCATTTTCCTCATATTTCTATATTGTGTATTACTCCTACAGATGGATTATTCCTACATTTTATGAGTTAGCTTGCTTAGGTTAAATTAGTCATAGGAGTTACACTTGGAGTTAGGCATAGGAGTTACACTTGGAGTTTCTCATATGAGCTAAACTTAGCCATCATTGTTAGCTACGTGGGAGTTACTCCTTGACTAACCATTCCAAGTGTGGGAGTTACATTTCTATTTTGGGCTCTTTGTCCACCATTTATGGGGGAGTTATACATTCAATCTCCTATATGTACATCTTCATTTGTGAGATATTAAGGTAGTGTATTGGAGGATCTTGTGATTACTGGATTGGTTGCATATTGTGTTGTTTATCTAGCACTTTCATGCACTTCCGAGTTTAATATCATATTGAATTTTAGTGTTAGTTATTTTTATTTTTGCAACTTCATGTTCATTTATTTTTCTACCATAGATCCATATGGATACTTCGATAGAAAACATGTGTTTCTAATATTTTTTAGAATAGGATTGGTGCATTCTATATATATAGTAGCCATCTCTTTTGTAAAATTGATAAATTTATGCATTTGGTCTTAATAACTTAGCATAGAAAAGATTACAAAAACAATAATGTTCTATTTGAAAAACATGGTGTGTTTTTCAACAATAATCTAAGATTTTTTAAAATCTAACTACATGTGTACAATTGGTCTCAATAATTTGACATCTAAAATTCTAATACAAAATCTTTCATATTGGGACCTTACACATTAATATTTTAAACAAATTTATTGTAAGCTGACTGTTATTTTATGCGCGTGTGACTATTTGTAGGTAGTTACTATTTTTATTTCATGTACTAATATATTGGCTTATGCTGTATCAATTATTTTTCATGCTTTCAGCATTCTCTATACTAGCACAAGCCAAGATACGAAAGTTGTAATGAAATTACTTGGATGGACTTGAATATGAAAAGAAATATAACACCAAAGAACACCAAAATATATAGAAATGATCACAATATGAAAGTATAATGACTTATCCACTTTGAGGGGGCAACCTCCAAACCATACAATAATAATCAAGTGCTCAATATCATGATTATCTATGACTTACTAACTCCTATATATGCCCTACTATACTATGTAAAACACAAGGGTGGCCTACAAAGCATATGAAAGCATAAATAAATACGATATGGCATGTTAGGAGATAATGTTAGCCACATGTTGGCAATACATATCTCGATATATGACGTAGAACAAAGGGTATAACATGCCCCCCACCCCAAAAAATATTGTCCCCAATATTGACCATTTCATTTGGGTTCTTCAAATAATTATAGTCCTCAGTGTTGATTATCTTTGAATTCCAGTACAAGAAATAGTCCTCATATGACGGCTTCATTATCTTAATTTTTCCATGTGATTAGATACTCATTAATTACTCTCTTCTTTACCCTCTTAATGTGTATCTGAAGAATTTCATCATGTTTCAAATTGATTTGTCCATCTTTATCCAACTCATGTAAATCTATTTGGGGTGAAAAATTTTATGCAATGGCATTCTTCAAGATAGAAATGTGTTAGGTATATGAAAGTGAAAAAATATCTTTGCGATTAGAGAGATTCTATTCTTCAAAAAATTGAATCTTCTTAACATCCACTTGAACTTCCTTTATATTATTTTTCTGATGGAGGCACTCTTCAAAATGAAATATTGAAGCTTCCCTATTTGAAGATACACTATCTAAACTTTTATCCTATTCCTCTCCTTCTTCATCTTCCTCCTCATCTTCCTCTTCTTATCCTTCTCCTTCTTCTTCTTTGTCTTCTCTTTCTTCTCATTCTTCATATTCTCCTTCTCCTTCTCCTCCTTCTCCTCCTCCTCCTCCTTCTCCTCCTTTTTTGTCTTCTTCTTCTTATCCTTCTTCTTCTTCGTCTTCTTCTTCTTCTTTGTATCCTTATGCTTCTTCTTTATTCCACCTATCCAATAAAAATTGTTCCATTTTCTCCTAAGAACAATTTGAATGCTCTTGATTCAATTAAAAGATCCACCTCTTTTTTAGACCACCAAGCCAAAATTAAAACTAAAACCATGTCCATGTAGATGAAAAATGATTCTTCTTAAATTATACTCATAATTACCTAACATCAATCACTCCATTTCCATAGAAAGGTTGCATCCCCGTGATCCAAAACATTTAGGATTTCATAACAAACTCCTTTAAAAATAAGATTTAAGTGTTTAATTTCATAATTATTTTGGCCTCAATTCAGAAAATACAAAGAATAAACCTTCATTTATTTTTTTAGACCCTTCCAAAAATGTAAACAAATTTATAAAATTCAAAAACATTTGGCATGTGGAGTAAATTTATGAACAACTCTAAACTGGATATAACCTATGTAACATAACTCAAACAATCTTGAAACTTTTAGAGAACCTTACTTGACTGATTTCACCACTTCAGTTAAAAAATTATAGAAAAATTAAGCACTTATTTTTTAATATAGACAAATACTCAAAATTAGGGTTTTGACCCAATGTTGGCCAAATCGAAGCTCTGATAGATATGTATATCAGAAGCAATATAACACCAAAATATGTATAAATGATCATAATATGAACGTATAATGACTTAGCCACTTTCAAGGGGAAACCTCCAAACTACACAATAAGACTCAAGTGTTCAATATCATGATTATCTACCACTAACTAACTCCTATTTATGCCCTACTATAATATGTAAAGCACTAAAACCAACCTACAAAGCATATGAAATCATAAATAAATATGATATGACATGTTAGGAGATAATGTTAGACACATGTTGGCAATACATATCTCAATATATGACATAGGACTAAGGGCATAGAAAAAGCTCATTATGACTACAATCATTATTAACAAATGCATAGTTTTGTTTATATATATTTTATTAATTTGTTTTTTAAAAGTTTATGTTATTGTTGAAAAATAGTTTGTTTTTCAACAATAACCTAAGCCTTATAAACTTGGTCTTAATTTAGCTTATTTAATTACTTCATAACTATCATATTAAGAACATACCAATGTTAACCTAGGATTTTACTTACTTCTTTATGGAGTGCAGGTAGTTCAAGAATTAACTACTGCATCAATGCACCGTGTGATGAGTTGGGGAGTAGAGCTAGGAAATTGACCAAATCCAACTTAGGTCATACTCAACCACCTAATTGTTCCTCTTATTGCCATACTCTCATTTTTGGGTGTAATTTTGTATAATAGAATAGTAAATGGGGTTTAATAGATTAAATAAAAATACATTATGTTATTGTTGAAAAATGTAGTGTATTGTTCAACATTAACCTAACCACATTTTGAACCTATGTGCAATTCTTAATATGTTTATTATGTGTTCACAACCATTGACTCTTTTGTATTTAAAGATATTTCTTGGCTCATGGTTATTTTCATTTTGGTATGAATCCACATGAGTGATAACACATAATAGTGATATGAAAGATGCATGACAAAACTAACCACCAAGGGAAATTGGTTATACTCTATACTTATTGCACCATCCTAAAAATGATGGAGCACTATTGCAGGAGCATCATTTCATATACAAAGTAACATTTTTGTAATTTTGATTTGTGTTAGGTGTAGGAAGTCTTCTTAGGTGTTTTGGGATGGATCATATTACATTTTGATCCCTTTTGACTTGTTATAATGCGATTTTAGAGTTTCCCTCCAAAACCACCATTTGTAATATTTGAATTCCTAATGTTGTGTTTAGTGGTCTAGGTGATAGGCTAGGTTGAATAAATGGTACAAATGGATGTCAAGGAACATAAATAAGCTTGATCCATGTGTCTACATGCCTCTTTCTTGGTTTCACTTACTATGGTTACTCTCACCATAATTAGGTTAGGTAAACTAACAATGTAACTACCTCTTATTTGATCATTTTAGATAAGCATTTGAGTGAGAGAGACAGAGAGAAGAGATATGGTTTTAGGATAGTAGAGAAGGTTATCACATATCCAAGAGCTCAAGATTCCTGTAATATTTCATGAAAGACATCTTAATAAAGGATTTCTAGAGTTATGTTTGAGAAAATATGATGAAACTATGAATGAATGATGAAGAATTAATGTGTATAGTTTAATGTATGTTGTTACAGGTATGAAAGGACCATACAGGTTCATGAAGCACATGAAGGAAGTGCTTGAAGGAGGTAAATTATCAATAAAGCCATATTTACATAGGAACATTGGCATTATTGGGATATGAGGTAAGAGGTTTGTATTGTGTCTTGTTATATGAATGAGGAGACTTTATTAGTATCTAGAAATGTAATGAAACTTTTTGGCATAGTCAAGAAGGTTGCATATTCATAACTAGGTGTATATTATGTGGATATTTGAAAGGATAGTCTAATACTATGTAGTAGTTTTGTACAATCTTGTTGAGGACTAAGTAATCAAAGATTGTATTAGTAAACAATACCACAAGGCCTATTTATGAGTGAATGAGGTTGGTAACTTGAAGAGGAGCCTATAGAGATGTATTAAGCCTTATATAAGATATAAAACATGTCGAAACGAAAACATTTCAAAAGAAACCCCTCTCAATCTGTATAACCTTGTCTAGGTTTTGGAAACAAGGAAATGTGAATGATTTCAAATATGTCCATTGAATCTTCCTAGAAGCTAGTCAGAAATGATTTTTTAATACTAATACATGTGTGGGTAAGGTTGCAGGAGATAATATAATGCTCTTGGACCATAACATGAGAAAACATAGTCATGAATGCCACATAACCCAGTTTTGAGGGTTTGGATAAAGAAATTGATGAAGTAACCCAGACCTCCCTTAAATGTGTAATGAAAATTATATAGAATATTAATGAATTTCATAAGAAGGTGTAAAAGTGGTTCTGAGGAAGAAGTTCAAGGTGTGTGGGAAAGAAAACTTAGAGACACGGTCTCATACCCTGTGATACTCAAGAGCCCTATTTTATAACAATTAAAAGAGTGTTTGGTGCATAAAATTCAAAGAGTGTTTAAATGAATAGTGAAAACTTGTTTACGAGGAAGGAATAGTTTAGAGAAAGGTGTGGACAAGGCCCTAGGAGGAGGTCTTAAGGCTTTATACCTACAAAACAAGAAACACAGTCCAATTATCATGTTTCTCTTGACAGTCATAAGAAAACTTTGAGGATTTTATTTGAAAGGTGTCCTATATCATTTGTGGAGACTTAGTTAAATATGGAAAGAGGTTTGTAAGTGGTTAAGAAGGTGAGAATATTGAGGTATTAGGCCAAGAATATATAAACATATTCCAAGTCATACTTGAACATTGACAAAAGTAGACAAGAAAACAGAGTGGTGACGAAGATGGAGAATATACAGAGTTAAATGCCTAACTAAGATTTGTATAAGGTTGATGTAATATGTTTAAGGTGTTAATAAAGGCATGAGGCTAGGTGAAAATATTAAAATCTTAGAATCTCAGCTTGAGAAGACCTAAAAGGACTAATTTTAAAAGTGATAAGTGAGTTGGGAGAGTTGTTGGAATCTAAAATTTGGCATGAAGTAGGAAAAAGATAAAGGGTATCTAAGAATGTGAATGATTTCCATTCTTCAAGATGTTCTAAACTATAAGACTTGTAGGTAAATAGGGCTACAGGAAGACCTAGTTGAAAATAGTAGAAAGAAAGTTTCATAGGTTGTATTGAGAGTTGGGTTCCAAAATTTGGTAAGGAGTTGAAGACCCATAAAGGGTACTTGGAAAGGTAAGAAAAAATCTAATTCCCTGAGAAGTGTTCTATACAATAAGCTTTGCCTTAATGGAGGGCTAGTAACATGGTAACAAGGTTATAAGGTGAATGAGTTGAAGTTAGGTCTTGAATTCTTCTTGAAATTTTTGAATCATGTTTATATGATGAGATTGAGCAAATAACATGTGAGAATTGTCTCTGAATCAATTCTATTTTTAAAATTGTACTTATATGTATTTTGAGAGTTCTTGAGCTTTTGGAGTGTTTTTATGGTTTTTCTCTTGAATCTAACTTTGTTGTTGTGACAAGAACTTGGTCCATCACCCCCTCTGCATAAGAGTGGTTGCTATCCATTTTATGTTTTGGAAGTGAGAAGAATAAATTTGTTGAAGTAAAAGAAAGTGAAGATTGATAGTAAAGTGGTATGTGAAGAACCCTTAGCCATTGAAGGCTTAAAGAAGAAGGTAGACAGAATTTAAGAAGAAGCCTATGGTGGAATAGAATTGAAGGTTGAGAGAGAAGTAAATAAGTGCCAAAAGACCATCTAAGTCCTAGGGTGAGGTGTCGGGAAGGAGAAAAGTGAAAAATATTTGTTAAAAGAGAGTGTAAGGAAGAAGATAATGAAAAATGAAGAGATGATTGCTAATATTAAAGAGAGAGAGAGAGAGAGACAGGGTTTCTTTCTGGATGGCTATCACAACAAGTTAAAAGAGAGTGTAAGGAAGAAGATAATGACAAATTAAGAGATGGAGGAAGATTTGAAATTGATGATAGAAATAAGTAAAGAGGAAAACCAAGTTCTCAAGGGGATATATAATAGGTTATTGAAAAGATAGGTGATGAAAATGATGGAGTAGAACTGGGTGGGATAATTTTTTTAAAATTATCTTTGCTATGGAAAAAAAGTTTTGGACAGTTAGGGACCAGATCTTGGATCAGGGGTCCTTGTTGGATTCTTCAACTTTCTCTTGGGCATCGATCTTATAGGGAAACAAGAGGATGAAGACAAAAGAACCTACTGGTGAAACTAATCTAAAACATCATGTGGACAAGAAGGGGACCCATTTTTTCAGTCCAAATGTGTTGGTTAATAGATCCATTCAATGGCTTCAATGTGTGCTCATTCGTGAGTTCCTTAGTCCCGAACCTAATTTTGATATTATTCAAAGATGGGCAGTGACGCAAGAGCATCTAGTCCCAACATGTAGATATGGCTTACACCATAAAAATTTGGTTTGACAATGTGTTTTTAGGTTTAAGGAGTCATTTGGAGTCACCTAGAGTTGTTAGTGTGTGTATGGTCCTTCATAAATTTGAATTGTGCATTTTCCCTCCAAAAAGTGCAAATTTGAATTTTAAGGGACTTTTTGGCTTTTATTTAGGACTTTTGATGTACTCTATGGAGTCATTTATGGATTTTCAAGCATGTGAAAGGTCCTATAGAGGTCTAGGAGTCATAATTAATGCTTAGAAGTTAGGGTCTTAATTCTAGACTAAATTTGAGTCCTTAATGTGTATAAGAGTTAAACATAAGACCAAGATGGGAGGTCTTAATGGCTCAGATTCGGTTAAAGGTGACTTGAGATAACATATTTAAGGATCATTGTAACTAATTTTGATCGATTCATTTGAATGAGGAAATGTATAAGGAAGCTCCAAGATTGAAGAAGGAAGAATTTTCTTGATTGTAAACAAGGGTTGTGAATTTTTGCTAAGAATTGTGTGTGTATGTGCATTTTGGTATTCATTGAAATTTAATGCATTCAATATAGATGAAGATAGAATTGGTTATTTACTATGGTAAGGATACTTAATTCATTGTGTTTTTGGTTGGATAATGATCGTGTATCTTTTTTATCATATTGTGAGCTTTGATTTAGTCAAGGGAATACTTTAGTAGACTTTAACAAGTTATCTCAGCTTAATAATGCAAGTTTAAGCCTATTGATTTTAGTGAAATAACTTATAACTATGAATGAATATTGGTAATTGCGTAGTGTGATTTAATACATGCTCATGTTTTCATTCATCTAAAACATTTACAAGAGAAGTCTTGGAGAAAATGATTTCCATAAAACCATGATTAGTACGAAATAGTAGAGAAGGAGGTTACTGATTATGAAGCCAATTGTTTGTTGAGGGTACAATAACATTTTGTATTAAGGAACCAGAAACTTTGTCTATTTTGAGGTACCTAAAACAAGCTTATGAAAAATACCATTAGAAGAGTTTAAAAACATCCTAAGTGAAATACTTTGTTTTGTGCACTAAGGATACCCTTAACCTTGTTATGTCAGTCAAGACGGGAGGAAGTTGAGAAACTTTATGGATTATGGACACATTCAAGAACTATTGTTAAGAGAAGGATACCCCTAAAGGTCAAATGGAAATAGACCTATGAAAAGGTTTAGCGAAGATTGAGTTGTTTGAGAGGGAGCGAAGATGAGAGATTAAATGGGTGAATATTGTGAACCCTTCTCGGGTTCAATGGTCAAACCCTTTTATATTCTTGAAGTTTTAGATCATATTAAAATATTACAAGACTTTGTTATAGACAATGTGCACTAGGCCCCTAAATTTGTAATGTACAATATTACATTGCCAAAGGGATTAAGAGTTTTTAGACAGGTTGAGTTTCAAGCCCCTGAGAATTGTCATTGAAGATACTTCAAAACCAAGTAGAAGGGAAGAAAGACCTAATTCAAGCCTATAATTATGAAATTTGAAAATTCATTTTACTAAAGGAAGCCACTTGAAATTTTGTACAGATAAGAGAAAGGCTGTCAAATGGGTTCTAATTAAAGAGAAATAGTGTCTTAGTGTCTTAGTTTGTTAAAGAATGCCATCAAAAGTTTATCAGAAAAAGGGTGTAGGAAGGATACAAGGAGAGTTAACTAGTGAAGGAGTTGGAGAGTGAAAAATTGGTCTAGCAAAGGAGGGAGCCAAAAACTTGACACTTGGACCTCAAGGATTATAATAAGTAGTTTAAATTTTGGACATGGACTAACTCACCTGTGGAATTTTCTTAAGAAGCATTGTGAAGGTAGTTTTGGAAGAAGGTAAGATAATTGAGTCTTTTGATTGATTTGTATCATTTTTATGGTTGATGTGGCTTAATATAAGGTCTAGTGAATAGGTAAAAGATTGGGCAATCCTAAATTGAGGTTATAAACTCAAAATTTGCATGATTAAGGGAATTCTTGAGCCTGGAAGAAATAGCTGAGTTTTGAAGGCTTGTAAGAGACATTATTTTGAGATATTTTGATCATTCTAACATTGTGGGTTGATTAGAAGTGATTAGTGCTTTGCAGCATTTAGTATCATAGATAGGAAAATACATTTGAATAAGTTGAGAAAAGTGGATACATATAGAAGAGGAAAGAGAAGATAACATGGTACAAGATAGAGAAGAGAGAAGGTCATTTGGAAGAGAAGATGGATAGGATGATGGAGATCTTGATGAAAAGGTTGGAAGGTATAGAGGAATCATAAAGAAGAATGAGGGCAGATATGAGTCTCTTGAAGCGAAATGGGACAAACAGTAAGTATGAAATTCATAGGAAGATGTTACAAGTGTAAAGATTTTTCAGGACACAAGGCATATGAATCCCTGAGATGAATACAAGGATGAAAAAGGTTGAAGAATATGTTGATTCTATTCTTCAAGTGAAGGTAAGTCTCTTTTGTTTAGAATATTTATATTGAAGCTAAATAAGGTAATGTCGTGTTGTGACTCAAAGGAGAAATTTGTTCAGAACTAGGTGTAAAACTAAGGGCAAATGTTGTAATATGATTATAGATAGTGGAAGTACTGAAAATTTGGTTTCTTATGAGATGGTAGAGAAGTTGGGTCTAAAAAGAAAAATGCACCCTAATCCTTATCAAGTATCTTGGATGCAAAAAGTTCATCATGTCTTGGCTAGGGAACAATGTCAAGTAGAATTTCTAGATTGGGAGATATAAGAAAAAATGTTGTGTGATTTGGTACCTATGGATGTATGTCATGTGTTTTTGGAAGAAGGTGAGTATGATAGGCAAGCATTGCATGATGGTAAGAAATAATTCACTTATACTATTGTGTCAAATGGAGACAACCATACTCATTTTCCCATTACAGGTGAACAAGATCCACAAGCAAGATTGGTTATGATGATGTTAGCTAAAAAATTCTTTATGGGAACTAGAGAAGCATGAAAAGATACATTACTAAGGGTTGTTAAGCCTTATATTTCTGATTTAATAGTTGATTTGGATGATGATGATGTAGGTATGAAGGTGAGAAGAAGAATTTTCATTTTTGTGGAAAACCAAGAAATCTTAAGAAGATAGAATCATTTTGAGATTCCTTGAGAGAAAAGAGGATAAGCGACAACAAATGACCAAGTCAAAGGCATAAAGCAAGTGAACAAGAAGAAGAAGAGAGGTCTTAGAAGAGGCCTTAAACATGTTTTTACATCTTTATGATAACAAGAAAGGTATGGTGCACAAAAAGGCACTTAAAAATGAAAGTGAAGAGAAATCTAAGGAAGAGGTGAGAGGAATGAAACATGCAATAGTAGTAGAGGATAAGAATCAGGCATTTGAAACAGGTTGAGAAGGCCTCAAGGAAAGAGGAGGTCAAGAGAGAAAAGGTTGATATAGTGAAACAAGAGAGAGATGAAATAAAGAGAGAAGAAGCACATGATGAAGTGCTTATGGACCCAAAAGAAGGTATATTTGATAATGAATCAGCTGATGTGGTTGATAGAGGTTATGAGAAAAGTGAGATAGAGGAAAATATAGTGAAAATGTTATATGGAGAAGCCATGAGTGAAGATGAGAAGGAACAATTAATGAAGAATATGGAAGAGGCATTCAAACATCCTATTTATCAAACTAACATTGCTTTGAGTTTTGAATGTGTGGGTACAAGTGAGTTGAATGAAGATGTGAATCATTTGATGACAAGCATGAAGAAATTAGGCATTGATAGAGGTGAAAATAGTCTTGGGAAGTGTGCTAAAATAGATCGAGAAGCCAAGAAAGTGCAAGATCAAGAAGAAAGCAAGTGTGAGATGGAGATGGTGGACAATAAGGTGGATGAGAATCAATATTTTTAGTAAAATATTTCTCTGAGAGTTGAGTATGTAGGTATGATAGCTGAGATGGTGGAGGAATAGTTAAAAGGAGAAGATTATTTCAAACAAAAGAGTCTAGATTCAGATTTCAAGAACATGAAAACTCAATAAAGACTAAAGGAGAATGATATGGATAGGTTATCAATCTTGAATGATGTAGATTCACCCCATGTGAACATGGATCGAGCCTACATTCTCAAGTACAAGATGGAAAAGGCAACACACGGTCCTAGAAGTATCATCTTAATCAAGGACGTGATAATTTCAAATACAAAGAAGCATGTGAGAGGAATGAAAGATTTGATGAAGGAATAGAAGGAATGGTATTCAGTCAAGGTCCACCTCAAGAAGATCTTGATCAGCTGGAAGCAAAGAAAGAAGAAGAAGAAAAGCTTGAAAAACACAAGTTATGGGGAAAATTTATCTTTCCCTTGGGAGTATGATGCAGGAGCATCTACTCCCATCATGTAAATATGACTTGTAACATAAAATTTTGGTTTGACAGTGTGTTTTTTAGGTTTAAGGAGTCATTTGGAGTCACCAAGAGATGTTAGTGTGTGTCTAGTCCCACAAATTTGAATTGTGAATTTTCCCTCAAAAAAGTGCAAATTTGAATTTAAAGGCCTTTATGGCTCGGGTTAGGAGTTTTGATGTATTATATGGGTTATTTATGGATTTTCATGCATGTGAAAATATCTATAGAGGTCTAAGAGTCGTAATTAATGCTTAGAAGTTGGGGTCTTGGAGTTCTAAGAATCCTAGTGATGTGTTAAGTTTTAATCATGAGATCAAGGGTCTAAAGGGCTCAAATTCAGTTAAAGAGACTTGTGAGTGAGTATTTAAGGAGGAACGTAACTAACTTTCAAATATTAATTCAAATGAGGAAGTTGTAGACGACATCCAAGATTGAATAAGGAAGAATTTTCTTTTTTGCAAATAAGGGTTTAATTAATTGCTAAGAACTATGTGTGTGTGCATTTAATATTCATGAAATTTAATGTCTTCAACTGAGAGGGATCATTTCAGGATTGGTAAGAACTTAATTCATTGTATTGTTCGCTAGAAAAGTGTTTCTTGTTTTGGTAAAATATTGTATCTTTGATAGTTAAGGAAATATAGTAGCAAACTTTGTTTCTCAGCATAATCCATGTAAGATAGGCACATTTAAGGGTAAACCCGGTCTAAAAGGAGGAATGTGGTGACTAAGTAGTGTGATCAAGGCATGTTTAGGTTTTAATTCATTTTTTGAAACTTTACAATAGAATTTTGAAAGATATTTGCAAAAAAAAACACTGATATAAGGCGACTAGGAAGGAAGGTTAACTCATTGTGAAGGGCAATTGTTTATTGAATTCCACAATAACTTTTATATGAAGGAAGAAGAAAATTTTCCTAGTTTGGTACCTGATGTTGGTCTAAGAAAATTAACTAAGTATCAGTAAAGCACAAAGAATCACGTGCAAGGGTACATGTGCACAGGAGATCAGAGCGGTGCGTAAGAGGCACGTGCAATAGTGTAGCAGGGTAGCGTGGGGACTGTGCACATATATAAAGAAGATCAAAGACTTAGCCAATTTTCTAGAGACAAGGATAAATTTAGAAAAGCAGAGTTTGAGTGTTGCTCAAGTAAAGATCCGGAAATAGATAAAAACGAGATGACTTGGCAAGGAATGTAATTGGAAAAAACACATGCATGGCAGAATTAAAGGATCATACACAGATCGAGCTAATATTAGGATTAAAGCATGTCATATATTTAGGTTAATATATTATCAGTAGGGATTGTAGAAAGAATGAAAGCTATTTTGTATGCATGCCTATTATTGGGAAAGCGCATGAAGGCGGTGAAGGTGAAAGTTCCCACCGTATATATAATAGGTAGTGTGCATAATTTTTTAGGGTACGAGTTCATAGAGTGAAAGTTAGAGAATTAGTGTAATTGTACTAATCTAGAGTAAGAGATTGATGTTTGGAGTGTAGATCTGTGCGCAATGGTCCAGCGCATGAGCGTATTGGGTATATTGTAAACAGTTTTTACTTCTGTTATGTAATTAATGGTTTTTTGTAATGGATAAGTGATTGTGAATTTCAAATGTGTATTTAGATCTGGATAATGTTAATAGTCCCATGAATTATTTCCTTATTATGTGTTTCCTGGTATTATCATGAGTGTGATGATTATCTATGCATAAATGGTTGTCCTATGTTGAATGGATTATTTATGGAATATCGTAAATATTGATGTTAACACTCTAATAAGCATAACAAAGGAGGGACCTGGTGGTTGCGCAGTTTTGGGTGAGCTTTGAAATCTATCTTGGATGAAGTGCCAACCCGCATAGTTGTTGAGTGGGTAAAATAAGACTACATTTTGGTTTCGTTGCCGGGACCTCTTTTCAATTTGTCTAACAGGGTGTTATATGTAGATGGCGTATCGACTATCTTTAGAGAGTATTGAGAGCTGGATAGAAGACAACCAAGATGCTTTTGCACAAAGATATAGCATTAGGCCTGATTTTAATGTCCGAAAGTGGGTAGAAGACCATTTATATGACTACTTGTATGAGAGGTTCTTCAGTTTATTCACAGTAGAATTGTATAAGTGGTTGGAAGCTTATGCAGAAAATAGAGGTCTCTGGATAGAAAAGAGATCTTGGACATAGGAAGACTATCAGACACTCTTTGATTCGACCAAGACATGGACTAAAGTTGTAGATCATTAGTGGGAAGGTGTACTACATCTAACTAGACTTTGGAATACACAATTTCAACATATTCATTTCCCTAAGGAAGCTCTAATTTTTGTTCTTTCAGTGATCCTAAGAGGATCTTATTTACACATAATACCCTTAGCTATCAAAATTTTGATGGTGGAATTGGGAATGGAGAACTTACCTATGGAAAGCTAAAACCCCACCGCGCACAGGGGAAGGAGTAGGTTTGGAGAAGGATGGAGTGCATGGCCCTAACAAGAACAAGACAAGGAGAGGAAAGATGGCTCAGGTTTAATGAAGTGTGACACAGAGTCAATGGTTGACGATTGCTAAGGTTAATGAGAAGACTAATGACTAGAGGAAATTATGATTTCCTCTTATGGAAAACTAGGGATCCATAGGATTGTGTCCTCCCAATATTAGAAAAGCACAACAGGGAGACCATGTCCATTGGATTTGGATGAGATCATGTCAGATGAAAGAGCATGAGGATCGCATTGTCACTACATCTAACCGATCTTAGCTTCCTAGACCTTCCACTTGGTGTTCTAGAATACATAGGTCGTTTTTAGAAATAGTGATTTTAGATTAAGGCATGTAAGAAGGATTTTTGCATTGGGAAGAAGATATAGGTAGGCATATTCCAGTGTCAGATCAAGATATGCACAGAGCAGATTAGGCACCATGTGAACATGGAAGAAAAATAGGCACCATTGTTTAGAAGTAATCTTTAAGGTATTTTCATAGCCACTGTCTTCATGATACAGAGTATTGGTCACACAAACTATTAGTAGTCAATCATATATGTAATATACTATTACGTAGATAATTGGTTTTGTAACTCAGCATATTGACTAGGGACATCAAGAAAGTATGTCATACTACATGACCAAAAGGTCATGCGTAGGAGGAAAGTCATAGCTCTGGAGGTTCAAGTCAGTCACCACATAGAGAAAACCTTAGATGGAGGCTTTAGGTTTAAGGTTTGGTCCCTACTCTAGGACTAGGGTCCCTAACCCCCATCTGATCAGCCCTTACAAACACCAAATTAACAACCACAACAGACAGATACATTAGATCTTCTTCAATATGTATCTTAACTTGCCAGATATATAAAGGTGTGGAGGATGTAGTAGAGCATGTACGCAATTTTTATTTACTAATAGTGCACTAAAGTAATCACATCATCATGTTAGAAAGTAAATTCAGTTTTACCACTACTTTCCAAGGGCGCATGCACACAGTTGGTAATATGAAGTATAATTCAAACCATACTGGGGTGGACTATGATGTGTCTTCATGCTTCATTTTTGGCTGAATTTTACATATCCCTATAGTTTGAACAGTAAGATTATCAGTGCTCTCAAGGACATTAATCATGGTCTTATCTAGAAATTATAAGAGAGTACGATGCACAGTTCAAAAACTATATTTTTTAAGAAATCTATTATGACATACATCTGAGCCAACATGCACAAGTGGTTCTTGTAGGAGGATTACTTAACCTCATTTTGAAGGTCATTATCACGTATAATACATATACTGATCCGTGTGAGGAATTAGAAGTCAGTCTCTATGTGTTGAAGCAATTGGGATGAGTATAGACATTGGAGCAAGTCATTTTCTAGAAGAAATGGATAACAAATTATGGCTAAGCAATTAGAGAATATTTCTACCAATTCAGTGCACATGAGACATGAATCTGGGTTATGGTGCACCGATTGCGATGTGGAAGGGCATACTAAGGATAGTTGTCAGCGTAGGAATGTGTGTGCATTGTTATAGTCTTGTGAGATTTTCCATAAGAATCATGATGTCTAGAATTGCCCCCTCTTGCAGCATGTGAATGATGAAGAATATATCTATGTACTGCAATATTTGTGATGCACATACCCATGATACAATGATTGCATACTAATAGAACCAAATTCATGAGGCATGCAAGACTGGATTGTGACAGACCATTGTGGTGTGGTAGATCTCGGACACAAGAAGCCCAACCTAATGAAGGATGCAATAATGGAGATGGTGGGTTTTGAGGTGGATATAGGAGTAGAGGTCATGGTGGTAGAGGAAGGTTCACGCGTGGTACTTGTTATACTTTTGGGTCCCTAGATCATTACCAACACAAGTGTCCCTAAGAATCAGGTATGTACATACTGTGGAAAGGCACATAAGGTTGAGGACTTCCCTAATATTTATGAGCATATGTGTAAGAAATAAAAGAAGGAAAAGGCATGAGAATGATTAAGGTGCAAGCGTGTGAAAGAAGTGAAAAATGGACACCTAAGAAGACATGATTGATCCAAAGCTTATAACCTCTGTTAGTTAGTCACTATCGTGTAGAAGCAACTCATGCACAGGGGAAACCTCTTAAAGTAAAACCTCTCATCAAGAAGGGAGGATATTATCCATGTTAAGTATCCAGGATGTTGTTCATCAGAAGGAAGTATCTATCAGGAAACCATGAGCAGTAATCAAGATTGACAAGGTGATATCTAGTTCACTGAAAGGAACATGCATGAGAGGGAATGCGTGAAGAAGGATTGAGCTTCCATAGAAGGATGTAGATGATCTGAAGGAAGTATGTAGGATGTTGCGGGTAGGAGAATATCATCCCATTTGTTAGGAGAGTGGTTGTGAGAAGGTACCATGCGTGGAATTGAATGAGAGCGTTAGATCCTTCATGCCAAATTTACCACCACATAACCATGAGTATGACAAGGAAATTAAAATGGATGTATGTGATATATGGTTGGTTAGTGAGTAATATTCTAATTGACACAGGTACCAAGGTCAATGTTCTTAACTTTGGATGCATTGGAACTAGATGGGAAGGCCACAATTGCAGTCCATCTTCTAATGTGTTGTATATGGAAAATAAAATAAGGGTCATGCCTATTGGGGTACTTGAAGGATGCTTCAATTAATATTCAAGGAGCCAAGTTTACAGGATATTTTGAAGTATTGGAGCTGGCTGAGGTAAAAAAACTTTCCACATTGTTTGGGTGTCCTTAGTGCTATGAAAACAATGCTAGACTTGCATTTAATAAAATATACATCAATTTTGAGAACAAGGAGGAGCACGTTTTCATACCCCTGGATGATGTGAAGGTTGTGCCCTACATTGATCACGTGAGTGAAGAAGAGCTTAATAGGATTTATGCACATTCACATGTGCAACCCTAAGAATGTGGAACCATCTAAGGAAGGTGTACTTCAGTGGGAAGATGTGCAATCTGTCAGTGACACTACTAGTGTTTATTGTGACAATTGGGCCCATGACACATATGAAATGGTCAGGTTGCAAGGTTAAAGGAAGAGTCACTCAGATGATCAGGTCATGCATGATCAAGGCATTTGGGCAAAAACTCAGTTACCAAGGTATACTAGTGAAGAAAAACCAGATTCTGTTCTTGTGCACCATGGAGAACTCAGTGGCAGAATAAGGAGATAGGATAAATATGATGGTTTATACCTTACATGGAACAACAACATGCACTGGTGGGAAACACATAGATATAACCTGTTGGGAATAGTGACAAGGTAAGGGTCAGCCTTTTCAACAAGGTTTACTCTGAATCAAATGTACCTTCACTTATACATGAGTATGATGGGAATACTCTTACTTTGGTACACATCCATAACTGTGAGAGATAATGGGCACAAGGCATCAAGAGGATTTACCACCATCACTTTGGTACATAAGTTCTATTCCACTTTACTGAGGATGAGTGCGTGCTTGGTATGTCCATGCTGAGTTAAAACAAGATACTACGCAGTTGGCACAACTCTATGACTGAAGTTTGGCTCACACATTTGATTATTTTTCTAATAAGCCACCAGTACATGAGGCTTTGTAGATCATGAAGCACATCACATTAGGGATAGAATGCAAAGGCATAAGAGGATATCATGGTTCACACTACTTGGAGAAATTGATCCCATTGAGGTTCACAGTGCGAAGATGCATTGGAGACATAAGAGACACTTTTAGGGTGCACCTGGAAAGAGAAGGAAAAATGGAACCTGGTATACCTCATTGATGATGAGGAAGTGGAGAACTTGGATATTAGCCATACAGAGGGTGCGTGCATGAGGTAATGGATTTTGTAGATGAACAAGGCACGCACATACCATGTTCCTATGAATACTAAAAATGTGAATATTGGCACTGAAGGATGCACCTAAGGAGGCTATCATTGGAGATTATTGGTCAAAATTAGATTGGTTGCAAAGATCATTAAGCTCTTGCATGACTTTCAAGACTTGTTTCCAAGAGGCTATCATGAGTTTAAAGGTGTGCATCCCTCATTAGGAGAAATGAAGATTAAGCAGAAAAGAAGGCATGGGTACATGTTTGGAAGAGGCCTTATAGGATGAACCTGAACCTGCGCGTGAAGGTTAAAGAAGAAATTGACAAAATGCTTAAGTCTAGAATTGTTGAATCAATTGAGGAATCTGAGTGGGTCAGCCCCATGGTGATCAACATCAAGAAGGATGGGACAGATTAGGATCTGTGTTGATTACAGGGAACTCAACACTCATGTTTCATAGATCCTTTTCCTACACCATTCCCATGTAGAAGAAATCCTTGAAGGAGTTGAAGGGTGTGAAATCTATTCATTCACATATGGATTTTAAGGATACCACCAGGTGTGCATTGCACGATGAGGATTGGGAAAATACCACCTTCACCACTAAATGGGGAATTTTTCATATATTGTGATGCCCTTTGGATTGAAGAATGCACCAGCGATGTTCTTGCACATAGTTGTGCAGGCATTCCATGTCTTCATTCATAAGTTCTTCTAGGTTTATCTAGATGACTAGATTGTTTATGGGTTAGTAAAAGATCACTATGACAATCTAAGGATCAAGTTTGAGAGATGTAGGCAGTTGAACATCTCTCTCAATATTAAGAAGTGTGTCTTTTCTTCCCCCTTTGGAACACTGCTTGGGCACATCATTTGTAAGGATGGATTTTTGGTAGATCCGACTAAGATCACAATAATTTTGGGGTTGGAAGAACCTACCAATTAGAGTGAAGTATGTGGATTCGTGAGCCACTGCAGGAAATTTAACGAGGGATATGCACAGATTTACGTGGCTACTTCCTTTGGAGGAATTGCTCAAAGCTAAGGAAAAGTTTTATTGGGGTGATGCACAGCAGCATGCGTTTGAGGTCTTAAAGGAAAGATTGACTAATGCTCCTATCTTACACTTTTCTTCCTGGAAAAAACCTTTTCATGTACATGTTGATGATTCTGGCATGGCTATTGGTGTAGTCTTGACACAACTAGGAGAGGGTAATGTGGATCATCTCATATGCTTTGCGAGTAGGAAGTTGACACCGGCAGAGAAGAATTACATAACTACAGAGCATGATGCATTATCCATGATCTACGCTCTTCATAAATTTTGATAGTACTTACTAGCCACACTATTTATTTTCTATACATATCATATGGCACTAAAATACTTAGTTAGCAAACCTATTTTGTGAAGGCGCATCTATCGGTGGATACTCCTCTTTCAGGAATTTGACTTTACAGTTGTGGTAAAGCCATGAAAGAGTAATCTAGGACCTAATCACTTATCAAGGATAAATTCTAAAGTGGATGCATAAAGTATTAAGGACATTATGCCTGATGCATAGTTGTTCAGGTTGAACCACGTGCTAGCTGATTTGAGGGACATGATGTAGTGCCCACATTTTTATAGCTCCAGTTATCTGTTGGTTCCTTTATTTCTAGACATGTTTTGATTGAGACTCTGATAGACGTTGGACATTTTGCTATGATATTTTATTCTCTTGGACATTATGGCATTTTGGGCGCATAGCGCCAATTGGATTAGATTCATATACTGATATATTTCGTATGATGTGATGACACTAACATGGTTATATGATAGACTTATCAGTTAGATGTAGTCTCTTGTGGTTAATTTGATTGATGATATAGTGTTTTGGATTTAATGATGGTGATTTTCATGCTAAACTAAGTATATGTCGTTGCAATTTTAATTGTGGATGATTCATGGCAAACTATGTGGATAATTGTATGCATTGCACTATCAATTGTAAATTATGTTCAGACATTATAAGTTTGATTGAGATTGTGATGTATAGATGATGTTTATTATATTGGACAGGTGCGGTTAACGTGTGCAATGAGTGTGCAGGTGACAGGTATAGGAGAGCATGGGTTTCAGGGCAGCTACGCAATTGTGCACAAGCGGCCCACGGGCTGAGTCCTAACCATGCTAAATGTTTGAGGCCTTAGATTAGATGTATTTAATTGGGCACCATGGGTGAACCCCTCAATTGTAATGTAATTATGTCTTGTAAAATTAATTAGGTTTAGGATGTGTTTGTATTAAGTAAACTAGCTTAGGGGTTAATAATCTTATCTTAAGTTAAGTGTTAGTTTTGGGAAGTGTGTGTGTGTTGGTAGAAGGGATTGGGGACCACATGTGAACCTTGGGTGAACCCCACACCCTCTACCCTTGTGCCCAAGCATGCCAAACCCGAAATTGGGTTATTTTGGGTAATTTTTGGGACCCTTTTGAGTTTGGGGGTTCCCTTAGCATAAAAATGGGCCCTTGGACCCTACCTAATAGGTAGGGGGACCTATTTCCAAGGTTTGGAGGGAGTTTCCCTCCCATTTAGCCCTCTTTAGTCACCATCCATGTAAGGTGGTTGGATTGTGTGAAAGTATTAAAAGTTGCTCCACTTTGTTTTATTTTGGTTTTTGGTATTTTGGGTGAAAAGGGATAAAAGGTGAGTTTACTCTTTCTTATTTTGTTTTTGGAATCTTTGACTCTTGAGAGGAGAGGGGGTGACACTTGTCACTTTCTCATTGGTGAGGAAGCTTTTGGGTTCCTCTTTTTATTCTTCCTCATGTGGGAAGAATGGGTCTTCTTGGTTCATTTTTTTGGAGCACTTGGAGAATTTTGGGAGCTTGGAAGGGAGCTTGGACAAAGGGGAAAAGCTTAGAGTTTTGGAAAGCTTATTAGAGGTAGGGTTCTTATCATTTTTCCTTCTTAGTTTTGTTATCTTGTAAACTATGCTTGATAAATAAAATAGTGTGTGAAATGTTGAATGTGGTTGTTTGCTTGTCTTGTTATTTCTTTTGTTTTCTCTCCACCATCATGTGGAATGATGGTTTTTGGAGAATGTAGGGGAAGAGAGAGGGATTTCCCTCTCAAACCTCATGGTTGTTGGTCAAGCCATGAAGGTCCCTTCTCATCCCCTCATATGGTTTGAGGTGGGAGAAAGGTTCATATGGCTTGATCCTTTCCCCATTCTTGGTGAGGAAACCCATGTGGGTTTGAAAATCCTCCCAAGAAGGATTTTTATAGTATAAGGAGGAATAAGGAGGATGTATGATTAGGAGGTATAAGGAGCTTTGTATATATATATTTATTGGTGCTCCTATGGTTGGACACCTTGATTTGGGCATCCTTCTTCCTCTCTTCCCCCTTGTGAGGTTGACTTTGTTCTCCTCTTGTTGTGGTTTTCATTGTGTAATAGGTCTAGGTGGATGATTGATCTTATGTTTTTCTTGTTATGTGTGTGTAAATCCCCATTACTTGTGCACATTGTGGAAGCTAGTTCCTCTCTCCCATGGGCTTGGGGGAGGCTAGCATGACTTCCAACCATGGAAAGGCATGTGATGATGCCTATTGGTTGGGTGGTAAACAAGCCATGATTCTTGTAGGAGCATTGGTGTTGGAGCTCAAGTTGGAGATAGTTGAAGCCTCTTGTCATCTTGGTCATCATCTTCTTTGTGGGCATTGCCTTCACTTGTAAATAAATGTGGCTTTGTAAACCGTCATACTTTTGTAAAGATCCATTTTTATTGCACTTATTGTTCCTTGAAAACATTGGTCATCACTAAGAAGTTTCCATTTTGTAGTTGCAAGCATCTTGTAAAATGGTCATTTGAATTTATATTGAAGCCAAGAACCTTTTTATTTCAATGCATACTTTTGGAAAGATTTGTTATATAGAATATATGAAATATAGATATGCATTATATATAAGAAAACAAGTGTAGTGTGCTTTTTAGTTCAAAAAAAAATATGGCATTACACATAGCATTATTTTTATGCACTGGGATCATGCCAAAGGGAATGAAGACATTAGACAAGAAGCATCTTGTTATACGAGCCACACTATATCAAATTATCAGAGGAGATTTGTATAAAATGAGTAGATATGAGGTCTTGCGCAGGTGTGTCTTGGAGCATGAGTGCAAAGCCATTCTAGAGGAAGCTCATAGAGGAATTGCAGGTGGACATTATACAGGAGATGAGACTGCATGTAATATCCTTCTAGTTGGTTTATGGTGGGAGAGATTGTATAAGGACAACAATGCTTTTTTCAAAGCATGTGATCAGTATCAAAGAATTGGAAAGATTGGAAATAGGGATGAAATGCCCTTGATTCGTGTAGTAAGCGTGGAACCTTTTGGAAAATGGGAAATTGATTTTGTAGGGCCTACTATACCACCCAGGCGCAGGACTAGAGCACACTACATCATCACATGTACTGACTACTTGAAAAGGTCGGCAGAGGCTACACCTACAAAATATTGCACAACAGTGACAGCAACAAGGTTCCTTTGGGAAAATATCATCGGCAGGTATGGATGCCCATTAAGCTTGACAAGCGATAGAGGAACTCATTTCCTAAATGAGACAATCATAATTTTGCTAGTAGATTTTATGTTGGCATACCATAATACTACTCCTTATCACCCTCATGCCAATAACACTGTTGACACTTTCAACAAGATCTTAATACAAACATTAACGGAAATATTTGATGTTGGAAGAAAGGATTGGGATGACAAGGTATCATTCGTTCTTTAGGCATATAGAATAACCTATAAATGGTTGAACAAGGCCATAACCTTTCAGTTGGTGTTTGGCACGTAGGCTATACTACTTGTGGAATTTATGTTACGAACACTACATATTGTGTGTGCATGTAGATTGGACGATGAACAGGATGTGGATGAGCGCATTGACAAGTTGATGCATTTAGATGAGCAGCGCACCATTGTGCATTGGAGCCAGAAAAAAAAAAGGCACAACAGAAGGCTTGGCATGACAGGCGCATTAAGCACAAGTCCTTTGTTATTGTCACATCCCACAATTTCAGTTTGTTTCGTCGAAAGGACAAGTCATAAAATGTTGAATAGTTTACAAAGGTAGGGGAAAATCCTTATTACGTAGTTGAGTTTGGAGATACAAGTATGCATGTATATCCTGAAAAGGATATACACACTTACGCGTCATTTCATACACAACCGCGCAATATCGCTTATCACCCAGTGTTCATAAAGCACTTAACATTTATAACTTATTATTGTATGTTTTGATGTTTGTATGTACTTGCTTTACTGGGTATGATGATGTGGTGTAATGTTGGATTGTTTGGTTGTTGTACCTATAGTAAATATTGTTGTGCACCATGTTATGTTGTATGTTATGAGTTACTTACTTTGTTGAAAGTGATGATTTAATGCATTGATATATTGCTCGGTTAGTGTATCGGATATTGATCCTATGGTTTATTTAGCTTGTTGGGAATAATGACTGCATAATGAAAGGGATCTATACAACATTACAATAATATCATTTTAGTTTGGAAGCATATTTTGACTGCATGATGTTGACCTTCTTTTGTTACCATGGCGTTCAAAGGTCATAAAGCATAATAGAGGTCCTCAACAAGGGGCAAGAAATTCGGTACAATCAAGGTACAAATTTTAAAGTTGGTTTAATAACATTTTTATCAGCAAGTAAAAATGCAATTCATTATGTTGCGAAAATTGTTTTTGTTATAGATAAACACTTTTTACTGGAGCTATGAACCGGAGTACATTCAACCAAGATATATCATTTAAGCGCAACAATTAGCGAACCAGAAACACAACACTTGAACACACTTCTAGCGTAGATGTTTTCGAACGAGAATCTACCGTTGTTAAATCTGTCTGCCAGCCATGCCACCTCAGACATTACCACCTCAAACGGGGATCGTGCCTAAGTTGGATTTGAACCTTGGTGGATCCGGATACAGCCACCCGTCTTAACCACTCCACCTAAACCCCATCGAATTGTTGCGAGAAAATATTAATACAGTCTATTGATCTTGATTATTTACTTAATTGTTTAGTGGCTTGACCGTTACAGATAAAGTGTGTAATAAATTATTTGAAACATCATCATGCATGAGATCGAAACTTGGTGGTTGCATATTGTCTTGGACCGATCGTAATGCCAAGCTAATTAATTATTAATCATCTTGATGATGTTGGTCTTAGACCATAGAGAAAAATATTAAGGGATATGATTGGTGGTGGACTGAGACCATGGTTTATGGCATTCGAGTGTTTATGTTTAAGAGGTCATATTGCATTGCATTTATTTGCTAAGGTTATTCGACCATGTTTGGTTCCTTTTTTATGGTTGATTATTATTAATATTTTGTTAAGTGGGTCCTCGACCACACACTTCATTATCATTGAGTGTTTATTTGATTGTTAATTATTTATAATCGTTTGTTTGTTGACCCATGGATTAGGGAGGTGTTTGTGTAATATTGATCTTTGACCAATCGATTAAAAAGCCTCCATGCAAGTTTAGCGGGTAGTATGGAAAGATGCGGTGTTATGTATTAAATATGCTAGTATGTGGCTCTACTAAAACTTGATGGGCATTTAATGCATGCCCACGGATTTTGGAAATCCTGAAGCTTCTCCATGAAGCTATCTTACATGCATAATATCATTCTCTATATTTTTTGGTATTATTTTTGGTTGGGTTCTTTTCGGCAAAACCATGCATGGAGTTAGGGGTTTTGAGCTCCAATTTAATCTCGAGCTCTATGGAGCGAGTTGTGCATGGTGTACTAAGTCATCCTTGCTAAAACTTTCACATCATAAATTATGTATATGATTGTATAAATAAATAAGCAATTATTTGGAATTTTATATTTTACATTTCGTGGGGTGTTCTTGTTGAATAATGTGTTGAGTTTGTTGCTTTGCTTTGCTAGAAATTTTGAAGTTTTGCGAGAAAATTTAAGGAAATATTAGCAACTACATGCATGGATATACTTCACCTTGTCTGACTATTTCATTTTGAAGGGATAGTGTAATTTCTGGTTGATTGTTTATAGTTGACTGAAAGTTTAACGTTGATTTAATGATTGGTCCGTTAGACCTTTGCAATTGTGTTACTCTCTTCACTGGGTTTATTAAGATTGTTATTTATTTAAAGTTTTGCTTGGATCTTGATGCAAGAGCATTAGGGGATTGTGAGGTCTAGAGTTATAATAAAATGGGTCAAAGTATGTTGGTCAATATGTCATGAGTGAATATGTGTGTATGAAGGCAATGATGTTTGTGAATGTTGTAATTAGTGATTCTCATGCCTAATAAGGCTATTAATGAAGAGTTGTGAGTTGTAATGTTGTTGTAACCGAGCTGAGAAGGCTTAGGAAAGAGGTTAGCCTGATATTCCAAGTGTAGGAGTTGTTGAGTCAGTTTAGGAGTTTATTTAGGAGTCTATACTTAGTCAAGATACACCTATCTATAGGTGATTCGAATGTAATGGAGGTAGAACAGTGGGTTTGAGGTCGAATAATGAAAATTGTAGCATAAATGGTGATTTGAAGTTGCAATATACCTCTATTTTTTAATGATCTTGCAAGTTTTTTAAGTGACTGTGATGGAAACCTTGCCTGAACAGTGAAGTGTAAACCCTCAAGAGATTTTGTTCATTGAATTTATCTTGACTATTGTTATGAAAATGATGTATAGGTGATAAGGAAGCTATTCATATTTTTTTATGAAAATGATGTATAGGTGATAAGGAAGCTATTCATAATTTTTATGAGTCTTGACATTGCAAGATTTGATTTTTAGAGGCAAATGTTAGCTCTTGGGCTCGTTGTAGGGCTTTGAATATCTTTTGATTATAAAGATAGAATGAGCTAAAATCAACAAGTCATCTTTGTCTCCCATAGAACTAGAGATCCACTAATTTTTAGAACGATTGAGCGCCTATAGGAGAAGTTATCGATCTCAAAATTTTGAGCTAGAAAGAAGGAAATACAGTGTGCAGTCAGAGAAGAAAAAAGATTGAGTTTCCATACGGGTTTGATTATCATGACTCTAAACTTGATATAGAGGTGGAATAAGGATGGATCTAAAGGATTGGAGTGAACTCAAAGATCAATCCATGAAGAAGTCATTTTCATTTTGGTAAAATACTAACTGTACAACTAGTACATTGTACTAGATCACAAAGGAGGACTACAAATGAAGGGAGTTGAGCATAATGTGATGAAGAACTAGTGCATGCAAGTTGAAAGACACCTATCCAGGTATGATTGATGTGTTTGAGTGATTCTAGTGTCATGAATTTGTCTTCATTTTGAGTATAGACTGATGTTGCAGCTGGTAAGACTGTGTTAAGCCATTGTGAAAGGTGTCAAGAAAGTTGAATAGGAAAAATTAGCCATAGAACAACATATGAAGGGTCTTAGACACCTTAATCCTTGTGAGAGAGGTTTAGAACACATGGAACCATGACAGGAAACCCTTGAAATTGCATAATAGGTCTTGAACTGAGCTTACATGAACTAAGAAAGGCTTAAAGAGCTTGAGGGCAGAATATCAAGAAGCCATATTTGAAGACCATGGCCAAGCACTGGTAAGGGAGTTGAAAGCTTACTTTGATGCCTTGATCATGTTCAAACAGGTGGAAAGGGTCTTGTGACTTCATTTGAGAAGGACTCCATTGTGAGGTAAAGTGCATGGTAAGAGAACTCAAGAGGTATGTGTGTCAAGAACCCTCATAAATGGATTTGTAACATGAAATTGTCTTGCATGTGAATATAGGAGTCTTGCACATCTATTAGGCATTGGCTCAATGATCACCTCATATTAGTTGTTATCTAGTAAGCTCTCTAACAGTTGGTCTCTTATATATGAGTATGTGTGGTGTCTCAAATGGACCTCAAGTGTTAGAAGCATAGCAAAAGGTCCATAGACTTATGTTAGATGATCCTCAAGGTAGGGGTTGGTGTCAGTTAGAGCAAGTTTGAGCTCTTGAGAACCTAGAAGAAACCTTGAGAATAGGTAAAATTTCAAGCCAAACAGATAAAGTACAAGTTCAAGCTAGAACCCCTACACCAATTGGTATCAGAGCAGAGCTCTAATTTTACAGAGATGGCTTCAAAGAACCAAGAGATGAAGAAGAGTGAAATTGCGAAAGAGAAGCAGCTCAAATGTCATCAAGAAATATAGTCCATTAAAGAAGACCTTGAAAGGGTAATGAATCACATGCAAAAAGAAATGACAAGCTTAATCTTCAAGTTACAAGGATGGAACCTTCACATGAGGAAGGTTGTTAAATGGCCAATACAAGAACTTGTAGAGAGAAGAAGAAGGAGAACAATTTTGAGAAAGAGAGAAGAAATGTTGCCAAGAAGAGAGCAACATGGAGAGTAGCCTATAGAGAAACCAAGAGGAAAGTTGCAAGAAATGCAATAAGGAAGAGAAGAGGTGTCAAAGAAGGAGTTGACATCTATGGAGACCAAGGATTCTCAAGTAATTATTTCTGACTGTTTCTCTAAGTGGGTGTTTGCAGGTACACAGGCCATAGAGGAAGAATGCCAAGTTGAGGCACTTAAATTTGAAGATGAAGAAGCACTAAATTATGAATTTGAGTACACAAACATGAGACGGTTGCATGAAGAATTGAAAGCCTTGGAGGAAGCCATATATCAAGCCAAGAGTAATCTTGAAGACAAGACAAGTGAAGAGGTGGTAGAGGTATTCTTAGCATCTCCTAGTAATGAGGATAATCAAATTTCAGTCAAGGAGCCATATGAACCTTCAAAACAGGTTGAGGAGGTATATTTCAACATTGAAGGCCTTCACTTCATTTCTAAGGTGAAACAAGCCTACCAAGAGGCCAAGGATGAAAGAGAGAAGGGATGGATGATAAAGCGAGTGGAGAGGACTATTAAGTCTTATGAACTTATTCTTGGCAATGATCAAAAAGCTACGAATACATGTAACTATGAACACCAGGCAGAGTTGACATTCATAATGAAGGAGATAGGACACCTACAAAGGAAAAACTTGAAGGCAAAGACCATGGAAAGGAAGATAAAGCAAGAAACAAGCAAGCAGACTAAAATCATGAAGAAACAATACAAGTGCAGGTGTAGAGAGAAGCATAGAAGAAAAACTATACAAGCAAAGGCAACAAGGAAGAATTGGAAGGCAAGAAAGAAGAAGGGCACAGGCATGCATTTGAGCAGGAGCTCAAATTTTCCTAGCAGGGTAATCTAATGCAGGAGCATCATAAGCTTATGAGGTCTAGAGTTATAATAAAATGGGTCAGAGTATGTTGGTCAATATGTCATGAGTGAATATGTGTGTATGAAGGCAATAATGTTTGTAAATGTTGTAATTACATGTATAGGAGGTTGTAATTAGTGATTTTCATGCCTAATAAGGATATTAATGAAGATTTATGAGTTGTAATGTTGTTTTAACCGAGCTAAGAAGGCTTAGGAAAGAGGTTGGCCTAATATTCCAAGTGTAGGAATTGTTGAGTCAGTTTAGGAGTTTGTTTAGGGGTCTATACTTAGACAAGATACACCTATCTATAGGTGATTCGAATGTAATGGAGGTGGAACAGTGGGTTTGAGGTCGAATAATGAAGATTGTAGCATAAATGGTGATTTGAAGTTGAGATATACCTATGCTTTTGAATGAAATTGCATGTTTTTAAGTGATTGTGATGGAAACCCTGCCTGGACAGTGAGGTGTAAACTCTCATGAGCTTTTGTTCATTGAATTTATCTTGACTGTTCTTATGAAAAGGATGTGTAGGTGATAAGGAAGCTATTCATGATTTATATGAGTCTTGACATTGCAGGATTTGATTTTTAGAGCCAAATCTTAACTCTCGGACTTGTTGTAGGGCTTTGAATATCTTTTGAATGTACTAATAGAATGAGCTAAAATTAACAAGTTATCTTTGTGTCCCATAGAACTAGAGATCCACCAATTTTTAGAACGATTGAGCACCTACATGAGAAGTTATCGATCTCAAAAGTTTGTGCTAGAAAGAAGGAAATGCAGTGTGCAGTCAGAGAAGGAAAAAGACTGAGTTTCCATTAGGGTTTGCTTATCATGAATCTAAACTTGATATAGAGGTGGAATAAGGATGGATTTGAAGGATTGAAGTGAACTCGGAGATCAATCCATGAAGAAGTTGGTTTCATTTTAGTAAAATTATGACTCTACCTGGCCTCTCCAAAGATCAAAGCGATAACTCAGAGATCAAAGCGATAACTCTACCTGGCCTCTCCACATACCATTTGGGATTCAATGCATACGCAACCATATGAAGAGGGGTGCTTAACTTCTCCCATCTTTGTTGAATAGTTGGTTGTTTATGTTCATTATAGAACTCCAAAGTGGGGTCCCTCACCCAAATAGCTACCTTCATTTGCCCAAGCATGTTGTCAATGCACTCATAGATCTCACCAAGATTAGGGTTGTTAGAATCCCCATATTTTATGACACTAAAAACTAGAGCTATGATTGATATGATGTATTTCATATCAACCCAAAATGGTTCCCTCAACACCAGTTCCTTCATTCTTTTCCCTTGCTCTGTCTTGGACTCATGCCCTAGTCCAATCTTGTGTCATAATCAAAATTTGCAGGGGCTCCTGCAACTCAGATATCGTCTTCAACAAAATAAAAATAGGATGCAAAGCGGGTGTCAACAGGTTTCAGAAATTCCTTCTTCGAAAAATTTCGAAAAAGTGTCAATGATGTGTGGTGATTGCATATGAACTTCTGCACGTCCCTGGCCTTAGTCACTATCTAGTTGATCCACTGAATTTTCCCTATGTCTTTCAGTGCATTGTTCATGGCATGCACACAATATGGAGTCCAATAAATATGGCTATACACCCGCTCCACTAGCTTGCTTGCTGCTTTGCACACATAAGTTGCATCTGTAACACCCTGTACAACGTTTGAAGGTCCAACCTCCTCAATGACATCCTTCAAAATCTGATACTGGAACTCAGTATCTTTCCGCTTACCAGAACAATCAATTGCTCTCAAGAAGTACAGTCCATTTTTGCAAGAGACTGTGATATTGATGAGAGGAGGGTGCCTAATATTCGTCCACCCATCCATGATAATGTTACATCCATGTAACACCCATGTGACCTTGCTCTCCTCCAACAGATTAACCTTGGAGTAGTTTTTATCCAAGATTGTTGTCCTCAGTTTTGTGTTTCTAGGAGGCACATAACGTGTACCTACTTTTGCAACCTTAGCCATAGTCTCATTGTAATAATGAGAGTGAGCGACATTAAATGAAATCTTAGCAGCATAGAAAAATTTCTCAATAGCATCATTTGCCTCTTCCCTTGCCTTTGAATCAAACATATCTACAACTGAATTGGGGGCTGCCCCCACGGCCTTTCTATTCCCTCTGCTTTCCACTTCTGACACTCCAAAACTAGAACCAGCGAAAGCATTACTATGTTTGTCAGTTCTATGAGAGCTCAAAGGAGTATCAACTGCAATACCACGAACTTCTGGCACATTGTCTGTGGTATTTCCATTAAAGATACTCACCATCTCAGCTCTCTGATCTAGTGAAAGGCCCTTACAAATGCCAACCCCCCTTCCTGTAAGGTGCAACAAGTGTGCATAGGTCTTGGTGATGTTGCCATGCCAAGTCAGTGCACATATGTTGCACTTCCATAGTTTGCTCCCCCCTCTAGACTTGGGGTTCTCAACTATTTGTGCAAATTGTTGCAATGGCTTCTTCTTATCAAATGGTCCAATAACAAATCTAGACAACATTTGAGATGGACAATTGGTAGCACTACCAACTGAACTACCAGTTGTCGTTGCCACTACATTTTGTCTCCCTTCACCACTTTCCCCCATTGTGTCATCACCAACGCTTCCACGGCCACCTATCTCAAGTTCATGTTCAACCCTTTCCTACTCTAATTCATATTCATACTCATACTCAGAAGAAGAACTCATGGTGATGATTGTCGTAGTGCATAAAAAAACAACCATAACTATATGATTGATTGATTATGTAATGAATTAATTTTTTTTTTTTAAAGTATAAGCAATGATCATAATTTAAATTTTAGTTTATAATCAATGAAGACAACCACAAGTTACAACCAAACCCTATGCAATTACGGTATGTTTTATTTTTAACTTTTAAAATGTAATTAAAAAAAATGTAACTAGTATGCATTTCGTAAAAGCCTGCAAACTATAAATATGATTACATTGTGAATGTAGATACAAAAACTAAAAAACAGCCCCTAAAAATGTAAATATAATCTAAATTTTAAACTGGAATTAAAAAAAAACATAACTAGTTGCAACCAAAGCCTATGCAATATGCATTTTTTAAAATCCTACAAACTATAAACACGATTACATTGTGAATGTAAATACAAAAACTAAAAAACAACCCCTAAAAATGTAAATATAATCTAAATTTTAAACTGGAATTAAAAATGTAATTAAAAAAAAACATAACTAGTTGCAACCAAACCCTACTCAATATCATGATTACATTGTGAATGTAGATACAAATGCTAAAAAACAGCCCCTAAAATATGCAAATAGAATCTAAATTTTTAAAAAATAGAGACTTTAACAAGTGTTGTAAGCAAATAAAATTATAAATACCTATTGCTTGCTCTTGCTCTTGCTCTTGCTCTTGCTCTTGCTTGGTGTGAATATGAAATGAGCCCATAATGTAAATTTATAACATAGAATTGCACTTTTAGGGTTAGGGTTAGGTTAGGAATGTTTCTTTAAAATTATAATTACTTTGCATTACAAAAAAAAAAATGATTAAAGTGTTTAAAAATTGTTTTTAATTAAAAAAAAGTCGCAGGGGATGTCGGGGGCATCCAAACATCCGCAATGTCCCCTAGACGCCCCCCACATTTTGGAAACATCCCCTTGCATTTTTAAACGTCCCCGGGACATTTCCCACCACCCCTTCCTAGTCGGAAATGTGGGGGAAACGTTTACCCCACGTCCCCAGGACATCTGGGACATCCCGAAGTTGTGTTTTTTGGAGGGGATGCATCCCCGCGTAACACTGGAGTGAACTTGGACAAGGATTGCAGATAAATGAAATTTTTAACTTTTTAAAAAAGACGAGAACAAAATATACATGCCTTGACTTACCCTTATGTAGGATAGATGCATGCACATGTCCAGTCTGATTGCCACGGGGAAAGCTAATGCTTGTTTCATCAACTCAATCAGATTAGACCAATTCAGTTCATCTGAAAAATTCAGCTCTGACAGGATTTGGACAAGATTCAATAGGATTTTGTAACTATGGCTTCAACACAAGATTCAGCAGGATATTGTAACTATGGCTTCAACACAAGTATCTCCTTGGTTTTCAATTTTTTCTTCCTTTACCTTATATCTTTTCATCAACATAAGAACAATCCCCGGTCTATGAAGTTGTAGCCTAACGGTAAGTTCAGAGCACTTATTGTAATGACAATTCCAATATTGTCAGTATGTCTAACCATATTGTTGCAGTTAGTCCAATTAAGTTCATTGCCACTTGTAACATTCTTAGGTTCAACGCTATTAGTAAAAGACAAAAAAGATATTCAAGCAACTATCAATCAAAGCTTAGAATATTCTACAATTATGCCTTTCATATTATCACAATCCATAAAATCAATCAATCTTACCAACTCGCTCTTGAAGTTGGTGATTCCAACCCCAACTCTGAATTGAGAATTACAAATTCAAATATCTTAAAACAGATTTACAATACCTGCTTGAATGATCGGGTGCTATTCTTCTTGATGCAAACAAAGAAATAGCATCCTTTGGTCTTATGTCATCCACAATGTCCAAAGATATGTATAACTTACATAATAAATTTGCTAGCTACATACGACTTTTTCTTATCTTGATTATTGAAAAGTTACTTATTAAACTTAATAGAATCCGACAATTAGCCATCTTTAGAAGATAATTTCCTTACAGAGGAACAATGCTTACATAGAAAACAATCAATGAGTTTACCTCTTCCCAAATAGCCGACCACTTTGAACAATGGACTTTAGGCATAAATACCGAAATAAAGACACTTCCACAAGAGATCAAAAATGCAACCATGCCCGATCACGGAGCCTTTGTTGGCCAGCGCCATAGAATTCATCTACTCTGTCTCCATCCCGAAAGAATCGAAATGTTGGTGTGTATTTAACATCTTTTGTCACCTCTGGACACTCATCAACATCAGCATATATAAATACAGAGTTTGGATACTCGTTACTGAGATTACAGAAGGTAGGGAGAATATCTTTACAAACATAACACCTACAGAGCAAACAGGCGATATAATAGATCTCCAGATAGAAGCGAAAAAATATACTTCATGATAGTTAGACAGTCACCTTAACTATTATGCTCTGCAATTTAAGCTACTTTAATAATGAATATAACAGCAACCAAATATTTGCAAGGTGTTTTAAGTACCAAGACTCGTGCTAATAGGTACAAAAGGATTTTAAATCCCAAGACTCCTAAGAAACTAGTGATCATCAGTTGGCATGACCAGCATCTAGCACCCAAATGGAAAAGATGTTTGTCCATGCAAATCAATGAAATATGAATCAACATGAACCCCATATTTGTTAATCATCAACCTTTAAAACATTCAATCTAACTCAAAGCCCTGCTGGGCATAAATATTTTCTTAAACTTAACAACGCTTCAAAATAAGATGATGAAATATCAGACACTCATTGCCTCCCATCATCTGAAGGTCCAAAATTTAAAGGTACTACAGACTTACTATTCATTACATCAGGCCAAGAAAATTAGAGCGCTTTAAAACTATAATGTGAAATTAACTTACGGTTTTTGAAATTTGGGCAAACATTGTTTAGAAAATATCTAAACAGAATCTAACAAATGCCTCAATGTTAGCACACCAGATTTGAAATACTTAGGAGATCTCGTCCTTAAAGGTGAACATAAGGACGAGATCTCCTAAGTATTTCAAACAAATAAAAATAACTATGCCACAGCAAGGATGCTTCTCTTCATAGGTGGAAAACATGTGTCATTTCACCATATTTGTCTCCATATTCATGAACCCAGATTATTTCTAGCAACAAACAATTTTTTTATTAATTGGAACAGGAATCATAACAGCCCTCAGAATTTAGTAATATTCGGTGTTCAGAAGTTCACTCTATGACCGTAATGTCCCCTTTTCTAAATTAAAAATAATTAATAAGATTTTAAGTTGGGCCCGGCCAATTCTTCATTTTGGGACAACTTAACAATATTATTATTAAAATAAAAGGTATTTTTAAATACTAAAGTAGAAAAAAGACCCTTAGCCTATTTTCAGTCGCCTAAAAGGGAGAGGTCGTCTCTCTTTAAGAGGGAAAAACAAATATTAAAAAAAAAATAAAGAGGCCTACATGGAGCGCTCCACAAAGAAAGGAAAGAAAAAGCTATAAAAGCAAATGTTGGGGCTCATTGTAAACATCTTGTGAATTATATACTTCTCTTTTGGAAATTGGAGCATTGAGCTCTCATTTTCACCCCTTTGAGGACAAAAACCCTCAATACTCACAACACTTAGGGACAGAACCCTCATTTGTTGCATTGGTGACTTCTTCCAAGAGTCACATTGGGGCTTCAAAATTTAGAATTTCAAAACAACAAGGGTTTCTATCAGTGCTAGGAAACACATTCCAACTAGGGCATGCTTTTTTGGGGTTGCCACATTCATTTCCAGTTTGACCTACCCATTTGCAGATTTCAAGATCACTTTTTAGTGGGGTTTTGTGGTTGGAAAAATCTGATTCTAATGTTATTGAATAACTGATATTTTTGTGGTCAATTTGAGCTATCACATTCATTTCCAGCGTGATCTACCCATTTGGAGATTTCAGGATCACTTTTCAGTGGCATTTTGTGGTTGGAAAAATCTGATTCTAATGTTACTGAATAACTGATATTTTTGTGGTCAATTTGAGCTATCATTTGCATTTTATCTCCAAGTATTTATGAAGATATTGAATTTTGAAATTTTCAGCTGTTTTTGAGCAATAATTAATTCCAGCAGTCTGTAATTTATTGTTGAAGCATTTATTTTGCATGAATTCATCAAGTGTTTAATGTTGTTGATGTGGTTTTGAAGATTTGTGTGTGGGAAAGGCTAAAATCTGAATTGTACCTTGGTTGCTTAGGGTTTTGTGGACCTAAAACAGGTCGCTGCCATAATTTTTGCATAAAATCAGTTTGTTGTCATAAAAATCAGGTTTTCTACATGTGGTCGGCATCATTTTCAGCCATGTTTCATTAGGGTTTTGGGGAAAATCCAAATTCCTCATATTTGAGCCCGAAAGGGACATTACAATGACTCCAAAAAGGGACTACAAGGATAATAAATCAATAATCATATTAAGATGATGACTAGGATCTAGCCACGTGATGTTTGAATATAATTGAAATTTTGAATGTATGACAAAAGAAAATAGATTGCAACCAGATTTTTGTAGTTAGTGAATGGAAAAGGCAAGCGGAAAAGAAGAAAAGCCTACATAAGGAAAAACTCCTCTAAGGAAAGCTCCAATTATAGACTGGTAAATCTATATTCAAGGAATAATGTAGCTCATGTTTTCTCCCATGCAAAGGAAAATTTTAAGGATGGAAGCGCTTACACCGAATGAAGGTAGGTTAGACCCTCTAGATGAAATTTTCAAGTTAAATGACCAATGACCTCTTTACTATATAAGGCCAACTGCACTGAAATAGCAGGAAGTACCTTTTCTGTTGTTGGACCGACAGGAAAGATGATATGATAATTTGCTTTTATTGGATTAAGACAATAATGCCTTTCTCAATAAGAGTCATCATAATAATTCTAGGCTACTTGAATCTCTTGAGCATTGTCGAACCCCAAACCACGATGCAGATCGGGATTAAAAGTTGGGAAATTTGTAAGCCCCGTGACACTTCTAAAGACTATACAAAAAACATGCCAAAAAGACTAACTAAAGACTTGTTTCTGTCATGTTGTTAACTTTCCTAAATCTTCCATTGATCGGCATTTCAGAATCCATGTGCCTATATTTAGCTTTCTGTTTGTAAAACATTCCACTTCTACCATGTGCCATGTCATTCCCTCGTCTGCCTCCCTTTTGGAAACAGTTATCAATTCTAGATATTCTTAATCCTTAATGAAAATTCCTCAGAAAATGACAGCCAGTTGCTAACAAACGAATCTAAGGCCACTTTCTGTTCTAGAAGAGTTTAGTAAAAGAATTTTTACTTAATTCTCTCCCACGACAGGACATCATTGCCATCAAATAATCTTATGCCTGCTTTTGAAAGGTGATTTCCCGTTTGGGCTCGGAAGTAAGGCAATGTCCCAGGAGAGGAAAAGGAAGATCCTAACAGATTGGGGATGTTTTGTGGGTTTGGTTGGAGTTGTGCAATGATAACTAATAGTGTCACTGTTGTTGAAATCAAGACCCCCATCTATGGAAATATCTAGTCCTCAATTCCATTAACTTTTACCTTGAATTCTGAAAAGAGCCTTCCTTCGAGAGAATCCATCCATTGATGAGAATTGTGCTCGCCTATTTGCAGTACAGCAATCACACTTGATACCCTTCTGCCTTCACTTGTTGTAAGGCCTCCATAGCTTGGCTTTTTGCTTATTTTTGCAATGTTATCAGGTGCAACCTGACCTAGTCACAAAGCCTAACTCCATTGATATCACTAGACAAAAATAACCAAAAGATACCAGCCAAGGACAATTAAGTCTTTTATATTCCTTAATAGATGGGATATTGTGGTTCCAAATGAATAAGGCTAGTTGTATGGAGAACGAGTGGTGAGCATACTATTCTTAAACTTGTCAATGTCATGGCTTTGTGTTTAATATTCACTTGGGCCTCTATATTTGCCTTAATTTGTCATAGTTAATTTTATTAATTGATTCTTGATATTTGCATAAAGCTTAGAGCCATATAAATAATATTTTCATCAAATGCATCAAGTTCTTTGAAACATTATTTTGGCTAGAACAAATATACCAAATAATTTCGTGTACATGTGCCCTGGTGCAAAATTACCCTGCACAATCTTTAAAAGTATTCGGGCATATATTTACATGTTGAAGGTGCTCGAGTCAGGAATACAACACCATCCAAGCAATTTCACTAAAAACTTCCCAGGAATAATAGTACCTTTCACAACCTATAGGAAATACTATGCATAAGGGGCAAGTTATGTAATGTCCCCTTCTCAATGCTAGTTCTTTTTGAAGACCTTGGGCCCATTCCACTTCTTGTGGGCTAAAAGGGAAAGAACAAGGGAAGTTAATGTCATGATTTTCAGTTGTTTTTAGTAGCTTTGCATTATTTTAAAATAATTTTCTAATTATAGTCAGGTTGGCTGGGAAAAAGGTCAAAAGCCAATTGAAAAGTAAAAGAAATAAGAACTCTTATGTCTCCAAGGAGGTCAGTCCGCTTTGGGAGGATTCTATTTGGTTTTTGGCGCCACCTTTGGCTATTTAAAGGGGTTGCTTGGCTTGGAAAAGGGGGATGCTTGCTTTGGAATTTATTCTCTTGGAGTTGAAGCACTAAACCATTTTCTCTCTCTTACAATTGAGGACAAAAACCCTCTTTGCACTTGCTTTGAGGACGAAACCCCTCATTCCTTCGTTGGTGGTCTCACACGGAGGTCACACTTGGTGATTACATTCAGGTTTTCCTTGGAACCTGCCATTTCCAGCCCATTGTAAACCCTCTCCTAGGGTGGCGAGTTACATGGTGGAGGGTTTTGATGATATCTAGGGCACAGCACTCCTTTCTTTGTTAATATTTGGATTGTTCCTAATTTATAAGACTGTTTTTATTTCCCGGATTGAACTTTGGGCCTTGGAATCATTATTTTAGGCCATTTTTGTAAGTGGATTCACTGCTGTCACAAAATTAATTATCATGCTTCAGCCAGGGTTCCAAATATTCAATTCTTGGTTTGGACTTACTCTAAATAATTATTATCATTCCTTGCATGCTTTGGAAGGTGTAAAAGTGGTGTTCGAAGTGAATAATTGCAATTTCTTACTTACTGTCATAAGAGTTCAGACTGCTGTAGCTTGCCGTTATAAATTTCAGTTTATTGTGATTTGGGTTGGTGCCATTTCTCCTTTTCTTTCAGCTCAGCCCGGAAAGGGGCATTACAAGTTTGTTGCTAAGCAGTTTGGTAGGTACTATGCATGTGACTATGATGTAGCTCCTGTAAATAGCATCACAAATGGTTTCCTCTTCTCATGAGAAGGAAGAAGACATTGTGGAGCATCCAAAGAAGTATTGAAGACAAGAAGTCTATCAGTTGAAAGGCCTATAGATTATACAATAAATGATGTCTCCAAGTACTAACTATGCTTATTGGAGTGATTTTAACTAACTGGGTGGTGTCACTCAGATTTCACCCCGAAATCTGTGACTACCCAATTCGAAAAAATTTCGTACTTTTAAAATAGTGGGTCATTTGTTGTTTTTATTGCCTGAAAGTTCTTGTATTGCGTCAAGATAATCCTAAAGAGCCATATTAGCCCTTTTCGCCAAATACCCAGATGCCCAAAATTGTTTTATTCCGTCGTCGGGATTTGTCTGCGGGAAATTTGTATTTAATTATTTTGAGCCCCGTATGAGGCTATTTGCGCTCCGTTTTAACTCCGTTATAAGCGAATATGTTATTATTCCTATATACCAGAAGGATTTTAACTTATTTTAAGTTTTGGGCTTTATTTGTAACTTTTGGCAATTTTTCGTGTTTTTGTGGTGTCCCGTTCTGTTTTCTGTGAAATTTCTCTGGAACAACTCCTTCGCCGGGTAAGCCTGATTTTTGGCCTGGAGCAGCTGGAAAACATACACGCACATTTTGCCCGGAGGAAGTCATCATCGGAGGTCTGGATCACTGGGAAAAAGCGAAGTCGTGCACAGGAAAGCCCCTGCGGGGATGGGCGCATTTTTGGAAAACAAAGGATTTAAGCTGCGATGGGAAAAATATAAGCCGCAGGCAGGATGGGAATTGTATACCTGCCTGGCAGGGTACTTTTTCCCGTGTTATAAAAGTCACTTAAGCTGCAGTGGGAAAAATAGAGGCCGCAGGCAGGTGGGAATTTATTGCCTACCTTGCAGGGTGAAAATTCCCATGATATAATAAAAGGAAAGTGACTTAAGTGAAATCATGGGATTTTAGTGCCTACCTTGCAGGGTAAAGAATCCCATTGTCAAAGTCAAATCACTTAAGTGGATCATGGGATTGTGGTGCATACCTTGCAGGGTAAAGAATCCCATTATGGTGAAAATTCTTAAAAATAGAATTACATGTGCAAAAAAGTGCGCCCCCTTTGGTAAAGGATTAAAGTGATTAAATTGATTATTTTTAATAATCTTTCTCCTTGGAAAAAGTGCGCCCAAGCTAGAGGAGGTCAAAAAGTCAAAGGAGAAATAAAAGAAAGGGATTAAATTAATTAAATTTAATTTATTTTAGTGGCTGCCCCTCTCCTTGGAAAAGTGCGCCCCATTTAGGAGTTATTTAATGATTTTAAATACATTAAATCATTAAATTAATTTCTATTTTCAGTGGCTATGGTCAAAGCACACTGTGAGGCTAAAGTTAAGTGCTGTGTGAAGGATTAAATTGGATTAATTTAATTTATTGGATGGCTGTCCTTAAACATGCAATTTTTAAAAGAGAAAAGCATGATTTTTAATTAATTAATTGCCTTTAATTGTTAGGGCAATTATTAATTATAGAATTGTGAAGGTTATATAAGCATGGGCAGCCATAAGGATTTATTATTCAACACACAGGTAAAGAATTGCAGCAAGGAGAAAAAGTGCGCCCCCTTTAGAGGAAGGATTTTGCACAGACAAAGTGCTAACAAAGGCTAAAAGCTTCCAGATTTGGCGCATGCTTTGGAGAAGGTTCATCTTCATCTGCACAATTGTTTTCACAGGTGTTAAAGGAGCTCAGGTGTTGATTGAAAGGATTCATGCTCTCTTTATGTGCAAATTAAACACCAATTTTTGGGGCAGCAGGCTTGAAAAGTGCAGATTTTTATAATTCAAATTCACTATTCATGCTCTGGTGGCCATTTTTGTCTGAATAAATTGCAGGAACTCATTACAGGTGCTTTATAAAAGAAAAGGAGCATTTATCAATGTCCAATACATTGCAAATATCCTCCGAATCTGAAGAATTGTCCAGATCTGCACCAGTATTGAAGAAAGCAGGCCAAATTAGAAGAAAAAGAATTATTCAGACAAAGATTGATAAAGCCATGGCAAAAGGAGATGAAAAAGAGAGCACGATGGATTCATGCATTGCTTCTAAGCTTACAGACATAGGAGACACGGATCTAGGCCCAGAACCTCTTTCTGATTTGATAGATAGATCCAGAGCTGGAAAGACTTCACTCATGCGTGCAGTCAAAAGTAGTGGAATTATTCGAGCTGCAGCTTTCCCGTGTACAGCCCAATTGCCAGAGTTTGTGATGGAGTGTGCTAGATCTTATCATCCTTCATCCAGATCAGTGCGTGATGTTGCGGGAAAGACAATAATTCGTTTGGATGCAGAATTCTTCGATTATTGTTTGAAGATTCCAGTACGAAAGGTGGTGACTTCTATTAGCATTCAGGATGCTGACAGTAGGTGGGAAAAGCATAGAGCTGACTGTGTGAGCATCATGAATAGCCGGTTCATGAAGAAGCCTAGATCCCCTTCCAGGTTCCCGAGAACTCTTCCACGATCCAATTTGGTGCAGGAGGCGGATGATATTGTCAAATTGCTATGCAGATTGAATGGTGAAGCAAATGCCTACACTTTCCGGACATGGATGTATGCTTTCATCAGGACCATTGAAATCAACAAGGTTGATTCTATAATCAGTTGGTCGGAAATTATTAGCAGCAACATCGGTGAGCAACTGCGGAACGTAAAGCGTACCTTTAGCTTCAAGATGACTTCATACTTGGTATATGCTGCAGCTTCACATGGTGTCTTTTCCAAGCTGGATAGATGTGGTATTCTTTCCAAGGATCCCATTTTCGAGTGCTACCCACAGCTTACTGCACCTGCGTGCGAGAAGGACTTCAAAGTGATCAACGATGGTTTCTTCTACGATTTCATCTGCAGGTTAGACAAAGACTTGAAGACTCATAGAGTAAGCAAGGAAGCATGGGAAGCAGTGTCCAAGATTGGCAGTGTATTCATCCAGTTTGCAGATTTCACATACCTCAGGGTTACGAGCTTTTCAGGTGAACCAACAAAGATGCCAAGGTACCCAAGTGACAGATTGATTGCCATGGAGCTAAGCAGGCAACTTGTGGAGTTACACGACCTTCAGTCGAAGCGGCACAAGTCTACGGGCTACTTCCCACTCACTGTGGGATATTACAGTTGCATCAGCATTCACAGAGCTCGAGGAATAGAAGCACAAATGTTGTCCGAGTATGAGCAAGAGTTCTTCCCTGCACGGCTTAATTTTGATCCATTTGGAATAGCCAGGAAGACAATCTCCCAGGAGTACGCACATGTGCCTTCGTTAGAAGATTTCTGGATGAAGTGCAGAAGTGAGTACGAGGTCAGAAAGAAAGATTTCAGCAGGCTGTCGGCAAAGCAAGTATTTGACTTTGGACTAGCGCGGATACCTGCAGATCTTAAAGATGATGGGAACGTGGTACTTGACACTTACCATTAAATGGGAGGAGATAAAGCTCTACTACAGGATAGCAATGGCGGCTGCAACACAATAGAGGAAAGATCCGGAGCTGTGTTGGTAAGTACTTCGAGCTGGCTGCTAACGAAGGGATACTGCCTTTATGAAGTATTGATGAATCAAATCACGGGCAACTTCGGTGCAGAAGATTCCCTCAAGCGAAAGCATGAAGGAGAGAGCAGCAGAAGGTCCGAGAAGTTGAAAGTACGCAGAAGATCTCAAGAGAAAGAGAAGACCACTTCTACGACCATAGCTTTGACTCCGACTTCTCCAGTACCTAGTGGATCACCAACTATTGCACCACAGCAGCAGGATGTTTCCATGCCTTCATTAAAACCAGCAACGTTCATCTTCTCTCCGCAGCCACTTCGTTCAGCACCCGTTCCAGAGGAGATGTTGAAGCTGCAGATGACGGAGTTCGAAAGAGCTTTGTCCTTGGATGTTTCAGAAGATGGCAGCCATGATACTGTAGCACTTTCTGATGGAGAGGATGCAGAGCGGGAAATAGTAGCGCACTCAGCAACTTCTCATTCTCCGAGAAGTAATTTCTCGGAATGGTTAGCTTTGCAGTTGGTTCCGGAAGCAAGAATAGAGATGAACTTAGAGGAACATGACTTGCAGCTACTTCAGGATCTGAGCAGAAGAGACAGAAGGCCTAAAGTTGCTAAAGCAACTTCTAGGTTGATCATCGAGGATTCGGGAGAGAAGTTTGCTGAGATATCAATCCCGGCGGAAGGAAAGGTAGAAGAGGAACTCACGGCAGAAGATGTGACAGTGACCAAAATACCACTCGGTCAAGCTACCACTGAAGGATTGAAGCAGGACACGCAGACGTTGCTGGATGCTTTGTTCCTTAGGCTTGACAGTGAAAAGGCGGAGAAAGAAGAGCTGCAGAAGCAAATATCTCAATTATGTGAGATCATAGCCAAGGTTGCTAAATCTTCCGTTCAGCCCATTTCAGCGCAGGTGAGTGATCATCTTATGCAGGAAATGGAAGATGCAAGCAATCAAGTAAAGGCTATTGACGAATGGAAAGATCTGATTATTCGTCAAGCTTCTGTGCAACTCGGGGAAGTGCCAGCCCGCCTAAAGGTTATGAACGATGCAGAAAATCAACTAAAGCAACTGATAGAAAGCATAAAAGGAATAAATACAGTTGCAGAGAGTAACCTGAGTGTTTTGGCCGAGATCAACAAGCTGCCGGGAGATGTATTGGTTGCAGAGCAAATTGTGCCGGATGGATCAGTCGAGAAGGGGAAGCAGTTAGAGTTTGCAGTGTCTTTCCGTTTGGAGATCTGCAGAGTTTTGCTGAAGAGGATGCAGGCGCTTGAGAGTAGAACATCAGATTTGCCGGATAGTATTATTTCTTTCACTGAGGAAAAAGTGGATGGAGGTATTACTTCATACGTGCGGATTGTTTCTAACGAGGTGCATGATTCCCTGGAGGGTTCTCTTCTGATGGTGCAAAAGAGGATTGATAAAGCCACCAAGCCTTTCACGATGAACTCTATCAGTAGGCTGGTGACACTGCAGGCAGACATTGCGAGATTTGGGCCAAGTTTGGAAGAAGTGGAAGCATGCAGCAAAGTGTTGAATGAAGGATTGCTGCAATTCAGGACAGAAAAGGAAGCAGTAGCTAAAACAGATGGAAAGATGCTGAATTATATGTTCGACAAGTATATCAGATATCAGAACAAGAAGAAGATGTAGATGTTACAGCTGGCATGACTTCTTCTATTTCTTTCTTCTTCTACTTTCTATGTTCCCGGATGAAATTGTAAACTTCTAAGTTATTGGTTTTGCAACCATTACTTGAAGTCATGTGGAACCTTTCTATTAGTTAAGTGATACATGTGTCACTTAGGAAGAAGTTAGTAGAGGATGATTGCCAAATGTCATCTTTACTTGTTGTTCATACTTTAGTTCAGTTTGAGTCTTCTATTTGTACTTTCCCTCCTACATTCTATAAGTAGGAGAAGAACCTATGGGTTAATCATCGATCAGAATTTGTAAGAAGCAATCTTGTGTTCTAGACTTTGTGCTGAACCCCTGAGAGCCACTTGTTGCAGAGGAATACAAAGAAACAGGTTTCCGGAGAACTTTGTGTCACGGCGTACTGTGTTTCTTGCTCTTAAATCTTAGATCTTTAAAGAAAACTTTGTGTTATTTTAGATCTGGATCTAGAACTACCTTTGCTTTAGAATTTTGTGTGTTCAAATCTGTTAAGTTTCTTCTATGTGCATGCAATTAGCTCTGATATCTACTGATTGGGATGCACATCTTCCTTACTTCTTCTCTGTAATTCCTTTACTTCCTTCTTCTATAATTTTCCTTTCTTAAACAGCTGCTTACTTGCTGCAGAACTTCTTAGTTATGGTTCATGAACTAAGTTGTTAAAGTAAAACCCCTGATAGATAGAAACACATTTATATTGACAAATCTGATACGGGAGCCTCACCGGTTAAATGAGGGAGATTTATCTCATGACTGCCGAGGTTTGATGCTATGCAGAAAATCTAGCCAACACTGGGCATGCCAAATTTTAACCAAAAAAAAGAGCAACTGATACAAATGCCTCCCAGATTTTATCTCCACCATATATTAGAGCTTGCAGATATAGCAAATAGGAAAAAATGCAGTTTTAAGAAGGGACTTGGTCCAAGCTCCACTTGAACAAAATCCTGAGGATTCATTAAAGCATAATTGTTTGTGTTCTCTCAATGCAAGCCCACAAAACATGATAAAGAATAGGCCCCTAAGTCTTTAAATTGCAAACTGCTGATTTAACAAATGCACCAAAAAACTGCATCTCGATTGTTATATCTTGAACTATAACTGAAACAAATGTCTCTAAGACAACAAGAGAAACATAATCCTAAGAGAGCCTAGATTGAGAAGCTGGATCCATGTTGACGGAAGGTTGTATGAACTGGGCTCTTAAATACATAACAAAAGCAGTACATTCAATTTCTTTGCCGTTTAATATGATACCTAGAAATTACAGCTACAGTGGTGTTGAAGATTGTAACCTTAGTGTTTTTTAGGGTAACCTTCAAAACTTTATCATCACAAAAATATGCCATTGAATCCAACTGCTATCAACAAATAATTAAATGAAATTCAAGCCTCTGTAAAGAAGGCAAACCATTTTTTGGGTCAACAGTATCTAGTCCAAAAATCTCACAGAGAACAATCCACAAACTAAGTAAGAGACAGACCTACTAAATTAATCTATGAATTATGTTGAAGATTCAATGGAAGTGAAAGAATCAACGTGGAAGCACCATTACACATCCAATAGATACAACAGATAATATGAAAAAGACTCTTCTATTCATCTTGAATAGGTAATGATACATAAAAGCACAATGCTGAACTTAGAATCCAAGGTTGTGTTATTTCCGTGGACTTAATTCTGAAAAGGATTGTATAACATTGAGAATGTATACAGATGATGGAGTTCTGTCTATAGTCAACAAGCATCTCATGTCCTTTGAATGATTCAGATCTAGAAGATAAGAGGAATATAATGGACAAACAAATACAAGAAAGGAGGGTTGTAAAGACTCTTTGCATTCCAACCGTTTCAAATTCCGTGGCCATTATTGAACCAGAAGGTTAAGTGTTGGTAGATGATGTGGACCATCTCGATAATGACGCTTGTCATGGGGTGCTTGTGGACCGCAATGTGCTGATGGTGTGATTCGCAGGTCCCGCAAAATTCTCACACTACAGAGTTGATAAGGCTGTGAGCTGCAAATCTAGCTATGAAAGCCATGATATGTGTAAATTTTCCTTGGAATGGTGTAAACACAACTCGAGGATGCTTGTGCTTAGATCATTCCCCCTTCTTGAAAATCAATGGTACCAACTGTGTTGGTGGCTAGTTGCAGAATCTGAACTTGGAGTTGCGAAAAAATATACTAATTGGAATGATTTGCATACTGCCCCTTCTTTACAACTCAAAACAACTAATGAATGGCGAGAGTGAGTTGAGATAGTGTTGATGAGTTCATCTTTCCCTGCTGGACTCAAGTGGGCAAGATCCGAATCTGCAAGATGCTGGACTGTGAAAGGCTTGAGAAAGGGTAGCATATATGGCTTGAGCAGTTCAACATTGAATACCTTATGCATGGCCAAATATAGAATGAATGTGTTCTCGTCAGCAGTGCAAATAATACTGTGGAGACCATGTTACAGTGGTTTGAGCTTGCAATGAGGACCTTGGAATCTCTCTTTCTACAAGTGCAACCAGACTTTGTCGTCTATTTGAAAAGTGTGTGGCGGGCGTCTGATCCTTATAATTCTATTGTTGGATAGTCAAAATCTGTTGAGCCTGGTGATGCAATTATTGCTTGTGTTGATGAATTTCTCCGTTTTGTCCAATTCCTTTCCTTTTGCCCTATTTTCTGGAACTGTGGAAGTATGAAAAGCAATGTCAAGAAGTGTCACAGGTTGGACCCATAACATGTTTGGAATGGACTATGCCCTATAGAAATGTAAATAGCCATGTTGTAGGCATGTTGAATGTATGCTAAATTATCATCCCAAGTGGGAGGATGAGCAATGTTGTACATTCGCGGTACAAGTGTACAGCTGAGCACTTCAGTCTGTCCATCGATTTGAGGATGGAATGTTGATCTATCCAGGTAGGTGTCTAGCATCTCCCACAAGGCTTGCCATAAAAGACTAACAAACGTGGGATCTCCATCAGATACGATGGAGAGAGGGACACCAAAGTATATCCAAGTATACTAGATGAAGAGTTTGGCTGTTTCAAGAGCATTGCTTGACTTCTCACAACCTACCATGATCACCATCTTTGACAAACGATCAACAACAAAAACAAACATGCTACCGTGTGTATGCTTAGTCGTCAACTGGCCAGTTAAGAAGTCTGGGTTGATAGATTCCCATGGTCTAGACAGAACTGAAAGAGGTGTATACATGCCCAATTTGTGATTAGTTGTCTTGGAAATGTTGAAAGGAACATAAGACTTGATGCGAGCCTCAATGTCTTTGTGCATGTTTGGCCAGTAGAAGTCTTGTTGAAGTGCTGCTAATGTTTCGGTGACTTCAAAATGATTGGACGGTTTGGAGGATTGTTCCTTCCAAATGAGCCTTGTGCTATGTGTGCTTGAGTGGGCACAAACAAGACTAATCTGGTAACAAAGCTCGTCCTGCAGATATAAATCTTCAACCATTTTTCCTTGAGAAAGGGCGTTGTTGGTTTGTGTGAATTCTGGATTTGCAAAGTACTGTAAAACCCAATCCACAGTGTTGTGACCTCGGTTACCAAGCATGGTGAGAAGCAAGGTGACAGGAGATCATTTCAAGCAGTCAGCTTCGTTTTAGTCTTTCCATTTCTTGTGCTTGATCACTAGATGGAACTGCTGCAAGTATGTCATCACTTCATGTCCCTTGCGTTCTCCAACTTACTCTGTGTATGAAGAAACTAAAGAGGCTTTTGATCAAACTAAATGATGTTCTACTTACCTAAGAGATGGTGTTAGCACTACTTCATTGCTTGAAAAATTGCATAGAGCTCCTTCTCATAGGTAATCTTGTGTAGACCACTGTTTGAAACAATACATGTATTAAAATTTAATAACAACGATCTACATTCATCCTCTCCTCTTCCTCATTCTTCTTCATCATTCTGTAACTTGGTCCTGAAGGACGGGACTCCAACTTGTTGTAAGGGCGTATAAATACAGACTATTAATAGACCATTATTATTAATATATGCATTGTTTTGGCACCCAACTTAGTTATGGTTTTAAGTATCCTGCTATCAGCTTTTGTAGTGTATATATTAGTTATATTTCATTATGAACCATTGGGGTTGATGGTTGTGTCCTTAACCATCTATTGATCTTACAAATTAGTACATTGGGCACTGAAGTGATAAATCCTCCCCAAACCAAGCATTTTACTTTACACTAACTGTGCAATAAAGATATTATTCTCTCCTATTAAGGTTCTGTTCATGGTATGTATCTATAATTTTGCTTATAGTAATAGTGTCCTTTGGTAGTGTAGCTTTTGTAGCAAAGACTTTTGCACAATATCATTGAATTTTTTGAAAGGTATGCAATAGGATGTCAATGCTGAGTTAGTATGTCACTCAGTGCAAAATCAGATTCATAGGTCTCATTTTTAAGGGTTAATTGATGCCAGGAATTGCCAGGACAGGTGCAGAGCAGAGTCTAGCTTTGAGGTATTCAAATGCTTGATGTTGTGCCAGCGTCCACTAAATTGCTGCGTTAGCTCACATGTTGTGATTCAATGGATGTGTGCAAATCCCAATACAGACCATCAATAGAAATTGGCAAGTCCAAAAAAACTTCAAAGTTCTGTGTTGCAAGGGGTTGGTCAATTTTGGATAATTTTAATCTTTATCGGATCCACATGAATTCCTTCACAATAAATGATGAAAACTAAGTACTAAAGCTGAGTAACACCAAAGTTACACTTGCCTAAGTTCTCTTGCAACTGGTGAGTGCGAAGTGTGTCAAGAATCTTAAAACATGTACTACATGCTTTTCCCCAAGCCTCGCTGTAGATGAGGATGTCATCTAAGTAGACAATAACAAAGGTATTGGTGAAAGGTTGCAAGATACACTGCATGAGCCGCATGAAGGTTCCAGACATGTTGGTCAAACCAAATGGCATTACCAACCACTCGTATAAACCTTCCTTTGTCTTGAAAACAGTCTTCCAAATGTCTTCCAGGTTGACTGTAACTTGGTGATAACCAGACTTAAGATCAATATTTAGGAAGCATTGTTTACCTCAAGGCTAGTCCAAAATATCATCAATGCAAGGAAAAAAATACTTGTTTGTGGTAATTTTGTTGACTGCATGGAAGCCTATGCAGAGTCACCACGAACTATCCTTATTGGGTGCAAGGACAATGGGAAAATTAGAATGTCTGTCTCAAGCCAAAATAATGATTTGAAACACATGTTGTGATAGGTGCAGTCCTTCCATGGATTTAAAACTGTACAAACTGCCAAAGAATTAGTCTCTATCACCATGAGGTAAGCAGCAGGTGCCAAGGAGAGTAATCTTCATTTGCCTCCAGAACCTTGAGGCAAGTAGAAGGTACAAAGGAGAGTAAATCCTGCAAGGTCGTCTGTTTGTTTCCTAAATATTCTATACCTGCATCCAGATTTCTTGGATTCCTCGATCCATACACTTGCCATATTCAGCAGTGAGCTTTTGGCGATGCAAGTAAATAGTCTCTAAAGTATTATATACATCAAAATGTACGGTAGTGGTAACCAGTAATTGATCAGGATATCCAATGAACTTAAGCCTCAGCATCAAGACACTAAGAAGGTCAATGCCACTGTAATGTCCCCATTCCTTCACCGAGGACCTAACAGCCATTTTTCAGTCTTATCCTTGGTCATACCCGAGGGGCTACGACGCTACAGGCTATTGGGTATGGATACATGATTACCACCTTGCTTTATGTTATAGTTTGTTGTTGACATTAAGTTGAGCGACTTGGTGGTAATAATTGTTATATTTTGTCGTTGGGTGACTATATGGCACTTTATTATTCTATTTCTTCATTGGGGGTCACCTAAGTTACTTTTGGCGCATAGGGGGGAAAAGGTAACTTATAATCATATTATATTTATGTGGTTTTCCCAAGGGGGTCGATTGGGGTCTTTTTTGGGCCTCTTGTTGCATGGTGAAGTTATAAAAGGAGTGCTTGGGGAGAGTTATTCATTCATTCATACACTCACCTATTTTGATATTGGAGCAACTAATGTTTGCATTTTCTTTGCTTGTGGAGTAAAATCCCACAGGAACCCTAGCTTCGGTGGTGAAAGATCCACACCTAGCTAGCAAAGCACTCTTTGGTGGTGAAAGATCCTCCCTAGTTTGCTATTTTGGAGCTTTATTCAGATTTTTGGATTGGATCTGGAGAGTAATCAAAAACTCAGATTCAGAGTAAGAGGACAGCCATTTTTCATCAAGGGTTTCAATTTAGATTTGGAACAACTATTTTCTAGGGTTTTATTTACTCAGTTCGAGATTTGTAGCAATGTTTTTTAGGGTTTCAAGGTGTTCGTTTTTAGATCTGGAGGTTGGGTTCTTTTCTATATCATATATAGATGTTATTTACAAAAAATCAAATTTTTATCCCTTGTTTTTACATAGATATGAATTTTTGAAGTTTCCAATAGTTTAGGGCATTCTAAAAATTATTGGCAGTCATATATTAATCAGAAAAATCCAGAAATATTTTTCTAGTCCTTGTTATCATTGTAGCAACCTCTCTATAAAATTTCGTGTGATTTGGCCAAGTATTTTGATATCTATAAATTTCAGTTCGCTGCCCTAGTTGGTTCAGTTCCAGAAATTTCAGAATATCATTTGCTGCAAATTTTTATTAAATTTTGTCAAATTTCAAGATTATCCCACAAGGGATATTTCAGCCACATGGTATCACCTGCTCAGAAAAAACAAGGTTGCAGGTGCAGAAGCCATAAATCCCTCGTACAATATCAGTTTGGTCTAGAACTTGTTATGGTGCTTCTTGACACCATAACCGTTCTACAAACCACAATTCAGGTCAAAACTCCACCCTTTGACTACAAACCAAAATTCAGATCAAAACTCTATCGTTGGACCTTGATAAATGTAAGGAATCGGTTGGTTGACTAAGTTTTGGTCATATGAAGTTGAATGGTCTAAATATATAAATGTAGCATGACACATCCCCCCAATGCCACACATTTGACCTCTAAAAATGGAAAAACGGTCTTGTATTTTGCTATAACTTCGGTAAATGAGATCTAAATGACTTGAAATTCAAATTGGATCATCTTGAAACATGTCCATGTGCTCGTCAAAAATCAGGTCAAAATTCAATTATTTGATACCCCATTAAAATACAGTCCAGGTCTGCTCATGTTTAAGAATCAGAAGAAAGCCTTGAAAATTGAACAGTTGAAAGCCCAACCAATGTCACAGACCTAAGATGCAGGAAATGTCTAAGAGGGCCCACGTTTCAGGAGGGAAATGTATATGATATATAATGCAGAGCCGAAATGGCCTCAAGAGTCAAAACATCCTGGGAACACTGAAAACAAAACGAAGAGCTGAAACGGCCTCAGAACAATCCTAGAAATGTGCAGGGACTTGCCGGAAACAGCACTGAAACGTTTCCGGCACATGCCCGAGCATTTCCAAGCTGTTTCTGGCCGTAGCCAATCATTAAAAAAAACAATAAAAAAACCTAAAAGTAACTTAACCTACCCCTTACCATAGCCAAACACAAAAAGAAAAGCTATAAACCTAATCAAAGCTAATAACATTTCATCATTGTGCAAAACACACTACAGTAATTCTGAGCCTTTTAGTGCAGCCATTGCAATTTCCAAGTGTTTTATCTTTTATTGACTAAAAAAATATTATGCATTTTTTATATATATTTATATTTTTTTAGTAATATATTGTACACGTGTTTCTGTGACGTTTCAGTTCCACGGGGTTTTGGAAAATTCACCTTTCCACGTTTCGGACCCATTTCTGCTTCCATTTCCTTGCAATTTAGCCACTGAGCATTCAAAAACATGAGGGAAAATGAATTTTGTGGGGTAGAGCAAAGAGTCATGTTGTAGCATGTCATTCCAACAGGTCAAACAACACTGAGCTTCAGGAAAGAGCCAAACCCCATGTACCATATTGTATTCTTAATGCAATCCATGGAGTTCATATGCCACAAGCTTTTCTCCACAAATATAGTCCCATATGCGAGTTTGATCAGTTACTTGAATTTCTACATTTTTATTTCATTGTATTTGTTTGGTGCATTGTGCATCGACTGTTCAGCATCGGAAATTGATTGGAACATCTAATTATATGTAGAGACATTCCACAGGAATGTATTAGCAACCTCTTCTTAGAACTTTACATGAAATCAATTATTTGAGCAAAAATACCAGCAATGAGAGCAAAGCACTCTCAGTTAATGGACAAGGGTTGGACAATGCAGGAGAAGCAATACTACCAGAATCTTTAAAATATAGAAAAATGCGATAATAGTGCACTCACAATATACAGAGAAAATTTAATCTAGGAAGCCCTTTCGGGAAATAACCTAGCAAAACAGAACTCATTATATCAACTCCACCAATCACAATACAATAAAATATTTCTTTGTGGTCTGTTTAATCGTAATCAACGTGTATATTCATAGGCAGATCACTAGTAAGCAATATTACAATACAATGGTTGTAAACTGTAAAACCATGGGCTGAGACATCACCCATACAATACCACGGGTATAAAATCATGGACCGAAACCACTCATAAAGACCTGAAACCACCCATAAGGACCCAAAAACAATTCTCGGGGGCGGGGAGGCCGGCAATGGGTAGGTGTTGGTCCCCATACCCTCCAACCGGGTGATTCCCTAGACCCCACCATCGCAGCAGAGTGTACAGTCAATGATGGGTGTAAACATGCAAAGTATACAAGACAACCAATATTGGAAAACATCTCTATGAGCAAAATATTCATAGCAAACTTATAGGACAATAGACAATGAATAAAATTTCAAGAAGTTGTGTTTTGTCTAAGTCATTGATTGGGCAATTTACCGATCAGGAGATATCACAATGATTCATCCTTTTGGCTTGTGTAGGGTTTTGTGTATTTGCTTTCACATTTCATTTATTTGACAAGGAATTGCAGGCCATATTTGGTTGCATAGTTTAATTATATGCAAAAGTGTCAAGAAGGCAATCAACAAATTCATGAGGAGAATCAAGAGGTAAAGACAATGTAGCATTTGGAAATGGAGAATCAAGAGCTACAAAAGAAATTGGCCAAGCATGGGCATGATGTTTTTGGTCAGAAATAGCACACAAAAACTTGATTATTTCTTTGAAGGGGAAGTACATAAATAAGGCCTATTGAACTCCTATTAACATGGAGTTGAACCTTATCTATAACAAACCCTCAAGCCCTAAAATCTCTCTCAAACTTACCTTTGAGTTAGTGACAACTCACGTACAATAATAATGCTAATGCTCACACACTAATAATATGTCAAACTAATATTTTTGTTGACCTAGAGCCTTGACGCAGTCGTGAGGGTTAAGTAGTTCATTCTTTAGTAAGGGATATACCAGAGAACAGAGATTCAAAATAGATCATAACATATACAAACATAAATTCATAAGGACATACACTTTGAGCAAAACGTGGTCTTTATATTAATCTTTCATAATTCAATACAATTCATAGTTTAGTTTCAGAATCGTCTACTTCTCACTCTCACACACTTCCACGTTACTCTTGCTCCTATTCTCTATTTCTCTTTATTCTTCTATCCATCTATCTCTATCTATATCTTTATTACAATGATTATAATGAGTATATAATCCATATAATACCCAATAGTCACCCCTTTTGATCGTGACTCCGCATCTTTGATTCTAGTCTCTATCTTCATTGTGCAGTTTTTCCTTTGTTTCACGGCTTTCCTTAGTCTTCGGCAGCTTTTTGCAGTGTTCGACGGATTCCTAATGATTTGCGGCTTTGTCCAATGTTCCACGGTTTTGTCTTTTACCGCAGCTTCTCGTAGTGATCAACAAACTCTAGTGGTTTGTGGCTTTTGTACTTCTCTAAGGTGCATCGTTCCCCGTAGCTTCTATTTTATCAATGCCTTAGTATGTAAAACTGATGAAGAACTCTATCAACATCATCCCCGAACTTCAAAACGTTGTCTCATCCTCGAGACAACCCAAATGAAGAACCTTTTCAAAAGTTGTTTTATCTCTATAATTCTTGCAATCTCCTATGCCATACCATCATGAGTATTAGCCTCAAAAAAATTGCTAATATAAAAATTCTTCCTCCTTTATTATGCGAACGCCAAGGCATCAACCTAACAGGACTTGGGCGTCTGGCATAAGGAAATATTCCTTCGCTCAACTCGCCCGACTGGGATTACAGGGCGCGATGGGTTCTATGAATGCTTTTGTACAATAATTCCAATATGGTACATGTGGCTTGGAGTCTTCTTTATGGTGTGGCCGTAGGGAAGTACTTAGTATATTTTGTGGTAATTTAACCTATAAATGTCTTCTACATGGTAAGGTGCTCTTGTATGGATTCATGCCATAGTTGCAATTTTGTATTCTCCTTAATAAGTGATGCGAGCTTGGTTGGAGTTTGGGTACCCTTGATCCCTTTGTATTTTTGCTTTGCCACTAAAAAATCACGTTGTAGGCATCTAATGGCCTTGTTCATACTTGTAATGCCCCCTTTTACGAATTAATGCCAAATGGAGACTTCTTGTCATTCTCTTCCCATGGCCAAGAAGGATAAGTGAACAGGGAAAGTAATTGAGCTTCATTTCAGTTTTCTTTTATTATTTTTAAAGTTTTTCTTTGGTGTTTTACTCCCTGAGGCAGGTCGGCTAGGATTATGAAATAATCAACAAAGAATTAAAAGATAAAGTGAAGCTTGGAGGTCGGTTTTCACCTATTTGGCCTTTGACGCCAATCAAGGGATATAAAAGGAGGTCGTTTGGCCTCATTTGGATCATCTTTGGCACATATACACTTACTATTTTGATTTTTTGGTTGATTGCTCAATACCTTTCCACTTGAGGATGAAAACCCTCTTGTATGGCATCCAAGGAGGACGAAACCCTTTCTTGTAGCATAGTGGAGAACGAAAAACTCTTCATATTGGCGAATTAAAGACATTTATTGAAGACTCTCTTGCTAATTTGGATCTAGGACATTAAGAAGAAGACCTACAAAGAGCTTTGGCATATTTTGGAGCCCCTCTCCTAGGGAGCGACCAGGGTTTGAATGTGATTTGATGTCCTCTAGGGCACGTAACTCATTTATTCTTTGATATTCAGACTTGGCATTTTCATAGGATTGGAATCTATCGTCTTTTGTAATTATCGGGGTTTGGAGACCTCCATTTTGATCATTTCTATTGGTTGTACCTCTGCTGTTCTAAATTAATTTTCCAGCCGAGTTTTGATCAAGTTTCATGGTGAAAAGTGGCTTAAAATCTTCTTTAAGTGTTTCCCTATGTTGTTGATGATTTCTTTGATGATATTTGGGTGATTTCTCACTAATTACAACTACAAGTTGTTATAAAATCAGACTGTTGATTTACAGTTGTCATTAAAAACCAGTTGGCTGATACAAAATCTAAGTTTAATCATTTGGGGTTTGTGTGATTTCCTCCTTTTTTAGTTTCAGCCCTATAAAGGGACATTACAGTGGTATTGGAGCACCGGTCCTCCCAGCCTGAGGGTTTGATGCAAGAAGGCAACAAGGGTTTCATTTTCTATCAAAGGAGAGAAGAAATCAGACCAGCCAAGAGAGGACAATATGGCTCATCAGGATGCCCAAGAAGCCAAGATTGACAAGCTAATTGAAGGGAAAGTAAGATTGGCAGACACCATGGACCTCCTAGCCCTAACCCTTCAAAAATTTCATGAACCTAGGGTTCATAATGGAGAAGGAATTTCATTTAGAGAAAATATTTCACGGCTACCCTTGGGATCAGCTCACGGATCAGCCACTAGGCCTACTTTCCTTCCAAGGGAAGAAGCCATTCGGGAGGCGGGAGCAAAGCCCTCTATGGAGCAAAGCATTGCCACAAGTATGAAGAATATATGGCACTTCCAAGGGAGATACGGGAAGCCATTACACTTGCCGAGTTCATTGGTGTGAGCAAAGGGAGGTCTAGGCTAGAGCCAAGACAAAATGCGCCACAGAAAAAGGTGCAAAATGTGTTGGGGAAGATGACTTTCTGTACTTTTGATGGATCGACTAAGGGGACAGCTAGGGCATGGATCCAAAAGTTGGATACATATTTGTCCTTGAAGCCTATGATGAAGGATGATGCCATCAAATTTGCAACATTTCACCTAGAGGGGATTGCTTATGAGTTGTGGTTCCATTAATTGGTAACACAAGGGCACAATAAGATCCATTCATATGATGAGTTTTGTAGAAGACACATTGGTAGATTTGATAGAGTTGACCCGGAAGTTCACTTTCGGGAACTTGCACAGTTGAAACAACAAGGCACTATGGCTGAGTTTCAGAGACTTTCCGTAATGATTACGGATGTCACAGAGAGGAGACTTGTGGTTCTTTTCATTGAGAGTTTGACCGAACCAATCAAGGGTTTGGTTAGAGCCTTTGATCCTTTGTCTCTTCAAGGATCAATCAAAAAGGCTTTGGACCTTGAAGGTGCTTCCCAAAAACAGCAGTGATCAGCGAACATCCCAAGGTTAATTCGAGTGGAGGACAGCCCAAAGGACCCTTAGGACAGCCTAGAAACCCTCCCTTGGACCAACCAAGGATGAAGAGCACACACTTAGACTGAGAGGGGGGATGAATCAATATAGAACAATTATTTAGTTCTTTTCAAACTTAATAACAACAAAATCAGCAACTTGCACAACCATATAACACAAGATATACATGGAAACCCTTTCGGGAGAAAAACCACATAGAAAATATTGTTTGGATCTACTGTCAAAATCCAGTCACAAATCAAATACAATAAGTTTGTCGGCACCAACCTACAAGAGACACCAATCCTCTCAATTTATAGGCACCAACCTATTGGAGACACCAATCCCCACAATTTATAGACACCAACCTATTGGAGACACCAATCCCCACAACTAAGCACCAACTTAGTAAGAGACACCAATCTCTTTTCTTAGGAAGCACCAACCTCCAAATCAACTCATACAATGCATAAAAACAACAAATATTTGTCCACAAAACTCAACTCTGTTTGCACCTTCAGAAATCCGCCCTCTCAATCAAACTCTGAAATCTCTCTTTTAATTGATCCGTAAACACCAATAAAAATCCACTACTACTTTAACTGTTTACAAGGATCTTTTTAATTCATCAGTTTCTTTACTTTTATCAACTTCAAAATTGACTAAAATATGATTCAAATGTGTTGAAAAACAGATCTAAAACTGAATTAAAACATTCATCTTAGTTGCACATTCAAACCGAACAGATTTCCATTTTACCCGATTTAATCGATTTCCCGTAAATTTGTCGAACTGATTAAATTTTCTTCCAAAATTGAATTCTGAATTAGAAAACTAACAATATATTGAAATCTGAAAGCAAAAATCAGAAACACAACACCGGAATTGTTTACGGGGTTTGGAATTCCTACGTCCCCGGGTTTAGATGAATCGTTCCATTAAATTTAGCTTGCAAGTACAATTCAAAATAAACTTACAAACATTCATGAAACATCAAAACCTGCATATGAAGACCCTGAGAACCCATGACTTTTGAAAACAATCAGATTTCGCTCTTTGTGTTTGTTCTCGTCTCCGCAAGACAAACTTCCCTTCAGATTCTTGTCTTCCAATGATTTCTTCTGCGCAAAAAGACGTCATGAAAACTCCAAATTGTGAAAATATACCATCAGGAGCATATCAGAATTCTAAACCTTTCACTAGTTCACTCCGAGCTCTGATTTTGCCCTTGAGTGCCTCAAAAATATTATTTTCTAAAACTGCCTTCTTATGGCTTTTACACAGTCATCTCAAATTAACCCTTCATATACCAAGTGCTCCTTTATATACCACTTACAATGGTATGGCCGGTTGGTAAGACCGCTTATTCTTTTGGAGTAGGTCCGCAATTCAAATCCCTTTAACCACTCCTCCACCTTGCATTTTTTCTATTTGGGGATTAAAATCCCACATGCATTGGGATAAGGTGGGTGGCATGTTTAAATTTAGGGAAGCGGATAGTGTTTGTTGGCTTTAGAACCGCATCTTGATAGTAGTGGCGGTGGCAATGTTTATTAGCCAAGTGGTTAGGCCACGTTGTGGCGGGGGTTATGTTTGCTATGTTTAGCGCTTGGTTGGGCCGCTTGATGGATATGTCGAGTTGGCTCGGCCGAGGGGATAAGTTTGGAGGGTCGAGCAATGTTGGGAGGGGTCGGCAAGATATTAGGGCTGACGGTGTGGGAATTTAGGTGAGTTGGCCAATGTAGGCAGTGAGCTGAAGAGCTATAATAATAGCTCAGTGAGCTACTCAAATGTAACTCAGTTCCAATGCATGGTTATTACACTGCTTAATATATATAATCCCACATTTACAATGCGATTACACTTAGAGGCAAATATATACAAAATTGTGGCAATAGAATAATGAAGAAACAGCGGCAAAGACACCCCTCCGATAAAAAAGTGTTGACCCTGGGTGAGGGCCCCCAGCCAACAAATAACGGGGCCCACCAGTCTGAAAACGAGCGTCGAAGACTGGAGTTACAAAACCAATTTTTTACACTTGTGCTCCATTTCATTTTTCCACGTGTTGCAACGTGATTCACCAGTTGCTCCTCTTTTTTCTCCCTCAACTGACATCTTCTACGAATGGTGACTTGCTCCAACAGAGTCCTTTTTTCGCGTTCTTACAAGCGACAAAAAGCTCTCAAAGTCTTCTACCGTACTGTAATGATCTTGGGAGATTTAGGGAAACTCTGCCCACTTTTTTGATCTCTGGATCATTAATTCATCTCACAAGTTTGCCCTTGAATTAATTAACTTTCCTTCACAAACTTTGCTTGAAAGATCTTCTATTTGATTCCACTCCTTCAATACCTTGGATAATCTTCAATTCATTTTTCTCGTGCATAGAAATCTGCCCTTACAAATCTTCCATGAATTTACATGCAGAAATCTGCCCTTCTCCTTAATTCACTCTCTCTCTGGTGTTTTGTTTACTATGAGATTCATGAGAGATTCCATTGCCTGTTCCATGAGCTTCCTTCCTTCACAGCTTTCTTCAAATACTATGATCAGAGATGTCTTGCTCTCTACCTTTAGGAGGCGGCTTCGGGACAGGCTCCTCCACCCTCCTCCTAGACGGATGAATACTAGACTGATCACTTCTTTCTTCTCGGTGAGGGGGTACCAAGCGGCACTTGGACACGAGTCTAGATCCCCAATTCAGATATGTTAGGTCTCGGGACTCCATTTCTTCCACCCAAGGCTCCCTACCTGAGACACATCTCGGGGCCCCTCCACATAGACAGCGATCCACCAGGCTTACAGAGAGGCACCACCTTCCTCCCAGACACTAGCTTCCCAGGGATTCTATAGTCTCAGCTACTGGTCATCGGCGCATTACAGGGCACTCCTATCCGGCCTTGAGTGTTAGGTGATGTTGTTGTGGGTGTTGCTCCTTCTTTCGTGCCCCCCCACACCGTCACCCTATTCTTCTTCTTTTTTGGTTTCTCGGTCTCTATCGCTTCCTTCTCTTCCTCTTCTTCTCTCATTGTATTTTGGGCTACCCGTTTGGGTCCTCTTGCTAGATTTGTTTGCTTTGTACTCTGCAGTCCCATTGACCTACTTTTGTGGTCATGTGTTGGACATTAATAATATTATCTTATCTTATCTTATCTTAGGAATTCACCATTTTCATTGCTTAAGCTCCACAAAAACTTTGCAATTAATCCCTTTACAAATCATGTTTGTCTCTAAAAAATTGGTGAAATACATTCTAAGGGTCGGCCATGATAACTTTCATTTGGGCACAAAAACCTAGGTCGGCCACTCCAAAAAGTTATTTTGAATTTTGAAAAATTCTAAGTCATCCGCGGACTTACTCTGTTTTTCCTTTGTTCCACGGGTTTCCTAGTCTTCCACAGCTTTGGTTTGTGTTTTCCTTTGTATTGCGGAATTTCATAACTTTTGCGGCTTTCATTTGATCTTCGTTTTGTTATGCGGCATTTGTAGTCTTCCCCGGCTTTCCCGACCTCTGCGGACCACCTTTGACCTCTACAGACTTGTTTTGGAAAGTTCCTTTGTTGCACAGGTATTTCCTTTCTACCAACTACGGAACACTAAAAACTCATTCCCTTCGTTCCGGGGCATTCTCCCTTTGCATTACGACATTTTGATTCTCCAAAACCCGCGAGACACTAACAAATTGAATTTCTTTGTTGCTCGGCATTTCTTGCCCAAAAACCCACCAAAGACCGCAAAACAAATTCCTTTATTTTGCGGCATGCAAACTTAAACCTTTCATAACTTTTGCAATTTTTATCCATTTCCTTAAAAATTATATTTTTAGAAATCGCGGTATCTCCTCTTTAAGGTGATCTGAACCTTAACACAAAATTCCATCGAAAATCAACTTCCTTGTTCTCATACCTTGGTAGGCAACTTCCTTTGTTCCGCGGCTAGAAAACTTCACTTTCCCATAACTTTTTCTTGCATGTTCCAATCCTTTGACACAATACATATTTGAGACTGGCAGCCTATTGTCTTGACTCCCACACAATGAATATTTCCATCACAAGTGCCATATTGACTTTGCATCCAAGTGAGCCAATTTACTTCATCATTCGTTTGACATCAATCACAATATTTCCAACAAAGGAAACCCTTCCAAAGGATGTCTATTATTCACAAGGAGCTGCCCAAAACCAGCAATGTTGTTGAGTAAAGAAATGAGCTAAGAAAGAGGAATTTATGCATTACATTGAGGTATTTTCAGATTGTGAAGATGATGAAAATTGTGTGGATGAGGCCAAGCAAAATGATATACCGGAAGAAAATCCAAAAAGTGCGGATGGCACTCTTGCTACTTCGACCGGTGCACCTAGTTATCATCCATTCTGGATGGTAGGTGACCTACAAGGGCAAGGGATCGTAGTTTTGATTGATAGTGGAGCCACTCATAATTTCATTGATGAGTGCTTGGTGGCCAAGTTGGATTTGAGGTTAGAAAACTTCAAAGGCTTCACGGTTAAGATAGCAAATGGCCACTCTATGACATGCGCAAGAAGGTGCCCCCAACTCCTCTTCACATTGGGAAACCATGAGGTATGTACTAATTTTTATTTGATTAGCACGACTAGTATTAATCTTGTGCTTGGGGTCCAATGGTCGCATTCATTGGGAGAACTCGTTTTCAATTACCAAAACATGGAAATAAGCTTTTATGGACATGGGCAAGAAGGTGACACTTCAAGGCATGCTTCTGCATAATCCTCAAATCAAATATTAGATACCTTGTCAAGAGACTCTTTTTTTTGTTCTTTATCTAAGATAACAGCAGATTGGAAGTATTTGATTATAGCTGAATATGTCAAAAATAAGTTTGCTAATGCTATTTTTGAGGGTGAAAGTATGGATGAAAGGTACAAAGTATTAGATGGGCTCATTCTCTACAAGAACCGAGTTTATTTGGTGCCAGAATCAAAGGTGAAGAGTAGAATATTAAGGGCTGTTCATGATGACCCATCAGCTGGTCACTCGGGTTACTTCAAGTCTTACAAACAGGTGAGAGAAATTATATTGGAAAGGCCTAAAGGGGGAAGTGCTCCAATACATCTAGGAGTGCTTAGTATGTTAACAAAACAAAGTGAAACATGCATTTCCAACTAGGCTCCTACAACCCCTTTCTATTCCCACTCAAAAATTAGAAAGTATCTCCATGGACTTCATCACGGGGTTGCCCATGGTTCAAGGTTAGATTTTTTTATATGTGGTGGTTGATAGACTCACTAAATACACTCATTTTTGTCCACTTTCAGCTAAGTACAATGCACCTATAGTGGCTGATGTGTTTTTTAAGGAAGTGTTTAGATTTCATGGGCTGCTCAAGGATATAGTAAGTGACAGGGACAGCAGATTTATGAGCATGTTTTGGCAAGAATTGTTTCAATTGATATGTACCAAACTCACTCCTAGCACTAGCTATCATCCTCAAACGGATGGACAAATAAAAATAGTCAATAAATGGGTGGAAGGATAACGACGAAATTGCATTGGTGGGAAACAATCAGCATAGATGAAATGGTTATTCATGGCTGAGTTTTGTTACAACACCATCTTTCAAATGTCCATCGGTATGTCTCCTTTCAAATTTTTGTATAGTTATGATGCTCAATCCTTTATTGATTTGGTTATGACGGATAGTAGAGTGCCAAAGGCCCAAGATGTAATTCAAGGAAGCCATGATATCTTGAAAGAGCTCAAAGAAAACCTCCAACGTGCCCAAGATCAGAAAAACCTATATGCAGATCAGCATAGGAAAGAGAGGTCATTTTAAGTGGGTAACATGGTGTTTTTAAGGTTGTAGCCCTATAGGTAATCTTCCCTCAAACAAAGTGGTGCAGAGAAGCTGAAATCACATTTCTACGGTCCTTATAAGGTAAAAGGAAAGGTGGGAAATGTTGCATATGAACTTGAGCTTCCAGAACATAGTAGAATACACAAGTGTTTTTCATGTTTCCTGCCTAAAAAAGGCACTTGGACAGCACCTTACTCCCTCACTTGAGTTGCCACCATTAGATGAAGTAGTTAAGTTGGTTCGAATTTTGGAAAGTATCTTGGAGGTTCATGAGAAGAAGTTAACGAATCAAAGAATCAAGGAATATTTGGTTCGTTGGAAGGGATTGACCCTTGAAGATGCTACATGGGAAAGTACAACAATATTGAAGCATCCACATTTGCAATTGCTTGGGGACGAGCAATTTTGGGAAGGGAGGACTATAATGTCCCCTTTTTCGAATTAATGCCAAATGGAGACTTCTTGCCATTCTCTTCCCATGGCCAAGAAGGATAAGTGAACAAGGCAAGTAATTGAGCTTCGTTCACTTTTCTTATTTTATAATTTTAATGTTTTTCTTTGGTGTTTTACTCCCTAAGGCAGGTCGGCATGGATTATGAAATTCCCAACAAGGAATTAAAAGATAAAGTGAAGCATGGAGGTCGGTTTTCACCTATTTGGCCTTTGGCGCCAATCAAGGGATATAAAAGGAGGTCGTTTGGCCTCATTTGGATCATCTTTGGCACATATACACTTGCTACTTTGGTTTTTTCGTTGATTGCTCAATACCTTTCCACTTGATGATGAAAACCCTCTTGTATGGCATCCAAGGAGGATGAAACCCTTTCTTGTGGCATAGTGGAGAACGAAAAACTCTCCATATTGGCAAATTGAAGGCATTTATTGAAGACTCTCTTGCTGATTTGGATCTAGGACATCAAGAAGAAGACCTACAAAGAGCTTTGGCATATTTTGGAGCCCCTCTCCTAGGGGGCGACTAGGGTTTGAGTGTGATTTGGTGTCTTCTAGGGCACATAACTGATTTATTCTTTGATATTCAAACTTGGCATTTTTATAGGGTTGGAATCTATCATCTTTTGTAATTATCGGGGTTTGGAGACCTCCATTTTGATCATTTCTATTGGTTGTACCTCTGTTGTTCTAAATTAATTTTACAGCTGAGTATTTGATCAAGTTTCATGGTGAAAAGTGGCTTAAAATCTTCTTAAATGGTTTTCCTATGTTGTTGATTTCTTTGATGATATTTGGGTGATTTCTCACTAATTACAAGTTGTTATAAAAATCAGACTGTTGATTTACAGCTGTCATAAAAAACCAGTTGGCTGATATAAAATTTGAGTTTATTCATTTGAGGTTTGTGTGATTTCCTCTTTTTTCAGTTTCAGCCATAGAAAGGGACATTACAACACTACTATTATATTCTTCCATATGATTTATCTTATTTGTTCTTTCAATCTGTTTTGCGTGGGTATTTATTTGCCGAGTCCACCAATTTCTAATGTCTAGTGCCAACTGGATCTTTTGAAATGTCATAGGCTGTTGATTCTTTATTTAGCTCATTTTCAAGTTTATCCAATTCTACTCTCTTGTTGCGTTACTCCTGGCCATCCCGTGGCATATGCATAATATGTAGTAGCATTGGCAATAGCAATTTCCAAGGATGTAATAATTGTTTCCAACTTATTTCTATTTTCCTTGTTGACTAAAGTATACTTACCAACCTCCACGGCTTTATAGTTTGTTGCCGCTTCTTCACGGATTTGTTTGTCCCATGCATCATCCTGTACAGAGTGTGAAAGAAAATTTTATAAGGTGTTTTCCACTCTCTTTTCTATTGGCAGAGACAGATCTGCCTCATATTGTGGTTTGAATGGTTGAATTGAGTTTATCATTCTTTCCATGGTATCTTCTAACACCACACATCTCTGCATCTAATCACTTTTTGAACTTTCCTCCAATATGCTATTGAATTTTGACTTTTTGAATTGGAGTGAATGTGCATTGTGCATCCCTCCTTTGATTTCTCTACCACTCCATGTTGCAATTAGAAACTCTGAGTTTGTTTCCTCTGTGTCAAAATCTTCTTTATCAATGCCAAGGGATCTCGTAATGGCTCGGAGGAAACAAGGCTGCGAGATATTGAGATTGTGCTAGTTTGTGGTGTGCTTTGCAGCTTACATTGGTTTGGAGAGGGAGGTGGAGTTTGTAGTTAAGTAGCTTGAGGAGTCACACCTGAGGCTCCTACCTCAATTGTTCCTGCTGTAGGCAGCGGGGTTCCTTGAATAGTCGTTATCTTTGCTTCTACCCATGTTTTTGATTGCTCCTTTGCTTTTTTCTCCCCCTCTTTCTTCAGTTTCTCTTCCCTCTCCTATTCTTGCTCCTTCCTCTTCAATTTTTCCTCTTTTTCTTTGTTTTCTTGTCCCTCCTTTTTCTTCTTCTCTTCCTCCGCCTTTCTTTTGTCTTCTTCGTCTTCTCTTCTTCTCTTCCTCTTCTTTTTCCTTCTTTGTTTTCTCTTGTTTTTTATTCTCCTCTTGTTCCTCTTTTTTCTTCTTCCTCTCCTCCTCTTTTTCCTTCTTTTCTTTCTCTTGTTTTTTCTTCTCCTGTTCTTCCTCTTTTTTCTACTTCCTTTCCTCCTCTTTTTCATTCTTTTTTATCTCCTTTATTTTCCTCTTCCTCTTTTTTCTTCTTCTCTTCCTTCTCTTCTCTTCTTTTCTTTCTCCTTTTTTTTCTTCTGCTCTTTTGCATCTGTTTTCCTCTTCTTCTTTGCATCCTCTTTTCTTTCTTTTTATTCCTTCTCCTTTTCCTTATCTGTTTGAGCTCCTATTTCCGAGGGTCTTATTTCAAGAATTTCTTCTATCTCTATTATATGTGCTTTGTCTTTTGCACATTTTTTCTTCTTCAAAAGTTCTTGGAGCTCTATTTCAAATTGTTCCATGATTATTTGCTCATCCAATTCTATCTATTGCCTAATGCTTTATACTAGGTGGTCAGGCAAAAGGTGGGTTGTCTTCTATAAAAAATGTAAACCTTTTCATATAGTGTAGCAATGCTTCAACTAATGCTATTTTCTTTGTTCTACTGTTGACATCATATTGTTTTGGTACTTGTTTAACACCACCTCATTCAAGACATACCTTGTAAAATTTGTATGCGACCCTTGTGAGTTCAGATTGTTCTAAAGACTCAATCTTACCGGTATACTCTAGGTCGTTGCCACCTTCATCTGGAGATTCTTCTTCTTCAAATTCCTCTGTTGTGTGGCGTGTTGTCTCCTCTTCTTCAACTGCGGTTTCTTGGTCATCTGAGTCTGTTATTTGCATGGTTTCCTCTTCAGGGTACCCCTTTTCATCACGTCTCTCTTCATCATCTCCTTGTTCCCGAATAGGCTTTAGTGTGGCCTTTTCCAGCTTAATTTTCTTGGGATTTTGTGCCATTTGTTTCTTGCGCCTTTTAGTGGCCATATTTTTCCTCATGTCTACCGCAGCTGCTGCTCCATTGCTTTCTTTCCTTTGCCGTGAGTTGTAGGCTTTGGCGGTTTTGCTTGTGGGTTTGATGATCTAGCCACTTGTGTTGGGTCTTCTGTGAAATCTTCAAGGTCTTTTTGCCAAAACTCTTCCCAAGTTTCTTCTATGATATCATCTATGCTCGGTGGAACAGGCTTCTGTAGATCAATGGGTATAATGTGGAGACCCTCTATTGATGTTGTCACCAATTCATTTGAGGCTTCCTATGGTAGTGGGGTGACGTGAGCGATCCGCGGAATGAATAGATGCAAAAATGTATGATCAATGTCCGCAATAAATGTAACTGTTGTTGCAAATCAGCAGCACCCCCTGGATGTTGATCAGATTTCTAGTTTGATCACCCTATGCATCCAGTGTGATTACACAACATTGAATCCTCTTCCCAAGTGTGGGACTTGCAAAATGGAAGAGGAATCTCCAAATTAGAGGCTGGTTCCTCAACTCCTCTGATCAGCTATTTCACTTGCACAATTACAGAGGTTTAAACTCCTAAATCTACTCTAAATTCCAAGGAGACAGAGATAGAGAATGCAAAAAGAAAGAACTAATGCTAATAGGTGATGCACCAAAGGAGTTGTAGACACCTGATGCTGCATGAAATACACAATCCACAAGGAAACACAGCACAAAACATGCACAAACGCTCAAAATGTAATGAAAGATCAAGAAAGCAATGATAGATATATGAAAGGATTGAGGGATTTTAATCACAGAACATATATCAACATTTCAGACCCAATACAGTACATTACAGTGATCCAGAGGCAAGAAAAGGTGCTGCATTACATGGAAAGGTGAAATTTCTTCACAAATTCTGCCGAGGAAGAAAAGGGAAGTTGCAGAGCTGAAAAAGTGTCTCTCCTTTGCAAAATGAACTCATTCTGGCTTTTATAGTGCAAACCACGACCCCAGGAGAGAGAAACGCGGGAAAACGTGCAAGGGGTTCAACCATTGACCAAAATGCCATCAAAACAGCATGGGCGCCCTAACAGACCCATTCCCTGACATTTTTAGCCATGCTGGGAGAGAATGCGAGCCATTCTTCATTAAAAACGGTGGTTGAAACGTCATTTCTGTCCATGACCACGTGCCAGAAGCGTTTTTTCATTTTATCTCTTCAAACTCCACCAAAATGAAAAATTGACCCCATAATCTTGTAGAGAATTTCACCAGCTTTCCATTGATATAAAGAACGCGAAAAACCGAGCTCTAGATCGAAAGATATGGCAATTTGAAGTTTTAGGGCAAAACAGGGCCAAATCGGGTCAGCGGGCAAAAATTCGAATTTTTGCACCTTTTTGGTCAATTGGAAAATTTTCCAAAATTTCCCCACGCTCCGCCACTCTAGGTGCCACGTGGCGGCATCTCATTAGCCGCGGGCCTTTCAGGGGAAAATTTTCCACAAAAACTCCGTCGAGCCATAACTTGAAAAATACATGGAGTTAGGAGGAAAACTTTACCTTTCTAGAAAGCTGAGAAAGAGCTCTATCCAATCGTGTCATTTCCAGAAGGTTTTGAGTGCCTGAAAAGCAAAATATTATGACTGAGGCACAAGAGAGGAAAAAATGAGAGGAGTTAGCCACAAAAAATGAGCAGGGGCACATTTTGGATAACAGTAACTTCTTTCTCATATCTAGCCACTATTTGTTCTGAAACCCTAGAATTAGATGTAACTAATTTTCTTATGTTTCCTGTCCACCGTAAAAGCAAAGTTATCTGCTCAACCGTTGGCAAGGTATTCATGTGTTTGAAAATTTGGGCTGCTACAGGTGTGTTTTGTTCCCATGTGACTAGCTCATTTTTCCCCGAAAGTGTGTATGTGAAATACATGGTTAAGCATAATAATAAGGATCCATAGCAAAATATATGCTTACCTTCTTTGATTTTCCTTGTATTTTCATGGAATTCTGAATTTAATACCTCACACAAATTGTATTCATACTGGCTCATTATCATCTCTAGGACAATTGTGGTGCTTTGTGCATGTGCACCATCCTCTCTGTTTGTATGGAAGATTTTGAGGCATATTGCTTTTCCCACGTATTTGAACCTCTCTTTTGTTGTTGGTCGTGCCCATCAATCGAGATGCTTGTTGTGTTGAGGTCTTCTTCTTGTCTAGTTTGAGTGTCGAATGCCCTTTTGCTAGTAACCTTGTAACCCTCTCCATCACTTTGGTATTTATTGCATAGGGTTTTTCAAAGTATAGCATGTCATTATGTAAGCAGCTCAACATGACCCTAATCGCATTGTCTGCCAGTGAGAAATATGGGATTTTATTCCGTGCATCCAACTTCATTTCGGAGATGATTTTGGCATTGTCCTTATAAACCTCTTTCCCTGTAGCTTCTTCAATGGCGAGTACGTTTGCACGGTCCGCTTCCAGTCGCGTATGATCATATTCTGCCAAATTTGAGTGAATGTATTTTTGTGTATCCTAAACATGCACTACTTTGAAAGGGATGTGAAAGAATGTTCATACCGGGTCTGGTAGCATCGATTTTAGAGTTCTATTTTTGGATTTGGGCTTGGGCAGGTCAGCTTGTGAAATGACTGTGGGAGAGGCCATTTTTTTGTTTCTATAAATCCTAGTTCTCTTCTCGTGCGATTTCCTTGTTCTTTTCTCTTCGGCTTTGTGCTTTGATTCGTGAAAATAGAGAAGTTATGTTTGAATATGCCTACCTTGTATTATATAGGTATTTCCATGCTGACGTGGTCACCTACCACATTTATGGTTTTGTCAGCAGGTATGCTCTCTTACTTTTTGTACTTCATTTTCGCAGATTATCTTCATCCTTTTCTTGCACGGATTTTCTTGTCAGTATGGGTTATACTTATGTTCACAAATTTTCTAACGTACCACGGTATTTTCCTTCCTTCCGCAGTTTTTTAGTGTACCGCAGCCTGTCTTTCTTCCACGGGGTTTCGATTCTTTTCTTTGTATTGCGGTTTTTCTTTTACCTCTTTCATTATGCAGTTTTTCTTTTTCTTTATTCCACGGCTTTTCTCTTCTTTATTCCACGGTTTCTTTTTTTTTCTTTATTCTTCTTCCTTTGTCTCGTAGTTGTTCCACAGAATTGTGTCTAATTTCTTTTTAGAAAAAGGCGCCCTTGCGGGTTTTCACCTTTCCCCTCATCAAATCCACTGTATTGCTGGTTTTCAAAATTGACGGAAGTTTTTCTTTTCTTTTCTCTTATTTCCTTTATTCCGCAGTGTGATAAATCTTAAGCTGCACCCCATTCACATATCCTGGGTAATCCACGTTGCTTAAGGTGTTTAATTTGACTAATCCTGATGATAGAATTTCCTATACTGTGTAAGGTCCTAGCCATCTGACTTCTAATTTGCCTGGTTTCTTGCACTTATTATCATATAAGAGGACTCTATCCCCAATCTGAATTTTTTTATGCTTGCAATGTCTGTCATGCCAAGCTTTTTGTCTTTTTTTTCTCGTGTTTGGTTATATGCGGCAATAAACCTCTTTTCATCTAACTTCTAGAAAGCAATCAATCTCTCATGCACAAATGCTTCTTCATTTATTCTAAATGCCACTATTACTCTTAGGCTAGGAACTATAAACTCCATAGGAACCACAACTTCTAATCCATGTACTAGCTAGAATGGGGAATACTTAGTAGGTCTTTTGTATGTAGTTATGTATACCCATAAAGTTGTTGGTATCTTTAAGTCCCTATCCGCCTTCTGTAGGGAACATATTTTTGTTAATACTTTCTCTAGGACTTTATTGAAGGCTTCTACCGTTCCATTTAAACCTATAGTCAAATTCTTTTACTGTCTCTCCTTCCTTCTGTACAAAATCTCTTATTTTACTCACACTATCTATGGGTGCTTCAGGGTAATGGAAATCAGATTTGAATTCTTTTTCTACCTCGTCCCAACTTCTATCTTGTTGTGGGTTAGTTTTCATGTACCATTTTAGGGTGTCATCTCTTAGAGTTCCTACAAAGTCATATAGTTTGATCCTTGGGTATGTAATATTTTTACTTCTCCAAAATGAATCTAAAATGAACAGATACTCCTCCGCATCTTTTGTCTTTTCCGAATAGTGGCAATGTCATTTTTTGAGCCATCCTTAGTATGTTTTATAAATTATTTATAGTCTGAGTTGTCCCTTGTGTACTTGGTGGTTTCTCCTTCTAGTTATGTATTCTTTGGGGGAATCCTTTTCTTAGCTTATCTCTTGCTAATTCCGTATCAAAATACAAATCTCCTAAAATCTCCTGGAATCCTCTTAATACTTCTCTCTTCTTACTTTCTTCTTCCAATTTGTCATATCTTGTCTTCAAATCTTCTCCTATTTGTATTTTTCCAAACAGTGAGTTTAGTGGCACATGGGATGATGACCGTTCCGAGGGGGTCATGTCCTTTGAGGTTTTGGGATGGTTGGGGTATGTATCTTCTCGCAATGTCTCTTCGTAACTAGCTTTCTCCACAAATAATTTCCTACCCTTAATATCTCTTAACCTATATCCTTCTTCTAAGTCTATTTCTAAATATCCTTTTTCATTTCTCCCTTTCTTATTTCCTTTTTCTATATTTTTTGTATTCTTCTCTTCTTTTCCTACAGTTCTAACTATAGATCCCTCTAATCCTTCTCCTACATTATTCTTCTCTTTCGGCGTCCCAGTTATGCTTTTTTCTATGTTATTTAAATCTCCTTCTTTGCCTTTTTATGTTATCATAAGCCTAGTCTCAGACTGAAAATTCTCCCAGTCTTCCATTCTTGAGATCCTTATAAGATTGGGTCCCATTCCATCCACAATTCTTTGTAGCTCCTTAACTACTTTGTTCAAAAATTGAGTACTGTATTTTACTGTCTACTAAACATTTTCTCGCAGTAATTTCCATCCGAAGAGTAACCACCAATTGTTGATCTTCACTTAATGCGGGAGTTATTTCGCGACTTTTGACAGCCTCCTCCCTTGCCGGGGCAGCCATTAACTAGCCTCCACTTGAAGCAGGCACATTGTCTTGCTCAAGCTGTTGAATTTTTGTTAATTTTACTTTCCTTTCATTTAATCTCTTATTTCTCCCTTCTCTTACCAACCTTTGTCTTTCCATCTTTTTCTCTAAATCCCTCCTTTCTACAGCTAATCTAGTCTCTCTTTTGCTCTCCTCATCTTCTTTTACTCTACTTTTGCTCCAATTCCTGATTTCTTTGATTATCTTAACTGGTTACGTAATAGTTTTCTTTTGATTTTCTTATTCTTCATGTTTAACTATTTCTTCTACCACAACCATCACCCTAGAAAATTTTAATAGTTACATCTTGTGGATCGCCCCTCTTCCCACTTGTCATCCCACGGTGCATTCCTCTAAATGAATTATTGTGCACTTTTAATCAGCCCCTTTTTTACCAGAAGGATACGAATCAGAAATGGAATCTTAGTAAGAAATCTTCCTCTAGCTCCTTTGTAGAATTATGTCCTTTTACGATCAAAATTGGTCCAACCTTGGATTGCCCGAGTAATAATGGAGTCTATTGTTATATGATGTCTCAAACCAATAATCAAGTGCTCGTGTCCATGGCTCCTCTTAACTCTTCAATTTTTTCCAATTTCTCTTTTGCCACTTGGCTGGTTTTCTTAGTTAGAGCCACGTCCACTCAGTTCTCTTAGTAACTCTTATAATCCAGGGCCACAGTAAGTGTGGAAAAAGTGACCAAAACTCTTCTCCAGAATCTCCAAAAAATTGGTTTTCAACCCTCTTGTAAGGTTCGTCAAGTTGTTATGCTTCTTGTTGTATAAAATTCTTAATCCTAGCTTCCCACCAGTCTTCAAACTCAATTAGTGAAGGTTTCCAAAACCTCGGTGGTGTTATCCCTCCAAACATCCGCTTAACCAAAGACTTGGGCTCAGACACCAAATGTTGACCTTAAGCCTCGACACAGTAGCGAGGGTTAAGTAGTTTGTTCTTTACTAAGGGATATAACTGAGAAAAAAGATTCAAAATAAATCATAACATTAAATACAAATATGAAGTCATAAGGACATACACATTGAGCAAAACATGGTTTTTATATTAATCTTTCATAATTCAATACAATTCATAGTTTAGTTTTAGAATCTTCTATTTCTCACTCTCACACACTTCCACACTACTCTTGCTCATATTCTCTATTTCTCTCTATTCTTCTATCCATATATCGCTATCTATCTCTATCTTTCTCTTTCTATATCTTTATTACAATGATTACAATTAAGTATATAATCCATACAATACCCAAGAGTCACCCCTTTTGATAGTGACTTTGCATCTTTGATTTTAGTCGTCTTCATTACGCAGTTTTTCCTTTGTTTCACGGCTTTCCTCAATCTTCGGCGGCTTCTTGCAGTGTTCGGCAGATTCCTAATGATCTGTGGCTTTGCCCAGTGTCCTGCAGTTATGTCTTTTACCGCGGCTTCTCGTAGTGATCAACAAACTTTGGTGGTTCGTGGCTTTTGTACTTCTCCACAATGCATATTTCCCCACGGCGGCTTCTATTTTATCAATGCCTTAGTATGCAAAACTGATGAAGAACCCTATCAACAATTTTTAGCACTCCCACCTTGGTATTAACATAGAGAGAGGAACCACACCACACAAACTGGAAACAAAAATGTATGTCAACACATATAGATATGCACTCTATTACTCATGACAACTAGTGCTTATGATCACTTACACACGTAAAGACAAATATTCACGCTTTCACTTCTAGTGAGTGTTGGGCTTCCAATTGACAAATCACTTACAATGATAACCTATATACGCGAACACAATTGTTCATGCTTTCACTTCCACAAGTGTTGTGTTTCTCACCAGTATACACTTAGAAGTACTCAGTAGAGGATACATAGCAGACATTGTTCTCCTATACATCTGTTTACGACAATTTATTTTCATCACGCACCACACAAAAAATGAAAATTGAGAACTCGGCTCTCACTGTCGCGTTTGTAGCCATTGTCCTTCATTGCTGCCACCTAATCACGAACAACATAACTAGTACCCAATGCCACTAGACACCACTTTCGACATTAGTCGGTTTGGCACGGTTTGGTTGTGCCACTATTGCATTGTGCAAACCCTTCACTACTGGCCACTTAAGGTTGCTAATAAACCTCCTTTCCCCATTGCCTTCGACCTCTGGTGTGTTTAACCTGCTAGGTCAAACTGCACATTTTTGCACGTTTTTTGCTCCTCTTAGATTTCCCCGAGGTTATAGGGAAGCTCGCCCCGTGGTTTAGAGTAGCTGGCTACACACTGCTCCGAGTCACTGGGTCCTCGATTCCTCAACTCTTAAAAAAATGCTATTCGAGCTACATGCAAAGTGCAGTATGAATCTAAACTCTTTAAAATTAGAAGCATAACTTTTATTCTAGTAAAATGCCTCCTCCCAACAATCAAGAACATTATGGACTGTTGGACAAGGGCATGGGATGCATGCCCTGTTGGATTGGTGATTCACACTTTTGAATTACTTATCCACAAAACCAAATAACAACAAAACTATTATCTAACACTTTTTAACTTGTTGATCCACCCTATTGAATTGTTATATCGAGCTATTGAATTGCTGATCTTCAATGAAATAATAAGCTGCACATACGGATGATATAAATGGCACGAGGACAAACACTTTCTTCTTCTCTAATGGGGAAGATGTCACACCACTTAAGATACCAAGATCTACACATTTTCCATAATGGTTCCTCTTCACACAAACTCTAATAAAGAAATATTTAATCTACAAACTATATTTGTAATAACAAAAAACTACAGTCAACAGGGGCAGCATAGGTATGATGATGCTGCCCCTTGATAAACTCAAATTACCACTACTTTCATTACCTGCTTTATGTTTTTGGTCAAAAAGAGCACACAAAAAACTTAATTGATTAATTATTTGAATGGGAAGTACATATAAATCCTATTGAGCAATGTTGTATTTCAAGGGGATCAATCCGCATTTGTGGGCAGAAGCAGCTCAAACAGTAATGTATCTCCCCAACAGGTCAGCATTGGAAGTCCTTCAAATCAAGACTCCATACTAAGTCTGGTGTGGTCATCTTCCTTCAGTGCAACATCTTCAGGGCATCGGATCCATATCCGCATTTATGGGCAGAAGCAGCTCAAACAGCAATGTACTCCACAACAAGTCACCATTGGCAGTCCTTCAAATCAAGGCTCCGTACTAAGTCTGGTGTGGTCATCTTCCTTTAGTGCAACATCTTCAGGTTGTCGGATCCATATGCTATGCATTGATTCCAAAGGAAAAAAGAAAAAGTTGCACCACAGGAGTCAAAAATGCATCCTTTTGGGATATTCAGAATCCTCAAAGGCATACAAGTTATATGATGAAATTACTACAAAATTTCTCATTGCAAGAGATGTTTTTTGTGAAACCGCAAAGGGCATAGATCGACAATTGAGTCAGCTTGAGAAATTCACTTACAAGGAGATAGATCAAGCAATCCCAAACAGTGGGGAGGCGGGGCGGGGGGCAATCACTTGAATCTGTATTATCTCCTATAATTGAAAATGAAATACCCCCTGCAGCAGACATTCAAACTTCAATAGAGGATGAGCTAGTGTTTCCAAAGACATCAAATAATGAAGGAGCTTGTGAACAAGAAACTAAGACACCATTTGTTTTGCAAGAGACACAGAAGATGTCTAAATGGATCACAAAAACACTAATTGATGTCACGCCTGATGAAGTTGGGAAAACTTGCACTAGAAACACATATAAAACAAATCACAAAATAGAAAAAATGCTAGAAGAAATTCAAGAAAAAAATGGAAAATTAGACACTGGAGGGCGCACCGAGGTACAACCATCTTTTGACCATGCAGAAGAAGTCAATATTGCTTTTGACTCCATACCAACCTTCTTCAAACAAGCAAAAAATTTGAATGGATGGAGAAAACTTAAAAGCAATGAAAAGTGAATATGATGCCTTGGTCTAAAACGGGACTTGGAAGTTGGTTGTTCCTCTAGTCAATTATAAACCAATTGGTTGCAAGGGGGTTTTCGCGACAAGTATAAAATAGATGGCTCGCTTGACAAACACGAAGCACTACTTATCGCAAAAGGATTTTCCTAGAAGGAAGGGATAGATTATAATGAGACCTTTGCACCTACAACGAATGGACTACTATTCTAACTTTATTGGCTTTGGAAACACAAACCAAACAAAAGGTTCATCAAATGGGCGTGAAAACTAGATTTCTGAATGGTGATCTCAAAGAAATGGTTTACTTGACTCCGCTAGAAGGTTTTGTAGTGGATGACCAAGAGCACAAGGTGTGCAACCTAGAAAAATCATTGTAAGGTTTGAAACAAGCCCAAAGAGCATGGTATGAAAAACTCATTGAACACTTTCTGAACATGAACTTCAAGTGATTCAAGTTTGAAGATGCAACTCCTTTTGTCAAAACAATGGTATTTCTAGTAGTGCATGTGGATTATATGCTCATTGCAAGAAATTATGAGAAATACAATGAAAAAATTAAAGCAACGTTGATGAAAGCCTTTGAAATGACAAAGTTGGGTTATCTTCATTACTATTTGGTGTTGAAGTAATTCAAAAATCAAATTATATCTTCAATACTCAACAAAAATATGTTGGCAAAATTCTTAGCAAGTTCAAAATGACGGATTGTAAGCCTCTCAAAACGCTTACGGAACAAAATCTGAAATTGACATCAAAGGATACCACAGATTTGATCAATGCCACTAAATATAGAGAGCTCATTGGAAGTTTGATCTGTGTGACTACAACAAGACCAAATATTTCATTTTTTGTTAGTGCTCTTTCTAGATTCATGCAACAACCTGGAGAGTCACTAGGTAGCAGCAAAAAGAGTTATTTGATATCAAAAAGGAACACAAAATTTTGGGCTCAAAAACTCTAGGGAAGGAGACTTCAAACTGGTTGGATATTCATATTCTGACTATGTTGGTTATTTTGAAGATGGGAAATCCGCTTCTGGCTTTCTGTTGAATTTGGGAACGACAGTGATCAGTTGGAAGTCAAAGAAGCAATCAATACCAACAATTTCTTCAGCGGAAGCATAATACATGGCAGCTTTAGAGGCAGCTAGAGAAATTGTGGCTCAAGAGGATTCTTTCAGATTTGCAAGAACAGATTTTGTCAACACCACTCATGGTTGACAACACATCTGCAATACAAATGGCGACGAATCCAATCTTTCACGATCCAACCAAGCATATCAACACAAAATTCCACTTGATTCGGCACTATGTAAAAGATGGCGATGCAAAATTGCTATATTGCCCTACTACAGAGCACCCAACAAACATCTTGACAAAAGCACTTACAAGAGAAAAAATTCAAAAGTTCAAAGGCGTGCTTGGTCTCACAACAACCCCTGCAGATTAGGGGGGTGTAATATTATTATACATAATATAAATTTAACCTAGGTGTAATACATAGGAGAGCTTTTGTCTTGGAGTGATAGATGAATACTTCTCGTAGGAATGTGAAGAGTCTTCGTGGAAGATGAAATGAATAGTCATTCTTTGGCTATATATTTGTAACTCTTTCTTCATTTAGAGAAAACGTCGATACAATTTTGGCTTGTACCAAATATTGTTTCCTGTCATTCCAATATTCCTGGCCTAACAACAATCTGGTCATGAAATCAAAAAGACCTAAATCTTTAATTATAGCATGGTAACACATATCCTCCATACCCACAAAACTCAGATCAAAACTTATCCATTTGATGCCTCAAAAGAGAAAAAAGTGGCCTGTTGTATTTTCACTATAACTTGGGCAAATAAGGTAAAATTGACTTGAAATTCGGATCAGAGCATCTTGACATGTGCCCACCGAAAATCAGGTCAAAATTCAATCATTTGATACCCCAAAATGTCTTTTAAAAACCAGGTCTGCTCGTGTTCTGCCTCTGCAACAGTAAGAAAACTTTGGAATTGAAAGGTTGGAAGGCAAACCAACACCAAGGATCATTAAAAAACATCAAGGAAAAGGTATATTGCAGGTGAAAGAAAAATGGACATGTTGTAGCAGGTCGTTCTCAGAGGTCACACAGCACCAAGCTCCAAAAGAGAGCAGTAGTCAAACTTTACACTTGTAAACCCCGTGTAACATAGTGCCTTCTTAATGCCATCTGTGGAGTTATTTTGGCGAAGGCTTTTCTCCACAAATATAGTTTCAACATATGAGTTTGTTCAGTTCTTTGATTTGTTAAATTTTCACTTCATTGTATTGTGTTGTGCGTATTGGGAATTGATTGTTGAGCATCTGAAATCACTTGGAACATCTGATTATTGGTAGAGATATTCTACAGGCTTATATTAGCAACTAAGAGTTAAAAAAAAATTGCACGCAGTCAATCACTTAAGGAAACATATCAGCAATAAGAACAAAGTACTCTCATTTAACAGCCTAAGTGTTGGAATCAGTTCTATGAACAGAGTTCTCATGGCAAGCAGCCTAATAGGTCAATAGTCAATGAATAAAAAAATCAAAAATATGTTGTGGTGTTTTATTTCAGTCGTAGATTTGACAATTTACAGATCAAGTGGTACCAGGCTCTAGAGAGGTAATGCAGATGAAAGCTGTGAAATTGAGAGTAGGACAAAGGATAAAAAATGCTCTAGTGGCTAACATAGGCACAGGGGAGTCAGGTCAATGACAGGAAACAGTGTCAAAGTGTGGGGTAATTCGACCAATAGGACCAGTAGCTAGTAATATAGACATGAACAAAAACAGCAGGGTCACCATGCATCACACACTACGATCAAGGGTTATCCATACTCTTAAGAAGCTCCAAATGTTGTGTGGATTTATCATCCTCCATCTTAATCATAAAGTTGAAATATACTTTTACTGAGTGGTGGCTGCAACTTGCATTAGCTTTGAGTTTATCAACCATTTTAGAGAGGACTGCCTCCCTAGGTATCTTTCCTTCATCCCTGCTCGTTGATTTTAACCACCAACGCCCTTCGCATTTTAGCTATGTTGCCAAGAAACGGACACGGAAACGGGTACAAAACACGAAAAAGGCAATTTTCAAAAAACCTTGGATATGAAACGTTCGTATAATATATTATATATATATATATATGCATAGTACTCATTTTATAATTGTAGACCATAAGAGATAATTGATAAAGCACTCAAAATATTTTGTATTCATTGAAATTTGAACTTCTAAAGAGTCATCATTCAACATGGTTACAATTTCAATGATTCACATATACATGATAATATCATCCAAATTTTCCTCATAATCATCTCCATGAGCACCACTGGCAGCTCCACTCCCACTAGCTCCACTCTCCATCCCTTGTGCAAAAGATCCCAATTCTTCTTCATCAATACCAAGTAGTGAAAGTTGGCTAAGAGTAGCAGCAGAAGCATCAAAGTCACTACTCTCAGGATCAATATCCCAAAGTTTGTCGGGACCTCTAACATAGCCTTCAGTCTTGTGTGAGAGGATATGCAAATTGGAATGTACATACACTAAATCCTAAACCTTCTTGGATCCTAACTTGTTCCGTTTGGCTGAGTGGATGAAGCTATATGTACTCCAATTCCGCTCTACTAAAGAATTGCTAGCCACCTATTACAAAAAAGAAGTTAGAAATTTTCAATTAGTAATAAAATTAATATTAATTTACTAAGTAAGAACATTCATTTTAAATTTTTAATTAATAAACAAACTTTTGATTTCATTCTAAAATTTTAAAATTTATACCTGTGAGAGGACTTTAATGGCAACAGGTCGTAGGTACTTGCCATCATGGCCATGTACATACCACCACATGAATAGCTTTAGGTTGTACTTGTCACTTAATGTATCTAATTCACCCATGCTACCATTAGATGAAAAGACAAAGCATGCCATTTCATAGCGGACCGTAGTAGCTATAGCTGGATCAAGAAAAATCCTCTGGAATGTTGTCTTAGTTCCAGTTACAACTTCATGGTCATTGTATGGTGCTTATCTACCATGTAGCCCAAGTATTTCACTGCTATAATATTTGGAATTCAAGGCATAGGCAAGGAGATGCAATGTGGTGGTCATTTTATTCCACCTTCTCATGATCACAATCTTAACTTCATTGTAGAAGTTTTCTTCAAGATCCTGCTCTTTTTTTTGTATGATGTCTTTAATTTTTTCAAGCATAAAGCCAATGCCATCATAGAACTCCCCTATGCAAGCATCATTTGTGTCTACATATCTAATCATAGATAAAATAGGCTCAGTAAAACTGAGCAAGTATGCAACCTTTGCCCACCAATCATCATCAAGTATCAACATCAATCACCATATTGCATAAGGCTTGCTTTACCTTCCCACGTCGTCTCAAGACGAGCATGTGAGAGGCAAATCTTGTTTCAGCAACCTATTAAAATAAATTAAAATAAGTTAATAAATATAAAAGTAAATTTAAAATAAATTCAAATGATAATTTGATATTTCATAGAAAGTTAGCAGATAAAAATTAGAAACTAGTAAATTTTTTCATTACCTTCAGCAACTCCAACTTTGATAACCTCCTAAAAATAGCCTGGGACATATGATGATTTGTTACAAACATTTGAATCTCATTTGCCTCTATATAAATTTCCTCTATCCATGGTATTTTGTCAATCTTTTGCAGCATCAAATTCAAGGAGTGTATTGCATAAGGTGTCCAAAAAATGTGCTAATATCTCCCCTCAACAATCAGCCCTACAGCTCTATGATTCTCCCTAAGATGGAAATAAGAAGACAAATACAAGGCCACGAGGGCAGAAAAAAGCCACAGTTCAACTTTGCACTTCTTGAAACTTGATTTCCTGCATGATTAACACAATGAACTAAAACCACGCAAATATAATCCATACACATCATGAAATGGAAAAATAGAGAGGTAAGAAGACAAAAATAGAAGTTAATGGGTAGAAGAGAACCACAATCAACATCATATTAATGTCCCAGAATATACACAGTCCATTAACAACCATTTGGAAGGTATTGAATGCATTACACAAGTTCAAATCAAAGGTCTGCAACTCAAAATGTTTAACCACCATTTCGGCATGGTAACTTTACATTCGGGAGAGGATCCTTTACAATGAAAATTGAGTTGCATTTTATAGAGAAAGAAGAGAAGAGAGAGGAGATCAAAAATTAAGAAGTTCACCCATTTCTTCACCGTCCAAAAGAACAATGAACATTAATGCATGCAGACCAAGTATGGGCACCAAAGGTTGTTTGAATCACACTCCATCAGACCGTCTAAGAATGGGGCTTGCACAATACAAAGGTTAAGTGTTGGTTGTTGGGAGTGGTTTGAACATTTAAATTGAGTTGGGCGCGGCTTTTCCTTATTCGACAGATTCTTAACAATCTGCGGCCTTATACTTGTCTTTGACTACTTTTCGCACTATTTGGCAGTCCTGTTATGATCCGCAACTTTGTTTTACCTTATACTTCTAATCCGCGATTTCCTTCTTGTTCCCCAACTTCTCTTTGCTTTCTACGGCCTTTCCTATTTCTTCGTTTCGTGTCCCATTCTATTTCTTTAAAGTCCTTTGTTTGTCGTGACCTCACTTTGTATTGTGGACCTCCTTTTCCCCGCAGATTTTTTCTTTTACTTTGTTCCACGGCTTTTCAACCTTGCACGGATTTAAAGGCCACCTTGCGGCCTTTTTTTTTCCTACGGATTTTCTACATTTGCTTGTGCTTTGCTATTTTTTGTGGTACACTTTTTCGCTCCACGGTCTTTTCAACTTACTTTTCTGCAGCTTTTCTATTTTCTGCGGGCCATCCTTTTATGTTTTGTGGTCACCTTATACATCGTCAGGATCTTGGGCTCTTCTTGGGGCCACTTAGACTTGCTTGAGGGTTATTGATGATCTTTGGCCTCATGGTGACTCGTGATTGGTCCACGTGGACCAATCACGTTTTTCTTTGTTCTCGGGCTCCCTCTAATCAATTCAGAGTCACCTGTGAAATCTTAGGATCTTGGGCTCTTTTTAGGACCCATGCCTCTTGGTTGTGTTGGTCGCCCCGAACCGATCCTCGGAACCATGGATCGTCGAGAACTCGCCACATGTTACATTCTGATCTCTCATGCCTTAGTCGATTTTTGGATGGTTTCTCTACTCACCTTCAAACTCGTGATCAACTCAACCATCTTGGCTCATGACCTGCAACCCAAACTCAAGCCCTTGATCCCAACTATCACTAGTCCACGTGGACCAATGACGGGCTTTCGTAATTCTCGGGGGCGGAAATTCTTGGTTCCGACACAGCCGATTTTTGAGTCCCAGGAATTTGAAACCTCTAGCGTGATTAAATTTGATGGCTTGGAGATCAAAAGGAGACATTGTAATGTCCCTTTCTAGGACTGAACCTGTAAATCAAGGAAATCGCACAAACCCCAAGTGAAGTAAATTCTGATTTTTTATAACATTAGCTTTAATATTCCTTGAAACCCTAGCAGTGACTATATAGGGACATCAAATTCACCATATGACCATGCATAACAGCTGAAAAATACTTCTAAATAATTATTTCAAGTGTGGTAACAAATATCCATCCAATTTCCATCAAAGAAATGGAGACAGCCGGAGTTACTACCCTGTTGTAATTAAATTTATGACAACAACATGGCAGCTACAAACAAGGGCTGAAAATGATAGATAAACTCCTCCAAAAATAACCAAATTATGGATTTCAGCCTTATAAATTATGATAAGTCAAAATATCAAAGAATATATGAGTTATGTACCCTAGAAGGCACCAAATCACAACCAAACCCTAGTCCCCTCCCTAGGAGAGGGGCTCCAAAAATATATCAAAGCTCTTGTAGGTCTTCTTCTTGATGCCCTAGATCCCAATCAGCAAAAGAACCTTCAATAGATGTCTTCAATTCACCACTATGGAGAGTTTCCGTTCTCCACCAAGCCACAAGGAAGGGTTTCGTCCTCCTTGGATGCCACACAAGAGGGTTGTCGTCCTCAAGTGGAAAGGTATTGAACAATCAGCCCAACAAACCAAGTATAAGTGTATATGCATCAAAGATAATTTGCAAATGAGGTCATACAATCCTTTTTATATCCCTTAGTTGGTGTCAAAGGCCAAATAGGTGAAGACTGACCTCTTTAAGCTTCACTTTATCTTCTAATCTTTTTTCGGGGTCTCACAACCCCAGTCGACCTGCCTTAAGGAGTGAAACATCAAATAAAAAATAATAATAAAAGAAAACTTAAATGAGTTCAAATACTTCCCTTGTTCACGTATCCTTCTTGGCCATGGGAAGAGATTAGCAAGAAGTCTTCATTTGGCATTAATTTGAAAAAGGGGACATTACAATCCTCCCTTCCCAAAATTATTTGTCATCGAGCAATTGCAAACCTGGATGCTCTAAAATTGTTGCACTTTCCCATGTAGCATCTTCAAGGGGCAAGCCTTTCCAATGAACCAAGTACTTCATGATGCTTCGGTTCCTTAACTTCCTTTCATGGACCTCCAAGATACTTTACGGAATTAGAATCAATTTACCCTCTTCATCCAATGGTCGTAATTCAAGAGAGGGAGTAATGTGCTTTCGTAGTGCCTTTTTGAGACATGAAACATGAAAAACATTATGTATTCTACTTGGTTCCGGAAGTTCAAGTTCAGATGCAACCTATCCCACCTTTCCTTTTACTTTGTAAGGACCATAGAAACGTGGTTTCAATTTTTCTGCACCGCTTTGTTTGACAGAAGATCGGCTATAGGGCTGCAACCTCAAAAACACCATATCACCTAACTCAAATGACCTCTCTTTGCTATGCTAATCTGCATGCAACTTCTACTGATTTTGGGCACGTTGGAGGTTTTCTTTGAGCTCTTTCAAGATATCATGACTTTCTTGGACCAAGTCTTTGGCCCTTGGCACTCTACTATCCACCATCACCAATTCAACAAAGGAAAGGGCATCATAAACACACAAAGCTTTGAAATGAGACATACTGATAGACATTTGGAAGGTGGTATTGTAACAAAACTTAGCCATGTATAACCATTTTACCCATGTTGATTTTTGCCCATCAATGTAGTTCCATATATAGCCTTCCACCCATTTGTTGACTATTTATGTTTTCCCATTCGTTTGAGTATGGTAGCTAGTGCTAGGAACGAGTTTGGTACCTATCAAGTGAAACAATTCTTGCCAAAACATGCTCATAAATTTGTTGTCCCTGTCACTCACTATCTCTTTGGGTAGCCCATGAAGTCTAGACACTTCCTTAAAGAATACATCAGCCACTATAGGTGCATTAAACTTGGCTGGAAGTGGACCAAAATGTGCATATTTAGTGAGCCTATCAACCACAACATATAGATAATTCTTACCTTGAACCGTGGGCAACCTTGTGATGAAGTCCATAGAGATAATTTCCCATTTTTGAGTGGGAATGGGAAGTGGTTGTAGGAGCCCGGCTGGAAATGCATGTTCCGCTTTGTTTTGTTGGCACTCTAGACATTCCCGGATGTATTGGAATACTTCCCCCTTTAGGCCTTTCCAATAGGATCTTTCCCTCACTTGTTTGTATGTTTGAAAATAATCCGGATGACCAGCTGATGGGTCATCATGAACAGCCCTCAAATATCTTACTCTTCACCCTTGATTCGGGCACCAAATAAACCCGGTTCTTATAAAGAATGAGCCCATCCATAACATTGTACCCTTCATCAATCATTTCACCTTCAAAAACACTATTAGCAAACTTGTTCTTGACATACTCAGCTGTAATCAAAGACTTCCAATCTACTGCCATCTTAGATAAACAACAAAAATATGATTCCCATGACAAAGTATCTTCTACCATGTACTTGACTTGAGGTGTTTCCGGAAGCATACCTTGTAGTGTAATCTTCTTACCCTTGTCCGTAAAGCTTATTTCAATATTTTGGTAATTGAAAGTGAGTTCTCCCAATGAATGCAACCATTGGACCCCAAGCACAAGATTCATACCAGCCATGCTAATTAAGTAGAAATCAGCACATACCTCATGTTTTCCCAATGTGAAGAGGAGTTGCGGACACCTTGTGCATGGCATAGCGTATCCATCCGCTACTTAAACCGTGAAACCCTTGAAATCTTCTACATTCAAATCCAACTTGGCTGCCAAGAACTCATTAATGAAATTATGAGTGCCTCCAATCAACCAAAACTATGACCCTTGCCCTTGTAGGTCACCCTCCATCTGGAATGGATGATAACTAGGTGCACTGGACAAAGTAGCAAGAGTGCCATCCAAACTTTCCAGATCTTCTTCTGGTATACTATCTTGCTTTGCCTTATCAACACAATTTTCATCATCCTCACAATCTGAAAAGACCTCAATATAATGCACTTTACCTTCACCTAAACAACGATGTCCAAGAGTCCATGGATCCTTGCAAGAGAAGCACAAATTCTTCTTCCTCAACTCATTTCTAGACTCACCTCCATTGCTGGTTTTGGGCAGCTCCTTGTGATAATAGGCATCATTTGGAAATGCTGCCTAGCTGGTCCAAGGGAGGGTGTCTAGGCTGTCCCAAGGATTCTTTGGGCTCTCCCCCACCTGAATTAACCTTGTAATGTCCACTGATCGTTGTTGTTTTTGGGGCAGCACCTTCAAGGTTTAAAGCTTTTTTGATTTCCTCTTGAAGAGACAACAGATCTGTTAGGAAATAAGGGATAAAATATGTGAAACAATCCCACATAGAATCGCAATAGTAGAAACTACTATGCAAAATAATATCACAAATCTGAAATAAAAGTGCAGAAAATAAAAGAACACAACACAAAGACAGTATTTAACGTGGTTCACCCAATTTGGGCTACATCCACCAAGAATCACTTGCTTAGATTTTATTACAAGCCACCTCTTTCTCTCAATACAATACCCAGATTTGATTGGATCTATGTTCAACAAAATCTCTTGAATTCACACCTGAACTCACACACATCTACAATGTACAATACCCTACCATATGCACCAAAAGCACACCAATAGGCAATTGCATAAGCAGTTTTACAATGCCGTGGGTTCCAAAACTATGGGCCAAATCCGCCCCATAAACATATGGGTCAAAATACCGCCCATATGAGAAGAGCACGTCTCCTGAGGTATTGGGCACACTTTTTGAGGCCAAAAAAATTTCCCGGAGGCTGCGCCCCCGAACCCCCTGCGAGAAAACCTGTGGAGAGTGTACACTTCTTCTAGTGTACGGTCTTCAACACTTCCACACATGAAAACAACCTCTACAACATAACAGGATCAAAGGCTCTTACCAAACCCTTAAGTGATTCGGTCAACCCCTCAATGAAAAGAATCACAGTTCTCCTCTCTGTAACATCCGTAATCATGATGGAAAGTCTTTGAAACTCAACCACATACTCATCCACCGTGCCTCCTTGTTTCAACTGTGCAAGTTCCTGAAAGTGAACTTCCAGGTCAACTATCAAATCTACGAATGAGTTTTCTAAAAAACTTGTCATATGAATGGATCTCATTGTGCCCTTGTGTCACCAATCCATGGTACCACCACTCATGAGAAATCCCCTCTAGGTGAAGGGTTGCAAATTTGATGGCATCATCCTCCATCATAGGCTTTAAGGAAAAATATGTATCCAACTTTTTGATCCATGCCCTAGCTGACCCCTTAGTCGATACATCGAAAGTAGAGAAAGTCATCTTCCCCAACACATTTTGCACCTCTTTCTATGGCACATTTGGTCTTGGCTCCGGCTTAGACCTCTCCTTGCTCACACCAATGAACTCGGCAAGTGTAATGGCCTCTCGTATCTCCCTTGGAAGTGCCATATACTTTTCATAACCTGTGTCAATACTTTGCCCCATAGAGGGCCTTGTTGTCACTTCCGAAATGGCTTCTTCCCTTGGAAGGAAAGTAGGCCTAGTGGCTGATCCGTGAGCTGATCTAAAGGGTCGCCATTAAGTATTTGCTCCGGATGAGCTGCCCTCTCCATTATGAACCCTAGGTTCATGAAATCTCTGAAGGGTTAGGGCTAGGAGGTCCATGGTATCCGTCAATCTTACTTTCCCGTCAATTAGCTTGTCAATCTTGGCTTCTTGGGCATCTTGATGAGCCATATTGTCCTCCTCTCTTGGCTGGTTTGATTTATTTTCTCTCCTTTGATAACAAATGAAACCCTTGTTGCCTTCTTGTATCAAACCCTCAGGCTGGGAAGATCGGTGCTCTAAAACCACTGTAATGTCCCTTTCTAGGGCGGAAACTGTAAATCAACGAAATCACACAAATCCCAAGTGAAGTAAATTCTGATTTTTTATATCAGCAGCTCTAATATTCCTTGAAACCCTAGAAATGAACTAGTATAGGTGACTTTAAATTCACCATATAACCATGCACAACAGCTGAAAAATACTTCTGAATTAATTATTTCAAGTGCATGACAACAATTATCCATCCAATTTACATCAAAGAAATGGAGAAAAAAAGAGACGATACTCAACTGTTGTAATTAAATTTATGACAGTAGCAGGGCAGCCACAAAACAAGGGCTGAAAATGATAAATAAACTCCCCAAAAAATTGCCAAATTGTTGATTTCAGCCTTATAAAATATGATAAATCTGAATATCAAAGAATAAATGAGTTATGTATCCCTAGACAGACACCAAATAACAACTCAAACCCTAGTTACTCCCTAGGAGAGGGGCTCCAAAATATGCATCAAAGCTCTTTGTAGGTCTTCTTCTTGATGCCCTAGATCCCAATCAACAAAAGAATCTTCAGTAGATTGATAGGGATTAGTGGATCTTATGCAGAGAATTATTACATCCACAGAGCCAAACACAGAAAACAAGCAAATAATTTAATCACACAATATGATAGTTTTTCTCTATATCCTTCGTACAATATATTACAAATAAATAGGAGAGATTGATCCTATTTTCTAAGAGGTTGTTCTAACAACACTGCTCACATTTCTTATTTACATGAATTTGGTTTAACAACCAAATCAAATTCAAATAACTATATGAGTTGTTATTACAACTCATTTACTCCACATTATTATATTCACCAGTATGTAAATATAATTATCACATCTAAACAATGTGAGCACTAACCAAGTATTCCTAACATTCCCCCCTTAGTGCAAACATGGGAAAAAAACAATTGCACTTCCTTTTGCAGCGTGCCGCCCGTGCGTGCTCATGATCTGGATGGTTTTTCAAAACAGCCAACAACCTCAACATGGATGGTTTTACAAGACAGCCAACAACCTCAACAAAGATGGTTTTACAGGAAAACCAACAACCTCAACAAGGATGGTTTTATAGGACAACCAACAACCTCAATATCCTAATGTTGCTTTTCCTTGTGCTTTCGTTTGTCCACTATGTTTTTCCTTCAGGGAATTATGTAGGAAACACTGCTCCTTGAATACATACATGAAAAAGGAGGTAGAAATGGAAATGGAAGATTGAGATCATGTTCCCCCCCCTCAATGTGAACATTTTCACTTATTCAACACAAAACATGAACTCTGAAATTATACTACACACAACTGAAATCAACTACAACTCCGAAAAGAAAGCAAACTCACACACACACAAAAATGCCACCACAGCTCCATGCAGCCTCGTCAGTTGGTGACTGACGAGAAGTCGCTGATCAAATTCAAATAACTATATGAGTTGTTATTACAACTCATTTACTCCACATTATTATATTCACCAGTATGTAAATATAATTATCACATCTAAACAATGTGAGCACTAACCAAGTACTCCTAACATTCCCCCCTTAGCGCAAACATGGGAGAAAAACAATTGCACTTCCCTTTTGTAGCGTGCCACCCGTGCATACTCATGATCTGAATGGTTTTCAAAACAGCCAACAACCTCAACATGGATGGTTTTACAGGACAGCCAACAACCTCAACAAGGGTGGTTTTACCAAGAAAACCAACAACCTCAACAAGGATGGTTTTACAGGACAACCAACAACCTCAACAAAGGATGGTTTTACAGGACAACCAACAACCTCAATATCATGATGTTGCTTTTCCTTGTGCTTTCGTCTATCCACTATGTTTTTCCTTCACGGAATTATGTAGGAAACACTAAATCATTGAATACATACATGAAAAAGGAGGGTTAGAAATGGAAATGGAAGATTGAGATCATGTTCCCCCCCCTCAATGTGAACATTTCTCTTATTCAACACAAAACATGAACTCTGAAATCATACTGCACACAACTGATATCAACTGCAACTCCGAAAAGAAAGCAAACTCACACACACAAAAATGCCACCACAGCTCCATGCAGCCTCGTCGTTGGTGACTGACGATGAGGTCGTTGATTGACCTCCAACCTCCTGTGCCTCCATCCTCCAGTGAATGATGTTGCTTACTCAGCAATTATGATCATGTCGCTCAATTGTTTCCACATTGTGTTTATTTTCTTCCCTCCCGCAATGTGAAACACTTTATTTTCCGGACATCGGGTAACACCAAAAATGCATCCTTAAGGCAAAAAAAAACCATTTTACGGACTTTTTACAATGAGTCAATATTTTGACTCTAACTCTTGACAATACAACTTTTGATAGACAACACAATTTTTCAAACAACACAAAAAGATACTTTAACAACATCACAGGTGACGATTGATTCTTATAATATTTAATGACTAACAATGACTTGCCTATTGATATTAATAGGAACATACAAAATATGACGACAAACGTATTGAATAACTAATAACTCTTCCTCAATATAAAAACAAGACTTTAGATAATAACTCGCAAATAACACTAGAATGATTGACTAGAAAAAATTGTCAATGATGGTAAGGGATAAATGATACACGACTTGGATGATGATTACAATATACTTAAAAGTGACACAATTTTTATATGAATGAAAGGTGATTTCGACTTCTAAACCAAAACCTAATACAATGTTATATTTTAGACTCCTGCACTAATAGACTCGGCTTTATTGATATGCTAAAGATAAAACTGTAAACTCTATGACTTATACTAAACAGTTGACTATACAAAAAATAAACTACAACTTTGTATTAAAAACCCACGTACCAAAACCAGTTGGCTTATGCTTTTAGTGTTAGGCAGGTAGACTAGGTTCTCCAATGATTGAAACTCCTCTTTGTTGGCTTCAGTTTGGCTAGACGATAACCATGGAGCTGTTCCGTCTGAAGAAAAAATTGACAAAATATTATTTACAATCAAATTATCAGGCGTTATTTCTAATAGAAGATTGCAAGCTTTAATCATGGGCTCTGTTGAAATTTCAAGATTGGACAATTATCGAGCTCTCATTCAGATGTTTTGGAGTATGAATGCCACATGAACTGAGGTCAGTGCAACATCATTTAAGGAAAAGATTCAATGCCGCTATTGATTCCACAGATTTAGATGCAATTGTGTGAACGCAGACATATATCCAAAATGCACCAAGGATATTAGATTGCGTGGACTCTGTTAATCATCGAGAGTCAACCACTGATTTGATCGCTGGCTGCGATAATATAACACTTTCTATAAGCTTCCAATGGGGCACGAACCTCAAACGTGATATTGTTCTTATCAGTAGGCACATGAGTAACTGTATTATCAAATCATGAATCTCTGGATCTTCACTGTAAAAGTCTAAAATACAAACTGTGTAATGCCGGAAGAAAACACCAAATCCAAATGCAAAACGTATCGCCCAATGTAGAGTTGGTAGAGGTCGAGAACAATGTGAACTTAATAAAATATTTTGTAAACTACTACAATAAATCTGAGGCTACCTTCTTCTCCGAAACACGCATCCACAGGGGCAATATTGTACAACGCTGCCCCTTAACGCTAATTATGCCATTTAGATTTCCCTGATCTGATACCACTAATAGGGATTAGTGGATCCTATGCAGAGAATTATTACAACCACAAAGCCAAACACAGAAAACAAGCAAATAATTTAATCACACAATATCATAGTTTTTCTCTATATCCTTCGTACAAGATATTACAAATAAATAGGAGAGATTGATCTTATTTTCTAGGAGGTTGTTCTAACAACACTCCTCACATTTCTTTATTTACACGAATTTGGTTTATACAACCAAATCACATTCAAATAACTATATGAGTTGTTATTACAACTCATTTACTCCACATTATTATATTCACCAGTATGTAAATATAATTAACACATCTAAATAATGTGAGCACTAACCAAGTATTCCTAACATAGATGTCTTCAATTCACCACTATGGAGAGTTTCCGTTCTCCACCAAGCCACAAGGAAGGGTTTTCGTCCTCCTTGAATGCCACACAAGAGGGTTGTCGTTCTCAAGTGGATTGGTATTGAGCAATCAGCCCAACAAACCAAGTATAAGTGTATATGCACCAAAGATAATTTGCAAATGAAGTCATACAATCCTTTTTATATCCATTGGTTGGGTGCCAAAGGCCCAAATAGGTGAAGACCGACCTCTTTAAACTTCACTTTATCTTCTAATCTCTTGTTGGGGTCTCATAACCCCAAGCCGACCTGCCTTAAGGAGTGAAACACCAAATAAAAACATTAAAAATAATAAAAAGAAAACTGAAATGAGTTCAATTATTTCCCTTGTTCACTTATCCTTCTTGGCCATGGGAAGAAAATGGCAAGAATTCTTCATTTGGCAATAATTTGAAAAAGGGGACATTATAGACGTGGATTTGAACGTCACTAGCCCATTTGGAGCCCAAAATGCATGATTTTTACCAAGTTTTTGGTCGTTTCAAATTGTGTGAACCTTAAGCTAGCTTATGGAAGCAACTTAGGAAAGTTTTAAAACATCAGGGTGACTAAAACAACTGAAACAATTGTAATCCAAGCCTCCAAGTTTAGAATTTGTAAAAAGTTGCCTAAAAATGAAGCAAGGTGCTGATTTTGGCAACAACTACCACGAACAACACCCTTTTCACTCCATTAAGAAACAAGCAAGCAACACACATTCATACCCTTTTCCCTTCACTAAGGCAAGCCATGTATTCCCTTGGTTCCTCCATATTAGTAACAGAACAATCCCTTATCCCTCTTAATAAAAAACAAGACCCTTTTCCCTCCACTAAACATGATAGAATATTCTCATCCCTCTCTACACATTACTCTTGCATGCCCCACAATGGGTGCAATGCAAGGAACAGAACATTCAATCAAACTTAAGCTCATGTTCAGTGAAGCAATCAAAACACGACAATTAAGCAACTAAGATAGATAGAGAGAGAAGAATTTCATTTACAAATAGCAAGCAAATGAGTAAGGTCCTACCTCATACTCTTTTGTCCAAGTCTTCACCAATCCAAGCAATCAATTAACTTCAAGCAAGCTCCCAAGCAACCAAGTTTTAAAAATAAACTCAATAATCAAATTGCATAACCCCCCCAACACTCCTCGGAATTCAATTAAATAAAGCAACAAGCAAATTGGAGTGTCCAATAGGAATATGTCATGCGGGAAGCTCTAACTCTAAGGTCAACACAAGTTAGTGACGTGGTCTCAACATGAGCCACTCAAGCTAAGTTAGAGAGGTAATTCCAATGGGCAATTGGTCTCATTATAAGTCTCGTCTTACATTTATATCAAAATATTGACTTGTTCAATTACAATGAATCATTTCACGTGTGATTTAGAGTTATCTTAACAAAGAGGAAATTACATAATGATAAGATTTAGAGAATTAATTTTCTCAATAAAGTCGGCATTTCACTTTATTACAATACATTAATATAATTTCCACATAAGAACTACAATCATAACAATGATAACCAATTCCTTAAATGTTATTGATTCATCTTAAGTACAAGATACATATACAATTACATGATAATTACAAATCTTATACATGATATAAACAAATTTCCTTCTCCTTTGAAATGGTGCCAAAAGTACGACTACCCATTACATATGTTAGTTTACATGCGAGTTTGACCAAGTCAAGTTTCTAAAAAATAAAATCTATAAAAAGGATGCGAACTATTTACAAAAAGCTCTCGGACATGGATGTGGAGAGAAAAACCCCGTTGGGATAAATTGCTAGCTGAACACCTCCCATAGCCTACTAAACACTTAGGCGGAGTTTAGACTTGCTTTTGCAGTTAAAAATCCCAATGAAGACCCCGGCAGAACTTTGACCTATTTTTGCACTTGAGAACTCCACTAAGACCTTGGCGGGGTGTTGGATTGTTTTTGCACATTAAACTGCCACAGACCTTGGTGACGTTCTGACTTGCTTTTGCACTTGAAAAATCTCCGAAGACATTTACAAAGTTTTCACCTATCAACCAATATCTTCGCCCTTCACTTAAGCGGTTGTTTTGTGTTCTTTTAACACTTGACATCTCCCATCCAAACCTTCGCAGAACTTTGTCTTGCATTTGCAACGAAAAACCCTAGCGGAGTTTTGAACTGCTAAAACACCTGGAATCTCCACAAGTAAAATTTGCAACTAAATTGTAAACATGCTCCGAAAACCCAAAAACCCAGTAAAACAAAGGGGTAAGAGTAAATTGGGATTCAGAGTTCCAAACGTGACTCGTAACTAAATTGCAAATTTTCTCAAAAAGTCCAAAAGTCCATGAAACACTGGGGGAAGAGTATTTCAAAATCCAAAGTTCTAACTACAAATTGCAAATGTGCTCCAAACCTCTGAAAGTATGATAAACATCAGAAAGAGGAATTTGGAAACCAAAACTCAAGGAGCATTTTGCAACTTATTTGCAAAACTGATTGAAAAGTCCGAAACTTCGGTTTGGTCTATTTTTTCAAACACTTAGCCATTTTCTAATGAAAATATACAAGTTTGAATTTACAAGTTTAAGTTTAAATGCAAATATAATTATTGCAGTAACACCATTTGTTTAAATTTTCACTGCAGTACCTACAAACATGTAATATAATGGGTCAGCTCAAGGCTGGCATGGATTTACCTTTCCCTAACTAGTTACATTATCATACATTGAACTTTTCAAAGAGGAGAGAGAGAAAGTACTAAAATCACTTATTAAGGTTTCACAATGCATTTGACATGTTTAGAGTTTATAGAGAGAGAAAATATCTTCACACAATTTTCGTAGTTTATTTAGATTTCCAAGTTCTAAAGAGAGAGAGACGCCGTTTTTTCACACAATCACAATTTCAATTTACCATTTCGAGTAAAAAGGTAAGAGAGAGAAGAATAGTACTAATAAACATTTTCTAAAATCGAATTATCAACTCGCAAGGTTTTTCTCGTAGGGTCCAAAACTGGGTCAAAATGACTTAATAACAATATTGTTCAAAATAGATAAAAAGGCCGCAGAATGGCCTCCGAAAAAGGTCATGAAGTTAACAAACATAAAATCTATCACTTCCAACCCCTTTAAAATGGTGAGAACACCGAGGAGATGACAGAATCAAGATCCGCTATGTGGTGCTCGTTTTTAGAAGCACTATTTTGGAGGGAGTTGGTTAAAATTGAAGGTTTGTACTCAAACACCGTTAGCCAAAGTGGCTCCAAAACTGGCAAGGAAAAAGTGTTTCCCAAGGAAGCATGGTGAAAATAATTATGGGTTAATAATCCCAATGCGGAAGTGAAGGGGGTTAGAGTTGATAGGACCTAATTTCTCGGTCCACAAGTATTCAATACCAAGTGTTTCCAAATTGATTTTGTAACATTGAGCGGTTGCCACTTGCGTCCAACTCTTCAAAGTGGCTCAAAAACTCACTTTGATAAGGTGTCGAACTAACCACCAAGTGAAGTTTAGGGATTGTTCTTAAAACTCTTAGCATAAAGGAACATGTTCACATCATAATACTGCAAAAGTGAAGGTCATAAACACTTAACACGGATCGATTTCAAAATGAATTGAAAACTTTTAGAAAACAATTTTTTTGGTGATTAATGTTTCATCTCTTAAGCACTTGTTCACGCGGCTTCGTGGCCAAGCCACGACCACACACTCAAGTTTTGTTTCATTGTATATTTTATACAATACGTTTTGGGTTGGTTGCGGAAATGACGGGGGGATATTCATGGGGTTGATTTACATCGGCAACGTCATTTTCATTACTTCTTATGATTAATTGTGAATTTAGTATTCATTTAATCAATGCATACACCTCTAGATTAACATCCTCTATAATAAGAAAAAGAAGAAACAATGTATGATCGCAAAGCTAGTAAGGGGAGAAGTAAACACATGCTTGGATATACATGGGGGCGGAAGTCACAAGTTGAGATGCTTTACAGTTAGCTCAACGCTTCATTTTGTGCGCGTCAAGTGATCAACGAATACCTTGAGACCACATCTCATTGCACTATTTCCAAGTGATCCACGTGCTTTAGGAGCACCCAACAAACACATCCACACAACCTCCACTGGTTTAATAGACACGTTGATGATATGCTTAGAGTTTCTTCAACATAGCTAGCTTAGACAAGAATGTCCACCAATAAACGTGAGATCAAGTATAGGCACACTACTATGAGGGGCAAGCAAACCTGCCACAGAAGTATTTATAGCCCTCATCCACTAAGTCTACATCTTTGTAGGCTAAAATGGTGACCACGATATGGCAACGCCCTGGCAGAGAAATCCAAAGAACAACCTTTGTCCATAGTAGTTATAAGTAATAATACCTGTCACTGATTGTCCCCTTTTTTGAATTAATTCCAATTGAAGACTTCTTGCCATTTTTCTTCTCGTGGCCAAGAAGAAATTGAACAAGGGAAGTCCTTGGGTTTCATTTATGTTTTCTTTCATTGTTATTAATGCTTTATTTTTGTATTTTTCCTCCCTAAGGCAGGTCGGCTGGGCTGGAGAGCTCATAAAGGCAAATTAAAAATAGAAGCAAGCACTTAAAGAGGTCAGTCATGGGGAAAATTCACCCTTATGACTCTTGGCGCCAACTAAAAGGTATAAGAGGAATCACATAGGCTCATTTGCACATCACTTTTGGCATATATACTTTATCAATTTGGACTATAGGGCTGATTGCTCTATTTCCAACTCCACTAAGGGCAAAAATTCATAGTGTGGCATCCAAGGAGAACGGAGACCTTCCCTGTGGCATATTAGAGAACGAAAACTCTCCAAAATTGGCAGTGTGAAGGCAAATACTAAAGATCCTCTTATTGGTTTGTATCTAGGGTATCAAGGAGAAGACCTATCAAAAGCTTTTGTGTTATTTGGAGTCCCTCTCCTAGGGAGCGACTAGGGTTGGAGTGAATTTGGGTGCCTTCAAGGGCATGGAACTCAATTATGATTTGATATTCAAATTTGTCATAATTTATAAGGTTGATATCTTTCATATTCAAATCAAATTTGTCATAATTTATAAGGCTGATATCTTTCATAATTGACCATTGTTGGGGTTTGGAGACCTCATTTTTTTATCATTTATCTTGTTTGTACTTTTGTTGTTGATAAATAACTTGCCAGTTGTGTTTCAGATTGGATTTCATGATGAAAATCATCCTAAAGTGTTTATAAAAGGTTTATGAATATTGTGGATGAGTTTTATGGTGATATTTGGGTGAAATCTTGTTCTTTGCAAGTTGTTTCAAAAATCAGGCCATCATTCATTGTTTATCTACATTTTCAGTTTGCTGGTCAAAAATCAGATTTAATCAATTTGGGGTTTGTATGATTTCCTTGTTCTTGTGTTTCCACCCTAGAAAGAGATACTATAGTGGTATCAAAGCTTCGATCTTCCCATCCTGTGGGTTTCATGCAAGAAGACAACAAGGGTTTCATTTGCTATCAAATGAGAGAAAAGAAATCAGACCAGCCAAGAGAAGAAGATAGTATGGCTCGCCAAGATCCACAGGAAACCAAAATCGACAAGCTCATTGAAGGGCCAATGGGATTGGCGGATACCATGGACTTGCTAGCCCTAACCCTTTAGAGATATCATGAACCTAGGGTTCATAATGGAGAGGGAAGCTCATCCGGAGGAAATACTTCAAAGCAGCCCCTTGGATCAGCTCGTTGATCAGCCACTAGGCCTTCTTTGAAGAAACTCTTCTAGAGGCAGGAATAAGGCCCTCTATGGGGCAAAGTATTGCAGCAAGCTATGAGGAATACATGGCACTTCCGATGGAGATACAGGAGGCAATTTCACTTACCTAGTTCATTGGTGTAAGCAAAAGGAGGTCTAAGCCGGAGCCATGACAAAATGCGCCACCAAAAGAGGTAGAAAATGTGTTGGGCAAGATGTCTTTCTCTATTTTTGATGGTTCGAATAATGGGACAGCTAGGGCATGGATTCAAAAGTTGGATACATATCTTGTCTTTGAGGCCTATGACGGAGGATAATGTCATAAAATTTGCAACCCTTCACCTAGAGGGGATTGCTCATGAGTGGTGGTTCTATGGATTAGTGACACAAGGGCATAATGAGATCCATTTCTATGATGAGTTTTGTAGTGGACTCACTGGAAGATTTGATATAATTGATCTGGAAGTTCATTTTAGGGAGCTTGCACAATTGAAACAACAAAGCACGGTAGAGAAATATGTGGCCGAGTTTCAGAGGCTTTCCATAATGATTACGGATGTCACGGAGAGGAGGCTTGTTGTTCTATTCATTGAGGGTTTGACTGAACCACTCAAGGGTTTGGTTAGAGCCTTTGATCCTTTGTCTCTCCAAGAGGCAATTCAGAAATTTTTGGACCTTGAAGGTGCTGCCCCAAAAACAGCAGCGATCAGTGGACATTCCAAGGTAAATTCAAGTGGAGGACAGCCCAAGGGACCCTTGGGACAACTTAGAAAGCCTCCCTTGGACCAGCCAAGGAAGCTCTTCCAACGGATGCCCACTGCCCACAAGGAGCTGCCCAAAACCAACAATGGAAGTGAGTCAAGAAATGAGCTAAGAAAAAGGAATTTGTGTTTCTCTTGCAAGGATCCATGGTCTCCTGATCATCGTTGTTTAGGTAAGGGTAAAGTGCATTATATTGAAGTATTTTCAGATTGTGAAGATGATGAAAATAGTGTTGATGAAGCCAAGCAAGATAGTGTTCTAGAAGAGGATCCGAAAAAATTGGATGGCACTCTTGCTACCTTGTCTGGTGCACCTAGGTATCATCCGTTTCGGGTGAAGGGTGATTTACAAGGGCAAGGGGTCACAGTTTTGATTGATAGTAGAGCCCCACATAATTTTATTGATGAAAGTTTGGTGAAAAGATTGAAGTTGAAGGCTAAAATTTTCAAGGGATTCAACGTCATGGTAGCGGATGGATTTACACTCCCATGCACAAGAAGAAGACCTTAGCTCATGCTCGGTAATGGATGATTTCTTTGTCATTAACGTTGGTGAAAACGATATTGTGTTGGGTGTTCAATGACTACATTCTTTGGGTGAATTTACTCAAAACTACCAAAGTATGGAACTGAAATTCAAGGTAGAAGACAAAGAGGTTGTGTTACATGGTATGAAGGGTGGAATTCCTCAAGTTGTGACCGCCAAAAGCATGGAAAAGACCTTCAAAAGAGGGCAGGTCGCATGGGTTGTTCATTGCTTGGTAAGATCTAATTCTTCTACTTCCGTTCAACAATATTTTCATGATGATATTCAGCCCATACTTCACAACCATGCCAAAGTTTTCAATGATTTACCTCATGGGCTGCCACTGGATAGAGGATTCCAACATGTTATTGAGTTAGAACCAGGTACCAAACCGGCGATAACTACCCCTTACTGTCACCCAAGAATTTTCAAGGAAGAACGTGAAAGAACCATCAAACAGTTGATGGAAATGTGGCTGATTAGGCCTAGTTCCATCCCATTTGCTTCTTCCATGGTGCTTGTGAAGAAGGATGGCACCCTAAGGATGTGTGTGGACTACCGGGTGTTGAATAAAACGACAATCAAGAATAAGTACCCAATTCCAAGGATTTATGAGTTACATTTAGCAGTTTACTTCTCCAAAATTGATTTGAGATCCGGGTACCACAAAATAAGGGTAAGAGATGAGGATGTGCACAAGACTACTTTTAGATGTCATTTTGGGCATTTTGAGTTTCTTGTCATGCCATTTGGATTAACCAATGCCCCAGCCACTTTCCAATCACGTATGAATCACATTTTTGGTAAGTATTTGAGGAAATTTGTGCTAGTTTTCTTTGATGATATTTTGGTACATAGCAAAACATGGGAGGAGCATCTCCAACACTTGGATAAGGTGTTGGAAATTCTAGAACAGCAGTCACTCAATGCAAAAAAATCAAAATATGAGTTTGGGATGACTGAAAAATTGCACTTGGGGCATGTTATCAATGCACAAGGGGTTCATGTAGATCAAAATATTCAAGCCACCATGGATTGGCCACCTCCAACCAACGTTACACAATTAAGAGGATATTTGGGTTTGTGTTGTTATTATAGAAGATTTGTGAAGGGGTTTTCCCAACTTGTTACTCCATTGACTTCTCTAACATGAAAGGGATTTTTCAGCTGGTCACAAACAGCTCAAATAACTTTTGAGAAGCTGAAAAAGGTGATGTGTTCTTTCCTGGTACCTGCTGTTACAGATTTTTCTATGCCTTTTGTACTTGAACGTGATGCTTTCGATGAATAGGGGCTGTTTTGATGCAAGACAAGCATCCCATTGCATATGAGAGCCAGAAATTGAAGGATCGTGAGTAGTTCTCCATCTGTGACAAAGAAATGTTGGCCATCATGCATGCATTGACCAAGTTCCCGCAATATTTGGTTTGTAGAAGGTTTGTGGTCAAAACCGATCATAATAGGTTGAGATTCTTTCTTCATCAAAAAGAGTTAAATGACTGACAACAAAAGTGGGTAAGTAGACTCCAAGCATATGATTTTGATATTGAATATGTCAAAGGGAAACGCAATGTGGTAGCAGATGCCTTGTCAAGGAAACCACCTCCTAGCTCTTTTGAGGATGTGAAATTAAATGATGGATGGACAGGACCAAGATTTCAGATCAGCCAAGCTTGCAATTGCTTGAGGGCAAGCAATTTCCGAAAGGGAGGACTGTAATGTCCCCTTTTTCGAATTAATTTCAATTGAAGACTTCTTTCCATTTTTCTTCCCATAGCCAAGAAGAAATTGAACAAGGGAAGTCTTTGGAATTCATTTATGTTTTCTTTCATTGCTATTATTTTTGTATTTTTCCTCCCTAAGACAGGTCGGCTAGGCTGGAGTGCTCATAAAGGCAAATTAAAATTAGAAGCAAGCACTTAAAGAGGTCGGTCATGGGGAAAATTCACCCTTATGACTCTTGGCACCAACTGAAGGGTATAAGAGGAGTCTCATAGGCTCATTTGCACATCACTTTTGGCATATATACTTTATCAATTTGGACTCTAGGGCTGATTGCTCTATTTCCAACTCCATTAAGGGCGAAAATCCATAGTGTGGCATCCAAGGAGGATAGAAACCTTCCTTGTGGCATATTGGAGAACAAAAACTCTCCAAAATTGGTGGTGTGAAGGCAAATATTGAAGATCCTCTTGCTGGTTTGTATCTAGGGCATCAAGGAGAAGACCTATCAAAAGCTTTTGCATTGTTTGGAGCACCTTTCCTAGGGAACGACTAGGGTTGGAGTGAATTTAGGTGCCTTCTAGGACACGGAACTCAATTATTATTTGATATTCAGATTTGTTATAATTTATAAGGCTGCTATATTTCATATTTGGCCATTGCTGGGGTTTGGAGACCTCATTTTTTATCATTTATCTTAGTTGTACTTTTGCTGTTGATAAATAAATTGCCAGTTGTGTTTGAGATTGGATTTCATGAAAAAAATTGTTGTAAAGTGTTTCTAAAAGGTTTATAAATATTGTGGATGAAGTTTATGGTGATATTTGGGTGAAATCTTGTTCTTTGCAAGCTGTTGTTTCAAAAATCAGACTGTTGTTCATTGCTGATTTAATTTTTCAGTTTGCTGGTCAAAAATCAAATTTAATCAGTTTGGGGTTTGTGTGTTTTCCTTGTTATTGTGTTTCAGCCTTAGAAAGGGATATTACAAATAAGGGGTTGGATAAAAAAAATTCATGTTCGTTTTTCAACCATGGCAAACTCCTTGCAAAGCTCCTTCTGAGCTGATCGCTAAGCTACTCGCTCAACCTATCTACCAACACTCCCACCAAGAGCCAAACCTGAGCTAATATGCCAATCTTTTGTTCTGCACACAACCGTGTTAGGGAGGCGTTAGCAAAGGCAGCACAATATGAAAAGCATTAACCTGCTCCCACTCAAGCTGCTTGCAAACTACTACGACGTCTGCAATAAAGGACCTGTCACATGTCTGGATGAGAAGACAACTGACAAAAATCTGCTTTAAAGTATGCTTGATGGGCGCCTCTTCCCTGCATACATGTTGCCACACTCCACCACCTTCATTCCTCTTCAAAGCATGCTACCAACCACCACCTTGATGCCTCCATCCACCACCTCCTTTTCTCTTTAGAATCATTTATTTTATTTATTATTTTTATTTATTTATTTAATTAAAAGGATCCATATCTATTTATTATTCATTTATTTCCACATATACTTTTGAATGAAAGCAAGCATTAATATTAAATACACATTATTTGAAGATATCGGCATTATCAATCATAAGGCTCTACCATCAATATCTATCATACGACAGTTGCTAAACTTCAATACCCTTTTTACGAATTCTTCATAGAAAGGTGGCAAATCATGCCTACCAAACAAGCTCCAAACTTTATCGTACGGCAAAGATATTATATTACGATTTTTTCAATTGACCCCTCAAAAGTAAGATTGCACTAAAACACAAAATCGAGATGCTCAACAAGGCACTTACAAATTCAATCTATGGAGAACTCACTCAAACGGAGTCCAAGCTGGCTCAGCATAGACATGCCATTGTCAGGGGGGAGAAACAAACTCGGGCCAACAACATTCCTAAAAGTCAGGATGCTTGACAAGCAACTTATAAATTTGAGTTACTGGATCCTCTTTCGAGTGGGGTTTTAGCCCTGGGATTTTACCTTGATTAAATTAACTAGTAAGCATAAGCCCACATTGAACACCAACTGGGTGAAGCGGCATGGGGCACTACAAATAATCATTTAGTATCCTTGCTTGATATTAAGTTATGAAAATCTAGTAGTTTATTGCCACGCAAATATTAATGTTGTAGAAATTAACAAAAAAGAGGTTAATCATATTGTTGAAATAGAGCTTTGAAGAAGAGGTTTTTCCTTTTCAAGAAAGGAAGCTATTCTCCACACGTAGTTGGGTTGTGCATATAATAAAATAGCATTTAAAGGCAAAGAGCCTCTTCTTTCATTTTTAATACTGATCTTGAATGTTCAGAAATTATGAAGAGCAGGTGTTTTTTGAAGGCAAGCTTACACAGCTGATATCTTTAATGCCCACAAATCTTTATGTTTATTAAATTATTTGTCTGTGAATTCATAAACTCCCTCGGTCTTTCATGAACATGGCTAAATTAATACATAAACATAAATCCACACCACAAAACCAAAACCAGGGGTGTTCGGTGAGCCACTTACAATTATTTGATTTATTGTGGCCTCTCTCAAGTGGAGGTTTTCAAGCTTGCTTAGCATAGAACAAACCATGGCAGTATTTGAACATGGATCAATTTACTTATAAATTGAAATTCGCACCAAAATGGGGTGTTGGGGTAAGGCACTTACAATTTTAGATTTATTGTCGCCTCTCTCAAACGGAGATTTCAAGCTTGATTGACATATAACATGCCACCGTGGGATTTGAACATTGATCAATCTAGTTGTAAATTGAAATACACATCAAAATGGGTTGCTGGGTAAAACACTTACAATTTTTTTATTATTGAAGCCTCTCTCAAGCAGAGGTTTTGAGAAAAGACTGTGGGAAAGTAATAGTTGATATTCATAGATAAATGTTACCATAAATATTCTGCCTAAAATTAAAATGAATACGCTTTATCTTGATCCCAGATTTACAAGGGGTTATTTGTTTGTGCACTTGTTAGAAATGGGAAACATATCCCAAAGCAACTGATTGGCTTAAATGAATTCTCAAACCGGAAAACGCTCCAAAGTCTTATACACCCCAAACTGACTGATTGGATAGGATGTGTCCCCCATATTAGGAAACTTCCGAATTCTTGAGTCAGTCTCCTAGGAGATTCTGATGTGAATACCCAAGGCTGGTGCAAATTGGGTGATGTGTAGAGGCCTAGGGAAAATGATCTAGGTAACATAAATAACAATCACATGGCAATAATGTATAAGCAATCTGTTATAGATTATCCACAATTGTTCAGCGAAGATGATTATTAGTTGCACTCAGGTTCTAGCTTAATGGTTTGTCGCATCTATCAACCAACTTAAAATTCCAGTATTCCTCATTGCAGATTTCTTATCCTCAAATAATCTATTCAGATCATCAGTGATTCGGTTCTCTGGACCAAACTTATCGCATGAATGTAGACTGTTAGAAAATTGTATCATGGTAGCTTTTTGATGAAGACTATGTTCACATTTCACTTCCCTGAACCTCTTGGAAAATAGTCCGGTATATTTTCCAAGCAAACGTGACACTAATGCATCATGTAGCCAGGATAAGAGGAATTCTGATGGAAATTTTTGGTGTCATTTATGTCAGGAATTTCAATGAATGTGCATTCTTATTCCAAACCATTGTTTGTCTAAACCAACCTTAGAACTAGTAGCTGGCAGCAAGTCATTTAGTTTGTCAAGCTACTGACTGCAAGTCTGTTCAAAGGAATGAATATGAACTGTATAATCGTGTTTAGCAGAATAGCACACATGGCACATTGCTAGTGTTAGATGCCATGATCTGTGTACTGCTGTACTTTTCTTGTGTTGCTTCTTTTGTATTTTGGATCTGTTCACATAATTTATTTTAGTAATACTGGGGTTTTGTAGGTAATATGTCATTTTCTTGCTTAGAAAATGAAAATTGATGTTTCAAGAGCAAAAGTTGTTGGTATGTGTCATGTTCACACTTGATGTGGTGTCCACCTGAGGTATTTGTATTATCTAGGTGAGACATATTTATTAGCACTATGTTGTTGATATGCGCTAATTATTGTGTTAGTTATCCTCTCTCATATGTGAGAAGGGTTAGGTGAAGTTAGGTGTCCTTAATTAATGCTTTCACCTTTCACTCAACCAATAATCATCTCTTACCTACCTCTTACTTTTCTATATAAGGAAACATTGGGTCTTTTATGTAGAGAGGAGCTTAGAGATAGAATCCTTGAGTTGGATGAGATGTAGTCTCTAAGGAGACCTTGTTTTGGTGCAACCTCCATTTGTTGGTTGCACATTCTACATTGTATATTCCATTGTTAGGTTAATACAGTGTGTTTTATTGGTGTTAAATATCTTGTTTTGAATCATATATGTGGATGGTGTATTTCTATTGTGGAGTTTCCTTGGGCTTCCTCATTTCTGACATTGTTTAGAACTGTATTCTCATGCTATTAGAGTGAATTCTTCTCACATGGTATTAGAGTCAGTTCTTCATTGGTAGCAATTGTGGATTTCTGCATTTGCGTGTTGCCACACAACTTCTCTTGCCCCTATTCAAATCCATATTCCAACCCACATTATAAAGTTTTTCAAAATTACCAACCCATTGGTAGACATTTTTTATGGTATCAAAATTACCAAGATAGTTTTTTCAAGACAAATCTGCAAGTTTGAGGTCATTAATGGAGTTCATTCTATTTTGAAGAGTTCTCCGAAATCTCCATATCTTTTGTTTCAGATTTGGTTCAACTTCCTTCATCAGATTCTTGTACAAGTTGCAGATTCACATATGGAGGAGAGTCCCTTTTTTTAAAATTTATCACCATTTTCTATTTTTAGAGTGTTTTTGGTGTGATCTCAACATTTCCTTTGGGATTTAGTTTTTAGAGAACAGTCATATTTTTTGTTTCACTTGATTTTGTACCATGAATCTCATAGATAGGATCATTTCAAATTACATCTGGCATCGTCGAAAGCTTTTCATTGCATTTGTTTCCAAAAATCCTTGCAGGGGACCAAGACTCCCATGGTCTATCCATTTGCAAGTTTAAAGACTCTTTATATGACAAGTGGGGAACAATAGAGAGACAGCCCCATTTTATGCCATTTTTTGCAAAATTGCCTATAGATATGAGGCATACCATTGTATCTGAATCATCAAGATTTTTTGATGTCTTATTTGCTTGCCTAAAGCGGAGCACTGAGGCACTTGTGTTGTCCATTTGCAGGTCGAGGGTCTTTTATGGGCCTCTTGTTTGGTGGGGGTCATTATTTAAGTTGTTGCACATAGGTTGTTGCACCCCTAATCTTGTTCCATATGACCACCCACTACACGTGCCTCCAAGCCCTCTCTTCATTTCACCTAAGTTGCTCATATGCATGCCCGCTAGTGAATTTTCTAGCCCCCAAGGGCTACCCTATGCCACTAAGACCCCACTTTATGCAACACTTTTGCTTTGGGGCTCATAATTTTTGATCCTGTGAAGGCTACAAGGTTTGTTTTTTTCAACCTGGCTATTTTTGCATGATCTACACAGTGGTAGGTTCATAGTTTCATTTTGATTAACTTGTTTTCCATAATTTACAGTTTCTTAGCCTGATTTGTTGACCAATTCTTGTATTTTGGACCTTCACGTGGGGCCATAAATTTTTGACTGAGTAACTCAGATTCACATGCTTCTTTTTTATAAAGTGCGCTAATTTTTGCACTCTTTGCAGCAAATGACATCTATTTATTTTGATTATGTCTTAGATTGTAGTTTTCAGGCATAAAGGTTTATTTGTAAACAGTAAAATCATACTGCTTTACGTCACTAAGTATAGGTGTCGCCTCATTTTCAGAGGGGATCACTCTTTGGTGCTTTATACAAATTTTAGGAAGGTTTTTTAAATGTATCTCATGAGAATTTTGGGCACTCGCACTTGAGGATATTTTTGATGTGCGTGATTCATGGCCTTAGTTGCCTTTGCAGGCCTTGTTGTGTTGCACACCTACCACAAGTTGACACATTTTTTTGAAGTTGTTTTTCTTCTCTCTCTAGTCAGCATTATGGGGGAGTGTTCTACTTTTTGCATTCTGAGGGTAATGCTTCCTTTGTTGATTTATTGAGTATGCAAATGAGGGCTTGATATTAGTACTATTGCATAGATAGTTTTTGATGGCCACAATGATTATCACTTTCAATCTTTGCTTTGTTCCTCAAAATCTATTGCATTCTATTGGAGGCTTCATCAAATTCAGGCAGTTCTTTTTTAGTGGTTTATGATAGCTATATGGAGATTACTGTTCTTTTGGTGCTTCTCGACAGATTGACAGTCTCCTTCTATGGAGCTATCCTAGTGCATTTACAATATCATTCCATCTTCTAGTACATTTGAGTAGTGGATTTATTCCACTCGTGCAATTCTTCATTGCTCCATTCGCACTTATGGTAGACTCAATCTTCTTCTTTCAACACTTTTCGTGCAATTCTTCATTAATCCATTCAAACTTATGACAGACTCTTCTTGTTCTTTCGACACTTTTTGATAAAGTGGCAGTCTCCTTCTATGGATCTACCCTAGTGCATTAGCAGTGTCATTCAATATTCTAGTATGTTCAGAGCAGTGGATTCATTCCACTCGTGCAGTTTGAGTTCTTCTTCAGCCTTCAGTGATGGATCAGCCATCTACTACAACAACAACTTTATTATTTCTTTTTGCTTTTTCTTTGTAAATGGGTACCTTCATCAAGATTTATTTCTGGGACCCATATTTATGAGCCTAAGACTTTCTTCTCTTTTACCAAATCACCTAAGTTGATCGTCAAGAAGGGTATTGGTGTGTGTCATGTTCACACTTGATGTGAAGTCCACCTTGGGTATTTGTCTTATCTAGGGGAGAAAGATTTGTGTGCACTATGTTGGATATGCACTAATTAATGTGGTAGTTATCCTCTCATAAGTGAGAAGGGTTGAGTGAAGTTATGTGTCTTTAGTTAATGCTCTCACCTTTCACACAGACAACAATCATTTCTTACCTTTGCTATATAAGGAACCATTGGGTCCTTTATGCGAAAAGAGGAGCTTAGAGATAGCGTCCTTAGTCAGGTGATATGTAGTCTCTAAGAAGACCTTGTTTGGGTGCAACCACCATTTGTCGGTTGCACATTTAACATTGTCTATTCCATAGTCAGATTAGTACGAAGTGTTTTCATTGGTGTTAAATCTCTTATTCCGAATCATATGTGTTCTAAATCATATATGTGGATGGTGTATTTACAATGTGGAGTTTCCTGCTCATTTCTGACATTGTCTGGAGCTTGTTTTCTGACATGATTCAGAGTGTATTCTCACAGAAATATCATTTTAAGTGTAGCTGGCAGTAACAACAAAATTAGAAATTATTAATGCTAGGAATGCCAAGCCACAATCCTATTTACTATTGCTTCCTCATATTACATTTGCCAACTAGCTCGTGCAAGATTTACGCTTACAATATCTTTGCTTGCTAAACAAGAAGCGGGGACAATATATTTCCTACAAATATCCTGGACACCATGCCCGGTCAAATGCAATACTACTATCTTAAACTATAATTACAAATAGATTTACTTTGAAAATAGAAAATGAATAAAATTATAGATAATAAATTCAACGAGGAATCACTGTTGGCAACGGTAAATAAAAAACACAAGCAACGATTCCATATTTTGCCAAAATGCATAGGAATCAAAGTAGGACATCAAAATGTTTGAAATGGGTTTACATCTGAACAGGGAATATCAGTATGTTGATAAACTTTTATAAAAACGAACGGAATAGAAGTTCGGATTTACCAGGATGCTCCATAGCTAATTACTGCCTGCATAAATAATGTAACAATCATGTTAAATATAGTTTCTACCCAATTTCCTGTTTTTCTCAACAGACATGCAAACCTAGGAGGTCCTAGAATTAGAGGTCTGTCAACAACCCCTAACAATAGTTCCTTACAATAAAAACTTTCAAAAAGAAATTGCAAGCTTGTAGAATTTTTAAATGATATGTAATTACTGGAGTCTTGGTGGCCTTCAGGGTTTTTCAGGAGGTCCTTAAGCTCGTTGTCATCGTGGGCACTCTTCAGATTCCCGTGCAAATTCGCAGGTAGGGGCAACCCTGTGCCTTCCAAACCTTTTTTACTGCCATTCTCATTTCCTGAGTTGCTAGTGTCCATCATGAACCTACAAAAAATTCCAGGGGAAAGAGAGAGAGCGATAAAAAGGATCTACTTAGCATAGTTTTCCCTAAATAAAAAATGCAAACAGGGAAAAAAACATTAACATAAAAATGTCCATTTTTTTAATTTAGAGAAGTTACTTAAAAAGAGTAGAAATTGGATTCAATGGTGAAAAGAGGGGAAAAAAACATTAACGTGAAATTCTGAAATTTTTTAATTTAGAGTAGTTGTTTACAAAGCAAAATTGGATTCATAAGGAAAATTTGACATTAAAAAGTGCATTTCGAAAAGGAAGGAACGAATGGTGAATTTTAATAATATTCATAAGTCAAGTAAGTTTATGTGACCAAAAATCAAAATAAGAGTGTTCAATGTCATTATTTCCACTTGACTATTTTGTATAGGTTGTCTTATTAATTAGTCTTGCAAAAAGTCTATTTATTTTGTGATGTTGGATCTTCTATTGTGAATCTTGATTGAAAAATATGTTGTTTTGTCAAGTCTCTCTTCCTCGAACAAGGTCATTAAGTTGTCTACATTCAAGGTGTCTTCATACTTGATTTAATGGCAATGTAGATTGTATACTCCATGATATAGTGTCATTTTGTCTCCATTACCCCCTTATTACAAAAAAGACATGTTCTATTTTTGCATTATTCTTTGGGTGATGTCCACATGTAGGTTTGACACCTAAGCTAATGTGAGCTAGTCCTTATCTGATCCATCAACATTTTCACCTTCCACTTATTTTGGCTCATAAGTAGGCATTTTCTCCATGGTTCCAAGTTGGGCTAAATTCCTTGATATAATACTCTTTCTTTCATCCAAGTTGTTTTGTCTACATGACTATCCTGAATTTCTCTCTAACATAATTTATTTTTTTCTCATTAGTGTTCAGAAACCCTTGCATATTAATGGCTCATTTACTTCATATGTTTGTTGTTTTGTTTGATCTATGTTTTCTTCCTCCAACCTAGTTCTTCCTTTCCCACCATTTTAGGCTAGCAATGAGACTTTGTGCCTTGTGTCTTCTTTAAAAAACTTAACAATCAAATCATCATCAAAGCATCTAATGGAAAATTCCTTGTTTCAGTTCACAAAATCTCATACAGAATTTATGTTTTAATTTTGAGGTTGTTTTTGTGATTAGGTGCTTTTGGATTCTATGTATTTATCTCCATTTGAGATCTGAAAAATTGTTACCCTAGACTTCACACCCATATTAAAGGACCATGAGTGTGACAATCAAGTCGAACATGGTTCTTAATGTAGGACCATTGGGCATTCATGTGTTAAAGAAACAAACATTGAGGAAAATCAATAGTCAATCAAGATAACATAAGCAATAACATGTAAAAAAAATCATATCAAGGCTAAGAGCCACAAACATGGGACACCTATGGTGTCGCAAGCCAATTAAGGCACTCAGGCTACATACAATAAATAATCGAGTAGGCAAGTGATCAAGTATAGCAAACAATAATAAAAAAACACATGGAGCATGATAGGTTAGTGCTCTACAAGACACATGTGTTAGCCCTAGTAGCCCAAAAATACTCACACTTTAATCATCCAATGTTCTGTCAATACCAAGGTGGTGTCCAAGGCTATTTGCAACAAAGAATGGTTAGAAATGTATTGAGCATGCAACTTAATTATTTGAGGAATAAATAACTACTATAACTAAGAATCTATCCTAACTTATTAAAACTTATGAGAGAAAAACATAGGATAAATACTCCTAACTCTATAACTTTAAGGAACTGAAACATGCAAAAGTAAAATAACAGTTTAAATGATTTAAACACAGTAATGCTTGAAAATAAACAAACTAAAATAGATGAACAAGAAATAAACAACACTTCCCTTCACATTGGGGAGGAGTGGCCCTTGCTCCTTCCCTTTGATCCAGTTACAACGTCTTACTCACGAAAATACAGTTGATTCTAGAATCATGCCCTTTTATTTATCAATGATTTTACAATGCACTTTTTTATTTCTAAGAAAAAAATACCCTTTATTCTATGATGATAATGCACCTTATATATTAGGTGAAAGTCCAGTTCTTCTTCCAAGAGAACTTATTATTCTAATTACATGCAAGAGTTACACTAACTAAACAAATTTATATCAAAACAACAATATAACTGGTAATTATTAAGTTGATGTGCAATCATGCATGTAGATTGTTGGTCGTAACTCATCTTATGAATGGAAGTGGAGTTCTTGACAAACAAAACTCAACTAAATCTAGATATCTCTAGAGTCTAGACAAACTCAAGTAATCACACTCCTCACATAGTGGAGGATTCAACAAAATAAGGACTAGTTACTGCCAGTTAGAATTTTAATGCAAAGCCTAAACCATGTTAACTTTGAATGATCTTTATGTCTAAAGAGGAAGTTTCCACCTAAACAAGACCAAGTTCCCAGATGGAATTGATACAAACTAGGTGGTTCCATGAGTTGTGCAAATCTTGTGTTGACTGGGTGAGTCTTGCTCTGATTGTGTGAGTCATGCGCCTGTGTGTGAGTCTTGCGCTAGGCTTATGTGAGTCATGTGCTAGGCTTATGAAAGTTCTTCCATTCACATTTGTTAGCACCAAAATCAACTTATATCAATCAATCCAAGAAAGCATATGAAATATAAAATATAACCAAGATTTATGCACAAAACTTCTCTTTAAGTCAACAAAAGTATTATTTACAATAAAGCTAATATCAGTTCAATACAAGGTAATAATGGAAAAAATGGGGCTTGGAATGGGAATTCAAAGGCTCATCACTCCCCTAGACTTATGGATTAGTATGTCCTCCTGCTACAAATTCAACCATTGTTATTGAAGGATTCCACAATCCTACTACAATTATACTCATTGGAAAAAGTATTCCACATTTTCAATTCTGGGTCATGGTATCCATTGAACTCAATCACTACCTTTCTCCATTTGTTATAGCTCTCAGTTGGTTGGTCCTGATCATTAGTCCACCAAGGGACTGGTGCCAATATTAGTGGTGGTCTAAACCACATGCCAACCCAATATTGTTCCATGTGTCTGACATAATTCTTCCTATTTCCTTAGCCCTTCTTAATGACCACCGAAGATTGGTAGGAGAAATTACTTCCTTTTTCTTGCATAGGTTTCAATGATCAAGTCCCTCTACCTTTGTCGGCAGGAAAAGAATGCCATATTAAAGTTTGGCAAAACATATGCTCTAAAGTATGCCACACATGTGGAAATGCTTTCTTTGTACTTGTCCACAAGTTAAAGAGAGTAAATTTGTGCCTTGTACTATCGTAAGAATATTTCAGGTACTAGAAAGTCATGTCTCATGAGAAGACATGAATTAGTCTCCTCCCTTGTATAATTCCCTCTTTGTTCTCTCCAAATTGTTTGATGTCTAGAGTGTGGAGACAAAATGATCTTAATTGAACCTCTCCTACATACAGATTTATTGGAATCTGTGTTTCTTTAGGAAATAAAAATTTATGGACATAAAATTCACACAAAAATTCCTTCTAGTTGTATCAGAGGCTACATATGTAGCCATGAACTACCTTATCAGTTTTAAATTCCACAGGATTCATTGGAGTGAACCCTAGAAATCTACCATTTATAAAATTGTTCCTTCAAAAATAGAGCATAAAAGGTTGTTGGTGACTTGCAGGAAAGAGTTTTCTCATATAATTGGCATATTAATGCCAAGATTATTTATCCAAGATGTTTCTTCTCTTCCTTTAATATTTTATTTTCTTCTTCTACTTTTCTTATCTCATAGCAACTGACTCATCCATGTTGACATTCCTTTTAAAACCACAATTTGGGGAAAAACAAAATTAGTTTGAGATATTTGATTTGTGGTGCTTATGACTTTCTCTTCCTTCTTTTCAAATTTTAGGGTTGTAAGTTCTATGTAGTTAAATTGTCAGTAGTTTGTTGGATTTCATGAATGATCTAATATTTACCTTGTAATATCTTTTTGAGCTATTGCTAATTTCCAAGTCTTTTTCAATTCTTAATTGGGAAAGGTATTCATCTTTCCCTTGGAGGACAAGCTGTAACTTTTGCAACATATCTTTTGTTTGTTGCAACTCAAATTCAACTTTAGAGAGGGCTAACACTTGAGGAGTAAGGGATTCCTCATCATGAGGTGAGCTAGGCTCTCCTTCAAACATAGGCATTTTCCCTTTATCTGGAAATGGGGAATCCTCAGCAGTGGGTGTTGGCTCAATAATTTGTTCCTCAAAAATAGGGTTTGGAGGAGATGGAGATGTTGATGGGGAAGCTTGAGGTGTGGATTTAATTTCCCTAATTTTGATTGTTGCTTCATGCTCTTCCACTGAGGGGACATCCTCTACTTGATGCTCTGGTACTTGTCCTAGAGGACCTTAGTTTCTTCTTGGGTTTTGTTTTCTGTCAAAGACCCTATTTCATGGGTTTTGTGTTTGGGTTGAATTTCATTCCCTAGAGCATATTTATTCTGGAACTTAATCCATTTCTTCATACCATTCTATTTTTGAATAAAGTGATGTTTTTAAATTAAATGAATTAACCCCTAAAATTTCAAATATTTAGCTCCCCAATGGAATTTCTTTATGGTGGAAGAAATAGAGGCATGCAAGAAGTGGGGAAGGTCAATTTTTTTGTTCCTTGGCCTCTCCATGGCACAAGTGTATGAGGATTCATCACAACAGGGCCAAGAATGATTTCGTATTGACCCTCATAGGTGAAATAATTTATGACCCACTTTGCAATAGAGCCCCATGGTTCTGGGAAACTTGGATCTTTTTATACCTTTTGCCTTACCAGTATTGTCAAAGACCAATTCTAATTTCTCCTTCTTTCCCATAAAAATATATTTATTATTTCAGAGTATGGAGCTCTAAAATTTACTAATTGACGTATTTGAGGAATGCCTAAAATTTCACTAATGATTGACAGCACTGAATATAATTTTTGTACCTTTTATTCCTGAATATTCATCGGTGAGATTTCTGGAAAATTCCTCTGTCATTGTTGGATTGAATTCTTCATACATGAGCATGAAGTCCAACCACCCTCATTTTAAATATGGAAATGTACTTGGTGTCTGATAATAAATTCATGGGGCTAGTTGGCTCATGATGGAAATTTGATACCCATTCTGGCATAGGAATAGAAGTTATAATGGCATAGGAATGAAGGTGGTAATGGTGTAGGAACGGCTCATGGATATTAGTATTGCAATGGGTTAAAATGGTAGGGGCAAGTAGTTAAGCCTTGGAGTTAAGTCGGTGGAATTTAATATGGAGGTGATCACACCAACTATAAACATGAAAATAATGTGGGAATTATGGGAAACATGTGAGAGGTAATGGCAATGAGGAAGGAAGAATTATACCTTGAACTGACTAATAATTAGTACTATCATAATTAAACCTTTCTCTAACTTTAAAAAGAAGTGTTGGCACATACCTTTTCATCTCACATCATTTTACATGTTCCCTCAATATCGAATGCCCAGTTATTGTTCTGATATAATTTTGCACGTCATGGTTTTGGAATGAGGGGACCACCATAGCTAGTTTTCAATCACCTTTTTATTACAACAATTTTTTCATTTTTTTGGAAGGAATGACCGCCATCTTTGGTTTTCAACCATCTCCCTTTTATTGACTTTTTTTTGAAAAAAAAAAAACTAGGAATTAGCTTGGACAAAGTGACCTCATCCAAGCAATTCAAAGTTAAATTCGCTTACAAAAACATTTTAAATTCTTCTCGAGATACTAGTTTCTAGTATAAACGTAGTCTATGACCACTAACCAACATCACCTTTCTTTCACCATCAATTGGAACAAGCTGCACAATATTATTGTTATACACTTCTTTTATTTGGTATGGTCCCATCCATATGGTGTACAACTTCCCATAGAAATCCTTATACTTTGAGTCAAATAGTAGAACTCAATATCCTTTTTTAAAATTCCTCTATTTGATGTGACAGTCATGACACAATTGCTTTTGATGTTGGACTAGCTCTGTTTGATGCAATGCTTCCAGTCTCATCTCATCCAACTCATTCAACTAGATGATTCTTGACTTCTATGCTTTTGACAATTCAATTCCCACTTTTGCAGTTGTTTTTTAATGTTTAAATTTCATATTCTATTTGAAAGATAGGTTTCTTCCCCAAGACCAATTCATATGGAGTAAATCATGTAGCTTCTTTCCAAGTTGTGTTATAAGCCCATACTGCCTCTGACAACTTTTGTACCCAATTTTTCCTTGAAACGTCCACTGTTTTGGTCAAGATGTTTTCTAATTCCCTATTGGTCACCTCAACTTGACCATTAGAATGAGGGTGGTAAGGGGATGACATCTTACGTTTTATTTGATAGGTTTCCAAAAAAGAACTAATCACATTTGACATAAATTGAGGCCCTTCATCTGAAACAATTAGCCTTGGGGCCCCAAAACTTTGAAAAATATGTTTTTACAAGAAATATGCAATTTTTTATCCCTAGCATATTGAAGAGCTTTCACTTCATCCCATTTTTTCACATATTTTGTGCACACCAAGATGTATTCCTGTAGGCACAAAATCACGCACTTTGGGTATCTATTTAGTCTTGATTGCATATTACTATTCATATGATTCTTAAGTAAGAAAAGTACTACTTAACCCATGTATTTGGCCACCTTTCTTTGCTTTTTATTGCCATTTTTGGTCTCACACCCTTACTTTCTCAATCATCCTTTTTTATACTTTGACATTTATCATCTTAGACACCAGCACCTAACCAAGACACCAGCAGCAGGCACCCTCGTTCGCTTTGGGTGCCCCTGACCCCTTTGTAATTTGTTTACATATTTTGGGTCCTTTCTATCCATTTGAGCATCTTATATTTTTGGTGGTCTACATTTTTGTGGTTAATTACGAAATTTAAGCAAAGGAATCATATAAATATAAAGTTATGTGATCATAATAAAGGACCAAGCACTAAACACTATCACCACCTAAGGTTACATCCATCAAGCATCTAAGAGCTCTATTGCATCCATCTAACACCATCCAAGGGACACAATGGTTGGTTATTCTGCATACACACTTCATAGGAGGGAAGTTTGTTCTATTTCATGCACACATCTATTACATTTCTTTACATCTAGCTTACTTGCTCACTATCAAGTGCGACACACACAAGAGCCACCTAGGGCACAATTCCGCACACACGCACACAAAAATACATTGTAGAGCAGCACTCAATCGTAAGATCGCCATTGTGATAGCTGAGGACAGTCTGACCCCTCATTCTGCATCTTTCTTTTTTAGGATTTGATGTCTATTTGAGGGTTTCACAGGTCATTACTTCATTGAAGGTTTCTAGCAACCTTGAAGATCATTGTGAGACCTCATATCAACCATAGGTGAATGACATTGAATACCTCGCTACCACCCAGAGGACGTTTTCTTAGAATTTCAGCAGACACAAGCACCCAGAAGCAAGCCTAAGGCGTCCACAGGCACCCCCGTCCCTTTCCAAGCACCCCAGTCCAGGAAGATCGTCACCTCACACACTTTTATGAGGCTTTGTGTGACACTTCTCCCTCTCTGTTCATCAAGTCAGCACTTCAGCATAGTCTAGGATTAATTGTGAAACGACTAAGTCATCTTACCTCTTCTTTATACTTAGGGTTTCATACTTTCTTGTTTAGCTTGTTTGACTTAATTTTTGTACTTAATTGTGTATTCATTTACTACTGCAATAGTAATTACATTAGGAAATATAAATTCACATTTTAGCTTAATCATTTTAGTGAACCTGATTGATCAACCCCTTTTCCTCTAAATATGTCTTCACTTTATTAAGTCATGACTTGATCGTCTTATCCTTCTTTCACACCCACTAAGGTTTCAGGCATATTTACTACCATTGCTGATTTTATGCAAGTTCATACCCAACATCCGCCTCACTTTATTATGCCTCGGGATGATCCTTCTATCAATGTAGTAACTACTTGCTGCACTCATCCTCATATGGCTCCACTTATTTATATTCCACCACCTATCACTTCTTTGATTCCTCCAACTACTTATAAGGGTTATGATATCATTGAACAACTTAAGAATACGCCAGCCAAAATCTCCCTCTATGACTTATTGCACAGTGTGCTTGATTTTCGTCAAACATTAAAGGTTGCCCTTCGTTCTATTCATATAGAAATTGATAATTCTTCAGTAGCCTTCACACACATATTTTATTCTCTCAAAACACTAATGAGGACATATCACCATTTCCTAATGACAATCCATGTGTGCCTTTGCTTAGCACCACTATTATCAATTCCACTTGAATTAAACGTGTACTTATTGATAATGGATTGGTCATCAACCTATTTTCTCATTCCCTTCTCAAATAATTGGGCATTAACGATAATCTAATTTCTAATAATTTTACTCTTATTCGGGGATATGATTTAACTACTCGCACATGCCTAGGAACTATTTCATTACATATTCAAGTCGGGTGTAAGACTATCCTCACAAGCTTCATCATTATAGATGCTTCATTTCAATTCAATCTATTACTAGGTAGACCTCATATTCATGTAATGTAATCAATTTTATCCACTATATACCAATGCGTCAAATTCTTACATGATGGATACAAACATACTATTATCGTGGATCCTAAACCATTCAAATTATGTCGCATAGACCCTATTACTGCTATGCATATTCCTCCTTCACAACCTATTCCATATAGTAGTATTGATACATATGACATTGGTCAATCTAACACTTCATAGTCTTCTTTTTCTGCTCCAAACATTCTGACTATTTCTACTCATACTACTGCAATCATCTCTCCCACAATATCTGCTCCACTGAACACTACTACTCTGCTTGTTGAGGCTCTTCTCACCCCTAAATCTAGTACGCCTTCTAGAAATATTCTTGACACATCTATACAACATAAAAATGCTAACACATACGAGTCTGAATATTCTAATGAAAAATTTGATACTATTGAACTTACTGATAAAACATTGGGAAAACTTAATTTCACTTTTATCGATATAGATGACTCCTATTTCAATGACACTTTTGTGGCCGATGGTCTTGGTGAATACAAATTCAAGCCCCCTCCTACTAATGTCATGGTACTTTATCAGGGGTCTATCCATACCTTGGACATTGTTTCACCCTCCCCAAAGCAGTTTGCAACTGCACCACCTCCTTTCACATACACACTCTTAATCAATAACTCTTATTGGCATCATATTCTGGTGGATCGTACTTGTTCCAATACTATTTGCACACATGACGACTTAACTAGGCTTGGATTTACACTTAATTATATTCTACCGCTGCCTCACTCACCACATATCTATCATGGATATTTTCACATTACAACCACCTATGGTCTTCTTGTTTTTCATCTAGCAATCTTCATCACATGTACCCCTCGTACTTTTCCATTGATACTCGGTCAATCTTGGCTTGACTATATTGTGGTACTTTAGACTCCAATCAAACTTCTATCGCTTTTCCCATGCCATTCAACAATGTTTCTATTGGTAGTGATTCATCTCTGAGACATTCTCAAAATATTACTCATTTATATGCACATCGGTGTCTGACTGCACCTTTCACCAATGAAGAATATGCAATGAACATGTACACCTTGCACCATCATGGCTCTTTATATGACCCCCCTCATACAATTACATATCAAGTCTCCAATGTAGCTCTAGTTGGCTTCGATCAGGAAAATGATGATCTTTCTAGACAGTGGCACTTGATCTTCCTTATCGCCACACACTTGGGGTGCATCACACTTATTTCTCCACCTAGCATTTATACATGTCTTATACTCTCATCACATCACACCTAGATCTTTACACACAACATAAATTATTATCGTTATTTCCCGATGACACACTCTTTTGTTACGGTTCACACTTGACTGTTGAGGGCATCCTATACACATGAACCTCACACACAACACACTACACATCACACTACACATTACATTACACATCATCTTATTTCTCACACATATTCATCAAAATAAACACACACATCTTACATAATCTTCACAATACACCACCTATACAAACTTTTTCACCATCAATCTCTTTCATAGACATTCAACATAAACACACCCAACACCTCTCTCACAACATACACATTACACACTAGACATGTATACAATTATATACTTAGCACTTTTGCGACATACCTCTTCTACATTGCATACCACATCTCTCTTGTGCACAATTAACACAAAACCTACATATACACAACACATTACACATCCCGTGCTTAAATGACACATATAGCTCCTACACAACCAACATAACACATCACATATTCAACAATACACAACACACTCAAAATGTTCACATGCAATCTCTTTCACAATCATTTGATAACACAATCAACATATCTATCACACAATCAACACAACACACTACCCTATTACGTACTTTAGTTCCACAGTCCATACTCAACTGCTGAGGGTCTACATCTCAAATGAACCTCACCAAACTCATGAGTTTAATCATACACTCACTCATTCACTTACACACTTACACTCTACGCGTTACACTTTGACAATCATATCTTTCTAATGCACACAACTCCAACCATATCTCAATGATGCACTCTCTTTTACAGTTCATTCTTGACTGCTGAGGGGGCATATACAAATGAACCTCATTGCATGAACACACATCTGCTTGGGGAGCACATTGTTCCTATCATTCACATTGCATTCCATTCCGTCTCATCCACAACATACTGCATATCTTAGTTGCATTTACTCTTGCTTACTTATGATTTTACATACACACTTTATTACACATGCTAGATAGATATCTTGTATGTCATTATCTTTATCATAGAGACATGTGTGTTTAATTTCTTTCTAGTTGTGATCTCATATTTTATAGATCCATACACGCAATATGGATGCTTGGCGCAATACCTATTACCAGTCCCACATCGGCTCCTAGGGCATCCACTTTCATACATTACATGTGCTAGTGTTTCATTTTGTCTCATAACACACTACTTTATCAGATTATACACCCTTTGAGATACTTTTTTATCTATCTAACATGCTAATGGGTGCTTCATGTGCAACATTTTTTTTACACAATTGCTTTCTACGATAGTTGTGTATTACATTGCTTGTTCTTGTTTGTCATTATTTTCCATTGTTTGTGGGCTTTTCCCTTTATCTTGTGTTCACACTATCTACTTTTTGCTTCATCGACCTTGATTGTCTTGTGACATCGTGAGTGGTGTCTCACATTTGCAACCTACTTTTCATGGTCTACATTGTCTTCTTGCATCTTAGCTTACACACTATCTGTCTACCTTACATTTTACATGCATGTTTGCTTGTACTAACACTTGTCTCCCAGCCACTTTGTTTGCATATGCCTTGGTTTTTAGCACGCACATTCCCTTCCCCCTATAGGGCACAATTTTAGCACAACAGATGGCCATATTTTGGGCCACATACTCCTTCAGTGACATCACATGCACCCTAAGCAATGGGGGACATCATTTGGGTGAATTAGTCACCCCGTATAGCAGTCTACAGTCATTACACAACATAACATAGTACCGGTACACCACAATTTTTAGTTTCAGGGCTCAAAATCAGACTTGGGTCCTTAGCAAAACACGACCCTTCTTGAACGCCTATAACTAGGGGGCAGTTACACAACATTTGGTAGTTCAATACAGTCTATAGAACTCCACACAACGAATTTTACAGGGCATACAATCCTTAACACTTTTGCATTGGATCAAATTGTTTGAATTTTATAAACCATCTGTAGTGATGTTCTACATTGCGGGAAGTGGTTAAATGTTGGAGGATAACATTGGAATTTTCTCCCTATAATTCTTCTATGACTTAGTGTGAGATCGCCCCAAAAATTTGCAGCCAGCACAACTGGTGTGAAATCATACAAAAAACTCGTTCATCTAAAACATCTTCAGGATCCTTTCTACACTCTTTCTTCATCATGGATCAAGTGCACATGTTCCTTTCTCATATTTTCATATTTTACATACTTTCCTTACACACTTTTTACATATTGTGATTATATACATGCGTATTTGACTACTTGTTCATCTTCTCTTTTGTAGGTCCATCTGTATGGGAAGCAATAGTCAACATCATTCACAACATCAACAACAATAACAACATTGACACCAACACCATGCACATCGCAACATCTACACATGTGTTTCTGCCCTATGTTCATTTTCATCACCACTTTTTGCATTTTCTTTTCCTTAGCATCCATGTTTCACACTTTTATCACTCCAAACTTTGTCTTTTCCCTCAGCACGCTCTTTCTACATCAATCTACATGGTTATCAAGTACACATCTCTATCTACTTTATGTTTTTTCTGCTCACCAACATAAAGTGGGGGAAAATGTAGACAAAAAATCACACTTTGGGTATCTATTTAGTCCTGATTGCATACTATTATTCATATGATTCATAAGTAAGAAAAGTATTAATTAACCCATATCTTTGGCCAACTTTCTGTGCTTTTTGTTGCCACTTTTGGTCTCACACCCTTACTTGCCCAGTTTTCCTTTTTATACTTTGGCATTTATCATCCTAGACACCAGCACCCAGCCAGGATGCCAGCACCAGGCACCCTTGTCCCCTCTGGGCGCCCGTGACCCCTTTGTACTTTGTTTACATCTTTTGGGTCCTTTCTATCTGTTTAAGCATCTTAGATTTTTGGTAGTCTACATTTTTGTGGTTAATTACAAAATTCAAGAAAAGGAATCATATAAATATAAAGTTATGTGATCATTATAAAGGATCAAGCACTAAGCACTAGCTATCACCACCTAAGGTTGCATCCATCAAGCCTCTAACAGCTCCATTGCATCCATCTAACACCATCCAATGGACTCAATGGATGGTTATTTTGCATACACACTACATAGGAGGGAAGTTTTTTCTATTTCATGCACACATCTATTACATTTCTTTACATCTAGCTTACTTGCTCGCTATCAAGTGTGACATGCACAAGAGTCACCTAGGTCATAATTCCGCACACACACACAAAACTACATTGGGTCTAAGATGTAGTGCAATGCTCAGTCGTAATTTCACCATTGTGACGGTTAAGGAAAGTTCAACCCCTCATTTTGCATCTTTATTTTTTAGGATTTGATGTCTATTTAAGGGTTTCACATGTCATTACTTCATTGCAAGTTTCCAGCAACCTCAAAGATCATTGTGCGACCTCATAGAAACCAAAGGAGAACAACAAAGAATACCTTGTGACCACCCAGAGGATGTTTTCTGAGCATTTTGGCATACACAGACGCCTAGAAACATGCTTATGACGCCCACAGGCACCCCTATCCCTCTCCAGGTGCCCCAGTCTAGGTAAATTGTCAGCTCGCACACTTTTGTAAGGTTGTGCGATGCTTCTCTCTCTTTATTCATTTGGTTAGCACTTTAGCACAATCCAAGATTAATTGTGAAATATCTAAGTCATCTTACCTCTTATTTGCTCTTAGGGTTTCATATTTTATTACTTAGCTTGCTTGGCTTAATTTTTGTACTTAATTGTATATTCATAACCTGTTGTAATAAAAATTAGATTAGGCATATATAAATTCACATTTTCACTTAATCAATTCATTTCCTTGCGAAGGTGGATCTAGGGAAAAATTTAGTGGTGAATTTTTGTAAAGTCACAAAAATCCTGGGTTTTTGGAAATTTGAATTGGAAAATTTTTAGTGAGCGATAACCAAATTATTCACTAAAATTTTGACTGATGTGTCCCTTGTATGGTACATTTCACCTAGAATTTGCACACATATAAGAGCTTATACATGTAATTTTCCACCGTTTCGAATCATTTCATGTGCATATTCGTCCAAGTATATATAGTCTGACTACCAACACCAATGACCTTATCGTCCAACATCTATTGTCAAACCGTAATTGTAAGTTGTATAACTTAAGACTCTAAGAGCCATCCAACCTCTGAGTCATCCAACCTCATAGTCGTCTAACATCAAAGTCGTCCAACCCCACAGCTGTCCAACCCCAGAGACGTCCAATCCCACAAACATCTAACCCCACAATCATCTAGCCCCATATATGTCCAACCCCAGATTTGTCCAACCCATGATTCGTCCAACCCCAAATCCATCCAACCCACGATTCATCTAACCCCAAATCCATCCAACCTCAGAGCCATCCAACCCCAGTGACATCCAAGCACAAATTTCAGAGTCATCCAACCTTTGATCCATCCAAAATTTGATCCATCTAACCTCTAAGCCGTCAAACCTCAGACATGTCCAACCCCATAGTAGTCCAACTGTAGAGTCGTTCATCCCTAGGGTTGTCCAACATCTGAGTCGTCCAACTCCAACCCCTGATCTTTCCAACCTTAGAGTCGTCCAACCTCTTAGCCATCTACTTTAGAGTCATCCAACCTTTGAGCCATCCAACCCTACAACCATAATCACCCAAAGTCATACATTCACAGAGCCTTCGAACATAAGAACCGTCCTTCCTTAATTTAGCCTAAGCAACCTTGTTTTCAATTTAGCGATATATCAATGGATTCTGCAAATCAAGGTAAGAAGGTTACAAATTTAGCTAGTTCAAAAAAGGGTGTAAAGACTTTGCTTGGCTATTTTGGAAAGTCACAAAAAATGAAGGTGGTTTCTATATTAGCTAAAAAATATCAGTATGTGTTATTTACAGGTTATTTAGTCCTACAGAATTTGATAATTATGTTTTTCGTATTATTTTTTCAAACTCTTTGTACTCTATCTATTAAAAATTAACTATATATAAAATTAATACTATATATGTAACAATTTTATAAAATTATATGTAGACATTTCACAAATTCCTTCACAAAATAATTAATTTCAAGATATTGATGATCCATTATATGTTGAGGAAAATACATTGCGTCCCTTGATGACATAGAAGTACAAGAAGTTTCATCAAATTCTCATGATACACCAACAGAGGAAGCTTCTACTCTAAGGTCTATTTCTAGAAAAAGGAGACAAGGATCAAGATATTCCTGTTGAGATCCTAGATGCACAAGTTGAACCCCAAGAAAAAAACAAAATCTCTCAGAAGAAAAAGGAAAACTGGAGAATTGGAAGGACTTTCCAGTTTGAATGGGCTGCAAAATATCCATTTATTGAACTTTTGAACCCTCAATATGGTAATGGTGTTCCAACATAATGTCGATGCAAAATATGTAGTTGGAAACAAGGGAAGGATCACATTATGCAACTCAAACTAGACACAATTGAAAAATACTGTGGGAAAATATATATTTCCCAAAAGTAAAAGGATGGTAGCATAGTCAGAACACATAAATGGAAAGATGCAAAAGAGTGTCTGCATGTAAAATACACAGAATAATATGAAAAGGAACAAAAACGTATGAAAAATCTAAATGAAAAAGGTGGCACCATTGTAGCAAGATTGAGCAAAGCTATGGAGACAAAAATGCATGCAAAAAGTATTCAGTTTGCTACCATATTCCATATATTGAAAAGGGGAAGACCCATGTTAGATTTCAGAGAAAATAAAATTTTGTATCAGGTTATTGGTTTACAAAATGTTCCTCAATCTCATTGGTCACCAGTGGCTGGGAAATTGTAAAATGTCTATCTCTGGTAGAAAAGGAGGATCTAAAACAGTCTGTTCAAAAGGACAAAGTATATTTCCCTTTCAATTGATGAGGTTACTGCAGTGGATAATACTTCATGGATTTGTTATTCATGTTTACACATTTGCTAATGAAGTAAGAACTCCCCACCTCTTAGCAATTCATAAAATGATTGAGAATTGCAATTCTGAAAATATTTACAAATTGGTGGTCTCAAATATGAAGGATATTGCAGGAATGGATGACTTTTCCATTGTAACAAAGTTAGTTTGTGTCGGAACTGATGGTGCAACTGTAATGCAGGGGGCTAGAAATGGTCTCTGCATTCAAATTCAGACAATTGTTGCTCCTTATATGATTACAATCCACTGCATGGCTCACAGAATGAATCTAGCCTACAAAATTGTGAGCACATTTGAAAATGTAGCTAAAGTGGAGGAGCTGATCCATGATTTACATGCTTATTATTCTAAGCAGTCCAAAGAGATTTTTAGAATTTCATAAATTTGCAATTGGACTGACAGAGGGAAAAAATTTTCTCAAAGATGTAGATACCAGATGGATATCTATGTATGAGCCTACATGTAGAATATTTGATGAATATCCTTCATTGACAAGGTTTATGTATAAATACCGTAGGGATGTAGATAAAGCTAAAGATCTATTGTATCGTCTAACAGACTTATAAAACTTTACTCACACTCTGTGGTATTTTTCCTAACACTCTGTGGTATTTTTCCTATGTTAAGGGAGCTTAATATTTTGACAAAGCATGCACAAGATCGTTCTTTCTACATAACAGACTTCATTAGACTAAGAAGACATGTGTGCTGGACTATTGAAAGTTTATATATTTCAAATGGAAGTTTTCAGGGTAGTGCTTTTGAAATCTGGAATGCATTGACAAACTTGAAAAATCCCATGTGCTTCTTAAAATACAATATACATGAACATCTCTGTATAAAAACAATGAGAAAGAGATTCCAGTTCATACATTTCAAAAAAGAGTTGATTTGGTTGTCTCAGAAATGGAAGAAGTAAGAGTGACATGAAATTTATTTGACATAATATTATCCGAAACTAGGAATAAATTGAAAAAGATCTCTAAATCGTTATCCAAAGAGATCCAGGAAATATTCAAAAATGATAAAATACTTGAAGCAATGGGAGTTGTAAATCCACAATTTTGGAATTTAGCTGGCGGCATATGTTATACATCCATCAGTCCTTTATTTGTCAAAAACATGACTGATCTAACTGACCATTTCTCTAAGAGTGAAGAGATAAACAAAGTTTCTGTAGAAGGTATTTTACAAAGAAAAATACTTATCTCCGAATTAATGCATTATGCTAATACTATGCTACAATAAGTTGAGCTTCTACAAAACCCACAGGAATATGGTGCCATCAGAAGGATTTGGAAGGATATTTTTCCAGTAGTATTATGCATGAAGATTTGAGTGAGTATATTAAGCTGTATGAACTCTGTCAAATAATGATTCTGGGTTCTGTGGAAGATGAGAGGGTTTTCAGTGCATTTTCCTTTTTAAAGTCAAAATTTTGAAAAAAATTGGATGGGAATCTAGAAAGCTTGTATGAGGTTGTATGTATCACGTTACTCAGTGGAGACTTTTCCTTATGAGAGAGCACTTGCATTATGGAATTCACTAGTAGAAAGAAGAGGAGTTGGTAATATTTTTCCTGATCCAAGGGATCGAGACACATCCACAGATCATGCTACAGTTGATTTCCAAGACATGAATGAAAGTGTTTATCCAGGACTGTTCGAATTCACATAGATTTCATTTCTTCTATACATTGTTGAGACTATTTTCAATAATTTGATGTATTGATGTATTTAATATTCATTAATGTTAATCAACTGGTCCTGATGAACTGTGTAATTTACTTGTATCACATTTGTTTTTTATATTTTGTTTTCTGACTGAAATAAGCCCAAATTTATTTGGATCGACCTATCTGTTAATTGATTAATTTTTTACATCTGCATTAAATCAGAAAGGTAAATATTTTAAACAAACAAAACCATGAAAATTTGAGCACCATTTATGTAAACACATAAACATAAACACCATTCCATTAAGTAGAAATCCATTAACAATAAATATAGTTCCAATTCCAAAGTACTCTTGTAATCATTCTCTCATGTGGCAGATTACTTTATGAAGACAACTATCATTTCATAAAGCATTTTCGGCCACTACAATTCCAAAAAGGGGGTTGTAAATAACATTTCAAAGCTTATGGACAAGTTCTATCATATAAGGACACATTACGAGGGCATCCTCTTTTCTGCCTATGATTCTGAATCATAGTTGTCCTTACGTCTGCCACACGGAATAAAAAGTTAAAATTGGTTGGCCACTATCTTTTAATTCCTATGCCAGTGTCGGAATTGTGACAACACACCTGTCACATGGTGAACTTAACTAATTTTTTAAATTTTTTATGTTACAGGGGAAGCTTGATATTTTTCTTGTGCAAGAGGTAGAGGAATGTGCTCAGTCTATAACGAGCTATCTGTTAAAACTCCTAATGCCTACAAATCACGTGCTACAGTATTGATATTTTGAAGAATATTCTGCTCCTCCCTTACAATATCTCCTGCTGAATAAAAGTGATGCATCGACGTCTTTTTTTCCTTCAGTAAGATTTCTGGATCCATCTTATGCTCCTTGATTATCCTTCTCAATGTATTATTTTGTTTATTTAATACTATGAGTTTTTCCTTCAACTGTACAAATGAATTCAAGATTTTACGTGCATTCTTCAAATGTGCTTCAAATACAGTCTGCTTCTTTCTTTAAATTTTCATATTTTGCCTGTAAAACAAAAATATTAAAGTATTAGTCTATTAGATAAGTTTTAAAAATATATTGCGGCGCTCATAATATTAGGATTTTGTCTCTAAAAGATGACTTACCACAACTTTTTCTTTTTCTGCATTTGATATTAAAATATTTGTCTTGTCTTTAGCCCATTTGTTGTAGTAAGCATGTGCTTCACCATTCAGATTCTCCAACTTGTTTAACATTATGTCTATAATATCATCATCATAATCATTACTATATGAAATTGTGCTCAACCGAGCTTTGTTTAGCAAAATGTCAAGCCTTTCCTGTTGGTTCTCTACGAAAGTGAACAATGAATGCCTTTGAGCATGATTATGGTATCAGGTATTTATTTCTTTAATCAAAATTTTATCCCTCCTCTCCCAAGTGCACACCAAATCCACATCAGACATTACAACTTCTTGAATTGTGGCCCCCATACTATCTGATATCAGATTTTCGAATGTAAAATGTGTCTTCTCATCATCAGTTTGTGGAGCTTTACTTGGAGGAGGAGGAGAGTCCTGTACTTCATGCACATTTTGTTGTGGTTGTGGTGGAGGAGGCGGAGTAGATTGAATCATATCATGGGTGTCAAAATAGTTACCCTTGTCTGCATCACCACTATCAAAGCCCAAATACTCCTTGTCAAGATCGATGTTGTTCAAAATATGGGTGCCCGTTATACTTAAGACACCACCTAGTGAGAGTCTAGGAAATTATGGTTACATGATGAAGTGTTCCTGCGGAGTCTGCAGGAAACCTTATATTATTTCCATGAAGATATTCTATTTGTTTGGAATGTACGTGTTGGTGGTATTGGTGGCCTCCTTGCAAGTGGAATGTGCTAAGAAGCTCTATTACCTGCAAGAAGAAAACAAAAAATTATTAGAAAATTATCATTATACGCTTGGGCCTTGTAAATGGTAAAAAAATGTAACTAAACAAAACATGCTAAATATTATACATTACAATTTACCTTGCATGCTCGAAGACACAATCATGACATTTCGATCTTGACACTCGGAATGAGTTTGATCTTCATCATCAAACTCAGTAGTTTTTTAATACAATAAATGTAGAAATATTAAAATATTGTACTACTTACATAATCTATACTAGTAGTTTGAATTGGTTAATTATATAAAAAGTAAACTTTATACCTGTAGTAAAATGTGATGGTAGGCGTGATGGACATACCGACCCCCTATGTCGTTTTTGATGAGGAACTCGTATTGGTGTTGATTATGCTGAATCCATGTTAGAATCCGTAGAGACCTCTGGAGGGGCTTTACCTCGAGCAATAGCCTCCTTATGAGATATTGCAACCATAATCATTTTCTGTAAAAGAAAATATTACAATTATTATTGTATTCAAAAATATTGAATGTGAAATCATTATAACATGAAAACTTTAAAAGTAACTGTTACATGTTGTTCTTCAAGAGAGAGACCATTCATTTTATCATTAATTGGAGTTGGAATTTGTGCGTGTTGCAAATAGACGAAAGCTTCATGATAGAAAGCAAGTATATAATTTCAATAAGAGAATATAATGACAATCTTGGATTTATCAAACATATTGGCACTAAAGGCGTGGGAGACATCTGTTTCTATTTGGTTGGACAAAGATGTGCACCAATCAAATTATTGCCCTGATAGTGTCCACATTATATATTGAACTGCCCAAAACAGAATGTCTGCAGATCTTCCATGTAACACAATCCTGGCCTAAAAAAGTGATGTAATTGTAAGAGATAATTTGTTTGTAATACCTTGTATAAGAAGGCCTCTTGTTGAATGATTAAGATGAGCTGCAATAACATACAATAAATGTTAGATGCTTGGGTAGTCAAGTAATATTAAGAAAAGTAGTTGAAAATAGTAAACTTACCATCAACCTACACATTGTAATGAGACTCCAAAAACTTTTTGTCTTCATCTGTAAGGACATTCTTTGTAGTGACAGGTGGCTGGTTTTCGAATGGTAAGCTAGTAAAACGATGTACATTTTTTGGCTCAATTGTGAAAGAAATTTGATGATCCATGAGGAGAATGGAAAAATATCCTCTTTCTAGTTGTAAGAGGCGAGAAGGTAATCAAGGAAGGAAGTATCAATTTCAAATTGGGGCATGTTGACAAGCCCCGTAAATTGTGATTTTTGTAGTCATTCGGTTGGTGTGTCTTTTAGTTTAATTAGATCTGTAATCTGTGGGCACATGAGGTTTTTGTATTGGAATTTGGGCGTAGGAGCAGAGGTGGTGCTTGTCATTGCTGAAATTTGCAGGAGAGGGATGAAATAAACTTGAAAGGTGCACGTAAGTTTGGGAGAACTTTGAATGTTGGAGAGCTTAGAGCGTTGGAAATGTGAAGAAATGAACCTCATAGGGGTATTTATAGGGCAGAGAAGGGTTCAAGGGACACGTGGCAAAAAAATTTAGCAAGACATGTTATTCGTCCAACCCACGTTGGATGTATGTGAACCTTGTCCATCTAACCTACTCATCTAATCTTGCCCGTTCATCATATCAGACCAACCCTCCCATCCAACTCCCTGACCAACCTGCCCATCCCATTATACCCGTCCAACCCACCAGTTCAATTCCCCAACAACCCTTCTCGTCCCATATTCCCATCTAACCTACCCATCCATCCTACCCCGTCCAACCTATCCATCCTACCAGTCATCCATCCTATTCGTCTTACCTACTTGTTCAACCTATTCGTCCTACATACTAGTTCATCCCTCCCCGTCCAACCTACCCATCCAACCTGTTCGTCTAACCTTGTACTATATAGACCAATGGTCCATTCTACTTTTCCAACCCACTCGTCCCACATACTCATCCAAATCAACCCGTCCAACCCACTCATCCCACCTTCTCGTCTAACCTACTCATCCAATCTACCCAACCAACCTACCTGTCCAACCTACTCGTCTAGCCTACCTGTCCAACCCTCTCATCTAACTATACAGAATCCAAGAAAATTATGCCTTGCCAAATCACCATTGCCACGAAACTTTTTTTCAGAAATTCACCATCGATTCAAAGTCAATTTTGGAGATTCGCCACCAATTCTCAACTAATTATTTTTGGGGTGGTCTTAAAATGAACCATGTGCCGATGTCACCACTACTCTGAAGAGTTCTCAAAGTGCATGGTGTTCTCTTGGAATATGATATCTACCATAGTATAATAAGATTTTGACAAAATATTCTTTGACAATACTTTGCTTGAGTTTCACACTTCGTCAAATACTTGGGAAGGGTCATTTTTCCTGTTTATGGAGAGAAGATGGAAATTATTAAACCTGGTAGGTGACTTCAAACTTATAGAGAGTACTACCCTAATAGATGTGCATGAATTATTTTGTAGTTTTAGGAGCTTAGAGTGCCTTTTGTGCTTATTTTTACATGAGAATCTCTTGAAAGTATCGGGACCCTAAACAAGGTGTAATTGACTTTCTTATATAGGCTTTCGATGATCACCATGTCATGAAATGATGACCAAGAGGGAACATTAGTCCATATGAAGATGATACAATTGAAAGTTTTGTTACACTATGTATAAGTCCAAATTCATACAATAGGGTCGAGTTATAGATTTTGACTAATCGACTAAAGTTGACATTTTTTACCCCAGAGGAAAAAATTAACTTTGACTTCATGGAGTTGGGAATATATGTCTCTAAGTATGTTTTGTGCAATTAAACCTCAAAAACAAATGACACGAAGCAATGCAAATATTAAAAAAGTGACCTAAGAGCTACTAGGGTGTACTGAGAAAGAGTGCGGAGAATGTACTCGTGCATGTAAGTGTACAATGTCAAGATTAGAAATGTTAAAGGATAGATTTCCAAATTTGAATGCCTACAATATCTCAAGGAATGGTTGATCAATACTATCAATGCCAATAGTTGTTGTTTCTAATGTCATCCCTTGTGTTTTTTGGGTTTTTAGAACACACATCAATGTAAGGTGAATTCTTAGCATGTTGCAGTCGATACTTTAGAGATAGGGATATGTGGAGTGGACTTGGAATCCCATATTAGCAATTTCATGCCCATTTCCAATTATGGTTTCTCTCTAGCTAATAGGATAAAGATTAGAGTTTCCCTCATCAATGGTCTCGATGATGTCATCCATCAATGACCACCAAAATATAGTGGGATTTGCTAAAATAAAAAATTGTGTGAAGGATTTTAATTGGATGAAATTAAAATTTATTAGATAAGACAAAGATTTGAATGGAAAGTTAGACATAAAAAAGGTTGGAATTAAATACGTTCATATCCCACACCTTTTACATGACTTAGATTGTTTCTTCCCAAATATTTTTTTCTAGTTGCGGTCCACTTGATCATCTCAATCTCACTCATATTATTCACATGAGTTCAATTTTTTCTTAAAGGGGAAAAAATACAAAAAGGGGAAAATCAATAGGTTCCTGAGCCAAAACCCAATTACAATGTTTTCTTATATCACTTTATAGCCCCCCTTTTTAGTTGTAAGCTCAACTAATTGCAAAAAATATGTGTTAAATAAACAATCTTTGATAATTGAGCCCCTCTAGTGGTTGGCCATATGAGAAACATGTAGATTTTATAATATATTAAAAATTTAAAAAGTATAAAAAAGTGTTTTTTCCAACAATCAATCATATTATATTATCCAACAACAAATAACATTTCCATAGTGTCAAGATACTTATATTTTTTTTTTTTAAATTGAATAATTATAACTTCCTCTTATTGTGTTCATGTGTTAGATACAAAGGACAAATGAAAATATATAATCACTGGTAGAAAACATGGATGAGATGTAGTCTCTTTAACACAAATAAATCCAACATGAAGCATAATAAAGTTTTCTAAATAAAAGTTACATATATTTTCCCCAATGGATAAAGGAATGTGAGAATATGTTATTGGGTGGTCTTGAGACATGTTCATACTTTAACCATGTAGTCAATAAAACTGGAGAAAATAAAACTACTAGGCCTGAAAGCCCAAAAATTGATGACATCAAGACGAGCCTTAATGGACTTCACACATTTACATTCTGACATCCTCAACACTTTGAAAACCTTGTCCCACAAGCTTGAATACAACAAACCTTGTTCATTTTTCTTATCCAAGGAATAAATGGAATCCACATCCTTCATCCACAGAGGTTGTTTATACTTTGATTTCTATGGAGGACAACCGACGTTGACATGTGGCAGGGGTTGTCAAGCAGCACCATCATGGCGGCTGCCATAAAATGAACTTTTCTATTTTTAATTTATTTTTTCATGGCATCAATGTTTTGGATTGGATGAAATTTATTTTTAAATATAGGTTGATTACATGAACGGAAAGTTAGAAATGAAAAGGTGATATTTAAGTACTTGCATGTCCCAAATATATTCCATGGCTCATATTGTTCCTACCCAAATAATAGCTGCTACATGTGCTCCACTTTATCTTCTCAATATCACTCACATTATTCACATGAGGGTAAAAATAAAAAATGGGGAAAATCCAATAGATTATAGGTTTAAAACACAAATGCAATGTTTTCTTCTTTGAGAACTTTATATCCCACCTTTCAGTTGTAAGATCGAGTAATTGTAAAAAATAGACAATACATGAGAAATTATCAATAATCAATCCCTTACAATGATTGGTCATATGAGAAATAGGTATATTTTATTATTAAATATTAAAATAAATAGATAAAAATGTTTTTTTTCCTAATAGTCAACAATTTTATCTTATCCAATGACAAAATTTATATTTCCATGGGGTCAAGATACCAAAGCTTATTTTTAAAGAAATTAAAGAATTAAAATATCATTGTATTTTTTTCATTCATTAATTATGAAGGATGAACAAAATAACACAATCACATATGACCAATGTGGATGAGATGGAGTCTCTTTAATGAAAAAATCCAACATGAAGCATAATAATGTTTTCTGAATAAAAATTATGCATCTTCCACCCTACGGACAAAGGATTGTAAGAACATGGTATTGGGTGGTCTTGAGCCTCCTCCATAATTTAATTGTATAGTCAATGGATTTGGTGAAAAGAAAACCAAAAATCCCAATGGACCTAAAATTGATGGTGTTATGGTGATCCTGAACGGAAACACAATCAATATCTGGAATCCTCCACACTTTGATATTCTTGGCCACAAACCTAAATACATCAGACCTTATTCATTGTTTGTAACTAAGGAAGAAATTGCGTCCACATCCTTCATCCATGGGGTTGTCTATACTTTGATTATCAGGGAGGAAAACTATTCTCAACAAATGGTAGGGGTTGTCTGATGGTGATAACATGTGGACCACCATAAAATGGGATTTGGAATTTTTTTTTTTTAAATTATAGTGCCAAAGTTTTCAATTGGACAACATTTAATTTGTTACATAAGATGAAGACATATATAGAAAGTTGGAAATTAAAAGGTGGGAATCAAATACTTGCATATCCCACACCAAATAAAAGATTAAAAATGACTATAAACATCTATTAAAATCTAATTAAAGATTGGATTTTCCAAGCGAAATCATATTAACTTCAACATGATTAAAAATGACTTTAAACATTACCAAATATTTGGCTATTTGGTTTTTTATAGTTTCTTTGTTTGTCCTTGTGGCGTTCACTATTGGCCCTTTGGGCATTTTTTGTTTCCCTCGTGGCCTTTTTGTGAGACCGTAAGTCTTTTAGTCGCCCCGCTCTTGTAACTCTCATCTATTTATTTTAGTATGATGGGCAGTTCTAATAATAAATATTTGAACCTGATTATTGAAATTGTAAACAATACTAAACAAGGTCAAGAATGACGGATGTTGCCGAAGCAGTAGGAAAATGCTGCCATTAAAGTAGCCCTCAAGATCTCATCGCACAAATGTGCATATGATTCGACTGGGAAGGGTTTAAATTCTAGCAAAAAATTCCCTGGAGGATTGACATTTGCAACGACAAACCATTTGCGATTTCAGCCCTGGGTTTTCACCTCTGTTATACGCCTGTTTTTTCTTATTGTTATTAGAGAGAGCTTCGTTTAGCACAATTCCCATAAAATCGGGAGAATAAGAAGAAATACAATGTGAGAAAAGAGCAGGTAAAGGTTAACCGTATGGGCTTTAACCTTTACCAAAACATAGTGAGAAAAGAGTAGCTTGTAAAATTGGTTCCAGTCACACAGATTTCATATGATTTTATATTTCTGATAAAGAATAGAGAACACCATATCTAGCTACATCCTTGGGTATAAGAAGAACACAACAAATGATGCTGTATTTCTTGACATTCCGAGCAAATGTGTTTGGGAGGGAAATTTTTTGTTCACATTTGAACTCTCTGGCTGCTCCGTCATTATCACCAGGGTGAATGATGATACATACCATGTCTTTCATGACTTTCGTGTGAACAACGTGGTTTTGTATGATAACGTTGTAATGTGTTTAGATTGGGATGATCATCCATAAGAACTTCTCCTTCGAAAATGGGAATTTCACACCCCATGCGCCGCTGGAAGGCGATACCATTGACAGACTGAATGCACTGTCTGCAGTGCAGACGGTTATAGATTGGTTTAACTGTGACCATTCAATAAATGTTGAGCTTTCACTTGCCATGCAGGTGCACTCTTACCTAGTGAACATAGTCCAAATAGTTCATACTAGCATGTTAGATAGTCCAAATATTACGCTGAAAGATGAGATACTAGCAGGACAGGTTTCATTCTCCACATTCCGCAACGTTTTCAAATTAACGGCCATGGAAGGAGTTGCACTTTTCATTGGCATTGTCAATGTGGGCTTCAGTGTTTACCAGCTATTATTAGCTCAGAACAATGTTGACAAGGCCATTTACAACACTTAGTTGGATTTTGAATTGGAAAGCACTGTAGCAGGAGCTGTTGGCCTTGGCGCAAGACTGGTAGGGGTAGTAGGTGTGGCCATGCCTTTGAGCGGAATTGGTGTTATTTTAGGTGGCTTGGGAATTGGGATTGGATTCTTGGCTCATAATTTCAGAAAAATCACTTCAGATGCCAAAGAAGTGGATGAGGCTTACAATGGTTGTAGATACAAATACGAAATGGAGGAGAAACCATGGGTGCCTCTTCCTCAAGCAGTCATCACAAGAATAACAATGGTACACAAAGTAATAGACGTTGGTTTTGACAGCCAATTTATATATCAAACTCATCATGGCCCCACTGGGTCTGGAAAATCAATTACTTCTTCTGGATTGGTGACGAGCCATGAATGGTTCAAGATCGTTCCCAAGCTATCAATGTTAGAGAGGGAATCGGTTATAGCTAGGATGGAGTGATCACAAAGTTGTTTTGGGAAGCCAAATATCTAATACTTCACGTAGCTCCCAAGTCGTTCATCAGCTATGAATGGATTATATTACCCGGTGTAACTACGCACCGCAATAGAGGATTTGATGTCATTCGATGGTTTGAACAAGATTACAGGTTTGACTATGGTTTTTACATCTTTCCTTCAGAATACACCATCAAGACGATTAAGTTTGAGTATGTAGAAACACAAATAGTTGTTGTTCTAGAAAAGTAGTCTATAACCCTGCAAATGTATCATGATCTTCCCAAGGAATTACATGGATTCCTCAGGTATGAAGTAGAAGGCACCGAAGGAGAATAATCTATAGGCCTTGCCAAAGGATACTCATTGTCATTGAAAACTAAGGTTTACATGCCAAAGATACAACCTAGGCTATTGATGGCAGCATATTGGGAGACAATTCAATTAATCTCAGGAAGGCTTTTATAAACATAGGTGGCATCACCATTCATGTCCTCAGCCTAGAATTCAACGGGTTATTGGTAATCTCTTCTGCAGGCAGGGTTTCCATAGTAGATTTGGAATCTCAGCAGGCATGACTCCAGTCAATAGATGAAAGTGAATGGATCGACAAGAACGACTCTTCAACAATATCTAGATAAGCTGGCTCAAGAGTAAAAGAAGGTTATGTCTACTTACAGAGAGTGAAGGGACTATGGGCTTGGACGAAGACTCTCCTTCTACCATAGGGGGTTCATTACCTAAGTGATATCTTATCACGTCTGTTCATATTGGGCTATTAAAAATGGAAAAAAAAATTACCAATATACCGGTATGTAAATGGGGATGAAAGGGTTTAATTTTTTAGCATTTTGAATTAGGTATTGGGGTCAGGTAGAGAGGTGAGAACTGGGAGGAGAGGCAGAGCAGGTTTCTCATCTGTGTTTGAAGACCTCTAATCCTCTAGACAGGAACAAGATCTGGGCATGATTTGGGCACCCATTTCAATCACTTGTTGGAACCAAGCACTGGGCATTTAAAGCTTGCAAGTGGTGGTAAAGACATACCGACTTGGATAGAAAAATGCCCTAGATTCATTGCATAAATATATGCATCTTTCTACCTCTACCAACCCATCTAGTTGGATAAAGAAGAAAAGCTCTTGACTTGTTGCATGTGATCTTATGAGGTTCTTTACATCTAACGTTTTTTCAAAAAAAAAAAATCAAATCCTCAAAATTTATGTAGTAATCGCTAATAATAACTAAAACATTTTATCTTGTTGGATATTTAGTGTAAGAAATCACCATTGTTGAGTATGTTGTTCAACCATAGTCCTAACTAAATTGGTCTAAGCTCGAAATGGATTTCTATAGAGCTTGTATTGTTCTTCACACCCTTACAAACCAAATAAGGATCTCCTAACTCATCTCGTAAGTGTCCTCAAGCTGTATTAATGATCATTGGCTTCCCAAACTCGGTAATGAATTTAATTGCAAGTAAAACTGTGTTTTCTCTGCCTACACGACTGTGACACCTGACTGTCACAAAGTTCTCTCTCCACACGCAATTAAATGCTCTGATTCTTTTTACAAATGGTTTGTGACCACTAGGCAGAGACACGTTCCAATTTTTAGAATTTTAGATTGTTAAAACGTGTGTTAGAGGAATTTTCCTTTCCTAAACCCTAGTTATAGGGTAACTCGATTGTGTTGGCAGAGACGGTGAAATTTGTGGTTTTTTTATTGTTTTTATTTCTGATTCGAATCCTAAAGCTTTATAATCTTATCCTCACTTCCCAAATGCCTTCTATGACTTCAATATTCCTTGAACGAGCCTAAAAATCCTCTGCAGTTCAAATTTTGTTATGATTCATGCTATATATTTTCCTAGGCATTCACTGTACATGAAACAATATAGTCTCTACTCAACTAATACACAAAAGAAGAGATATATCATAGTAGAAATACAGAGAGCTCCTTTTGTATTCACTCGCAATTGGATAATGCAGTCTTTCATGTGATTACACACACACCTTCGTACACACACAGTCTACTATACACACACATGATAACAACAATCATGAATGCCAAAAACTTCTCCAAAATACACACACACTAATCCACGTAACAGTCCCTCCTTCCTAACTTTAAATTGACCTTACCCATCCCTCAAGTTGGATTTCTCAGAGAAGTTATATAATCATCAATAACTTGTGTTCTCATGATTCTCCCACTCACGTTAGTTACAAGAATGAAGGAAATCATAAAGAACTAGACTTTACTCATTGTTTATAGATTTCCCATGCGTTGATACGGCTGTACCAACAATCGTGTGTGTACAGTGCAATGTGAATGCCGAACGGTAAACATTTTTTGATCTATTGAGATGCATTAAACATTGAAAGGTTCTATCTATACATTTCAATGGCAATTACTCTTTTTAGGAACCTAGGAACCTAGCAGAGTAGTCCTACCTATTATAGTTAATTAAAGGCCCATGCACATGGAGTGGAAGGTGAGGACGATCCTAGCGCAAATCACTGATGTCAGTGGGCTAAAATACAAGGTTCACACACATGATGTTATATCTATGAACCGATCTCACTTGCAGTCACCTATGTCACAAATTAATATAAATAAAAAATTAATAGACTGCTAAATTTCCAATATACTGCACTATGTAGATGCCAACATTGTTAAAGCTTGTTTATTGTACATTATTAGTATTGAGCAGGGTTACCAACTTATCACACAGATATTAAATAGTAATGAAGCAATGTTTAATTTCCAAACACTTAGCTTTGATTTTGATACTTACACAGAATGACTTATGACTCACAAATAACATGTCGTTTAAAAGAGAGAACATCCACAATATAAACAAAATGTTTGATAGATCTGTCAAGTGTGTATAACTTGACCATAACTGATTTCTAGGTGCTTTCATCATAAATAACCAGTTATAACCCATAATATAAGTACCAAAATGATGGAGTCAACCAATTGAATTCATTTTCATCTCTCTTGACCCTTGGGAGCCTATTGACAATATTGATTCTCACACGAAGTTTCCATGGTTCAGTTCCAGTCGAAGCCCTCATGTTCTATTTTTTTTTGCAAGGGTCCTTTATATGTATAGTTTACAAAAAATACTAATAGAAGACATGAAGATGCTCTCTTAAGACATAAAACACACAGTAAAATATGGTCGTATACTGGTACAGATCCATCTTCACTCAGTTTTAGAATGTGCCAGGAAGAATTCAATAGACTCATGGTGCTTAAGCCGAGTGCAGTGCCATTGAGCATCATGTTACAAGTGTCCACCTGGATCTGTAAGCTGAGCCTCTTGGCATAAATCTAATATTCAACTGTTTCCATAAATATTTTGAAAACAACTACCAGATAAACTTCCCCACCGGACAACATTGTGTATACTCTTGTCTGAACTTAACTTTATGAGAAATTTAAAAATACTCACTATGATCATGTTATCAAATTTGTTTCTTGGTAGCCCTTTGAGTTTTTTCAAGAGTTTTGTCTAGCTTGTTTGCCTCTTTCTACATAAACTTCTACATTCTCTTTTTTTTAAGATGTAACTTTTTGTTCGCACTTCCTATCATTTACTAGGATTTGGTTCTTGAAAATTAAGGATTGATGTTGTATCTCTCTAATTGAATCTTTGTTCTTTCGGTTCTAATATTTATGTTCATAGAAGAAAACCTTCTTGATAGCAAAGAATTTCATTTATTTTAAGAATATTCTTTAAAGATCTATTTGCATGCAATCTTTGACATTACCAAGAAACCATATGAAGCTTTATAGTGATCATCAATCATCAATAAACCTAACCCACAAGTTACAAATTATTTTAGCTCAGTTTCAACATTTCTGGCTAATACATGTTTGCAATCAGGCCAGATATTGTCCAAAACCAATTTATACTTAAATGAACCTTCACAAAATTCCTAATATAATTCCAGAAAGGAATTATTATTTGCGCTCTTATCATTCCTACATGCTCTCTTGTTTTATATATTTCTACGGGTGCCAAAAATTATTTCCAACATAACGTATATTTTTTAACTCTTCTTTAATACGTAGGAGCTGCAATCCAATCAAAGAGAGATGAGTTTATTGATGACCACAACAAAAATAACATGTCGATATTCATGAATGACATTGTACCTTATTATATTTAGCAAGTTGCTCACTGTAGTAAGGTGCTCCTATTTTTATTTGTACAGACAAGATCTAAAGATCAAGAGCATAGAAATATCAAACATGAGACTTCCCATAGCTTTTAGTTACATGATTGTAAAGTAACTTAAAATCTATCTTCAAAAAATGTTAATAATAATAATATGGCAGTCAAAACATGATGTTTCATTCTTGTACATTTCCGCTGGCTAAACCAACAACCATATATGCAATGAAATTGTCCTCAGTCTCTCCACTTCGATGGCTAACCATAACACTCCAACCAACATATTTAGAATTAAGAGCTTCTTGGATGGATTCAATCACTATGCCAATCTGATTCACTTGGAATCAATGTATGTAACAAAATTGAAATCAGAATATTAACCTTTTCATATTTAAACAATTTATTTTCAAATTTATATGTTGCATGTGTTATGTGGTCTATTCATATTTAAGGAATATCATGGCTGGTAAAGACATATCCCATGCCCTTTTCATGGCTGGTATAGATATATCTAGCACCAGGCCATATGAATTTAAGTGCAAACTCAAGGGCCACCCAGGTCTCTTTTACTTCCTGCAGTAGACGGAAATCAATGTTCTTTCTAGAGTTTATGAACTATCTGACAATAGGTTTTCTATTTTCATTTTTAGCGCTCAGTCATTGGCCACATGTAAGATCAATTTAGTAATTGCTTTCATTTCTCATTTAGATATTCTTGAACTCGTGTTCTCCTTATTGCTATCGCATGTAAGCCACATGTTCTATCCATTTTAATGAAGCCTGTTTTGAAACATACTATTGCATTTCATTTAAAATATTTTAAGAAGGTTGTTAGATACTAATAAATCACTCATGTTCTTTCAAGTGCAACCAATAGTATTATTTGTTTTATAATTTTTTTTTTTTTTTTTTTAGATTCAAATAATTTTATCATACTAATATGGTACATATTGATGGAATTACAAATGGATCCAGGGGATGATTTGGATATTGATATTGTAACTGGTGAAGGGGATCATGTCATTAGTATAGTTAGATATCCGAGGGATTCTACATTTTCTATTGTTCGTCATGAAATGGTGAAAGATGATGTTGGTAAATATCCATTCGATTTTTTTAACAGTAAAGGGCATTCATTAAACCTAAAGCAAGAGAAAAATTGGAAAGTTTCTTCATCAACTATAAGCATCAAGAGGAAACTTGAAACTATGGATATTGGTACAACTAAAAAAATATAAGTGAGATGGTAGAAAAATTTGCAACTTTTGGAGATAATTTGATGGAGTCCATGCATATAAAATCAAGATTCACTGAAAATTATGAGAATGTGAAGGAGCCCATGTAAAAACAATAAAAATTTGTTGAAATTTTTGAATCAGTAGAGCAAGTTATAATTATTGATATCAATTTATTGAAAAAATGGGAAGACAAACTAAATGAATTAAAGGAAAATTTTGTCCTTGAGAAGCTTGGTTTGAAACAATGTTTAAAAGATGGAAAACCTCAAATAAAACTTCATTGTGGGGCTTGTGGAATTGATTATGGATAAGGAGATATATCATAAACAAGTCAAACTATCTGTAACTACAAGAATTCTCATATGAAATCTGAAAAGCATCAACATAAAATTACAACAATTGGAAATAGTGAAATTCTATCATGCAACCAAATAACACCAAAAAAGGTGTCTAGAGATCGATCTGAGATTGAACATGCAATCGAAATTCTACATGATCTTAACAAGACACAAGATTCAGTTTTGTTTAAGGTGGTGGAAGCAACACTTGGAGAATATGCAAACAAGAGAAAAGTCAAAGTGGAGTGTACACGCTGCAATAAATGGTTTTCTTTAGTGCCTGCTAGTGGTAGTATTTCCTCATTTATAAATGAGCACATGAAATCAAAGAAGCAAACACATACTACAAATAAGACTTCTACAGTTGAGTTGAGGAGTTACACAGTTGGTAGACCCAAGAAGCCTACCATTGATAAGTCCCAACAAAGTTTGAATAGTTTTTTGGTCCCATCATCACAACCAATAGTGCAAGAAGCTTCTACAAGCACAAGAGTTTCATATGCAAGTATGTTGCATAACTTGTAATTATTATTGTATTATCACTTTCTCTGATGTATTATTACTTAATATTATTTTTAATTATATATTACCTTCTTACAGCTCACAGATCTCACATATTACTTCTATGTTGGGGTTTTTGGGAACCATATATTTATAGGAATGGGAAGTGATTAGACATTAAGATCTTAGTAGATGATCAAAGGTATGGGAAATTTTGGGCCATTGAGAAGCATACAATGAGATCAATATGTTATAATGACATTGAATATAGTATGAATGGAACTTATAGGCATATTCATTGCAAAAGGGTCTCTGAGTCAGGATCCCCCTTTGGTTCATTAACATGTACATTTTGTAAGTTGGTTCCCAATTGTGATGACTTCAAGATGTGTTTATATCGTGAAATGATAAGCTCCACTAAAAGACATGGGAGAGATACAAGAAGAGGGAGAAGATTAGACTTTTTGACTCAAAGTGAACTCAAAAGAGTTTCAAGAGAAGCTAATACAAGCCTAAGATTAACAATGCGTTCTATTTAGTGGGAGAGGACAATTGTTGCTTCATTATCTATTAGAATTAGATCCCTAAAGGAAAAGTTGTTTCAATATATAGAAAGGAAATATGTATATCGATTTTGCAAAGATGTGTGTGAGACACATAAAAAAGGAAAATTACAAGGTAAGGATGTAGTTTGGGAATTTGTACAGGATATCTTTCACAATATTGTGCATTCTAAGGAAGGAAAAAAGGTATAGTAAATCCACCAAATCTATTTATAAGATGATTAAGCTATGGGGAGGTCCTAGATTGCATAGCTTTCTTAGCTTGAATCTAGACAGTCCTTCAATATCTACAACTCTAAGGCAAGTTCGAAAATCATTAACATACATTCCAAGGGAGCATGAATATAATTTTAAGGCAATAGGAAATATTTATGCTAGTTTTAAGTCCAAGCATGGGATAGAAGGCCCAATTCTCATATGCCTTGCTGAAGATGAAACAGTTGTGAAAAAATATATCAAGTGGGTTGCAAAAAGTGATACGTTAGTGGGTTTTTGTGAAAATAAAGAAGAACACCAATGTCAATCACATTTCTTAGTGACGGTTGGCGAAGGAGCAGTAGGATATGAAAATATTACAGATGCTTTTAAGAACAATGTGATTGGACACTATGCACGTGTTATTATTGCAAACCCCTTACATGATATGCTTCCTTGTTTGGTTGTGGTTCTTCATCCAACATGAAATAGGTTCAATGGAGATTTTGCTCATCAACAATGGAAAACAATAGAAGTCATGTGGAAGAAACATGTAGAAATGTATTTAGGACCTATTATTGGCCATTCCTCAGATGGAGATAGTAGAAGAAGACATCTTATGTTAAGGGATTATTCTTCAAAAATGGGATCTAGATATCAAATTCCATGAGAAGGATAGAGGCTAATAAGTTCATATATTGATAAAAAAAATAACAGGACTTTATGATCAAGATTACATTCATAATGGAAAAAAGTTAGCAAATCCTTTATTTAGTGGTCGGCAGGATTTGATAGTTGGAAAGGAGTTGATTAGTGTTAATCATGTTCAAATGGTTTAAAATAATTTTAAAGTGGATGATCACAAGTTGAAAGTTGAAGATATAGAAAGGATAGATCGAAAAAACTAGGCTTCAGCACAACGCATTGCGTCAAGGCATGTTCAAAATTGTTTGAAAGAGATGAGAGGTACAATAAGTGGTAGGACAGAGAGGACATTAGGTACAGAGATTTATTTATCAATTGTTGTTGCTTACATTGAAATTTTTTTTCTAATACTTTGACTCTTTGGGAAAGAGTGTGGAATGCATCAAGAGTTCATCATTTCTTTATATTATGGTTGTGTTAGGTACGAAACCAGTCCCAAACAGATGTTAGCATTAATTTTATCAGCAAATAGGCATATCTTGATGTGCAAATTTCTTGCCATTTTGTAGCTTTATTGGTGAAATTGTTTTGGGATCACTACCCACACTTGCGATGTGTATTGTAGCTAACTGTTCAGATGTATGAGAAAACTCTTTAGAAAAGTTGGTGGCATAGTTGGAGTAGAAAGGTCCTACGATTTCATTGATTTACTTCACACTGTTGGAACTCTTAATAGGGTTGCTGAAGAAGAAGCAATTCCCCAAGGACTTCATTTTAATAAATCTCATAAGAAGCAAGAAAACATATGGAGTAAATTGCTTCAAAACATGAAATATAACCCTACTATACTGTCATAATATAATACAATATCTATTGATGATAAAATTATAGAAGCTCTAAAAAAGGATTGAATGATGCACAAGGAATTTTATCAAGTCTTAACATGAAACCCATTAATAACACTCAATCTTCTTGGTGGCTTAAACCATGGAAAGAGGATCAAAATTCCAAATTTTCAAGTTGCGGATGAAGTACTTCATGACTCTCTTCCAAAGCATTCTATCTCTATATTCCAACCTTCATCATTGATGGTAGTTGATGGAAGTGAATTTCAAACAATGGAAAGTGAGTGGAGGCATGAGTTGGATGAAATATTAGATTCCATTGAGGATAATGAAAGTGTAGCCATTAAACCAGTTGATGATCTAGATGGTAAGGATATGTATAAATCATGTTTGGTTAGTCAATTGAATGGAAATCCAACATTATCCAAGGATAGGCTAACCAAAGTGAGAAATGGGGTGTACTTTAGACGAGATGAGAGAGCACCAAGAAAGGGTGTTTCAGTTAGCTTTGGCATTGGGTCAGATTGTGGGGTTTTGTTTGACATTGATTCTATACCCATAGCTGAACGTACTACAAGAAAAGGGGTTTCTCGAAGTACAAATCATGGTGTTTCATATGGAACATGGTACATTGGAAGGGTTCAAAGAATACAAAAAAATATATGGTAATAAATTGTTTGATTACCATAATGACATTGATCTTTTGGATAGACAAGAAGGAATTGAACTTCAACTTTGTTGGTATGATAAAATAAAGGGGAAACACATATACAAGTAGGATTCTATAGACCATCTTTTTGTACAACTTGAATCTATCATCGCGGCTGCCAACTTATCATATGATTCTAGGAGCAATACATACAAATTGGAAGATAGTGATTACATTACTTTTGAAGATTTTATAAAAAACTTAAACAAGGTGTAGTTTTAAAATCATTTTTTCTTCCTTATTTGAATGCATTTTTATTATAGATGATTTACAAATCTTTGTTAATTTTCATTTTTATAATTTATCGATTCATTTGTAACCCTATAACATTCATTTTATATTTTTTGGTATGTGTTACAGTGAAAGGTTCAGATATTAATGAAAATGGTGCTTGATGATACCATCTGAAAACGATGCAATTTTAGATTTTACAGGTTAGTGAAAACTTCCTCCCTCTCCTTAAACCTACAGAAATATATGAAACTCGTAATATAGTTATTTGATACGTGATTTTTTCTAAAATTAAGTAAGAAATCACTAGGTATTCCAATAATCAATGCAACTATGTCTCCAAACCCTCAAATGGAAGATAAGCCCACAATTTTATATAGCTAAACCAAACCAAAGAAGAGTAGCTGATTAACAAAATAATGTTTTTTTATCTGTATTATTATATATAATTGTAGAATTGTGACTAAGTTGCTGATGGCTTTATAGCTACAAAAAATTTCTGATGTTTTGTTGGAATTAAACACCTATGCTTGTGCGTGTCTCCTAGTAACTTGTCATGCATTCTTCTAGAAACCTGTGAGGAGAGAACAATGTACATAGAAAACCTGAAGGAACGAACAAGGTACATGAAAACAATGGTCATTTTAAATCAAAAGACAAAACACAAAACTAGGATAGACAGTTTTTGCATTTACATAAGTTAGCAAAGCAATCGTAGATGCACTTTCCATGGCCAGATAAACCATTGTTGTGTATTTATGAGCATTTTCCCTACAATACCAAATTAACAATTAAATTAGACATTACACAATGCTAGCTATTTAATCTCCTTTTTTATATATTTTGAGCTCTTATCCAAGATATTAATGACAAGTATGTTGAACATTCTCAGAAGTGTGGTCAAATTGAGGAGGTCAGGGTACTGATTTTAGGACAACTATTAGCAAGAGCTCTATTTAGCATAGTTTTCCGTAACATTTTGTTTATTTAATTATGAGAGTAGAGAACCATTATTTATCATTGCTAGTAAATTAGAACTTTGACTTCTGTACTCGCTGCAACTATCCAATTACTGTTAAATTTACAACGTTAACTTGGGATTTAACATGGTTTAACTCCTTTGGATCTCAAATAAAGTGCTTGTATTATCAAGCAAGGAAAAAGAGAGGTCTGAAAGGCTATTTAGTATGTGTCACTCTCCATGTTCTACTTTGGGTTTTGAAGAGAGCTTGACCCAGTTGGTGGGTTTATTTGACATGGGTCTATTTTTCCCACTCAATTTTTTTTGTTGTTCAATACATGGAGAAAAACAGCAGATACGATACTTTTAAAGCTATACAATTCATATGATAGCTAATTTAACCCATAATGGTACTAATTTTAGGACAACTATTAGCAAGGGCTCTGTTTAGCATAGTTCTCTGTAACATTAAATGTTTATTTAATTATGAGAGTAGAGAACCATTCTTTACTGTTGCTAGTAAATCAGAACTCTGACTTCTGCACTTGCTGTAACTATCTAATTACTGCTAAATTTACAACGTTAACTTGGGTTTTAGCGTGGTTTAAATCCTTTGGATCTCAAATAAAGTGTGTGTATTATCATGCAAGGAAAATGAGAGGTTTGAAAGGTTGTTTAGTATGTGTCAATCTCCATGTTCTACTTTGGGTTTTGAAGAGCGCTTAACCCGGTTGGTGGGTTTGTTTGACATGGGTCTATTTTTCCCACTCATTTTTTTGTTGTTGTTTAATACATGGAGAAAAAAACAGCATATACAATACTTTTAAAGCTATACAATTCATATGATAGCTGATTTAACCCATAATGGTACTGATTTAAGGACAACTATTAACAAGAGCTTTGTTTAACATAGTTCTCTGTAACATTCTATTTATTTAATTATGAGAGTAGAGAACCATTCTTTACCGTTGCTAGTAAATCAAAACTTTGACTTTTGTACTCATTGCAACTATCCAATTACTACTAAATTTACAGCGTTAACTTGGGTTTTAGCGTGGTTTAACTCCTTTGGATCTCAGATAAAGTGCTTGTATTATCATGTAAGGAAAATGAGAGGTCTGAAAGGTTCTTTAGTATGTGTCACTCTCCATGTTCTACTTCGGGTTTTGAAGAGCGCTTAACCTGTTTGGTGGGTTTGTTTGACATGGGTCTATTTTTCCCACTCAACGTTTTTTGTTGTTCAATACATGGAGAAAAAAACAACAGATAAGATACTTTTAAAGCTATATAATTCATATGTTTCTATGTTTCTTCCAATGTCATTTACGTATGAAATATGTTTCTGTGTTTCTTCCAATGTCATTGTGGCTGCCAACTTATCATATGCTTCTAGGAGAAATACATACAAATTGGAAGATAGTGATTACATAATTTTTGAAGATTTTATAAAAAACTTAAACAAGGTGTAGGTTTAAAATCATTTTTTTTTCCTTCTTTGAATGTCTATTTTTTATAGATTATCTTAAAATCTTTGTTAAGTTTCATTTTTTATGATTTATCAATTCATTTGTAACCCCATAATATTAATTTTATATTTTTTGGCATGTGTTGCAGTGAAAGGTTAAGATAATAATGAAAATGGTGCTTGATGAGACCATTTGAAAATGATGCAATTTTAGATTTTACAGGTTAGTGCAAACATCCTCCCTCCCATTGAACCTACAAAAATCTCCAAAACTCATAATATAGTTATAAGTGTTGGGTAGGAACTTTTTTAAAAAATCTTTCAACATATAAATGGCTTAGATTTTAGACAATTCTTTCTTTTTTTCCAACAGTATGAGGCCATTAAAACTTATTTTATGGCTAATTTCTCAAATGTTGTAGTTGCAAATACCCTGGTAGATATTTATGCAAAATTTGGAAGCATACACAAGGCACATGAACTGTTTGACAAAGTGCCTTAGAAAATGTAGTCTCGTGGAATGCCATGATTTCATAATATGCACAAAATGGCTTTTACAAGGATGCTCTTGAAATTTTTGAAGTGATGAAGCACTCCAGAACATACCCTGACCATGTAACCTTTACTTGTGTTTTATTAGCATGCAGCCGTGTAGGTTTAGTGGATGAGGGCTATAAATATTTCAGTCGCATGAATGAATTTTATTGTATTACAACTACAATTGGTCATTATGTGTGCATGGTTGACCTTTTTGGTCATGCTGCTATCTTGAGGAAACTCTAAACTTTATAATCAGAATGCCAGTCAAACAAGTGTCCGTTGTGTGGTCATGTTTACTTGGTGCCTATAAATCACATAGGAATATAAGGCTAGGATTATTTACAACAACTCTTCTTTTGGAGTTGGATCCTCAAAATGATGAGGTTTATGTTCTTATGTCAAACATCTATGCAGAAGTGGGCAAGTTGGGTGAGGTTCAAATGGTAGGAAGATTGATGAAAGAAAGAGGAATTAAAAAGATACCTGGAAGTAGTTGGATTGAAGGCCATAAAATGGTACATGTTTTTTGTGTAGGAGAAAAATCACACCACAGATATAGGAGATTCATGCAATGTTGGAGAAATATTCTTGGGAGATGAAGGGAGCAAGATATTTTCCAGATTCAGAATATCTATTGTTTGATATGGAAAAGGAGGAAAAAGAATTATTCTTTTGCCACCATAGTGAGAAGTATGAAATTACATTTGGATTCTTAAACATGCTTTGTGGGAAAACTATTAGAGTACTCAAGAACCTTCACACATGTGTTGATTGACACACTGCAACCAAATTTATCTCCAAGATTGTTGCAAGAGATGAAAATTTGTTATATCATTTTAAATAAGGACAATGTTCTCTTGGAGATTATTGGTAATGCTATGTGAAGTAAATCTGTAAAACAAGATGCCTTGTGTTAGATATGCAACAATAAAGAAGGGTGGAGGTTTTATTTCCAATTTTTTAAAAGTGTTCATAGATCTAGACCATGTTGTTGAATTCATAAAGTTAGATGTATAGTATGCAATCTACATTACTGCCTAATACACTGATGGGACATTTTTTAAAGCTCTGTTTTATGATATCATGGAGTTGCCATGCCATTGATTTGTTTTCAGGAAACTTGTGCATTCCTGGGATGATAAGTTGGAGGAGGATGGAAAGATGTTTAGCCAAAGGGACATGTGAGAGAAGAGCTTAAGCCTCGCATTCAATCCAGTGCTTGGAGAAAATGGGGAGAGCATCTCTTGATTGTTTTGTACAACTCTTATTAAACTTAAAATTCCATATGCCATTGGTATCCTCTTCTACAAGCTTGGGCATATTTAGGTCTTCTTACAACATCGTCTTGTAAGTACAGGGTCTTATTTATTCTTAAAGATTGTTTGCATGAAGAGCATATTAATTCTACACTCTTTATCTAGCTTTGAGTTTTGGTTCTAGTATTTTTTTAGTTCTTGTAACAAGAATCACAGCATGGGCCCAGTCTAGAATTCTAGTTGTTTCTCTCCTCCAAGATCTCTGTAGAAACTAATACTCAATGGATTCTCATAGTTGGTAAGAATATTTGCTATGAGAATGTCCATCTTAATTCTTTTTAGAGGATAAGCCACCAAAGTCTAGTTCTGTAGATAGATATTTTAAATGATGCAATTGTTTAGGGTTGTACATAGATATTGATCACATCAGGATTAAGTCCAAGGCATCTGAGTAAAGGATTTACGAGTCAGATTTGGAGGCACTTTAGACATCTATGATCTTTTGAGTGAGGAATTCTTCAGAACATGCCTGTAAGAGATACTAGGGGTTGCAAGGGGTTAATAGCAATAGTATAATGAGCATAAGGAGGGGTGGATTCCAATACCTGAGTGAGGTCTATTTCTTGAGGCCTGAGTGTGAGGATGTGGACCTGGTTGGGGTCAAATTATGGTGGGAAGCTCTTCCTGCATTAGTGGTGTCTCATCTTCCTCAACATTAGTAGGTTGTTGCTTAGTGGGCTTCATTTTGGTGTAATGTTGGTGACAACCTCTGTTTGCAAGTGTTGTAGAAGGATTCTTAATTCTCCTTGTTTTCCTTTGATACACTTGAGTCTCATACCCCCATCCTCAAGGCCATAAGAAGGAGTAGAGTTAAGGATTGTTTTGGTCCCTTCGTAATGTTATCCCTCATTATAATATCATGATTAAATGTTGATATCAATTGACATAATTTTGCACATCCATCCACTTAGGGATATGGATGGAAGCCTGGAATTGAGATGCATTTAATCTTCCGGACCTAGAAATTTTTCGCTTCGGAAGAAATAGAGTTGATTTCAGGACTTCTATACCCCTAACTCTGACAAAAAACGTACCAATGTGAACGCTTCTCTCCCATATTTGGGGCATCATTGTCAAATCCACCTTCTAGTATCAAAGATAAATGAATCCACTTTCTTATTTTAGGTTAGGTGACATGCAAAGGATTGTCATATAATGTTAAAGGGGTGTGTTTATATGAGTGGCCCATGAGGTTCAAATCCCAATATTGCAATAAAGTTACCTATGACACAAGGTACATGTTACAGAGATTGTGTAGTATTGAAATATGGGTAAGTGAGGTTATGGAATATTGAACTACATTCTTAATCCAGTGACCTAGGTTCAACCACACACTACTGTATGGTAGCCCATAGACTCACCCCCACACCACAATAGGGTGTATGTCTCACCCATACAATAAAAGTTACATGAGCCAATTTCAACTCCAAACCAGAACAAGGCTTCCAACAACACCCCCACAGTAGAATAAGGTAACACACAATCTCACCTTGACATTGCAACAAGGTGGCCCACAACCTTAGTGATAGAGCCTAAGCAAAAACAAAGGCAATGAAAATGTAATTTTGCATTATAATAAAGGCTAGTATGACCTACTAATACCCTTTGGTTTATCTCTTTAGGTTGCAACTCTCAAGATGAACACTACAGTCATCATGGAATTTATGATAAGAGTATTGATATCTAATATAGCTAAAAACCTATGAAAATTGTTGCATAATTTTTTCTGGTGTACCCACTAGAACCAAGAGCCTAAGTCAAAGTACTCCAAGGATAGGATATTCATTATATTGTTATATGTATCATCCACATATTTATCAAGTGAATTCGAAAAAACAAAAATAACACTGCACATCAACTACTGCTGGTCTCAACAATCACACATCTGAAAATCATGCTAAAACAACACATGAAAATCAATTATGATGGACCCTGCCACAAAAGAATGTATCTAGAAGAAATTCAAATAAGCTTTAATTATATTTAATACAAAGAGGAAATCCAAACAATCTTTAATCATTTCCCTAGTTCCATTTCAAGTTCCTTTAGGCAATTACATCGTTCTTTTCATTATTATAACAAATGTGCATGGAGGAACTGATAATTAGTTCTATTACCTTACAAAGAATACAATCTTGCACTTTCCAATTCTAAGGGTAGAGAATCACCACGATTCAAAGATGTAGAAAGGACCAGACCAAAGGGATCGAATAAATAAAGAAATCCACCAGATACTATAAATGAAATATCACAAAGTTGATAGCAACTAAGAAGTCTTGAACCATAATTGAGGACTTGACCTCAAAGTTTCCACGGAGGATGAAGTTGAAGAATGCATATTTCTTCCATGCTTAGCATAGCTCCTTCAATAATAACTGTCAGGGAAGGACCTTGAAATTGACTTAAAAGTAATGCAAACAACCATAATCATTAGTCAGCCTCCTCTTTATAGAAAATCCAAAATGTTTCTTCATATTATTAGTGTTCCTTCACAACCTAGCCCTGACGTTAAACACTACTCCAAAAATAAATTCAAAATTGGGGGAAAAAAGACACAATTGAATATGATGAATCTAGCTAAAGTTTCAATAAGATGTTGTGAATATGAGCTAGTTGAAAAGCATATATTTTGAGGGGAAATATAACAAAAAATAAGTTATGAGTTCCACTTCGTGTTTGAATGGATGCCATTTTAAGTTGATAAAAAATCTTATTCAAGAAATTGAGGTCCACTTCCCATGATATGAGTTGCATTTGCTTTTGGTGATGGTTTTATGTTATAACAATGACTTCTGTGGTATCCAAGTATTCACTGTATTTAGAATCTCTCTTGTTCTTCCCTGATGTCGCTCTCCATGTTCTACTTTGGGTTTTGAGGAGTGCTTAATCTAATTGGTGGGTTTTTTTGACATGGGTGTATTTTTCCCACTCAAATTTTATTTTTTTGTTCAATACATGGAGAAAAAAAAACATATATGATACTTTTGAAGCTATATGATTCATATAATAGCTGATTTAACCCATAACGGTACTGATTTTAGGATGGCTATTAGCAAGAGCTCTATTTAGCATAGTTATCCATAATGTTCTGTTTACTTTATTATGAGAGTACAAAACTCTGCTTTACTATTGTTAGTAAAGTAGAGCTCCAACTTCTGCACTCCCTGCAACTATTCGATTACTTCTAAATTTACAACGTTAACTTGGGTTTTAGCGTGGTTAACTCCTTCATATAAAAAATAAAGTGCTTGTATTATCATGCAAGGAAATGTTAGGAAATAAGAGATAAAATATGCGGAATAATCCCTTACAGAATCGCAACATTAGAAATTAATATGCAGAAAATATTACAGATCTCAAATAAAAGTGCAGAATAAATAACACAACACAGAGAGACATGTTTTAACATGGTTCACCCAATTTGGGCTACGTCCACCAAGAATCACTTGCTCAGATTTTATTACAAGCCTCCACTCTCTCAATACAATACCCAGATCCGTTTGGAGCTATGCTCAACAAACTCTACAGAATTCACACCCGAATTCAAAACACATCTGCAATACATTTTCTTGTACATCTATCATATGCATAAGACCATATAAATAGACAACTACTTAAGCAGTTTTACAAAACCGTGGGTATCAAAACAATGGGGAAAAACAAAACTGTCCCATAAACCTATGGGAAACCGAAGAGGCAGTTTTACAAAACAATGGGTACCGAAAAACATGGGCCCAAAAACAACCCATAACAGTTACCCATTTCCCATGGGTTAATAAACCACCCATGAAAATTTGTTTCAAGGGCTTCGCCCCCAAACCCCCCTGACCCGCTCAGCGGCGAGCGGGACCACCATAAAAATACCCAAGTGTAACACATAGAAGGTGTACCACACTCTAACATGAAAATAGGCTCCACAAACATAACAATCTCCCACTTGGAGACTAATTTCCACTCTGAGCAAGCTTCTCAACCCTTGACTGTCATCTACGAAGGCCAACCAAAGCTGAACATAACTTTAGTTTATCCCTTGTGACCACCTTCGTAATAATGTCTACAAGATTCTGACTAGTATGAATCTTCTCCAAATTCAACTTATCTTCCTCCAAAGCTATCCTGATGAAGTGATATCTCAACTGTATATGCTTCGTCCTGGAGTGGAAAGCAAAGTTCTTAGCTAGGTGTATAACACTCTGACTATCACTATGCAACTTACATTCCTCCTGCTTAGGCCCCAACTCCTCAAGCAATTGTTGTAACCAAATCATCTCTTTGCTTGCCTCTGTGGCAACAACATACTCAGCCTCCATGGTTGACAAAGCCACCAGCTTCTGTAGTTGTGAAATCCAGCTCACTGTTGTCCCACCTACAATGTAAATATAACCTGTCTTGCTCCTCTTGCTATCTACATCTCCAGCCATGTCTGAATCTACATAACCACGTAAAGCGGTGTCTGATCCACTATAGCATAAAACTATCCCCATAGTCCCTCATAAATACTGAAGGATCCACTTTACTGCTTGCCAATGCTCTTTACCTGGATCACTCATAAATCTACTCACAGCTCCCACTGCATGGGCAATATCAGGCCTAGTGCACACCATAGCATACATCAAACTGCCAACTACTGATGAGTAAGGTACCTTAGACATCTGGTTTCTTTCATGCTCTGTCATGGGACACTGCTCCTTTGATAACTTGAAATGGCCTGCCAAAGGAGTCCCAACCGGTTTAGCATCCTGCATGTTAAACCTGTCCAATACCTTCTTAATGTACTCTTCCTGAGATAAAGTCAACTTCCATTCCTTCCTATCCCGAGTTATCCTCATACCAAGGATTTGTCTGGCTGCCCCCAAATCCTTCATATCAAAGGATTCACTTAGCTGTTTCTTGAGTACTTTTATTTCCTGCATGCTTTTACCTACAACCAACATGTCATCAACATACAAACACAGGATAATATAACTTCCATCCTCAAATTTATTTGTATACACGCAATGGTCAGAATGACATCTAATATAACCTTGCTCCATCACGAAGCTATCAAACTTCTTATACCATTGACGTGGAGCTTGTTTCAAGCCATACAAGCTCTTCTTTAGTTTACACACCATCTCCTCTTTACCTTTGACCTCATAGCCCTTTGGTTGCTGCATATATAGTTCCTCCTCCAAATCACCATGGAGAAATGCATTCTTTACATCTAACTGTTCTAAGTGCAAGTCTTCTACTGCCACTATTCCAAGAACATTTCTAATAGAAGTTATTTTTACTACAGGAGAAAATATCTCATCAAAATCTATACCTTGTTTCTGTGCAAACCCCTTGACCACCAACCAGGCCTTATATATTTTCTTTCCTCCTTCTTCGTCTTTAACTCTATACACCCACTTGTTCTGCAATGCTCTTTTGCCTTCTGGTAGCTTCACCAAATCCCAAGTTTGGTTCTCCATGAGAGACTTCTGCTCCTCATCCATGGCTTGCTCCCACTTCTTACTGGCATCTACCTGCATTGGTTCATCAAAGCTCTCTGGCTCTCCACTATCAGTGAGTAATAAATAATAAAGAGAAGGAGAAAAACGTTCAAGTTCTTTTCTTACCCTAGAAGACCTCCTCATTGTAGGAGTTTGGGGTTCCTGTTGAGTCGGTTCCTGAACTGATTCATGGGTCACTGTCCCATCCGGAAGATCATCTACCACTGCATATTCTTTCTTGGATTCTTCCCTATTTTCCTGCAAATGTTGCTTATACATGACTTTCTCATTAAAGACCACATCCCTAGACCGAATGATTTTCTTGTCCTTAATATTCCAACATTTAAATCCAAAGTCATCACCACCATAACCAATGAAAGTACCTTTTTCTGATTTAGCCTCTAGTTTGGTCCTATCATCCTTGTCTATATGAACAAACACCTCACATCCAAAGACTCTAAGAAAAGAATAATAAAATTTCTTACCATACCAAGCCTCCTCAGGTATGCCTCCATCCAAGGCACTTAAGGGTCCTCTGTTTATCAAGTACATAGTTGTGCTCACTGCTTCTACCCAAAAAGAAAGAGGCAGTCCTGTATGTAACCTCATGCTCCTGGCACGTTCCATTATTGTTATGTTCATCCTTTCTGATACCCCATTCTGCTGCGGAGTTCCTGGAACCATCTTTTGCCTGTAGATTCCATTATTAGAACAATAGTCATTAAATTCATGGCTGCAATACTCCCCTCCATTATCTGACCAGAGACATTTTAGCTTAAGACCTGTTTCATTCTCTACCAAGGCTTTCCATTTAACAAAAGTGTCAAATACATCAAATTTGTTTCTAATACAATAAACCCAAACTTTCCTTGTTGCATCATCAATAAAAGTAACATAATAACTTGAACCCCCAAGAGATGATACCTGAGCCGCCCCCACACATCAGAATGTACCAGCTCTAACTTACTCTCTTTCTTCGTCCAACCTTGAGAAACCTTACTCGCTTCTGTTTCCCATATATGCAGTTCTTACAGAAATCCAAACATGTTTCTGTATATCCAGGCAAATTCTTCTTTATGATGTTCATGCCCTTATGGCTCATATGACCGAGCCTATAGTGCCAGAATGTTGTATCTACATCTGAAGCCACACGATTACAATCATTAGTACTATCAGTGGTTAAATACAAGGTTCCAACCTTCTTACCTCTTGGCACCACAAGAGCACCCTTGGTAACCTTCCAAGAGTTAGCTGTAAATATCACAGTACAACCATCACTTCCCAATTGCCCCGCCAATATCAAATTTCTCCTTAATGTAAGCACATGTCTGACATCCTTCAATAGCCATGTATTCCCATTCTGCATCTTAACCTGAATAGAACCTTTTCTAACTATACTGTAAGGCTCATCATCACCAAGAAAAACATGCCCAAAATCCCCTTGAACATAATCAAGAAAATAATGCCTTTGTGGAGTAGCATGAAAAGAAGCCCCTGAATCTAAAACCCAAGATTCAGTAATATTATGCAAAGAAAGAATCAAAGCATCCTGACATACATTACCCGATGCCACATTTTCCTCCTTGTTTTCTTCCTGTTGTTTCTTCTTATGGAAGCTCCCAACAGTCCTTCTTTGCATGCCCAGGCTTTCCACAATTTCAGCATATAATCTTGTTCTTGGATTTTGACCTTGCCCGATCTTTTGATTTTCCACGGTTTCCTCTATTCTTTTGTCTCCCTCTAGTTTCCACTGTCAAAGCATTCCCTGAAGTAGAAGATTCCCCGGAGCTTTTTCTTCACATTTCCTCGCTTAGAATCACCCCTACAACATCCTCAAACTTCAACTTCAAGTTAGCTGGAACCAAGTTACCTACCACCATTACCAGGCTATTCCAACTCTCATGTAAAGAGCATAGAATTAATAAAGCCCTAACTTCCTCATCAAATTCTATTGTAACCGAAGCTAGCATATTCACAACCGTATTGAAATCATTTAAATGATCTGCTACTGAACTATTCTCAGACATCTTCATATTAAACAACTTTTTCATTAAAAATATCTTGTTAAAGGCAGAGGGTTTTTCATACAACTTCCCTAATGCATCCATTAGATTTTTTGTAGTCTTTTCCTTTGAAGCATTAAATAATCTGAAGATGCAAGACATAGCCGGATTGTCCCAAGTGCCTTCCTATCCAGCAAATCTCATTCCACATATGTCATACTCGAGGGTTTGTTCACCTTCTCAGACAACGGAGTATAAAGATCCTTTTGATAAAGGTAATATTCCATCTGCATCTTCCAAAGACTGAAGTTTTGCCTGTTGAATTTATCAACCCTAGATATTCCATCATCTGTTATAGCTCCCACTCAAGATAAAACTTTCCCTGCGATTCAACACTTCAGCAAACCAAACCAGGCTCTGATACCAATTGTTAGGAAATAAGAGATAAAATATGCAGAATAATCCCGTACAGAATCGCAACAGTAGAAATTAATATGCATAAAATATTACAGATCTCAAATAAAAGTGCAGAATAAATAACACAACACAGAGAGACAAGATTTAACGTGGTTCACCCAATTTGGGCTACGTCCACTAAGAATCACTTGCTCATATTTTATTACAAGCCTCCACTCTCTCAATACAATACCCAGATCCGTTTGGAGCTATGCTCAACAAACTCTACAGAATTCACACCCGAATTCAAAACACATCTGCAATACATTTACTTGTACATCTATCATATGCATAAGACCATATAAATAGACAACTGCTTAATCAGTTTTACAAAACCGTGGGTATCAAAACAATGGGGAAAAACAAAACTGTCCCATAAACCTATGGGAAACTGAAGAGGCGGTTTTACAAAACAATGGGTACCGAAAAGCATGGGCCCAAAAACATCCCATAATGGTTACCCATTACCCATGGGTTAATAAACCACCCATAAAAATTTACTTTGGGGGCTTCGCCCCCCCGAACCCCCCTGACCCACTTAGTGGCGAGCGGGACCGCCATAAAAATACCCGAGTGTAACACATAGAAGGTGTACCACACTCTAACATGAAAATAGGCTCCACAAACATAACAGGAAAATTATAGGTTTGAAAGGCCATTTAGGATGTGTTGCTCTCCATGTTCTACTTTGGGTTTTGAAGAGCACTAAACCCGGTTGGTGGGTTTGTTTGACATGGGTCTATTTTTCCCACTCAACTTTTATTTTTTTATTCAATACATGGAGAAAAAAATACCAGATACGATACTTTTGAAGCTATATGATTCATCTAATAGTTGATTTAACCTATAATGGTATTGATTTCGGGATAGCTATTAGCGAGAGCTTTGTTTAGCATAGTTCTTTGTAACTTTATGTTTATTTAATTATGAGAGTACAAAATTGCTTTACCATTGTTAATAAAGCGGACCTTCGACTTTTGCACTCGCTGCAACTATCCAATTACTACAAAATTTACAATGTTGACTTGGGTTTTAACATGGTTTAACTCCTTTGAATCTCAAATAAAGTGTTTGTATTATCATGTAAGGAAAATGACAGGTCTGAAAGGCCATTTAGGATGTGTCACTCTCCATGTTCTACTTCAGGTTTTGAAGAGCGCTTAACCTGGCTGGTAGGTTTGTTTGACATGGGTCTATTTTTCCCACTCAAATTTTATTTTTGTTGTTCAATACATGGAGAAAAAAATAGCATATACGATACTTTTGAAGCTATATGATTCATATAATAGCTGATTTAACCCATAATGGTACTGATTTTGGGATAGCTATTAGCAAGAGCTCTGTTTAGCATAGTTCTCTGTAACTTTCTATTTATTTAATTATGAGAGTACAAAATTACTTTACCATTGTTAATAAAGCAGACCTCTGAATTTTTCACTCGCTGCAACTATCCAATTACTAAAAAATTTACAATTTTAACTTGGGTTTTAACGTGGTTGAACTCCTTTGAATCTCAAATAAAGTGCTTGTATTATCATGCAAGGAAAATGATAGGTCTAAAAGGCCATTTAGGATGTGTCACTCTCCATGTTCTACTTCAGGTTTTGAAGAGCGCTTAACCTGGTTAGTAGGTTTGTTTGACATGGGTCTATTTTTCCCACTCAAATTTTATTTTTTTTGTTAAATACATGGAGAAAAAAACAGCAGATACGATACTTTTGAAGCTATATGATTCATATAATAGCTTTTTAAACAAAATCTTATCACTCTAAGGAGTATTTATATCAAATGCCCTTTAAAAAAATCTAAAATGTGTCTTAACTCCGCAAACCCCAGATTTCCTACATTAAACTTGTGTAATAACCCTTATAGGATATCGCTGTAAAATATGCAAAAGATAGACAAAACACAGCCGAACAAAAATCTGGTTTTTTGCAGAAAATTACAGCTAGGGCAGCAAATAGTAATATATGAATAACTCCCAAAATATCCATTCAAATCACTTGAAATTTTAAATGGAACTAGATAATAATATAAAGAACACAAGGGAAATATTTTTGGAATTTTTCAAATAATAGAATGCTGCCAGAAATTTACAGTGTGCCTAAAACAGCTGGAAAACTTTGAAAATTAATATCTCCCCGAATACAAGTGCACAAATTATGAAACTTGGGAAATAACATATACAAATATAGAAGATGAATTTCCAACCTTTAGATCTGAAAACGACCAAGTGGAAACCCTAGAAATTAGGGCTGCAATCTCCCAAACAAGTCACCCTCTTTAGTAGATGGCCAAAACCCTTGTGAAACTCTCTGTAGATGATGCCAAACCCTTCCTCTATTGCTGCCGTAGGTCTGATCCAAAAACCAACTGAAAATCTCCACCAAAACTCACCAAAACCCTCAAAACCCTATCTCTAAAAACCCTGAAAAATATCTCTATAAAAACAGCCCTGAAATCAGCTCCAAATGACAAGCTAGGGTAGATCTCTCACTACCGAAGAATGCCCTGCTAGCTAGGGATGGATCTCTCACCACTGACGCTAGGGTTCCCGTGGGATCTTACTCCATAAGCTAAATAATTGCAAACAACAGTTGCACATGAAAGAAATATAAGTGTATGCATGAATGAATATCCTTTCACCCCTCTTCTCCTTTTATAACCTTTTCCATGTCAAGGAAACCCTAAAACCCCCAAGTTGCACTTTCCTAGAGAGGGCCCGATTAATAAAGTAACTTAAAGTTACTTTTTCCCCTTCTAGGCGCCTTGGCCCAAAAAGGTGACCCCAATGCAAAATTAGAACATGAGGAGTTAAGTGGCCCCTCCCAACGATAAAACATAACATCTAGTCCCTTCAAAAGCACTTTATAACCCTGTCAATGGAAAATAATAACAACTGGACTAGATATTCATACCCAATAGCTCATAGTGTCCGTAACCCCTTGGGCATGACTAGGGTTAGGACTCGCACTAGCCCTTAGGCCTTGGGCAAGGGAAAGGGGACATTACAACTTGTCTTATTAAGCAAATATTGATAATGACATACATAATGAGGATAAATCTAAAATGTCTATCACTAGGAAATTACAGTGGTAATTATTTGTTACAAATAATCTTAAGTCTTGCTGTTTACTCATTTTACTAAGTCTTCAAGTGGAGCTAATTGAAATTCCCTACCAGAACATCAACTTAGACCTTGTACAACAGGGGCCCAATGCATTTTCAACATTATGTTGCTCATAGCATTCAAGGAATGTTTTCATAGCACTTTTTTGATGAAATTCAGGGAACCTTGTGACATGGCCTCTAAGTTTTAACACTCTAGTATTAGTAGCTGTAAAACAAGCTTTGCATATTTATTTATTAATATTTCTCATAGCTCACATCATGTTTTTGTTCAAATTACTTTCTTTGTAGTTTTAACTTATATTTTGTTTTCCTAGGATAACTTTGTATTAAATATCTTAAGGCTTCATTGGTTTTTCTAATGTCCCCACTTGTGACAAGTTGTAACATACATAAGTCATATGTTTTTAATGTCTTTATCTTCTTACTCTTATTCTTTTAATTTCTATGTGTTATAGATTATTTAAAAATATTTTTACATTTTCATTTATATTGATTCATTTGTAACACTATAATATTAATTTTAGTTTTTTTGGCGTATGTGCAATGAAAGTTTTGGATAATAATGAAAACGGTGCTCGTTGAGAATTTGATGGCATAATTGCAATAGCCATGAATTTTATATCGTGAAACCATTGCATTCTATGATGTCACGTGATTAACTCATTTTGTCAATGAGATGTGCTTTGTTTAATATACGATAACATTTTGAAAAAAATTGCACTCAATTTTTTTTAATGTACATTTTGATTTTATACCAAAGCTCCAAGTTTTGTACATGCTTTTATGATGCTAGCAAACAGTGATGCGTCAAGATTTACATATGCAATTGCATTTGATTAAACTTTTGTTGATCTTTTTTGACAAGCTCCTTTTGTGCATATCCATAATTATTTGGAGACTATGGAATCACATTTTGTTATTTATATAAAAGAGACTTTATTTATATATTACATTTTTAGATGGTAAACTAGGCTTGCTTAACTAATTGAAGGATTTGAACCCCCATTCACTCTTTGATGAATTTTAATTCCTCGTTAGGAAATTGCATTAACCAAATATAAATATTTTATCTATTAACTTGAGACAAATTTGTGGGATTCAACTTAGAATGTACTTTGTTATACTACTATAAGAGTTTAAAATAACACATCTTCATCTTGCAAATAAAATTTAGTACAAGTAACTTCATGCCCAAATGATAAATTAGACATAAGCAAAGGGTACTAGTATTAGTCCATACAAAGTACCATAGAAAATGGTGCAAGGTAGGTTTAAACAAGGTTAAAGAGGTGTTATTTTGATCGTATCAAAGTGTTGACGGTTTTATAAATGGTGACTGCAAAAATTTTCTGTTTTTATTCTTGGTATTGGTGTGTTGTGGAAACTTAGGGAGATGAGACTCCAAGACTTGTAAATGATGGTTAAATTTTAAAATGGGTATAGATAACTCAGTGCATTTTCAAGATGTTCGCCCACAACACATGCATACTTGTATAATATTAATGTAAATTTAGAGTAATTTTTAAAATTCTAAACTAATAAAAAGAGCATTAAGCTTTTTTTTTGGAATCTCAAGATTCCTTTTATGGGCATGTCACATCAACTTGTTATGATATGAACTAGTTCATTTTGTCTATAGCAATGGATAAATTCTTGGCGGAAATTAATATATTTTAATTGCTCCTTTACTTTTACTAAATCATATTTCAAATTAGCTGGTTGTGTCACATGTAATATATCTCATTTGAGGTTTTCTTTCATTATGACTTCAACAATGAATTTGAATCAATGATTCGGCATTATCCTCATTCATTTTAATTTCATGCATTAAATTAAATTCAATGCTTTGTGTAAATGAGTTTACATCCATTGAAATTATTTTATTTTATATGTAAATGCATTTTTTTAATTAGGTATTTATATGGACATTTATTAATAGAGTCCATGACTAAATAATTGATAAGTGTTAATATAAAAATAGACTTATCATAGTCTTTATATGATAATGTACCTAAACAATTATATTTGATAATCTTCCCAATTTATCTACCGTTGTTTATTTGAAAGACTTGAAAAGTGCAAGAGGAGTGTGGTCAGAAAATTAAATTATAATCTCTTATTGAATAAGGAAATGCCAACTAGAAGATTCTTAACTATGAAATATTGAGATGCAAAGGGAACTTCCGATTTTGTCAGTAACTAAGATTGAGTATGCTTTTCATCTTAAATAATATTGTTTCACCATCTTCATTATTTGAAGAACGATAAATTATTAAAGAATAACATTAAAGTAATTGTTAATATGTCGTGAATGTATTTAAACCCACTATCTAGAGAGGTTTATTAAGAAAATAATATTTGAGTGAGAAAAATGATATATATTCTATTTGACATATACGGGTAGAAATAAAAAGGGGTAAATAAAATTGCAATGGAAAAATGGGTAAGTGAGGTACATGGAAAAAATAGGGGGTATTTTCATTTTAATAATATAATGGGAGGGGGTATTATTAATTGAATAAGTAGAGGTAAAAATTAAAATCAAGGGTATTCTTTAATACCCTCCGAACGCACGTGCTATACCATAGTTTTACTACGTGACCCCCCCCCCCCCCCCCCCCCCCCCCCCCCCCCCCCCCCCCCGTGCCTTCTACTTGCCTCATGTGTGGAGCCGTCCTAAAATTAGTACCATTATGGGTTAAATCAGGCCTGCACACAGACATAAATTTGCAACCCTAATATCTCCTCATTTTACCATATACAATTTGATTGATCTGGTTCTATATCTGTATCTGAAGCAAGTTTTATTATCTTTGAGAGGAAACTACTGTTGGCGTTGTTATTTTTATTTCCCTAATGAAGATGAAATGACAATTAGATGACTTGACAATTGATTTAGTGTTGTACTTACAACATTTATTGTAATGTGTCAGCATTTCATAATTATAATGTTTTAACTATAGTATATGAAAAATTTGAAAATTCCTATTTTTATTAATAGAAAATTCTTTAGATGGCTATAATTTATTTTCAGCCAATCCGAAAAAATCAAATGATTTCTTTGAAAAAATCAAATAAATATATATAATTTTGAAAAACTATATACAAATGATATAAAATGTCACATGCATCATTGTGATTAGTGAAGCAAAAAAGTAAAATTAGTTTTTTGAAGCCTATATACACCTTACTTGGGGAGGATAATAACAAGAGTCGCGATGCGTAAACCTAAGTCAAAAAACAAAAGTGAGATTCAATGAGATTTGGTGAATACCGTGCAAGGTCAACGTAATAAATTGTTGGTGGTCGAGTTGATCCCAATGAAGATTGAAAAGACTGTAGGAAAGCATATGATGCATTAACAAGGAGCTCGTGGATCTAGTTTAACCAACACAAGGTGGATGACTTGCATTGAATAGGATGGAGTAGATCTACACCTATGGAATGCCATAAATCTGTAAAATCCAGACGTCAGAATCTGGTCGTGGGTTTTTTGTTTTGAATATAGTTATTTACCACCACTTATCTACTCAAATGACTTACAAATAACCAATGAGTCAAAACCACTCTTTAAGAATGTCATCCATTTTGATTATGACCAGAATCAGAAGACAACATTACTCACCGCAGAACCATCGGATAAAAAGGACTGTTGACAGCTACATATAGGAAGGAAGTCAAAGATCGGTTATTGAGGGTTGTGGATGAATCACAAAGACTCTCTACACTTAATGTACATTTGACAACAATCTAGAGCTACTCAGTGAAAATTGACACCATAAGCCAAATGACCAACTCTGATACCAAATATAATTTGCTAGAGAGTTATACATAGAAAAAAACTTCATTTATTGAATTCATATGCAAAAAATGCACATATATAGAAGTGACTTCTATTATCTAGTAAATCTCCTATAATATCTAATACTAATGTTAACGAGTTGTTAAAACAATTAGTAACATATTCAACCTTATTTATGTGGGTTTTTAATACTAACAACTCACCCTCATTTACATCACACTCAATTACTATTTAACGCGAGTAATACTCACATTATTACAAACACATAAATCATGTATATTAATATACAACTATATGAAATGTGAGCACTAATTAAATAATTCCTAACATCCCCCAGTGTGAACATGGGGAAAACCTATCTTGTATTGCAACGTATCGCTTTGATGCTTGCTCATGATCTAGATGGTTTTGTTTTTAGGATAACCAACAACCTCTGGGATAGTTTACCAACAACAACAAAATATGGGTTTGTTTTTAGCCAAAAAAAAATTAGCCCAGTTTTCCAATTGGTTTACCAACAATCAAGATCTCATGATGTTACAGTCTCCTTCAACTATCATGTCACTATCGTACATCAAAGAAAAATACAGGAATTGTTTCTCACATACTACAAATTTGAACATATATGATTCATCTGTTCTTATTTTCACACACATTAGAAATTAAAAAAAAATGAAAATAATATTCCACATATGATAAATGTGCCCCCCTCATTGGTGACTGAAAAGATATTGTTGTTTGACTACAACTTCATATGCCTTCGTCCTCCAGTTCGATGTTGTTACTTAGTATAGAAAGTATTCATAATTATACCCACTGTCATCGTTCATTGGTTCTTCTTCATCAACTGGTTTCTCCTTTGTGATCATATTAGCTTCATCCATTTTGAGTTTTCCTTGTAGAATATCAATAGCTTGAATTTTACAATATGAATATCTATGACCCTTTTTTCTTGGAGGAGAAACACTCAATTTCCACCTTGTTTTTAGAGGAATTTCTATCATTCTTTTTCACGTACAATGTAATTTCTTCTTATACATCTTCTTTAGTTTTGTTTTAAACTAAAAGAGCTATAACCATTTCTTCTAGAGCTTGTGTTCAGGAATTTGTCCAAGAGTAAAAACAACTTTATTGTATTTGGATAACAAGTTATTCAACAATAAGGATTTTGAATCCTCGTCTTCTACTGGAGCTTTGAATTCTGCCACTAGTCTCAGAAGATATCTTAGATCATTGATATGGATTTACATGGTGACCCTTCAAACATTTGAAATCTAAATAATTGAAGTTTTCAAGAAAACTTTGCATTGACATCTTTTGCACCAAACAATTTATTCATGGTATCCCACATTTACTTTGACGTTTTCTCAAGATCAACATAATGTAGCTCAGATTCTGAAAGATTCGGGAAAATAATGGATTTGGCTTTATCATCCCTACCTTTTCATTTTGTTAGTTTACCTTAATCTAATGGAGCCATTTATTTTTCATTGACAATCCTCTACAAATTTTTATTTATTAACTACATTTGGATTTTGACTTTCCAAGTGTGGAAATTGAGACCATTAAATTTTTTTAGAGAAAATTCCATTACTAGACACGACACAAAAGGTTGATAATTTTATGACTATGACTCATGATGACAACTAACAACACAAAGACTTACAACACATAATCACTCTTTGAAAATGATAATGATTTTAACAATGAACATGATATTTTAACATCTATTAAAATCTAATTAAAGATTGGATTGTCTAAGAGAAATTATATTCACTTCAACGTGATTAAAAAATGACCATAAACATTACCAAATATTTGAACCTGGCTAATGAATTTGAAAACTTTATTAACTAACAAGACTCATAACACGTAAACCTAAGTAAAAAATTAAAAAGACAAGATTCAATGAGCTTTGTTGAATACGCCTGAGGCTATCCTAGTGACATGATTGCATGACCCCCATGCGATAGAACATAGATAAACCATACATCCCATGCCCACATGCCAAATCGTCACTTGCCCTCGTGGCACCAAACTTCCAGGGACCAAATAGTCACTGTTAGAAATCCCCGCCAGAAAAGTGACGAATTTTTACGTGAGATGGCACATTTGACATGGCTGGATGACTCGCCAACTTAGGAGGATGCCAACTCACCACCTCCTATCATTTCAGTCCCCCTTCGTCCATCATCTCCACCATACATTGTCCAGAAGCTATCAGAAGCTCCCCAAAACACAGAGGAGAAGCTCCCCAAATCGCAGAAGTTCACAGAAGCTCGCCATCAAAACCACATTCAACTTTAGGGTATTATTTAGTCCCTACTATTTGTCTGTTACATCTCATACTAGTATTTTAATCAGGTATGTTTTGTGCTCCTTATTTTATTTCTCTAGCTACAACTATTTTTTTCTCAAACCCTGAAGAATTATACTATTGTTTCTCCACCATTTTCACTATTGTAATACCAAATCCATACTTCATTTTTGAAAAATATTCAACATGTGATTTACCATTTTCAACCCCATATTTAATAAAACATGACGAGTCCTTTTTCTTTGTAAAAAATGGTGGAACATTTTTATTTTTTCTAAGCAAGGCCGCAAAAAATTCTATTTTTTTTAATAGACGCCATTTCTGCCATTTTTCATTACGATGTAGATTGAAGTTGTATCTTTATAACAATGAAACTTCCATATAAAATGCTATTCCAACCAATTCTGTCTATATAACAGGGATGGGTTCAAGTTTATGCCATTCCTTGTTTCTTCTCTTGAGGTGCTAGGATAAATGTGGACACATCCCCTCAAACTACAATTTTTTGCCCACAAATATTGCTATTTTCAGTGTAAATTTGTTTGCCATTTTCACTGGCCTCCAAACATTTCCCTTCTCTTTGCTCCAAACCCCATCCTAAAATTAGATCCAAAAAAGCAAACTGAAATAAAACAAAACAAACAATTTATTCACATGAAAGATTAGAAGTGTTAGAAGCCCTTGCGAACCTAACATAGGTCTTTGCCATCTATTTTTCATATTCATCACAGGCCACCAATTTAGAAAAGAGGGATTTTACTTACACAGTCACATAATATGAATTCGCCTTACAAAAATGAATTCATGATACCCTTCATACAAAGGAAATGACAGTAATGGTTGAGAACCTCATATTTTCTTCATGGACATGTTGTATAAATCTGTCAAAGGGTCTATTTTTCAGTCCTTTATACAAGAAATCATCCACCATCTAAATCCCCCTCAAAGCTTAATTATTTTCTCCCTTTCTGGATCATGAGTTGGATGTGTTGGGTCAATGACACATCTGCAAAACCATGTCCCACACATTGACGTTTCATGTATGGCATCTTATGGTCTATCACATGGGGGTCATGCGATCCTATCGCTAGGATAGATGGCTCTGAATTTGATGTGACACCTACTTATACATACACATAGATATCCATATGTATACATATACATGTACACACACATACATATATAGGTATGTATGTATTTGTATATGCATTTTTATACATGCATATAAATATACATATATGTATGGGTATACATATACATATGTATATGTACTGGTCTCACATACTTGGACGTTTATATTATCATATGGTAGTGTTGTTTGTCATATACACACTATGTGTATACCAAAAAAGAGAGATAAAACTATTTATGCTCTTGTCTTGGCTGGTGAAGCAGAGGCTAATGTCAATCAACAACCATTCACACAGTCAGAATAATTACTTGAAATTATTTTTGACTACTTGGTCTTGTTGTTTTCCCATAACCTCTTAACTCCTTATAACTTTGTTTTTACCTTTTCTTGAGACTTATCTTTTAATTTTAAACACTCATCCTTCCTTTACTCCTTGCTCTCTGACCTTATACCTCTCCTTACTCCATTAATCTCCTTATTTCCTATGGCTAAGTCTCTTGACTTCTACTTTTATTTTCTCCCTCAAGCTGTTATCTACTGTAGCAAGAGAATTTTTAAGGTTTCTTGAATAATTTTTTTTATAGACTTCCTTCCTTACCACTCAGAATCTGAAAACATAAGCTTATTGATTAACTAAAATGTGGAATTTTATCTAATTCTATAGTTAACCTAAAATTAAAGAAAATAGTAAATAACATATAAATGTATAAATAAAATGACCCAAGCAACTAAGAGAATAGAAATGTAAACCCTAATGTGCAAGAGGTGTTAAGAAAGAGCTTAGTTGATTGAACGAGCTTGTTGGACTGTGTTGCAGAGATGGCTGGAGAAATAGGAGGAAACAACTATGCTAAAGTCTAGAAAAGTACAGATCTGGGCAATCTGAGTGGACTGGGATGCCTGGATAGGTACAGGGGCACTTGTGGGCACCCTAGTCTAAGATATGGGTGCCCTAGTCTGTGAAAAAACTCTGTAACCTTCCTCTGAGATGTCACTTGATGGTTTCCTTCCTTTGCTTCCTATCGCACTAGATTTGTTGTACTCAGTTGTATGTCACTGGTAATCAATTATAAAGAAGAGACCTGTGAAACCCCCAGACAAGCATCAAACCCCTAAAAAAGAAAGATACATATGAAGGGGTCACACTGACCTCAGCTGCCATAATGGTGGACTTACTAACTGAGTGTTACACTACATCTCAGACCCGATGTAGTTCTATGTACTTGAGTGTGTAATCATGCCCTAGGTGCTCTTGTGTTAGTCACACTTTGTGAAAGTAGCAAGTAATAACTATGTGTAGAAATGTAATAAAATGGTGGATGGAATAGAATAAACTTCCCTCTTATGCCGTGTGATGCAGATGAACCAGCCTTGTGCCTTTTGATGGAGCTAGATGGATGCAACCTTAGGTGATGATAGTAGTTCTTAGTGCTTGGTACCTCATTATGGTCTCATAACTTTATATTTATATGGTTCTCTTGTTTTAATTATGTAATTAACCCTGAAAAGGCCGACCACTAAAAAGATGAGAAGCTAAAATGGTCAAAAAGTGCCCAAAAAGTGGTGGGAAAGTGTAGAAATGATAAGAACGCCCCGAATGGGACCGGGGCGCCTGGGGCACCTCTGTATTGGGATGGAAACCCCACTCAAAGGTTAAATGATGTCAAATGAAAAAAATAGAGTGGGAAAGTATGTGTTGGAGATCGGCAGTGACAACATAAATCACAGTAAAATGGCCAAAAGACATGGGTTGATTAGTAATTTCTTCACTCAAAAACCATATGAATAGTTGTATGAGACCAAGACTAAATAATTTTTGAAGTGCGTGATTTTGTGACTACATTTTCCCCCACTTTTTGTTAGTGAGTGGAATGCTCAGTAACATAAAGTAGATATAGATGCGTACCTGATGTCCATGTAGAGTGATGCAGAAAGCATGTCGATGGACTAGACAAAGTGTGGAATGAGAAAATAGTGGGGTGTGAAAACTAAAGATGCAAAAGTGCAAAAAGTGGTGAGAGTGAACTTAGGGTGGAAACACGTGTGTAGTTTCCAATGTGTGTGGTGTAGCTGCATGGTTAGTATCGTGTGTGTTTCCACAAAATGTTGTTGTTTATGTCGTTTGTTGTAGTTGCTTGTTGTTGATTGCTTGCTTCTTACATGGTCAGACTTGCAAGGAGAAGATGATTAAGTAGTCACCTATGCATGTATATATTTTAAAAACACATGTATACAATAAAAAAACTATAATGGAGATGAAAATGTAAAAGGAACATGTGCACTTGATCTGTGATAAGAGAAAGAGTGTAGAAAGGATATGTTGTACTGTGAGTATTTTCGGCGATCTCATGCTACCATGGCTGAAGAAGTGTAGGGAGAAAGCTGCATTATTTTCCAGCCTGTAACTGATTCCCTGAAGTTATGTGAAGAGATCTCTGTACTACTTGGTTTTTTGGGTGATCTAAACCAATTGGCTGAAGTAGTGTAGAGAGGAAATCTATTGTATCCTCTAACCTATAAGTGCTCCCCAGAATGCTAAGGACAACCATGTCTTGTAAAATCTGATGTGTACGAGGTTCGTAGACTAGTCTAAACCTACTCGTTGTATAACCCACAATGCCAAGGGTAGAAACTGAACTGAACTAAACTGATGTAGAAGCATTGTGTAGTATGTAAAACCCCAAATGATTCCCCCCCTTTGGGGGTGCATGCGACGTCGCTGATAGGAGAATGTGGTTCCAAAAGAATATTGTACGCACCCAAATTTTCACATGCTACATTGTCAGAAAATGATTTAAAAAGTTCCCCAATGAGGATTCATGTATTTATCAAAGGTGTTCAAGCTCCTAAACCTCCTTACAGCTTATATTTGTAGCCTACTTTGCCTTATTCAACCACTTATTCCTTTTTTGCAACTTCCCGCTTCATTTCACCTTAATTTTGGCCTTTAGTTGCAAAACTTCCACCCTGACAGGGTGGCGGTCCTATAACCGCCACTCTGCATAGGGCGGTGGTCCTGTGCTCTTTTTCTAGAATCTTCACTTGAGAATTGACGCATGATTACTTCACTTAAATTCAAATTTTTAGCACGTTTCTCACCCATTTTAGTTAATTTCAAGCTTGAGTGACTTGTGGCAATCTCTTCTTCCACTTGTGATTTATAATTGATTGTTTAAACTGTCCCTTCATGTGTTGATGTAGCACCCCATGGATGCCAAATGTGTTAGTGCACAACCCGACCAACCTTCTATAAAATCATCGTTTGTTCTCAAGCAAATGGCCGGAGAAAATTTTGTGTGTTCTTGTATTGCTGAGCTATCACATTCTTGTTGGAAATTGCATAGTCAAGCTCTATTCACTTGTGTTATCTCTCTTCCACCTACATTTCTATTAGACTGCTTTCAAGCTACCATTGCTCTAACACCTTCTCACTATTGCTTCTATTGCATTCCCAATCCCTTGGACTCACATGAACACAGGTGATTGAAAAGACAAACTAAGGGGACAAAACATAACACAACTAGATTTGCCATTGCTCAATATTTCCAAGTTGGGGTTAATGTTATTTTTCTTCATTTCTTCATATTATTGTTTCTGAATCGTATGCATAAATATATCAAATAGAGTAGAAAAAAGTTAGTTTCTTCACTACAAATAGTTAAAGAAGCTTTACATCTTCCATAAGAGTTTATGCTGATAGATTCTTCCTTCCCTATCCCTGTGGGGTTGGAGGGAATTATATCTGGAGGAAGCTTTCTTTGCCACCATAGAGATATTATATTTGTCATATATTGTGGTTTCACTTAGATTCTCAAAAATTCTATCCAAGACGTTACAGGGGAAGAAAAGCTTCTGAAGTTTTCAATCTTCCCGTGTATCTGAGATAGGAGAGGATTTAACAAATATGTAATTACTTATTGGAGAATATTTAATTTAATTAAAATAGATTAGAGAATTTTTAATTGTTTAGAATAGATTAGATTTCTTCTGCATAGATAAACAACTACATTGGGTTGTTTTGTTTGTTTTAGGATTGGTTAATTAAATTAGAAGCAATTTATTTCCTTTGCACATACTGTTGTTCAGAAAAGCACAAAAATATTTATTTCATTAGAATAACTACTTTGTATTGTTTTATTTATATCTTGAAAATACCAAAAACATAGAATATCTTTAATTCAATTAATTAGTTATTATTTACTCAATTAAATTAGATTATTGCAATACATGACCATCAACAATCCTCAACAATAATGCACATATGGGAGTGATCCATGGGTACCACAACCAAACGGTCCTGATCTAATTATGGACATAGATACGGGACTCCATCTACTTGTCCTTAGAACACCAACACGATATATTTAGAAAATTGAAAAATTAAATGTTTTGAACATCACGGCTGACAAAGCCTACAAATATTGGACTACTCTTGACAATAGAGTTTAAACGTGCATGACCATATAAGGACCGCAACTGCCACGAGTTTATGGTTGTGATCCGCGGGCTCCCCAACCATAAGGACTAGAAGACCAGCTAGACATAGACACAAGATTATTCTCATTAGTCTTAGGATTTTCGCGGAGCTTGATATTGATTAGAGTCTCCATGTGGCTATTCTTTCTGATCCATCCATTAGACTAATTTAGGTTAGAAGGACCTTCCTTGCACTTGACAAGTAGATCTTGATATTGTGAGTAGAGGAAATTATTTTTCCTTGATAATTTTTCTATCCCATTTATCCACATTCTCATTTATATATCGCATTTCAATACCACCAACCATCCACACATTCCACATCGGCTATCTCGACATGACCTCAAGAGGTTGAGTGCGGTTGAAGATCATGTGTTGATTTTTGTCCGTACAAATTGGTGAACCTGATGTAAAGAGCTAGTATCTTTTAATTTCCATTTCTTTCATCCATATTCCCTCTCTCCCATTATTTTTGTGGGTATTCATATACCCCCCGAATATTTCAGGACAAGATGGATATGGCCAACCCATTTTGGGTCTCAAGGCATATTACTACCAAATTCGTAGGAAATAGCAGTCACCCTCACTATCTGCATGGGCGAACAACTACTCAACTAATTTCTTTTTGTCTCAAACTCCTCCTCCTTAAGGGACCAATAATGGCTCCTCGGTCAGGATTGAGGAAATTTACCAACTTACGTATACGCAATAACCTAAAATTTCAAGTTCTAACAATATGACATTCACGGAAGATTCTTGATCATCTCCTCGGGTTTTGTTCAGACCGCAAATCAATATGCAGTCTGATCAGCTCCCATTACTAGACGAGGAGTATTTAACATGTTATGCTCAAAGCGGTCAATGATTTCAAAACACGAATCAATCTCTAGATAGGATACAAGGACATGTTGATGTCTTACTTTAGAACAAAACCTCTAGCCCTCTAATAACATAAAACATTTCTAGTGAGGGGTGGCCAAACAATAATGAATAGTTCATAGCATGATATCACACTCCTTTGCCACCTAACAAATTTCAACAATGTGCATTAAAGAAAAACACTATACCCTCATCAGGCGAGGTCGTCTCGACATTGGTGGATAGGGTTAAAGAATTGGAACTTGCCCAAGCTACCCATGCTCCATCTATTGTTGGGCACGAAAATATTCTCCATTATCTGCAAAACTTTGGCCAAGTGCCTACTGCGCCAAATCATTCTCTAGTTTACATGAGTGTTCCTAGCCCCAGAGATTTCTCATAGGATCTGGCACCTTGGGTATGTCCCCTCATACTACATACAAATACCCTCAATAGGCACTAATCGAAAGTGTGTTCTCAAACGCCATCCCAACTGGAAATGCAATGTTCCCTGACTTTTTACCTCTTGCTTCGTACCAAGGTAATGTCCCCCCATATGTACACATGTATTCCAATTTTCTGCAAGGGGGCATTTGCTATTTTCCTAGTCTATATGGTCATCCACAAGGGATGCCTTATGCCTCTATAAACATTTACGCTGCACCATATCAATAGTTTATTCCACCATCGCCTCCCCATCAAAGGTCATTAGTGGTCAAGTCATACACAATGGGGACCTATTTTGAATATTTGAAAGAGCCCTTGGACTTTACCATACAAAGTGTAATGCTTCCGCAACCTTTGCCAAATCAGCCTAAATTTAAAGGGGAGGGAGATCCAAATGTGCATATCAAAGCATGTGCCACCACCATTTGAGAGTTGCTCCCATGGGATGCAGTCGTAACAAAGATCTTCCCTAAGACTCTTGAAGGAATCACTCTCAAATGGTATTATAGGATACCTGAGGCTTCATTCCATTCCTTTAAACAACTCATGTTTGAATTAATTAAAGCTTTCAACATGAACAAGTTGCTAAGGACAGGAATCAGGGAGTTCCTACATATAAAGCAAGAGCACAATGAGTCTGTTGCGCATTTCATCCAGAGATGGCGGAAAGTCCTCTACTCTTTGAAAAGCACTCCCAACATGGATCAGACGGAGCTTTGCAATCTATTCCTTCACTCTCTTAACTGGGAGATGAAGGAGGAAGTCTGGAAGTTCCCACTCATGAGCTAAAAAGAGGTGTTGAGGGTGCTCTCCGTATAGATCAAGCAACAATAGACAATTGTCACAAGACCTACGATTCAAATGGGAGATTGATCACTCCCAATTAAGGTAATTTAAGTTACCCCAACAACACAAACAATAAATACAGACCTAAGGTCCTCAACAAAAACTGTGGTGTTACAATTAATAATGTTAAAAACAATGAAAAGAAACCAAATGTCGTTTACACCTCAAGTACAAATAATGTTAACAACAGTTCACAAACAGTAAAAATTAGAGGAGTAATAATTTTACTCCTACAATCAACACATTGGATTTCAATCATCCTCTACCCCAACAAAAACATCAACAAGTTCAAGCTCAAGGCCCTAACCAGTGCCCAAACTGTTACCAAAACCAATATCAAAACTAAAGACAACGACCTCCAAACATCAATTACAATAACTCACTCCTCCTTTGGAAGTGCAAATAAATTATATAGACTTTGATTTCTATCCTCCAGGGAAGCCAGAAAGAGACGTTGGATTCATATTCGACATCAGTAAGAATCCCATAGATGTTGAACTGACACATAGAGTTGATCTGGCTCTGTATCTACAAGTTTGGATTTACAACAACTAAGTAAAACATGCAATGGTCAATGATGGGGCAAAAATCAATATTTTCCCCTTTTCTCTTCTCCAGAAGTTAGGCTACAGAGAAACCAATTTCTTTTCAACAAGAAACATGTTGAGAGGGTATGATAGCCTTAAGGTAACTTCGATTGGAACCATAGTGCTACCAGTTCCCTAGGGGCCCAAGATGGTTCTTACAGAGTTTTATATTATAGACTAGGAAACCACCTATAATATTATTCTCAGTCATCATTGGATACATTGCATGAAGGAAATCCCTTCCACATTATTTTAGGAAGTTAGATTCCTACATTTAGGGAAGGTCTTCGTTGCAAAGGATGACCTGAAGCCCTTTGAAATTCACTTAGCTAACCAAAAGAAGAAGCCCAAGGTACATTCTGAGTTTGATCCCCCCGTAAACCAATTGAACAAGCTAACGAGTTCAACACCAGAGATAAAACTAATTCCCTCAATGAAATTAGAAACTACTAGCTTGATCGAAGGGATTCTTACAGTCAAGGATGAAACTGTTGTCATAGAGATGATATCAACAGATCCCACGATGAAGATTGTTGATCTGTTGGAGAATGATTTACCCATTCTTCTTCCATTTGATTCCATGGGCAAAGGACATGCTATGGGATTCACCTCTCTTCGGGCCGATGGAATTTTTATGGTTGAAGTCTCAGATGTAAGGGAAGAATATATAAAGAGCAATCCAACATCAATCTTCCCAAGTAACTGTTGGACTCTTAATTTTTATGGAGCAAAATGCCACTTTGGCGCTAGGGCAGGTGTGATCCTCACTACTCCTAAAGGGAAGGTCATGCCTTTTTCTTTCAAGCTAGAATTTAAATGTATAAAAAATGGTGTAAAATACGAGGTTCTCTGTCTTGGTCTCATAGTAGCTAAAAGGATTGGTGCTTGTAACATTCGAGTGTTGGGTGATTCGCAACTAATCAATAATCAAGTTTAAGAGGTATACGAGACTAGGGCAGAACACTTACCTCTCTATAAAGTTGTTGTACTCAACTTAAGAAAAGGTTTTTACTTCATTTTAATTGAATCCATTCCACATGAATAAAACCTTATTGCAGATTTGATAGCTACTTCTGCTTCCTACTTCTATCCAAACAAAAAATTAGAAGATACCAAAGTCACCGTTTCGATTCATACAAAACCTTGTTTAAAAAAATGCCCATGAATCCAAACTTGGCATACCTTGAGGCTGAGAATGAGCATTCTACCCTAGATTATGCAAAAAATTATGACACTATCTTAGGGTACCTTAACTCTTAGATGGAGTTACATCCCATGCATCTTAAAAGAGGCTTTACTCTCATTCCTCACTCTCCCTCCTATTTTGGAGATCACACGATGGACCCTTATTCCTTGGAGGACCTTGAGATTTTTGAGATAAATGAAAAAGGGAATTAGAAATACCTCCAGCTCCGCCTGAGTTTGAAGAGGGTGATGCCTCTTTGATGGAAGGGATGATCGATATCAATATCGGGATGAAGGAGGACCCAGAAATTCTTAAGTTAGGTTCTTCGTTGACTCCTGAAGAAGTAGAGATACACATGAAGATTATTAAAGAACATTCAAAATCCTTCACATTTAGTCATAAAGAAATGACATGAATTACTCCTCATGTTGTAGTTCACAACCTTGTGACCAAATCTGATACCAAGCCCATTAAACACAAATCTAGACCTATGAAACCAAAGGTGACACTAATGGTCAAAGAGGAAGTTATGAAACTCTTATAGGTGGGGTTTATCAAACCTGTCGACTACTCAATGTGGGTGTCCAATGTCATCCCCATTCTTAAAAAGAATGGAAATATTCGAATCTGCATTGAATTATGGGATATAAACAAAGCATGTCCCAAGGATGATTTCCCACTACCATGCATCGATGTTATCGTTGATGCAACAAATGGTTATGAGATGTTGTCCCTTATGGATGAATTTTCTGAATACAATCAAATTAGGATTTCTGAGGAAGATTAGACAAAGATGAAATTTATCACTCCTTGGGGAAATTATTTCTATGCAGTCATGCCATTCAGTCTCAAGAACGCTGGTGCCACTTACCAACAAGAAATGATGTACATATTCCATGATATTATTCACAAGATTGTGGAATCATATGTTGATGACCTTCTGGATAAGGCTAGGAAGCACTGCGATCACCCTAAGGTGCTTCACATCATCCTCTCTCGTCTAATCGAATACGTCATTACACTAAATCTATAAAAATGCATGTTTAGTGTGACAAAAGGGAAATTATTGGGATACACAATCTCTTCGCGAGGGATTGATGTAGATCCAACAAAAATATAAGCATTTCTTGAAATGATCCCACCATATGATGAGTCAGGAATCAGATCCTTTCTCAGAAATTTTGGTGCAATTTGAAGGTTTATTCTTGATTTAGCCTTTGCGATTCATCTGATAAATAATTTTTTAAAGAAGGATTTATGCAACAATTCCTTCTATCACCTCCCACACTCACGCCTCCCAAATCAGATTGCCCTCTCATTTTATATTCATGGGCTACAAACGTTTCATTAGCCTGCATGCTAGCACAAGAAGGTGATGAAAAATGTGATTGTGCAGTTTACTTCATCAGTCATATGTTCCTTGACTATGAGACATGCTATACACAAGCAAAGAAAGAATGTCTTGCTATAGTGTTTGCAATAAAGTGGTTAAGACATTACATGCTTAACCAAGAAATGAGGGTCATTGTTAAGACATATCACTTACAAACGTTTCTAACATAGAGTTCTTTATCTAAGAAAGATGGATGTTTCATGACTATGATGGGTGAGTTTGAATTGACATTCATTAACCAAAAGTGTGTCAAAGGAAAAATCATTGCATACTGGTTAGTTGACAACCCATTAGATGGAGGGGATCTAGTTGAATTGGCTTTCCTCGATGAATGCATATACTACGTCAAAAAAAGCCTCCCATTTCTATGTGCCCATGGTATTTTGATATTATTAACTTTATTATGGACCATGCGTACCTTGAAGTGAAAAATTTACAATAAAGAAGACAACTACATTTCATAGCCGCCAAATACGTAATCATAGAACACGTTCTCTACCATAGAGCATTCGATGGAATGTTTTTAAGATGTCTCGATGAGGAAGAATCCGAAAATATCCTCTATGAATCCCATAGCGAAGTATGTGGAGGTCACTTCGGAGGTCACACCTGCCTCTAGTAAGATACATCAGATGGGCTATTTTTGGCCTACATTAGAACATGACGTAGTAGAGTATGTGCGTAGGTGTCACAAATGTCAAGATTTCTCTCATGAGATCAATATATCTGCCCAGGCTTTGTAATTGATTTCAACACCATGGCCCTTTTCCACTCGAGGCTTAGATTCGATAGGAAATTCTCTCCCTCGTCAAAAGATGACCACAATTTCATAATCACGGCCACTGAATAATTCACAAATTGGGTAGAGGCTATGCCTCTTACCATCGTTCCGTGATGTGTAATTACAAAGTTCATTTTGAGCCAGATTTTCTATAGGTATGGGGTCCCACAAGTCATTATCTTTGATAGTGGCACATCTTTCAAGAATGAAGAAGTACGTGAGTTATGTGAAAATTTCAAGATAAATCACCACATGGCTTCTCTCAATTACCCTCAGGCTAATGGATAAGAAGAGGCAACTAATAAGATGTTAAAGTCCATTCTCCTGAAAACTATAAAGGAGAACAAGCGCAACTGACACTTAAATTTATTTTTGGCCTTATGGACCTATAGAACATCGGTAAGAACACCAATAGGGGCAACCCCCTATTCTTTGGTATTCAATTCGGAAGCAGTTCTACCGCTTGAAGTTGAAATACCTAGTCTCTGGATATCGCTACAGGGAATTTTAGGAGAAGAAGGTTATCGTGAAGCATGAATCTCTGAGTTAGAAAGCCTCGATGAAGCTTGGCTTAATGCTGAGAAGTGGCATAATGTTTATGCTGACAGGATGGATCATTAGTATGACAAGAGCCGGCCAGCGGCATGAAGGTCTACAAACATGAAATATGTGAGGGAGATATGGAATTGAGACTTGAAAGCCGGATAGATAAGAAAACCGATGAGGGAAGGAAATTCAGGATCGAGTGGTTGGGCCCATATTGAGTCATAGAGGACTATAAAAATGGGGCATATCACCGGTGTATGCTAGAAGGTGAGGAATTTGGTGAACCCATCAATTCTCTTCACCTAAAGAGATATTACGCATGATCCATCTACATTTCCATATGTATAATATTACATCCTCATTGCATTATCATTTGCTCACCCATTTTGTGAATTTTGTAATCAAGGAACTTATCTTCAAGTAACTTTCAAAAGCTTATGAAAACGTTGGCAATCATTCAAATAACATGTCTTCAAACATAATATTGTCATCAAAATTTCTTATCACTTCATTAGTTCACCAAGACAAGACAAAATTTTGACACTAATCCTGCCAAGGCCTGCATACTTGGCTCTGCCTATATCTTACTTCTATCATAGTTATCTTTTCCCATAGTCTTCTCTAGAAGCTTCACGATGTCATATCTTTCCCAAAAAAAACCTCTTTAGTAGCAAAAGCATTCTAAACATTTTTACCCAAGTCACTTGTTCACCTATCTCAGCCTTCGGTGATGAGCCCTTGCATCCTACTGGATGCAGGGGGTTGAGGGTAGGGGAAAGCTATCCTTCCCGAAAACACAACTTAGAAACTTAAAATAAAGAAAAGTACATATCTCAAATCAAAATTAAAATTTTCATTTACACACTTCTTTGCCCCACCAACCTTTGGTGTTGAGCCCACGCCTCTTACGAGTGGCGTGAGGTTGGGAAAGGAGGGAAGTAACCTTACTCACATATTCCTTGTCCTTGGTAATGAGCCCATGCTTCCTAATAGTAGTATGGGGCAAGGTGTAGGGGGTCTTCGCAAATAAATTAGTAAGTTAAAAGCAAATTTCATTTAATAAAAAGTGCTTTGAAAATCTTAAAATCCCAAGAAAAGTGAATTAGATGTGTTTGTTCCAAGAGAGTTAAAACCTTAAAATCAGATTTTGTCAATCAAGAGGCCATCTAAAGATATAATTCTAGATAAACTTGCAAGCAAATCACATTCTAGGATATGTAGTAAACTATGTGCAGAGTTAGGTTGTAGGTCCCTAATTGGGTTTATGTCAAAATCTTGTCCTTCTCTCACAAATATTCATCTATCAAAGCCATACAATTCACGTCCCTTCTAGCTCTCGGTGTTGAGCCCTCACATCTTACTGGTTGCGTGGATTTAGGAGTGGAGTGAGTTTATTTGATTATCATATCATAATTTATCATGTATTGCTAAAACAAAAATAAGTATCAAACATTGCTTGAAAAATTAAAGTTCAACATTACATCGTGCTTGCATAAACATCACATATCAACATTACAAAACAGTAAAAAGAAATAATTTTATTAGCATTCATCATCCACTGCATGCATTCTAAAAATCATATAAAATTGGAAATTCCAAACATCTAGTAGTACACATGAAACAAACCATAGAAGTGGTTAACTAAGATGCAAAGAATTACAAAAACAAATATATGTATCTATAGTAATGAGTCAAGTCTATGTACAATGTCATCACACTCTAGGTGTGGTCTAAACGCTCACAAGGAGCACAAAATCACAAAAAAAATCATATATGCCTCGCAAAATGGCATTGATGCAATAAAGGCTCAACGACCTATCCCTCTCTCTGGGAACTTGCAAAAGGTGCACGGATATGGATGGGACTCATGCTATGGCTCCGATGTCGCGAATGCACTCAGTGATGAGAGTGATCATGATATCAACCACTAGTCACAGTCTCGTTGCGTGAATGGCTTGGCCTCACTAACCACTCTACCATCTCATATGCGTAGATCTTTGTGTTATGAGTAGTCAATATTTCCACAGACTTCTAGAGAGGCACAAACACGTTGGTATGTCGTCCAGCCTGAAATGGGTGTCCCAAATCCTCTAGCAACTCTACATGCATCTTTCTTGTATGGATCAATAAGGTATCAACGAAAACCCGACAAATAAGATCTTACCAGCCATCAGCAGTGGCTGCAAAACAAAGAAAAAAACAACATGTTAGAAAACATTTAAAAATAAAAAATAAGTACAATGCGTAGTCTACTAACAATTCTAGCTAACACAATCAAGAGAAGAGTATCTACATACTTGGATCTCCTGACATCCATGTAGGATTGGCTGGTGGTGATGGTGCTGCAGGAATCTCCTATGCCTCCCCCTCTCCTGGGGCAACATGTTGTCCCATCACGAACTCCTCATCGCCACTGCCCTCATGAGGGAGTGGCTCCTCAGAAACCAAATTCTCCATCTCCGCTTTCGCCTCCTCTCTCTCTGCCATGGATATCTCCTAAGTAACCCACCACTCTGTGTCGCTATCCTCCTCATCCCCACCTCCGTCTACTCCAACCTCCTTGCCAGTCTCCTTCTCAGTCTCTATCTCTATGTGGGCCTCCTCCTCCTCCTTGATGTGAGTAGGTGCACCCTCAATCTAGAGAACGTCCATGGGTGCTCTGGGAACTAGTACCATATCTACACTGATAGGTACCCAAGGTGTCATAATAGTCCAACCATATTGGCCCTTAGGGCCTCCGCAAGCCTCTCTAATGCTCCGATATACAACGGGCATGGCAAGAGGGCATCATCATAGGGTAACCCAAACTGCTGGGGTACTCTGGTAGCAGGGTTGGCCTCCACCATTGCAGATTTGTTTACTAATTGTGAAGTGGTGGCACATGCAATCAGGATAGTCATGTCTCGATCCCACAATCCAATCATGTCCTAGTAGGGTATATTAATCAAATCAACTGTCATCAATGTATAAATGGGATGATGTGGCCCTCTAAGAACTGACAAACCCATCCATTTTGCGGTCTTGAAAACCTACGGATCCTGTACACCAACTCCCCTATGGTAGGGGATAATCCGCTCATACACCCAGCTCATAACTAATGTAGGGCGGCTCAAGGATTTTCGTTGAAGCCTCACCACTTGGTATAAGTCATGGTATGTGGTGCCCAAGATATCAACACCTCAGGAAAAGATCCACCCATACTTCTCAATCTGTATGCTGATGGGAGCCCAACAATACAAGAGCTTTTCCCCGCACTTGTCTCGCACCAAACGTGAAGCCATAATACCAATGATGGCCATGCATAAGGTAGGGATAGGTGTGGTGGACATAGATAGAAGCTATATACCTTGCTTGGAGCCCCTTGAACGCACCATCATCCCCCATGTAGGAAGGCCACTTTCTAGATTTGGCTATGCCCCTTGTGCTCTCTAAAGTCAGTTGTCTTCCAGTCACAGGAATGTCAAGAATCCTATAGACGTCTTCTAGAGTGACGGTCCACTCTCCCCTCACACATGCAAACTGTAAAGTATTTCAGTTGGCATCCCAATAAGATAATAGATCACATAGAATCTGGATAGTTGGTGTTATGTGAGGCACCTGTGCAATCCTCCATAACCCAGCCCAGTGCAACAAATCTAACTCATCCTGTGTCAACTGATCAAGGATTCCTAGAAGCTAATCAAACTCTCTCTCCCAGCTCCAGTGAATGTATAATTCCTTCTGAATTCACCTAAAACAACAAAAAGAGCTATTTAGTGACATGTTTCAATAGGCAAGCTCATAAAAAACAATATAAAATGTCTTAAAAACCAAAAAAATTAGTTTAACTTAGTCAAATTAGCTCGATGTCTTGACAATTACAAGATTGGTGCCTTGTGCAGAATAGCATTTTTGTGACCGCCGACTGCTCAGAGCTGTGGCCTTGTAACCGCCACCTTGAGCAGGCGGCGGTCCTGCAACTGCCACCATGTGCAGGGCGACAGTCTTGTCTAGAACGGACAACGCGTCCATTTTGACCCAAAAACTCAAAAAAACACAAAAATGGACCTTTTCAAATAAATAAAAAAGCTAAACCCACCTAGGACACACCCTAAAGATCATTTTAAGATAAGAAATTCAAAAAATACCCCCCTTAGGCTTAGATTTTGAACATTTTACATTTTAGGTTTCAAAATAAACAACTGAGAAATTCTAACCTTTGTCTTTGCTGCTGGGTCCTTAACTGGCAAAGCCATGATCACGTCATCCCCCATGTCGTTTTGACTATACTCTCACTCAAAATGGTCAGCGTGGGTCCAGAGCTCCAAAATCACTAAAGGGGATATGTGCAAATGAATTAAAAATGAATGGTTTTTGTTATATATGTTTTTTGTAACCTCGTTTTGAGTGTATGTGCTTTATAGGGCACGAGCACTAGCGTAGGAATACTTCTATCCCCACAAAGATGGTAAGTCCTCTTGTCATTTTGTTTTAGTGTTTATTTTCCAGTACTTTATCTATTTGCACTTGAGTTTTGCTTTCGTCTTGCAGGTAGCAAGAGCTTGGATGACAACATTTCGACAGACGGGCATGTCAAGTATAACTTATAACTCCCCATTTCAGGAACACCATACTCGGACTCTATGTTTTACACCTCTTCATGGATAAAACGCTTCTCCGAGGGGGCAATATGTACGTACCCAAATTTACACGTGCTACATTGTCATAAAATAGTTACAAAAGTTCCCCAATGATGATTCATGTCTTTTCCAAAGGTGTTCGATCTCTTAAACCTCCTTGCAACTTATATTTATAGCCTAGTTTTCATTACTTAAACACTTCTTCCTTTTCTATAGCTTCATGCTTCATTTCGCCTTAGTTTTGGCCTTTAGTTGCAAAACTGCTGCCCTTCCTAGGTGGTGGTCTTGTAACTGCCGCTAAGGCAAGGTGGCAGTCCTGTAACTTCTGCTCTGCAGAGGGTGGCGGTCCTGTGTGTTTTATTCCAAAATCTTCACCGGAGAATTGATGCTTGATTGCTTCACTTCAGTTCACTTTTTGAGCATGTTTGTCACCCATTTGAGCCGATTTCAAGCTTGAGTGACTTATGGAAATCTTATCTTCCACTTATGATTTATAATTGACTGTTCAAACTACCCCTTCATGTGCTGATGTGGCACCCCATGGCTACCAAGTGTGTTAGTGCATAGCCCAACCAACCTTATATAAAATCATCGATTTCTCTCAAGCAAATGGCTGAAGATCATTTTGTGTATTCTTGTATTGTTGAGCTGCCACATTCTTACTGGAAACTACATAACCAAGCTCTGTTCACTTGTGCTATCTCTCTTCCACCTACATTGCCACCAGAATACTATCAAGATGCCATTGCTCCAACGCCTTCTCACTGCTGCTTCTACTGCATTCCTAGTCCCACAGACTATTGTGAACACAGGAAATTGAAAATAAAAATTGAGGGGACAAAGCATAACACAATTGAATTTTCCATTGCTTTATATTTATAGGTTAGGGTTGATGTTAGTTTTATTCATTTCTTCATATTATTGTTTCTGAATCACACACACACACACACATTGAATAAAGTATAAAAAGTTTGTTTCTTCATTGCAAATAGTTAAGTCAATTTCAAAGAAGATTTACATCTTTCATAGGAGTTTCTGCTGATAGATTCTCTCTTCCCTAGCCCTATGGGTTTAGAGGGAAGTATATCTAGAGGAATATTTCTTTGCCAACATTGAGATAATATATTTTTCATATATTGTGGTTTCCCTTAGATTCTCACAAATTCTCTCTGGGAGGTTATAGGGGAAGAATAACTTATGAAACTTTCAATATTCACGTGTATATGAGATAGAGAGGATTTAACAAATCCGCAATTACTTATTGGAAAATCTTTCATTTAATTAGAATAGATTAGAGAAGCTTTAATTGTTTAGAATAAATTAGATTTCTTCTGCACAGATAAACAACTACATCCATTTTTTAATTTGTTTTAGGATTGGTTGATTAAATAAGAAGCAATTTATTTCCTCTGCATGTATTGTTATTCAGAAAAGCCCAAAAACATTTATTTCATTAGATAGCTGCTTTGTATTGTTTTATTTATATCTTGAAAATACCAAAAAAATAGAATAGCTTTAATTCAATTAATTAGTTATTATTTGCTAAGTTAAATTAGATCCTTGTAATACATGACCATCAAAAATCCTCAACAAGAATGCACATATGGGAGTGATCCACGGGTACCACAACCGAACAGTCCCAAGATAATTACAGACATAGATACGGGACTCTGTCTGCTTTTCCTTAGAACACCAACACAATACGCTGAGAAAATTAAAGAATTAAATGTTTTGAATGTCGCGGCTGATAAGGCCTACGAATATTGGACTACCCCTGGAAATAGAGTTTAAACGCGTATGACCATACAAGGACTACAACCACCAAGGGTTTACGGTTGTGATCTGCGGGTTCCTCAACCGCAAGGGCTTGAAGACCAGTTAGACCTTGATACCGGATTACGCTTATTTGTCTTTAGGTTGTCCCCACTTACATCGAAAATTGTTAGAAAGATGAATGTTCTAAACGAGGAAGCTCTATGAGCCCTCGCATTTTGGACCACTCCAGCTAATTGACCATAGAGCCAGTGAAACCATGCCTCTCTGTCATTCATTCCATGACCTTGTTCGGAAATCATTACGAGGCACCCATTGGTTTTCCATGCATCCCAAAACCTGTCGAAATGATTTCCGTGGAGCTTGATATCAATTAGAGTCTCTGTGTGGCCAGTCTTTCTAATCTATCCATTAGACCAGTTCAGGTTAGAAGGGCCTTCCTTGCACTTGACGAGAGAATCTCGATATTAAAAGTCAAGGACATTGTTTTTCCTTGATAATTTTTCCATCCCATTTATCCACATTCTCATTTACATATTGCATTTTGTTACTACCATCCATCCACACATTCGACATTGGCTATCTTGGCATGACCTTGGGAGGTCGAGTGCGGTTGAAGGTCTCATGTCAATTTTCATCCGTACAAGGAACAACTGTATAAACTATGTCCTATAGGGGGAGGTAATGCGCTTTGTAGAAACCAAGGCACACATAAACAAGTGGCTAGAAAAAAGTGTTAGTATGAACAAGCATGCATGTAAAAGACAAATGTATGCTACATAAACATTGGGTAAGATAGAATGCAAGAAAAAACACAAGAAGTCAATATAGACCACCAAAGCGGGTTGCAAATATGGGACACCAATCACAATTTTGCAAGACACTCAAGGCCATACTAGCCGCATATATAAACCAAATGTGCACATCAAACAAAGGGAAATGCCCGCATACAAGAGAAAATAATAGACAAACAATAGCAGACAAATAAACAGATAGCCATGGAAGAAAGTAATCTTGCAAAATAAATGTTGCACATGAAGCACCCGTTAACATGTTAGAAAGATAACTAGTATGTCAAAAGTGTGTATATGAAAGTAATGAAAAGTGATAAGTACAAAATGAAACAAAATCACCTTGAAGAGACGAATGTGGATGCCCCCAGTGACCATTATAGGAGTAGTAGAAGGCAAACATCCATGTTGCATGAAAGATACCTGCATATGTGATCACAACTAGAAAAATATGTGAATGCACATGTGTGGATGGTAAAGATAATGGCATACAAGAAATCTAACTAGCATGTGTAATAAAGCATCCATATACAAGAAAATGCAAGCAAGAGTAAAAGTAACCAAGATATGCAACATGTTATGGATGGATGGAATGGAATGCAAGATGGATGATAGGAGATGTATTCCCCCCTAGTGAATGGAAGTGTATGTAGCGAGTTTCATTTAGTATGTCCCTCAACAATCAAGAACAAACCACAAATGAGAGTGCATCATCGGGAAATGGTTGGAGTGTGTGTTGTGTCTAACGTGTTGTGATGAATGTGTACATGTATTGATGAAGTGTGACCTAGATATGACATGTGTGTGACCCTTATAATGAAAGTGTATATCATGGTAAGATGATCGAAAGAGTGATGATGTATCCTAAAGCGTATATCACTATAAAATAAATAGAGGGAGTGGTGATGTAGCCTATAACATATACCACTACAAGATGAAGGGATATGTGACCATCTAGCCTATAGCTTATGCCACTAACCTAGTAATGTCGCATGATAGAAGCTCGAGTGATGAATGTTTGAGTGTGATGAGGTCCATTTGATTTGTAAACCCTAAGCAGTCAAGTATGGACTGAAGCACTAAAACACGCATCATAGGGTAGTGAGTGTAGCACGTAAAAGATAATGTATTATGTGTGATGAGTAGATGACCATATGATATGTAAGATGTGGAGTGTACGATATATAAGATACAATGCAAAACGCGTATGTAGGAAAAAAAGTGAAGATACACGCGATGCAGTATGAGTAGTATGTAATGCTAGATGTGTAAACCATAAGAGTATGACACTTGTATGATGAAGAGTAATATGATGTATGATGTGTAGATGTGCAATGTAGACTAAATGTATAATGTGGAATATAAGATGTATGATACACGAGGTGTAAATAGACGTAGTGTGTAGAACCTATGGTGCAGTGTGTGGGGTTCATGTGGAGTATGCCCTTAATAGTCGAGAGTGAACCTAAGCACAAGAGTGTGTCATCAGGAAATGGTCAGTGCTAGTATAAGTGTGATGAGCATGCAATGTAATGAGGATGTGATATGTGTATGCTAGGAATATGGTATGTTGTGATGTATGATGCTTTTAGGTTGGGGGTTTGAATGCTATGCCCCCTAAGTGTGTATGAGTGAATGATCTATCAAATGATGATGAAGGATCTTCATCTGATGAATGTGGCGATGAAAGCATATGACCATGTTCGAGTAATGGTGGTATAGTAGATAAATGATGTGCATGTGAATGAATTCCATATGCATGTGATGGATGAATATACGATGACCGCGTAGGCATCAGAAAATGTGTAGGTGATGGAGATCTACGTGAAATTAAATGTGGAGGTGAAGGACACCCATGTGGAATGAAATGAGGTGGCGACCTACATCGAGATGTAGTAACAAGCCTATGCCTATGTGTAGGACTAGCTGAGCTTGGGGTCGCACAGAAGGTGTATGAGTAGGTGAACTAGGAGTAGATTGTGATTTTAGTAACACATACTATGATGTGCTAGATGATTTGGAAGATGTGTGAATCGATGCACGTGATGACAACCATGGAATAGATGGGGGTACACCATCAATAGAGATAACTTGATTATTATGAATGAATTTGAGTTAAAAATGATTCATAAAGATGATAGACTGAGACCTACGAATCCAATTGAGTCCGAGTAGCATGTCACAACCATCGACTTCTTGCCCAATAAGGAAAGGAACAAACAAAGTGAGGGGAATAACTGTAATGTGTAATTTGATGACATTTTAGGGTTTTTTGAGAGGGTATTTGATTTATGAATGAGGGTAACTGATGACATCAAGAAATGGAATAGAACATGTGCTAATAGGCCATGATGGGTCAACCTTAGTATTATTGATGGGGATTGAGCCAATGGATGCATTGATATGTAGGTGATCAGATTTAAAAGTTACATGATAGTCATGGTTAGAAAATGAGAGAACTGGTGGCGAAGCATTGGTATGGGAAACTAAAAATTCAAGGGCCCTTGAAGTAGGAGGAGACACTGTGTGGTATACATAAGTAGCGGATGATAAATATTTTGAGCTTATGATTTTCATTGACAGGTGAAGATGTTGCATATTCGAGAAGCTCAATTTGACCATTGTCAATAAAATCTTGAATGAGATATTATAGTCGGTAATCTAACTAGCATGTGTAACAAAGTGACCATGAACAAACAAAAGTAAGCAAAAGTAAAGGCAACCATAATATGTAATATGTTGTAGATGGATGGAATGAAATGCAAGATGGATGATAGGAGCTGCATGCCCCCCAAGTGAATGAAAATGTATGCAATGAGATTCATTTAGTTTTCCCCTCGATCAATCAAGAATGAACCATAAATGAGAGTACGTCATTGAAAAATAGTCGAAGTGTGTGTTGTGTCTAACACGCCGCAATGAATGTGTATGTGTATTGATGAAATGTGACCTAGAAATGATGTCTATGTGAACCTTTTATCTGAAGCATATATCACGACAATATGATTGAAAGGAGTGATGATTTAGCACTAAAACATGATATCACTAGGAAGTGGTTGTATGATGTATCCTCAATTGTATGATCGACTACAAGATGCTAGAGTAAGTGATGATGTAGCCTATGGCATATATCACTAACCTAAGAATGTCACATGAGGAGTGGTAGAATGATAGCCTAAAGTGTGAGTACCACTAAGTGATGCAAGCAGAAGTGACTAACGCCTTGGTAGTGGTGTATATCACTGAGGAACTAGGAAGTGTGCGCATGAGCGTAGTGAGTGATGTGAATAGATGAAAATTCAATGTGCATGATGTGAATAGAGGTCCATTGGTGATGTATATCCTCAACAATCCATGTAATAGTACCGTGATGTACTATAGATGCATCATCGGGTAACGAGTGCAATAGGTATAATGTATACTAACGAGTGTAAGATGTGTACGTAGATGTAGTGATGTAGACAAATGATCATGTGGTTGTATAGAACGCACAAGTGTTGTATATGTATGAGTGAAGACTAGTGTGATGGGGTTCATGTGTGATAGGAAGCCCAGGAACATACTCAAGTGTGAATGCGAAGCACATATGATGTAAGATGTCTAAATGGGCAAATGCTTGCACTATGATGTAGATGAAATATAGCCTATGCTAGAAGATGTGATGATGCAAGTAAGGGGGAGCGAGAGAGATGCAATGCGTAATGCCCCCTATAGTGCATGTGATTGAGTGTACTATCCAATGAAAGTGAAGGACGAAGGTCCCTCATCTGATGTTGGTGGTGATGAAAGCGTATGACCATGCTCTAGTAGTGGTGGTCATAGGGTAATGATAGACGTTAAAACAGGTGAGTGGAGTCTATACGCATGTGGTGATAAGAGTGTACATATGGGTATCGTAGAGATGATAGACACTAAGATGAATGTAGGGATGATGAAGACCTATGCCCTATAGCAACAGTGTGGAGGTGATGAAAGAGGCTACCATGGAATAAAATCTAAGGAGGATCATCCGCTATTCCGATCATAGTTGTAATTGTCCTAGGACATTGGTGCCTATGCTGACATGGAGGACTAGCCGAGCTGGTTGAGGCTACGTAGATGGTGTGAGTAGGTGAGACTAGGAGTAAATTGTGTTTGCCCATTAACATAGACTCCTGATGTACTAGATGAATGTAGGAAGATGGACATTACCCGGTGCTCGAGTAGACAACGACCATAGAGTGAGATTTTGAGTGCACAACATCGATAGAAATGACTTTATTGTTATGAAATGAATTTGCGTCCCAATTGATTCATAGAGATTATGGACTTAGACCAACATGATCCAATTGAATCCTATAAGCATGTCACAACCGTTGACTGCTTTGTCCAACAAGGATAAGGTACTAATGTGAGTGGATAAGAGGACCTAGCATAATGCAAAGTGATAGATGACACCATAAGATGAAAGACACGTAGGCCATAAACAATGGTAATAGTGATGAAGCTATAATATATGAGGGTCATGAGTAGGAGGATAAAGGTCCTTGAAATAAAAACCAAGTCGAGCTAGAACCTCATATGAACAAATAGTAACATCAAATGGAATATGCTCCCAATATGAGTCATTCATGAAGAACGTGAAAGTGAATGGTGGGTATGCTAATGTAGGTGGTACATGTGGAGGTGTAGGTGATAGAGTGACATCCATAGAATGGGAAGGCCCCTAATAAGGAATCATAGTAGTAGTAGTAGCAGGTGGCACAGAAGAAACTGCATCTATCACATAAATGACACCATTAAGTGGTGGTAAGTGAGGTGGTTCTTTGATAGGTTGGGGCTCATCTATAATATTTGTGCGTGGAATAGGAATACTAGTATTAGGATCCTAGTCGCAATATTGGAATGGATCACGATCACGAAAAATAATGTACTCAAATATTTTATGTAAGAATTTTACACAATTATGTACAGTATAAGCGATAGCTTGCATGGCATGAAGTCATGGACTATAAAGTAGACAATTGTAGGAGACTAGGAAATCAACAAAGAAAATGAGATAGTGTGGAAAGTCTTGGGACCAACAATGATGGCCAATGTAATGTGACTAAGACACAGATGGACAGAACCATCACAAACACATAGTGAAATACTAGATGGACTAATGTCACGACTGGAAAGAACTAAAACTTTAAGGAATGACATAGGAGACAAGTTAAGTTCAGAACCCTTATAAATCAAAGTGTGCTTAACAACTACATTATGAATAAGACATATGATATGCAGAGGCGGGTCATTATCAAAAGTGTGGAACATCAACGAGAAGGTTCAACTCAAAAACTATGTGTGAAGAAAATGCATTGGTAAATTCTTGATAAACCAAGTCTGGATGCATGTCAACATGAATGTGAGTAGCAACAATAAAATGTTGAACTCTATGTAGTAAATTAGGATTTGCAAGAAAATAATCATTGATTGAGATAATCATGATGACCAAAACCTAGGATGAAAAACAATGAATGAAGAACCTAAAAGCATGAATGATCGAGTCGAGTTCACCAAAATGATTAACTAAAAATGGGGATATATGATAGTTAATTTTCATCTATAACAACATGTAACTGCAGTAAATGACTATGGAAAATGACCCAAAAAAATAATATAATAAAAGTAGGAAACCCTAATGTGCAAGAGGAGTGAGGAAGTGACTCAGCTGATTAAAGAAGCTTGTTAGACTGTGTCGCAGAAAGTGACTGGAGAAACAAGAAGCATGAACAATTGTGCAGAGGTTTTGAAAAGGATGGATCTGAGCTATCTAGCTGGACTGGAGTGCCTAGAGAGGGGCTGGGGCATTTTTGGGTGCTCTAATATGAAAATTGGGCACCCTGGTATGTGAAAAAGGTCTAGAGGTGAGTTTCATAGGTTCGGAAGGTGGTTCAAAACTCTCGTTGTGTATCACATTAGATTCGTTGCACTGCGCTAGGTGTCGCTAATAATCCAAGAGGCATAGAAGACCTAAAAAATACCAAAGAGGAGTATCAAAACCCTAAAAAAAGAAGAATGCAAATGAATAGGTCAAACTGACCTCAGTTGCCACAATAATGGGCTTTCTAAATGAGTGGTGCACTACATTTTGGACCCAAATGTAGTTCTGGTGTGTGTTGTGTCATGTGCCCTAGGTGTTCTTGTGTCAGTCGCACTTTGTGAAGTAGTGAGCAATAACTAGATGTAAAATGTAATAAAATGGTGTATGGAATAAAATATAATCCCTCCCCCTATGCTTTTGTGATGCAGATGAACCAACCTTGTCCTTGTGATAGAGCTAATGGATGTAATTGATCTCCAAAAGGATGCAACTCTAGGTGGATGATAGTAGTGACTAGTTCTTGGGCCCTCGTTACGGTCTCATAACTTTACATTTATAGGGTTCTCTTGATCTGATTTTTTAATTAACCCCGAAATGGCTGACCACCAAAAATATAAATATCTCAAATGACTAAAAAGATCCCAAAAAGTGGTGGGAAAGTGACAAAAAGGATCAGGGTGCCCCTGGCAGGATCAGGGTGCTCATGGGTGCCCCAGTCAAGGCTAAAATAACAAAAAATGATGGAAAATGATTGGGCATGCGGGTACAAGAGGTTAGGTATGACGAAAGAAAATAAATAAGATGGCCAAAAGATGGGGTTTAATTAGTACTTTATTCACTCAAAAACCTTCTAAATAGTAGTATGAGACCAACACGAAATAGTTTCTAAAGTGCATGACAGATCATAGTCACAACGGGAATATTCGTTGACATTACGCCTTGTTAGTCCAGATGGGTCGATTTGTAGCAGAGAGGGGTAGTGTGATGAGGTTACTTTTGACAAGTTGTGGTAGTAAAATATGCGGGGGGAATATTAAACTTAGTGAATGTACATCGTTGTAGTTGCACTTGAAGCTCCTTAGTAGTGGAGACTGCGTCAACAATGACTTTTGTATCCGATCTTATTTAGTCATAGAGGGCTTGAATGTTGATTTACCTAGAAAATGTGTGGATGATGATACTTGTTCCTAATACTTAAGCTTTCCTATAACTAAGATCTTGGTTTCACGTAGCTTAATAGCATTACAAAGTTGGTCGAATAAAGGAGAGGTCTCAAAGAGAACACTTTCCTGAATCATATATCTTATATTGGATGTATATAACTGACTTGTGGCTATCATAACTTCTTATCATTATGTATCTCTTTCATATATGTTATATTTTCATTAGTGGGTCAGCCTTGGTGTTGCCCATAACATAGGAATAGTATATATAGGGGTTATTAGGTAGTAGTTCATCATCATATTCAACATTTGAGTCTTATTGTCTGGTTTGGAGGTTGCCCCCTCGAAGTGGCTAAGCTATTCTTCTTGCACATTGAGATCATTTATCTGAAATATTGTGTTCATTGGTGTTATATTTCTACTGATAATCAGATGTATACAAGTAATTACATTACAAGTGGTATCAGAGCTTGAACTCGGCCAACACTGCGTCAAACCCTAATTGTGAAGGTTCATCCATATCTCAAAATCGTTAGCGAATTTTTATTCAAATTTTTCTGTGGTGTGGTGAAATAAGTCAAGTAAGCTTCCCTAAACATTTTAAGAATTTTTGACTTGATTTGAAAAATTTATAGCAGTTTTATTTTTTTTCATAATTTTGCTGCCTAGGGTGCAATTTGTGAAAATTTTGAAAGTTTATTTACATTTCCAGAAAGAAGATTAAAAATTAGTTTGAGTTAGTTCTTTGAGTTTTATAAAATTTGGCCGAATTCCTATTGAAATCCATAACCCTAAATTTCGACCTTGATCTTTAAATCTTACCATTTTGGGGCATCATGGCTGGGCCTTCGACAAGAGGAAAAAAGAATCCCATCACTCCAGGTAAAACACCTGATAAGGATGAGATAATAGTTGAGGAGTTAGAGTCAGAAGGGGTATCTACAGAGCCCTCAGGGTTTGGGTTTACTTCATTTGACCATAAGGTCAGCTATCTTGAGTTAGAGTTGCGAAACCTCGAGGGTAGAGTGGCCAACAAAGAAGATGCGGAAAATATTAGACAACGATTGGAGGATTTCATTCACCAATTTAGTGACAATATCATGGGTCATCATATCCTTCCTAATAAGCCACAACTCAATCATACTCATATTAACCAGGGTGGATCTTTAGGTCAAAGTAATAGAAAAACTAGCCAAGGTGGATCTGCAAACAGGACCAATCCAAATAAAAACACTTTGCAAGCCCATAACATGATTCCAAAAGTGGAAATGTGTAAGTTTGATGGAAAGGATCCACTCAATTAGATTAACCAAATGGATAATTTCTTTGATCTTCATCAGATTCCATCGGGACAAAAGGTTACCATGGCATCGTTGTATCTTGAACCTAACAAATTCATTTGGTATCAATGGTTATGTGCTCAAAGGAAAAAGAGTGGCCTCAATGTTACATGGACAATATTCACCGAAGAGTTACAATTGCACTATAGTTCTAGTGTGTCAGAGAATTATTTCAGTCAATTAGCAAAGCTCAGACAAACAAGAATAGTCAAAGATTACATCCATCAATTCCAAAACCTTTCCTTACGGGTGGAAAATATTCCTGAAGATAATTTGAATGACTTATTTCTTGGGGGTCTTAAAGAACAAATTGAGACTGAGGTGCGTATGTTTAATCCTCATAAGGTTTCAGACTCTATGATCATGGCACGTAGGGTAGAAGAAAAATTTCTTTCTAATAGGAAACAAAATGTCAGTAATATCATAGATCGTAGCACCCTTCCACCATCATTCCCTCGGTTAGTAAGACTGACACCTCGACAAATTGAAGAAAAGAGAGCCAAAGGGTTATGTTTTAATTGTGACAACAAATTTGGACCAGGACATAAGTGTGCTGAAAAGAAGTTGTTCTACATTGAGGGACCTACTAAAGAAGAAGAAAATGAAGAAGATGAATAGGTAGAATCCAGAGGAGGAATTAGGAGATCCCCAGCCAACAATATCATGCCATGCGATTTCTGGTATTAGCACTCCCCAAAATCTCAAAGTAGTTGGATTCTTAAAAAATAGAGGGTAACAGTGTTGATTGATTCAGGAAGTACTCACAATTTCATCAATCATAAGTTGGCGGTATGGTTGAACTGCTTTGTTTATCCAGCTCTAGAATGTCAAGTCATGATCGCTGATGGGAAAACTGTTAGTTGTTCGGGAAATGCCATAACATTAATCTTGCCATGGGAGATCACTTGCTAACTAGCAATATGTATGCCATTGCCATGGGAGGAGTAGACATTGTGTTAGGAGTTTAGTGGCTTACCACCTTGGGAACCATTGAAATGAATTTCCAAGAGTTGTTCATGCAATTTTAGTCAGAAGGGAGCACTTTTAAACTAAAAGGACTGAGAGAAAAGTCCCCATAGATGGTAAGTTCTCATCAGATGCAAAAATTTCTTAGAAAGGGTTATAGAAGGGTTTGTGGCACAACTATTTTCATTGGAAGCACATCATTCCAATACATTTATACCCACAGATATGCAAGCAGTTATAGATGAGCACTCAGTGGTGTTTGGAGAAATGCCCAAGGGCCTGCCTCCAAAAAGAGACCATGACCATGCCATCCAGCTAGTACCAGGGAGTCAACCACCCAAAATCAGACCTTATAGGTACCCCTATATGAAAAAGAGTGAGATTGAGAAGATAGTTCAAGAGATGTTAGAAGCAAGACTTATTCGTCATAGTCAAAGTGCTTACTCTTCTCCTGTAGTGATGGTACGGAAAAAAAGATGACAATTGGTGCATGTGTCCAGATTATAGGGGACTTAATAAGTACACAGTTAAAGATAAGTTTCCTATTCTTGTAATTGATGATTTGCTAGATGAGTTACATGGTGTTGTTTACTTTACAAAACTTGATCTTTGTTTTGGATATCATCAAATTAGAATCAGGGATCAAGATATTCATAAAACAACCTTTAGGACACATGAAGGACACTATGAGTTCTTGGTAATGCCTTTTGGACTAACAAATGCACCTTCTACATATCAAAGCTTGATGAATTCCATCTTTAAGCCATTTCTTTGAAAGTTTGTTTTAGTATTCTTTGATGATATATTAATCTATAACAAAACATGGGAGGAACACCTGCATCATGTAAATAAGGTGTTGGAAACTCTTGAACAACATCAACTTTATGCAAAGCCTTCTAAGTGTTCTTTTGGTGTAAAGGAAGTTGAATATCTGGGTCATATTGTCTCTTATGAAGGTTTTAAAGTGGTTCTTAACAAGATAAAAGCCATGCTTGAATGGAAGGTTCCCAAAACCCTAAAAAATATCTGAGGATTTTTGGGGCTTATAGGTTATTATTGTAGATTTGTAAGGAATTATGGCTGTATCACAACACCACTCACAACTTTATTGAAGAAGGACTCTTTCCATTGGAACGAGCAAGCTACTATGGCCTTTGAGAAGTTGAAAGAGGCCATGTGCACCACTCCAGTTCTAGTGACCCTAGATTTCTCAAAAACATTCATTGTTGAATGTGATGCTTCAGGGTATGGTATGGGGGCAGTACTCATGCAAGAAGGGTGACCCATTGCCTTCGAGAGCCACCAATTCAAAGGTAAGAATATCTCTAAACCAGTTTATGAGAAATAAATGTTAGCAATACTTCATGCAGTGAAGCAATGGAGACCATATCTAATGGGACGACATTTCAAAGTAAAGACAGATCATGATAGTCTAAAATACTTCTTAGAGCAACGTTTATCATCAGAAGAACAACATAAATGGGTCTAAAAAATTTGGGGTATGATTTTGAGATAATATACAAGAAAGGGAAAGAGAATGTAGTTGTTAATGCTTTATCTCGGAAGGATGAATCTACCCAGGCATTGTTGTGTGCCATATCTTTATTACATGAGGATTGGCTAGATGATGCAAGGTCTGAATGGAAAAACAACCCAGGTACACAAAATATCATTCAGAATCTCCAACAAGATCCAAGCATGTCAGAAAAATTTATATGGAAAGGAGATTTTTTATGGCATAAAGATAGATTATATCTATGTAAGAATTCAATCCTTAAAAATAGGGTTCTATTTGAGCTCCATGCTTCTCCAGTAGGGGGTCATTCTAGCTTCTTAAAGAATTATCATCAAATCAAGCATGATTTTTTCTAGGAAGGGCTAAAAGGAGATGTCCAAAAGTTTGTGGTAGAATGCATGATTTGTCAGCAAAATAAGGGCGAAATAATTAAGTCCCCAAGTCTTTTACAACCTCTATCTATTCCTAGCCAGAGGTGGGAAGAGGTGTCCATGGACTTCATCACAGGATTGCCTAAATTAGAAGGTAAAAATGTAATGATGGTGGTGGTGGATAGACTCACCAAATATGCCCATTTTTGTGCTTTATCACATCCATTTGTTTCAGCTACAGTAGCTACGGCCTTCAAGGATACAATTCAAAAGATACATGGGCACCAAAGATTATAGTAAGTGATTGAGACCCTATCTTTACTAGTAATTTTTGGACTAACTTGTTCTCATGCTTGGGCACACAACTAGCTCATAGTTCCTCTTATCATCCCCAGTCTGATGGGAAAGCAGAGGTGGTAAACAAGTGCTTGGAGGGATATCTTCGTTATTTTACATCAGATAAGCAAGCGAGATGGGTCCAATGGTTACCGCTGGCAGATTGGTGGTATAACACCTCCTTTCATACTTCATCTAAAATGTCTCCTTTCTTGGCATTATATGGGTACCATCCACCATCTATCACTTCATCTTTGAGAGTCCATCCAAAGGTTCGAGCAGTTGCAGCACATATTCAACACCAACAAGAGGTGCTTTCTAATCTCAGGGAGAATTTGGCCATGTCAAAAAACCGCATGAAGTAGCAAGCAGACCAACATCGCAATGAAAGATATTTTTAAGTCGGTGATTGGGTTTTTATGCATTTACAACCATATAAGAAAATGTCCTTAAAACAACAGAAAAAGGTAACAAGCTTTCACCTAAGTATTATGGTCCTTATCAAGTGTTACAAAAGATTGGAAATGTAGCATAAAAAACTGGAACTTCCTCCGGCTACTCGAATTCATCTAGTCTTCCATGTATCTTGCCTAAAGAAGGTAATTGGATAGACATTATCAACCCAGACTGTGTTACCCGAACTTGATGAAGAGAGTAGAATCATACTGGAACTAGAATGCATCCTTCAGACACACACTAAGCGATTGAGGACAAGGGTCATCACTGAGTATTTGATCAAGTGGAAAAATCTAGACAGTGAAGATGCAACTTGGGAGGATGCAAATTTCCTGCAGCAACATCCAGATCTTCTCAACATTGGGGACAATATTGCTTGGAAGGGGAGGGGCATGCTACACCCTTAATCATATATCTTATATTGGATGTATATAGCCAACTTATGGCTATCATAACTTCTTATCATTATGTATCTCTTTCATATATGTTATGTTTTCATTAGTGGGTCGGCCTTGGTGTTGGCCATAGCATAGGAATAGTATATATAGGGGTTATTAGGTAGTAGTTCATCATCATATTCAGCATTTGAGTCTTATTGTTTGGTTTGGAGGTTGCCCCCTAGAAGTGGCTAAGCTATTCTTCTTGCACATTGAGATCATTTATCTAAAATATTGTGTTCATTGGTGTTATATTGCTACTGATAATCACTTAAGCTTGCCTATAACTAAGATCTTGGTTTCACGTAGCTTAATAGTATGAAAAAGTTGGTCGAATGAAGGAGAGGTCTCAAAGAGAACACTTTCCTGAAGTGATGGTAAGAGATTTTGGATGAATAAATCCTGAAGCTCAACATCTGCAAGTATATTGGACATCTTGGCTATTTTTTTATAACGTAAGACATAATCCACTAAGTGTTCATGAGATCCTTATTTTAGTTGTGCAAGTTGGGCATGAGATATCTTGGAGCTAATGTTAATGGAAAATTGTGCAAGAAAAGCATTGACAAGATGTGTGAAATATTTTACCGAATGGACAGGTAGGTCATAAAACCAATGCATCACATAGTCTTGTAAGCTATGAGGAAAAATCTTAGCTAGTACTATAGATTCATCTACATAATCTAGGAATGCTATGTGAAAAGCACAAATATGTTCTTGTGGATCACCATGGTCTTTAAATATGGATAATTTTGGAGATACTAAATTAGGTGATAAGGGATAGGTAGATATAACGGGTGTGAAAGGAGCATGCAACAATGATGTAGAGTCCAAATATGGTGATGCGAGAGAAGTAACGATCTATAGCATCCAAATTTGGTTTTACAAATTGTTATTTAAAAAAGTTATATTTGGAGTATATTAAAGAAGAGCCAAGGTACATGTTAGGTGTGCCAGGGGGGATGATGGGAGCGGTAGTAGAAGGGATGGAAGCTGAAACATAAATGGGTGGAGTGGAGACCACGAGAGTTGAAGAAGAAGCAACTATAGAGACAAAAGCATTATGCACATTCTTAGGAGTAAGAAAAACATGCAGGACATATGGAAGATGAGTGGGATGATCACACAAAACTTGTCTAGATTTAGTAATGGCGTTTATTTGATCTTGGTTGACATTAGTGTCTTCATCATAGGAATTTTCACTATCAGACACTTCTATTTCAGGGAGAGGAACATTGTGTGAACTACCTAAAGGATTTTTAGTGATAGCTATAGATGTAGGGATATCAGCCATGGATTTGGATGCCCTACGAGTGAATGAAGGAAGCTCACAATATTGAAAAGATCCAAAACGACCACGACGAGTGAAAAGTATACCAAGAAAGGCCCAAGGAGAAAGGGTATTCGAAGATTGGGTTCACCAAAATGATTAACTAAAATGTGGAATTTTATCTCATTCTATAGTTAATATAATATTAAGGACAATAGTAAATAACAAATAAATGTATAATAAAAATGACCCAAGTGACTAAGAAAGTAGAAATGTAAACCCTAATGTGCAAGAGGGGTTAAGAAAGAGCTTAGCTGATTTGACGAGCTTGTTGGACTATGTCGCAAAGATGGTTAGAGAAACAAGAGGAGGAAATGACTATGTTGAAGCCTAGAAAAGTACTGATCGAGACAATCTGAGTGGATTGGGACGTCTGAATAGGTACAGTGGTGCCTGTGGGTGCCCTTGTCTGTGAAAAAGCTATTTAACCTTCCTCTAAGGTGTCACTTGATGGTTTCTTTCCTTCGCTTCCTATCACACTAGCTTCCATGTACTCGGCTATATGTCACTGGTAATCAATGATGAAGAGAGACCTGTAAAACCCCTAGACAAGTATCAAACCCCTAAAGAAAGAAAGATGCATATGAAGGGGTTGGACTGACCTCAGCTGCCACAATGGTGGACTTACTAACTGAGTGTTGCACTACATCTCAAACCCAATTTAGTTCTATGTGATTGTGTGTGCAATCATGCCCTACGTGCTCTTGCACCAGTCACAGTTTGTGAAAGTAGCAAGAAATAAGCATGTGTAGAAATGTAATAAAATGGTGGATGGAATAGAATAAACTTCCCTCATATGCAGTGTGATGTAGATGAACTAACTTTGTTCCCTGTGATGGAGCTAAATGGATGCAAATGGAGCCTTTGATGGATGCAACCTTAGGTGATGATAGTAGTTATTTGTGCTTGGTCCCTCATTAAGGTCTCATAACTTTATATTTATATGGTTCTCTTGTTCTAATTTTGTAAAACCTAGAAAAGGAAAACCACTAAAAATATGAGAAGGTCAAACGGTCAGAAAGTGCCCAAAAAGTGGCGGGAAAGTGTAGAAAGGATAAGGACACCCCAAATGGGACTAGGGCATCTAGGGCACCCCAGTCAAAGGTAAAATGATGTCAAATGACAAAACAAACTAGGAAATTATGTGCTGGAGGTCGGCAATGATGACAGAAATCAAAGTAAAGTGGCCAAAAGACATGGGTTAATTAGTATTTTCTTCACTTAAAAACCATATGAATAATAGTACAAGATCGGGACTAAATAATGTATAAAGTGTGTGATTTTGTGACTACACTTATTACCAATCATCTTGCAGGCCATCCTTCCTTATGAGTTACTAATCGAAGTTTGACTGATACAAGTGTCCAAATCTATTAATCGAATTTTGATTGATACAAGTGTCCAAATCTAATTGTTTAAGTGAAATTTGATTGTGTTCCTTTTCTTAATCACCAAACCTTCTCATTCAAGTAGATAGTTCTTTGATATTAGGTTCTTCCACCACCTTTCCATATACTCCTCATTCCTTCCATATCTAATAATGATATCTTTTTAACTAAATAATTCTTCTAGGCTCATAAAACTATGCAAAGGTGTGTAGAAATCCCAAAATGAATTAGTGTGTGGTTGTAAAGAATACTACAATTAGAGATTCGTACACATTGTTGGGAAGGATAAGTGGGGTTGAATCACTTGGGGCGACACTAAAATGTTTAATTTTTTGTAATTCTATGGTAAACATGTGTGTTTTATTGTTGTAATCTTGATTCAACAAAGCATGTGAGGTTGTGTGTGTATTCTCTATTATTGATTAGTAAAAGATATTGTGTGTGTTAATTTCCACTACATATGGGTGTTATTTTTTTAGGCTACATAGTCCAAGACATCTCTTCATTCTTGTTTCTCAACCATGACAACATCACATTCCCCTACTAATCACAAGATATTTGTATCTTATCCTTATTGTTATATTATACAATTATGTACTTATTTTCTATTCTCCATTGACTAATAGAAGTCGCATTTCCTACAAGTAAGACTTCTTATACATCATTGTATATTGGATTCACTTCACTAATAACATGTGTGCACTCTTTATAATCTTTATAATTATATCTATTGTAGGATTTCCCCCACACATAGTCTAGGGCTCCATAGTGTGGATCAATCCACAAATTATGAGAATTCACATATCCATTATCTATCTTAGCATGTATCTCTTGAACTATAACCTTATCTTGGGCCCCTTCATCTAGAGTTTTTGTTCCAATTTATGTCAATGCATTCATTAATATTTGTAATTCATTAATTCTTTCCATTATATACAATCTAAATTATGTAATATTTGTAATTCTATCTTGTTCGTCTACAAAAAAATTCTGACCATTATCTATTCCACTTGCATTATCAAGAGAAATAGTAGTGATTTTAAATTCCATTTTCTAATTCAAACAAGATCTAGAATTAAATAAAGGAATTTCAACAAACCTATTAGATTCACTTTTAATTCTACCACTCTTTTAATTGTGTCCTTAGGTCTAATAAATCTTGGTGGCATATGTTAACAATAAAAATTGAACACAGGTGCCACACAAAACATCCCAAGGTTTAAAGTGACACACAACACAACCAAGAAAATTTGATCAATGAAAAAGCAACCGAATAAACCCTATGAAAATAAGAGTTATTCATAGGATCAAGATATACAGTTAGAGGGTTTTAAGAGAATGGTTTCATGAAAATGTATTGTAGAAAAAAAAATTACACTAAAAGATGCAAATAAAAATTCACAACATGTGTATAAATTAATCATGCCTAAAAAATACTAATCAATAAATCAGAGTTTTAAAACTTTTCCACGTGCCAAGTAACAGAGTTCAAACAAATAAAATACTTCCAATGCATTGTTCTGTAGGTCACTAGAAGAAAATTCCAAAAGACTTTGGGAAGCTCATATGCCAAAATAATCCTTCCTCGTACAAAAAAAAGGTATGACAGGTCAAATTTGTACACAGGCCGCTGAATCGCAAGGAGCTATGATACCAATGTCTATAAAAATTAGAGAAAATGAATTACATTGGATATAATTTAATATGAAACAACATGAATGTATACACACATGTCCACAAGGTATGTCAAGACCAAGGGACAACGAAGGTGGAAGGTCAAGAGACGTGGAGAGGAGGCGAAAATACAATAGCATATGCCAACAAGTACATCAACTTTTTTGACAATTGTGTTGTAAATATTAATTAATTTTGACTTACTCATAGCTATAAGTGAATATGTTTTTATTTCTTGACCTTCCCCTCTCCTCCTCAATATATTTAAAAAATAAAATAAAATATGTTTAATTTCCTCTAAATAAATGCCTTCCCACCCCAAGTTATAAATGCCCTTGTAATGCATCTTAGAATTATTTCTATGACGCTAAAATCCTCATATATTCAAAATATTAATCCCACATTTATCACTAGATTTGTTCTGCAAAAAATATAAATCCCAATATACCATGATGCTGAACACCAATGTGGTGAAGCCACAAATGGAAGATGCAATCCAATTAACATAATGGTTGATTGATAGTGAGATGAATATATTTTCTTTATCTCCCTTCCCTTATCCTCTTTCGTGGCATTATAATCCAAAAAATACATTTAATTTCCTCTAAGTACATGTCTTACTACCCCAAGTGAGAGACGTCTCTTTAATGCATCTTGTAATTTCTTGTACCGTGACTCTAAAAACCTCATTCATTCAAAAAATAAGTCCTATAGTCATTATTAGGCTTGATTTTGTGGTAATGTAAATATAATGTTATATACCATAATCCTTAAAATAATTAAGGTGATGCCACAATGGAAGTGGCCCTCATACTAACACAATGGTTGATTGATAGGGAGATGAGTATATTTTCTTACTCAAACATTCCCTCTCCTTCAAAATTCCTTCATGATCCCAAATATCTATTCAATTTCCTCTAAATATATTCCTTACTACCCCAAGTCGGATATGCCTATCTAGTACATATAAGAATCAATTCTACAAATAAAAAATCCTCATCCATTCAAATCAATAATCCCACATTATTTCATAGGTTTGGCCTATGGAGATATATAAAACTCATAGTACCCTAATCTATATGTTAATAGGGGCAATGCCACAATGGAAGTGACCCTCCTACTAACATAATAATTGGTTTATTGTAATATGACTATGTTTTGTTCTTGGGCTACCCATTTCCTCCTATGCAGGTTCGTAATCCTAAGATAGTACACATGTGAATTCCTCTACATATACACCTTACTACCCCAAGTTATATAAGTCACTTCATTTCATCCCAAATTAGTTTATAGGTTTGGTCTATGACAACACATACACCTGATATACCATGGTCCTTCTAATCCTTATGTCACTCCCTATAAATTTTTCCTTAACATTTGTCATTTAATAATGGTACACACTATACATTTCAAAACCCACTCCCTATATATCTTATCATCCTCCTGAAACTAATTCCACTTAACAATAATGTTGTGTTTCTCATTACATAAAGAAAATAAAATTGGTGTTTTCCATATTTTCAAACTTAATTGGATGGGTTTTATTTAAAAGTGTAAGTTGTATAAGTGACTCTTAGAATAATTCATTATATGTAAGTTATGTTCACTATTATTATCCTTATGCCAATGAGGGTGATGTCATAAAGGAAGTGTCCCTCTTGCTAAACATATTGGTTGATTTGATTGAGAGATGCACAAAATTATCTAGTGGCCTTCCCCTCTCCTCTTAGGTGAATTCATTATCCAAAAAAACATGTTCAATTACATCTAAATATGTTCCTTGCAATCCCTATTCAAATACATATCTCTAGTCCATATTGGAATTGATTCTAATCATCAACACATAATCTTAGTGACATACATATTTATTAGCGTGGAATACTCCAATAGAGAAAAAGAAACACATATTTAATTATCATGGTATATCTCAGGAAGGCATATCTTTTGAAAAGATTATTCTATGACTTTAAAAGCTTCATTTATTGAGATAATAAAACACATTCTTATGTGGCATTCCTAGGTTGGAATTTGTGTTCATACATGGAAGGGGGGAGTTTACAATTGTACAACGAGGTTATTATTTATAAACCCCTTACATACTTTTATCAAACCTATCCAAGAATGTGAGAGGTGTGTTGAAAAAAAATGAATTTAATGGTTTTATCAGAGTACATCAAATTTTATGATAGTTGTGTTGTAAATATTAATTGAATTTGGGATTTATTCACAAGTTTTAAGTGAGTAAGTTTTTTTTATCTTGTATTCCCCCCTCCTCCTCAAAATCTTCATAACCTAAAAAATTGTTTGATTTCTTTTAAATAAATTGAACCTTCCTACTCCAAGTTAGAAATTTATCTTTAGTGCATCTTGGAATTCCCTCTACAACTCTAAAAGACTCTTTCATTCAAAAATATCAAACCATTTATTAGTATATTTGGTGTGTAACAACATAATAACCCTAATGTGACATGATCCTTTGCCAATATGGGTGACACCACAATGGAAGTTGCAATCTTACTAAAATAATAATTGATTTCTAACAATATGGATATGTTTTCTTTCTCTCCCTTCACCTATATTATTATATATGGCTTTATAAATTGAAAATACTCATTTAATTATCTCTAAATACACACCTTACTACCCTTAAATAGATATACATTTTAAATGCATCTTGGAAAAATGCTTTTGCATATTTTTAAGTTTCATTCATATAAGTCCAAAAATAGTTTTTAGTCTTGGGTTTTGGTAACATATAAACATGATGTAAACCTAATTTGATATACCATGATCCTTATGCCAATGAGGGTGACTACAAAATAGAAGTGGCCATATTACTAACACGATGATTGATTTCTGGGGGGATGAATATGTTTAATTTCTTGTCCTTTCCCCTTCTCTAGAATTCCATCATAATCCCGAAAAAATGATTTAATTCTTATAAATAAGTTCCTTACCACCCTAATTATGATATACCTCTTGATTGCATCTAAGAATTACTTCTATGACTCTAAAATCCTCATTTCATTGAAAAATATGATCCCACATTAGTTGGAAGGTTTTGTATGTGGAAACATATAAACCGTAATATACCATGATCCATATGCCAATGAGGGTGATGCCATAATGAAAGTGGTTCCCTTACTAGCATAATGGTTGCACCCCAAGTCAGATATGTCTCTTAAATGCATGCCAAATTATTTGGAAGGCTTTTTTCGTGGCAACATATAAACTTGAATATAGAATTACCCTTATGATTATTATACTACTCCTATCAAGTTTATGTAAGTGTATGCCACATTAGTTTGTAGGTTTGTCTTGTGCGAACATATAAATTCTAATATAGCATTACCCTTATGATCCTTATAACAATATTATAAATTTCATGTAATATTATGCTTCTCAATATATATAAGAAAAATATAAAATGTAGATATTATTCTATCTTGTTTTTAATTTTATTTCTTTAAGATGTCATTTACCTATTTGTAGTGCTCAAGATTTCTTCAAGTATAATAGTATGAGGATTGTTTTGGAATGGAATGGGTTCATTCGATTTTATTTTTTAAAATGTCATTTATAAATTTGTAATGATTAATATTTTTTTAACTATAATAGGATGATGGTTCGCTTGGAATGGTATATATGGATTAGAATTATGTTTAAGATTGTTTTTGTCCTCTTAATTATAAAGATATAATTGCAATACATGCCTTACTACCTCAAATCGAATTTGCATCTTGAATATATTTTAGAAATTTGGGTGCATTATATTTAAACATAGTTTTTTTAATATATTTTTAAAAAAGTAACATACCAATGCACTAATGTTTTCTAATAGTTTTTTTTCTTCTCATTTTCATACAATTATCAATATTAAAATATATTTTAGCAAAAAAATTGAATAATATTATTGCTAGATGATAAAAACTGAATAATCCAATTGTAGAATGTTCTTCCCTATTTTTTAATATGGAAAATAGAAATTTGATAAATAACGCACCAAAATTGTAGCTATATAAATATTCAATTGCAAAACCCTTTTCAACAATTTAATAATAAATTTTATTTTGGTTTAATAATTTTTATTTCTTGGTAAAATAATTAATATTTATTAGTTATATAAAATTAATATATATATATATATATATATATATATATATATATATATATCCACAAGAAAAGCCTTATTATGCCGAAGGCATTCCCCCTATGGGAAAGGCACTGCTGGATGTTTCTACGACTACGTTAAATTTGATGTCTGTTTTGCAATTTTTTTGAAGGGTTTAAATTTGATGTCCCTTTACACGTTTTTCCTGTTTTTTAGCCATTTCGAGTTGCATGCATTCCTCGTCTATCATTAGTTTGTTGTAGGTCTCATGCAAAGTTTCGGGCTTTGTGGATATTCAAGCTACCCGCCTACTAAAAAGTTCACATAGTTTACAAAAACAAGGGCGAAATGGTTTGGTTTTGTGGTGGACCGAGTTGAATTTGTGGCGTCCATCACCGGGTAGACAAGAAGTCAGAGCTTTGCAATAGTCGTCCCGTTTATAAGGTGCTACACCTAAACCCTACTTAAATGGCCATCTCAACCCTCCAAATCCAAGTGAATTAGCTCCTGTTCATGAGCCATGTCGATCTACTATTTCACTTAAGTGATATCTGCCCTGATGATCTTGCTATCAACTCAGATTGGCCGCTTCTAAAATCATATTATTTAACCAAAGATCTGTCGTGAACATCCACCAAAGTATTATGGAGAAGAACTTATGGAGCATTTGTCAAACCCAATCATCTCGCCTTTGCCAACATACTCCCATCTTATGGAAAAAAAACCTTTGGAATCGATATAAATGAAATACATGGTAGTATACATAATGCTTGTTAACTGTTTGACAAAATGTCCTGAAGGGATGAAATTTCTGAAATGGGTGTTTTAAGTTTATGGACAATGAATACATGCTACAACCCCAAATTATCTCATTATTTTACTATATTCAAATTGATTGATCTGGATCTATATCTGACACGGGTTTACTAGTGTCTGGAAACTGATGTATGTCGTTGTTTTATTTGACTTGGGTGTTGTTTTGTTTCCTCATTTAAGACAGTATGGTAGCCCACTTCAATGGAGTAAAAAACCCTTGTCGCACAAGAGAATGAAGGATTCAATGGCAATATTAGTGGGTTCAAGTGCAGAGCAGTAGATGGCATCAAACCCATTAACAACCTCGATGCACATCAGCGAATCCATCTCCACTGTCACACAGTGAAAAAGAGGATCAATTACTAGCATGAAGTCCTACTTACTGTTATAGAATATATGAATTGAGTAGTATCCCCAAAAATACTATTCTTTAATAAGATTTTTTTGTTAGGATATATTGTATTCAGTCTTTTCCTTTGGGGTGCCCTTTGCAAGTTGAAGGTGCACCAACACTTGACTGCTGAAAACATATATTGGGAGTGTCCATCCTTTCAAAACTGAACTGGTTAACTCTGCCTCATCAAAATTTACAGTGTCCCGATGTTCAACATTTTTCTATGAGGAAATTCGACAAACAGTTCGTTATCTTTGTGTAAATCCCCAAATTTCGAACAAGACAATCGTTGGAATAAAAAAACTTTCAAACATCTCATATGTGACGAACTTGTTTTGTAATACTCACCCTAATATTTCTATGATTTCCGACCCTCAAAAAAATGATACTCGATACATGCCTTGAATTTGTGCTATTTATCAACCTGTCAATATAGTTGGAAGCTGTGTTGTTTAGGTGCTATATTTACTTGTAAAACCAATCCCAAATTCCAACAAAAGCACATCCATGCTTTAAACAAAGAAACACTTTATCACTGCATCTTTTTCTCCTTTGAAAGAACCATCAAAAACCTTTTTTTGGAATATATAGGGTAAAAAGAGGGTTTTAGAAGGTCCCACAACCTTATATAAAAAATCCCTTCAGGTCAGATTTAGCAATTTAGAACATAGCAAAAAAGTACCCATGGGGATTCCAAAAAAAGGGAAAGCGAAAAAGATAGCAGAAGAAGAGAGGATAACATCAGAAGAGCTTTTTTAGCTCAGAGACAACAGTTCTAGCTCTTGGAGATCCCGAATCCTCCGCAAGTTGTTCCGCAAGGGTGATGAGCTCTGAGAAATCTTTGGCAATGGCACTCCTAGTAGAATCAGTGAAGGCCTCCTAGGCCTTCAAGGCAGTGAAGGCACACTGGAGCTTGTTTAAAATAGATGACAACAAATCAACTCTGCGCTCATCCCTCTATAAGTCAACAATTGCAGGCTCAGCAATAATTGAGTTCAAATTCAGAGAATATTTCAGAGTGTCAGCAAGAGGTTCGCTGTCGTCGAAGAGCGGATTATCTCCAACAGTCTGAGAAGTGGGGTCATCCATAGGCTGGTTTGTCTCCCTCTGTTCCAAGGCCAGGGAGTCAGGATAGAGCTTGGCGAGGCCCAGAATGTTGTTGGAAAGAGAAGTATCGGGGCTTGAGACCGGGGAGACTGCTTTAAAACTAGTGTCAGTGCCTTCCAGCAATAGGCACAAAAGGTGCGGGGGAAAACAGGGGGAGCAGAAGGCTCAGAAACAATGAGGGGAGGGCTAAGAATGACGACATCCGAGTCGGAGTTAGAGGAAAGGTGCAAACGATGGTGGCACCGAGAAGAGCAGAGGTAGGTGGAGGAGGGGCGGGGGGAAGGTGAGGGAGAACGGAAACGGTGACCAATTTTGGGGGGAAAGTGAATTAAGTCGGCATGCAAAGCAGTATCAGAAAAAAGTAAGTACAGTAAGCCCTAGTTGAGTATAGCCCCTTCCCCGTCACGAGCCAGCTGAACAGAGTGCTCTAAGGATTGATAGAGGAAAGCCGTTAGATTAATCTTTTTTCCCCAACACAGATGAGAAAGGATGAAGAAGTGAGGGCCGTAGACCAGACAATAATGGCCGTCAATGGTGAAATACCACATTACAACTTCAGTGAATCTGTTCCATGGAGGAGGCAGGGAATCACGAGTGTAGCTAGAGAGATATTTGACCGGCTTGTCCCCTAGATTGTTAAAATCTTGCATTTCAGCATGCAACGAGTGCTTGAAATAGATGTCGCCGGCGACAGGAAGACCCATGGCATTAGTGATAGCATTGGTGGAGATAGTAAAATGTGTGTTACCAATCTATACATGCCCCTTCGACCAGGAAGCCATAATGGTGTATGAGACCAGGGCTGAGTAGCCCTCCATTCTCTCGAGGAAAGTCATGATACCATTTTCCAGTAAAATGTTCCATACCTCCACATCTTCTTTAACCAAGTCGCAGGCAACAAGCTCAATCCACTTCAGTTGGCCACCCATTGTTAAGAAATTTGGAAAAGTGCAGAAGAGAGAGCGTTGGAGGACCTTTAAAAGCCTGCCTAGGGCATGGGAGCCATCGGCATCACCATCATTGTCCTCCCACTAGATCATCATATGATTAAGGGGAGGAATTATCCCATGCGTGCGGAAATCCTCCACATCATAACACATCTCCCTTATCAAATGGTTCAGCGCCAAAGGTCTTTTCATAATAAATCAAACATAATCACCGCCACCTTTTGAGGAGGCCATAAAGGTGTTGCTGAAACCCAAATCAGGTCCCCTTTCCACCAGTCAGCATTGGGATAGATCATTCTGAGTAATTTGGAAGAGATCAGTCGGGAAGTTGTCCATCTAGCTTTGTTGACTCTCAAGGAGAACTCCAATTTTAGCTAGGTGGTCCGCCACTTTATTCCCCTCCCGGAGGACGTGCTAGAACTGAATTTGTTGGAAATTTCTTTGTAGAATTCTGATATCAGCTATGATATTTTGGATTCACCATTGACTAGAATCAGCAGACTGTAGGAGATTGATGATGTTGAGGGAGTCACTTTTAACTTAGAGAGGATCATCGTCAAATTTGATAACCAGCTCAAGGCCTTTGAGGATGGCCATGGCTTCCGCACGATGGTTGGTGCCATAGTTAAGATTATGAGCAAAGGCAACAACGATGGAACCCAAGGAGCAACGAAGAATGACTCCTCCACCTCATTTACTAGGATTTCCTTTCGAGGCCCCATCCGCATTAAGTTTTCTCCAGCCTGGAGGGGGAGGAAGCCATCGAACTAATCCCCAAGCAGAGGAAGTGCCTTTACTTATAGGAAGAATAGCTAACAACCATTGCCACTCTCGAGAGTTACATATTTGGATTTTTTGCTAATATTTGGACAAGAGGTGAGAGTTGATATTATCCTGGAAAGTTAGAGCAATCTGGGTAGCCACCCGATCAGGTTCAAGACTCTGGTTTTTGAATATTCTTCTATTCCTTTCTTTTCAAATGCCCCATATGCCATGCGGGAGGAGAAGTTTCCAGGCTAGAACCAAAGTTGGGTGAGTGAAGGGGGAGCTCCATTGAGAGAGGGTGTCCTGAATGGACTCAGGAAAGGTCCAGAACACACCCATCCTCGATAAGAACCAATGCTAGATAACTTGCGAAAAGGGACAGTGGATCAAAATATGGGCAGAGGATTCCACCTCCTTAGTATAAAGCACACATCTAGTGGGAAGAGAGAAACCCCTCCTTTTCAGATTTTCTTCAGAGAGGAAAGCATTCTTAGAAGAGGGCCAAGAAAAAAAACCAATTTTGGGGATGATCTCCTTCGGCCAGCATTTGGTGAGGGGGGGGACCAGAGTCAGTACAATGCATTGAGAGATAAACAACCTTAACCAAGAAAGAGCCAGATGGGGAGAGGGGCCAAATTAGCTCATCTTCATGTTGGGAGAAGGGGATATAGATGGATGAGAGCACAGTTCTAAGCGAAGTCAGGAGCATGCTCTGTTGTTCACTTATATCATCCCAAACCTGAATATTCCAGGAGGGAATGGAATTCACCACCTTCCAATATCCTGAAACTAACCTTCCATGCTTATTAATGAGGCTTCTTTTCACAGGATCCCATGAGGGATTGCGATTAAGCGGCTTGACCACAATCTAATGATCCTGCCAGAAGTCAATAAGTCTACCATTTCCAAATCTCCATTTAGTGCCAGCCCGGATAATGGGGAGGGAACTAATCACAGAATTCCAAATGGCCGAACCACGAATTGGATTTGAAGTGAGGAAATCTTCATTATTAGCAAGGTACTTAGCTCTGAGAAGATGAGCCCAATGAGAGTTACCTTTAACAACGTCCCAGCCGAGTTTGGCCAGGAGGGCCACATTCGTGTCAGCCATCCTTCTTAGTCCAAGCCCACCCTGAGAAGTCGGCTTACACACTTCCTTCCATGAGACAAGATGGATCCTCTTTCTTTCTTCTGTCCAGGACCACAGGAAGTGCTTTTGGATTTTTTCCACCACCTCCTTCACCTAGTTGGGAAGCTGGAGGTGATTTTCAGACCCAAAATGACAGACTGACTTTTAGCTGCCTCCAGTGCTCTACTGAGGGAGTCCACCATAAGAACAAAGAGGAAGGGTGACAGGGGGTCACCTTGCCTGATACCTCTGCTAATTTTGAAGAATCCTGTCGGAATGCCATTGATAAGAATAGAGAAGCAAGGAGTCGCAGTACAAGAGAAGACCCAACTACACCATCTTTTATCAAAACCATATTTTTCCAACACCCTAATTAAAAAAGGCCAGCTGACTCTGTCAAACACTTTTTGCATATCAAGCTTTAAGATCATTCTAGGGGATTTCAAGTGATAGGCCGAGTGGATAGCTTCATGAACCATAATGATACCGCATTGGATGAGCCATCCCTTAATAAAAACTGTTCTGGTTTTGTGAGATGAGAGCATTCATTAGGGGTTTAAGCCTGGAGGCCAACATCTTAGTGATAATCTTGTAAGCGGTGTTGCATAAACTAATTGGCCTAAATTTGGAAACATCTTTTGAACTATGCACTTTTGGGGCAAGGGCAACGAAGGTGGTATTCTATTCGTTTAGAAGGTTGTTACTGATATGGAACTCATTGACCAATTTGAAGAGATTCTGTTTGATGGTCTCCCAGAACACTTGGAAGAAAGCAGCAGGAAAGCCATCCGGACCTGGAGCTTTGTCCCTTTTCATGGCGAAGACCGCTTTGTGAATTTCCTCCATAGCAAAAGGTTTGATCAGATTATTGTTCATCTCATAAGACACAAGTTGTGGGATATATTGGAGCAAGGAGGCCATTGATTGCTCCAAAGGAGGATTATTGACCTAGAGGAGGTTAGAATAGAAGGAGACAAGCTCATTGGAGATATCAACCTCAGATGTTAACAGGGTACCTGAGGAAGACACCAACTCTTTGATCTTGTCTCTGCTCTTATGCTTAGAGGTAGTGATGTGGAATAATTTGGTGTTACGACCCCCCTGCTCGAGCCAAAGGGCTCGAGAGCACTGCCTCCAATAGGTCTCCTCTTCTTGAAGCGTGTTGTGGTAATCACTGAGGAGGTAGGTTTCTTTTTGGTGAAGGTGATCCAATCTCCCTTCAATCTCCATTGGGGCAGAGACTTTAGCCAAATCCTAAGATAGCTTCTATTTACAGAGCTTGATGTTGCCGAAGACCATAGACTTCCAAATTTTGAGCTATTTTTTAATTTCTTTGAGCTTTCTGGAAAATCTAAACATGTCAGTGCCCTCAATTTTGATATTCCACCATTTGGCAACAAGAGGGTTCAAGTGATTATTCTCAAGCTAGGCAAGCTCGAACCTAAAGGGAGGATTCTTGGTATTCAGATTGTGATTTGCACTCAGCAGGAGAGGGCTATGGTCAGAGGCAGCCCGGGGGAGGGATTTGAGGTAGAATTCAGGAAATAGAGAGATCCAGTCCAGAGAGCCCAGAGATCTATCCAATCTACTTTGAATATGGTTCCTACCCAATCTATGATTTGACCACGTAAAGGAGGAACCATGAAGTTCCATGTCAAGTAGTGAATTCTCCCTGATGAAGTCAGCAAGAGCTTCCATGTTGGCAGTCATGGCAGGAGCTCCTCCTTGTTTTTTCAAAGGAAAAAGGGGACAATTGAAATCCCCCATTATCAATATGGGGATTTTACCACAAGTGTTGATGAAGTTTGTGACATCTTTCCATAATTTCCCACGTTGAGTCTCTAAGTTGGGGGCGTATACATTGATGGCAATCCAAGTGGAGTCAAATCCAACCTCTTGGAAGAGCATGCATAGAAAGTTGGGATGCTTGAAAAAACAATCCACTTTAAAGCTTCTGGGATCCCATAGGGTACAAAGTCCTCCTGAGTTCCCTGCTGAAGGTTGAGATTCAAAAGAAGCAGCCGGCCAAATTTTTAGGAGACGATCATCCTTTTTTAGTTTAGTTTCCTGTAGCATTATGATATCATGAGAGTTCTGGAATTTGATATCTTTGATGACTCTTTGCTTTTGAAGAGAGTTGAGCCCTCTTATATTCTAAGAGATGATCTTCATTTCTTTGATTTGGATTTTCTCCCCACCACCATGGGGATTGTGCTCTGCGTTCCTTGAGTGACATTAAGAGCAACTTCTTGCTAGAGTTTGATATTGCTCAGAATCCTTCCCCTTACTTTTTCAGTGCCAATATCAAGTTTCTTGCTGCTGCTTCTTGTATAGCTGGGGTTAAAACTATCATTAGAAGAATGGGTCGAGGGGGAGATGGTAGAGTCCAAGGGAGGGGGAAAGAGGGGGGTCAGGGGGGGGAGACTCAAGGAAGGGGGTTTTGAGGAAAGGGGGCCAGAAGTGGGAAGGGGGGGGGGATAGGGGGGGGCGGGATGGGGAGGGATAGATGAGAAGACAGGGGTGGAGGGGGGGAGGAGGGAAACAACCAAGGAGAGGTTAACCTCCTCAAAGGGAGGGGGGAGAGCCAAGGGAAACAAAGGGTGGTGAGGGATTGGAGGGCCAGAGAGGGGGGAACAATCTTAGAAAAAGGATCAGAGGAAATGTTTATTTCTCCTTCTTCCAGAAGAGCAAAGGAATTAGAGGTGGGGATGATAGGGATCTCAACAGAGGACGGTTTAGGAATAAAGCTTTTCTTAGTTTTTGGGGAAAGGTTTTGGGTTTTGGATTTCGGCTGAGGTTTGGAGGGGCAACTAGAGGCCTGAAGGCCAATGCTTTTGCAGAAGGAGCATGCTTGAGGAATATATTCATAGTCAATATTCTATTTCCAATTCCCAAGATCTGATATTAGCTTTATCTCTTTTGGGAGGGGATAACGTACGTCAACATTAACACAAAAATGAGCATGGATGAATCTAGTTTTAGCTTTAGTGGCTTGATCAATAGCAATTAAAGATCCTATGGAGAGGGCAATACCTTCAATAACCATTGGATGCCAGAACTCCAGGGGGAGCCCCGGGAGGCGAACCCATATTAGGGCTTGGGTCATAGATTCAGTGTGTGGGTTGAAACCTGGAGACCATTTCCTGAGGTAGAAGCCACGTCTGCCAAAAAACCAAGGGCCACTAAAAAGAACTCTCGCGAAATCCTCTTTCAAGCTGAAGGAGAATAACATGAAACCGTTAGGCATTGCCGCTATTTCAAGTGCTCCACATGGTTTCCATTTCAACGATGCCCATTTTTTGATATGCTCCAAAGGGGGTCTAGGACCCATCAATTTACCCACCAAGGAAAGATCACGAGAAGCAGCAACAACCTTTGTGATGTGAGAGGGAATGCGCAGTGAGAGGGAGCCATCTGACAGTGAAGGAGAGAGCTTTTTCGAACTAGGAGTAGAGGTGGAACCCTCCACTATTTTATTTCAGGCATCGGGTGGCTTTGGAGAGAGGGCCCCTGAATTGAGGGGCCCCTGATCCAGACCAGAGGGGTCCGACATCTGAGCTAACACCAGAAAATCAGCAGGCGGTCTCAACAGCGACCTAGGTTTGGCCGTAGCATAGAACCACCATAATCTTACTTCCAATGTGATCATGAAATTTTTTGGGATACTTTTACCCATGCAGGTTGGCCCTCCCCTCATTTGAGATGATAAGAAATTTAAATCGTGAACAATGTACAATCCTTTTTATATATGACTATTTTTTTTCAACCACACTTCCACAATTTGTCTCAACATAATGATTGCATATATTGAGGTAATGTGCATTGACAGGGAAAACACCTGATGGAAGTACTGGGGATGTCTCTGCATATCAATATTACCACTATAAAGTAGCCCCAATTTCTTCCCTCTGCTGGATATCTGTATCTACATGGCATTCTGTTTAGATTCACAGAGCCTATTTATGATATGCATTTTTTTAGGAGGATGTTCTTCTCATGTACGAGATGGGGCTAGATGCATACAGGTTTTCCATATCATGGTCTCGACTAATACCTGATACTTAAAAAAAGTAAAAAAAATCCCTATATCATAGAAAAAATTGCTAATATAATTGTCTAACAACATATCATAGAAAAAATTGCTAATATAATTGTCTAGAAACATATCATAGAAAAAATTGCTAATATAATTGTTTAGCAATTCACAAACTAACTGGGTGTTTTAATGTTGTAGATGGGAGAGGTGCCATTAACCCTAAGGGTTTGGAGTACTAGAACTCTCTAATCAACGAACTTGTTGCTCACTGTCAAAATCCTTGCATTTGCAACATCAAAGAGGCATAAACCTGTTACAATCATGAAGAAGGTTTGATACTTGGAAAAATCACTTGTTGAAGGTGAAAGAAGAAGCTTGCTATCCAAAAAAAATGTTCCCCCTCAAAAAATGAGCCAAATCTGGCTTTTACAATGCATGGGTCGAGCCCAGGAGAGAGAAAATGTGTAAAAAACATGGAAGTCATTCCCCATTGAATGAAGATGCATTAAAACAACATGGGCATCCTTACAGACCCATGCCCTGACATTTTTGGCCATGCTGAAGAAGAATGCGACCCATTTTGCATTAAAACTGGTTGTTGAAACGTCATTTCTGGCCATTACCACGTGCCAGAGGTGTTTCTTGATTTTATCTCTCCAAAATCAATCAAAATGCAAAATTGACCCTAGAATCATGTAGAGAATTTCACCAGCTTTCCATTGATATAAAGAACGTGAAAATCCGAGCTCTGGATCGAAAGATATGGCGATTTGAAAATTTAGGGCAAAAACAGGCCAAAATCGGATCGGCGGGCAAAAGTTTGAATTTTTATCCGTTTGGTATTTGGAAATTTTTTCAAATTTTCCCCATGCTTCCGCCACTCCAGGTGCCACGTGGCAGCTTCCTATTGGCTGTGGGCTTCATAAGGGAAAATTTCCCACAAAAACTCCGCCGAGCCATAACTTGAAAAATATGAGGAGTTAGGAGGAAAACTTTACCTTTCTGGAAAGCTGAGAGAGAGCTCTATCCAATGGTGCCATTTTTAGAAAGATTTGAGTGCCTAAAAATAAAAAAAAAGGAGACTGAGGCACAAGAGAGGTAAGAACACAAGGAGTTAGCCACAAAAATGAGCAGGGGCACATTTTGGATAACAATTTTGGCGACTCAGAGGGGTCATCTGCCTGCTAGATGAAAATACCATTTTTCTGAAGTAGCCCATTGGGAATGGAGTCATAAAATTTTCATTTCGGAACCCCAACTGAATTAGAATGTTGTAAGGAGGAAGATGGAATATCACCTGATGGAAGCAAGGACTTGCAAAACATCTCCAGGGACATCAAGCCTATGCCAAAGCACTTAGGGAAAGCAAAACAACCTACAGCAAAACAATGTGCACAAGCACTTGGAGGAATGAAAACCTAAGCTAATATTTACAAGGTGGAGAATTTCCCTTTAGTAGCAATGCTTTAGATAGATTCCATTGACTGGTATCTGCAGTTCTTCACCATCCAATGAAGGCAATTGGAAGGCATTGTTGTCCTTACACTTTGTGGACCATGTATGGGCCACTCCAAATGACATCAAATTTTGAATGCCTTCCCGGTTTTGCTCTATCTGCATCCCATTTTAACACTAGATCTCCAACTTGGAAAGATCTACTCTTGGCCTTCCTATCAAAGGTCTTTTTGATCAAAGCTTGATCCTTCTGCATTGCTTGGGATGCTTGATCTCTGATCTCTTGGAGCTCCATCAACTCTGCATATCTCACCTCCATGGGCCCAAACTCTAGCAACTCTAACTGCTTCATGAGTTCCAATGTTGGCAACTTAAGTGACATGGGCAAGATTGCCTCTCTTCCATAAATAAGCCTGAATGGAGAGTTACCTGTGGATCTCTTGGGAGTTATCCTATCAGCCCATAAGGTTGATTTCAGTTTGGTATGCCAAGACCTCTGATTCTCATCAAGAGTCCCCCTAATGATCCTCAACAAGTTTTTTGTTTGTAGATTCAACCTGACCATTACCCTGAGGGTAGTATTTTGATGAAGTACTTAGGTAGATCCCGTTCTTGACAGCCCACTCAGTCACCTTGGATCCAATGAATGCTAATGTATTATCTGAGATTATTGTAGCAGGTATGCCAAATCTAGTTACTATCCCCTCATAGAAGTCTAAGATGCTAGACTCATTTGCTTCCTTGAGTGCTACTCGCTTCAGTCCACTTGGTGAAGTAGTCTGTGGCTGTCAAAATCCACTTATAGCCCTTGGCTTGAATTGGGATTAATGACTCCAATGAAGTCCAAACCCCATTGCATTAATGACTGGTCAACTGAAATTGGATGCAATGGAAGGGTAGCAAGCCTCTCTTTACCTGTGAAGAATGCACAATTCTTGCACCTTTTGATCCACGCAAAGCAATCACTGAAAATCTTGGGCCAATAATAACCAGCCTTCATGATTTTTAGAGCTGTCACTCTTGGTGCAAAATGACCACCAGCTGGTCCACCATGGAACTCTTCCAGCACCCTATGAATCTGATTTGTGCTAATGCATCTCAGCAACACTCCATTCACATCTTTCTTAAACAAAACACCGTCTACTATGGCATATGGGACAACCTGCAATCTGAAGTGTCTTCTTTGGGTCGTGTTCATCTCTAGAGGGCATAGGCCTGTGCTTAGGAAGTGCATTATACCTTGGGTCCAGCAAGGAGTGGGGACACCATTATTTTCTCCTTGGGTGTTACCTTGCACATGGCTGTCTTGAACTGTCAAAATAACCTCTTCTTTATTGCATACTCCTTTTTGGTTGCCCAGAATCAGCTGCTCACACAATCCTTTTCCTCTTACCCAGCTTGGTGACCTTGATCTCAATGTCATACTCCATGACATGAGTGATCCAACCTGCCCTTTTCTCATTCAAATCCTTGTTGAGGAGGAAGTCCTTTACCTCCTGCATGAGAGACCAACAACTGAACCTTGTTGTTTGAGACTAGATGCTTGAATTTTTTCAAGCTTCTGATTACTGCAAGTACATGCTTCTCAATAAAAGAATATCTCACCCTCGTAGTCATCTAGGCTTTGGTTGAAGAAAGCAATTGGCTGCTCATCATTGTCCTTGTTCTGCTGTACCAAAATGGCAGAAATGGTATCATTACCCCCAAATGCATAGAGGATGAAATCCTTGGAGAAGTCCGGGTTGATGAGAGTTGGTACTTGAGAGATGGCTTCTTTGATTGCTTCAAAACTCTCCTTGCCTTCTACTATCCCATTTGAAAAGCCATGCTTTTCTTCAACATCTTGGTGATAGGTTTGACAAGGGTTGCAAAATCTGGGACAAACCTCCGAACAAAGTTTATTCTCCCCAAGAAACTCTGAAGGGCCTTCTTGTGGCTTGGCAATGGTGGTGCTCTTATGGCTTCAACCCTCTCTGGATCAATTGCTAATCCTTCTTTGGAGACAATATGGCGAAGGAGCTTTCCTTCATGTGGTAGGAAGATACGCTCCTTAGGATTCAAAGACACTCTAAATCTCCTGCACGTTTGAAAGACTTGTCAGCAGCTTGGTTTTCTTTTCTAGGAATGGATTTTATGCTAAAGCCCTTAAAATCTTCAATGAGGTCCCACACCCTATTCTTGTAGCACTTGAGCAGATTATTCTTGATAGCATGCTGCCCCTTAACTTGGTTTACAATCAATTCACTATCACCAAAGACTTGCAAGTTCTTTATTCCTCTCTTTATTGCCCAATGCATCCCTTGCACCAAGGCTTCATATTCAGCATTGTTATTGGAGCATGCAAACTAAAATCTAAAAGTTGAATAGTACTTTACTCCTTGAGGTGAAATAAGCATAGCTCCACCTCCTGCACCTTGTCTACTCCTTGATCCATCAAAAAACAACTGCCATACCTCATTGTCATCCTTGTGGTTTGGCTTGGTGATGCTAGGAATGGGATGATCTTCTTGATGTATGCAATAGACCCCTAGCTCAAATTCTTCTACTTCTTGATAAGGATCAAAAGCATGCACCTTGTTTGCCCATTCATCAAGAGTTAGATCTGGGATGCTTCCAACCTTGGTGTCTAGCTTCATCAGTGCTTGGGTGATCTTCTTGATCAAATGCCGAACAGTTGGCATTGATCTGACTTGGAGTGTAGGGCTCAATGTGGAAGTTTGCAATAGGTTCAGACCTGATTGTAGCTTTGGTTCCATACCTTGTTCTGAACAACATGTGTGACCAATCAACAGACAAATATCCTCCAATCTTGGCTGTGAAATCTCTTGACAAACAAAGGGCAAAGAGTGGTGGAAGGTCTATAATTGATACATCTTGTAAAACAACAACATTTGGACATGCATGCAAGGTAAGGACTCAAGTTTCTAATCACCCCCAACTATTGTTACTACTGTCCCATCCAACTGCACTACCCCTTTGGATATGGTTTCATATTGAAGTCCTAGCTGATCAGCTATTTACTTGGGCATCACTGAGCTACTTGCCCCAGAATCAATCATGCAATTGTGCACTAATTAGTTCTAATGATTAATGAGACATAAAAAGGATGGGGCTTCAACATTTTACCTTGCTGTCCTCCATGATTCCCTTCAGGCTGGGCAGCATTTGTGAGCACCTTCTCTTGCATTTGGACTTGCTAATTCGAAGTTGGCCAGTCCTTCATGGCAGCTTGTAGCAAATTTCTCTGGCCTGGGATAGATAGGGATTCCCACATTGATATATTTACATTTGTCTTCTTCATCTGATCAATGATATTAAATGGTGATGAAGGATCTCTTTGTTGTCCCTTGGTTTGCATATTCATCCCTTGCATGTGGGCAACAACAACTGGTGTTTGAGTTGGTCTAGGAGCTGTTCTTGGCTGCCCTTGTGCATTTACAACTGGATTTTGTTTACCAACCATTTTTGGAGCCATAAAAGGTTGTGGATTGGTTGGAGCTAATGGTTGTTCTTCACCCAAATTCCTTCTTTTTGACCTTGTGTTGGCTGCAACACCTTGAGAGACTGTTTGATTTATGCCACAAAAATCCTCTGCCTGTCAGTTCACAAGTGTGGTGTCATTTGGAGCTGATTTCTGCTGGAAAGTTTCTTGTTGTTGGTTGTTTCCTTGACTACCCTCACCCCTCCACACCAGTGGTTGTCACCATTAATGCTTGATTCAAGGCACCGTTGAAGCACATAGATTGGTTGTGAGGTTCATTTCATGGAAAACACCAATCATACTCCTGAGAAACGTTGTTTTGTGTTGGCACCAATGCCTTAGAGGTAGATATAACATTTGGATTATAGGGCTGAAATGGTCTATTGGCAAGAGGCCTTGCTTGATTTAGATTTACAGCTGGATTGGGTGGTCTATGAGGTTGATATGGCTTCCTGTTAGGTTGAGCTTGAGGCTGGAAGGAAGGTCTAAAACTTTGGGCTTGTTGCCTCTTGAGAGTACTTGAAGCTTATTTGGGGCACTTGGAGATGAAGTAGAAGCTTCATTTGAACTCTAATTTCTAGGAGTGGGAGAAGGAGCCAAATTAGGTGCTTGATTAGTGTTTTGGGCTCTCTAAACTTGGAAACAATGGCATGGGAGGTCTAGGGGCTAGTTTGCCAGCTTGGATCAAACAAATTTTCAGCCCTAATGGCAATGCTATAAGCCATAGGGATAGTTATGCCTCCCATGGACTGAATCAACATAGAAATATCAGAATTTAGAGCTTTGAGATAGTAAAGAAACAGCACCTTCTGCTGTTGGCCTGACTGCCACTAGAATTCTCTCCCAAGTCCTTTGAAATATGAAATTAAAATCAGTCATGCTGCTCATTGGGAGCTCTTTTTGATAGTTGTCAGCTACTCCAAAAGGGACAAGTTGTCTCCCTTTTCCTCAAACTGCTCATGGAGGGCTATACATAGCTGATTTCAATTTTGAATAGAACCTGAGGCAAAGACTCCTGAACCATTGCAAAGCTTTCCCTTTGAATGAAGATGCCAGTAGTTTGATAGTAACTTGCATCTCTATTGATCTCATGGATTGCACAAATGTTAGCAATATCCTTAACATGATCACCAGGTGAGGTTTGATTTTCTCCCAGTGAAGTATGGAATGTTCTTCAATGCTGTAACTGGGATTGGATTTTGTGCATTGAGAGCAAGTGGGCTGCTGCCAGTGAAATTGACATAGGGGTTGTTTTGTGCCATTCTAATTGGTCTTATAACCCTTGTTGACTGAATGAAAGGCCTACCAGGTGGAGGAGTTGAGAGAGTTTTGTTTGGTGGAGATGGAGACCTTTGGATTCTCCTCCCACTTTGCCTTAGTCTTGGAGATAACTACAAATATTCAAACAACACCTCTTCCTCTCCAGCTCTTGACCTTGTGTTGATTCTTCTCATGAGTTTTCAGGTCTGCACTGCCAAAACCTACTGATTATTCCCCTTGGAGTCACCAGATGTGCAATATTATAGCTCTTTTAAGCAAGAAAATTGCAGCAGATGCACATCAACTTTGCTGCAATGAAAATGAGACCTCTAAGGTCCCTCTGAGCGTTGCCAAAACTGTTGTTGCAAATCAGCAGCACCCCTGGATGCAAATCAGGTTTCTAAGTTGATGTTTCAGGCATCCAGTGTGATTGCACAACATTGAAACCTCTCTCCAAGTGTGGGACTTGTAAAATGAGAGAGGAATCTCTAGATTAGAGGCTGGTTCCTCAAACTCCTTTGATCATATCTATTATTTGCACAATTGTAGAGGTTTGAATCCTAATCCTACTCTAAATTCCAAGGAGACAGAGATAGAAAGTGCAAAAATAGAAACTAAACTAATAGGTGATACACCAAAGGAGTGGTGAACACTTCTTGTTCATGCAAATTGACACAATTTCATAAAATGCAACATGAAACATCATACATAGGTTGATAAGATGTAATTAGAGGTCTGAAATGAAGCAAGACAATACAAACAAAGGATTGAAAATTGATCACAGAGTCTGCACTGTCATTTTTCACTATCAAAATCCTTGCATTTGCAACATCAAAGAGGCAGAAACCTGTTACAATCATGAAGAAGGTCTGATACTTGCAAAAATCACTTGTTGAAGGTGAAAGAAGAAGCTTGCTATCCAAAAAAATGTTCCCCCTCAAAAAATGAGCCAAATCTGGCTTTTACAATGCATGGGTCGAGCCCAGGAGAGAGAAAACATGTAAAAAACGTGGAATCCATTCTCCATTGAATGAAGATGCATTAAAATAGCATGGGCATCCTTACAGACCCCTGCCCTGACATTTTTGGTCATGCTGAAGAAGAATGTGACCCATTTTGCATTAAAACTGGTTGTTGAAACGTCATTTCTGGCCATTACCACGTGCTAGAGGCGTTTCTTGATTTTATCTCTCCAAACTCAATCAAAATGAAAAAATGACCTCAAAATCATGTAGAGAATTTCACCAGCTTTCCATTGATATAAAGAACATGAAAATCTGAGCTCTGGATCGAAAGATATGGCGATTTGAAAATTTAGGGCAAAAATAGGCCAAAATCGGATCGGCGGGGGCAAAAGTTTGAATTTTTATCCGTTTGGTCTTTGGAAAATTTTTCAAATTTTCCCCGCGCTCCGCCACTGCAGGTGCCACGTGGCGGCTTCCTATTGGCCGCGGGCCCCATAAGGGAAAATTTCCCACAAAAACTTCGCCGAGCCATAACTTGAAAAATATGAGGAGTTAGGAGGAAAACTTTACCTTTCTGGAAAGCTGAGAGAGAGCTCTATCCAATGGTGCCATTTTTAGAAAGATTTGAGTGCCTAAAAATAAAAAAAATGGAGATTGAGGCACAAGAGAGGTAAGAACACAAGGAATTAGCCACAAAAATGAGCAGGGGCACATTTTGGATAACACTTATCTTTAATGGAAACATGTATTGAACAAAATCCTTAGAGCTATTCATTAGTTGCAGAGCTAAACGTTTAGCTTGAATGCAAATAATAGATGTACATTTTGGCAGGCATCGAACCACATGTCACACTATATCACTTTGATTTGCCCCAGAGTTTGGAAGATGCCTATGGAGGATGGCTCAGTCCCCAGATAATGTAATATCTGTTTCCATGTATACTATACTAGAAAATCAGGCAGATTATATCTTACATCTCCTCTGTAGTATGTTGTATGTACAATGAAACTGTACTCCACATCTTATTCCCTCAATAAGTTACATGTAATATACTTTTAATGGTGTGTTGTGGAGCAGAGAAGATTTCAAGGCCTATACAGAAGTTTGCTTCAGAGAATTTGGAGACTGAGTGAAGTACTGGACAACTTTCAACGAGCCTGCTTTTATAGTTTTTGGCTATGACTGAGGTTCCTGGCCACCTCAGCCCTGTTCTTATCCATTTGGACTATCAGGCAACTGTAGTGCTGGAGACTCTAAGGTGGAACCATACATTGGTACCCATTATGTTTTGTTGTCACATGCGGAAGTAGTTGGAGTTTACCGTGAGAAGTTTCAGGTGTGCAATCATGTCAAATCTAAATGGTTTTACTTTGAAATGGACATCACCCAAAACCTCACTGTTATATTCATATTATAGCTTGCTCGGCTCAAGTTAGTGCAGTCCACATATTGTCCATCAAGTTGTATTGCTTGACCGTCCTCCTCAGTATCATCCATTGCCTTAGGTTGTGTTAGTCACTTTTTCTATTGTGGCTTGTAGTTATAAACTATTCACTTGCCATTTGGCATGCCTTCATTTTGATTGGGTTCCCCTTTGATATCTTCTATCCTTGGGGTGTGTACAACATACAATTGTTGTTTTCAATTTCAATGGGAGTGTGAAAATTTACAGGGTAGTGTTAACATATACCTCTAAATCAAATAACATATACCGTTATGTGATTTTCTTGCTCTAACATTATTAACCGTCAGAAGCCGGGAATGGATACTTTACTTATTAACATAATAATTTTGTCACCTCGTGAAGCATTAGAAAACTTCTTTGTCAGAGAAAAGAAGTACACAGAAAAATTGCTGATGAGTGTTTTGACCCTGAAGCATTAAAGTTTGAACTGAAGTACAAGGAAGAAACAATCCAATAGGTAAGTACTTCAACCTTGACACAATTGATCACCAGATGCAGGTTATATGGGTGACATATTATGGCTCTAACAGAATCATATATTCTCCACAGTGAATCATTAGAGAATCTTCCTGTGAATAATAATTTTGAATACAATGCAAGGAATAAGCATATGAAGGAAACAAAAGATTTGTTAATAAGTATTTCAAACTTCAATCTTAATGTACCAGCTGGACGAAAAAGATAAAAAAAATTAATATTACTCTAATATTCGAAAGAGCATGGCTCAGTTTCAAAGCCCTTCCCTAATTGGGGCAGACATGGGGTAAGTTTGAAGTTTAAATTTTTAAGTTTCCATGTAACCATTATAAGGTGTATTTTAGCCTGAAGGTTGATACATGTCACCAAATATTAAGAATGAAGCTTTAGCATACACTATATTAAAAAGAAAGAAAAAAATTCATGCGCTTATAATACAAGTTAGCTTATAGGAAATGAGACCACCATGCACCAAGTACCGACAATAGCATTTAGGAAGATTCAATATTGACCCTACAGAATTAAAAAGAAAGGGTATTTATTCAAAATGTGGAGGGTACCATTTTCATCTCCCATCAATTTGCCTGTAAAGGCCAAGAATACAACCCCATATCTGCCATCAATCGTGATTACACAGTCATCGTACCACTTCAATAATAAACACCTACAAAAATAAAGAGGACCCTTCAAGCAATTGATCTTAATCAAGGACCCAAAATCTGTGAATCCAAATCTATGAATTATTGGAGATGTGACGAACTTGTGACCTAATGTAGAATAAATGATTCACTCTACCAAGTGATTTTAGGTATAGTCATAATATGAATCTCTTTTAACAACGAAGAACTTATAATCTAATACAAACCAGATAAATCTTGGCTGGAACATAAACAAAGAAACCCTTTACATATGTTCAACCCTTGTGCAAGAATAGTATGACTTCACCATCAAAGCCTCCTATAAATGAGAAGTAACCTAATACAGATCAACAAGTTACCGACTGAGTTTCAAAAGAGATTTTATCCTTGAGCAGTGCACACCAATTTCCAGGTGGTTGCCTCTTTCTGTTTGTCTCGAACCAAATAGTTCCTTTCTGTCTTATAACAATTTAAATCTTTAGCCTAGCTGCTAGCTTTAGATATTGCATTAGCCGATCACACCAGTTTTATTTTCAAAATGTTCCTTTCCACATAGGCATGCCTCAAGTACCGTCTTTTGTTAAAAATAATCAGCAGTCTCTCCCCACTTCTTGCCGCTCTAGAATTGTAATCTTTTATGATCACCTGCACCATAAGAATAGGACCTATGAAGGATAGCCCCTTTCGCGGGACCCTGCCCGAAGGCTAAGGTCTCATAAATGTGCACTAAAATACCCGTTTTGTTCCATGCAACTTGTTTTATGTAAAACTGTAAAAAATAAAATGGGAAACAAGGGAGCTTCTTGTTTAGGCTGTTGTGCTTCAATAAAGTGCAGACCAAGCTTGTTGTTTAGTATTTTGTCCAGAAGTGCGAGATTGTCTCCTTGTTATCCTTACAACTCACAACTTATGACCATCAATTAAAACTGCAGTTTGTAACAAAGGGGTGTCAATCTTAGAGGATATTGGAATGCTAAAATTATTCTTGCATGTGGTGATTTATGAGAGCAGTGAGAACGATGGAAAAAAGATAGTCTGTAATGTGGACCTTTGATTTCACCCCAATAATGAAAAGGTTTGAAGGGAAAATCTAAAGGCAAATTTGCTTCTCATTTTGGTTGCAATCAGATGCACTCTACACATTCAATTTTAGGTTTATTTTTGTAATTATTTGTAATAAATTTTAACAGAAATTGATAAAATTCGGAAAAAGAAATTTATCTGTAAAATTTTGAAATATAAATTTATAATATTTGAGAGGAAGCAGATTTAAGAAGTAAATTTATTTTTAGGAACAAGAAATATAAACGAGTTCCGATTAGAATTAGTTTTGCAAAGCCAAGCTTGCAGGTGGCGAGTCACTCCCCAAATTTGATGCAATTTCAAACAATCATATCCTCGTTACAATAAATCTTGCCATATTGTAAGCAAAGACACCCTCTCCGATAATTATCTATCTTTGCTGCATCCTAAAGAAAGCTTTGCTCTAATCTTCGTCTGCAACAATCCTTGCTTTATTCCATAACTGACAAAACAATCTTATGGTTTTTTTTGCTCACTTATTTTTCCTAAAATAGCTTATTTCCGTTTCCATGTCCATTTCTTAGAATATTATATTTTCTTATATGAATTTTTTTTCCTAAAATAGCTTTATTCCATTTCCCATCCTGTTTTCCTAGAATAGCTTTATTGTCATCTTATTTTCTAGACAATTTGGGGTTCATTACAGTCTGCTACTCTTGAATTGGATGGTCCCTGTTGTGAGCCCAGTTGTAGCTGGCTGTTGCTGCAAAGCTTAGGTTGAAACCTAGGTCTAAAAATAGACAAAACAATAGTTCCAAAAATTTTATGCTACTAACTTTAGGTCTGAAAGCCTTCAAAATCTACTGGAAACAACAATAAAATATTTCTAGATTTTCATTTTCACGGTCTTACTCTCAGTTGTTGGAATGAGACCAATGTTGAAATTGATTTTTTTAAATGTTGGAAACAGAACATAAATTTTAATATTGCTCGAAAGTACATATAAATGACTCCCCTGAGGGATTAGTTACTGACTCTAGGGATGAATTCAGGATAGTACAGACACTCTCTTGGCCCAACAAAGTCTTCAGAATTGTGCACAAGAACTTGTTTTAACAAAATGTTTTCCTCCTCTCTGCCATTCCTGAATTGGTTGGTCCCTGTTGTGAACCAAATTGTAGCTGGTTGTTGTAGCAAACCCTAGGTTGAAACCCCAGGTCTTAAAATAGACGACAACTTTTTATGCTATTAACTGTGGGTTAGGAAACTTAAAAAATTTAAAGTGGAAATGAAATAAAATATTTCTAAATTTTCAGTTTGATGGTCTCATTCTCAGTTTTATTAAGATCATGAAATTGAAAATTTTGGAAAGCTATGGAAAAGCTCAACTCTGAAACTTATTGTCATTTTATTTCAAATTGGAGGGAGAACAAAAATTTAATATTTTCTGGAAAATACATAAAAATGAATTCTATGAGGGTTAAGTTACCGACGCTGGCTGAATCCGGGACAGTACAGACACTAGTCTTGGGCCAACAAGTGTTTGGGCCAACAGATTCTTCAGATTTGTATACAAGAATCTGCTTTATCAAAATGCTCTAATCCTCTCTAAGAGTCTATTGCCTTCTGCATGTGGGAAAAATAGTTGTCTTCCAAAAAAGTATGCCTTCATAAACTAAAAAGCAAATCGACCCACAAGACTAACAAAATACAAAAAAAAAGGATTATAGTTGACCCATAAGACTAATACTAAGAAGTGTTGGTTTTCCTGTGATTTTATCCTACTCTGAGCTGTTTTAAGATTATCCTTAGAACCGACAAGATTTTGCCCCTCTAAATTGAGGTCTTAAGCTGCAGGGACCAAATGCTCCACTCTATAAGCGAAGGTAGATTATACCCATGCAAATTGTATGGATTCGTACCAAATATCAACTTTATGGGCGGCATGAGACCAATTTTCAGTTAAATGCAACAGCCAAAGCATGTTACTTGTCATCCAGATGTGTAATTTTGCAAATATCCCTCAACTCACAATTTCTATTTTGAATTTTCCTATTAGCGTGAGGGTGAAAGTTACTATTGGAGGATAAGGTGGTAGCATTTGGGAAGGAGTCAAAGGCAGGGCATTTGATTCCCTGTGCAAGGCTTACAGTGAATCTCTATCCTGCACCATATTTTCAAAGGGCACATGGTATTCATTAGTGGTGGGCACATGATCTCAAAATCCAGCACACCGAATATACTCTTCCACCACTCCAGGCATTGGTACAAGTGAAATCTATCATATTATGAAATCCCCATTTTATCATACCAATCGGCTTGTTCCATTCAAATCTGTGTATTTCACAGAGGCAAATGGCGTCTGTTTGTGAGAGGATTACATGCTTAAACCGAACTCAATGTCATGTGGCATTTTTAATTGAACATTATTCTAAGTAAAAAATGTATTTTGTACATAGTGTATAATCACCCACTTTTTTGTTTCACATTTTTTTAATTGAAATTTGCTTCAAATTGGATTTTCTTTTAAAAATTTGAGATCAGATGATATGCATAAGCTTGCAGAGCTTATTTATTTGTTTGAATGATTGTCTTTCAATGCGACGCATGGCCCAAAAATACAGTTATTTTATTTATTATTTTTTAATTATGATAAACTGTGTCCCAGCCACCAATATAAGCTCCTCCAACCAAATCATGGGAGGCATGTTCGACACATTTCAAAATGAGTGGGGCAACACATAGACCAAGTTGCCAATTCTCCATCAAACCCCTTCTTCATCGTCCGTCATCCTCTCTCATTTTTTAGCTTCCTCATGTTTTCATTCTACTATCCATCCTCTTCAGTGTTTCCATCGTACATTTCATGAACGATTGCTAATGTATTGCTCTCAGTAGTTACCATTTGCATAACGAAATGAGCGCAAAAAAAAACTTGTACATTTTTTTTTTGTGGTCAAGGTATGTGGAAGTACTACTTTACTCAACACTTTTGTATCCCGCGGCAATGTCGTTCAAGGGGTATCAAATGTATTCAAGTTTAGTTCAAATAAAATTCACCACAACAAGCTACCACTCATGATATAAAATCTGCAAATGTATGGAGGTCTTCATGTATTCATGTTTGGTTCAGATCTCATGATATAAGATTTGCAAATGTATATGTACGAATTTGTAACAAATTTGAAATGTGCACATAGATCCTTTCAATGTAATGTTTCATCTATATTCCTACACTACCACTATCAATCAAACCCCTTATCAACATGTTATCAACAATACAAAAAAGACTTATTCAACAAAAAACCAACCAAATAACTGATGCAACCACCATCTCAAACACGCTGTAACACTAAAACAATTTCCCCCAAATAATTACAAACCACATCAACAACAAAAGTAATTAACTACCCAAAGCGTTATCAATTGTATTCATGTTTAGTGCCAAAACAATTGCCCACAAAAGGCTACCACTCATGATATAAAATCTGCAATTTTTATGTATTCATGTATTCATGTTTAGTTTAAATAAAATAGTCCACAAAACACTACCTCATGATATAAGATTTGCAAATGTATATTTAAGAATTTGTAACAAATTTGAAATGTAGAGATAACACCTTTAAATGTAATGCTTCATATATATTCCTACACTTACAAAATCAATTACACCCCTTATCGATATCAACTACAAAAATAATAACTATCCCTCTAAATCAAATAACATATACCATTCGGCGTTCACATTGCATTGTACACATGTGATTACTAATTAAATTAATACATTTGATAACATGACCAAGTACAAATGTCTTGAGAATAATACAGAAACCAAAAAATAGCTACATGGATATTTGGTAGTACCTCACACCATTATTGCAAATAGAAACAAATAAACGCACTTGCAATGTGATTGAGAATTTAACAGCCCATTAGCTTGTTGGGAAAAAGGGCAGCGCCACCCACCTTGTTTTGGGCAACACTATCGTCATTCCCTGCAAGAGCTTTGTATTTATCCCTCCGAGTAAAATTGGTGCATTTGTAGGACAGGGTAGCCGCAATAACCCTCTGAATATAGTTGGCCACCTCATGACAAGTCTTCCCACCAGAGCACGTCAACTCCACAGGAAGCTTATTCAAGAAAGTGACTTCGTAGAGTGGGGTGGGATTCATGAAGAAATAAAAGGCGTCCATGCCCTTCCACCCACGAGTTGTGGTGCCGTGAAACATGGACATCTCGTTGCGCATGGCCACAGGAACAATTTGGTCCGTCAGCTCTGCAAATAACGTGTTGAATCGTAACAAGAAGGGCTCTCGACACGTGGTACCCTCAGGGCATAAGACCAAGTCACCTTCCTCCAGTAAGGATTTTATCATGGCCGCGTCCTTGTCCCTCTCGCGCGACAAAGACACCGTCTTTATCGGAGACAACCACTCGGAGAGGCGGGAGACAGAGTAGGTGACCGCCGACACAGGTCGCCCGATGGCTGTGGAGAGGAAGATGGGGTCGAGGAGTGTTCGGTGTGAGGAGATGAAGAGAATGCCGTTGGTTGATGATGATGGTGAAGGGATGTTGCCGTTGATGCGGATGCGGACTCCGAGGGCGAGGAAGGCGTGGTACAACATTGACATGGGAAGGAGTGCACCCGCGGCTATGCGAAGGCATGCCAACACAAATCCCACTGGGAACCACAAGATTGTAATGAGGCTTACAATTGGTGTCGGGCGGTGAACCAAGCGACCGTCGTGGAAAACTATTGGCTTCGGGAGTTTCTCTCTGCTAACTGCTTCCACCTTTGGCATTGCGGGGGACCATGTATCCCTCCTGCAAACACCAAATATATTCTCAACAATGCTCACACATTGAAATCTTAGATATATTCTCATAAATTGTTAATATTTTCAGAAGAAAAATTGCTCTGGATGTTCTCATATGCTCTGGATGTTCTCATATTTAAATTTTTAAAAAATCAGCATAATTGCTCTGGATGTTCTCATATGCTTAAAAAAACCGATTGTCTAACAATATTGCATGTAAATGACTATTAACCTATGGACAATCTCCACAAACACTATGAATATTTATGCCCAGCCACCAAAAACGACCTATGATCAAATACACAATTTTTTCTACAAAAGTGACCGATTATTGTTTTTTCATATATTGATCTTCAATTGAATAAAATAAAGTTCTTTTATAATCAGGGAATTATTTTTAGAAAAGTGAATGTTTGTTAAATATTTATTCAAAAATTTCAATGTATAATGTTTTTAATCACCAAAATATATGTACTCAAAATAATTTTAAAATGTAAAATAATAAAAAATATTTTGAACTTTGAATTTGGAGGGACATTATAGAGAGAAAATAAACATACTAAATAAATAATATTGTATATATTTTGTAAATGTTGTGGAGATAAGATTTGGAAGTGTAGACTTGTAACATGGTGTTAATTAATGGGTTTATTTTTTAAAATTAAATTTGTATGAGTAGAATACAAGATATTATTCCACATGGATTTGCGAGTATTAAAGACTAAATGCTTAAAAGGTTTCAGTTCTGGTAAATGTTTTATATTTTTAGTTATGATATATACCTTGCAGAGTTTCATGAAAGGGAAGTCCGTCCTGCGGTCTCCGAGGCCGACATGGGCAACAAAATCCCATACCCGCATTGCCTCTTGCAGAGCGTCGGCTTTCTGGCTGCCCACCAACACGCCGGGGCTCTTCACAAACCCGGTCGCTCGCCCTGCAAAGCAGCATATCTCCGTCCCGATCACCATCTCCGCGCCCAAGTAATCTGTGAGAAACGCCTCCACCATTATGCGCGGGTTTGCCGTCAACACGCACCGCTTCCCGCACGACGAGAACACTCGCCACGTCTCCGGATGCAAATCCTCAGAATAAAACTTGGGAAGAACCGCCCGAGCAACCGACTTAATATCCGAAACCTTTGCCCCAACAAAGGTGGTAAAAATAAGCACTTGTATGCCCGCCGTTTCCGATACCAAATAATACAGCAAACCGGCCAACGGCGCCGCCAGTAGCAGGAAAGCCATCCTCACAATTCCTCCCAACTCAAACGCAATTATGGCAAAATAAGGAAAAGAGCTTCTTCCCCGTAACAATGTTCCGTCCATGTCCGCCACCACAGTCTGCTCTTCCCTTCCTGTGCTGGCGCACTTTTCCACGGTGGGGAACTTGTCGTAACCACCGTTTAAATCTGTTTTCGCCATAGTTAAGCTGTGGAGACCCTTTATTTGGCAAGGAATATATATAAATTGCACACATTCCTTGAACGAATGGTCTTGTAGAGCCGGAGTATATAAAGATCCGACGGCGAAGGTGCAGACAAACTGAATTGTCGTTTGAGCCGATTGGGACGAAGAGAATGACGATCCCAATGATGATATATATAACATGTTTTCTATCAATTCACCGTAAAAATACGGAACACACATGATTTCTGAATCGTCTGAATGATCGACCACGCCTAAATTTCCCCGCCTCATTTTATTTTATTTCCACCAAAATGGAATAAACGCGTCCAACTCTTGGTAGAACGGAACAAGCCCAATTTCTTTTAATTATAAAATATACACGATAGCCAAAAGTAAGGCACCCATCTATGAATGTCCAGTGATCGCTAGAGAACAAAAATAGATTCCTTTCACGACAGTAACAATGCGGTTTTCTGAAACATGACAAACCAGATCTTATGGAAGTATGTACCGACTTTCCCGATTTGTTTTTGGAAGAGCTTAAATAAACCACCATTTTTAATTATTTCTGTTTTTGAGTACATTCAAATAAAAAATTTAGAAAGCGCGTGAGAATGGAAATTGATTTTTAAAAATTCTTTTCTAATTTTATTATGGTATGTTATTTGATTTCATGATTATATATTTGTCTAATCCTTTTTTCCAATCAAATTTTATTTGTATTTTTGATTGCAATACGTATTTGTATATAAATAAACTCGAAATGTACAACATTAATAAAGAGACTTTGAAAACACAAGATAGTGTAAAAGTGCAATTATCAATCTAAAAATAAGAAGCCCACAAAATTAAGTGGGAACTACAAAAAATATTATTAAAAACAAAGTTCAATAATGTTATTAGAAACAAAGTTCTATAATTTTTTGGGATGGCAAACCACACTTTTGTTAATTATATATATAGTAGTATAATTTTGATTCTCCAAAAAATGGTTGAGAAGAAATCACACCCTAAAATGCCAATTAAATTAAGTTAGAATTCATTTTGAGAAATACCATAAAAACATGACTGTGATTTAATAATATAAACTTAATAAAAGTGATTTTCGATTAATAATAATAATAAAAAAACTAAAAAGTAATAAACTAAGTATCACTAATGATATACAACACGAAATTTAAGTAACATTGGCAACCATGACGACCAAAGGAGGAAGAAGACTTTTAGGCTTCCTCCCAACTACTAGTGCCTAGAGAGTTTGTAGTGTTAAGCATGAACTCCCACACGTTTTTCTATTTCTTTTCTTTAGTTTCCTCGGCATGCTGGAAAGGAGAAGTGACAAGAGACTAACATTGAAGCTTATCTTGGTGTGCAATTCCCCTACTACTATCATCACTACCTCTAATTTTGTCAAATACAACACCACTGTCTCAAAGAGGTGAAGGCCGACATGAGCAAGGATAAAAGCTTCGCCTTCTCCTAAAGTGGCGGAAAAAAAACTCTAGTCACAACCATGAGAAGGAGAATACCAACGGGGAGAATCTGGAGGCCCCTGACTAACAACACACATAACACTCCTCTAGTGGTTCAAAAGAGACGGTAGGTGCTTCACCTCCAAGAGGACTTTCTGCGTATGGACTTAAATCTAAAGCAAAACATTGGTGATTACAATAACTTTATTGGTCACTGAAAAATGTCTTTCCATAATTCCACATTAGTAAAAACAACTTGCAGTTTTCTATCTTTCTATGTACAAAATTTATTTATTTCATTGAAATATTTGTAAAAAAATTCATGAGTTTCGCTTCATTTGTATTTTTATTTTATTTTATAAATATACAAAGAAATTCTCATTCTTAAGTGTTTTTATTTTATTATTTTGTTTTTTATATAAAATATTTAATTCTTAAGTTTTATGTTAATATTATAATATTTACTCGAAATATTTTACGTCCACATATCTCTGTTATTTTTATTTTATTTTATTTTGATATGTCATTGTTTAAATAAAATATACCAAGAGATATAATTCTTTAGGCACTGCCTATATTGGATTTTTAACATAAATGGAATAGCCACATTGAGAATGATGTTCTCAACACATTACTACAAACGAGGTGTTTTGAGACACTTATTAGGGACGTAATTATTGTTTCATCTTCATTGTTCCTTACATTATTTTCAATATTTTGATAATATATTGATTTTTCTACCATGAAAAGGTGGTGAGAAATAATGTGGGGGAAGGGTTAAGAGGTGCTTCATTGTATTTTTTGGTCTATCTCTACATTTGGAACTCTATACAAAATTCTAGAAAAAATAAGGGGTAAGGGAGAGGAGCCATTCATTATGCACCCTAAGTCGAGAGGTGTATATAATCATATAAGTACTATAAATTTAGAATTTTTTTTTTTTTTTATAGATTATGTTTTTTAATCTAAACATTTTCTTTTGAGCATTTATATTATGTGGACAGTGATTTTTAAGGTATTTAAATTAGGTGGTTTTCTATAAAAATAAATTTATGGTGGTCTATTAATAGGGAATTATGTCATGTATTTTTTCACTTAAGTGGCATCATTTGATTGGGTGATTGTTTAATGTGACTTGCTTTATTCGTTACTTTTTTTTTCAAATTTTAAGTGAGAAATTGACATATACTAGTCATTTACTTTACTTATAACCTAACCATTATTAGTTCATACTCCATGATTGACTTCTCTCCCTTAAAACATGATAAGCTCTCACATTGTTTGACCCAAAAAACCTTTTTGTTTATTATTGAGAGTAACTCAATCAAGATATTTGGGATTTTTTCTCCTGCTTTACAAGATTAACATTTGGTAATTATCCTTATTGATAACTTCTATATATTTTCTAGTTTTTATTTTATCTAAGAAATTGATAGATTTATTATTATTCCCATAGAAATTTATGTAGTTTTCTAATTTTTTGACAGCTGATTTTGTAGAATTTAATCTAGTGCTAAAAATAGTATGTTGTGGTGCTCTTGAAATCATTACACATCCTGAAAGTTTGAATACTAGTAGGGTTATGATTAACTTCAAGAATTCAATCGCACTCTCATTTTGAATCCTAGTTAATCTTACATAATGGTTTCTTCACAAAAACTTTATGGATTGCATAGTGTTTTGAAAAAAATTCCCACACCTTTATCGGTTGTGCAAGAGAATATTATTCAAATCTCAACACACCACACTGGTAAGCCATCAATCTGTTTAACAAAAAACCCAAGATGGAGGTCTAGAGAAGGTAAAATCATCTTGAATGAGATATCAAAATTTAGGGTTTTCAAGATTTGAATTTATATTTTTAAATTGGAGGTGTTTCTAATGGTTTTTTTAGACATATGGTTTCTTCAAATTTGGATTGTTCCTGGTGGGTTTTTTATTTAGGTTTTCTTAAATTTAGATTTTTCTATATTTAGATGTTTATTTCTTAATTAGGGGTGTTTTTTTATTAGCTTATTAAGATGTGGAGTTTTTTCAAATTTGGGGTGGTTCTGATGTTTTTTTATTTGAATTTTCTTCATAATTCAGGGTTTTTTGAGCATATTTTCATTTGTAAGCTATTAGACTTCTAGAAATCTATTAATTTGTTATTTTGTATTTTTGTATTTTCATTTTCATAAAAAATTCTTTCTCCTATGCATTAATAGACGATACATTCTTCTAAATCTCATATATGGTATTAGGTTAGGAATATGCAGGAAAATTATGTAAAGTGACCTAGTTGGACATTTGTTTATTTGATTGCAATGAATAATTAGTATTTTTTTGAGTAAAAATGAAAAAAAAAATGGATAACATGGGAAACCACGTTTTAAGAAAGTGTACAATGTGAAATATATATTCATTTTGAAAAATTGGTTCAGAGTTTGCACAATGTAGTCACAATTTTTTTTTTTCGTTATTTCTATAATCAATTACATTCATATATATATAGGAGAAATAACTCCCATAAAATAGGATAACAAACTCAAACAACTCTACTATATTCATAAGTTGTTTCTAACAACTTATAATACCTTTAACAAAATAACTACGTGATTTGCTATAAAAAATCACTTACCAACTTATAAATACATGTTTACACTAATATGATTTCCTAACATTCCCCCCCCCCTTAGTGTGAAAATGGGGAGAAAACACATCTCAAGAATTGGAAATAGAATCGTACTTGTTTGCATACTTTTAGGTTTGCATACTGTTGGCTTGGATCTTGTTGGACATGACCAATCTGCTTCACCATAGTGAATCCCATACTGGATGATCACACTTCCACTGATTCACCTTCATATGTTAACTCAACAGTACCTGCTTTCACTTACAGTGAATGCTCTTTCAGCAACCGATCGATGTTAGAAGTATGACAATCGAATAATCTCAACGGTCATATGATCACTCTAGTTCAACTGCCCTCCTATACAATTGTTCTCATATTCCAAAATGTACATTCTCTTCGTTTCAATCATAACATGGGAAGGAAACCACACACCATTTTATTCTCTCAAAGCAAATAATTGAAATAATATAAAAAGGTGCCACCAATACTATATGCGACCCCATCGTTGGTGACTAACGAGAGGTGTTGATCGCCCTCCATCCTCTATTGCCTCTGACCTCTAATAATGTGCTGCTTAACTCAGTTGAATTTGATCATGGAGCTCAATTTGAAATACTCCCCCTCGATTTAAACTCAAACGTCGGGTAACACCAAAAATGCATCCACAAAGTATTTTTTTTTTAAACAATTTTTCATGTTAAAAATAATTCTTTTACAATAATAACATTTACACGATGATGATTTTAGTGAAACTTTTACATTAACTTTGATGTACAACACAAATGAAAACTTTATAATGACTAACCAAAAAAAAAAAATGACACTCCAATAATGACAAACAAACTTTTGACATTAATACTGTGAAATATCCTAAGACAGTTTAACTTTAACGGAGACTTTTGACAACTAACAAAAATGACACTAGGGGAGAGGACCCTATAACCGTGGACCTAACTTTAGGGGCACGCAAATATATGTAGGTATGTCGGTAGCGTAAAAAAAAATATCATCGTATAGAGTATGATCGTGCCATATTGACATTTTCATTTCGCGTGTTAATTTGGAGGGAAAAGTAGTTTTTGAATTGATCTAATATGAAGAAAATCAATATAAAGCATTTGAAAGAGGGACCAATGACCGAGCGCCCTATGTGTCACATTCTCATTAACTCTTAAAAAGTGTAATTAACCAAAAAGTGAACAACTATTGGTGCTTTTGTCAACAACCTATGGTGAAAACAGATGTACATGTTTTGGTACCCGCTCGGTTATAGGGTCCTCTCCCCTAAGTATGAAATACGTGCTTGGCTAATATAAACAATGGAAGATTTGATTTTTACGTGGAGCTACGACACGTGGAAATCTATTTTAGATCAAAATGCGCCTATTAAAAAATGATTTAACAAAACCATTCAAACCATCCGGGCTACGTGGAGTTGAGTAATTCAATGTAGTTTTTATGTTAGGTAATGAATGAATGAAAGTTTTTAATGATGTCCACGAGCTTGAACAGTCTATGGGATCCAAAGGTAAACACGAGCAAGGCATCCAAACACCAAAAGATGACCGAGAAAACACCTACTTCAACCTTTCTTCCAGCGCTTTGCTATTTTTGCTTCGTCTGTTATGAATTTTTATCAGGAAATCTGCTGTCTTTGCCACCCTTTCCTCTTCAAACAAATCTGTAAGATCAGCCCTTGTTAAAATATCTATGTAATTTCTCCTTATGTCCTCGTAAGTGACACATTCCATGACGAAGTGCCATTCAGATTCCACTGCACCCGACTTGCAAAAACTGTTACCTCCAAAAAAAACTGGTAAATATGAAGTCTCGAGACTAATTTTGAGCTTGTGGAACATGAAGAGATGAACACGTGTCAATCAACAATAACATCAACCACAGATTTGCATGCAATGAGATTCCATGAATTTTCTGAAATTCCTTGCAGCAGGGACGCAAACCCAATTCGAATTAGATGTTTTTGGTCTCATACTTTCCTGAGTTATAAGAATCTGGGATGCCTCAGTGTAAACATCTCTCCGTTTGGCAGAACTATGTATTTCCCTTGCAGCAGCTTGAACACTCAATAAAGTAGCTGATTGGTGTATATAGAATGATATTCTAATGCAAACGTGACTACAGATATACAAGGAAACAAAACTGTTTGCTGTCAAAGACAAAAACCAAGGCAATCAACTCTAAACTTAATACAGAACCACGAAAACACACAAAGGCGTCCCCAATATATGGAACACGTGTTGTCAACACAACCTGACCTCAATGAAATTGTTTCACACCACCCTGTACACCCATATATAAAGGGAGGACTGGCTAGGGCATTGTGAAACCTTAATTCGACCCTGGTTTTATGCATGACATTGACGATCATGTTAGTATGTTTTATCTTGCGCTGTGAATACCTGATCATTTATTTCTCTAGCCATGACGTTGTCTGATCATTGTATCATTGAGGAATATGTTAGGAGGGGTCCATAAGGTATGAGAACAAACTAGGTAGACATAGCGTTAAATCTAACCTTATGATTTTTTTTATGACAATTTGTTTGATGGCGTGGATGAGGAAAGAAGCCTCCATTGGGTTGAGTAGGGGTTGAATCAATATTATGGATATTTACATTGGGAGTATTGCCATGATTATGAGTGTCCGAGGCTCCATCATCAACGCCATCATTGTTTTTGAGGTCACATAAGAAATTGAAGAGTTTTTTGTGATCATTTTTTAGATTGAGTTTTTTCAAATTTGTACATAAGGTAATCCCATATTTTAGTTTGCTTAAGGCATTCCTCAAAATTGAACGGAGAGAAGGACTTAACCTTATAATGAAGACAAGGTTATAAATATGTGAGAAAAATTTGAAAAATATATTTGTTACACAAGCTATGCTCGGATTTGTTTGCTAAAGTTTCCCATCACTTGATGAAGGCTTGTTCCTTTTCATGTTCATATTATTTACAATTAAAAATTACAATATTGTTATTTTACGGTAAACTACGAGTGTGAAATTATTCAACTAAAGCATTGATCAAATATTCAAGTTCAACAATAGAGATAACCAGAAGGAAATAATACCAATTTAAAGTGTCATTTGTAAGGACCTTGGGTAAGAGCTTGGCAGTTGTATAAGATTTAGTTTTGATCCAATATTTGTAGACATTGCTAAAAGTCTTAGTGTGAAGAGGGGGACCAATTGATCCATTGAGGATATGGTTGTAGTAATTTCTCTAATGTCCATTGCGAAAATATAGGGAGGTAAAGGTTCTCTTTAAATTGATTGGATAACCTTGTTTGTTATGCAAGGTTGAAGGAGTGGATCCCCATCAAGATCAATAAGTGGGTAGGTTAGGATGGGGTGGGGAAATTGGTTTGTTGCTCCCCATTGAATATGTTAAGGTGTATTGTTTATTTGAGCCAAATTTGATTATATTTGAAGGAATTGTATATTACTAGAAGTTTTTTGATGAACCACACAATCGATAAGTTTTAAGATTAGTTGAGTTGAATCCAAATAGGGATTGTCTTATTGGCTTGATTAGTGTTGTAAGTTTGAGGAGTTGTATCGTTGGTTCAATTGAGGAAGTGAATTGTTGGTTTGAGGAGGTGTATTGCTAGGGATAAAACCCACCATGGTTGAAGAATAATGAGTACATGATTGAAAGAGAGGGCAAGACATGCTTTGGCTTACTTGAATAGTTGAAAAAATGTTTTGAATGGGATTATTTTGATCGAATATTTACTCATCCATATGTTGTTGTATGGATTCAAAAACATCTCTAATAAATTCAAAAAAGCTTTGGATGAATCTTTTCATGGTGGTTGTGTAGTCGAGATAGGCATTATCCTCTTCTTTACCCTCCTACTCTAATTCTTCCACAAGGACAAGTTTATTTAAGTGAGATATAGTGGAAACGAAGTATTTTTAGATGTATTGGGCAAGTTATTTTTATAGTTAGTACACAAAAGTTACTATTTGCATAAAAAAGTTGCAATTGAGGGAAAAAGGCCCAATTTGTGTTACGAGTGCTATCTAGATGCTCCATGGTAGGAGGCTTAGAAAAGAAGCTAAGATGAAAAAATGAGATACAGGTAAGAAGTTGATATTAAGGAGATAAAAGAAAATGTGAATAACAATCACTCAATGACAAAGTAAGATTCACATTGGGTTCACCAGAATATATGTGGCCTAAGAAGGACAAAACAAATATCTTTTTTCTCTTCTTAACAATATAGATTAGGATATAACTAGAAGATCATTCTAGGACCAAATCACAAGCCAAAATAGGAAACCAAGAAGTGTATGAGTTGTGGATTTATAAGACGAAAATCTACACTTTATCAAAGACGTATGGTTCCAAAGCCCATTAATAAGATAAGGGATGGGATCTTACTAGGATCATAGGTTGTAAGAATGGAGATGCATAGCAAGCACATGCAAAATATCTAACTAGGGTAATAAAAGCCAAGGGGTGGTTATAAGAAAGGGTGATCGATAATAAGAACAATGCAACAAACAAAGAGTATGATACTTTATCACAGTCTAATACATGATATATCAACACAATCAATCTAACCAAATATAAAGGAAAATACAAATTTAGGGATACTTACCTATTGAAGACACTGCTAACACATTAACCCCTCCCTCCACCCTCTCCCCCTGAGTTGGTTGTACCTTATGAAAGAGTTGTGGGTGGATCACAAGAAAGGTAGGTAGAAGACTAAAGTAGACCAAAGTTGAAGACTCCAAAGACTTGCCAAACTTTGATGGTTTAATTCCTATTTTTGTGGCTCCTAGTAACCTAATGCTCCAAAGTAGACTTTTAAATATAATCTCCATTAAACTACTATCTTTTAGGGTAGTTTGACAAGCACATGGAGAGTGATGATATGACTATGTTCTCAAGAGAATTGACGACTTTGACGCATATTTATAGGGGAACATAACTTGAAGTCACAATTTTTTTGAGCTGATGGTATTGAATTACACTCCATTAAATTCCTATTGACATCCATCATTGTGTTTTTACTTAGACTTGCAGGGATAATGTCTCGTCAACAATGAACCAATGCACAATCAGGTAGGGAAAACCCTCTTGTTGGGTATGCAAAGATGACGACAACTATGGGTGTTATTGGGCATATATTTAAGGTGTAGTTGGGTGGATGCCTCCTACGACTATCCATACATTAGAGCATTCCCCAAATGATAGGATAATGAGTAGCCAAAACGTAACCGCGGTGGTAGTGCATGTTTGGGGCGACTCCTCGATGGTTAATCAAACTCAGAGGTGGATATAAATTGATGCATGAATTGTCCCTTAACATTACTTGCTCAAAATCAACCTAATTGTTGACACATAGCTCACTACAATTTAAAAGAAATAGATGGACGAGAACAATTTAGTGGCCATATACTAAGTTTGTTCATAAAGAAGAAATGCCTCTCCATGTAATTATTATTATTATAATATGGGCTCTTAATGTCAACTTTTCACATCATTGCATCATTAATTGTTTAAAGTCGTAGATATATCGTTAGAAATTGGTAGGGTATACCTAGGGCGTTTTTTTGTGATTTTATCCGCATATTACAGGTGAAAAATTATACAAACCGTAAACAATGAGAGTTTCAAAATTTTAAAAACCGTTAGTTTTTTTGGGTGGTTTATGTAAACATATAATACCCATATATATATTTGAACATATTATGGAAATATCTATAGAAATTACTGGTATTTACAGCCACCTGAAAAAGCTATACCGTCAGCGAATTTTGATTTGACATGCACAAATAATTTGAACTTCCAGGCCACGAGCCGAATCATAACAAAACATGGCAATTGCAATCCGCATAAGAAATACCGGCTTCTCAGCCACAGGAGCATTTGCATGTGTGAGCAACAATGTTACATCATCAAGGTCAAAAATATGGGCAATGGCGAAGCCGAAATTAAAGCAGGAGAAGCCCAAGGACAAAGGGCACAACGGGAAAGATTACCAACAGAAGGCAAAGGCGAAAGAGGAAGATGGGAAGTGGGGTTGCGTGAGTGGGTGTGGAGCATGCTGTAAACTGGCCAAGGGACCCTCCTTTGCACCACCTGAAGACATTTTTATGGATGTTGATGATATAGTTGTAAGTTTTCCTGATTCCCCCCCGCGTTTCTTCACTTTTATTTTTCTGAAAATGGGTTATAGTCAACTGGTTAGATGTAGCGCACCATCGTGCTTAGAATACGAAGGTTTCTAATTTGTCAAAAATTTATTTGGGACTAAATTCACCCCAGCTAGTGAATTGGATAAGGCCACGTGAGAAATCTTTGGGGCTTTCACAGCGGAGCCCCAACCTTAAGGACATTTTCATGTGTAAAAATGAGAAATATGTTATAGCTCACTTCAAGTAAATACAGTTAAGGTGCACCCTTGGAGGTCGCTTCGGGTGCACCTTAACTGTATTTACTTGAAGTGAGCTATAACATATTTCTCATTTTTACACATGAAATTGTCCATGGGGGATTTAAGGCTGGGGCTCCGCTGTGAAAGCCCCAATAAACTGCTCGAACTAAATATAGGGAGTTCACCATCAAGCTTAGAAGCCACAGCCAAATATTTTTTTAATACCCAAAATCCACACAAGACTTAGCAGCAGAAGTCAGTCTATCTAAACACAAGGAATGCAACATCAAGTTTAGAACATCTTTAGTTCCCATATTTGCCAAAATTGGTCAGGGAATTGTATCTAGAATTGATTCCAACCGAACACATGTAATGCACCATCAAGCCTAGAAACCGTTCAGTTTAGGTGCCATGACCAAATGTTTATATGTTGTCAAAATTTGCCTGAGGCTTGCGTGCAGAACTCATGCCAACAAAACACAGGGAATTCACCGTCAAGCTTAGAAGGTGTTTCAGCTTAGATGCCATGGTTGAAGGTTTCTATTTCGCCAAATTTTGGTTTGGACTCCCACCAATGAATCACACACCATCAGTGTTAGACTTAGAACTCGATCATTTTTTAACTTAGAAGCCAAAGGATTTCTGTTTTGCAAAATAAACCAAAATATGTCTGGGACTTGCACCCAAAAATTCATCTGACACTTCTGCTTTTGGGTAGGGGCCATCTTTAATATGGAGAGGGCTTCCATTTCAGGAATCAATGATCGAGGGGTTTCTATTCCACAAAAAAATTGTGTCCCACCCACGACCAAAGGGTTTCTATTCCTCAAAAATTTCCAGCTTCTGCATCTGGGTGTGGGTCCATGTCTATAATAAGGAAAGGAAGACATTCAGCTTGGGAGCCATTAGCAAGAGGTTTCTCTTCTTCTAAAACATGCCTCCCAGCCACTTCCACTTCTGGTTGTGGCCCGTACCTTGGATATGAGGAGGGCTTTAACAAGGGGAACATAAGCAAGGCTTGAACCTGGCTCATTATCATGACAATCACTCTACTCTGCCACTAGCCCAAGGCCTGGTTGGACTGTTTTAGACCAATTTTATTTTTCATTTATATCGGGACATTTTGTTTTCGTTCTATGACTCGAGATGAATAGAGACCTGTTCTCATTGTCGATGGCACACTTCTATCTCTGTCTTGCAAGAAACTTTAGTTTGTGGAATTTTACAGCCATTATTCAGCTCATATCTGCTAGTGGCTGGCTGTTAAACTCCCTTACACATTCAAAATCATCATACCTTAGTTGAAAGACTGTTCAAATCAGCACCCCAAGAATTATAAATTCCCACCTAGGTTCTTCCCCTTTGCATTGTTAGGCTCTTCAGTCTTGCAAGCACACGAAGACCTTAATTGTTCAATTGTGTGGTCACATGGGGAGAGAGATGTGACGTAGCATGCTGCTCCGAACCATACTGGTTCATTCCCTTCAGTTGAAGATAGAGAGGGAATGGGCAAGTTGAGGGCTATAAGTCTATGTGACGGCAGTGAGGAGAATAAGAATGCTGGAGATAGCCTTATAATTATTTTATGAGTTTCATAATTAACTGATTTTTTTTTTCCTTTCAATTGTAGCTTTAATTGGTTTGATGTGTTCCTCTAATAATTAGTGTATTGTCATAGCAAGTTATTTTGCATATTTTTTTTGCACGTGGGTTGATGGAGTGTGTTCAGTTGAGAGGGGTGAACCTGTAGGATTTACAAAAGATTGCTCCATCAGGTTGGAAACTGAGTTCTTTCTAGAATATTGTAATCGAGAAGCGAACAAATACAATCAAATAAACTTTGTCAAACTAAGGCTCACAATTATCACACCATGTTAAGCCATTATACGAACAAGCTCACAATCAATAATAGCTGGTGGTTGCTGTCTTGAGAAAAGTACAACCTTTTAATTCTCAGTGAGATGCCATATGGGCCATTCTGGTAACCCTGACTGACTAGACCCTGAGTTAGCTTAGAAACTAGAAACATCTTTCTTCCAATCCCATTGAGTTAACTTGCTAGATTTGTCTTCTTGTAACTATGATGAGTTAGGATATTAGAATCATCTCTCTACTTAAACTTTTAGATACTAAGACTAGGAAATGATTCTAATAGTATAGGAGCTAGTTTTTTATTTTTGTAAGAACAAATATTATGAGGAATAACGGATTTCTTAAAGGTCAACAAGGTGTAATATCAAAACTAGGTTAGTCTAGGAGAGTTTTTATGTTCCCACCGTCTATGAAATTTGAGAGAAGATTTATGGGATTAAACTATGTCCCATTTTTGCATCAGTGCTTTTCGAATCCAAGACCATGATTCATCATTAGGAAGAAATCAAAATGGAGAGCTGCAGGTTAATCTAATTAAGATATTGCAATATATGTGTATTATAATTCTAGAATAGTAAATACAGATAAATAGTCCTAGAATTGTGCCATAAGATAATTTTCGATCAAACACAACTTTAGAAAGTAGAATACAAACCACTAGGGTTAGGGTTTAGAAGAAAGTAACTGCTCTGTTAGGTGTGGAGATGTGACAGTGATATGAAATTGGGTAAATAAGTTGTGCAAAGTGTTGCAAAGATATCTTAAATTTTGAGAGCTTGGCATCTGGTGCGAATGTGTCTTTGGATCTGGGATTTGTGTTTAAAAGCACGCGATCACTCTTCTGTGCCTGCCCAAATAGCTTCTTCTGTGTTGAAACCCTTGCTCTCCTCTTGTGACCTACAATGAATTGGTCTAGATTTGAGTCAAACTTCCTCAACGCTCCCGTGATTTTGAGTGCTGCCTACATAACATTACTTCAAAGAGGCCTCAGACCCATGTAGTTCTTCCTCTCGGTAGGTATGTGAGAACAATGTGTGCAAAATATATAAATGACAAATCCTTAATAAGGCCTTCAACACTTGGCAATGATGCTTGACTTCAATCTTGGGGCATGATAATGATCTAGGGCAACTATATATGTGTTAAGATTTGCATAGCTTGTTGTAATGTGCTCGAAGGGAGAGATGCTTCAATGATTGGGCTCAAGGTCTTTTAAGGGTGCTTGGATATGGTATCCCTAGATGCCCCTAATAGGTTTAGGGTGCATTTACTTATATAAGTGACTTGTGTGAATGGTTCTTGCTCAACCAACCCAATACCGACTAAAATAACTTATGCATTTGAAAATGTGACCATTGCAAGTACGACAAAAAGGTTTGTTGGCCTTAGACAAATTTGTCGACCAAACCTGTCCTCAGACAATGAACTGTCTAGGCTTGAGATGGGATATGATTTGAGACACGAGGAGAATTATTGATAGTTTGAAGATGTGTTCTGTATGATGGGCTAAGATGGATCCCCGCTCGTGTTCTCAAATATTGGGGATCAAATCTAGGTCTGCACACAAGATGTAGATTCACCAAAGAAGCTCAAGGAGGACAAGTGTCTCAATTCTAGAGGATAGTAGCCCTAACCCTAAGGTAGCTATAGGTTTCCAAGGCCTATATCTAAAATAAAGAAAGCTGTTGTACAAGGATTTAGAATAAGGGCAGGTCAAGAGAAGAATAAAGCCAAAGAGCTTAATAGAATAAGACAAAGCAATAGAATAAAGCAAACATACATCTACCCTAATCTATAACAATGAATGCATCAACCATCTACACAACAATAAACATGAAACAACGGACATACCTGTGGTGTGACTATTAATGCGTTGATCCTCTCGAGAGGCAATAGAAAAGAATTGCTATGGGTGGAGAAGAAGACTCCAGTCCTAGCTCACTATGGTGACCAAGCTCCAAAACCTCAAGTCTAACAACAAAATGGGAATATGTGTGCAAATGTCCAATGTGCAAGTAAGAAGTCGCAAATTTATTAATGATTGATTGGTATCAAAATGACAAAAGAGGAGGCGTATATATACTTGACGTGATCGCCCGTGGGTGATCCCATTGACCATGGGAGAAACAAAGCTTGACTCAATCACCCATGGGCGATTCTGTCGTCTTTAGGGAAAACCTAAGGTCAAAGGCTGAAAATAATGGTGGAATGAAAGGCAAAGAGCATAATGGAGGAATGTTGAAGGTCAAAGATGACTGAAAGCAGTGATAAAAGTAGAAATGAGTGTAAACAATTGAACATAATGAGACAAGCGGACATAATGGGTATAACATATGAACAAGAGAGGAAATAAAGCGAGGATAGGGTATCTAGGATAAAAAAGATGACATAGCGATATCTCTCAAATGGTGCAGTCTAGCCCATGTGACCAATTCGGATCACACCCCAATCCCGACATGCCCCTTGAGGCACCTGCTTAGGAGGACAATGTATCAACATCCCGTGCATAAGAGAAAATGTTAGCAAGCGTTGAAAATGATGTGTATACTTTTTCTGTATAAGATGAATTGATTCCAAAGGTGTTAAGCTGAAGAACAAGTTGTGACCTAGTGGACTTAGAGTGTGGGGATTGATGCAGGACGTCTTTAGGTTTAGTTAATGAATATTTTATTGGAATAATGCTGAGATATATGTCAAATGATTATTGTTAAGTTCCTTAGGACCATATTTCAGGTACTACAATTGACCCTAGTTGAATCTCGTAATGAACATAATGGATTAAATTAAAAGGCATAAGAAAATGCAAACCTCTCACCCCCCAGCTCTAGGGGTTTTGATGCGTGAAAAGCTGAGAAATGTGGCCCCATGCCATACATGTGAAATGCATTAATACTCGATAGAGATGTATAAAATCAGTGAAATGAAAGCTGCAATTATAAATTCTTTTTTAAACATGAAAGGACTATACCTGACTGCCCGCTGTGTGTTTGTATAGGGAGTTCATGAATATATATATATATATACACACATACACACACACACCCCATTTGGGCCTGCTGTGTTGCCATCTTAGCATTTGGGTTTTCTTTGTTGCCATCTTAGCATTTGGGTTTTCTTTGTTGCCATCTTAGCATTTGGGTCTGCTTGTTCCATCTAGCATTCAGGTAGCTTGTCACCATCCTAGCATTTGGGCCTGCTTCTTGTCTTCTAGTGTTAGGTAGCTCATGTCACCATCTTAGCATTTGGGCCCGCTTCTTGCCATTGTATAGGATGCTGATATATTTGTAACATGTAAGGATGTATGTGAAAATATGATATAAACCTGTAATATGTCGAGAATAATTGTGTGAATATCATCACATTATCTACCATGTAGCACTATGGCTATGATCTATGTGAATTATTTGGAAGAGCCCACAATATACCGCCCTTTAGAGATGAGGGATGCTGCGAAGGATAACTTAACTCAAGAGAAAGTGCTAGCTGTAAAAACTGTATAACCAAAGCATCCAAGATGTGAACCATATATAGCATGAGTACTAAACATGGTGATATAAACAATGTGTAACAAATATTATAATTAGAAAACAAGCAGTAGATGACATCTCAAGAGTAGGTATATAGTAAGTATATCCAATAATCTAGAGAAATCAATAGCTAAGAGCGTACCAGTGAACGATAGAGTAGCATGAAAGAAAATATAAGACTCAACACCTAGTGGATCCATTGGGACCTATAACATGACACAATAAGACATGACATGACAAGGCCTGCTGTAAAGCAGAGATAACTGACAAGACATGACTTGACCAATGTTAGTAGTAAGTTGTGTTTGCGAAGCAAATATGTTGCAATCAACGTGCCATGGGCAATGTGTAAACCGATGTCCTATGAGCAAGATATGTAACAATCAATGTGTAATGAGAAAACATATAAACCAAGATGTGTCAACCATTGCGCTATGAGCAAGATATGTTACAATTAATGTGCTATGAACAAGAATATTGATCAAAATATGTGTCAACCAATGTGCTATGAGCAAGATATGTAATAATCAATGTGCTATGAGCAAATATGAGTATATGTCCTATGAGCAAGTATGTCCATAAACCATGTGTTCCAAACCATGTGCACCAGAAGTAATGTGTGCCATAGGCAATGTTTGTCATAAGCAATATGTGTCTAAGACTCTAAACAAAGTGTGTCATAAGCATGTGTAAATGAGCAAAATGGCTCAAACAAGATGTATCTTAAACATTATGTCATAAGAGATGTGTTCCAATTTATAGCTGTATCAATTAATTTGATGAGAAACAATATGGGTGGCAGGCACCATATGCAATTGAGCATAAAGTAGACAAGTAGTGAGCAATCAATGCACAAAAGAAATAATGGCATGAGAGCAAACAATGCATAGAGTAGACAATGGCATAGAGTAAACATAACATAGAGCATACAATGGCATAGAAGAGCAAACATAACATAGAGCATACAATGGTATAGAGGAAACAATGTTATGTGAGCAAACAAAGCTCAAAGCATACAATGGCATAAAACATATAATGGCATAGAACAAACATAGCATGGAACATACAACAACATAGAGCAAACTAAACGTCGAGCAAACTGATCATAGAGAAAACAAGTGCAAATAGTGAACAAGTGCATAGAGCAATCATGGATTAGATAAGGTGTAGCAAAGACGTGTGCAATGTAAATGAAGTATGAAGCAATGTGAAATAGCCAAAAATAGAGAGCCTAGGGCTAATAGTAGTCAAACAAGTATAACAATGTGTAGTAAGTAAGTAACAAAAGTAAATGATCAACAAGAAGTAGGCATGGAGCATGTGAAATCAATACATAGCAGATAAACAATGTGTTCATCAGATTAAGTGCACAATATAACAAGTGTCATAAGATATAAGGCAGTGGTACAAGATAGGCAAGAGAAGCATGGTGTATTACCAATGGACTAGTGTGCAAGGATATGATCTATATAAGCTTAGTAAGTTAGATGCCCCTACTGTTGAGGTATGCCCCCAATATGATAGGTATCCCCCATAGTATAGGGTCATAACAAGCCGTATGGTGTGAATGATATGATCTAATTACGCTTAGTAAGTAAGATGCCTCTGACGTAGGTATGCCTCCAATGTGGTGGGTCACCCCCATGGTATAAGGCTTAAGAAGCCATAAAGTGTATGTATAATGTCTATGGATTAAGGATATCTGCAATCGTCTTTTTTGTACTTTGCGGAGCAAGTGCGCAAGGATGTAAGGTATGTAGAGTGCTAAACCCAAATAACCACAATACCTAAGTGTATACAATGAAGGAGCAAGTCACATGCAAGTCTTGGGCTTGTATTTTTGCTATACTATATAGCTTTTGTCTTTTTCCCACAATAGAATGATATGAATAAAACTACTGATCAAGATTTGTACTAAGGGCCCTGAGCCATAGGCTGTAATAATAGGGGAAGTGGGATGGGGTCCTCGGTAATAATTGTTCCCTCAACAATCACATTAAACCCCTAAAAGGTGTTGCATTATCGGGTTGTGCCCTAGTCATGGACTAGGGAAATAGATGTCACATGATCAATAATTGTGCTAAGAGCAAATGTCACTGGTGGCAAGATAGTAGAAGGATACGTGCATGTGAGAAGTTATGTACAAGTGATTTGGTTAAAAGAGAATGCTAGTGAATATGCTGCTTAGGCAGAGGTTTTATATCCATGGGTGTACTGCATACATCATACATGAGAGGATTAGGGGGTAGAATCATTGTTAGAATCAGAGAAATAATCTTGTGCGGTATGATAACCAGAATCGTCAACGCTCATAATAGTGATGTTAGGAAGTTGTGGGTTATGAGCAACATGAGCAAAGGTTGCCCCTTGTGAGTAAGGGTAGTGTATTGGTATCCCATATGGGTTACGTTCACAGGGTCATTGTATGTCTACTGCAATATTGCACACAACTAGGTAACATGGCTAAGTGCATATGTGGTCGCATAAGATATCTATAGGATGTAATAGAACCTTTGATACTCCATCACTACTAACGTACTTTTAGCACTTGTATAAGGCATTGTGAAGATTGTGTGTCCCATGCTAACATGTATGTCTAGCAGGGTTGGTTTTGGCAAGAGTTAGGAATTGTGTTACTAGCATACACTTGTGAATTTGTGTATACAAATAGCTATTAGACCATGGGTTGGCATGCAAACGAGGGATGCACCCTATTAGACATGTAAGATGAAGCGAGGTGTCTATGTCGGTGGGAGTAGTAGGAAACAAGGTTACGATGCTTACATGAATTGGTATGTCACTTTTTATAATAGCTAAGGGTTCGTTGGAATTAATAGCACCTGACTGCATATGTGTATATGCGACAATATCAAGTGGTATGGGATCACATTTAGAAAGAGGTAAAGCCTCATTTGGTGTATGAACGGTCAATGCAAGATTGTCTTCTATAATGCAGGAGAGATGTGTAAGGTGCATGTAGGTATGATTTTGTGATGGATGGGTCTTTATGTAGTCAAGAATAACTATTGATTTAGGAAGCAAGGTGTCACTCGCAACATTTTGTAAGGGATTCTTATCAAGTGTAGTCATGGTTTCCTTGGTAGGAGTGTCATCAGTGAAGGAGGAAATGGCGTCAAGAGACTCATGGGGTTGTACATGTGTATTTTGAGCGCTTGGTTAATTTGAAAAGGCAATAGTGTTATTAGTGATCTTTTGAATGTTATGATGTAGTGAGAAGCACGTGTTGGTTGAATGTCCTATACATTGGTGATAGTGACAAAACAAACGAGCATTAAACTTAGGGTCTTTTGGCCTGGCCATGTCAATAACCCGCGGGGGAAGGTAAAACAATAAGATTGTGTTCTAGTAATTTACTAAATATCAAAGCAGGAGGCTCCAGTAAATAAGTCCATTGTCGTTGTGAATATCGTGGAGAAGGCGTTGAGGGCATAATAGGTTGAGGAGCTTGTTTTTGTATAGGTCTGAGTGAGGTTGAGGCAGCCTCAATATTTATAGCATGAATATGGTCCATGATGTAAAGGGCATAATCCTGTGGCATATTAAGAGGGTCAGCAACGATAAGTATCAATAGTTCAGTTTACAAGTAGGGTTTAAGCTTAGAAGGTGGAATATTTGTCACAACGATTTAGCAAATGAGGGTTTTTAGAAAGACCCAAAGAAGAGCTACGGTAATGAAAATCAAATTTTAATATTTGAAACCCTACAAGTGACGAACAAAGTTGTAGGTTGGCATGATTGATAGATAATGCAGTTTCGCTAAGATGTAATATCAAAACTAGGGTTAATCTAATTAAGATACTGTGATGTGTAAATATACTTCTAGAATAGTAAATACATAGTTACAATCCTATAATTATGTAAGGTCGATATTTATGCTTAAACACCCACAAAGTAGATTATAGCAATTAGGGTTAGGGTTTAGAAAGAAGTCACCCTTCTACCAGACACACAAGTGTTACAATGATATGAAATTGGATTAGGATGTTGTCCAAAGTGTTGTAAAGATATCTATAAAATGTGAGCCTCGAACTAAGTGGAGGATACGTTCACCCACTTGGGACAGGTTCCCCCAGCGAATGCATCCTATGGCTGCCGAATTTGTACTCTGCCAGTCTGGTCGCAGCGTGGGGCAATATCTAGCACACATCACTATAGTCTATAGTCTATAGTCCATAGCTGGGGGGTCAGTGTCGTGTTGAACGACATACCTTTTGCATAATGGGCCAGTGAGTAAATGGGAACTAAAACTCGAAGAGAAGGTGGGGTGGGACCTGGACATGGACATTTATATCTGAACTCTGAACTGGCCCAAAACCTGATTCTAGCATTTGTGGCGACTATCTTTGTATCTAGGTTTTGCATTTGGATCTGCACGATCACTCTTCAGTACTTGCAAATGTCTTCTTGTTTTGAAACCCTAGCTCTCCTCTTGTGACTAAGTCCACAATTGAATCAAGCTTCCTTAGTACCGTCGTGGTGATTGAGCGTTGCCTACATAACAATACTCCCAAGAGGCCTCAGACCCATGTAGTTTTCCCTCCCAATAGGTGTTTGAGAACTTGTGAAAAGGATGTAAAGGATAAAACCCAAATTAGGCCTTCAACACTTGGCAATGATGTTTGACTTCACTCTAAGCGCATGAGGATGATCTAGGGCAGCAAAGGATGATGTATTAGATTCTCACTATAAGAAGTTCCAAGGGAGAGATTCTTCGATAATTGGGCTCTAAGACCTTCCTAGTGTGCTTGGATACAAAATCCTTAGATGTCCCTAATAGGTTAGGGTGCATGTGTTTGTATAAGCAATTTGTGGGCATGATTTCCCGCTCAACTGATCCTAAGCCAACTAAGGTAACTTGTGCTTGTGAAAATGTGACTATTGCAAGTACAATGGCTAGGTTCGTTGGCCTAGAACAGATTCGTTGGTCAAACCTGTCCTCCAATGGCAAACCCGTCTAGGATTATGATGTCGAATTGTTGAGAGTTTGAAGATGTGTTATGTATAAGGTGCATTGGCTCTAGAGATGTTAAGATGAAGAGCAAGTGATGACTTAGTGGACTCATAGTGTGGAGATTGAGCAGGATGCTTTTAGATCTAGCCAATAAATGTATAAATGGTATGGCGTTGAGATAAATGCCAAATGAATATTGCCAAGTGCCTTAGGACCAAATTTCAGGTACTACACTGTGTGAAGGGTTTCATAAAGGGGATTTTTGTAAATAGTAGAAATCTTAACCCTTTTAATGTGAAATTGCAAGTCATATCATCATAAGTAAAAGGAATGTAAATGTGATGGTATGCTTTGTCAGTTTGTCTTATAGTCTGATGAATCAAAGGCGCTAGTTGAGTTTTTGTCTTTTGGTGCTTCATTGTATCATAATTTCAGTTGCTACTCAATAATCATTTTCTGCTTAACTTCTTCCCCATCAAGTTTGTTTCCTTCAGTTTTCAGTTAGTACAATGTGCATTAATTTTTCATATCTTTCTATTCTCACATGCCGTCAATTCAGTACAATTTCGCAGCATGCAAAAAATAAATGAGTAATAAGATTAGATTAAAGAATGGCAGGATGATCGCTCAATATTGCATTAAAACAAAGCACGTATTTTTTGCAAAGTTTTCTTTTCTCTTAGTGACGTTTTCACTTAATAAGTTGAATGCAGCTGTATTGGAGCATGACAGGTCCTGATGGATGGTGTGTCAATTATAATAAAATTACTAGGACATGTTCCATTTATTCTGGTAGGTCCTTTGTTTCTTGTTTTTCTTCTATTTATCTTATAATCTGTTGTTACACAAGTTCTGTTTGATATTTTCCTCTTTTTTTACTCGTTTGCATTTTTATGCTTACCATTTCTTTAATTTGTCCAAAACAATGGAATCATCTTGCCAACAGTACGACATCCACATTTCTTAATAGCAAGCATAATTATGAAAAGGTATTTGGTACTTGCATTTTAATGGTAAATATTTAGTGTTGGAGTTTGGATCTAATGTAATATGAATTTAGATATGATATGCCTAATTTGTTTGAGTTTCCTCTTTCTGTATCTCTTTGAACATTCTAGTCAGTTAGACGTCATGAGATGCCACTCAAAACTACGTTACTTGGTTGAGAAACTTGATGGTGTAAAAGGAGGAGGATTGCGAACTTTTTTATGGTTTAGATTTTTTTAATGGGTATGACTTATGTTCCATCTTTTAATGCCAATTATTTTCTTGATACATCATCAGTTAATAGAATTTCATTCACATAAAACCTATAGGCCATATTATTACGATTTAGTGATGGAGCAAGGTGAGGAGACTCAAAATGAAACTTCTATAATGCAAACCAATGGCATTAGATGTGCTAAAAAATTAAAGAAATTTGTTTACCAATTCTTAATGTGTATGTTCACTAGAAGAGATGGAGTCATCTATAAAGAAAGGTGTTCTCTCAAATAGCTGCTACCACACATACCGAAGGGAATCTTCTGAGTTACGATTCAAAATGACACCCAAGTGTGGCAATTACTTAGTAGAGTACAAACATAAAACGTGAAATGATAATACAAATGTCAAATACTAATACTAAATACATTACAGCATATAACAGGCACATTAAATACCGTGACTAATGCTCTTTGCTTCTGTCCTAATAAGGAGAAAACAATCCCCCATTTCAACTAATAATTGGCATATTATTGCTCAAAGGTGGATTATAGAATTTATTTTGCATGCAAAGTCAATGATCCGATTTTCTCAACAAGATTCGTCATGATTTGCATCTCCTTGAATGTCTGCATCCTGATTGGACTGTATCCTAAAGAAGCTGAGGTTACAAATCTTGATTTGTTTCTTGTGGATGTATAATCTACACCTCTTCTAATTGTCTCAGATCATACAATTGGAAATTGATGGTATTAACTACATTGCTAGTACTAAAACAAGTTAGTAAGTCAAGGACTTGGTGCAATGCCCCCCAAAATGAAATAGGTACCATACCTATTGGGTCTGAAGCATGGTTGCCAAGTGATGGGTATGGGTATGGGTACATGTACTGGTATGCCATTTTTCATAAAATAAAGAGACGAGTATGGGGAGACGGCAAAAATATATATTTATGTGTGTGAATTTTTTAGAGAAACATATATTATGCAATATATAAAATGCATTAAAGTAAGTTATAATTTTTTAAAGGAAATGAGATGTTGACAAAAGTTGTGTATTATATTAGTATTTGATATAATGCTACAATGATGACAAATAGGCATGGAAAAAATGAAAATCACAAACCATTGGAATGTGGGGCTCTTAGAAAAGGTTTGAGATAGTCATAGTTCTTTCCTTCTTGTTTTGGTGTGGAGGGGACCAAGTGCCTCACTTGTGGGTCTCATGTTTCCTAGGTTTGAGTAGGGATTCAATGCATAACTCACCCTACATCTATCTTATAGTGGATTGGCAAGTTCGATACAATTACTAAACTTGGTCACCAGGTCAAAACCTAGGTGTACAACATTTGAACAACATATAAGGTAAATGGAAAGCAATCCCTTTGTGGGCTTATTCTCCAAATTGGTGTTTCACTTGGCGGTGGCCTAAAAACCTACCTTTTCCTTCACCTTATAATCTTACTCTATAATGCATTCTTCCTAGTTGCACACTCTTTAGGTGCGTGCTCTTTAGGTAAAGGAATCCACTTGCTCTCAACGATGCACTCTTTTTAAGTTTACCTTATAATCTTACTCTATAACACGTGCTTTGTAGTTGTGTGCTCCAGGAAAAGGAAGTCACTTGCTTTCAGTGATGGGTTGTTCTTTGTATAGAAAGTTAGTCCTTTAATAACGGTGTGAAAGCCAAGCTGAAAATTTCCTGCCTGAAGATTAGCCTAGAACTTTGTAAGCAAAAATAGTATGTCTGGTTAGAAGATCACATAACATATACACGATTTCATAAAGATTAAAAACCATTCAATCTAATGGGGGCAAGACATTCAGGCTTAAGAAGTTGTGTTATCACATATAATTGGAAAAGAAATCTAGTTAATCTATTCTAATGAAGAGAGTATAGACATCATTTTTTGGCAGCTAATTTGTTAGTCTTTTTCCCTGATCTGCATTCTCGTAGTGTTATCTACTGTAAGGTTATATCGATAGATATCGGAACCTTTTAGACGAGAACATATTGAAGATACTAAAAAATTCCCGGTGGTAAAGGTGTGAATCTTCATAATAATCTAGTTTGTTCTCCTCTGAAGATACTTTGGCAAGTGGTCAGGTTACGTGGCAATGGAAAGTTGTTCTTACAATATTAAGATACTAGCGTTCACGTTCCTATCAGATCATATACTCAAATGGTCTCATCTAAAGAAAGCAATCACGAAACACCATGTTTGAATAATTTCTAATTTGGATATCACCAGTCCTTGGAGGTGAATTTCAAAGTTTTAATATTATAACTCTATGATTCACTGCTGAGGATTCACATACCGTGAGTCACGTTGATGATAATAGTAAAGCATTGCTGCTTAGCATAATCGAACTAAAGCCATTCTGAAGGTAGGAAAAGAATAGAATAAAGCAAAATCTGAAAATAAAGCATCCAATTTGAATTAGTATTACTTTATATCAAAAATATTCATATTGAATTAGAAGTAATGGGAGTTGAGTATGAAAATGATCTCAAATGAAAATATTTTGGGTGGGATATTGTTGTCAAAATGTGGCATTCAATGTGATATCAAATGCTCTCATATGTTATCCGCTCAAAGTTATGAGCCTTGGTCCTTTGGGTTGTGTGATGCTAATAAGTGTTCAATTTTTATAGTCATCTTCCTAATCTGCTTTGCAGAAGAATTGTTTTCTCATGTGCAAGACCGAGCAAAAGTAAAGGGATAGATAAAAGGACAAAATTAGAGGATGCAAGAATAACTAGACGATGCAGAAAAATGCAGTCCAATCTTCTTGAAGTGATACTAGAGTTGTAATATTGAGAGATGAAGACTAAAGGAAGAGTCAAGACAGCGAGTCACTACAAGTATAAATTTGATATCAGTGATTACCACAAAAGATTAAAGAATGCAGTCATAGATGACTTGTTTCAAAGAGCAAACAAGTGCCAACAAATCATAGAACAAATGAAATAGGATTGGGCAGATAAAGAGATAACAAAAAACAGGCCAAGGTTGAAGAGTTGAACACACATTATATTTTGACGGAAAAACAATGACAGATGGGGAAATGACTAGCCAATTCAAGGCTCCATAAAAGACATCAGTGAACAAAAAAAGAACATTAAGTGAAGGTCAGAAAAACATGATTAAGGCATTGAATGGAAATTATTGAGGTCTTAGAAAGATGTAATTTCCATTGAAGCAAATGTGAGATTCAAGCTAAGTTTACCATTATTGGGAAACAAACATGAAAAAAGTATAGTAATCCGTAATCGACCTAGATATTCCAATTTATGATTCTCTACCATGGATTTAAATTTGCATGTGGGCCAACCCAATGCAGTATGCTACTAAAACCAACATACATAAGGATGAAGGCGGATGCTTGCTACAACTATGGGATGCCATTTACATCTTGCATTTAATGTGCAATTGTGCCCATGTGCGCATACATTCCTGCATTGCTACAAATCAGACAGATTTCACACCCCTTTATGCTATTATCAACATGTGACCCCTTTAATTCCACAAGACTTTAAGTGCAACAATGAGTATGCTGATTCTTGTAATTATAGGAAACTGAAAAATGAGTATGCTGCTGCTAAAACCAACATACATGGGGATGAAGGTGGATGCTTGCTTCAACTATGGGCTGCCATTTACATCTTGCATTTAATGTGGATTGTGCCCATGTGCGCATACATTCCTAAATTTGCTACAAATCAGACAAATTTCACACCCCTTTATGCTACTATCAACATGTAACCCCTTCAATTCCACAATACTTTAAGTGCAACAATGAGTATGCTGATTCTTTTAATTATAGGAAACTGATATATGCTTCTATTTTCTGTTATAAACAAGTAATATGCTTGTAATCGGATGAACTTGTCATTTATAGGCGTAAGTGCTCGAGTGCACAAAACAGTTGGAAGCCATTGCATTTAAGGAAAGTAAGCAAGTAAAAAAATCAAAGCACACATGGAAAACGAGACTAACATAAGAATTTACCCAGGGAAAACCCAATGTGGGGAGAATCTAGAAGAATGGGGCTGTGCCTCATCTCCACCATCAGCTTGCAAGATTTACAAGCCATTTGCTCAATTTGAGCCTTTGAATGCATTGTGGGCCTTCTGTAGCACTTCTACAGTGTTCATGCAAACTGTGGACCTTCTCCAACACTTTTACAATGCTTTGCAAGCCTGCCTTGCTGTGGGATACTTGCTTAATCAATATGTTTGACTGCTGCACTCAGCTTTACAGTTATCTTCTACCTCCAGAATTCAAACTGCAAGTCTATAATACCTCAAAAGACCTAGGTAGCCGGTACGCCCCCCGCAGCCTCGAACTCAACCTGGGTACGTCCCCGGCATGTGGTACGGGTACAGTACCCCTTGGGTACGTCTTGGACGTACGGGTATGCCTGGGTACATCTGCATACGTACCTGGGAGTACCTGTACATCTAGGATGTACCAAGGGGCACACGCCACCCACAGTCTAAAACATGTTTTTAATTCTTTTTTTGATTTTTCATTGAAAAGTCAACATAAAAAAACAAAAAAAACATCATAAAAACTTCGGAGTATTGTTACTGGAGTTTCGTACGGGCAAAATATCATTTCTCTCCTTCCTCAACGGACAAGCCATGGATCTACAGAGATGGTTCTGTTCTGTAAAGGAAGAAGAAATTGCATTAGGTGTTAATATTGATAGTTCCGTTTCTGCAAGCGAGAACTTTGAGGAGAGATTGGTCCTTCTTCTAAACATATCAATGGCATGTGTAAACTAGAATTGCTGGAGCCAGACTTTCAGCATCATATATAAATATCTACATTGCAAACAAAGGGATTGTTGCTCTTGTATTTGGAGATGAGTAAAGGGATAAGGAAGCCTTTGATGTCCTTTCTGCAGCTTTTCCTGATTACAAAGTTGTAATGATATCAGGTGCAAGGGAATTTGTACTCGGCAGTGGTAATATTAAAAAAGCTATGCACCACATGATGTTGATATTGATGCTCTCGATGAGGAGTAAGATGGCTGTGAATATTAATTTTGATGTAATTAATTATGATTAGAACGTGACATTTGAGATATTTGATTATTATGACATTTGGCATTCGGATAATATTTTCATTTTTGTGGTTGTTTTGATTTTTATATGCGTACCATATAGCTAATGTCTCTAATTTCTGATTTATTAGGCTATAATTTCTTTATTTTTTATATATTTTTGGGACGGACGTACCCAAGGAAAAAAAAGTTCGCCAGACCTGCATACCAGGTACTTCATACCTGTACCCAGATCACACCCAAATTGGCTACTTAGCAAAAGACTCCTACATGATCCCAATGGGTATATTTATGCTAGCATATGTGCAATCAAGTCGTACAGAGGATTCTAATGCTTTTCACATGAAGAGGCAGAAGACAAATCAGTTCAACTTCCTTCTGGACGCTTGGTTCTGTTGTTTAGTCTCATATGGGGTGGGTTTGTACTTATTTTAGCTTGATCAGGTAAGCCCGTTTTCTGTTGGACGGACTTGTTTATGTCTGAACTTGTCATGTGGGTTTGTGCATAGTTGAAGTACATCAACTATGACTGTTTCTTCAAGTGTTGCGGGCCCTAGGATGTTTGGATCACCCCCGAGCCTTCTTGTACCTTGCTTCCTGCCTCTGCTCCACTCCTGCATCTCTGCCTAACTAATTATGCTTCATGGGTAAATACATGTCTCAAAGCTAAGAAGTAAAGCTGATTATCTCAATTAATTATGATATATTTCAGGACCATCACATGGAAACGGGTTTGTACGCATTTGAACTTGCCTGGGGAAGCCTGTTTTCTGTTGTACGGACTTGTTTATGTCTGAACATGTCATGTGGTATCTACATAGTCGAAACACATCAACTACGACTGTTTCTTTAAGTGTTGTGGGCCCTAGGATGTTTGGATTGCCCCTGAGCTCTCTTGCACCTTTCTTCCTTCCTTTGCTTCTACATCTCTGCCTAATCAATTATGCTTCATGGGTAAAAACATGTCTCAAAGAACTTCATTAGTCACATAAACTAAGAAATAAAGCTGATTATTTCAATTAATTATGATATACTTCAGGACCATCACACAGGATGCGTAGTCGAAATGTTTACAAGAAATGGTCAAAAGGTTTTATGCTGCAATAACTATTTTTCTCAACTTTTTTGAACTTTGATTTTCTGTTTTGTGGTCCGTTGTTTCTATTTGCAAGGAACAAATCAAAACAAATCAATGGCTTATGACACCAATTAGTGCATCTAGGTGAACTTATAATAAAATTACAAATAAAATAAAATAAACTTCAAAAGGCTGAAGGAACAACCTCAAGATTAAAGGGAGCGTTGTACTATGCAAGAAGAATTCTTATGGTTACCGGACCGCTTCAAAGTTGAAGAGGCTCAACCTCAAGAATAAAGATGGAAGCATTGTACCATGCAAGAAGACTTTTTATGGTTACTACCACCAAAAATGTTCTTTCAACTTCATGTCATGTTTATGCCAATATTTTTTTTACTAAAGGGACCTTAATGTTTGCTTGTAGTTGTCATAGAAGCTCGTAAGGTTTGTCCATTACAAAATATTTGGGTACCTCCTTTAATTATGTATTAATCGATTCTTCAAATATACAGTCACCTAAGTCTCGGGGATGGGGGATAGGGTTTTTGGGACAGATAATTTTCTCAAATATCGGGACAATAGGGGAATGGCTATTAAAATAATGAATAAAAAATAATATTCAAGTATTTTAACTGTATTGAATGAAATTTATGGATTTAAACTGTATTTAATGTGTTTTACTTTTAGGTTCTTTTGAGAATAGATTTTAATGTTTTTGGTAAAAATAAGAGCCTTTTAAAAGTAAAAACATTAGAAATATTTTTAAAAAATTAAAAAAATTGGGGAGATCACCCATGGGTGTGCGGTCTATCGGCAAGCATCACGGTGATTGAGCTTGTATTAACGTAGAGACCCGGGTTTAAACCCAACATGGGCACAGATGTAAATAAATCTTGTGTGTAATATATATATATATATATATATATATATTAAGACATTTATATTTTAAGACATCTTTCCAAAAAAAAAGGGACATCCACTCCAAGTGCCCGAGTCCCGAAATGTTTGGGATGTCCAAGATGTCACCAAAATCTAGGGGATGCATCCCTGCATAACACTGCTGAAATATGTTCTATAATTAAAGATAATTCCAAACTTCCATACTGTGTCACTTGTTTGTCATGTTATGATCCCCATCAAGATGTAATAAAATGATGGTTTGCAATATATTGATGGACCAATGGTAACAACTTGAGTGTACTTGATGGTGAAGGCATGTGTCCTCCATAGAGGAGGTCACAGGTTTGAATCCGGAGGGGGGCAGGGTCGTACACCTTGTTGAACAATTTATAAAGTCAATGGAAAAACAATCCTTTTGTGGGATTCCACAAGGGCGGTCTCATACACCAAATTGGTGTCTCGCTTGGCGGTGACCTAAAACACTACGTTTACCTTCAACTTATAACTCAAACAATATGCATCTTGGAAATAGTTGTCAGGGATGTAATTCATCACTAGCTGTCAAGGATGTAATTCATCACACTGGTGACCATTACCTGATACATTTCCTTTCAATGGCCTTAATCAGGAGAAACATGATCAACCAAAGGATGCCGTGCATGCAGATTATGCGATAGTGACCATTATGAATAGAATATATGCTCAAGTGTGTTGACAGAAATAAATTTCTCTGAGTCTGTAGAGTATTTGCTGTGATTATAGAAACTATATTGTATTTACTATTATGAGGATATGATATACCCTAAGTTACCAGAAAATGAGTATGGGTGGGAAATGCTTAGGGACTCTGGGTACCAGTTCGTGATGGAAACTTCTGTACAAAAAATATAAAAAGCATAAAATTCCCATAATATTAATGTTATGTGCATAATCTACATTGAAATAAACAAAACTAAAAAAACACATAATTCAAAATCATAGGTTTATAAATTATGATTTAGGTTGAATAAGTTCTTTTTTCTTTTTAATTTTCTTTTTGCTTTTTGAACTGTCAGCAGACCCCCACAGCAGGTTTGTCCCGAAAACATCCCAGAAGTGCTGTGTCCTTACTGGAAAAATGCTTGTGTTTCCAGGAAGGACTAGGTAATTATGGAGAACCAGGGACGTTTTTGGGGATAATTGGGATCATTACCAAAGCTGTTTCAATTCGTTTATGGAGGGGGTTCTGGAGAATGAGGAAGAGTTTAATTAATTGCTAATTAATATAGAAAATGTTAAGAGGCCATTGATAGACAATAGAATTTGAAGGTAGTTCAGGTCTAATGATTTGTTATGACAGATTTCTTAGGCTTGAATGTGGGATACACATCTTGGTGCTTTCTTGTACGACAGACCTTAACCTAAGTGTTTCCTGACAAATATATTTTTTCATTTTTGGGTGAAGCTTATTATCAATTCAATCCCCAAATTCTTTGCAGAGAGGTAGGTAATCTCTTCATGAAGCAGGAAAAGGATTGTTAGCCTCTCGAGATCTCATATATTTTTTGCCCCATTTAAAGACACTCGCCGACTTCATCCCTTGAGCTCCTTTGTTGTGAAAGCTTGTCTAGTGTCTAGTATATTTTGATCGTCATTCCATATTTGATTAGGCAGATATAAAAGCTAAGTTGGTCCACATATAAAACAAGCTCAAAAACATGGGATTGAGGTTTGTTTCAAGTATTTTGTTCTTTTCAAATATAGTTTGAAATAAACAAAAATTAAAAAATATAACTCAAATTCATAAGTTTAAAAATTATGATTTAGATTAAATTAGTTCTGATTTTTCTTTTTAATTTTGTTTGTTCTTTTTGAACTTTCAGCAGACCCCTACTGCAGGTTCGTCCCAAAAACATCACAGAAATGCCATGTCCTTACTGGAAAGACGCTGGCATTTCTAGGAAGGACTTAGCAGTCATGAAGAACTGCAGATGATTTTGGCGATAGCTGGGACCAGTACCAAAACTGTTTCAATTCGATTACGGAGGGGGTTCTGGAGAATCATGAAGAGTTTAATTAATTACTAATTAATATAGAAAATGTAAAGAGGTCTTTGATAGACGGTAGAATTTGAAGATGGTTCAGGTCTAATTATTTGTTCTGACAGATTTCTTAGGCTTGAATGTGGGATACACATCTTCAAGCTTTCTTGTGCAACAGACCTTAGCCCAAGTGTTGCCTGACAAATATATCTTCACATTTTCTGATTGGCCGAAGCTTATCATCAATTCAATCCCCAAATTCTTTACAGAGAGGAAGGTAATCTCTTCACGTTGCAGGAAAAGGCTTGTTAACCTTTTGAGGTCTCTAAGCATCAATCTAAAGTTTGGTGGATTTTCAATGATAGATACAAATGGAAGACATGGGCTGAATGATCTCATCTATTTTTTGCCCCATTTAAAGACACATGCTGACTTCATCCCTTGAGCTCCTTTGTTGTGAAAGTTTGTCTAGTGTCTAGTATATTTGATTGTCATTCCATATTTTATAAGGTGGATCTAAAAGGTATGTTGGTCCAAATCAAACTAGCTTATAAACATGGGAATGAGGTTTGTGCAAGCATTCTGTTCTTTTCAAATATAGTTTGAAATAAACAAAAACTAGAAAAACACATAATTCAATATCATATGTTTGTAAATTTTGATTTAGAGTAAATAAGTTCCTGTTTTTCTTTTTAGTATTGTATGTTCTTTTTGAACTTTCAGCAGACCCCTACTGCAGGTTCGCTCCACAAACAACCCGGAAATGCCAGGTCTGTACTGGAAAGACACCGGCATTTTCAGGAAGGACTTGACAATCATGAAGAACCAGGGATCTTTTTGGGGATGACTGGGATCAGTACCAAGACCATTTCAATTCAATTATGAAGGGGGTTGTGGAGAATCGGGAAGAGTTTAATTAACTACTAATTAATAGAGAAAATGTAAAGAGGTCATTGATAGACAGTAAAATTTGAAGGTAGTTCAGGTCTAATTATTTGTTATGACAGATTTCTTAGGCTTAGACAGTAGAATTTGAAAGTAATTCAGGTCTAATTATTTGTTCTGACAAATTTCTTAGGTTGAATGTGGGATACACGTCTTGAAGCTTTCTTGTACAACAAACCTTAGTCCAAGTGATTCTTGACAAATATATCTTTTCAATTTCTGATTGGGTGAAGCTTATCATCAATTCAATCCCCAAATTCTTTGCAGAGAGGAAGGCAATCTCTTCACCTAGTAGGATAATGCTTGTTATCCTTTTGAGGTTGTTGGCATATGCGTCCAGCGCTTCCCGTGAGTTTCGTGACATGGACTAACTGCCTCTCGTGGATCCTAACTTTGGTGATTGTAGTGGAGATTAATGCCTTTGGGTTTTGGTCTAACGGCAATCGTAGTCCAAGAAATGATATTAGAGCGACAGGTCTCGAGTTCGAAACTCACCCGGGTAACGTTGGGGGGGGGATTTTTGGCATGTGCGTCCAACGCTCCTTGTGAGTTTCGTGACATGGACTAACCGCCTCGCGCGGATCCTAACTCTGGCGATTGTAGCGGAGATTAATGCCTGCGGGTTTTGGTTTAACGGCAATTGTGGTCCAACAAATGTCTCTAAGCATCAATCTAAAGTTTGGGGCATTTTTAATGAAGATACAAATGGAAGACATCGACTGAGCAATCTCATCTATTTTTTGCCCTGTTTAAAGACGTGCAGACTTCAACCCTTGGGCTCCTTTGTTGTGAAAGTTTGTTTAGTGTCTAATGTATTTTGATTGTCATTCCATATTTGATTGGGTGGATCTAAACTTTATGTTGGTCCAAATAAAATAAAACAAGCTTCTTAACATGGGAATGAGGTTTGTAGCAAGCATTTTGTTCTTTTCAGATATAGTTTGAATTTAGTTTTAGTAAGTTGTACAATTTACTATAGTAAAATGCAAAACCAAATGTGTCAGTGGAAAATTTCAGCTTGCCATTTTTTTAATGTTTTTTGCACGAAAATCGATAGCTTTTGGTTGAAACCTACTAAAATAACATTTTTGTATAAATGATCAGGTATAAGTTACAACTGAGTTCATTCAAGTTGTTTCTGTTTGTTTTCTTCATTGAGATTGGGGAGTAAAAGTCTTTGGGCAACAAGCAGGCCAGAGTTTCTTACTTTGAGTTTGTTTGCAGAGCGTCCTTACTTTTGTCGAGTTGAGCCAGATGTGTTTAAAAAGCTGTATGGCATTGATGAAAAGAAGTTCAACAAAGAGGCTTGTGGGTATGTGCTCTCAAAATTTATTTTCTGATGACATACTGCTAAAGTTTTTGTTATAATATGAGAATGTGTTGCATACCAAGTTTCTTGGTTTTTGAGGATATTAATAATGTTTTTTTTAAAATTATATTGACCATGCAGAAGTTGTCGGGATACAATAAAAAATGTCTATGGCAGAAAATCTTTCGAATTGGAGAATTTTAATAAAGCGATTGGCAAATCCCTGACTACTTGAGCCTCATATCCAACACCCTTCAATCTTGTCCTTGCATTTTGTCTTGTATATTGGATATTATTATTCTTGATACCAAATAGGAAGAGTTTTATTTCAATTAATTGACACAATTTTACTCTATAAACAGATGGTCAATATACTTTAGTTTGTCTCATATGGAAAATTTTACCATATAAGGGACAAGTTTTGATAAGTCTCTTTAAGTGAGTAATTTATGCAAATAGCCTACTCACTGTTAATCAATTATTTAGAATAGCAAATAATACAAAAATATCAATTTCTTTATAACATTTACAGAATGACATCACAATTCAAAAAGAATCCTTTTATAGTTACACTAAGGAATCAATGTGGAAATGTCTCATTTTTAATTTGAAAAATCAGGTACTTGCATTTAAAAAAAATATAAAAATTACCACATTGGACAAATGAAAATGTATGTCAATCTGATAAGCTACTTTTCTTTAATTATGAAAACTATCCAGATTGAAAGCCAACAATCTCAAGTCTTGCCAATAGAGTCAATTTGGGGGGTTGCCCAACAGACTCGACCGAAATACTTGTGTTCTTGGAGAGCCTATTTTGTCTTCATCCTTGGGCATTTAGGAGGTCCAGTCTTGATTGTCATTATAGATGAACATATCACTTCAATACCCAAGAGTATTTCCTTGTCATTACCATTGTTGTCCTCAATAGGTTCCACCTCTGCCTGAGGATAGAAGTGTTTATTGCATCACATTGGTCTGATGTTATGTTCCTTCTTTGTAACAACTTTCTTCATCTGCTGTTGACACCACCTGTAGCTCTTCAGGTCTGCTCTCTACAATCAGAGTGCAAAATAATTCTTTTTTTTCATCAAGTGCTTGGAAATTATTACCACTCAAAAATTGATTAATGGGTGGTAATTCCTGATATTTTATGTTGTCCACTTTCTGGATTTACCTTTGTATCTATTATTGCCTTTCATCTTGTCCATTACCAGTTTTAACTCAATAATCAATGTATTGATTCCTCATACTTTCCATCTGATATTTTGAACGTTCCCTTCTAAGGCACCCTTTTCCAAAGTGTAACCTCCTTTTAAACTGGATACACTCATACTCAACTTCATCCTTCAACTATGAACTAGAAGCTTGGATTGGATGGCTTTCTAGAATTGCCTACAGCATTGCCAATATGTTGGAACACAAACTTATCCCAAAATTCAATGGGCAGGGAGCCTTGCCTAAACTGCAGCTGAGGAGGAATTTTCCTTGAAGGTATTAGAACCTTTTGTCCAGTATGTCATGAACCATAAACCAAGGATCCTCGACAACATTGTGATTATCCAGAGAATTAAATGGAAAAATACGTTCTTGGCATCATAATAACTAGCTAGCCGGTACGTGGGTACGGTTCGGGTACGGGTACAGGGATTTGGTACATCGGTACAACAATTTTTTTGGGGAACTGGGTACGGCACTTGGGTACGGCAGTACAATATACATATAAAATATTAATAATATTTTGAAAAGTAACAAGATAAGCAAAATTCCAGCCTTACACATGCATAGATTAAACAAATCTGAAATATACATAGGTGAAATAGCGACAAAAGTTAAAACATATTGATAATTCATTGTTCGAACTTATAACCAGTACATTGTTCAAATCAAAATGTTACAATGTATTATCATTATCTGACATTGTAAGCACAAAAATGAAGATACATCAACATTCTAATTAGTAATAGTCTAATGGCTCCGCATCTTCTCCAATGTCTTCAACGAGAGCATCACTACCATCACGTGGTTCATTAGAACCACAAGCACCAGGAGTACAACCAGAACTATTAGCAATGCCGCTCTGGCTAGCCCCACTTTGTAGCTCACACAAAGTACTATCTAGGTCCGGGTCTAGCAATGAAAGTTGGGCAATGGGAACATTCAAGTTTGAAGTCTCTGGGTCTATATCCCAACACTTTGTTGGCCCTTTCCTGTACTCATCCTTCTTATGTGATAGAAGGCGCAAGTTAGAATGCACAAAGACCAAATCCTCCGCCTTTTTTGCTCCCAACTTGTTGCGGTTAACTGAGTGGATAAATGAATATGTACCCCAATTCCTCTCAGTTGAAGAAGAACTCGCAACCTATTGAGGCAAGCTGCAAAGTCAATGCAAAATTAAAATTTTAAACTTATAAATATAAAAGTAAAAAAGAAAGAGTTAAGAAATTAAAAAAATTAAAATCTTACTTGTGATAAAACTTTTATTGCAAGTGGCATGAGGTAGGGGTATGCTTGTCCATGGAGGTACCACCACGAATAAGCATCCATCCTGTATTTGTCACGAAGAGCACTAATGGAGTGATCCCTGGAGGATATGAAATTCACAAACTCGCCTCTAACCATGTCTTCTACTTCTGGATCTGGGAAGATTCTAGAAAATGCTGCCTTATACCCCTCACTAACTTCAACATCCCTATATGGTGGGACCCTCCTAGGCAAAGAAAGGATCTCTGCGCTATAGTATTTTGGAGTCAAGGCAAAAGCAAGAAGATGCAATGGAGTAGTCATTTTGTTCCACCTTTCAATGAGATGTGAGTGCACTTCCTTGAAGGTCTCTGTAGGATCTTGCTCTTTGGCATTTATGATGGTCTTAATTGACTCAATCATTGAGTCATTTCCATCATAAATCTCACCCATGCATGGATGATCCATATCAACAAATCTCAACATACTCACGATGGGCTCAGTAAAACTAAACAAGTAATCCACATGATCCCACCATGTTTCATCTAGGATCAACAATTTCACATTTCTAGCCCTCTCACTGTTTGCTTGCCTCCATATACTCCAAAGGTCACTGATAACCATGCCACTCAATGCCTCTCACACTTTCACAAGCCGTCTCAAAACGAGCGTGTGTGAGGCAAATCGAGTCTCAACAACCTAATAAGAAATCAAAAGAAATAAAAAATTAAGACAAGTAAACTTAAAACATTCAAAATTCTACAAATTACAAATTTATAAAATTAATTTAATGAATATTAAAAACTAATAATTATTTTTAAAAATAAAAAAGAATGTTACGGGCTACCTTCAATAGCTGCAATGTTGAGAATTTACAAAAAATGGCTTGGGACATGTGGTGGTTGCTGACAAACATTTGAATCTCACTTGCCTCCTCATATACTTGTTTGATCCAAGCAATTTTTGTGCCCAATTTTTGTAACATTAAGTTGAGGGAATGAACCGCACAAGGTGTCTAGAATATGTGTCCATACCGTGCCTCAACCAACAACCCTGTAGCTCTACAATTTTTTGCATTGTCCGTTACAACTTGGACAACATTTTGAGGCCCCACCGCCTCAATAGATTCTATGAGGATGTTGGCAATGAATTGGGCATCCTTCACTTGCCCCTCACAATCAATAGCCCTGAGAAACATTGCCCCTTTAGGACACACGTCAACCACATTGATCAATGGCCTATTTGCTGTATCTTTCGATCCGTCAGAAACGATGGACACTCCTATTTCGAGCCATTGATTCTTGATGGGTAACACTGAGTCTTCAACTTTTTTTCTTTCTTTTGACAATAAGGTGGTGCGCACCTTTTCATACCCTGGGCTAATGTACCCTTTAGGGGACTTCATTAATACATCTCACCATATCTTGCCAGTATGGTGATCTAACAACATTAAATGGGACACCACATGCATAAATAAAGCGTCCAACACTTTGGTTAGCTATGTCCCTGCTTTCATTCTGGAATGCCCTTTCCAATGGGCTTACATCTTTTGTTCTTTTGCGAGAAAGAGGTGAATCCTCTTCCCCTCCAGTTGCAATAGGTGTAAACAAAAATGGGTGATCTGGGGCCACAACATCAACAGAAGGAGAAACAGGTGGCTTGGTAATGGTATGTGATCTTCCTTTTCTTGCCATAGGATGATTGGATTTTAATGCCATTGTCGCATCTGCTTCTTCTTGCTCTTTGATGTATTTAAGGGTCTTTGCACGTGGCAACCCCTTTCCATCCAACCCTCCACATGTTCTGATTCCGTGGCCAATAGCCCCACACAAATGGGCTTTCACCCGACTGTAGGAGCTCTTAAATTGCATATTATATTGTGAGCAAACCCAAACAAAACCCCCTCCACCTGGTAATTGTTCTAGTTGTTTGACATAGCTCCAAAGGGGGAGGATGGATCACTTTTGTTAAGGAGACCTTTACTACTTTGACCCACAGAACTAGAAGTCGCAGCCATTTTAAGTTTTTAACTGCACAATGCATTTAAAAAAATGAAAACAAATTTAGTCTTGAGAAAATGTTGGAAGTTTAAAATTAAAATTAAAATGAAATCAAATGTAGAAAAATGAAGCTTAAAAGTTAAAACAATAACAAAAAACAAACAAAAAAAACAACTAAAAAATAATAAAATATTAAATACAACTAACAAACTAAAACACTCTAAAAAAATCACAAAATACCTACCTCAATACACCCAACACCAATAATGCAAGCTCCTTGAACTCCTTGTCACTTGTTGCAAGCTTCTTAAACTATATGGCACTTGAAATCAACCATAAGCAATTGAAAATAGTGGAAAAATTGAAGGTGAGAGTCAAATATGCAAATAAGAGGCAAGAATGCAAATGTGAGGTAAATGACTTGTTGTTGTTATAAAGTTTGGGCGCACAAATTAGGGTTGAAAAGAATATTTTAATGTTTATAAAGTTGGTTTGACCTTTTTTTGACAAAAAAACAATTTTTTTTTTAAAAAACGCGTTAAAAAACGACAGGTTCAGCGCGGGTATGGGCAGGGTCCCCCCTACAGGCCCCGGGTACGTCCACAGATGTACCCGGCTGTACTCGGGGCCTGCAGGGAGAACCCTTCCCGTACCTGCGCCGAACCGGACCCGAACCTGCAGCCCTTAGGGGCCGTACCGGCTACCTAGAGTATATACTATGTTATTTAGTGGTTCCATTTATATGTATTTTCTCCCTCTGACTATAATGATGTGACCCAAGCATGTTGAATTTCCCAAGTTTCACGGTTTTCTTTTTATTATTTGCTTGATAAAAGAAAGTTCACACCATTTTTTTGGACCAATCTTCCTATAGACTTACAAAATCCAGGGATTAAATGAAATTGACATGCTTCCCTTTGATGATATTCTGTACAACAGTAACTATTAGGTGGGAAAAAATCTCATTCTTGTGATTTAAATATCATCTGTAACAACTACAGCTCGTTTTCACTGCTATTATATAAATCAATAAACATACATCATGGTGAAATGAAACATAGGCTTATGACAAATTATCTACAATGGAGCTGCTGTTACAAAGAGAGAGACAGCTACATCTTCTCAAATTCTTCATATAACAAGGATTAAATGAAATCGGCATGCTTCCCTTTGATGACGTTCTTTACAACAGTAATACTTTGAATTGAACAAAGTACAATTTTGTTTTGTTTTGTGGAAAAAATCCGATTCTCATTATTTAAATAACATCTGTACAACTAGAGTTAGTTCTCATTGCTATTATATAAACAAATAAACATTTGTCACGGTGAAATGAAGCAAAGGCTTACGACAAATGCTTTACAATGGAGCTACTGCTACAAAGAGAGGTACAACGACATTTTCATCTAATTGTGGTTTTGTTGCATTTGGTGCTGTGTAGTTATGAAATTTTAAATCCTCTATATTAGGTCTGTTGCATTGGTACCTGGTAGCTAACAATTTAATGGTAAAACCTAGTGGGGTGTTTGCAAATGAAGCATGGTAAACAATGTTCAAGAAACAAAGATGGCAGGTTCAAGAAATTTGGAGTTTCGGGTTGAGTAAGTATTGGAGACTATTACCGACTTATTTACTCCTCCAGATGTCCCAACTGTTCCTCCACTTTCTTTAAGATCTCAAAATAACCAAATGTCAAACAGATTTGAGTTCATAGTTTGAAGTTTTTGGTTAATATTTAAATAGTGATACACGACTGTCGTATGGAGATCGATGGATATTCCATGTACACCATTGTAAAAAGTGTTGTCCTTGGATCTTCAAGAAACGAGGATGTGGAGAGCATTGTGGAGGCAATATTATTAGATGATCTGGGCTGTGAATAAGCAATGCTATATTATGGAGATTGTAATGCTGATAACAAATTGCATTGCTGGTAGATGTAGCATAGTTACCAGGAAGCTCTAGTACTGTGTCCCCATGCCCATATTGTTTGATAACTGCATTTATATACAATATAGTTGTACCTTTATTCATTTACTCACATACCCTGGTCATTGTCCTCAAACCACTACCCATACCTCCACATCTCCAGGTAACCTTTACATATAGTGATAATAAGTGGTTGAATAGCAAAAGATGAGCAGCTGGTGTAGCAAGCATTTTCAAAGTGTTTGGCCCATAGATGATGCTACGTAATGCAAGGGAAGAGGTGGTGGCACATCATTGCCTCCTAATCCTGAATAAATGATCATATAAATTTCGCAGGATTGTCTGTCTACGGTATAGTAGAGAACATTCACTGATGTTGAGAAGGGCAGGTAAGCTGGGTAGAAGTCCTTAGAGAAATGTTATTCGTGACAAATTCACTTGTTACATGGGAATATTGGTAGAGTAGTGAGGGCAGATCACCACCATGGCTATGATCTTGTTAAATAAATTTTCTGACTCAAATGTATATTGACTATGTTATTCTTCAAATGTCATAATTTACTATTTTGGAACTATTGTGGGAGTCCTTGGAGATATGATTTTTTAAAAAACTAATAAGACAGTACACTAACCATATCTAGGCGACAAATAGCCATATCTAGGCGGAATTAGATGTAAATGCATAAATAAAGGTAGTCTAGAACATATAAAGTTAGGAAATAACAAGTGCTTGAAAAAACTAGAGAATTAGGGTTTCATAGGATAATACTTGTTTTTGTGCAAATCTAGAGATACAGGTTAGTGATAGGTGGTAAAAGGTAGACAAACAAATAACTTGGCCCTTGAGAAACATGACCCATAACAATGTGATGACCACAATCAAGATGGTTGGGAAATTCAATGCCTAGAAATGTAGCAGCTATGAAAATGACCTTTTGTAATGAAACATGAAACTAATGTTGTGGATATTAATCCTTTGGAATTGGTTGTCAGAAACCTCCATCACTTCCTCCAATTCTATTACGAACCATTGAAAATATGACTTTTGAATCCCTAATCCGGCATCAACTCCTTGCAAAACCCATAAAAAATGGGGGGCTTATGTTTCCCTCCATTATTATTAGGTCCCTTCTGTCTTGACTAGGATTTTGTAATGAAATGTGAAACTAATTTTGGGGATACAATCACTTGGAATTGGTTGTCAAAAACCTCCATCACTTTGTCCAATTCTATTACAAATAATTGAAAATACAATCTTTGAATCCCTAATCCGGCCTCAACTCCTTGCAAAACTCATAAAAATGGTTTAATGGGGGCCTATGTTTCCCTCCATTACTACTAGGCCCCTTTGTCTTGACAAAGTCGCAATCAACACCGATCCAAATAAGCAAGCACTCTAGTGTATGCAAGTATTGACCCATATGTTTCAACGTGTAGAACACCTAGTAAGGGATAAAACGAATCTCTAGATGCTTGAATTCAATTTTTGGCATAGGGGTGCTTTAAAAAATTATATATTTTGCTTTTATACCTTCAATATCAATCGGGCATTCATAATCTTGTGTACTATTGATTGTCTTGTGATTCTCTTAAGTGCACTAATGCACTTGTGTATTTATAGACTTTTTGAATTCGAGTTAGGTCTCTTTTGGCACACAAGCCAACATACAGTGGGTGCAAAATATTACAAGGGAAGCCACAAACCCCAGAGAATTCAAAATCAAGGGGCAAAAGGGCCCACAAAGGTAGTGACTAGAAACACAATGTGAAAGAAAGTGGCCAACTAATTCCATATTGTATGAAAATGGTCAATACCCCAAACAAAGCCAAAAACAGGTGAGGACAAAAATTTGGGAGAAAGAAAGTAGGGATAATAGAGATGGGAAACAACAAACACAAAGACGAACAAGTTCAAAAGGGTAAAAAGTGTGAGGGACACAAAGGGATAAAGACAAGGGTAGATTGACATAAGGAACACTTACCAACAAGAGCCTAAATTAGACCTGTAATCAATAAACACATAAATACACTAACACTATAGCAATTATCTATTCCAACATTGAAATTAGGTTTCTACATAATCCCTCACTTTGATGTGTGTGCATGCATAAATATCAGAGTGAAATAAACAAACATGTGGATACAAAATCATCTAAGTCATCTCATCAAATTCATGCTCCAATATCTACTATTTTTTTCCCTTACATGCTTGCATAAATAAATAAATATCTATATAAATACGTACGCAAAGAAACTTTTGAAATTTATGGCTAGAGGCCAGAAAGAATCTGAACAAATACACTTGATTATGTGGAAGAATGGAAAATTTCTTTGTGGAATTCATATCTCGAAATTGTCACTAAATTTCTATATGATCCAAATGTGTCTCACAATGAGACAAAATAGTAATATTGAGTAGTATCTTATGATTGCTTCCATATAAGGAAACAATAAGAATGCGATATGTTGTATATCATCATGTGGATGCTTCCATATGAGAAAGTGAAGGAACGCCTTAAGATTAGGAGATTTGAGACTAAATAATATGGATATGTACACCCTCTTTTGAGATGTGGGATGAAATTGTGAGTCACATGTATTAATAGAAAGGGATTGTGCCTAAAATGTGCATGATAGGGTAATAAAGATCTACTTTACTCATAATAATATATCATCATGTTAAAATGTATATAATAATAAAATTGCCATATACAGGTATGAGGTATAATTATTTTCATTTTTTAAAATCTTAATGACCTAAAACAGGTCATAATTAGAACCTAACCAAATCCTACTATAACTATAATGAAAAATGTAAAGTTTAGAATATGAAAAGGGAAAATTGATTGAACTGGAAAGAGACAATGGAAGAGAATGAGTGAAGAAAGTCCCAATCTAGTTCTTCTAGATAAACAATGGTATCGAGGAATTATAAGATTTGAACATGTTTGGAAATGGACTCAACAAGTTTGGTTATATAGAAGTATGTAGGTGATAGGTTCGGAAAAAGATGCAAGTTCATGGATGGTAATCTTAATCCACATCATTCATTTTAACATGTATTAGATTTATGCTACAGAATAATGACTTAATGCACGTGTTTGATATGGATCTACTCCATGATAACCTCACTTAAATTTCTATGACAATTTTTGATGCTATGGATTTTTATTTCTTACAACCCTAGAAAATTTTTAAAGGACATAAAAGGAAAGCCTTCAATACTAGTTCAAACCAACCTTCCAATCTCAATGACAAAAAGTGTTGCACTACATATCCATGTGAATCAGTGTTGATAGTAGCAATGAGGTCGAACAAACAACAACAAAAATGAGTAATAGGAAAAATGAAATTCTAAAGGATAAAACTCCATGATTCTCTTTATTTCATTTTGAATTACATAATATGTCAGTTTTTATTCAACTTGAAATAGACTTTTAATTAAACATGACTTCTACTCCAAACTTGACTAGACTTACCATGTTTAGTAAAACTTATTCTTTTTAGTTATAGGACTATATTTGGTAAGTTTCAAATTCTAGCTTTCTTGATCCAACAAACATTCATTAATTATCCACGTGCCTAACTTAGTTTATAACTTTATTTTCACCTCAAGTTGAATAATGGTTACAAAGATATGGTATTTTGAAATTTAAAAAATACAAAAAAAACTTCAAACCCTAGATGGATGATTTAGCCTCCAAAAATTGTCAAAAATTGTTGCATTCTTACCAAAACATAAATATTATTGAGACCTTCTATAAAAAATAGAGTCATTTTGGTTCTTGGATCAAAAGTTATGGCCTCAGCAAGGCAGACATCAAACCCACATCATGTAGTTCTCCCCATTTGAGTGAAGTATGTGCACAATATGCGTGCTTCACTCTAGCCCTATATTCTTAATAAATAAAATATGACCTTTCTCTTGGGCCAAGACACATAAAATTTCATATTGGGATATGGTTCATATTTGATAAGAGGCTAGAGGATTGATATAGTGCAGTTTAAAGCAGCTTAGGATGTTTATAACTCATATAATAATGGTAATCAAGAGTTCCCTTGAGTGAGTCATAGTATGCTTAAATATCTAGGTGTAAATGTCATCAAAGATAAGTTTTATCCATCCATATATAATTGAATTAATTGTAAAATCTGATCATACATTAAAACCTAGTTCGACCTCAGTAAAGTGCCAAAATGGAAAAAAGACCATTGGATAATAGGGGGGCAATTTCTTGGATGTCAAATCTGCATTGGTACATGTTCATGGATGTCAAACATGCCCTATTACTAGAATGTTGGGATAATGGTCAAGTGAAAAGTATGTAAGTTTGTATAGATGCACTAAGAGTCATAGGAAAATTGGAAATATTCTTGAGAGTGTGTATGGGAAAATTTGAGGTTATGGGGAGGAAATAGAAGGGAAATAATGTCAAAAAGAGCCAAATGTATTCTAAAGGTTCAAGTACCTACTATAAGGAATCATATAACCAGATCGTACCAAGCCAAGAACACAGATGCTAATCAAACACCGCGATCAATAAGATGAAAGTAATTCTGCCAGAATAACTTTACATAAACCTTTGCAAACAAATGAGCAGCAATATCATATATTATTATGGAACTCAATGTAATACATTGGGAATGGGCCTTACTTAAATAGGCAAGGAATAACAATCCAAGAACCATTCAAGGTCGTAGATCAAGCCATAAATCAAGGAAATAACTAGTCATCAAAGAACTAGTCAAGACCATAGATTTAGGAGAGAACTAGACATCAAGGATCTAGTCAATACCATAGATCAAGAAAAGAACTAGTCAATACCATAGATCAAGGAAAGAACTATTCATAACAACTAGATAATATCTCCTAATATCTAAACAAGATAAAAGAAATATCCACACACGTAAGTTGGTGAGGATAAATACAATAAAGGTAAATAAAGTACCTAGGTGAACAAGAGCTAAGGTAAATACCTACTCTAACACCCCCCCTCAAGTGAAGCTAGGGGCCAAAATAGAAGTGGCATGTCCACAGTATGAGTCTCGACAACTAGGCCTGATGAGGTACTCATGTACAATAACTGGGAAAAAAGGGACACCGCAAGGTACCCAAAACTAGTAACAACAAAGTAAAGAGAGTAAAGACCCACTCCAAGGCATCCCAAGAAGCTCGAGCTCAAAAAACTCATACAATGCTGAAGAAGTTTGGTGTGCACTGTGGTCTGAATCCACTGCTCGATCACAAAACTCAAAAACAACTGACACTGGGCTCCACCAGAATAGCTCCATACAAGGAGACTGTCAACGAAGTGATGTCGAAAGTGTAAAAAAAACACCAAACATAATTCAATCAAGTGCTGCAAATAGGTGTGCCACGATCCAAGAACAATAACCAAAGCAACAAGGAACAAGGACACAAACTCCAGAGTGTCATGATCCAAGAAAAGCCAAGGTAACAAGGTAAGGACATGAAACCCGAAGAAGTAGGATCAACACCACACCCTCCCATACTGCTGAATGGGTGGAGTGACACTACAAATATGTATGAGTTGTCCCAAAACAACTACTCAAACACTGACAAAATAACACTGGACTTCACCAGAATAGATCCCCCATAAGAGATACTGTCAACATGCCAAAAGTGTCAAAAATACAGATACAAAATCTCTCAACAAACAAGAGAGATACACTACACCTGCTAAAGAAAAATGCTCAAAACAAGAAGCATCACAATGCAGAAGGTATAGAAAGTGGAGCAAGAGGCCGAATGGTGGAGGAGCCACGCCTGTAGAGTCCTCTCAACGAATTCCTATGTCATATCCACGAGTGATCAAATATCCACCCCAAATCAACACGGATGGATGAAGAAGATGCCTTCATATGACTTGGTGTAAAATGCACAATGGGTGCATGCAAAAGAACATCAGAATGTGTGTCAGGTTGATCATGTCTGACAGCTGAAATCTCAGGTTTCTCAATCCTGAGTGAAGGTGTAGAACTCATGTGTTGCTCATGATCCTCAGAAAGAGTCGAGCGAACAAAAAAAAAGAGCTCTGTCAATGTGTGATCCCAATGAAGTATCTACACGAAAACTCGAAAACCAATGTCATGACGAGAATTCCACTTAACATGTGGAATAGGGGAAACAATACCCTGTGAATGTCTGCCAATGACTCCACTAGTGAGACCCATAGAACAGAGCATGCGAGAACTGAATGCAGTGGTATGCTTCTAAAAAAGCCATGCAGCTGAGCAGAAATAGGATACACAACATGTGATATTGTAATAGGCACAGATGTGAAAGAGCATGTAGTAACAAGCTTCATAGGTGTATGAGCATCAAGAGCAGGAACAAACTCAAAGATTGATAGATCAATGTTAGTGGGTTCAGGAGAAATCGCTGCAAGTGGACTAGGAGCATGGTTGTGGCTGTCCATAATATGATGGTGATGCTGTAGGCTAGCAAGTTTGTTCTGCAGGGAGTGTATTATTGTATCCTTATCGTGAATGAGTGATTGTAGAAGAGAATTTTACTTCTTGAGCGATCTATTTTCTTGTACAAATTTTACAATATCCACTTGAAATCCACACACTTTAGAGAAAAACATATCATTCTCAAAATCCATGATAGGTACAAATTGCAACTCCCAAAAATTTAGGACGTCGGGCTCAGCCGAAATTGCATTCACAATTGATTACAAAACTCTTTCATATTTGGCACTTTATAATTATAGTGCAAGTCACAAAATAAATAACTCCAATGGAAAGAGCACAAAAAAAAAGCACTTTTGTGAAAAACGTCACTCAAAACTGAGTTACTGATCAAAAGATACAACCTTTTTAATATTTTTTTCTGTTATTTATTTTAGTTGCCACTGTAACAAAATAAATTGTTGTTGCCTTCACCACACAAATAAAATTAAAGGGGGCTGAAGTTAAGCACCTACTAGTAGGAATCACAAGCTTTAAACCCTCATATGATCAAGAGCTAAGGATTTTAATGGGTGTATCTTTGCTTTCTGAAAATAGCAACCTATAGATTTTCTCGAAATAATAAAAACGTGCACAACATTTGTGGACCCCTGCCAAAAAGGAAAGAATCGAAATTCTTCTGCACGTAACCCGAAAACAATCTACCGTACTAGACAACAACCCAATGTAGATCTCACAAAATCCAAAAAAACCCAATAAAAAGTTTCTTCGTTTTCTTAACCGTGTGGCACGAATCCCGAGGCAAACCTGTGTATTTCACTACAACCACAAAAAACCACAAAAACTGATTGCCCCTAGAAATGGCCGAGTTTACAGTCGATCTTAGGGTTTTCACACCTTTCAGATCCAATGGAAGCCTTTGCTTTACGTAAAAATACATGCAGCAACAAAATACGACCAAATCCCAAATCACAAATTTTATTTGCAAAATAAAACTTACAGACGAATGTCAACAACAATCTCCTGCTCTGATACCATGAAAAGAATGATAACCAGATCGTGCCAAGCCAAGAACACAGATGATAATCAAACACCACGATCAATAAGATGAAATCAATTCTCCAAAATAGCTTTACATAAAACCTTTGCAAATAAATGAGCAACAATATCATATATTATTGTGAAACTCAATGCAATACATTAAGAATGGGCCTTACTTAAATAGACAAGGAATACCAATCTAAGAACTAGTCAAGGTCGTAGATCAAGCCATAAATCAAGGAAATAACTAGTCATCAAAGAACTAGTCAAGACCATAGATTTATGAGGGAACTAGACATCAAGGATCTAGTCAATACCATAGATCTAGGAAAGAACTATGGTATTTATTGTATTTATCCTCACCCACTTATGTGTGTGGATATTTATTTTTATTTATTTAGATATTAGGAGATATTATCTAGTTGTTAGGTATAGTTCTTTCCTTGATCTATGGTAAATACTAGTTCTTACCTAGATCTATGGTATTGACTAGATCCTTGATGTCTAGTTCTCTCCTAAATCTATGGTCTTGACTAGTTATTTGATGACTAGTTATTTCCTTGATTTATGACTTGATCTACGACCTTGACTGGTTCTTAGATTGTTATTCCTTGCCTATTTAAGCAAGACCCATTCTCAATGTATTGCATTGAGTTCCATAATAATATATGATATTGCTGCTCATTTCTTTGCAAAGGTTTTATGTAAAGCTATTCTGGCGAATCACTTTCATCTTATTGATCGTGGTGTTTGATTAGCATCTGTGTTCTTGGCTTGGCACGATCTGGTTAGCGTTCCTTTCAGGATGGTTGTTAACATAAAAGAATATGATGAAGGCTAGAAGTTAGTTAGATGATAGAGGAATGTTAGATATACTATGGATGAGAAAAATGGTAGATAGATGATAGACAAAATGTGATGAATGTTGTTGTATATCTTTCATAGTTGTAACAACTCAAGCAACCTTCTTTTAATGTAGCATAAAACAAGAGGCATCATGATATTGAATATCATAATGAAAATATTGTAATATGCCAAAGAACCGACTCAAAAGTAAATAACAATGCATGCAAAGTAAGAAAACATATAAACAAACACAAGAAAACACACAAAAGACAACTTAGATGTATTTTGTTTTGTCATGTGTAGCACCCAAGTGATGTAGGCATGCGACAAGAGTAATGGTGATAGTGATTTGCCCTAAGCAACGGTATACACAAGGGGGCTTGGATTGAGAATTATATATCTCGAAAAGATGATGATGATTTTCCCCATGTAGATGGGAGATGATTGGTTTGGGATGTAAATGACACATAAGTTGTGGATAAATATCCAACCAATGTGCGAAATTTTGATGGATGAATGTGACATGTGACTCTTGACTCATGAAGGGCCTTATACTAGATGTCCTATGAATATTGGAAGCTTTGAGAAGATCCAAGATGGAAATTTGTATAATAGTCTTCTAAAGCTATTGGCTAGGGTTTTATGGGCTCTTAGGAGAAGGCAAAAGAGGTTGTTGGAAAATGATTTTGATTTTCCTAGTGGTGGCACAATCCAAGGCTTTGGTTTTGATGATTATTTTTTGAGTTTTGGTAAGATTGATGAGGCCAACAAAGGCATCATGATTGATGTTCTTTGTGTGATTTGGATTTTGTGGTGGATCTATTTAATTGTGTGTAGGTTGGACAAAGCCAATAAGGGTATTGTGATTGATTTTGTTTGTTTGATTTGGATTTGGTGACATATTAGTTTGATTGTGATTGGGGATATGACCTCTTTGCTGATTGAGTGATTTGGGGGCATTGTTCTCAAGTTGGATGTCCCCTTGGTCGACAAGGTCTTGGATGTATTTTTTTAGTTTCATGTACCTGTTTGTCAAGTGCTTATGGATTTGACGGTAATCACAATACTCATTTTTCGATACCAAGTTTAAGGATGTTCTCATTGAATGGTTTTGTCTTTGGATATTGAATTATGTTTTTCGTTTGTAGTTGATAGAATATGGTGGTCAAAGATTTACCTAAGGGAATGTATTGTCTTGGTTTAGTTTCTTGTTTAGGTTGCCCCCAAGGGAGGGTGATCGTGGTGGTAGATGAATTGGTTGACTTAGGGGTCTTGTCATTTAATTTTGGATTTAGCTTTGTAGGTTTTGATGTTTGTTGGGTTTGGTTTATTAGGGTATGGTCATGATTATCATTGTCTAGATGGGAGCATACATTGGATGTAAGGATTGGTTAGTGATTGGATGAATGTATTATTATCGAAAGGACATGATGATTGTTGAATTTGATTGTGTATGATGCAATTTTGATTATGGGGGGGTTTTTGTTGGTCAAGGACCTATTCTCCTTTGTCGATGTTGGTTTTGATGCAGGGGGTTTTGAGATCAATGTGTTTCTTAATGGAATCAGGATTTGGCGAGGTTAAACCTAAACAATTGCTTGTTGTAAAAGGGGGATTTCAGATGGATGGATCATTTTGGCTAATGATGTGGGATAAGTGTTTAGGATTAAAATTGGATGGAAGCCTAGCTTCCTGGTTTATGAGCCTTAAGAGTAAGTCTTCTTTGGTTTGACACAAAATTTGGTTAGTTATGGTATGATTAGCCTTAGTATGACCAACATTGGACTTGTTTTTGCTTATAAGACTATGGCTATCATTGTCGCCATTCTGGTAAATGAATGTGTTGTTAGCAAAAGGGTTGGCCAATTGTTTGCTTTGAGCATGGTCATGATCATCCTCGTTTTGATGGGAGAATGGATTGTCCATAAAAGGATTTGTCATTTTTTTTGATGATTGGATTGGTACCAAAAGGATTGAATGTTTGTATTCTTTATTTGATATGATACCTGATTTTGGATGCCATTACTTTTAATTTTTCTAGAGTTCCATGGTTTGTGTTTGGAAAGAATGGATTTGATTTGGGTAGAGTTTTAGATTGTTTGTTTTGAAAAATAGGTTTTGACTCAGATAGATTTTTATGTTGTTTAAAAAAAAAAGCTTTGAATTGGACAAAGTTTCATATTGTTTGTTTCAAAAAGTTGTATCAGATTTGGACAGAGTTTCAAGTTGTGTTTTTGAATACATGTATGAAACAATGGGGAGTAAAAAAAACATGAATACAACCTATGCTAGTCAAAATAAGAGTTCAACTACGTAGTAGCCCACCAATATACCTTAAAGGTACGAGGTGGATGTCTTATGGAATGCTATGTTTCTGACACTACTAAACGATTGCGGCACATATGATAAGTATGTTAGGCTTAACAAGGTTGCTAGGGGTATCCATGATATACCTTTCGGTACATGAGGCCCAAGCCTATGAAATTGAGGAGTATCGTTTAATGGTGTGGTATTAGAGGGTCAAATTCCCTCTCACTTCACCCCAACCAATTCGGTGGGACTTCACCAAAAATGACCTTGGTGGGTGTTGTCTAGGGCCAAGGTATTAGAGGGTCTAGTCCCCTCTCATGTCATGGGAGCCATGAGATAGCGAACTTCAGATTAGCAAAAAATGACAACTCCACTAAATTTATATAGCTGGTATTTGTTCAAATGACTTGGTAATGACCTCCAAGTCACTGAACCCTATGAAAGGAAAAAATGTCTAAACTATTTTTGATTCCTAAGTTCGTGTTGCAACACATGGAAAGAGCATACACAATTTAATATAAGGTTTGAACAAACATAAAATCAATACATGAATGAAAATGAATTAAATAAACAATACGACAATCAAATGAATTTTATAAAGAATACAATAAGCAAATTAAGTGATTAAACAATAAATAAATGAGATAAATGATTACAAAGCAATGAAAGTCTTGCACACAATTATTTAGTAGTTTGGTTGATTTTGTCTTTTCCACACATTTTGGATGCTGCAAAACAAATTAGAAATGTATAAAAACAACAAACAAGACCTTACAAGTTAGCATAAAGTGATTAGAAATGAGGCAAAGTGTAAAACAAAGTCATTATAACAAATACACCACTTTCATGATCAAAAACATGAAAACATGAAGCAAAACCATGTCTACTGTGAGAAAAAATGCCATTATGGTAGAAATGACACTACTATGTGTAGAAACATCATTCTAGTAGAAATGACACTATTGTGTGCAAAACCACAAGTCTGACAAAAATGGTTGTAATGTGTGCAAAAACAACATTATGGTAGAAATGGCACTACTGTGTGTAAAAATGCCATTTTAGAAGAAAATTTGCAAAACATAGCTAAAAGTAGAAACATTTCTATTGTGAGCGGATATGATAATACTGTGAGCGAAGATGTTTTTACATAGGGAGGATACACTAATTTGTAGAAAAATGAAGAATATGATAAAAAAGCTCAAAACCTATAAGATTAGATGCCAAGATCGAATTTTGACATAGTAAGACTACTTTTAGACTAGCAAAACGAACTCAGCCAAACTTAAACCTACAAAATCTCAAGTAAAAATGCATAAAAGGTAAAAGGGGACAAAGGGGTGCCCATTAGGCATGCTAAATGTATGCATTAATTAAAATATAGACATTTATCTAGGAATTAACACCACATAAAACCTTGTCTATAATTCAAACAAAAGACATCAAGTTAAAGCATGCAAGAGAAACCATTAAATGCATAAACAAAATAAGAAGTGCAAACCTCCCTTGTGTAGATTTTCTTTTGATATTTGTGGATACTTAAGCTAATTTGTGTGCAATTAGGATTGTGTGCTTGTGGGAGGGATGATGATGTAAGGAGATTTCCAAAATTGGAAGCAATATCTAGCTTTGGTAGGCTCTTACATCAAGAGGGTTTCTCAAAATAACTAGTTTTATAAAAATAGAAAGGTTGATTGAGATTAGGTGTGTTTTTGGTACTTATTGGGGGTTTATTATATAGATTGTTAATTGGAGATGTTAGTTGATCTTGATGAATGTGTGATAATGGAGATGTATGATTAATATTTTGTTAATTAGGATTATAAACAATTAAGTAAGATTAATAGTCCATAAATTTTTATTGGAAGTGGATGTGAAGAAGGGAATTTAATTAATTGACAAAAGGGGATGAGGATTTATTTGATTTTGGAATGGTTTGTGAGTGATTTAAGAGCGATTTAAGCTTGGTAGATTTGGGGCGTTTACAAATAATAGAATCATACCCCAAGTGGTGAGATGGATCTCCTTTCCCATAATATAGCTTGAATTTTGACGTAGTGAAACACATTGGATAGGGGTAAGAAAACACATCATATGACAAAGGGTTGAGTCCCATTTCATTTGAGTGACCCTATTGTATGGCTTTTGGAACCTTGAGATAATTCCTTAATTTTACCTTAAATTTTCAAGCCGAGTTCATCATGATGGTCATCATAGAAGGGAGGGAAGTAGTAACGGACCATGTAGAAACACATATTAGGTAAGGAAGAAAATTGTGGAGTATTGAGAACAATGAAAGGAATTTGGGAAGTAAGCGAATGGGTTGATAAACATTGAGAAGCAATAGGATGGTGAAAAATAGGAGTCATTGAGGAAAGAGACACATACATTATAAGAGAATGGAATGGTGTTGTGTGGAATATGAGAGATGACCACATGAGAAGGTATGAGAGGTGTTTGAATAGGTGCTTTGGTAATTTATGGAATTTAGGTATCTATGGTTCACCTTATAGGTCTTATCTTAAATAATAAGTCCATTGTTGTGTTCTTAACCTTGAGTTTGAGATCTAATATCCATTATCACAATCAATATATTGATCATTTCAAAGGGATTTTTTAAAGACATGCCATCTAAAAACCTTGTAGATATTGCATTAAAGTTTTTTCCTCTACAGAAACCTGATTCCCTTTACTATCACTTTCAATAGAAATATGAGGATCATTCAAATCATTGTCAACCATAAGGGTTTCAAGAGAAGTTGAAATAATTTCAGGATGACCTTGGGTCTCATTAAGAGTAACCAACTACAATAACGAGATGATGACCTAGAGCATGCAATGTATAACCACTAAGGAAATGAGATCATTGTGGGCTAGGTATAATCACTATAGGATCAAATATAGCATAATTCCCTAAGGTGATCAAGATATAAAAGGGTAATGTTGATAGCAAGGATAATACCCCCAATGTGGGAAAAATATAATCAATATACGAAAATGAGAATGTAATACCCCACACAGGTAGGTGAAAACTATGTAACCAATAAAAGGATATGCCCTAAGGTAAGAAAAATGAAATTAGAGTAAGCATAAAATGTATTTGGGCCAAGTGGGAAAAGGTAAAATCAAGGATGAAACAAGTAAAGTATCTTGCCCCTAATGCATTGTTGACCTTAAGCCTCGACGAGAATGTAAGGGTTAAGTATTTTCGCTTTTGCTAAGGATGTACCCGGAATGATATTTGGATTTATAAGATAAAACATAATGAATGCAATTAAAGACAATGAACATGGAATATTGCATCAACCATTATTCTTTATTAATTCATAATGAACATTACATTAGTTTATCACCTCTACATCTCTGTATCTTCATTCAAGTACACTAAGTATCTTTCTATACTAATTCCCCAAAATACACTACTTTTGGTGGTGCCTCTATCAGTTTGATTGAAGTTCTACTATGTTATTTTCATGTTACAGCTGCCGATAGACTTCTTTGGATCTGTGTAGTCTTTGGCGGCTTTTGGTAGTGTTCCGTGAATGTGCTTAGTGTTATGCGAATTTTCTAATGCCCCGCGACTTTTGTCGACTTTCGTAGACATTCAATTGTTCCGTGGTTTTTCAGATTTCTACAGGTGTTCAGTTTCTTTACTCCTTAGCTTCCAAAATTGATGAAGAATCCTGTCGACATCATCCCTAGACTTCAAATGTTGTCTTGTCCTTGAGACAACCAAAATATGAAGAACCCTGTCTACCTCTTTGATTTTCTCCAAAATTTGAAGTGGGCCTAATTTCTTGTAATCCTTTATCTGTTATGCTTTTCCTAGAAGACCAAAGCATCAACTTACCTTAACTTAGACATCTGGAGTAAGGAGATGTTCCCTCGCTTGACTCACCCAACTATATTTACACGACGCGATGACATCCCTCCAAAATTTATCCTGAACTTATGGAGCTGTGCCTGGAATATATTTTGCATACTTTGTGGTGATATTGCCTTCAAATTTATGCCAAGCATGAAGAGTGTTCATTAATTTCTTCTACCCATGTTTGGATTTTAGTATTTTCATGAATTATGAGATTTATCTCTATGGGTGCCTATTTTTGCTGGATTTGTGCATATTTTTTCTGGTTTTTTCCAGCTCATGTTACATCCTTGTTATTTCTATTTCCATAGTTGTACTATATTATTCCATGTCTGCAATCTTCTCAACCCTCTATTGTTGCTTCATGTGGTATTTTTCAGCTAAATCTTCCAGATGTTGTCTTTTCTTCCCATATATATCTTTAGTTACTTCATATTCTATTGGATTCTTTGTTCAATTATATCTCTAAGTTGTCCGACTTTGTTTTCTCTATTTGAGTGAGTCCTGGCCAACCCATGGAATACACATAGTATGCGACGATATTTTCAATTTATGTCTCCAATGTTTTCAATGATTTTTCTATCTCCGCACGATGCTTTTGGTTCTTATGTAGTCTAGGGCTTTAAGATTTGTGCCTTGTACTCCTCCATTGCTTCATTGCAAATCTTTTTCTTTGCATTTTCATCCAAAGTGGTATTTTCTTCTAGTATTTTCTTTAAGGCTTGTTCTGTTGTCCTTCTCAATTGGAATGGTTGAGTCTATACTGATTTTGGGTTTGGCTATTTTTATGGAGTTTTAGAATTCAATTCATTAGTCTCTTCCAAGTCTACACACCTCTACATCCAATCTTGCTTAGCACTTTGATCTAAGGAGTATTGCATGTTGAGATTTATGCATGGATGTGAGTTTACTCAAGTGTAACTTGTATACCCTTATTTTGTTTGTTCAACTACTCCATGTTGTAATTGAAGGATTTGTGCTTCTTTCCTTTGTTTTAGTGCTTTTTTGATTAGTTCTTATGAATCCCATGGGGCTTAGTTTGAGCGGATCCACAAGATGCCAATAGCACATCTGGGTTTATAATGTCAGTTTGTCATTGTTCATGTTTTCTATTTTTTTCTATCTCCTTCATTTTATCCTCTTTTTATTTATTCTTCTGTTCTGCTTGTTCTTCTTTATCTTGTTCCCGCCTTCTTTTTCTTCTTTTTTTTTATTTGCTTCTTCCTCTTTCTTTCTTCTTTTTCTTCATTCTTCTTTTTTCTTCCTCTTTCTTATCTTTTCTCATTTTCTTTTCTTCTTCCTCCTCTTTTTTCTTTCTCTTCTTCTTCCTTTTGTACTTCTCCTCATCTCTCTCTTCTTCTTATTTTCCTGCTATCTTCCATTTTTTCTTCTTTCTTCTTCCATTTTCTTCTTCTCCTCATTCTCCTTCTCTGTTTCTTTTCTCATCTTATTTTTTCTTCTTCTTTTCATTCTTCTTTTCTTCTCCTCATTGTTTTTCTTCTTTTCTTATCCTACCATTTTCTTCTTATTTCCCTTCCTTCTTCTTCCTCTTCTCCTTATCTTTCTTCTACTTTTCATGCTTCTTTTGTCTCCTCCTTGTCCTTCGGTATTTTCCATTTTTCCCTTTTTCTCTTTCTTGTTGTTTCTTTTTATTTTCTTTTTCTGTTATTTCTATCAATTCCTCTAACTCCTTGATATGGCCCTTTATCCTTAACTATTTTCTTCTTCTTTTTTCTAAGATGTTTGAGTTCTTCCTCAAATGTTTCCAAAGTAATTTTTTCTTCTACATATATCTATGTCTTCTATTTCCTTTAATAGGGTATGTGGAAGTAGATGTATGATATCTTCCAATACCAAGGAAAACCTCTTCAAGTAGTGGAGAATTGCTTCTACTATGACAAATTTGCTTGTGTTGCTGAGTTGACATCATATTGTAGGGCCACTTGTGAAATGCCTCCACGGCCAAGACAAGTTTTGTAGAATTTGTATGCAGACCTTGGTAGTTGTGATTCTTCTAGCGACTCAATTTCTTATGTGAAATTAGGACCTGATTATTCTTCCTCTTATTTTTGTTCTGGAGGGGTTGTTGGTGTATGTTGTGAATCCTCACTTTCTGAGTCCAATATTTCCATTGTGTCTTCACCTAAATATCCTAATTCTTCACTTGTTTCTTATTCTATCACTACCTTCCTTGGTACCCTAGTCTTATGTCTTTTTGTTGGAGGTTGGAGGAGGTTTTTAATTTTCTTCCTTGTGATTTCCTTTTGTAGGTTTTTGACCTTTTTCTTCCCTTTCTTATTTCCTTATTTCTTTCCGAGTATGGAATTGGATGGTTTTGATCTCTTGAGTATAATCATTATGGTGTATTTTTGTCAAAACTCTCCCATGTCTCAACAATTACCTCATCAATGTTTGGAGGTACTAGTTTCTTGTTATCCAATAGGAAATTTTTAATTGCTTCAATTTTGGTTTCCACTAACTCATCAAATGCTTTGTATGGAAGTGGGGCAATATGTGCAATCCATGGAATGAAAGGGGGGTATGAAAGTGTAATCAATATATGCTATAAACACCACCTCCTTCTCATATTTTTCTACTGTTTGTTCTAAAATTCTAGCTTTGTTTGTAACTATCTTCCTTACGTTGTTATTTTTCCACCCAATTAGAGGTGTAATATGTTTTCCACTTGAGGCATGGTGTTCATGTGAACCAATATTTGGTTCTGGTATGGGTGCCTGTCTTGACTACCATTGAACTTGATCTGTTTAACCTGATAGGTGTTAGTGTGAAGTAAATACATGGCATAATATGAGTGATCTATAGCAAGAAAGTGTGTTTTCCCTCCTTAATCCTCCTTGTATTTTCATGAAATTCGGATGCAAGGACCTCACATAAGTTATATTTAGTTTGGCTTAAATCTTTTATAATCATTTCTAATAGGTTATATTCAGTTTGGCACTTAATCCTATGGTGGCACTTATGGGAACCATCTTCTCTATTTATGATAATAATTTTCAAACAAATAGCTTTAGCGGGCATACCTCAAAATTTGCTTTTGATTTCTCAATTCGATACTCCTCTTTTTGACATGGTGACATGCCCATCAGTCGCGCAATTTTTTGTATCATATATATTTTTCTTCTTTAGCCCTGAACACCCTTTTGCCCATAATCCCGTGACTTTCTTTCCATTACTGTGGTATTAATTTGATATGGCTGGTCTAGATATACAACATTTCATTATGTAACCTAATGAGGAGAACCCTAATGGCATTGTTGGCCATGAAAAAATATGGAACCCTACTCCATGCATCTAACTTCGAATTTCACAATCACTTTTGCATTATTTTTATACTCCATTATGACCTGTTTCTTTTTTCTGTTGGAGTAGTTGTTTGTCAATCTCCAGTCTAGTATGGTCATATTATGCAATTGTTGAATGGATATAATTTTGTGTATCTTGAGCATGCGCGACCTTAAATGGAACATGAGAGAAGGATCCTGCTGGTCTGGTCATATAGTATTTAAGTGTCGTGCTTATGACATTTTGCGTTTGGAAGATATTCTTGTGCAATGAATGGTGGGAGTATTATTTTTCAAAATGTTTTGTTTCCTTCTTCACTGTGCCCTAGCTTTTTGGTATTTTTCCTTATTCATGCTTTTTTCCTTAGGGATTTTTGCTTCAAATGTGAGTCATTTACTCCTTAGCTCTTGTTTTTATACTTTTAAGTTTCCACCTACCATATTTATTGTTTTAGCCACGGAAATGTTCTTGGTTTGTTTGATCTGTGGGTATCTTCTATTTTATTATTTTCTTCTTTGTGCGGTTCTTAGTTTCTTTGCTTCGCGGGTTTCTCCCTTTTCCTTCATTCTGCTGTATTTTCTTTCTTTGTTTACTTTTTTTATCTGTCCTTCTTCTATGTGGATTTTCTTGCGGATTTATTTTTTCCTTTGTTTGGATCCGCGGATTTTTCGGCTTTATTTTCTTTGTTTCATGGTTTCTTCATAGGTTTTTTGAGTTTTCTTTCATTCCGCAGATTTTTCTTTATTTTATTAAACAATTTTTTTTTGTGTGGTTTTTCTTTATTCCAGCAATTTCCCCTTTTATTCATGGGTTTTTTTCTTTTTTTCCTTTGTTCCGCGGATCTCCATGTGGGTGTATTCCTTGCTTTCATTCTTTGGGTAGTTTTCCTTTCTTTTATGTTTTTAATTTCCTCTTTTCTTTGTCTTGTATTCTTGCTTTTCTTTTCTTTTCTCTTTGCTTTCTTTTCTTGTCTGTGGTTTCTTTTCTACTTTTTCTTACTCTCTTTTTCTATTGTTTTTCTTTTTCTTTGTTTTGGTAGAGAGAGGGTGCCCTCCCAGGTTTTCACCCTCCTCCTCATCAACTCCGCCAAATTTCTGGTTTTCAGAGAAGACAAATTTTGTTGTTTTATATTTATATTTTATTTTTCTTTTTCTTTTTTATTTTGTTTTGTTTTTCTTTTGCTTTTAAATTTTGTATTATTTTATTTTATAATCATTCCATGTTGTGATAATTATTCAACCATGGCCCATTTACATATTCACTAAGCTCTTTTTTTCTGTAGAGCTTGTAGTTTGGTGGCTCTTGATGGTAAAATTTCTTTGATGATATATGGCCTAAGCCATCAAATTTTCAATTTACCTGATATCTTCCATTTGATTATCATAAAGTAACACTTTGATCTCCTATATCAAATTACTTTTGTTTAATGTGTATAATGTCATGCCATGTTTGTGTTTTTCTTGTGTTTGGTTGTAGGTGGCTATGAAATTTTTTTCATCCAATTTTTCTAATTCAATTACCCTTTCATATACTGATGGGTCTTCGTTCATCTTGAAGGCTATGGCCACCCTAAGACTTGGGAGTATAAACTCCATTGGCACCATGAATTTTAGTCCATACACCAACTAAAAAGGGGAATACTTTGTCATCCTTTTGTACAGTTGTGTGGTATGCCCATAGTGCTGCAGGTATCTTCAAATCCCACTCTGTTTTTGGTAAGGATCATATCTTTGTGAGTACCTTTTCCATCACTTTGTTAAAATATTCCACTATACTTTTCTTGTGGGTGATATGGTGTACTTTTATTGTGATTTATCATAAAATGTTCTAGAAAATCTTTGATTTTATGGCATTCAAAAAATGTTTTCCTTGGTCACTTGTGATGCTTAATGGGACATCCAAATCTAGGTGATAATATTTTTGTAGATAAATTAGCCGTTGTTCTTGCAGTGCATGGTATTTTGTAGGTATGGATTCTTCCCATCTCATTAGATATTATGTTCTTGTGATGATGAATCTTGTTGTGAATGTCTTGTAGTATATTTTATTGGTTCGATGAAGTCTATAACCCATTTCTCAAATGGGGATAATGCAAGTAATGGCCTTAAAGGAATTTCATCTCTAGTGTTGGGTTTTCCTACCCGCTGAATGATATATCATAAGATCTAGCATGTTGTGTGCATCGTGGAATAATGTGGACCACCATAGTCCTGCCATCATTATCTTTTTAGCTAGTTGTATCTCCTCTATTATGTCCTCCTCTATTCCCTCATGAGATTCTCTTAAAATGTTTTTCTTTCATGTTCTAATACTACCAGCCTGAGGACTTCATCTTGTCCCTTTTTGTATAATTGACCTTGGATCAATGTAAATGGGAAGGAGTGACTTAACAAATTTATCTTCTGTTGTTTTGTATATTATGAAGGAAATTCTCATGTTGTCAACATCTGTGCTATATCATCTAATTCCTTAGGAATAACTTATATTCTAAACAGATGTGTTCATGGGAATTCATCATCTATGGGACCTGCATCTTCTCCCAGTTTCAATTCTTGATAAATAGTCTAGTCCATTATTTAACTTCCCTGGTTTTACTGATATGGTGAAGTCAAATTCTTGAAATAACATCAACCATCTGCATATTCTTCCTTGTAAGTCTGACCTATTAAGGAGGTACTTCAAAGGTTCATGGTTTGTACAAAATACAATTGGTGTTGCCAATAGATAATGTTTATATTTTTACAGTGTATACACCATACTCAGGGCTTGTCTTTATGTCGTTGAATAATTCTTTTTGGCTTTAGCTAATTTACAGCTTGCAAATTCTATGCGATGATCCATTTTTTCCCGTGGTTGTGCCAAAATGTCTCCTATTTCTATCCCTAATGCATCTACGTGAATGTGAAAGAAAACTTTCCAATATGGGAATATTAGAATTGGGGCATGCTTGAATATTTCAAAACCATCTACAGATACTTTAGTCCAATCTATTTGTTTATCTATCCTTTTCTTCAATAATTCCTCTAATGGTGCACTAATCTCTGCATAATTTCTTATGAATTTCTTGTGATAGCCTATATAACCCAAAATTGTTCTTACATTTTTTTGTGTTTTTGGTGGTGGAAGTGTTACTATTGCTAATGTTTTAACTGGATCAATCCGTAATCCTTCCTAGTAAATTATGTGGCCTAGTAATGTACCAAATGGTGTAAGGATGATCCATAAACTTCTACTTTGGAACTCTACGAATCGGACAACTATGCTGTTCTACTTTCAACTTTGGAAAATGACATATTTTCTTAAAAATTAGAGCTTTGTGACTGATTATCTAGTGCTATAGAAATAAAATTGCAGAGAAGGAAATAATTCAAACTTTAACACGAACAATTTTATCCTAGAAACCTCTAAGGAGGAAAACCAGTCGAGAAGGGCAACTGCTCTTTCTTCCCACTTTTATTTGTCTAATTTAGACAATTATAGATTACAATAAGTATGAAAAGAAGCAACAATGTAAACCTTCTCTCCAATTACTTTCTTGCTTTGTTTCTACACTTGCTCCTACAATTCCATCCCAGCACTGAAGATATTGCTCACTGCTCTCATTGTACTCTGCTTCTCAATCTATTTAGATCTTCGAATGATCATTCTCTTGCTCCCTTAACGCATTTATAGGCCTTCTAATGTCCTCCCTTGCACTGGAGGATGTGAAAGGGCATAGAAGGGGGAAAGACACAACTAGGTGCTTTAAATTCATGTCCATTCGTGTTCCATTCTTCTTTTTTGTTCGAAAGTGTCAGGACCGCCACCCTGAATAGACCGGTAGTATCAGGACCGCCACCCTAGCGGGGGGTGGCAGTTTCAGGACCTCCGTTTACCTCATTTTATTCATTTTTCTTGTTTCTCCTTCTTGGTGCTAATGGAACTGATGAAGTGGTGTGTTTTTCTAGATCACTATGGATCATACCTCCCCTACTTAGGAGGCTTTTGGTCCCACAAAAGCTTAGTGGGGGAGTGGTAGAGGAATCGACTCCCTCTCATGCTCATTCGAGTACCGCTGGGTCTGACTTGGTGTCTCCTCTCGTCCAATCTGCCAAGACTTCTGTAGATCTCTGGTTTGTTTTTCTAGTGCTACATCCTCCTCCGAGTTTCCTCTAGTATAATCCTCTTAGGAAGGTAACTTCTGTATCTTTCCTTCTCTATCATGCATAGATGGTGTTAGTGGATGTGAGCTCTTGCAACTTTCTATCGCATGCATCTGCATGAAGTATGGCCTAAAGGTTTCTTCTTTAACCTTCTCAAGTATGGCGAAGGTCCCATACTGTACTGGTTTGGTCCTTTCTTGTCTTTGTCTCTTGAGTTGGATTGGCCAAATCCTCTCCAAGTGTGCTGCTTCTATAGTCACCACCATTTCTTGTATCTCCTCCTCTTCTTGCTGCCCTATGGTCAGGTCCAGTGAATTCGTAGGTACATATAGTGACTGCATAATGGAAGTTTGTTTTGCTCCTTGAATGAGCAGTTCCTGTGGTGGCTTCTTCTGCAAAAACTGACAAGTGCTATCCAAATTCTCCATCCTTTGGTCAGAAATAACCGTGCTCTCACATCCACTTTGTTTTTCTTCCAATGAAAGCAAACAAAACTAATGATTTACATGAATAAGTCTTGGTGCTTGGTTGGCACTTACCATAGCCTTCTTTGATTTGCTCTGGTGTGCCCCGATGTTAAAACTGACTCCATCCTTGATCCATCTGTACCGGTTATCCCTCTTTGTGAACACAACATCCCTGGCATATAAGTAAGGACTTCTGAAGACAACCTCAAATGCATCAAGTGGAATAATATCAGCCTCTAATACATCTATGTATTGGGTATTTATCCCAAACTGAAACTTACACTTCCTTGTAACTTGTATTTCTACACCCTTTTTCACCCATCCCAGTGGGTATGGATGTGGATGCGCGTAAGTCTCTAGTCCAAGCTGTCCTAAAACCACATCAAAAATCAAATTTGATTGAGAACTAGAATCTACTAAAGTGTTTACCTTATTCTTCTTGATTTGGATTCTGATTTGAAATAGATTACTCATCTCTTCTTCTTCTGCTGCCCTGTACATGTTAGTGGCCATGCATCCCAACCTCTCATCTACATCCGAATCATCCTCAATCTCCACCTCTCTTTCTGTCTTCATAGTGGCCATGGATTTCTTGGAATCCTTGGTTCGGTGCTTTGGGTGTAATTCTGGATGCAACTTTCAACATGTGGCATCAGTATGTCCATTTACATCACAATTCTTACAGAAATTCTTAGGATCTTTACAAGTATGCAAAGTAGTAGTGGCATGTTTACCTTTCCATTTACCTCTTCTACTTGTCTTCCCTTGTTCTTTATCTTGCTGTTCTATTGACTAGTCTCCCTTTGGCTCTATTTCTCCTTGCTTCTTCTTGTCATCAATGTAGTATATTTGTACACACGCTTCATTGAGATCCTTGGGCTTTGTGGAGATTACCTTCCTTTGAAGGCGAGTGTGAATTCCTCGCAAATACTTGGTCAGAATGTCCTCATCCTCTAAGTCCATATTAAGCAACATGGCTTGTCTCCGAAATTCCATAGTGTAGTCTTGCACGCTTTGACTGCTGCCCTATATAAAGTACTGCCACTTAATCATCACGTCAGTCTTATGGCCAATAGGATAGAAGTTAGCTTTTATCAATTCTTTAAAATCTTTCCAAGTATTGATAATAGGATGTTTCTTCTTCTCACAAGTGGTTAGATGGGTTTCCCACCAAACCAGAGCATGACCTTCCATTTTGAGACATGCAAAGGTGACCCTTTGTGCCTCAGTGACATTATGCACACTAAAGTAGACTTACAACTATTTTAACCATTCATCCAGTAATTATGCATCTACTTGTCCTTCAAAATTCTTTATTTCCACTTTTGTTTCAACTTTAAAAGGTGTATGTGCAGATTTTACCTTTTCACTTACAATTGGCGTTTCTTCATGATCTTCCCATCCTTCCTTTTCATGGCTCTTTTCGATACCAAATTTTTCGGCTAGTGCTCGAACCACCAAGTTCATGGAATCTTGCTTAACCAAAGCCATCTTTTGCAGATCTGAAAGCTCTTCTTTTTTTCTATGCAATCTATGCATTGTGGTCTCTAGCATCTCGACTCTACGGACCAAGTTCTCTTCCTCCATTTGAGATCGAATTCTCTGTTTCCACTTCTTCGTAGAAATATCTAGCTCACAAGGTAAAACTTCTTTGCCTTTGGACCTTGTCATTGTCATACAAAATCACAAGAAATATTTGAATACCACAGTCCTGGGTATATAATCAGCTTTGATACCAAAATGATCCGTAAACTTCTACTTTGGAACTCTACGAATCACACAACTATGTCGTTCTACTTTCAACTTTGGAAAATGATAGATTTGCTTGAAAATTAGAGCTTTGTGATTGATTTTATAGTGCTATAGAAAGGAAATTGCAGAGAAGGAAATAATTCAAACTTCAACACCAATAATTTTATCCTAGAAACCTCCAAGGAGGAAAACCATCCGGGAAGGGAAACTGCTCTTTCTTCTCACTTTTATTGGTCTAATATAGACAATTATAGATACAATAAGTATGAAAAGAAGCAACAATGTAAACCTTCTCTCCAATTACTTTCTTTCTCTATTTCTACACCTTGCTCCTACAATTCCATTCCAACATTAAAGATCTTTCTCACTGCTCTCATTATAATCTGCTTCTCAATCTCTCTAGATCTTCAAATGATCATTCTCTTCCTTCCTTCACGCATTTATATGCCTTCCCATGTCCTCATGTGCACTGGAGGATATGAAAGGGCATGGAAGGGGAATATACATGTCTGGGCGCTTCAAATTCACGTCCATTTGCATTCAATTCTTCTTTTCTGTTTGAAAGTGTCAGGACTGCCGCCCTGGTTGGGCAGCGGTTTCAGGACCTCCGTTTACATCATTTTATTCATTTTTTATTGTTTCTCCTTCTTGGTGCTAATGGAACTGATGAAGTGGTGTGTTTTTCTGGATCCCTATGGATTAAAGGAAGATGCATTTTTTATATTTAATGATATTTGCAGTTCAAAACATATTTGGAACATTAGTCTTAGGAATTGTATGGGATTTTTCAATAAACCATATATCATCCAGTTATCCAAGTAAACTTCTAGAAATCATGAATAAAGTCCTTAAACGCATTGATCATGATCCCGCTAAAGACAACAGGTGCATGATTTAGGACAAATGGCATTACCTTATACATAAAAGATCCCCATTCTGTGGAAAATATGGTTTTGGGTTGCTATTCAAGTGTAATTCTAACTTGGTGCTATCTAGAGAATCCATTAGTGAATGAATATACTTCTCTTCCTGTCATGTTTTCTAGCACTTCTTCTGTAAATGATGTGAGGAATGGGTCACGTACACATGCCTTGTTTAATTCCATATAGTTTACGAAAATCCTTATTTCTCCAATGTTCTTATTTTGAACCACCATGGGACTTATCCATTATGCATCATCAACTGGCTATATTATCCATGCGTTCAACATTTTGTCTATTTCTGTTTTGACCTTGAATTTTAAGTCAAGATTCAATCTATACGGTCTTTTCTTGAGTGGTTTGATGCCTTCTTTGATATGGATTTTCATTGTGCCTACTTCATCTTTGATTCCCATAACTCCTTGAATTCTTTTGGGAATATATCTTGGAATTATTGAAGTAGTTCCACTACTTTGGCTACTTCCTCTTCAGACCAATAGTCCCCAATTTTTTTGATTTTCTCTTCCCCATTCACCCCAATGTTTTCATTCTTGAGTTTTTGTGGCTGATAGAAGTATTTATACTCTTTTATTTTAGTTTTTACTACCTCCCTTGCTCCTTCTGTTGTTTTGTATTATAGATTTTTTGTGTTTTCTTCCCTTTCGTGTTTTTGTGTTGGAAAACAAAACATCATTTATTTTGTTTTCATTGGATGTTATTTGGAGAGTTGTTCTTTGCATCCTTGGACTGAGTTGCCTCTTGAAAATTTTTCAGTAAAATTTTCCGCAGTTAAGAATAGAAAGTTTCTAATCTTCTGAACTACTCTTAATGCATTAAAATCCACATCCCATAAGTTGAAAGTGTGACATAAATCCTTTACAACTTGGTTCCAATCATTTGTTTCTTTTCTAATTTCTTGATGCATGTACCATGTTCTAGGTAGTGGTCCTAGTGTCTAGACAAATAACTGAATCCATACCATATGTGATTTTTCTCCACATATCTTCTAGTGTCTCTCACATGCATGAATGTGTTTCTACGAGTCTCCTTCACTTGTGTATTCTAGGTTGGATGCATAATACCCTTCACTTTCAATAAATATTGTTTTAAGAAGTGTTATGAGTGATTTCCAATGAGATATGTTAGATCTATGGGTTGCCCACTAGTGTGTAACATTAATCATTAGGGTATTATCTAATGCTTCCATACAGGATGTTTCATTTAGAAATACCCCTTACCATCTATTCTAAGTATCCTTATAAATTGCCAAACCCTGAATATTTTGGTAAGGTTCAGTGGGAAGCTCCACAAATTAATTTGTAAACCCACCTTACTTGTTTTTTCTGGCTTTTCTTCTTGGAAGTTCTCTTGTGCGGGCCAGTATATATCATCTTCCTCTTCTGCAGATTCATATTGGTTGTTTTCTTGGGTAATTATTCGAGGTGTTAATATTATTTCACAATGTAACTTCCATACTTTGAATTATGGAAATCCATGTACCCACGCTTCTACTAAATTATCTGAAATTTCATTTGTGGATTTGCTTTGAACTAAAATTTCTCCCTTTGAATTAGGCTCAAATTATTTATCAAAGTTATATATCCTGTTGACGGTATATATCCCTTATATATCATCAAAATATTCATCCTTAGTGTTGTGCCATACATCTTCGACTCATTGTGTACTCATTCCCATCTGTAGTGGTACGTGAACTTGAATTCCATCTGATTCGAGTGCAACTTATTCTTCTTCATAATTCAAGGTACCATTGCAGTCAACAAACCATTCAAGTGTTATGATGATGTTGTATGCGATTTTCTTGGCAACATTTTCTATCGCTTTGAAATCCACTACTTTCTTTATCCCCATGAAATTAACTTCAAAATTACGTAATATACCTACTGGAGATTTTCTCGATCCATCTGTAAGGCCAATGTCATATCATGCGACATCTAGGAGAGGTCTTCTCATTTTCCCCTGAGTAGATTTGGACATTATATTTACATCCGCGCCTAGATCCAGTAGTATCTTAGTGATTATGGTGGCACATATTCCAATGTCTAAGTATATGGAATATTTCCATCATGTTCTTTGTGTTCGGAATATGTTTCTCTTTTTCTTTTTATGTGTGGCCTTAATCCACCAAACATTGAAATTTTTCTCCTCCTTATTCTAATATTTACAAAATTGTTTCAACTTTTCTAATAACCTACACCTAACGGTTAGTTTGGCTATTTCCTTTAGCGAAGTCATCTCATCCTCCAAAATGTTTTTTATTCCATTTCTTCATGGTGTTGAGCCTTCTTGGTTACTTCTTTTCTTTTTATAACTTCATTGTCATGAAGTTTAGGTCTGGACCATTTTGGGTTCCATTCTTCATCACTAGATGATTCTTCTTCAGTGGGTAGTTTGATGGTTTTCTTTTTATCATTCATTTTCTCCTTTTTCTGACATCTTCTTGTGGTTACCATGACTTTGTACATTGGTTCTTATTTTTCACTTCCTTCTTTCTTATTATCTTTTCTCTTAAAGTAATTTTCCTTAGCATATTTTTTTTCCTTACTCTTTTCTAGTTTTCCCGCTTGAGCTAGTTGTTTTTTCTTTGTTTTTTTTCGTCCTCTGAAGATTCTACTTCATCCCATGATATTATTGTTATGTGTTAGACATTATTTTGGACATCTTTTCCCGTTGTTTATGATTTTGTATTGTCATTTCTATAGAATTTCACAGATTTCAGATAGCTGAAAGAATCATGTGTGTTGCATTCATGGAAAAACCCATATGGTTCTGGTTTAGTGCAATTTCTTTCAAAGTTCCCATCTTTTCCACACTTATAAAAATTCAATGGTTTCCTTTCCTGTGGTCCACCCCCAACATTGTTTTGGTTTTCTCCCCCTTGGTATCCTTGGTAGCCTCTTCCTTGATATCCCTAGTATCCCTTGCCACCTTGATGGTTGTTATAACCACCCCTATATCCACCTCCGTAGTTGCCTCTATATCCTCTGCCATACCATTGATAGTTGGGTTCGTAGTTGTTTCCTTGATATCCTCCTCCATATTATGGCTGTCCTCCTTGAAATCCTTGGTATTATGGCACTGTGGTTATTGTTGGTAGTTGTACTATGGGGGGTTGCTGAATTGATATTATGGGTGTTGGTTGTTGTGGTGGAGGTGGTGGTACTATATTTTGTTTAGCTTCCATCACTCTTCAAGATTTATAATCCTTCAAATATTCCATGGCATCAATTACAGGGCAAATATGGGGATATTGGTTGAATGATCCACATGCTGTACAATACATGAGTTGATTCATGAGTGGGGTTTCCTCCATCAATGGATAAGTGTCTTGTGTGTGTTGATCCCATAATCTACATAAGGGACACCAAGTTATTCCGGCTACAATTATATTGCTAGAAGATGTTTTTTATGAGTGCTATCTTATTGCTGTAGATATTTTTTCTCTTTCTAGGTGTGGGCATTCTACCTTGCTATGTCCTTCTCCACAACATATTATACACCAAATTTTTGGTCTTGCAATATTCTTGGGAGGTGAATTGTTTCTAAGATTCTCTTTCCTTTGGATGTCCTATTATAATTTCAACTTAGCTAACTCTAGCTGGAACCTTTCTAATTCACTTTTAATAAAATTTTCTCCTTCTCTTCTCCATGGTTGTGCCTCCATTCTTGTATCCATATCTAATACATCTGCAAAGGTTGTGAATGTCTTCCCATCTAATGAATCTCATAGGTAGGGTAATAAGCCAAAGATAAACCACTCAATTATATATTTATCTGTGAGAGTTTCTTCCAATCTTATTTCCACATTTCGAACCTATAATCAAACTCCTTGACTGTTTCTCCCTATTTTTTGAATTAGGTCTCTCATTTTTCCGACACAGTTTGTACGTGCCTTAGGAGAATGAAAATCTACCTTGAATTATTTTTCTATTGTCTCCCAATATTTGTTGTGTTGAGGATTTGTCTTCATATACCACCTTAAATTATCATCTCTTAATGTTCACACAAAGTCATATAGCTTAGTTGTGGGGTCTGTTACATTGTTGATTTTCCAAAATGAGTCTAGGATGAACATATGCTCATCCGTATCCTTGGTATCTTTTCTAAACAATGGTAACTTCATTTTTTAGGCCATCTTGTTAGTAGGTTGAGTCCTTGGTGAATTCTGGACTAGTTGTGTTTTAGGTGCCTTCACCCTTTTGTTTTGATTACCACTCTTGTGATTAACGCATTTCCTTCCTTTATCTCTTGTAAGTTCAATATCAAAATAAAGTTCTCCTAGTTCTCTCTGAATTCTCTCACAGTCTCCTCTTTTCTTACTTTTTTCTTGTAATTTGTTGTAAATGTCCTTCAAAATTTATTCCTCTTGTACCTTTCTAAGTGGTGTGTGAAATGACACATGGAATGGTGACCGATTCGGGGGGGGGGGGGGTGTCATATCCTTCATGCTAGTATAATGGTTGGGGGACACCTATTTTATTGGTGACTTTTCATAATTATATTCTTTTACAAATAACTTCGTATCTTTAACTTCTCTTAAACTATAATGTTCTTATAACCTTATAAACCCTTCATCACTCCTTTTCTTGTTTTTATTTTCGAAGTATTCTAGATCTTGTTCTTCAACTATCAATTTTTTTCACTTATATCCCTTTAAGTTTTTATTTTCTTCTAACTCCTCGACTATTTCCTCCTTGGTTTTCACGACCTATTCTTCACTTTTTTTTGTAATTAACAAAGGGGATTCAAATTTGTACTTATCCCATATATTTTTTCCTAAAATCTCTTTGGTGGCTGGTTTCATCATGTCTACTATGTCTTGTAATTATTTCATTAATGGTGCTCTCTGTGATAATGAGTATTGTAAATTACTATCTAAAGGACATCTTCCTGCAGTGCTAAAAATCTGCAGGGTAACCAAAATTTGTTGGTCTCTGCCTTACGTAGGAATGATAACAAGAATTTGAACATTTGTCTCTGTATCCAGGGTAGCCAACTGTTGGCCTCCACTTGAAGTGGGCTTATATTTCTTGTTTATTTTCTAAACTTTATTTAATTTTTTCTTCATTTCATTTAGTTTTTTTTAATCATTTCCTCCCTTTCTAATCTCAGTTTTTCTATATTTTTCTCTAACTCCTTTGTGTTTATCCTAACCTTTTCACCTAATTCTCCTAATCTCTCTTTTATCAATTATATAATTTTTTTGTTCTTTCTTTTCTTCATGTTGTCCTATTTCTTGTGGCCACACCATCACCCAATCAGTTTTGATTAGTTATGTATCTTGGATCACCCCTATTCATATATACCATCATGTGGTGCCTGTCCCCTACATGAAATTTTATGCGCTTTTAATTAATCCTTTTTCTACCAAAAAAATATGGATTAGGAAATTAACTAGTTTGAGTAATCTTCCTTTGTTCCCACTTAGAACTTATGCCTTATTGTGATCGAAACTACTATAGCCCTGAATTTCCCAAGTGATAATATATGAGTCTAATGTAGTCTCACACCAGTAATGGAGTGCTCTTGTACATGGTTCGTCAATGTATCTGAGTATGTATAACTTCTTCTACATCCACTCGATTGGTTCTTGTAAATTTAAATGTGACAACTTTGTTCTTTTTTCTATTGCTAAAATGCAAGGCCACAATATATGTAGAAATTGAGACCGAAATTCATCTCCAAATTTTCCAAATAAGTCAGCTTTAGTTCCTTTGTAGGATTCTTATCTCTTTGCCTCTTTTTTATGAAAATGTTGATATGAATTTCCCACTAATCCTCAATCTCTATTAACGGTAGTTTTTAATACCCTGGTGGTGAAATTTTTCCATACATCTTCTTAACAAAAGCACCATGGGCTCAGATACCAAATGTTGACCTTAATCCTCGATGAGAACGTGAGGTTTATGTAGTTTTCCTTTTTGATCAAGATGTACGAGGAATGATATTTATATTTATAAAATAAAATAGAATGAATGCAATTAAAGACAATGAACATGACATAATGCATCAACCATTACTCTTTATTAATTCATAATGAATATTACATTAGTTTCTCACATCCATCTCACACACTCCTATTACATATCATTATTTCACCTTATTTATATTTCTTCACCCTCTATCTCTCTATCCTATCTTCTTCTCCATCCATCTCTACATCTCTATATTTTCATTCAAGTACAATAAATATCTTTCTATACTAATTACCCAAAAGACACTACTTTTGGTGGTGCCTCTGTTGGCTTTATCTAAGTTCTGTTTTGTTCTTTACGTGTTGTGATTTCCGATAGAATTATGCAGTTTTATGTAGTAGTTGGAAGCTTCTGGCATTGTTCCGCAGATGTGCTTAGTGTTTTTTAGATTTTAAAATGTCTTGCAAATTTTGTAGACTTTTGTCACAGATATTCAATTTCTCCGCGATTTTTAGATTTCCAAGGGTGTTCAGTTTCTTTACTCATTAAATTCCAAAATTGATGAAGAAACCTGTCAACATGCATGCATGCATGCTACACATAATAGAAAATGTAAGAAAAAACATATTAAAATTTGAGCATGTTATGTATCATGGTACTATAGGGTACAATGTGAAAATGAGGAAGCTGAGCATATTGGAAACAAGCAAGAATAATTAATGTACACAAAAAAATATGAACAATAATTTCTCACTAAACGCTTGACCTCTACATTCCTTTTTGTGTAACAAATCTTGTTAGATGATTGATATGTGTTGAATATTACTTTTTCTTTGATAGGCACTAGAAACATTTATAAAGTATATTTATGAGTTTGATTTCAAGAAATTTGTGTTACAAATTTCAAAAAAATCACTTATAGGGTCATTAGCCCATTGCCTTAGTTGAGAATTTTGTGTAAATATGATCTTAATTATAATCTTCACTATAAAATGTGTAAGAAAATAATTTGATAGTAATGGTAACACATAACCAATCAATAATATTGTCTTTCGGGATCCTAGGAAATAACTTGGTCCATAACCAATCATTACATCCAATGTCTAATCAAGATACATAAAATGATCTAAGGTGGCGAGATGGATCTCCTTTACCATGATATAGTTTGAATTTTAGAGTTGTGAAACCCATTGGATAGGTATCAAAAAGCACATCATAGGCCAAATGGTTGAGTCTCATTTCTTTGAGTGAACCTGTTGCATGGATTTTGAAACCTTGGGATGATTCCTCCATTTTACCTTGTAATTTGTGCACCAAGTTCTTGACCATCTTAGAAGGGAGGGAATTAGTAGTGGACTATGTAGAAATAAATGTATTAGGTAAGGAAGAAAATTTTGGAGCATTGAGAACAATGATATGAATTTGAGAAGCGAGAGAATGAGTTGATAAACTTTGACAAGTAATATGATGGTAAACAATAAGAGTTGTGGAGGAAAGAGACACGTACATTATAATAAGATGGGATGGTGTTGGATTAAATATGAGAGATAACCAAAAAAGAAGGCATGAGAGGTGTCTCAATAGGTGCTTGGTAATTTATAACATTTAGGTATCTATGGTTCACCTTATAGGTATTATATTAAATAATAAGTCCATTGATATGTTCTGAACCTCGAGTTTGAGATCAAATATCCATTATCAAAATCAATATATCAATCATTTCACTATGGGTTTTTAAATATATGTCGTCTAAAGAACTTGTAGATCTTGCATTCAAGTTTGGTCCTCTAGAGCAACCTTATTCCGTTTACTATAAATTTTAATAGAAATATGAGGACCGTTCAAAAATTATCAACCATAGGGGTCTCAAGAGAATCTGAAATAATTTCAGGATAATCTTGGGTCTCATTGAGATTAACCATCTTATTTTTCACACAAACCTTAGGAAGAATCAAGGGAATTTTTTCAAGATCAACATTATTGGAATTTAATTTAGCACTTTGTGGGGTGGGAATCTTCAATATAACCAACTTAGGTGGCATAAAATGTATAACATGAAGAGGAAAAAAGAAAAAAGCAATATTACACACAAAATATCTAGGGATAAAATATTAGAACAAATAAAAAAACCTAGGACAATCAACAAAAGGTAAGATAAATCCCTTAGAATATAATAATGTGAAAACCCTAGGATGAGTACTAGCTAAGTCAAGTTTACCCTAAAGGGGTTGGGTGTTTGATATAAGTACAGGTTCACAAAAAATGTAGATTTGGAAAGTAGTTTTGTACTAATTACTACACTACATTTACCATATCTAAGTCCAATTCAAATTGTAAAAAATTAAATAAGTAATACTAACCTAATTACATAAATAAGGGGCAATATAAAACATATGAAATTAGGAAATAATAAGTTCTTGAAGCAAATAGAGAATTATGTTTTCAAAAGATAGTATGTTTTATGCAAATTTCAAGACAATTGTCAATGAAAACTAGCATAAGACATATTCAAACAAGTAAAAAGCTTGACCCTAAGGAAGCAAGACCCGAAAAGTTGTGGTCTAAAATTAGATGATTAAAACATAACAATGATGAAAATATACATTTGTAACAAAATGCGAAAAATAATTATACTGATGAGATCTCATGGTACTAGTTGTCATAACCATCTTGCGCTTTCTCTATTTCTATCACAAATCACATTGAATTTTATCTCCTTTAAAACCCCAACTCAACCTTAACTCCTTGCAAAACCCATCAATGGGGGATGTTAATAGGGGCAAGTGTTATCCCTCCATTATTATTAGGCTCCTCGTGTCTTTACAAAATCACAACCAACACTTAATTTAAATAAACAATTAAGATGGTGTATGTAAATGTGTCAACCTTTATATTTTAATATGTGCAACAACTAGAAGAGGCTATAATGAATCTCTAAATGCTTGAATTTAGCTTTTGGCATGATGATGCTTAAGAAAACACTAAGTTATATGCTTACAAATTTAATATTACTGTTTTATTCAAAATATGATGTTCAATTGATTGTATTACAATTCTCTTAAATGCACTAATGCACTTGTGTATTCATAGAATTTTTGAATTAAAATTGGGACCTTATTGGTAATGAATTTGACACATAATGGGAGGGAAAGATGATAAGGGAATTTATAAACCCCGAGGAATTAATAATTTGAGGGGCACAAGGCCCCACAAATGTGGTGACTAGAAACATACTATGTACAAAAATAGTTGACTAGTTTTATACCATATAAAAATTGTCACTACTCTAGACTAATCCAAAATTAGACAAGGAAAGAGAAATCCAAAAGAGATAAATAAAATAGGGAAAAAAAGACAAAAAATGGGAAGAAAGAGGTAGAATGGTTAAAATGTTGAAAGGTACAAAAGAGGAATAAGGCGAGGGCCTGATGGCACAAATAACATGTGCCAACTAGATCCAAAATTAGACCAATAACCAATAAACACATAAATTCACTAGCACCATAACAATCAATTATTCATGTACCAAACTTAGGTGTCCACATTTCCATGATGTATTGTATTAGTTGTTCTGCATGCCATTACATATTATTAAGCAATAAGTTAAATTTTTCATATCCTAAGAATTTTTTTTTTTGACATCTATTAGTTATTCTTACCCCAATTTTAGATTTGGTTGTATTCTAGTCCATAATGCTTAAATTTTTTCCACATCATTGATAATAGGTATGAGGTTGGAGGATAGAATAGGCTTTCATGATGAAAAAATATTACATATATAACGTTTAACTATAACTAAGCCAATTTTTAGCTTAGAATCCTTTTGAAGGTAATTTGAAATTAAATTGGAAGTTGTACAATACAAGTTTAACTAAACCATTCAAATATACCTATATATAAAGTCCTCAAAAGGCATAAATAAAGAGGAGGGTTAGAAAATGTGGCTCCTCTTCATGCACTAGGTTACTTTAATAGCCTAAAAAATGTTAAAGAAAAAATTCTAAATACAAAAAATATACAACTCAAGTCTAAAAAACATTTTCACATGTTGACATCCCTTCTAGGTGGGTAGGTGAGAAAATTTCTTGGAAGTTGTGAAAGGTAATATTCAGTGCATATATATTCTTAGTCTATGTAAGATGAGAATGGTCTATAAGGATTATGTAAATTAGGATAATGTATATGGCCACTCTAGGGTTAACGCACACTCAAATTTCCGGCCCACAAAGAAGTCTAAAGTTACAAAACAAGAGATGTGTGTATTGAATCTAAAAGGGCAAATATATAATCACGAAGTACATGACAAGCAAGGCCTTGTTACATTTGGGGATGCCTCTAGAGATATGAGATGGAACATTTCCATTAGGTGGCCAACGATGTTGAGAATGTCTCAAATTTATATAGGAAGTTATCTCAAGACATTGTACTACACATGCTCGTGCAAAAAAAATTCATAAAAAAGTATGCAAAGGTTTATGTGCATAGGGAATTAAACACGTGGCCATTTCACATGGATTGTTTAGAGAAAAGTTAACGAGTAGGTGTAGCCTTGGATTTTTGCATAAGATCTATCCGTAGGATGGTTGTAGTATAGTGCCCAGTGAACCCATGGAACATTGGAGTGTAATGTATGCATTGTTAAACACTTGTCTAACTGTACCTCTTGATTTTAACTGTCTATTGTTTTTTGGGTTTTTGATTGTTTTACCAATTTGTTTGGGTTTTTTTTTGAAACATATTTGAATGTTTTTGAGTTTTGAAACATATTTGAATGTTTTTTTTTTTTAAAGAAGTTTTTTGAAGCTATGTACAGGAAACAAAGAAACATGGATGCCCCAACGACATATAAGATGTACAAGGACAGAATGCCACACGTATGCATAAGAAAGTGAAGATGCAAAATTTCCCCAACGTTAGATGGGAATATTCAAAGGAAAAACATTCATGCGCAGAATTTGGATCAAGGCTAATATAGATAGGTTCAACATAATGCTGAACGTAACCCAATGATGTGTTAGGAAGGAGAAAATATGCCCCTAGCGTAAAATGGCGAAGAAGCACATGATAAAATGAAGTGGAAGATTGTTTTTGTGAAGGGGACAAAGGTGTCCACAAACATGGAAAAAAGGAAATATTATACACATGGATGTTCTGAATGAAGTAGAAGAAAAATGTGAATGTTGTGAATGTAGCTTAGAAGCCTCGTGATGAAGAAGTGATTAGCCAAAGGCACGAATCATGAGACAAGATACATATTAGAGTAAGAGTTTGAAAAAGGTCCAAAAAAAGACACTTGGTAACTTACTAATCCTATTTTCTCATAGAGATCCAATGTGTGCACGTGGAAATTTATTACCTCTTGGAGGGAATATTTGATAAACAACAAGTGAAGATATCCTAGCCAATGTGTAGGAATGATTTATTTTTCAAAGTTGATTTTTTTTTGTGTGAATGGATTGTGGAAGGAGAGCCATACATTGCTCCGCTTCCAACCATGCATCTATAGCCCCTAATTCTAATCACAAAATTTCTCTACTACCAATTAGGTGTCCATAGCCCTGGTAGAGATTATCAGAAATACCCCAAGAGAGAGTTATATATCATTTTTCTTTTTATTTTTGATTTGATTGATTTTATTTTGCTTTTTGAAAACTTATTTCCACTCTCTTGTTTGACAAAGGGTTAAGAACCACTAATGGGTTGATGGAAGGAGGTGGAAGTGCTTGTGATGACAACATTGGCTAGTGTAAAAAAATATGTCCAAAAGTTCTTCGCAACAATTTTTTTAGATGTTGATTGTGATAGGATCTACATGAGGTTAGTCATTCCTTAATTTACCAAGGTGATGAAAAACTAAGGCCAAACGGATACCATAGAGATAAATGTTGCAAAATGCGTGTGAATTGGCTAACCAAAATATCACCAAAGGGATGAAAATGCTAGGAATACTTGCAGAAGAATAGCAAGGAAGGGAAGAAAGAGCATCCATGTGTATGCAATACCTAATTGCAATGTGTGTTTGTTCACCTTTTATTTTTTAAATGTATTCTAATTTTTTTACAGTTTTATCTTATTTGAAAAGTGGGACCAATCAATATCAATCTATGTGAGAAAATTCAACAAAAATGTTTGTTATTTCCTTGATAAGGGAGATTAAGCGTTGTTTGCTTATCAAGAGTCATATTATCTATGATTTCAATGATCTTGGTGAGATCATACTCAATAGATGACTATCTTTTATCATAAAACGTGGATTTTGTGTGCGGAAGATTGAGTACCCTATCCAAAGGTTTATGCTCTTTGCGCTATACTTGACGTGTGCATTGGTGTGCATTTTTGAATCACGTTTGCTTCTGAACTTTAAGACTATCTAAATTATTGTGAGATTTGGAGTGTTCAAAATTTTTGAGCTTAGCCTGATGAAGGAACCGATTAGGTTTCTTATAAGCTATTACATGACTTGTTTGATCCTGAGAGGTGGGAGAAGAAAGTGGATGAATAGAATTGATGTGAGAAATGACGGTGGGATTTCCACAATCATTGATTAATGGACTATGTGGTGGACGCGAAGGATACAATGTAAGAATTAAAGAGGATGGGCTACCGGGAGGTGCCCCAAGAATCGAATATGAGGGATTTATAGGATGTGCCCCAAGTATAAATGAAGATAAAGGACTATTAGGATGTGGCCCTAAGAAAGAAGATGTGTTAGGGATGGGTCTATGCGGAAACATTTGCAACTATAGAATATAAAGTCCAAAACATGCAAATACGGATCTAACAATCCCCACAAAATCTATAGCATTGGAAGTATAAACAAAAATAGTCCAAATCACACAAAATTACAAACACATAAACCAACATGTACCGCGGTTTACCCAATGTGGGCTACGTCCACCAAAGATATATATCTCATATATATAATATAACAAGAGATTACAAACCAACTCTTTTGCACAAGAGTCCATGTATCTCTACAAGAGTATCTCTTCCTCCCACATCTCCTACCAAATCTTCATGAGTACACTAAACCATGTCTCCATACCACCACCTGTGTCTCCTCCAAATATCTAACTGGATCTACTTGAGTGCACTAAAACCATGCCTCTGAAATAGCACCAGAGATCACATACTTGAAGCTACCCTACATCTGCCAATGAGTAACCAATCCCTCACTGTACTATGAATCTGTAAACAAGACCTCTAGAAGGGTCTACCAATGTACAGCCGTAACCGTGCACCAAGAAATAAGTCTCTCCATCATCATTGCATCAACTTGTGCAAACATGAAGATAAATTCCTCCACAATACTAGATTCCTATGGATCAAAAATACATCATGATCTCATGGATCCCTAATACAAGATCTCACAACATGTGGAACTACAAGAATGAGCAATAACAATATCTCCCAACAACCTGTGGATCTAACAAGAATAAACACTAAGTGCTTTGCATACTATGCAAGCCATTACATGACACTAAATAATACAAAGGAAATACAGTAGAAGATAATACTATATTCTCACCAATAGTGTACCTGCACTTTCCTTCTGTTTAGCTTCTCTCTATGAAAGCTCTTGTCTTCATGCAATCTACTTTTTATTTTTATTTTTCTTCTTCATCTTGTTAGTACAAAATCACAACACCCCCAAATGAGTTATAAGGTTTGCTTTTCTAAGCTAGGGTCATTTGGTGTGATTTGCATAACATTGGATCATTCCCCAAGCTGTGGGAGTTGCAAATGGGAATGATCCTCCATAGAAGGATGGTTCCTCTTCCTAATCTACCTACCACAAGATATTCCAGTGCATGCAAGCTAATCTGATCCTAATCTAACTTCCAAGGAGACAAGGAGAGAAAGAAAACAAGAAAAAATAGAGCCTACACTAAAACGGTGATACACCAGAGAAGGAAAGTGTTGATCATCTACCAAAACTACCATGGAACAAGGATAGGTGAGAAATGGAAAGGATGGACAAGTATATCACAGACCAGAGATGGATTTCACACAGAAAATGTTCCAAACTCCATGAACACAACTCCTAGATTTGTAAATTAAACATTCAAAACATACACAGATACCTTGCGAGCAAAGGATGGACAAATGCATCATAAAAACACATTTTATTGCTTTATACATTTGCACAAAACATCATTCACAAGAAAGAGGCATAAAATGCCATTTATAGAGTGTGGGAAGAGGTTCGAACTCCATTTCAACCCTAGGAAAGAAAAGAAGGGAGAGGCAGAGAAGAAAAATGAACAACCCTTAAAAAATGTTCCTCTGTTTACATTTTATAGAAGAAATGTGAGAAGAGAGGAAAAAACGTGGGATTTGTTCTAACCACCTTTAAAAATGCATTTTACTTTTTCATCTATTGATGGGCTCGATGCAAAAGCTCATATTTCCATGTATCTACTTCGCAGACCAAAGAAAATGACCCATACTTCATTAAATCTGGTAGTTGAAACTATTTTTTTTTGTTTTTTCCATGCCACAACGTGTTTTACAATTCTCTCCCACAAATATCTACCAAAATACAAAATTGAAGACTCCATGATGAAGAGAATCTCCAGATATTTCCATTGGTACCAAGATTGTCAAAAATGGAGCTCTGGATCAAAAGATATGGCCTTCTGCGTTTTTTCCTTACTTTTCGTACAAATTTGGCTTCAGGTGAATTTTGAACTTTTCCCCCACAAATCTGCTGATGATGTGGCATCCATTGGGGTCGGCGGAGGCAGTGGCTCATTTTTTTCCATTTGCACCTTTTTCACAAAAGGGCGAAAATTCTATTTTGCCTCTCAAGGCCCACTAACCCGTTGCTAGTTTGGGCCTACCACGTGTCGCTTCTGGGTTCCTTTGGAGATGCGGCCACAATTTTGACTTAGAAACTCTTTTGGAAAAAAGTTCCAAGTCCCCAAAATCCTCCGCCAGCCTGCCTTAGCATCTTTGCACAAAATGATGCCACGTGTCCCTTTCGGGACTTAGTCAAATTTTCACTTTGTTTCCCTTTGCGGGCTCGCGGCAGCACAAATGACTTTTGCACTTTTAACCCAAAAAGTGCTAAGTTCTCAAATTCTTTCCCTACTCCACCAGCCCAAAATTCCTTGACAAAACTCTCTCCTAAGCTCCGCAGGTCTGCCTTGGGAAAATTTTCCTCCATAACTCCACCGAGTCATAACTTGAGAAATACAAGGAGTTAAGAGGAGTTCTTTACCTTTCTGGAAAGGGGAATAAATTCTCTATTTGATGGAGAAATTTTAGAAATATTTGAGTGCCTAAAACTTGTGAAATTTTGATTGAGGCACAAAGAGGAGTAAATTAACCCAAAATAAGAGGGAGCTTATTTTGGTTAACAACTTTGGCGACTCACTGGGGTTATTTGCCTGCTAGATGAATGATCAGTGGCCTTAGTTACATCCATTGGACATGGAGTCAAGCCTGATAACCAATTCTGTGATCTAACTCTGAAAAACTAACCTCTGAATCACTTGGAAACCCACTGAAACTTGGAGTTGATCTTCACCAAAATGCCAACTGAAATGAACTGTGCTAGAGCAATACAACAACACCAAAAACGATATACAAAATGAAATTAATACATGCTCCAAATGGAACATGCAGAGTGTGCACAAGAACTTTTTCTACTGAAAACAAACCTACCTACTCTACTCTAACCAAGAGCAAAGGGAACTCAAACAAAACCCACAACTAGCAGGGAGAAATAGCTTCCCTTCCTAAAAAATGGCAGACATGTAACTGATTTGGCACTGAACATGGCTGGTTGGATGAGTGAAAAACTAACCACAAGCTGATATTCCACCCAAATAACCAAAGTATCAATTGAAGACAAAACCAATATCTCTTTTAGTTGTTCTGCATTTGGATTGAAGAGGTACGACAGTTGATCCTTGGAGCTTTGTAGCTCATCCTCGTGCCCTAAAATGGACATGGCTAGTTTTGTCTTCTCCTTTGGCTCCAATGAAGCCAAATACCTGATTGGGAAAGGTATGGTCCGTTTGATATGCCCATAGGTCTAATTTTCAACTCCAAAAATGGATTCTTCTTACAGATCCTCTTGAATGGATGGTGTGGAAGAAGTGGCGGAACTCTTTTGCTCTTTTTCTTCCTCCATAGCAACATAAAACTCCTCTAAAATTTTCAGCTCTTCATCTCTGATTGCAACATCCATTGGAGCTGATTTTGCATCATCATACTCTGCTGCTATACATTGTTGGCTCTGGAGTTCTTCTGCTATTTTTTGAAGATCAATCTGCTCTTGGAAAGCCCCTTCTTCTAGCATGAAGTTTGTCGAATCAAAATTTCTACTTTGTTGTTCTAGAGGACTGTTTGTGACAGCAATGTATTCTTGATGGTTCCCTCTCATGGTGGATGTGGCCTTTGGAAGATCAAAATCTCCCAACCTTGATTCAAGAAGCATGGTGGAAAATGCTTGTTGTGCTTGCAAGTTTTCTTTCATGGCAGCAAGCTCTTGAATGGTGAATGATGGGAAGAAAAGATTGTAACTTCTATGGGCTGCTCCCTATCAAAACATCCTTCTAAGTTTGATAAAAAATCAAACTCTATGCTGTCTTACTATAGCCAAGTTTCTCCCTCTTGCATGGTGATCTCAAAATCTGCATTCTTTTCACCAGATGAAGCTTTATCTTAAAACATGAAGCTAGTGAGTTTAAACTCCTCTACATAGTCAGAATTTGGGAGAGATTGAATGGGGGAGAGATCTACTATCTTATGTGTAACCAGCTCATGGTTCCATGCCTTTGAATTTGTTTTGTCCACCTTCATGTGCTCCTCTCTAACTGAACTTGGAGATGCTAGTTCTTCCTCCCCCATGATGGATTCATTAACCAAATTAGGCCCTTCAAATGAAAGAAAAAAGTTTCCAATGATGCCTTCTTCTTCTGCTACTACAAACTCTGATTCAATTTCTTACATTTTCTCCTCATCAATGGGGCTTTGAGCTGATTGTTCTTTCTCTTCCATGGCTAATTGTGCAACTTCTATTAGATCAACATTTTCTTCAAGCAGAGTGCCAACATGGGCACTACATTCTGAGTAAAAAGGTTGCTGATTTTATTCCCTTTGTCTTTGTTCTTCTTCTACTGCAAAAAACTTAGCTTTGACCACCTCTGGTTCCTCAAATTTAACCTCCTTTGTAGGATTAACCAGTAAAGGAATCACTGTTATCCCAAACCTAAGAGCTAAGCTCACTAAACTCTTAACCATTTCTTGTTTTACCAGCTCTTCTTGTTGTTGTCCTTGACTGATTTTTGCAATCTCTTCTTCCCCACATGGAATTGGGAAGGAAAGAGGAGAAGTAGGTTGGGATTCAATCATTTGTGCATTTGTTTGTGGTAGTGGGAAGGATGAAACTTCTTGTTTCTTTAGAGGGGAAGGTGTTTCTTTTTTCTCTTGTGGAGGGGGTTTGGATTTGGAAGAGAAGAGGGAAGAAAAGGTGATATGAGATGGAAGACTAGGGGATGGGGGATGGTTTTCACAACTAGAGCAGCATTGGAGAAACTTGAAACTTGACATTCAAATTGAGATGGTGCTACTTGAGGAATGGAAAGAGAAATACCAAATGATGGTGTAGAACTTACCCATTGACAAGGCTGTTTAGCACCAAATTCATAGGCCTCTATCTTCAGTCCATTGTGCAAGTTGGGGCAACATTCCAATCATGAAGTCTAGCTTCTTCGGAGGGTTGTAGTGTCTTGGAAAAGGGCCTTCCCATGGGCAAGGTGCCCTGTAACCAATTCTGAATGCCTTCATTTGAGCCGTAACTCTTGAATGCACCATGCCAATCTCCATTTTTTGGATCTTCTCTAGCAGACCAACATCTTGCATTTGATTTTCTTCATTGTTTGCATACCCTTGCTCTTGGAAAGCTCCATAGCCAAACTGATTTTGGCACTACTGCTCATAGGGGTAACCATGCTAATTTTGGATTTGTTCAAAATGTTAATTTGAAGGATTTGTAAAGCTTATTGGAGTTGGAATGTGCTGTTGCTGTTGTAGAAGTGAATTCCATGGTGGAAATGAAGTCATGATTGCACAACTTCATGGAAATGAAAGAATGAAAGAATATGGAAAGAAGGATGAATGGAAGTGAATGGAAAATAGGTCTGCAACTCAGAGAATGAGTTGTTTACCAGATGGAGTCGCCAGATGTGCAAATTGAAGCTTCTAATAAGCTAGAAATTGCAACAAGTGCACATCAATATTGTTGCAATGAAGTGGATACCTCTAAGGTCCCACTGGGCCTGCCAAAACTGTTAGTGTAAAATCCAAACACCCCCAAATGAGTTATAAGGTCTGCTTTTCTAAGGTAGGGTCATTTGGTGTGATTTTCATAACATTGGATCATTCCCCAAGCTGTGAGACTTGCAAATGAGAATGAACCTCCAAAGAAGGATGGTTCCTCTTCCTAATCTACCTACCACAAGATATTCTAGTGCATGCAAGCTAATCGAATCCTAATCTAACTTCCAAGGAGATAAGGAGAGAAATAAAACAAGAAAAAACAGAGCTTACACTAAAACGGTGATACACCAGAGAAGGAAAGTGTTGATTATCTACCAAAATTGCCATGGAACAAGGAGAGGTGAGCAATGGAAAGGATGGACAAGTGCATCATAGACCAGAGATGGATTTCAAACATAAAATTTTCCAAAATCCATGAACATAACTCCTAGATCTGTAAATTAAACATTCAAAACATACACAGTTACCCTGCAAATGAAGAGAGACAAGAAGATGCAATAAAAATGAGCAAAGGATGGACAAATGCATCATAAAAACACGTTTAATTGATTCATACATTTGCACAGAAAATCATTCACAAGAAAGAGGCATAAAACACCATTTACAGAGTGTCGGAAGAGGTTTGAACTCCATTTTGACCCTGGGGAAGAAAAGAAGGGAGAGGCAGAGAAGAAAATTGAACAACCCTTGAAAAATGTGCCTCTGTTTACATTTTATAGAAGAAACACGAGAAGAGAGGAAAAACGTGGGATTTGTTCCAACCACCTTTAAAACTTCATTTTAATTCTTCATCTGTTGATGGGCTCGATGCAAAAGCTCATATTTCCATGTATCTATTTCGCAGACCAAATAAAATGACCCATACTTCGTTAAATCTAGTAGTTGAAACTGATTTTTTTTGTCTTTTCCGTGCCAAATCACGTTTTGTAATTTTCTCCCACAAATATACCAAAATACAAAATTGAAGACTCCATGATGAAGAGAATCTCTAGATCTTTCCATTGGTACCAAGATTGTCAAAAATGGAGGTTTGGATCAAAAGATATGGCCTTCAACATTTTTTCCTTACGTTTCTTGCAAATTTGGCTTCAGGCAAATTTCAAACTTTTCCCCCACAAATCTGCTGATGACGTGGCATCCATTGGGGTCGGCAGAGGCAGGGGCTCCTTTTTTTCCATTTGCACCTTTTTCACAAAAGGGCAAAAATTCTATTTTGCCTCCAAAGGCCCACCGGCCCGCTACTGGTTTGGGCCTACCACGTGTCACTTCTGGGTTCCTTCGGAGATGCGGCCACAATTTTGACTTAGAAACTCTTTTGGAAAAAAATTCCAAGTCCCCAAAATCCTCCGCCAGCTTGCCTTAGCGCCTTTGCACAAAATGATGCCACGTGTCCCTTTTGGAACTTAGTCAAATTTTCACTTTGTTTCCCTTTGCGGGCTTACAGGAGCGCCAACGACTATTGTGTTTTTAACCCAAAAAGTGCTAAGTTCTCAAATTCTTTCCCCGCTCCACCGACCCAAAATTCCTTGGCAAAAATCTCTCCCAAGCTCCGTAGGTCCGCCTTTGGAAAATTTTCCTCCATAACTCCACCGAGTCATAACTTGAGAAATACAAGGAGCTAAGAGGAGTTCTTTACCTTTCTGGAAAGGGGAAGAAATTATCTATCTGATGGAGAAATTTCCAGAAATATTTGAGTGCCTAAAACTCATGAAATTTTTACTGAGGCACAAAGAGGAGTAAGTTAACCCAAAATAAGAGGGAGCTTATTTTTTTCTCAATTTCATATGGTCCCAGCCATCTGGTTCTAAGCTTTCCTAAAAAGTACTTGTATTTAGAATAAAAAAAAGTCCCAATGTAATTCTTTGAGCTTCCTTCCTTTGATATGTGTGTCTTGCCAATATTTCCTCTAATATTGTAGTAATTCAATCATGTGAATTACTTAAATCCTCATTTCATCAAGTTAATTCAATTGAAGTATAATTTGTTTTTGTGCTTCGGCCAACTCTATACCAACCTTGATTGTTGTTCTTAGTGTATGTAGTTCAAATTTAATAAAAAACCAATTCATATGGGGAAAATCCAGTGGTGGTTTTCCAAGTAATGTTATATGACCAAATTTCTTTTGGTAATCTATTTGTCTAATATTTACTGCTTGTGTTAAATTTTTTGGTTAAGATACTTTCCATCTATTTGTTTCCCCCCTCCACCTTTCTATTAGTTTTAGGGTGATATAGAGATGAATTTTTATGATTGATATGGTAAAGTTATACAAAATATTTGATAATTTTGGACACAAACTGAGGAGCTTGATATGAAACTATGCTCCTTGGTGCTCCAAACTTGTGCATAATTCTATGATACAAACAGTTTTCTACTGCTTCCTCTCTGGATTGTGGAAGAGCTTGTACTTCTACCCATTTAGTAACATAATCAATGAAAACCAAGATGAATTCCTTTCCTTGTGAAGGTGGGTTCACTTGTCCAATAAAATCTACCGCCCAGTTTAAAAAATTCAAGAACTAGTTGAGGTTGAAGAGGCATTTCACTAGAAAGATTAGGTTTACCCATCCTCTGACATGCATCATATTTCCAAATATATTTCTTCACGTTCTTGTGATGGGAAGGAAAGTAGTATCCAACTCCAAATATATTTCAACATCCCTTATTATCATTTTTTCATTATATATATATATATTCATTTTATTTTATATTTTTAAAGATAAGAACCACTATTGTTTGTTTTCAATCTTTCTCCTTTATTAGCCTTCCTTGTTTTTCATTGGTTGACCATGATGGAAGAATTAGGTTCTTCTCATAGTCAAATTCACCTTCTGATTGGATTTACTATAAAAAATCTTGTTTATTCAATGGCTTATGATAAATTTTTAGTTTATGGCCATTGACCAATAAAGTTTTAATGTTCTCATTTATGGGAAGTAGTTAACTTGAACCATTGTCAAAAAAATTCTCAATTTCATATGGTCCCCCGCCATATTGTTGTAAGCTTTCTTGAAAATTCCTGGTATTTAGAATAAAAATTAATAATCTCCTTCTTTTAACTTCCTTCCTTTGATATGTGTGTCATGCCACTGTCTCCTCTAATATTGTAGTAATTCAATCTTGTGAAGTGCTTCTGTCCTCATTTCATCGAGTTCATTCAATTGAATTATCCTTTGTTGTTATGCTTCATCGAAATCTATACAAACCTTGATTTTTTTATTAGTGTATGTAGTTTAAATTAAATGGGAATCATATTCATATGTGGAAAATCCAGTGGTTATTTTCCAAGTAATGTTGTATGACCAAACTACTTCCGGTAATCTATTTGTCCAATCTTTACTGCAAGTATTAAATTTTTTAGTTAAGATATTTTCCAGCTCTCTGTTTGTCCCTTCCACCTATTCATTATCTTTGGGGTGATATGGGGATGAGTTCTTATGATTGATTTTGTAAAATTATACAAAATATTTGATCATTTTTGACATGAACTGAGGCCCTTGATTTGAAACTATGCTCCCTGGTGCTCCAAACTTGTGCATAATTCTACGATACAAATTATTTTCTACTGCTTCCTCTCTGACTTGTGGAAGAGATTGTACTTCTACCCATTTAGTCACATAATCAGTACAACCCAAGATGAATTCCTTTCCTTGTGAAGGTGGGTTCACTGGTCCAATAAAATCTAGCTCCCATTATTTAAAACATTCAAGAACCAGTTGAGGTTGAAGAGGTATTTCACTAGACATAGTAGGTTTACCCATCTTATGACATGCATCATATTTCCAAATACAATTCTTCACTTTCTTGTGAAGGGAAGGCCAGTAGTATCCAACTCCAAGTTTTTCATGAATAGTTCTCTTTGCTAAGTAATGACCTCTTGTAGGTTCATCATGACAAGCTATGTGATGTCATATACTTCATCTTCTTTGAAACACTTGTGTAGCACCAAGTCAGATCCAAATTTGAATAGAATACCATTTAACCATTTAAAAACAACACTTTCTCTAATCAATCGTTTTCCTTATTTATTAGTAAAGACATCAAGAAATTTTCATGTTCCTAAATAGTTTGCTATATCAGCAAACCATGGAGAATTTACATATAAAGAAAATATTTGTTCATCTAGGAATTTACCATTCACATGATCCTCCTCTCCATATGTATCTAACCTTGATAATAAATCAACAACCAAATTAGATCTTTGTAGGTTATCAATGATAGTAATATCAAATTATTGCAAAAGGAGTAACCATCTAATGATCTTACCTCCTACTATTGGTTTGTTCATTAAATATAATATAGCTGTAAGGCCATTATACACAAATATCTTATAACCTTGTTATCATGTAAATGTGTAGCATTAAAAATTCAAACTTTCAAACATGAAAACTAAGCCAAATTTGAAATTTTACTCCCGAGTCTTCCCAATCCCCTCTCCAGATCAGATTACTTTCTGTATCATACTCATTCTGACCTTATGTGTCCTCCTAATGTGTTGAAAACTCTTTCCCTAGTGTTTTAAATAAGGTAACAAGGTCATTCATCTCATACAGATAAGTGCTTCCAAAGGGGAATTCTCAAGTAGACCTAGAAAGGACTAATTATGACCTTTTCAGGATTGGTGTACATCCTCCAAGAAGGTTCTGAAATCCCAAAGTCATCCGGATGTCATATCAAATATTTATGAATGTGTTAGAAATTCTTTAGTAATATTTAGCAAATATTTGTATGTTTAGTGATAATGTGTGTAACAACAAGATTCCAAGGTGTAAGGAGTGTATAACTAAATTTGGAACATGGACTTCACCAAATGATTATGAGAGATATGTAAGGATTTAGGAGTTGATCAAAGATTAATTTGAAATCTATAGTAACTATGTACATGTTGGAATCTTCACATTTTGAAAAAGACATGTTTACTTCTCAGGGAAGCATAATTTGTGTAGACACACCCTAGTGTCATGAAGAAAAAGGAGTCATTTAAGGGATTTTAAAACCTAATTAATTTTTACGACCCATCCCATTTTTATTTAAATGGTATTGGGAGTCAAAATGATATAATAATTCATCAAAAAAGGCCACATGGAACTTTGATTATCGCTTCGACAAGTTGTCTCTCTTGTGCAAGGTAAGTGTTTCATACTTAGTCATTTTTAAGGACACATGTCACATCTTGGTGAGGGAAATTTTTTTATTAATTTTTGTCTCAATTCCTAAGGGGATATATAAGAAACTAAAAATTTCCCCTCTTTATCTCCTCCTCTAGTCTTCCATGTGACCAACCTATAACCCTCGGAGTGGTAAATTGACAAAACCCTATCTCCCTCATCTTGCATATCTGTTTGACACTTGACACAATATCCTTGTGGCATATTTTTGTCCACATTTTTCCCCCATACCAAATGGGACAAAATTTTTTACCCCTCCTCAGCCCCTTCCTTGGTTCCTCATGCGATAAAAAACCAGCTCCCAGGTGCTTGAAACTAGCCTTCCTCCATCTCCCCCTCATCCCGTCTGAGAGTAACACATGAAAACATCTCCTTGAGGAACATTTTTTGCACATATTTTCCCCATTCGCAAGGGGAAAAATAGGAAAAAAAAATGTGCCCGTCACACATTCTTATAAAACCCTAATTCTTTCCCTATCTGCTTTTACTCTCTGTGCTCAAAATTGACTGTCGGGTGACCTTCAAAACATGAAAATAACTAACTGCTCAATGCTTTCTCATAAATTTAGAGAAAGATTACATTTTAAAAATATTTCAAACCTCTAAATACATGTAAAAACAACAACCATGTTTTCAAAATCATTCTAGGGCATCCATGACTGTAAAACAAGTGATCTATTCATAGCTTGCAAACTTGAAAATGGACTCCAGTGAGACTTTCACGACATATCACCATATCAGGTTCCATGAAGATTAGAAACTCCATTAATGGATTACAAAATTTATTCATACCTGAAACTTGTGCCCTAGAAATTTTCTTTTTCGATTTCTGAAATTTCCTGTGGACGAAACATGATGAAATTTGGAGCACAAAATCGTAGCGCAGAGCCGAATTCAAAAATGATGTTTTTTGATGAAAATTGAGACCAAAATGACCGGTTACTAAAAGTATCATATTCCATGCCCATTCACATGCTAAAAATATTTAGTCCCTCAAATTGCAAGCTATGATCACTTAGCTCATATGGAACCAATGCAAAACAAGATGTAAGACAAATTTGGCAATTTTCCCAAAATAACAATTCCAAAAAAAGCAACCTGATAAAAATAGAAACAAGATTAAAAAAATAAAGAATCATCAATGGAGATGAATTGAGTGTTCCAGGAGACTTAGAAGATAAAATTAAGAAAAAAGGAAAAAAATCCCAAAATAGTAGCTCTTGGTCACACCTGCCAAAAATAGAAAGTTTCAATTCTTGATGCAGAAAGTTGCATTTGACTCCATTTTCACTCATATCACTGATTTTTTTCCATCCTCACATGATTATAATGTTTCCTCATAGATAAAACAAGGAAACTCACCCTTCATAGAGATCAAGACACAATTGTGTCTAGGATCAAGACAAAACATCTCGAGGCGCAACAGGTGAACGCCAAAGACATTGCAAAGTTGGAAAGTATTTGAAAGAAGTCAAGAAATAGTTGAAATTCAAGCTAATGGGTTCATCATAACTAATCGGTCAATTTGGATCCACCATCATCTCTCTAGTGAGTTGGTTCAACCAAGTGAGCTAAGTGAGCTGATTGAACCAGTCAAAGAACTTGAGCATTCAAGTTATTCTACGCAAAGGATCAAGATCCCAATCTTTCCTATATGAGGTATGCAAGAATCCCTAAATCTAATTTCATTCCTGAGATACTCTTGTGCTGAGAACATTAAATAAGTGATCTTCACTTAGGAACCTTGTACGTGAGAATGAGAAACCATTCAAGCTTCATTTGACGACATTGGCATAAAAATGTTCTTAAACGCTTAATCAAGAAGAAGATAACATGATCAATCCTCCAAAGGTGAATAATTGCAAGAAGATAAATTAAGCCAGATTCTTCAAAAGTGAAGATAATTAACAAACAACACAAAGTGATTCCATATTCCAGGAGAGTTCATAAGCTGGAAAATTCCATTAAAAATATCACATAAAATTTCGAGTCAAGAAAGAGTGATCCATTGCAACATACTTCTATTCAAAAGAATACAAGTATGTATTACCCAATGATGGAGCTTTGCCATAATGAAGAAGAAGTGATCTTGCATCAAGTTCTTGAAAGAGCTCCAACAAACAACATCATGTCAACTCCTGAAGAGCCATTCCCATAGATTCAAGAATGGCTTAAAATCGAACCAAGAACAACATATCAAGTTATCTTGCTTGACCTTGAAGCAATATCAAGAAACTATAAATCCAAGAGAAGGAATAATTCCCATATAACTTCCCGCTTCTTCAGTGGAACCTCGGGTAACTAGTATGTAGAAGTTTCTAGGCCTAAGACTATAAAACCTATTGAGAAGATGATTCCATCAAACTACAAGCTTATCCAAATCTCATTAGGTCAAGTGTCGCATGAGGGTGATTATCACTTGTTCAAGGAATCCTTTTCTCTCCTCATTTCTTAGAATGAAGAGTACAATTAAACAATTGAGAAATAAGAGGAACATGTAAAAGATCTCAATGCTCACATTCAACTTTTCTTGGAGCGATTCACTACCTTCACTCCCCATGGAAGAAATTCTGCCAATCACTAGCTTTGACCATGAGGTGATAAATAAAACAAAATGTTATATGATATAGGGGAAGGATAATGAGAATTGGGTTAAGAAGATCATCAAAAAAAGAAAGAAAATGTTTCTAGAGGTACTCTCACTAATTGAGTATATTATTTCCACTTCATCAGAAGTGAATAAAGTAAGGGAGGACATTGTAAAATAGAAGATCCACTAGGATGAGGTGTTCCCACTTGTGTCCGAGATGAAATCCTTCAAATATCAAACCCTTGTGAGAAATAACATGTTTGCACCAGATGCTAAGAACTTATCTCTAGTTTGGGTTTGCATCATAGATGAGAGATACAATATGATAGCAGATGCCATCTCTGAGCTTAAGTCTAGAGAGCAACACGATTTTGAAGTTTTTAATGACATTTGTAACTGTGTTCAGAAACTTTGGTTCCCTTCACTCACTAAGAATTAATCATTAAGAGAAATCATTATTTTATTCTAGAAGTTAGTCAAGAAAGAGGTAGGTGAATCTCTCTCCTTCAATGAAGATGCCTTAGAGTCTATTACCAACATCAAAGGCTCCATTCTAAAATTGCAAAAGATCACAAAAGATGGCTCAGTCAATGAGAGAAGATCAATGATGTTCCCAGGGCATGGATCATAGTATTGCTTTATGTTGCATTCCAGATGCAAATAAGTTGACACTCGTGGTAGCTCAGTTAAGTAAGTAATTAAAAGGACAAGAACCCGTTTCAAATATTCTTCCTCATGGATCATGAATTATAAAGTTAGTCATCATAAGGAACTCCTTCATCATACTTCTCATCTCTTTCTCCCTCTCTCTTCTCTCCCCCATTCTAATTATTCATTGTACATAATCATGGTAATTTTCCTAATTCACTTAAGTTACTTTCTAAAGTTGCATTGTAAAAGTACCTTTTATTTATAAAGAGGGAACTTATTTTCTTCACTTTTTAGGAAGATATAAAGTCACAAGTTGGATGAGAACGTGAATATTCATGTGGAGGGTAGATGAAGAGGAAATCTGCAATGCTATTCTAAAGAATCCTAGATTAGGAAAGTTTTGTTTTCTGTAGAAATTATGGATTATTGTATGGTTGTTGAGCTTTGTATCACTAATAGGAAAGAAATAAAAAGCTACATTTATTCCATTTGCCTTTTCTTATGTTTTCCTCTATTCTCTCTCTATTCTTCAACTTTGCAAGCATAGTGATAAACAAGGAACTTTGTATCCTTGATTGAGAAATATAAAGAATTGTGTGTCTATATTTTTTAGTGTCGCTAATTGAATTCATTGTTGATTTCCTCCAATTGAAAGTTGAAATACTATGGTTATTGTGTTTGAACTCTGCTAGTGCCTACTCACAACAATAACCTTCTCTTTCGTAATTTATCTCCTTTATCCTCCATTGCTGCAAATTAATCCCTTGTACCCCATAAAAACACTTTTCCATAGGTTCAATGAAGTGTTCCTGTGTGATACCCAACCTATTTGTCCACCCCACACCATTTAGATAGAATTAGGATAGTTTACATTCAATAATGAGAGCCTCCCCATACATAAAAAGGAGGGGCATAACCCCATGAGTGTTGGTGGAAACACATAATTTGTAACATGAAAAATTATTTCACCAATAACCCATTAATATAATGACAACATTTATTTATGGCATAGCTAGAAACTAGAAATTCCTTCTCAGTAGTAGTATAGTTATTCTTTATGGAAGTGAGATTTTTACTTATGTAGTAGATATCATACATTTTACTTTGTTCATCCTTATGCCCCAATATTGTCCCTATAATAGTGTTAGAAACATCAATGTGAATATGGAAAGGCTATTTCCAACTAGGTCCTCTCAGTATTGGGGTTTAATTAAATTTTTCATTAATCATTTTAAAGGATTTTTGACACTTCTCCTCCCAAACGAATTCACTATATTTAACTAAAAAATTAAACATTGGTGCAGAAATCTTACTAAAATATTTAATGAAGTGTCAATAATATCTTGTATACCTAAGAAAACTTCTAACGTGTCTGAGTTTTGGGTGTAGGTAAATCAAAAATTACCTCAATTTTATTTTGATCTACTTTTATCCCTTGGGCTGAAATGTGATGCCCAAGAACCGTTCCTTCATCCACCATCATTACACACTTTTCATGGCTTGAAGATAGGTTATGTTATTCACATCTTGTTAATAATTTTTCCATGTTGGTCAAGGATTCTTCAAAAGAGTCCTCATACACTGTGAAGTCATCCATATACACTTCTAAACAATCATTAGTCAAATTAGAAAATATGGCCAAGACTGCTCTTTGAAAAGTAGCTAGTGCATTACACAAACCAAAAGGTAACACTTTATAAGAAAATATTCCCCAAGGGAAAGTGAATTTTGTTTTGTCTTGATATTTTTTAGCCACCCTTATCTGGTTGTAACAAATAAATCCATCTAGAAAAGAAAAGAACTTCTTTCCTGCTAAGTTATCGAGGACCTAGTCAATAAAAGGTAGAGAAAAATAGTCTCTCAAAGTAGCTTGGTTAATCTCCCTACAATCTACAAAAATTCTCCAATAGCCATTATTTTTAGGAACTGTCACTAATGGTGAGACCCACTGGATATCTAATATGGGGTAAACGAATCCAACTTGCAATAGTTTTTCAATTCTAGTTTTAACCGTGTCCTTTAATGCAATATTTATTCTTATTTGTGGTTGTCTGAGTGGTTTGACATTACTTGTGTAAATGTGGTGGGCACAGATACTTGGATGGATTCCTTTCATGCTAGTGTAATCTCATGCAGAATATTTGGTATGGATTCTTAGTATATCAAAGACTTTTGATTACTCATCATTAGCTAACCAACTGTTAATGTTTAGTTCCTTCCATGGATAAATAGAAAACTATTTTGTTCTAGGATACATTGAATTGGTGATTTTAAATTCACTCATCAATGAATTTAGTGAGGATTCGTGTGGTAAAGGCATATGGAAAATAATTATATTCCCAAATATAGGATTTCCTGGTGGAATAAATGTTGTTAGGGGACAATGAAACTTGTTGTAGAAACATTTTGATTTATTTCTATCCATCTCTTGACGTTTTTTTTGAAAAGGTATAGATTCATATCTTTCATGAAGTAGTACCATATCAACAGTTCCATTTAAGGATCTAGAAGTTGAGTAAGATGGATCCAAATCAAGGTTGGAAGACTATGAAGCTAATTTAGGAGACTCTTAAGTGATATAAAAAGAATCTGAAGCTAACTATAATTTGAAGGTAATTGAGGAGACTCCAAAGCAATATTGGCCATCTCTAGAGCTCTTGTCAACTCTTCTTCAATTTATGTAACATGATTTTTAACTGCAATCATAGACAAAGAAGATAAATTATACTTAACAAATTCAAATTCATCATTCCAAATATATTCTTTAACATCTAAAAATGGTATTCCAGGAGGAAATAAAGATATATTTTTTGCATTTCTTCCATTTGATATGGTCATATACCCAGCCCTGTAGTCTATTAAGGATGTTACGATAGCTAACCATGGTCTTCCTAGGATAATTGGATATCCATTTTTCTCTTGGGTTGAAGAATCATAAATTCCATGAGATATTTCCATGATTCCATAGTTACCATAACATCCTCAATGAATCCTTTTGGTTTGGCAATGGACTGATAAACCATTTGTATAATGGTAGTGGTGGGTTGAAGCCAAACTAATGCCAATTATTTCAAAGTATCAGTTGTCATAATTTTGATAGTAGCTCCAAGATCAACCAAAACATTTTGTAGTTATTTTCCCCCAACATTTACAGTACTAACAGGACTAATAGGGTCAACATACTTAGGAATCAATAATTTTCCTGATAACTGGTCATCAATTTTTCCATCTACCTTTATAGCTTTGATGGATTGTTTCTTCTTCCTGGATTCTTAATGTAAAGTATTTTTATTAACCTATTCCATTCTAGAGTATATTTAATTTCTTGTAATAATTTAATTTCCATGTTTAAATGCTTTATTTCTTAGAGAAAATCAAATTCTTTGTTGATGATCTCTTTGAGTCTTTCCAGGAATGGAACTGATAGAAAAACTGTAGACTTCTCTTGACGTCTTTCTCTTTTCTCCTCATGTTATTTTTCTTTCCTTTTACAAGTGTTGGTTTTTTATTTGGTATTTCAGTGATGAAAACTGGTGTCTTGTCCACAAATTTTCCTAATCATAATTGAATGTATTTAAAATTTATGGAATTTACTCCCAGAGATTTTTATTTAGATCTAAAGACAAGGGCCGAGTTCCTATTCTTTGGATTTGTCACATGTTGTGTACGCATTTGAGGTTGGAATACTGATTTTTTTTTTGAGGTTGAACAAGAGGGGGTGACATTAATGCTTTTTATTGATGTTATTATTGTTGGGGCAGAAATCTTATTTGTTGTGGATAACTAGTAGGTTGGTTGGCATATTGTGTCCATTTTGGATTTGTCCATGGCTGATGATAGGGATGTAACATCCATGGGAGGGATGTCTAGTATTGTGATTGGTTAGGAATCCATGGATGGGATGTCCATTCTAGTGGAGCCCAAGGCATTGGTGATCCAGTCGGTGGACACATATTTGTAGCCCATGGAATCATCCATGGATTGAGATTATTTCTTGGCATGAAATGGGGTTGTGTTTATGGAGGCTAATTTCCTTATTTTTGTACAAAATTGAGGTTTTCAGATGATGTGTGTTTGAAATGATTTTTGAGGACTAGTAGGAAATGACAGTCTTTAGTATCATGATATTTGTCACATATCCCACAGATTTCTATTTTTCAAAAGGAAAATCTCTAAGGGAATGTTTATATTTACATCTTGGACAATATATTGCTAATGGTTAAGTGTTGTATTTGACATGTGCTTGCATACCATCTAATGTAGTGTTAAATTGTACTAATATTTCTATTTCAAAATTGGAGAGTTCTTCCATTAATTGTCTTACATATGGGTTGGTATTCATAGTTATCCTCTTCATAGGGTCGCCCCTAGTTCTAGAGTATTTTCTATAGACCTGCTCAATTTGGTGGAAAATTAAATGATTCACATCTCCTCCTCCCATCAAATTTAGAGATTCTCTTATTTATTCATCCAGTTATTTTAGGAAAATGGTTTTAGTTAACTCTTAAATCAAAGGATGTCCACATTTCCTATGAAGAAAGAGGAATATATCTAGGTAATATTCCAAATTTTCATCTTCATTTTGTTTTACATGGAATTCTTCTTCTTTTTTATCTCTCCCTCTGTAATAATCTTGGTATTTTTTTAGGAAACATTCTTCCATTTCTGCCCAATAGTGGATAGTGTAGACACTTGTTTCCTGGTTACACCACTCACTCTCCCATTTCAAAAATTCTAACACCCATTTCACTATCCCAAACCATGAAATACCCCCATAAAATCACATTTTACACCTCATAAAACCCATTTACCTATCCAAAACCTCCCTAACCACCCTTAACCCCTCCAAACCCATTTTTTTATCCTAGTCACCCAACCTCCCAACCTCCCAACCTCCCCAACCATTTACATTCATAACCAGACCCAAGAAAACTTATTTAGAAGTGGTTAAAACCATTTCTAAGTGGGTTTACCCAATTTTACGGGATCACCAATGATTATAAAAGCATCACTAAACCTCCTTCAAACAAATCCGGAAGCATTTGTAGTGAAGCTCTGTTCCACTCCAAACCCAGAAGACATTAACACCAATATTCTGACATCCTTAGTGAATTTGTTAAGCCCTTGGAGCATACAAAAATCTCTATAAGGATTCTCTAGCTTTGTTCATTCGTTTACACAACAACAATAAGTTATCTCCAATCATGTACATTACTAAGTTCTTCAAGCATCACTTATAAACCTAAAACAATCATTAAATCCACTATCATATGTCTAATCAACATTGTATTAAAGAATTGACCTTTGTTTCAATAATCACCAATGATTATATCTGAATCGCCAGTGATTCTACCTAAATCATCAATGATCCCTATCATTATCTCATTTAAATCACATTTGCATATTTTTTAGTCCTTTTATCATTTTGTTTCTGTCTAATCATATTGTACCAGGTCAGAAACATCTGATTATAAGCATATACAATCTCCCTATCATCCAAAAATCCTTTATCTAGGAAAAATTTTACATTTCACATGAACTCGATGTCTTTTTCATCTCCTTGACACCAAACATTGAAGAAATCAAAGATCAACTTGAAATCATACAAGAAGAATGAGACTTCACTGAATAGTTTTGATTCAAATACTTACTAGAATTTGAGCTCACCATTACCCTTACCTGGGCCACCTACCACATGGAGCAGGATCTCTCCATCTCTCTGTAATTCTATCCATTCTTTGTATTGTTAATTATTTTCATATCACATCATTTAATCGTTAAAACAAGATGAAACCCTTAAAGGAATCCCATTAGTTCCTGAGATATACCTTTTCCAAGCAACTTGTCAAATATTTGTGTAATATCTATTTATTTAGTTTCCTTTACATGCAGGTTATTTCACTCATTAGGAGGAATATGCATCTATTTTGTACCTATTCATCTTGACACCGTATTTTTGGCATAGGTATTGTTAAATCCCGTCGTCTTTTGATTTTTTGGTGTTTTATCATATAATTGACAGCTGATATTCACCATAAACATTCTGGCACATACAGTGGGACCCTTAGTCCTTTTTGATAAGGTTTTATATCCCCTTGTTTTCTTTCTTGTCAAATTATCTAACTTTTCAGATTGGAGTGCTTTTCTCTCATTTCTTCAAATATACGTAAAAATATATTAAAAATCAAAAGGAAATAGCGATTACATGTATGTTAGTTTTCCTTCATTTTTATTTCAAGAATTACATTTTGTTTGATCTTATTTCATCAAAATCAAAATTTCCTTTTGAATCTTAACATGAAATTTCATATCTGCTTACTCATCCTAGATTAATGAGGGGTTAAAAAATTTCATTCAAAAAAATCCGTCACACATAAGCAAACCACATGTTAAATGAAACCTACATCTTAACAATTCCCTTCCAAGAGGACCTACTTAGATTTCATCACCAAGTGGAAAATCCAATTTGGTGTTCGAGCCGATTATAAATAAATGGTTGGAAGTATATTGGCTAAACATCTAACACCATTATCATTGCAGGATCTTGAAGTGATGGGGTATCCCCCAAAACCATGCCTCATATTAACACCAACACAGATCCAAGCCTCACGTACCTTCGGTTATATTGAGGAGTCCAAAATTTGCACGCTTGAAAGGTCTAAATGAAATTACTTGTATAATTAAGATCATGAGTAGAAATATAACACCAAATAACACAATATTCCAAAATAATGATCTCAATATTCAATTAGAATAGCTTCACCACTTCAAGGGGGAAACCTCCAAACCATACAATAATACTCAAATGCTCCAATGATGATAAACTACTACCTACCAACCTCTATATATACTATTCCTATGCTATGGCCAACACTAAGGCTGACCCCTTAATAAAAATATAACATATATGAAAGAGATACATAATGATAAGAAGTTATGATAGCCACAAGTTGGCTATATACATCCAATATAAGATATATGATTAAGGACGTAGCATGCCCCTCCCCTTCGAAGCAACATCGTCCCCAATGTTGAGAAGATCTGGGTGCTACTGCAAGAAATTTGCATCCTCCCAAGTTGCGCCTTCATTGTCTAGATTTTTCCACTTGATCAAATACTCAGTGACGACCCTTTTCCTCAACCGCTTAGTGCATGTTTGAAGGATGCATTCTGGTTCCAAGATGATTCTACCCTCTTCATCAAGCTCAGGTAACACTATCTGGGTTGATATTGTCTGTCCAATTACCTTCTTTAGGCAAGATACATGGAAGACTGGATGAATTTGAGTAGCCAGAGGAAGTTCCAATTTGTATGCTACATTTCCAATCTTCTGTAACACTTGATAAGGACCATAATACTTAGGTGAAAGCTTGTTATCCTTTTTTTTGTTTTAAGGACATTTGATTATATGGTTGTAAACACACAAAAACCCAATCACCGAATTCAAAATGTATTTCATTGTGATGTTGGTCTGCCTGCTGCTTCATGTGGTTTTGTGACATCGCCAAATTCTCCTTGAGACTAGAAAGCACCTCTTGTTGGTGTTGAATATGTTCTTCAACTACTTGAACCTTTGGCTGGACTCTCAAAGATGAAGTGATAGATGGTGGATGGTACCCATATAATGCCAAGAAAGGAGACATTTTAGATGAAGTATGAAAGGAGGTGTTATACCACCATTCTCCCAGCAGTAACCATTGGACCCATCTTGCTTGCTTATATGATGTAAAAAAATGAAGATATCCCTCCAAGCACTTGTTTACCATCTCTATTTTCCCATCAGACTGGGGATGATAAGAGGAACTACGAGCTAGTTGTGTGCCCAAGCATGAGAATAAGTCAGTCCAAAAATTACTAGTAAATATAGGGTCTTGATCACTTACTATAATCTTTGGTGTCCCATGTAGCTTCTGAATTGTATCCTTGAAGGGTGTTGCTACTGTACTCGCAACAAATGGATGTGATAAAGCACAAAAATGGGCATATTTGGTGAGTCTTTCCACCACCACCATGATTACATTTTTACCTTATGGTTTAGGTAATCTTGTGATGAAGTCCATAGACACCTCTTCCCACCTCTGGCTAGGAATAGATAGAGGTTATAAAAGACCTGGGGACTTAATTGTTTCGCCCTTATTTTGTTGACAAACCATGCATTCTGCCACAAACTTTTGGACATCTCCTTTTAGCCCTTCCCAGAAAAAACCATGCTTGATTCGATGATAAGTCTTTAAGAAGCTAGAATGACCCCCTACTAGAGAAGCATGGAGCTCAGATAGAACCCTATTTTTAAGGATTGAATTCTTACATAGATATAATCTATCTTTATACCATAAAACATCTCCTTTCCATAATTTTTTTTTGAAATGTTTGGATCTTGTTGGAGATTCTGAATGAGATTTTGTGTACCTGGGTCATTTTTCCATTCAGACCTTGCATCCTCTATCCAATCCTCCTGTAATACAGATATGGCACACAACAATTCCTGGGCAGATTCATCCTTCCGAGATAAAGCATCAACAACTACATTCTCTTTCCCTTTCTTGTATATTATCTCAAAATCATACCCCAACATTTTTGAGACCCATTTCTGTTGTTCTTCTGATGATAAACGTTGCTCTAAGAAGTATTTCAAACTATCATGATCTGTCTTTACTTTAAAATGTCGTCCCATTAGATATGGTCTCCATTGTTTCACTGCATGAAGTATTGCTAACATTTCTTTCTCATAAATTGGTTTAGAGATATTCTTACCTTTGAATTGGAGGCTCTCAAAGGAAATGGGTTTCCCTTCTTGCATGAGTACTGCCCCCATACCATACCCTGAAGCATCACATTCAACAATGAATGTTTTTGAAAAATCTGGGGTGGCTAGAACTGGAGTGGTGCACATGGCCTCCTTCAATTTCTCAAAGGCCATAGTAGCTTGCTCATTCCAATGGAAAGAGTCCTTCTTCAATAAAGCTGGAGTGGTGCTGCGATGCTGCCATAATTCCTTACAAATCTACGATAATAACCTGTAAGCCCCAAAAATCCTCAGAGATTTTTTAGGGTTTTGGGAACCTTCCATTCAAGCATGGCTTTTATCTTGTTAGGATCCACTTTAACACCTTCATAAGAGACAATATGACCCATATATTCAACCTCCTTGACACCAAAAGAACACTTAGAAGGATTTGCATAAAGTTGATGTTGTTCAAGAGTTTCCAACACCTTATTTACATGATGCAGGTGTTCCTCCCATGTTTTACTATAGATTAATATATCATCAAAGAACACTAAAACAAAATTTCGAAGAAATGGCTTAAAGATGGAATTCATCAAGCTTTGAAATGTAGAGGGTGCATTTGTTAGTCTAAAAGGCATTACCAAGAACTCATAGTGTCCTTCATGTGTCCTGAAGGCTGTTTTATGAATATCTTCATCCTTAATTCTAATATGATGATATCTAGAACGAATATCAAGTTTTGTAAAGTAAACAACACCATGTAACTTATCTAGCAAATCATTAATTACAGAAATAGGAAAATTATCTTTAACTGTGTACTTATTGAGTTCCTTGTAATCTGGACACATGCACCAATTGTCATCTTTTTTCCGTACCATCACTACAGGAGAAGAGTAAGCACTTTGAATATGATGAATACTTATAACATCTCTTGAACTATCTTCTCAATCTCACTCTTTTGCATATAGGGGTACCTATAAGGTCTGATGTTGGGTGGTTGACTCCCTGGTACTAGCTGGATGGCATGGTCATGGTCTCTTTTCGAAGGAAAACCCTTGGGCATTTCTCCAAAAACCCCTGAGTGCTCATCTATAACTGCTTGCATATCTGCGGGTATAAATGTATTGGAATGATGTGCTTCCAATGAAAATAGTTGTGCTATAAACCCTTCTGCACCCTTTCTAAGCAATTTTTGCATCTGATGAGAACTTACCATCTGTGGGGACTTTGATCTTAGTCATTTTAGTTTAAAATTTGTCCCTTCTGACTGAAATTGCATGAACAACTCTTGGAAATTCATTTCAATGGTTCCCAAGGTGGTAAGCCACTGAAATCCTAACACAATGTCTGATCCTCCCATGGCAATGGCATACATATTACTAGTTATCAAGTAATCTCCCATAGTAAGATTAATGTTATGGCATTTTCCTGAACAACTAACAATTTTCCCATTAGTGATCATGACTTGACATTCTGGAACTGGATAAACAAAGCATTTCAAGCGTACCGCTAACTTATGATTGATGAAATTGTGAGTACTTCCTGAATCAATCAACATTGTTACCCTCTATTTTTTTAAGAATCCAACTACTTTGAGAGTTTGGGGAGTGCTAATACCAGAAATTGCATGGCATGATATTGTTGGCTGGGGATCTCCTAATTCCTCCTCTGGCTCTACCTCTTCATCTTCTTCATTTTCTTCTTCTTTAGTAGGTCCCTCAATGTAGAACAAATTCTTTTCCACACACTTATGTCTTCTCCGAATTTGTTGTCACAATTAAAACATAACCCTTTGGCTCTCTTTTCTTCAATTTGTTGAGGTTTGGGAATGATGGTGGAAGGGTGCTATGATCTCTGATAGTACTGACAGTTTGTTTCTAACTTGAAAGAAATTTTTCCTCTGCCCTGTGCCATGATCATAGAGTCTGAAACCTTATGAGGATTAAACATACGCACCTCATTCTAAATTTTTTCTTTAAGACCCCCAAGAAATTAGTCATTCAAATTATCTTCAGGAATATTTTCCACCCATAAGGAAAGGTTTTGGAATTGATGGATGTAATATTTGACTATTCCTGTTTGTCTGAGCTTTGTTAATTGGCTAAAATAATTCTCTGACACACTAGAACTATAGTGAAATTGTAACTCTTCAGTGAATACTATCCATGTAACATTGAGGCCACTCTTTTTCCTTTGAGCACATAACCATTGATACCAAATTAATTGGTCAGGTTCAAGATAGAACGATGCCATGATAACCTTTTGTCCCAATGGAATTTGATGAAGATCAAAGAAATTCTCCATCTAGTTAATCCAATTGAGTGGATCCTTTCCATCAAAATTACACATTTCCACTTTTGGAAGCATGTTACGGGCTTGTAGAGTGTTTGTATTTGGATTGTTCATGTTTGTAGATCCACCCTGGCTAGTTTGTTTATTACTTTGACCTAAAGATCCACCATGGTTAATATGAGTATGATCGAGTTGTGGCTCATTAGGAATGGTATGATTACCCATGATATTGTAGCTAAATTGTTGAATGAAATTCTCCAATTGTTGTCCAATATTTTCTACATCTTCTTTGCTAGCCACTCTACCTTCGAGGTTTCACAACTCTAACTCAAGATAGTTGACCTTATGGTCAGTTGAAGTAAACCCTAACCCCGAGGACTTTGTAGATACCCCTTCTAACTCTAACTCCTCAACTATTATCTCATCCTTATTAGGGGTTTTACCCGGAGTGATGGGATTCTTTTTGCCTCTTGTCAAAGGCCCAACCATGATGCCCCAAAATGGTAAGATTTAAGGATCAAGGTCGAAATTTAGGGTTTTGGATTTCAATAGGAATTCGGCCAAATTTTATAAAACTCAAAGAATGAACTCAAACTAATTTTTAATATTATTTCTTGAAATGTAAATAACTTTGAAAAATTCTATAAATTGCACCCTATGTAGCCAAATTATGAAAAAATATAAAACTGCTATAACTTTTGCAAAACAAGTAAAAAATTATTAAAATTTTGAGCGAAGCTTACTTGACTGATTTAGCCACACCAAAGAAAAATTTTCAGAAAAATTTGCTAGCACTCTTGATATATGGACGAACCTTAAAAATTAGGGTTTGACGTAGTGTTGGCCGAGTTCAAGATATGATACCACTTGTAATGAAATTACTTGTATAATTCAGATCATGAGCAAAAATATAACACCAAATAACACAATATTCCAGAATAATGATCTCAATATTCAATTAGAATAGCTTTTCCACTTCGAGGGGGCAACCTCCAAACCATACAATAATACTCAAATGCTCCAATGATGATAAACTACTACCTACTAACCTCTATATATACTATTCCTATGCTATGGCCAACACCAAGGCTGACCCACTAATGAAAATATAACATATATGAAAGAGATACATAATGATAGCCAAAAGTCAGCTATATACATCCAATATAAGATATATGATTAAGGACGTAACATAATGAGGGGTTAAAAAATTTCATTCAAAAAAATCTGTCAAAAATAACCAACCACATGTTAAATGAAACCTACATCTTAACAATTCCCTTCCAGGAGGACCTACTTAGATTTCATCACCAAGTGGAAAATCCAATTCGGTGTTCGAACCGATTATAAATAACTAGTTGGCATTATATTGGATAAACATCTAACACCATTATCATTATATGATCTTGAAGTGATGGGGTATCCCCCAAAACCACGCCTCATATTAACACCAACATAGATCCAAGCCTCATGTACCTTTAGTTATATTGAGGAATCCAAAATTTGCGTACCTGAAACCAAACTTAGCTAGCCTTTTCCTAATTCCCTTCTATCCATTTTCATTTAAATTTTTTCTTAAGTTAATCAAGATAATACAAATCTTCTTCTGATTATTTACTCTTTTATTTTCTAAAAAAACAACCATATTTCAATTATTGTTTGTTTAATTTCTTATTTCATGGTTCTACAAGACTACAATCTCACTTTCAAAATATCTCAAACATGGTAGATTCACTTTAGTCTCATATTAAAAAAAATCCCAAACATGATAAATCCGACCTTAGAAAAATGTTTTTAGCCTCCACATTCTCCCAATACTCAATCCACGACATCAAAATCACCTTGTCTTAATCCTCCAAACTTCTTCTAGAGTGGTGACCCGGTCTTTACAAAAATCTTAGACACAAATATGATTCCCCTTTCTAGCTAGCTTTCTCCAAAATCTTCCATCCCAATTATCAACACATCATAGAAAAAATATCCCATTATCCATACACTAGTGTTATAGGGACATCAACACCCACTACATATCCTCCCATTGCTAGTTATAATCTTAACACTATCTCATCATAAGACACGTACAACCAACAACCTCCTACATCATTAACTCCCTCATCAAGCTAATTGTTCACAAAAACCCACACTATGACCTCTCCATCAATGCCCAATACCACAACCTCCACTGATCCTCTTCCATCTCCTGCTATATCGTTTGGTGTTCCACTAACTATAATCCCTCCTATCACATCTCAATTCATTTCACCCTCACAACCTACATATTCAATCTAAAACCTAATTTTATCTTTCCCCACATCTATGCCTCCTATAAATATGAGTTCTATTGCTAGTACTCACCCCTTTTCACAAAAAGAATCCATTGTCCCTGTCTCACAACATAACACCATCTCTTCTCAATATATAACACAACTGTCTTAACCTCTTTTTAACACTTCCATTCCTCTTCCTTATTAATACATCCAACCCTCAAAACCATTATTATCTCATTATACCTATAATATCCCAACAATTACCCCTCTTCATCATAATACCCCCATTAACATACCATTAGATCAACAATCAAACCTCCATCCTTATAAAAAATCCTTTCCAACTTCTTCAAACACACAACAACGTCAAAATGATCCCATACAAGAATTATTAAGAAGAGCACCAAGCCTGGAAGCTACTAATATGGGACCCAATAACAACCTCTCATATGAACAAATTTGCAACTAGCCTATCCATCCATCTATGCCTTTCAAGCCCTATCCTCCACACTGGGAACTCCCAAAATTCATTAAGTTTAATAATAAGGAAGACCTGTAACAGAACATTAGAGACTTTCATCATAGATATTATCTTATTTCCCATGACCCGGACCTTATGTTGAGAAAATTACCTATGTCCTTAGTTGGTCCTTCCCTTGACTGGTATAATAACATCCCACAACATTCTCTCTTCACATTCACACAACTCACGTAGTTATTTCTAGAGCACCTCTCAATCAAGATTTCTCATAAGATATTTATCATTGATCTCTACACCATTAAACAATTTGAGCATGAGTTTGTTGTATATTTCATCACCAGATGGTGAGGGATTATAAACTAAATTTCCTTCTCTCTTCCATAAACTGATTTGATTAGGTTGTTTTCTTGATCCTACACAAAGCACATATAATCGAATCTCCAAATCCAATCCTTTCAAACATTTGACAAATCCTTTACCATGGCCCAAAAACTAGAACTATGAGACCTAAATGATGGTAAAATGAAATTGTGATCTAAAACATCAAAACTTGAGAGTCTTCGTTTAAAAATTCTTCTAATAATAATAAATCTAAAGGGTCAAAAAACACAATTTTTGTGAAAATTACATCTAAAGATCATTCAAAATCCAAATGAACTCAACCTCAATGTAATTACATGCCCATAAGTGAGTCCTATAGTGTTTTATTTGATAAAATCCTAGCCACTTGTATGATTAAACTCCCTCCCATATGGCTTCTTGACATATCCACTTCTAAACCATCATGCTACCATGAAAGTGATTATTATAAATACCATCAAGTTTGAGGCCATGAAATTGAAAGGTGTCATTAATTTAGAAACATCATTAAGCATCTCATCGACCAAGGTGATTTGCAACTTGATAACCTAAACACACCTCCAAATCAAATCTTTAATGTGTTTAAACATCCTTTCCCTAACATCCCCCATCTAGAAATCAACCCCAATCTAATGCCTTTGTCTCCCATCATATTATCAATATTTCCAATGATCTCCCACTTCTACCCTTAGTTCCCATTATTTCTATAACTAAAACACCAATCAAACTGTGTGAATCCTCAAGTATTTCCACTACTAAGACCATGAGTCTTGCTACATAGCAACACACATAATATATCACATCTTCTTCATGTTCTTCCATTGTTTCTTCAAGAGCTCTAGAAAAGAGACATGTTTTTGAAATATTAAAGAACTCTTTCAAAGATCACGTTACCCAACATCACGTAAAAAATCCTAATAATCAAACTAGACAATCCACAAATCATTCATCTAAAAAAACAAAAACCATACTGAATAATCATAAAAAAACCTTATCAAAAAGTACACTGCCCCTGCCCTCCATTTTGGAGCCTCATCCTTCATCCAAATTTACAATCACTATTATAGAATATAAGGTTGTTCCTCGACTGACAGATAAATATGCCACATAGGACACGACCCCAACATATCAAAACTCTAAATAATCAAATGATATCTAAATTCCTTCGCCACCGTCATCATCTATGTCAGGTACAACAATATACTATACTAGAATCCTTGAGAATCTTGTATGATCATCCATCCTAACATTACCTCCTTCTAAGTCATCTGATTATCAATGGTGGAAGCCCTATTGGTAAAATTATGGGGCATTATGTGCGTACCATTAGATACCATGAAACTTCACCGAGGATTGTAAAGCCCTCTGTACTATAATTTGAAGCCTTCATAACAAAATACTTCTCCCTGAACATACAAACTATCCATTATCTGATCTAAATATAATCAAACCAAGCCATCAAGTCAAACAAACTTATCATAACCTTAAACCATCCGCTTCTAAATCATAACCTAATACCACATCCACATATAGTAAGAGTAAGTATTCTTCTAGTAAAGCACCACTCCATCAGATAGACGTCATTTGTCTAACCACAAGATCACACGCACAAGACTCTAAATCCCCGAATCAAAATGGCTTCAAAGTCTCTATATCCCTCGCTCCTCCTAAATAACCTAACCCATCGTATTGAAAGGAAAATATTTCCATCCTCACCACTCCTCACACCCAGTCTACCACATCCATATCAAATAACTTAATCAAACAAATACACTAGACTCATGTCAAGATGTCTCTCTATGAGCATGTTTAGAATTCTTCAAAACACCAAAAAGTGATGATTGAGGTGCTTTAATTTATCTCAATACCATCAAATTACCCACAACCTTTCTCTAACCTTATCGACACTCCTTAAAATATCTACCATTATAACCTTAGATGATTATGAAATTTCATCCCTATAACTTGAAGACCATGATTTTCTTCTCTTCGTCACCACCCAAATCAACAACACTCTCATTAAGAGAGTTATGATTTATAACGATGCTAGTATCAAAATCATATCAAAAAAATATAGTTACCCAACGCCACAATAGACCAATCACCTTCTTTGTTACACACTTTTAATGACACCGTCACCCCCACACTAGGCATGATCACTTTACCCATTAAAACAGGCGTTTAAAGTCTTCATGATCACTTCTCTATTGTAGAAGGAGAGTTCCAGTATAACATGCTACTACAACACCCTTGCATACGTGTTATGCATTGTGTCCCATAAAAACTACATCATTAACTAAAGTATGAAAATGAGGGTAAAACCTTCAATGTCCCTTCTAATTCTAATCCTTTCAAAACTTGTCACATTAATTATAGGCCCAACACCGTACTACTTCCACTACAAAATACTACAGTCCTCGTATCAATATTTAGCAAGATCATCCATCCTCTCATCCAAATTACCTAATGACAGATCCTTGAAGACATTATGAAATGTATCTCACTGGGGGGTATCGCCTTCTATCTCTTAATTCAGTCCCTAAACATAAAACCTACGGGACACCTGATAAATATCCACTCTATGAACCTAGTGTAGGAAATATCATCTCCTTTTTCCCTTCTTTATTCTGTGCACAATTAGTTTATGGGGGCATCAACCATCCTTCATCCCATCTTGATGCCTGACCACACGTAAAACCATTCTCCTCAGATCAGGGTCTGCATGACCTACCCTTCAATAATATGAGAAAACCTTACGAAAAATATGGTCTCAGATTCAAAGCACCTAATTAGGATCCATCATCATCAATAACAGAACCTTTAACACCTTTACTATATCCACATTCCGACAACGACGATACTGTATCCATTCCTCCTAACCTTTTTTAGTCAATACTATTAAAATTGAACCGTTAACCTATCAAAGTAATGACAAAACTGAAACCATTCCCTTGAAATTACCGCACATCATAGAGAAATACTCTTATTTTATCGATATTCTTCATTTCCATAATGATGATGCTATCGTGAGCTACATGGGAGTTGAAAAAACACCATCTTCAGAAGTCCCTCCCTCCTGATACATCCACACTCCTTAACAAATCAACTAGTAATGTTAATATCGACACACCGCAAGAGCCACACATTATGAAAATCGGCCAAGCCTTAGACCCGCATGAACTACAAGAGTTCACCGTCTTCCTATCCAAAAAAGTCAATCCTTTACATGGTCCTAAAATGACATGTCAGGTATAAATCCTAACATTATTATCCACAACATCATTTTTGTCTTGGGTGAAGCAAAAATTTCATAGAATTCATCCCTGTGTAGCGCTACTAGTCAAGTAAGAGATTCAACATCTTATTTTAACCTTCATACTACCTATTGATTATGAAAAATGGGTTTCTAACATCATTCCTTTCACAATATAAACTATAAAGTTGTGCATCTATATGGATTTTTGACACCTCAACCTCTCTTTCCCTAAAGACAGTTTTCCTCTACCCAGTATTAACTAGCTCATCGATTTAACAGTAGGCCATGTGATGTTATCCCTTATGGATGGTTTCTCTGGTTACAATCAAATTATTATTGCACTAGAAGATCAACACAAGACATCCTTCATCACCCCATGGGGAACCTTCTGCTATAGAGTAATGCATTTTGGATTTTAAAATGTAGGAGCCACATATCAATGCGCCATGAATTACATCTTCCATGTTCTCATACATAGGACCATGGAAGACTATGTTGATGATCTCTTAGGTAAATCCAAACATCGAAGGGACCATCTAGCCATTCTCTATGTGATATTTACACATATCTTACAATTCATTCTTCATCTTAATCATGATAAGTGTGTCTTCAGAGTTATCATAGAAAGATTCCTTGGATTTATCATGTCTATTCAAGGAATTGAATTTGACCCCGCTAAATTCAAAGGCATCATCAAAATACTCCCACCATCTAATCTCAAAAAAAATTGCATTATTCAAGGGAAGTTCCAATCTATCCATTGTTTTATTTCTCAATTATCAGACTGTTGTCAACCTTTCCACCATATTATTAGAAAGGATGTCCACTTTAAGTAGGATGTTAATTTTCAACAGGCCTTCAATGCTCTAAAAAAATATCTATTATCAGCACCCATGCTCACACCTCCACATTAGGGAAAGGCTTTCTACCTATATATATATCTACAATTGAACATGCCTTTGGATATATGGTTGCACACTGTGATGAACAAGGAAAAGAACATGAATTCTATTACATAAGACACACCCTTCACGAGTATGAAATTTGATATTCAAAAGTTGAAAAGTTATGTTGTGCCCTGTACTTCGTAACTTCTAAAATTTATCACTACCTTCTTAATCACAAAACCTACATTGTCACCAAATTTAACCCAATCAAATCTATACATTCCAAACAGTATCACAATGATTACATCACTAGATGTATCATGCTCATGACTAAATTTGACCTTGAGTTCATTTCTCATAAATACATTAGGGAACAAGTCATTTCCAAATAACTCGCAGAAGCTCACCTTCCCATATAACCAATTACCCAATAAACACTTCCCTGATGAATCAATCAATTCTCTAAATCATGAAAAAACCCCTCCTTAAAATTACCTTGTTCTTCGATGGGTTCAAATGCAGGTTGGGGGAGGTGTTGGGATAGTCATAATTCTCCCTTAGGAAACTCCTATCATATTATCCTTCAAACTTAACTTCGAATGCACTATCAACATGGCGGAATACAAATATCTTATCATGGGAATTTAAACTACTTCTTTCCTCAGCATACAAATTCTAAACATTTATAAAGACTCACAATTCATCATAAATCAAATTAAAATTATATATCAATGTAAAAATAAGATCCTTCAAAAATATTTTTTTTTACAAGATCTCCTACAACTCTTTGACTGTTATGAAATCCAAACGACCACTCACTCATCTAAAAAATTCATAGACACCATGGCATCACTTGTATCCCTTATCCCATTTTCACCAAATGATTGAATTTTTTTATTTTTTCGTACAAAATCTCGATTAACTATCTTATACTAGCACCGATCTTCCAACCATTAATCATATAGAAGATATCCCATCTGATACTTGGTATAATAAAAAATATGACTATATTTCCATTGGTAGACTACCTCCAGATCTATCTAGAGATGGAAAAAGATAATTTCAACAATGTGTGTCTTGCTACATAATTCTAGAGGGTATCCTTTACAAAAGAGGATTTGATGGCCTCCTCCTCCGGTGTCTCAAAAATTTGGAGGCTCGTCTAGCCATCCAAGTAGTACATGATGGCATATGTGGAGGACATTTAAATGGTTTAGTTATTTCTAAATTCATCCTACGCGTGGGCTATTATTGACCTATGATTAATCAATATTTTTGCAATTACGTCAAGAAATGCGTCAAATGTCAACAAAATTATAATCTCACACAAAGGTTTTTGACCTTCTATCTCCTAGGATATAAAATCATTGGAAGCTATCCCCCTCACATAAATATCCTAGGTGATAGTGACTTGCATAAGGAACCTTATCCCCAATAATATGTATTTGTGTTTTCTTGCATATGTTCAACAAGGAAATTGACAATTTCTGAGCATGATAACCTATACCCCTGTACCAAATTTTTAATGTTTTATCATTCCGAGGAACCTCAGGTCTACCTAGTCAGTCCAGTAACCTCACAATTGGTGTTAATTCATTCCCCTAGGTGATTTAGGAAAGTCAAAGTAACCCCTAGTTGATTTTAGGTGTTCATTAAAATATCCAAGCTTTAAGAAATTGTGGGAAGGGCTATCGCTAGCCTTCATAGGACTAGAGTAACCCCATGGAGCGTAATAGAAAAGCCAAACTAGACATGGAAGTGATTCAAAGGCCTTAGGAAATCATGGAAGTGTTTTAGGAAATATTTGGAAAGTTTGGGGTAGTTTCACCAAAATTAGGGTTCACAGGCCTAGCCAGTGCACATGAAAAAAAAACATATTCATAAACGGAATTCCAAGACCTAAAGTATGGTGGAATTAGTTGTTTGTCAACACTTTGGCGAAATGGGTTTGAAAGTAGTTTTTCTCATGCACATGTGGAGCACCAGATAAAAACATCCTATTTTTAGGAATCAAATGGATGAATCAATACATGAGACCCACACCATTGGATTTAAAAATACATTTCCAGTCAAGATCATATAAAATTTTATCAAAAATGTTCATCAGGAGCTCAAGTTATCCCCATTTCAAGATGTCCTCTTGGAGTGAGTTAGTCAAATTTTGGGAGGACACGTGTCAGCTCCAGGAGCTTGGCAGGATTTTGTGTCCATCACGTCCATAAGGTTCAAGGACATCAGACATGGAAAAATTTTCCTAGCCCTCATAAGACCTCTAGACACTCATGCGACCTCCAAGATCTCTAGTTTAGCCCCAATGTGCTTGCAAGAGCTCAAAGCCTCAACTGTCAGATCACTGCCATGTGTCATTACCTAGAGTGCCATGGAATTTGATGTCCCTCACGTACCTTTGAGGTTAGGGAAATCAAACATGGAAAAATGTGGCCAGCCTCTAAGGAGACTTTTGATCACCCATATGACCAACTTCCAGCCCCTCGGTTCTTTAACGATGATTTTTTAGTCTTCATTCGTTGCCGTCGGATTTTCGCCACGTGTCCTCACCTTGCTTGCTATGGAATTTGATGTCCCTCACATCCCATTAAGGTGAGGGATGTTAGGTACATGAAAATTCACCTCGTCCCTTCTCAAATTTATTTCAAAATTTAAAAATCCCCACCTACTTCTCACTTCTAACTTCTAACGTTCCCATGCACAACCATATTTGCAAACTCCTCTGCAACTTCCTACCACCACTCTGCCATTGCCAAAGGTCAAACAAGATCCACCAAAGTGAATATTTCCTCTTTCTCATGGCAATACATAGGTCCTAGAAGAATATTTCATCAAGCTATGGAGAAGAAATGAAGAATAGAGAAGAACAATAGAAATCCCCATTGCTGTGAAATCAAAATTTGAGGAAATCCTACAAACAGATGGACCGATTAATGAACCCTATTTTTTTTTGTTCCTCTATCTAAAACCATTAGAAAAATACCTTCAGACCCTCCTCTCATGCCATAAAACATTCACAGTGAAGAAATCTTCTTTCCAGCCCAATGGAGAAAAAACTTGATTTCCTGTCAAATCGGCGGTCGGATTGAAATGAGATTTCACCCAAATCACAAGAGGAAAAAACCAAGATAAAAAATATAAATTTCATTGTGAACAGATGAGAAAACTAGACCTGCAATTTTTGAGGTCCATTAATGGCCGTTGTGTCTAGAAGCATTGCCAGGTCAAAAAATTAAATTTTAAAATCTCCTAAACTATTGAGTGGGTAGGTCTAAAATTTCAGAGGGGCAATATTAGGAAAAAAACTATATCAGAAATTTTTTTTCCACATCAATATGAACTCTTGAAGCCCACTTTTTAAAAATAGCAGGTTCTCTACATAGGGGACTACTATTTTGGGAAAGTCATCAACAAAATAACTTGCGAAGGAGATAGAGACATTGAATATGCACTGCAGCTGAGACTTCACCAGAATGGGAATTTTGGTCCAATTTTGGAACTTACTAAAAATAGTAAGTGGTCCCACGAGCACCTACCAAAAATAGAAAGTTGATCTAGAGGGTGAGAGGAACGCGGGGAGAAGAGGAAATCATAATTGCAAGATCCAATTGAGCTTTGAGGGAGTTGTTTTTTCATACTTACTAAAAATAGTAAGTTGATCTTTCTATGGAAAACATGAAGCATAAGTGGACGTGGCAAAAACTGGCACAACCCTTCACCTGCGAGTATGATATATAAGATAATGATGTATTGTACATGGAACTAAATGACCTTAGAACTAGTATGCTAGCCAAAGACCAAAAGAAGATTGAAGATCAAATATTCACAAGTGGCTTGTTTACTGCCACAGGACACCTGTTGTCAGTGCAAAGTCTTGAGTTGGTGCTAGCCTACTCTCACCGCTATGAACCCAAAACATGAACCATCTGAGATGACAATGGAATGATGATGGCTGTCATTAGCCCTATAACCATCTCACTTTCTCTGTAGATACCTACATCACCCAACATGGTCGTCATCTCAAAGGACAAAGCCTTGCATGATTGGGAAACATCACTCCAAAGAATTTGATGAGATGTTTCCCTGGATGTAGGAAATGATTGTCCCTAACACCTGTACTATGCAACAAGTGGAAACCTCTTATCTATCAGTGATTATCTCATTGGCTAAAGAAAAAATATCAATAAAACTTGCACATACGACCTCATGGTTATAAAGTGGGAAAACAGGTAATCGATACATTGAAGTAGCCCGACCATAGGTAATCAAGCCAGTGGATGAGATGACACCAAATGAATATGAGATGAGCATGATCCAAATAGGAAAGACATCTCATGGAGGGGATTTACACATGTATCAGCAATCTTCTACTCACATGGTGGCAATGAATAAAGAGTATAAGAAGAACGTCGATGAACTAAAGGAGTAGGTATGAACTCTATCATTCTATGTGCAATTACTAGTTGATCCCAATTCCATAACAATCCCCATTGAGGAATTTGTGCCCATCAGTAGTTTCAATCCAAATTCCATCAAGAGGACGCACGAGTTCACAATGTAGGTTTGAGTGAATAATGAATAAATCGACTCAATTTCTGAAAAAAGGAAGTATGTGCTCCGAGAATCGATCAATTTTTTTTTTACAATTACGCGATAACAAATAGGACACAAAAACTCGGGGAGGGACGTGGAGAAAGAAAGGGACTATTGGGAACCTTTGGGTCTAATAGTAGATGAAATGAGAAACACTCATTGTCAGGAGTTGATCAAGAGGAATATTTTTGAAACTCCTTCAGAAGACTTTTCTTATGTATCGAAAAGGGCCTTGGAAATAAGGTTTGAGGTAATCAATCAGGCCATCACAAAGCTGGAGGAAAAATAGGAACAAGCATACAAGTTTTAGGATAGTATAAATCAGAAAACTCATAAAATTAGAGTACCTACAATGGGTGAGGACACAACTGTTGATAAGTTAATTGGTCCACTTGAATAACATGTCAAGAAAGAGGTAGGTAATCCATTATCCTTCACTAAGGGTACCCAAGACTTCCTCTTAGAGATTCGGGCCTCTATTACACTTATCGCGGAGAAACATTCATCATGGTTTGGGAAGTGTAAAGACATCAACAGTGTAGTTGATGGATAGAAAAATATCTTGAGCTGCATTTGCATTCCTCATGCCGACAAAGTGGAACCTGCAGCAGCTCATTTCAGCAAGGAGATTGGAGGGATATAGGTCTCTTTAAGAGCACAAGGTGGAAACCAGTCAGGAAGTGAGATCAAATCCACTTTAGTGGATCATTCTTCTGCATAATTATTCCTTTCTATCTTCTCATCTTCTTCTTCTTCTTCTTCTTTCTCTCTCTCTCTCTCTCTTCACCTCTCACCCAATGCTCTCGCTCATCAATATTATAATTTTGCGTTGAGGTTTGCACTTTTTAATTTAATTTTAAGTGACTTCAGAAACATAATGTAAAATTTTAGTTACCTTGCTTTTATAAACGGGACTTAAATATTCAAGTGGAATATGAACAGTCTAAAGTTAGATTAAAGTATTTGAAAAGTCACCGGGAAGATGAAGAGTTGTTTTCTCTTCTATAAATTGTAACGAGATCCTCATTTGAGCTTCTTCTTAGACAAATTCTTAGACTTCTTAGATTTTGGAGCTGTTTTTTGTGAATTCGTGAGAGAGATATCCTTGTGAAGAGATTACAGAGATAGCAAATTTCTTAAATTTTCCCTAGTCTAAAATGTCTTCCATTTCTATGCTATGTATATTTTCTGCTTGAGCTTCAATAAAGGAAAAAAGGAATTTTATCCTTTTTTGACTAAGGAGTTTAGTGGTACTTTGTGCTCATTAAATGCTATTTGGTCTTGTTGCTGTTATGCGGATTTGTTTTCTTTTAAATTTAAGTGCATGTAATGAAATTTCTGGCTGGTGCATGTAAGTCTATGATTTTCTACTTGCAACATTAGTTTTTCTTTTCTAACTTTCTCACTCCCTTTCCCACTTTCCTAGTAAATTCAAGAGTATGATCTTCTACTGGGTTACAAAAATTCAAGAGTATGATTTGGAGATCCAACCCTCTAGTTTGGGACGAGGAAATGGCTTGTGTATGTTGATCTCTGAAGATGAAGCACTCAAGGCTCAACATGGCGAAGACAAATGTGCTTTCCCAACTTGTTCTGAAAATTGTAACCACTACTGATGAGTGGTATGCTAACATTTCCTATCACCTAACTTATGGAGAATTTCCTTCTCATCTTGATTACAAGCAAAGGAGAACACTCAAGCTGAAAGAAACAAATTTTGTAATATGGAACCACACACTTTACAAGAGAGGTCTTCATGGATGTTTCCTCAAATGTGTAGAAAAACAACAACAAGAAAAATTACTTAAAGCATACCATGACCAAGCATGTGGTGGAAATTTCTCAGTGATGGTCACTGCACACAAGATCCTCTGAGGAAGGTATTATTGTCCCACCCTCTTTGCAAACACTCAAGAATGGGTTTCCAAATGTGAAGCATGTCAACAATTCATTGGGAGACCACAACTTGTAGCATTGATGCTCATGCCAGTTTTTATTGAAGAACCATTTCAGTAGTGGGGATTGGATTTCATCAGTGTTCAGAATCCTCACTCAAGCATGGGGCACACCTATGTGCTCACAACAATAGACTACTTCAAAAAATGGGCATAAGCCATTCTGGCCAAGCAAGCCAACACCGAAACAACATGCAACTTTATCAAGGAGAATATCATAGTACATTTTGGAGTGCCACAGAAGATTGTAGCGGAGAATGCTACCTATTTATCTTTAAGGGAATTAACTGAGTTTTGTTATAGCTACAAAATATCTGTCTCATTTATCAAACTAATTTCCATAGGGAAATGGGTAGGCCAAATCAAGCAACAAGAACATCATAACCAACATCTGCAAGCTCGTAGAGGAAAACCAAAGGAATTCACACAAAAAATTTGTATGATGCATTGTGGGCAGACAAGATCACTCCCAAGAAGGCAATATGTGTATCACCATTCCAACTGCTATATGGAGTTGAAGTAGAAATTCCCATTACAATTGAGGTGTCGGATCTCAAATTGCTCCAGGGAATAGAAGACATACAATACAAGGATTCCATTGACAAGAGGATCCTATTTCTTGAGAAGCTAAAAGAAAATAGGCTCCGAGTGGTGGAACGTATCAAGGGGCACCAATTAAAAGTAAAGAAGATCTTCGACGAGAAAGCCAAAGTGAGATAATTCAAAGTTGGAGACCTTGTCCTACTATGGGACAAGAGAAAGGAACCAAAAGGAAGCCATGGGAAGTTTGATTCATTATGGCTTGGCCCATTCTAGGTTCATGAAGCTTGCAGAGAGAATATTTTTCTACTCTAATATTTGGATGGAACGCCACTAGAATTGCCTCGCGGTGGGAAATACTTAAAATTATATCATCAGTGAAAGTAGGTTTCCCCACACCTTGTACCATAGGTGATTGCTAGGTGTGTTTCCCTTTCTATTGCATGTGTTTCCCTTCCTGTTATGTGTTGTGTGTTTCCTTCTTTGTTATCTCCCTTTCTTATAAATAGTACATGACTCTGTAGGGCCCAATGGATAAGGCACTGGTCAATAAATCATATGGTCTAAAGTTGATATTATGGATTCTTCATGTCATTTCTTCACTACACTCATTCCATGTCATGTCCCCAAGCTAGAGCCATTTGTTGTCTTGAAAATGTGCAACAAGGAAATTGACAATTTTCGAGCATGACAACTATACCCTTGTACCAAATTTTTCACGTTTTATCATTTCGAAACACCTCATATCTACCAATTTAGTCTGTTAACCTCCAAATTGGTGTTAATTCATTCCCTTAGGTGATTTAGGAAAGTCAAATCAACCTCCCTAGTTGATTTTAGGAGTTCATTAAAAATTGCAAGCTTTAGGCAGTTGTGGGAAGGGCTATCACTAGTCGTCCTAGGACTGGAGCAACCCCATGGAACAGAAAATAAAATCCAAACTAGATGATAAGGTGATCCAAAGGCCTTGGGACATCATAGAAGTGATTTAGGAAATATTTGGATAGTTTCGGGTAGTTTCACCAAAATTAGGGCTCACAGGATTAGGCAGTGCACATGCCAAAACAACCGTTGAGCTTCCAAAGGTGATTCCATGAGCTCCAGATGGAGTTAGGAGAAAATAGAAACATCTCTAGAAAGGGAATTCCAAACCCTAAAATATGGAGAAATTATATTTTTCTCAACACTTTTTCATAATGGGTTTGAAAGTTGTTTTTCTCATGCATAGGTGGAGAATCAGATGAAAAATCTAATTTTTAATGGACCAAATGGAAGAATCAAGACATGATACCGCACCAATGGATTAAAAAGGATATTTTAAGTCAAGATCATATAAAATTTCATCAAAAAAGTCCATCGAGAGCTCAAGTTATAATCGTTTCAAGATGTCCTCTTGGAGCGAGTTTGAGAGTTAGTCAAAATTTGGGAGGACACGTGTTATCTCCAAGAGCTTGACCGGATTTTATGTCCCTCACATCCCTTAAGGTCAGGGAAATAAAACATGGAAATTTTTTTCCTAGCCCCCATAAAACCTATGGACCCTTATGCGACCTCTAAGATTGCCAGTTTAGCTCCCAGGTGCTTGCGGGAGCTCAAAGCCTCAACTGTCAGATCGCTGCCACGTGTCATCACCTAGAGCGCTGTGGAATTTGATGTCCCTCATGTCCCATTTGATTTAGGGAAATAAAACATGGAAAAATATTCCCAGCCCCTAAGGAGACTTCTGATCACCCATATGACCAGCTTCCAACCCCTTAGTGCTTTAAAGCTGATTTTTAGCCTTCATTCCCTGTCGTTGGATCTATGCCACGTGTCATCACCTTGCTCACTGTGGAATTTGATGTCCCTCACATGTCCCTTTGAGGTGAGGGATGTCAAGGAAATGAAAATTTTCCTCATCCCTTCTCATGCTTTATTTCAAAATTTAAAAATCCCCACTTGCTTCTCGCTTCTAACTTCTAACATTCCCCATGCACAACCATATCTGTAAACTCCTCTACAACTTCCTACCACCACTCCACCATTACCAAATCTCAAAAAATATCCACCAAAGAAAATAAATCCTCTTTCTCATGGTGATATGTAGGTCCCAGAAGAATATTTCATCGAGCTAAGGAGAAGAAACGAAGAATAGAGAAGAAGAACATATAGGAAATCCCCATTGCCGTGAAATTGAAATTTGAAGAAATATTGCAAACAGATGCATGGATTCATGATTTTTTTGCTGTTTGTTCCTCTATCCAAAACCATCAGAAAAATACCTTCATATCCATCCTCTCATGCCATAAAACATTCACAGTGAAGAAACCTTCTTTACGACCCAATGAAGAAAGAAGCTTGATTTCCTGTCAAACCGGTGGTCGGATCGAAACGAGATTTCACTGGAAGCACAAGAGGAAAAAACTCATATTAAAAATATAAATTTCATCACAAATAGAGGAGAAAATAAGAAATGCAATTTTTGAGGTCCATTAATGGTTTTCATGTGTAGAAGCACTGTCATGTTGAAAAATGAAAAGTTCAAAATCTCCTAAACTATTGAGTGGGTAGGTCTAAAATTTCAAAGGGGCGATATTGGGAAAAAACCCATATTGGAAAAATTTCATTCCACATCAATCCAACCTTCAAAAGCTCACTTTATAAAATTAGCAGGTCCTCTACATAAGGGACTGCTATTTTGGGAAAGTCATCAAAAGAAGAACTTGCGAAGGAGACAGAGACATTGAAGATGCACTGCATCTGAGAATTCACCAGAATGGGCATTTTGTTCCAATTTTAGAACTTACTAAAAATAGTAAGTGGTCCCACGAGCACCTTATAAAAATAGAAAGTTGATCCAGAAAGGTGAGAGGAATTTAGGGAGAAGAGGAAATCTGATTCACAACATCCAGTTGAGGTTCAAGGGAGTTACGTTTTCATACTTACTAAAAATAGTAAATTGCCCTTTCAAAGGAAAACATGAAGTAGAAGTGGATGGGATAGAAATTGGCACAAGCCTTCACCTATGAGTATGAGATAAAAGACAATGATGTATTGTACATGGACCTGAATGACCTTAGAACTCGCATGACAGCCAAAGACCGAAATAAGATTGAAGATCAAATATTCACAAGTGGCTTGTTCATTGCCAGAGGACACCTAATGTCTGTGAAAAGTATTGAGTTGGTCCTAGCCTACTCTCACCACTATGAGCCTGAAACACAAACCATCTAAGCTGAAAATGGAAGCAATAATGTCAGTCATTAGCCCTAGAACTGTCTCAATTTCTTTACAGATACCTACATCACCCAGCATGGTCTTCATCTCAAAGGACAAAACCTTATATGATTGGGAAACAATGGATGCCTACGTGTAAAGTTGTTACACTTGGTTTGTGGTTGAAAACAGGGAGAAATCCCTCAAGGATGCCCAAGAACCTTCTAAGGTGTGAGTTTCGAGAAGGATATCTAGATGCCATCACTCTCCTCATCAGAGTTATGGGTGAAGCAAGCACAAGAGACTTCTAAGACTGGATGGGCCTTTTCATCTTGACATTGACAGAAGGAAAGTAGAGAATTGATTGGGGGCAAATCATCATCGATAATCTCCATCTACAACTACTCTAGGTACCCATGACGTATAAGTTCCACATGATTTCTTACTTGGTCTATCTCCTCGCTAGCTCAATATATTTCAAAGGATTGGCCCTCACGTAGAATATCTCTACCAAGGTACCTGTCATTAAAGAATCTTCCACAATTGGTATTGGATGAAAATACATAGACATTTCACTCACGTGAACAGATGCGTTCAAAATGTATGTGGTCCAAAGCTTAGAAGGGGATCTGGAAGCTAGGATTTCACCACAAGCAGACATCCTTGATTAAGAAATATGGCTCTTATTTCATGCAATTCTCAACCTTCTCCTACCTGCAAGTTGTTGGCTTCGACCAAGCCCTGCTAAGGCTGCCCAAGTACCTTAGTGACCAAATTGTATTTTTCGAGATCTGCAGGCAGATCATTCAAGTGAATAACAGGATTAGGAGCTAGGAGGAAGAAGTTGATTTCATTTCCTATCTCTCTTGGGTATTCACATGTAAGAGCTCAAATGACACATCTCATCTGGAGGACACTTTCACTCTTTTGACTTTGCATTCCTACATTGTCAGGCCTAATTTTGACATATGAGAAGATCTCAACTCTTTCTACATCCCAGAATTACAACATAAGCCAAAAGTCGAGGACTATTGGGCCAATTGTGTTGATGAATTTGAAGTGCATGAAAAGGACCATATGAGGATGAAAATTAGTGAGATGAAGAAATTCACGTTCTCTTGGTATGAATATATTTTGCACATGATGATGGGACATAGAGATGTATGATCCCGAGTATGCACGACATTCAAGATGTCCCCTTGCCTCCAGTTCAATTGGTATGTTTGTGAATCAGGGGATATAAAGGAGCGGACTTAGAAATTGGTAAGGAGAATGAGAAATTGGTTTCAAAAGAAGAGAACCATGATCATCCAGTCATGAGGAATTCCTCCAAGTCAAAAGCAAGCCTCCCATCTAGTCATCTTAAAAATTTGTAGAGGTGACTTCTAGTTCTAAACACTTTAGAAAAACTTCAAAAGGAAGGCCACAAATTTGGAAGATTCTCCTCACAAGAAGACACCAAAGAAATTAGGGTAGAAGAAGACTCATTTACGTCACTGTGAGAGGAAGAATTGATCATAGAAATGTAGGAAGAAAATCCAGCGATAGAAACACAAGTGGATGAAGAACACATGGTTCAAGACCTAGTCTTCGAGTCACCACAAAAGGTCTCACCTCTTGTTGACACCCATACCTCTCTCATTTAAGATTTTCCTCCTCCTCCATAATAGGGAATGGTTGGTGTACCTATCATCGAGCCTAAATCCGATGAGATGTTTCCTTAGATAATAGAAATGATTTTCCTTAACACCCACATATGTAAATCAAGTGGCATCCCTTGATCTATCAGTGATTGTCTCATTGGCTAAATAAAAAATATAAAGAAAGCTCGCACATAGGGCCTCATGGTGCTTCAGTTGGGAAATGGGTAATCAATACATTGAAGTAGCCTGATCAAAGGTAATCAAGCCAGTGGATGAGATGACACAAGCTGACTATGAGATGAGTACGATCCAACTAGGACTAGAAACTCATGAAGGGTATTTCCACATGTATCAGTAATCTTCTGCTCACATGGTGGCAAGGAATAAGGAGTATAAGAAGAATATTGATGAACTAAAGGAGCAGGTACAAACTCTATCATTCTATGTGCAACATCTACTTATCCCAATGCCACAACAATCCCCATTGAGGAAGTTTTTCCCATCATTAGTATCTTCAATCCAGAGTCCATCAGGAGGACGCACGAGTTCACAATGCAGGGGTGAGTGAATAATGAATGGATCGACTCAATTTCTGAAAAAGGGAAGTCAGTGCTCCAAGAATTGGTCAAAATCTTCACTTACATGTGTGTGATAGCAAATAGGACACGGGCACTCAAGGAAGGACTTGGAGAAAGAAAGGGACTATTGGGAACCTTTGGGTCTAGTAGTAGATGAAATGAGCAATACTCATCGCTCAGGAGTTGATCGACAGGAATATTTTTGAAACTCCTTCATAAGACTTGTCTCATGTATGGGAAAGGGCCTTGGCAATAAGGTTTGAGGAAATCAATCGAGTCCATTACAGAAGTTGGAGGAAAAGGAGGAACAAATCATATAAGTTGTAGGATAACATAAATTAGAAAAACCCAAAAACTTGGAGTACCTACAATGGGTGAGGACACAATTGTTGATGAGTTGATTGGTCCATTTGAAGAACATGTTAAGAAATAGGTAGGCAATCCATGTTGTCCTTCACTAAGGGTACCCTTGACTTCCTCTCAGAGATTTAGGCCTCTATTGCACTTATCGCAGAGAAACATTCATCATGGTTCGAGAAGTGAAAATATATCAACAGTGTGGTTGATGGATGGAAAGATTACCTTTAGTTGCATTCGTATTCATCATGCCAAACAAAGTATAACCTGTAACAGCTCATTTCAGCAAGGAGCTTCGTGGGAGAGAGGCCTTCTCAAGAGCACAAGGTGGAAACCATTCAGGGAGCAAGATCAAATCCACTGTAGTGGCTCTTTCTTCTACATAATTCTTCCTCTTCTCTCTCTTCTTCGTCTTCATCTTATATATCTCTCTCTTCTCTTCTCAACCCAATGCTCTCTCTCATCTATGTTATATTTTTACGTTGAGATTTGCAGTTTTTAATATAACTTTAACTGACTTTAGAAACATAATGTAAACTTTAAGTCATCTTGCTTTTATAAAAGTAACTTAAATATTTAAGAGGAATATGAACACTCTAAAGTCAGATTAAAGTATTTGAAAATTCACCGGGAAGATGAAGAGTTTCTTTCCCTTCTATAAATTGTAACAAGATCCTAATTTGAGCTTCTTCTTAGACTTCTTAGATTTTGGAGCTGTTTTTTTTGAATTCATGAGAGATTTATCCTTGAGAAGAGAAAAAAGAGATAGTAAAATTTCTTCCATTTTCCCTAATCTAAAATGTCTTCCATTTCTATGCTATGTACAATTTCTAGTTGAGCTTCAATAAAGGAAGAAGTAATTTTAGGCTTTTTTGACTAAGGAGTTTAGTGGTACTTTATGCTCATCAAATGCTATTTGGTCTTGTTGCTATTATGAAAATTTGTTTTATTCTAAATTCAAGTGCATGCAATGAAATTTATGGTTGGTATATGCAAGTCTCTGATTTTCTATTTGCACCATTAGTTTCTCTTTTCTAACTTTCTCACTCCCTTTCCCCACTTTCCTAGCAAATTCCTCCCTTGCAGATATCTTACAAGATTTTTCTGCAGAGGGTCAGTGGAGTGCCCCTATTGGATCCCCGACCAAAAGGCCACAAGGATAAAACTCACTTTTTACTTGCGCATGCACATACGACAGCTACATCGGTTAAGTAGAGGGACTTAGACTCCCAAAGCATTGGCAAGATAACCACCAATTTTTCCCTCGACAAATTTTCTCACCAACAAGTTGTTTGTTGGATCTTGTTAAGGATATCACATTGTTCTTTGATGTCTTCAAGTAGTCGAGCTCTTCAACCCGCTCAGTACTTCTAGCCCTTTTCATAATGAGGACTTGACATTATATGTCTCATCAATCCTTTCCCATCACAACAACATAATGTTATCATCACAACAACTGAATACTTCACTAAATGGGTGGAAGCTATACACAAATATGAATTCCTTCTTTACAATACTTATTCATGTTTGAAAAAATTCAGATCATTTAATCATCTATGGCATACACTAAAATAATGCGAAGCTAAGTTATTACATATGAATAAGCTTAAGTATTTCGCTATAACTCCCTAACACATATAATGCTGAATTTTAAATAAAATACATATTTAAGGGAAAAACTAACAATGTTAAGGATTATTATAAAGACATTGTTAATACTATTAATCAACATACTAAGCTACAATTATAACCCGCATCATGAAATTTTACACAATTACAACATGCTCCTCATATTTTCTTAAAATAATTACGGTGAGTGCAATTTTGCTCCTCTCCCCTCCACCATTTTAGGTTGATGTGAGAAATCCTCAAAGTAAGGGTTTTGATTCCAAATCCTATTGCAATTATTAATAATGTATTGGTCATTCTACAGATATATACATAAAGCTTCATCATGTTATTCAGGATCTTATTGACTCTAATTCCATTGAATAGGATGATCCTAGTGAACCTTCTAAGCCAAAAAACAACATTATAAATTGAAAATATTCAATGATGCACTCTTGAAGAATACAAGTGATAAATCTACTTATAAAGTGCATAGTTCTTATCATGTGATACCATCACTACCCTCTTATGATTATCCCTTATATGATATGATTCATATTATTACTTGCATACCACCTTCTACACCATGCATTACTTTCAACGACTCTGACATAGGTGACAACATTTATTTCTGATACGTTTTCTATTCCTATCTCTATTCATCAATTACCTATACATGGTGTATCGGATGATCTTCACAATAAACATAATGTGTGTTCTTGATCATTAGTTCAATCTCTTGGTATCTTATCTCAGAAGCTTACATATGATTTTGATCCTTGTTATTGTCTTATCATGTTACCTATCATTGTTGGTCCTATTACCACACCAATTTCTTTCTTGGTTGTTATTTCTCTTAGATATAGTATCATACATTTTGGTCTCCCTTAGATATGTGCCCTTAAGTCTGTGCTATTAGTTATTTGACAATGTATCAAGTTCATTCCTAATCAGTAGGTATTTACTATTTGAGGTATCTCTTTTGAGGATCCTTACCCTAGCATGCCTAATCATTCTCTCACAACCTCTATCCCTAATCCTAGTAAAACTATAGATAAGTCCTTGGATTAAAACACTTATTCATATAGCTCTAGTCCTTCTAGGTATTATGGTAGGAATTTGGTTGCACATGTTGATTCACATAACTTTATTATTATCTGACCTTTAGTTATCCCTTCCACACATATTTCATCTAGTGGCTTACATCCTCATAGGATTCCCCATCGATCCTTTAGTGTACAACATCACTCTACATCTCATCCTCGATCTTCAAGTGATCATTATTCTATTCAAACATACAGATACCATACACCACATATTGGTCATTTTGTCGTTATACATTACTCTTCTCCTACGCCCTCTTTGGCACATATTACTACCATTGTTCCATTTTCAGTTAAGTCACTTTATTTGGCACATCTGTGGTAGTTGATTCACCTTATGGAGGTTCTTATTGGATATATTTATTTGGCACATCTGTGGTAGTTGATTCACCTCCTCCAGAGGTTCTCATTGGATATATTTCATGTTACCCCCTTTCTTGTACATAGATATGCACTAGAAAATACAAATACATCGATATAATAATAATAAAAAACATTCACATATATTTAAAAACAAAAAAAATAGGACCAGTTTCTCTAGTATATGTTGTTTATCCTTCTGGTTTGATAGATAACATTTTTCTTCTTTACATGTATGCGTTCACGAGGTATATTGAGTATGATTCAAGAAATTAAAATTGATATTACATCATTATAGGAACCATCATGATTCTTTAGATACTTTTTCTGAGAGCATCCCTCCACACAATCTAGGTGTTATTATTTCATTATAGTAATTTTTTCACCTCCTTATCATGCTTAATTACATACATAGTGTATTTGCCATATTTTGAACTAACATGACTAACACGTGTCTTATAAAATGTTGATAGCTATTGTTTCACATGGTCCTATATATCACTTGTTATGTCATATCATCACATGATGATACTCTTTTTTTATATGCATGCTTTCTAGTTATGTGTGTAGCTACTTGTTTTATACTATGACTATGGAGTAATGGCCTTGTTTTTCTTATGACATCATGGGTGTCCCATGTTTTTGGCATCATGTATTTATTGTGTGATATTGCATCTCTTGATTGCAAGTGCAAGGGCCTTTATTATCTTATAACACTATGGGTGTCCCATGTTTGTAAGAACTATGCCTTTTTGTGTGAAATTGTTTACACTATTATCTTCGCACTTACATATGCATTATTATTGTCGTTTCTACTAGTTTTCTTATTAGAATTATGGCTGATATTATTTATTTTTTCTCTTATTGTACATCATGGTCTCCACCATGCACATATAATTTTCAAGTATAGGATATTCTTGGTGGCCACCACATCAGCCCTTCCTATGTTTTCTATGAAGATTATCAAACTTATTAGGCATGATTACACATCTATTATTTTGAGTGACACACTCAAAATATTTACCACACATGCCTTAAAATAAAGGGAATTTATTTAGGTATATTGGATACCTATAATAGACACAAACATAGTTTTTGGGCTCATACACAAGTAAGAATAGGGAAAAACTACTCAAAAACAACATTAGACACAAAAATTCAACAAAGCAAGCATAAGGTAAAAAAAACAATTGGATAGGACCATAAGGACATTCCTAACCCCATTTCTATGGTTTTTTCCTAAGGAAATTACACCAAATTTCTTAGTAGTTTTGTAATTTCACCTACATAGATGTTTTTGGCATATTTTTAGACTTAGATGACTCAGTTCAATTTTAGGTGGCATGAAATGTTTCATTCCTTCTTCTCCATAACACTTTGTTTCAATTTTAATTTCAACAATATTACGGGTAAGAGTCTCCTCTCTCCAACTACATTTAGCACATTTGAGATTTATTTAGTTTCTACTCAGTTTTGGGGCACATGGGGAGAGTATGGGGTAGTTAATTCTCTTTTATACCATGTTTCCTAATTTACAAAATTGGGCCCATATCCATCTACAGTAGTGTAGTCTGAGGGGCCATGAAAGGTATCAAAGTGTATGCCTAGATTTGGATCACCTATAAGATGTATTAGTTGATATAGAAATCTCCAAATCAATTCTACTAAATAAGATGGGATAAAACTTTCATTGAGAAGAGAAGGAAAATCATGGGTTATTTCAATGAAGAAAGTGGGTAAAATCTTCCTTATCTGAATCTATAACATACACACACACACACATGGAAAAATGTTAGTTATTTTTGGTGGTTAGGGGACCTATCTTGGTCAGATCCCTAACCATATAAGGAGAAAAAAGACATTTTATTGAAGTAAAATGAAAAAATGATGCATGAAAATTAAATAATATATATGACTTAGTCGGAATTACGATTCACTAAAAATTGTACAAAGATCGCAAGCCAGTCATACTCATGACTAACACCTATGTTAAATTTTTTTTTGAAAAATTGATTGTAGCAAGTTTCACTAGTCCTTTTTGATTCACCTTCGCCTCTCCAAAACCTGTAATACCAATATATGTGACAAAAGAACCAAAAACTCAAGTTTGAGCTCAAGTGCACAAAGAGTCAAGGAATTGGAATGATGGGGGTGAGTGGTATTTTATAATTTTTGGAGTACATATAAGAATTTGAGAGATATGGGTGCAATTTTCATAAATGGGTGAGATGATAAGGGTTTATAGTGCATTGTTCATACAAATGGGCAGGGTGAGATGGACATAAGCAAATGTGAGTTGTTAAGGGTTAGTAAATTAGTGATGACGTGTCTTTTATCACATTTTTAATGGGATTTTATAAATTTTAGTTTTTTTTTTAGGATTATTTTATTTTTTTATGATTATTATGTTTTATGATGTTTTTGGTATTTCTAAATAGGAGACCTTATGCACAAGGTGTGTTTTTATAGTGTCTACTTTTTCCCCCTTTTTAGGTTACATGTTGCAACAAGTAGGATGCGGTGTAAAAACTAAAGATGATATGGGGGTCATCTAACCCTATTCCAATGGTTTCCGTAGTTGTGGGATTAGATGGTTGACTGGATAGATAAAATCCTAGAACTTTGTTTGATGGTCCACTTCAGTTGGAGTCTATGAAGGGATCGATAGGTTGATTTTTAGGGTAGAGACTATTGATTTAATTGAATCAAAATATTTAAATGATTAGGTGTCATAAGATTGACTATAAGGATATTGATATGATATCCTCCTTTAGGTGATAGTTTTTTGGATGCCCTGGGATGCCTCAACAGGAAAAAAAGGTGGCAATTAAAGAACTAAAATTGATGATAGAGAACAATGAGGGATATGAGTGATGAAAATATGATCATGTAAATGGGGGCAATGGGGAAATAGGGTAGAGTGCATTCAATAAGGAGTGTGTGTAAGGGTAATGTGGAAAGCATGCAAGGTGGAGTACACATGTGAGAAAGGAAGAGAGTGCATGAAAGCAAGGTAGAGAGCACACTGAGTAGAGCATGCAAGGGGAAAAGCATGCACACAACAAAGGAGGAGAGTACACATGGAAAAAACATGTGTGGGAAAGGTGGATATAACAATGGACGGAGTGCATGTGCAAGTAAGGCATAAAACATGAAAATTAGTGTGCGTGTGTGAGGGGAGGAGCACATACATGTGCAATGTGGGGATTTCGTGTGGGTGGAGTGTGTGCATGAGGGGAGGAGTAAAAACATGAGCACATAAGAGAGTATATGGGGAAAATCATGCATGTGGGGAAGGAGTGCATGCGTGACAGGTGGAGAGTGTAAGAGAATAAGGTAAAGAGCATGTAGGGAAAAGCATGCATGCGGGAGAATCAGATTGCGTACAAGATGAAACACACACTAGAGGGATGCATGGTGCATGTGAAGGGTGAAAATAACATGTTGGAAATGTAGAGAGTGATAGGGGAAGAGTGCACACATGAGAATGATAGATAACATATGGGGTGGCATGTGCATGTGGGTAAGGAAGAGAACACAAGTGGAAAAACACATGCACAAAAAAGGACAGAGTGTAAGTATGAGTAAGGTAGAACACTCGCGCAAGTAAGGATGAACACATGTACAAGGGGTGGAGTGTGCATGTTAGCAAGGTAGAGAGTGTGAGGGGTAGAACACACGCTTGATAAATCCAGAGAGAAAATGGGGAAAAATACATGCACGAGGGGAAAAGCACATACGTGAAGGGCATAACATGTAAGAATAAGGACAAGATAACGTGAGGTGAAAACACATGTGATATGGGAAGAGCACATGTGTGAGGGACAAAGCATGCATGAGGGGTAGAGTGTGTGCATTATCTATGGAGTGCATGTGGGAAAGGAAGAGAGTGCGTAGGGCAGAGCATTGCAAATGGCTGAAATGGAATATATGTGGGGAAGAGTACACGTGGTTTATAGAGCATGAGATAATTATGTTGAGGATGTGGGAGTTATGTGGCAAGCCATTATGGCCATGACTAGGGTGTAATTTTTTTTTAGTGTCATGGAATGATTAGTGTGTCATTTTTGCATGGCTGAATGTGGTGATCTGGGTGAGTGAGTCGTAAAGGTGACTGAGGTAATTTTGGGGTGAGTCCATGAACAAATCAATGTGTGTGTGTGTGTGAAAGTGGAAGAGGGATTAAGCATTGAGACAAAAAAAGTGACTAAATTGAGGATGTAAGTGAGTGAGTGGAGTAAATTTGTTTGCTAGTGTGACCAACATAAATGGGTTAGGGATGAGTCACATGAGAAACCTTAGTTAGAAGGTAATAATTGAATGTAGTGGGGATGGTGGGGTAGCTTGGTAGGTAAGGTGAAGTGGTGTGTGGTCAATCACTGTAGTGAGCGACAAGGAGAGTGGGTGTGATGAATTTTAGAGAGTGGGTTTTTTGGTATTTGGGGTTGATTGCACCCATAACCAGTCCCAAAGGCATGTGTTGGGGTTGGCACTGGTGGAAGAAGTAGTGGGAAATGGATTGAGGGGGTGTGGATGAAGCATGCTAGGTGAGGTGAAGGGGTGAGTAGTAAGGGAGATTGAGGGAGTTGGACGGGGGTAAGGTCAGGGTGGGTAGGTTTAGGTAGGGAGTTAGTGCTAGGGTAGGTTAGGGTAGGGCCAGTCGCTGTAACAACCAAAAGGGTGGGGAGTTGGGTTCAAAGTGAGTTAGGGTAGGTAGGTTGTAGGAGCGACTGAGTAGGTAGAGTGTGGGCGAGTCAAGGTGGCTTGGGTAGGGGCAATTATATCGTGGTTAGTCAATGTAGTGACCGGTGGGATGGGGTGAGTCATGGAAGGGGAGAGGTGATTTGGGGATAGGGTTGGATGGGTTGGGTATAGGGTGGGGAGTTATGTTTAGGTTGATCAATGTAGTGACTAGTAGGGTGGAATGATTTAGAGCTAGGCGTGGTGAGTTGGGGTTGGATCAAGGTGGGTTAGGTATGGAAAAGGGAGTTGCTTTAGAGCTGGTCACCATAGTAATCAGTGGGGTGGGGATTTGTGTAGAGGAAAGTCACCATAGTGATTGGTAGGGTGGGTTGGGTGGTGTGGTAGGGAGTTGTGTCAGATCCAGTCACCGTAGTGACTGTTGGGGTGGGGTGAGTCAGGACTAGGGCAGGTGAGTCCGTGTTGGGGAAGGGTGAGTGGTGAGGTGTTAGGAAGAGTGGTTCCTAGTTTCTTATGTGATTGGGGTGTAGAGATGGTGTGGTCTAGAGGGAATCTTAGGTACAATGAGGTGGAGTTGAGCATGCATGTGAAAAATCAGATTGCATGTGTCATGAAGTGTACTATATGTGTGGAATAATGGAGCATGTGTGTGGTGTAGGATGAGAGTGAGTAGTAATAGGGCATGCTACAGTCACCAATGCGAATTTGTAGAGTACTAGGGAAGTTGTGGGTGCAACCAAGTAGGGATTGGATTGCAGTTTGGTTATGGGTGTGGAGCATATATAACGGTCAGGTGGAGATGAGGGCCCATTTGAACATGTGGGGATTGGAGAGGCTAGTGGGAGTAATATATATGAAATGCCCATGTGGGATATTGACACCGACATAGAGATATGACTAGTCATACATAGGCTTATTTGTGGGTGTATTTTTTTTGGTGAACTGTTTTGATTTTTAAGGTTGTTACGACTAACTTACGATCATGTTGTAACCGCTCCACAACCTTTCTGCGATCATACTGAAATCAGCCTATGACCAACCCATAACCACTGAAGGTAAAATTTGGAGTGTGATTTGATTAAGTATGGAACTGATGATGTGTGTGTGTGTGTGTTGTGGATGCAGGGTATACCATTGTTTACATTACAACATTGTTGTTCTAGTTTTATGTATAAACTATGGCATGAGATGACACAGCCAGAGATAGAGCTAATACAAAGAGGGGGATTGTTTTACATTACATAGATTGAGAAGGTGTGGATGGATAGATGTTTATTGACAATGTTGTTGGAGAGATATGAGAACGATACAAACACATTTCATCTTGTGACTGGGGAGATCACTATCACATTAGAGGATATATGGAGGATATTCCTTATTCTGATTGAGGGCAAGTAGATCTCAGTAGAAGATAAGACTATGCAATATGGGATATTTTGCAGGTTATTTGGGCCCATAAAAAATGGGATTGAGGTTGAGAGTGGGGGATTCATATATCGTGAGTTATATGAGAAAGGTGTAGGTACATGAGTGATGGAAGATCTATGTATTGTTATTCGTATTATAATTTTTCTAGATTCATCATGTTATACATTCCCGTGGGTGCTAGGTGAGGTGTGATCAAAGATGATAGAGCATGGTGCAGTGTATGCATGGTAGTAGCCGCTATTGGCATAGACATATTTAGAGTTGCAGTAATAGACTATCTAACTAAGGGTAGGTTTGAATATGGGGGTCCTATTAAAGGTGTGGGGTGTGGTAGTATAATTTTTTTACAGGCCACATGGGTTTCCATACTCTATCTATGAGTAGTTCTCAGCATATTCATCATTCTTTCTATGGTGGAGGTTAGATAGGGAGATGTTCAAACATAAGCCATGTAAGGGGTGTGATGGAGCACTATAGGAAGATATTAGAAAGCTTAGAGTTGAGTGATATCATATGGAGATCATATCGGGAGGTGGTATGGTTTTTGGGATGGTGAGAGGATGTGGTATATCTATGGAGGGTATAGAGGTCTCGGTGGTTGATTGGGAGATGGGAACAAAAGATAGAGATATTCTAGTATGGTCGCATGATGAGATAGTTTGTGTTATGTCATGGGGTAGCTCTATAGCCAGTGAGATACTCATGATTGAAGGGATATGGGAAACCATTTCTAGCATATGAAGTTACATGTTATGAGTATGACCCATCAGTAGAGATTACCATAGGGGATGATGCAGATACGACATGGGATTTTTATATGTGGTGGGTAGTGTATGGACTAAGAGAGCATGTAGTAGGTTTGACTAAAGAGATGAGAGGATGATAAGATGGTGTTGGTATAGAGGAAGATGAGGAGGAGACTGAGACAACATAGATAGAGGCTAATGACACACTGGTGTAGAGTTAGTGACACAAAGTAGAGCAATCGATGGAGGCTAGTAGGTAGATATGTGTCATTGTACGTGATGAGATAGAGATACATTATGTGCATGTAGAGAGGGAGAGTGGGGATGGAGGGAGGGAAGATGAACTAGGAGAAGAGATATACATAGTGGTAAGGCGTACACATGGTCAATGGTGGGGAACGATCTAGTATCATATGTAGAGACAAGAGAGACAAGTGGTCATCAAGCACCTTCTGAGAGACCATGTTGAGGTAGAGGACAAGATGTGGAGAGTCTGGTGGATTAAGTATTAGCCTCTTTGGTTGAGGTGATAGTATACCTCGATAGGCTACTGAGGCAAGTGATAGAGTTATAGATATTTTGAGAGGTGGATCGAGCATTGATTGAGGATTTGGAGGTCCATATGGTTGTACAGTCAGATGCCATGAGACTTATCCATGATCTAGAGGTCATAGTTGTCGAGTGAGAGCATAGTTGAGAGAGTTTCTTAGTTAGAGGAATTCTTAGCAACACATAAGCATGAGTGAGGTCATTAAGAGATTATGAAGGATTCACATGCTCATGTTTATGGATATTTCTAGAGAGGGCACACCTACTAAATATTATGAGGCACTGCTATGAGTGCATGCCCCACACATTACATTGCAACCATTTTGAGATCATCTAGATCTAGGTTTAGGACACATAGAACTAATGTGGGTCCTCCTAGGATTGGATAATTACATCAATAAGTTTTGGAGCCATATGAGCTTATGGAAGAATTCATTTGGGTATATAATTGTATACCATGTATGTTAGGGTAATTTCTAGTGATTTTATGATGTGGTATAACATTATTTCATTTGACCCTAACTTCTATAGTGAGAATCCTTAAAACTGAAGCTTTGCAAATGAGATAGGCTAGATATATTGAGGTATGGTATTGACATTATGATGATTTTAGATGTTAATATGATGTGTAATGGTGATTTGAGAAAAATTTCAGGTATCTAGGGGTGTGAATTTTGCAAGATATAACAATTTATGTAAGACAGGGTCAAGAAGAAGTGAAAATCCAACTCGAATTTGAAATTTTGATGCTCATTGTGAATTGTGTGCTTTACATGGGACCTTGTGGATTTTAGGGATGTTTATATGATGATTTTATAAGGTTTAAAATAAATAATTAGGTTGTTTTATTGTCATTTTTTATGAATGAATGTTAGGGAAGGTAAAGTGGTATAAAACCCTAGTTAAACCCTAACTAGGAGTAGTCTATAGAAGAAGAGGTATAGTGAGCCAATTTTGATTGAATAATAAAAATTTATGATTTTATTTTGTATAATACTCTCTTATATTACTATAAATGTATGGTAGTGGTCATGGTGATGACTGAGCCCCACTCAAACATGCCAGTTTCTGAAAAAGAAGGTTTTGGGAAAAGGTTGTCCAAAAGAGGTATGTGCTAAATTGATGGTATGGAATGTATGTGAGATGATATTGATTTCCATGGAGGTTTTAGGTCATGTTCATGTAGATACATGGCCATTTGAGGTCCATTCAGGTTGATTGGTTGAAGGGTAGTTTTGAGGCCTTAAAAATTAAGGTTCGATGAAACGACTACATATTGAGCTAAAAGTTTTATTTTGAGATGATTAAAAATGTGTTGGAAATAGGATTCATATATATTTCCATTAATATTATTTTTTCCTCATTATTATATGATTTGACATGGTTTTCAGGTCATTCTTTGGACATGAAGATTTTTTCCAGTGCAGAACAGGATGTGATTTTGTGAAAGTTTGGAGTTTTTTAAAGCATGAGATAGATTGGGTGATGATTTATATCACATGGAATGTTAATAAGGATTAATTTGGAATCCAATAAATAAATTTTTAGGTCTTTAATGTTCATTTAAATATTGTTATGAGCTAACATTTGGAAACATAGTTTTTGACAGGTTATTTTGGTGAAGACAAAATAAATGTGGTTTGAGCAGGTGGTTGGTTCAAGGCTTCTAAATTCCTTAAAATTGTTCTACAAGATCTTAAATTTCCATTTAGTGGTCACATGGCATGGTTTTGTTGAGTAGGAATGATTTGGTGCCATAATCAAGTTTCCAGGGTGTTGAAGGGTGTAGGAAACCATTGTTATGAGAAATACAAAGAGTGTTGGGCCCCTTAAATGAAATAATTTGATTGTTTGAGATAAATTGAGACCATGATTTATGAATTTTATATGATTTTTAAATCATGTTTAATGGGTTATGGGTCATTAATATGTATGGTTTTGATGTAAGGGCATTTTTATCTTTGTGCCCATGGGGTTTTTGAGCCATTTTTGGCACATGTAATGAGGTTTTTAGCTAGGCCATGACATATATGGGTCATATGTGACTAATGTAATGAATTTATTTGAATTTTAATTAATATGTATGGGTAAAATTTATCATGAGGGACTGAATTCCTTTGGGTTGGAAGAAAGAAAAAGCATATAAAAGTGATGTTTTGGGTTTATTTTTGAACTAGTGCTCTTGGAGGGAAGAAGTGTGACCTAGAGGAGAGTGTTTTGTAGGTATGAGAGTACGATTTTAAGGCTAAGGAAGATGAATTACATGTTTATGAATAATAAAGATCATGTGTGCATATTTTTAGAGCTTTGACAAGTAAAGAAAGAGCAATATTATGAGAGATTTAAGACCCTAGGTGTGTGAGCTAGGGTTTGTGATCTTCATTAGTTGTGGCAGCAGAAAAATAAAATATTAAACATCTTCATGTGGCTGAGTTGGTGCTTGGTCATCTTAGTCGGTTTGTATCCTCCTTGTGGAATTGGGGTGCTTCACTAAATTAGGGGTTGGTGCTCTACTAAACTTGGGGTTGATGCTCCTTGTAAAGTTGGTACTTCACTAAATTACTTTTCTTGTGTGTAATATAAGTATAGTTTTAGTGGTTTTTCTTCCCCATGAGGGTTTCCCACTTATATCTTGTGTCTATGTGCCTCTTCTCATGTGTATGGTTATTTTTGATGTTGTTATGCATATTAAACAAATAATGGTTGGATGTATGTGATGTTAAATGTTAAAGGTTAATTATTATTAATGGTTAATTAATGAAGTAAAATTTTAGGACTGATTCATCTCCCCCTCTAGTCCATTATGCTTCTAACAATTGGTATCAGAGCAGGGTCCTTGTGAAGCAAGTTTAGCAACTTGGAGGAGATCCCCAGAAGCACAAATGGGTAAGTCAACTTGATCTTTGGAGGGAGAAAGTATAAGATTTTTGAGTCTTTGGTCTTTGGATTGACAAGAGACAATGGATGAAATGGAGAAATATCATGATCTAGCTATCAAGGATTTTAAATCTCAAGTGGAAAGTTTGTCAAATTCCGTAAAGGAGAAAGAGGATGCTTGTTATAGGTATGAAGACAAGATTGAAAGCCATTGAATCATATTTTAGAGAGTGCATCTAGTAGAATTAAGATGTATGAGATACTTGAGAAGAGATCCAAGGCTCTTGATGACAAGTTTTAGAAGGATCAAAGAGACACAAATGACAAAACAGGCCTATGGTTTGAAGGAAAACATGATGGATGAATCTAGTCCAAGCACTAAATCAGATAAGAAAGGTGACTAAGAAGGAATGATTTGAAGAAGGTATAACTTAGTTAGAAAACCTAATACTATGAGGTATGGTTCTAGTTTCAATGGATATTTCTTATATTTGTCATGATTTTGGTCATAGAGCTAGAGATTGCAAAAGAAGGCCTATCTCCTAAGAATGTTGTAGCTCTCTTCAAAGGTGAATGATTTTCATGTTGTGAGTATGGGCATAAAGAAAAAGGATTGTGGATGGAACCTAAGTGTGTTTAAGCCTAGAAGGAATCAGGAGTGTTTTTGCTTCAATTGTCAAAAATCAGGCCATATTGCATGATTCTTTTCCTAGAAAGAGGAGGTTCATCAAGAGGTATGACAAGCAGATTTCAAAAGGTAAATTCATGAAATGGTCAAGGAGAAAACTAATCATGAAGCTTCAAGTAAAGAGGAATGCCTAGACAAATCCATAAAGTGATCAAGAAAGGTGGTTGTTCAAGCAAGTAAGGTGTAAGGAGATTAACAAGAATTCTGAATCTCATCTGCATCCAAGCTATGTATGAAGGTTTGTCAATGAATATTCCAGTGATGCCATGGTAAGATTTGCAACAAGGTTGTCAAAAAGTCCAAGGTCATCTCAAGGAAGCATGTTTTCTCTAGTTGAAGAATTTGAAGAATATCACTTGTGTCTCAATGGATTTTAAGCTCATGAAGAAATTGAAAGGAAATTGGGTATTTGGGATACATCACAAAAGTTGTAAGGTATGTTAAGTAACTCCATTCATGAGTCATTATGTGAATCATTACTTGTTATAGGTGTCAGGTGGTCTCGAGTTTGTCTGATATGTTTGGAAGTGTTCTGATATATGTCATTATGGTCATCTAAGTGAGAAGGTTTGAAGTCTATTAGGTGTCAAGTCTAAAGGTAGTTTCAGTTATGAATATCCTAGTCTTGCATATTCATGGTCTCCTTAATGCTTATGTAAGTGTTGTTCTATCCTAATAAGTGATCCTTCTAGTGTTATTAGTCAACATGTTAGATCATAATAATGTTAAAGTCATATGAGGGTTCTTCATGTGTCATATTGAAAATTCAAGAGGTGACTGTGGTTACATCATTGAAGTGATAATCATTTCAAGGGTCCTTTGTCTGATTTAATCCATGTTCACAATAGTAAAAGCCTTATGAATATTACTAAGGGTATGATCAACTAATTATTTGTCTGATCTGTCATGAAGTCTTTATCATGATTCTTCATGAGTTTTCTAAGTATGTGGATATCTCAAATGAGTTCACATCGATATGATCAAAAGGGTCAGTATCAAGTAGTATTTTTGATCAGTCTATTATGATGTTCATTCCTGATGTGTATTCAAAAATGTGTTGTTCATATTGAGTCTATAAATGAGAACCTGGTTTTATGTACTTGTAAAGGTTTATGCCTAAGTTTGTAATGAGGACTGATAACAGTCATGAAGAATCATGTTTTTGGGTAGCAAGTATTTGGAATCGGTTGAATCTTATAGAGTTATGAAAGTGCTCATTCAGGATCTGTGTCAAGGAGTCTCAAATGTAGTTGGAGGTTATGATCAACTCAAATGCCCATCAAATAGTGTGATATCTTAGGAAGTAAAATTTTTAATCTTAGATGATGTTAAGAATGCAAGTTTTCATTCAAGAGTGTCAAGGTACAGAGTTTGTCAAGAGTATTCAGTGTCTAAATCATGTGTACTTGAAATTAAAGGTGTCTCAAAACGTTATGAATGTGAGGTCTATGTGTATCAATGTCCAAGCATGAGTCATATGAAGGATGATTGTAGCAAATGTCTCAGTCTGTGTAACATATAGGATGTCATAAAGTCATGGAAATTACATATGCATATTAAGGTGTCCAGTGTCTCCCTATGCTTGTCTATGAATGGTTGTTGTGATAAGATGAAGTAATCTAAAATTTTATGCATAGTCTATTAGTATTGATGTTGTCACTGTCAAAGAGTTTTATACCCAAGAGATGTCAAGTCATAATGTGCTAGTAGAGGTTGCCAGATTTATTTCATGAAGTAGAAATGATTTACATTCATAGTGGTCTCAATCAGGTGTAATAAGTGTTAAGTTCTTGGACTACTGTTTGAAGGAAGTTTATCATATGAAGTTTTGTGGACTATCTACAGAGAAAATTTTAATCATTTATTTCTCAATTCTTAGTCCAATAACTGTATTAGTAGTCCTTGTGAAGGAGAGTTGCAAAGTGATGGTGTATTACCCCTTGGAAAAAGTTCATTATGCATGTAAGTAGTATGTTCCAAATTCGGTTTTTAATATGTTTAAAATTTTTAACTATGTAATGTTACAAGACTGTGTGGTCTCCAAGCAGTAAGTGTGCTCTGATTCAAAGAAGGTGTACTAGATATAGAGAACATTGGGCAATGTTTACATACAGTATGGAGATCTCATAGTTATGTGACTGAGAAAGAATGAACTCTACACTCAAGAAGATGAAAATTGTAAGGATTATGAGGAAGGTATTGGTAAGGGTGTATAAATGTGCTCAAGTATAAGTCAGTGGTGTATGGCCATGCTTCAAGGTTGTGTCTTATTTTCAAGAAGGAGCCAAGATGATACTCCTTAAAGAAATAAGTATACACGTATTCACCAAAAGTAGAGTATTGCACGAAAAATTGATAACTATAGTAGATCATAGTATAACTATGACGAAGCTGTACATATCAGGTGATTAAAGTGACTCTGTGCCTATGAAAGATCTATTAGCTTCTAGGACCTAAAGGTCTATGATCATGTATAAAGGTCTTTGTGTGGTGATTTGAGCCTAAATTAGTGGAACTCTGTAATTGTGACAATAATAAAGAATGAGAATTAAGTCATCAAGAAATTTTGTAGCTGTGAGGTGAGGGGGATGCCCTGTGTATGGGTGAGACATCCTCAAATTATTTGGTGAAAGGAGTAAGTGCTATCAAATTAAAAAGATACCCTAGATGTGTTCAGAGTTCAAGGACATAGTATGATGGTTCTTTAAAGTTCTAATGACTGGCATATGACCAATACATGATCTTGTAATGTACAATAGGTATGGTGACATTGGGTGGTATGCTCTTTAATGAGCTATCACACACAAGAAAAACTATGCCTAAGCACTAAAGGAAAGCTTGTCCAAATTAGAAAGAAGGTTAGTAGTTGAATCTCATAAGGTGGAAAAGTAACTGAGATTGTCATGGATAGCATTTTCAATCTGTCTACATGGTAGTAAGGATTCCTAGTTAAAGGATTTAGATCTATGTGTAGAGGGTTCCACCAAAGATTTGTGTACAGGTCTATGTAGATATGCAAAATATGTCCATGAACAGGAGCTTTTTGAATCTTTTAAAAGGCATGTCACAAGATCTCATCTTGAAAAAGAACTCAAAAGTCTATAGCCTGTTGGTGAAGACATATAGAGAGATGTTTTGAATCGACAGTAAGAGTTTCAAAATGATAAGTTCAGGGGATCAATGATAGATGATAAAATGACAAGTGCACCTGTTGATGAGTATAAGACTCAAGTACTACATTTGAAAAGTTAGGTCAAATGATGTTCCTGACAGGTTCAAATGTATGGGATGACTACAAGGAAGGTGAAATAGATGAAGCTACAGAACTTTAGTATGATGGCTTTCATGACTAAAGCTAATAGCTTAATATGAGAATTGATAAGAAGGTGAAAGATGATCTTCACAAGGCATCATAATGTAGTGAAAATTAGGTGCAGTTGTCTATGCATGTTAAAGATCTATAAGGCAGTTATGAACATCAACTAAATATGTATCTTAGTGATGAATAGAGTGAACTGGCTTAGCACCTAGGACCTAAGTGCTTATCTAAGTGACTACTAAGTCAAGAAGATTCAGGGGGACTATCTCATTTATGATGGGGGGTAGGGAGAGTAGATATAGTTGTATCTCAAGTACATGAGCCCAAGGTGATGGAAAATTACTATTTAGGTCATGATAACATATTACCAGATTTGCAGGTTCATAATAGTATATAGTCAGTAAACTATGGTCATTTTACAAAAACACAGAAAAATAATTTTTAGGACTCTTGGTACCATACTTGTAGTTATAGAGGCTAAGTTATGACTATGTTTGGTCAATGACTTGTTTTAGACCAAGAGATGATGGATTTTGCACCAAGAAAGGTGACATAGTTCCTTGATGATCTCACGAAGGAGACAGTGTTGAGCTATGTTATGCCACGATGTGAATGATTCAAATTTCAATATTATGTCAAAATATGTTCTAGAGGGGAACTAAAGGTATTGAAGCAGGGAAGAAAAGTTGGTAAAACATCTAGCATGTTGGTTTGGAGATGGAGAGTTTGATGTGTATTGTTCTCTCAAGAGAGGTCTAGAGATTGGTGTTAGAGGTAGAATGAAGGTCTATTGAGGATGTGGGGATGATGCTATGTGCTTTTCATAACAGGGGGATCAAAGTTGTCTTGCTATTTTCTATTGAAGGAGTTAAAGCCAAGAATAAAATACAGTCCCAAGGGGAGAAAAATAAGCAAATAAGTTAGTTTTGTAGCATTTTTGTCATTATGATGTTATTTGTGTTGATCATTTCTCATATCTAGGAGAGCATGTATCCTTTTTCACAGATTGGAAAGGAGGAGAGAGACATCCAAAACATGTTGATTGAAGTCATGAAGGTGTTTGTCATATGGTGCCATCAATGTTTCTGAATGATGGTTTCCATCAATGTATAAAGGGGGAGAATATTGGAGCATTGTGGGTCCTAATAGGTGTTGTCATTTATTACAACCCACAATTGATGGAAAATTATTTCATGGGGATGTATGAGTCTCCCTATGATGTTATTCATCTATCATACATGTTGATCAAGAGGTTTGTTATGTGGTCACGGTGTCCTAGAGAATATTTGAGTAAGTCCAGTCATAATTTGTGGTCTCCAAAGCTAAGTGAAGGATGTTATGAGGTCATACATGGTCCATGTGGTGTGTTTTAGATGTACATGTAGGTTTGGATAGTTTTTAGGCACTCACAATAGGTGCATGATGAAAATACAAGTGTTTAGCTATGTTACAGGTGCTCATTGGGAGCAAGTATGGTTGTTAGGAGGTGTGAGATTGATTTTTGGAGCCATATGATCTCATGGAAGTATGCATTCAGGTATATCATAGTATACCAGGTATTTTTGGGTCATTCTAGGTGATTTTATGATGTTTTATAAAATTCTTTCAGCTGACCCTAGCTTCTACAGTGAGAATCCTTAAAAGTGAAACTATAAAAATTAGATAGGATGGAGAGATTGAGGTATGGTATTGAAATTATGATGATTGGATATTTTATTATGATGTCTCATGGTGATTTGAGAAAAATTTAAGGTTGTTAGGATGTGAATTTTGCAAGATATGAAAGTTTATGTAAGAAAGGGTCAAGAATAAGTGAAAATCCATCTCGAATTATAACTTTTGATGCTCATTTTGAATTGTGTAATTTGTATGGGATCTTGTGGCTTCTAAGTTCAATTATTAATCTTCTAAAAAATAATTAGGTGGTTTTATCGTCATGTTTTTATGAACAATAGTTAAGAAGGTAAAGTGGTCTAGAACCCTAGCTAAACCCTAGCTAGGAGAAGTTTGCATGAAAGTGAGTATATAGGCCTAAATTTTATTTTTAGTGAAAAATTTATGATTTTATGTTTTAGAGAACTTTTATATATTTCTATAAATGTACGATAAAGCTTTTTGTCATATGTGGGACCAACTCAAACAGGGTCATTTTATGAAGAATAAGGTTTTGGGATAAGGTTGTCCAAAGGAGTAGCATACAAAATTTATGGTTCGTGATGTATGGGATATTATATTGATTTACATGGAGGTTTCAAGACATTTTCATTGCACCTGTCCATGGTCATTTGAAGTCCATACAAGTTGACTTGGGTCAAAGGGCAATTTTGAGGCCTTTAAATAGTAGGGTTCAAGTAAAATAGGCTATAACTTGAGCTACATGTGGATTAACTTAGAGATGATTCAAGTTGTGTTGGAAATTGTATTCAAAGAATATTTATATTTAAATTAGGTCTTTCCTCATGATTAGGTTATTTTTCATGGATTTCTAGGTCAATCTATATGGAGAGGAATAGTTTTTGACAATGTAGGACAGGATGTGTTTTAGTGCAAGTTTGGAGTTGTTTGAAGCATATGATATGAATTGGTTCATGATTTATATAACCTTTATTTGTGATTATAGGGATTAATTTGGAATCCAATTAATATAATTTATAGGTATTTAATGTTGTTCATAGAAATATTTTTATGAGCTAACCTTTGCAAACAAATTTTTTAACAAGTTGATCTGGTGAAGACAAAAGTAGATGTGGTTTGAGCATGAGGTTTATTCAGAGGATTATAAAGTTTCTCAGAAGTTTTTGTACAGGTTATTAAATTTACATAAAGTGGTCACATGGTCATGGTTTGGTATTATTCTTAAGTGATTTGGTGACCTAATGAAGTTTCCAAGCTGCTGAAGGGAGTAGGAAACAACTTTTTATGAGAAGTACAAAGAGCATTGGGCCCTTTAAATGAAATAATCTAATTTGTTGAGATACATTACAAGAATTTATGGATTTTAAATTTTATTTTACTCATGTATGATGGGTTTATGGGTCCATGAATAATGTATGGTTTTGGCGTAAGGGCATTTTTATCTTATTGTCCATGGGGTTTTGAGCCATTTTTGGTGCGCGTAATGAGGTTTTTAGATAGGACGAACTATTTGGGTCATATGTGACTGTTGTAATGAATGTAATTTAATTTTTTAAAGATTTATGATTCAAATTTATCATGAGGTACTGAAATCCTTTGGGTTGGAAGAAAGAAAAATGTATAAAAGTGATGTTTTGGGTTCATTTTTAAACTAGTGCTCTTGGAGGGAAGAAGTGCAATCTAGAGGAAAGTGTGTTGTAGGTATGAGAGCATTATTTGAAGGCTGGGGAATATAATTACAAGTTTATGAATATTAGAGAGCATGTTTTCATGTGTTTGGAGCTTTGACAAGTGAAGAAAAAGCAAGATTATGAGAGATTGAAGACCTAGTGTGTGAGCTAGGGTTTGTGAGCTGAAATTGTGATCTCCATTAGTTGTGGTAGCAGAAAAATAATATATAAAACATATTTAGGTGGATGATTTCATATGAGATAATTATTTGAAGGTTTATTAATATCATTACAGGTTTATGAATATTAGAGATCATGTGTGCATGTGTTTAGATCTTTGGCAAGTGAAGAAAAAGAAAGATTATGAGAGATTGAAGACCTAGTGTGTGATCTAGGGTTTTTGAGCTGAAATTGTGATCTCCATTAGTTTTGGCAGAAGAAAAATCATATATAAAACATCTTTAGGTGGATGAGTTGGTTCTTGGTCATCCTAGGGGGTTGTATCCTCCTTGTGGAGTGGGTGCTTCACTAAATTAGGGGTTTGTGCTCCTTGTAGGGTTGGTGATCTACTAAACTAGGGGTTAGTGCTCCTTGTGAAGTTGGTGCCTCACTAAATTAATTTTTTGTGTGTAATATCATCAATTTTTCAGTGGTTTTCCTTCCCCATGAGGGTTTCCCACTTACATATGGTGTTCTTGTGTTGTGTACTTTATTTCATTCTCTTGTGATTGATGTTCTATATCTTAATAAACAAATATGGTTATGAATTACGTATGGACAATCTAATCCGCGAATGAATGGTTTTATTAATGAAGTAAAATTTTTGTATGATTGATTCACCCCCACTCTAAGTACATTGTGCTTCCAACAATATAATATGAAATGGTAAACACATACATGTTTATCAATGTTGTGTGGATGTAACACAATGCTTGTCGGTGTAGTAGGATTCATGGAGGGACATAAATGCATGTGAGATGACTCATGGAGAAAATAAATGATTTGAACAAAGTATAGAAAATACAAGGAGATATACTATCCCTTCACTTCATCGATATCTGATGTTTGTGTATGCGAGTAAATTACCACTTTAGGTAAACTATCAATAAGCCATAGATAAAGACACACTAGCCAATGTGTAGGTATGTAGGGGGAATATCTAGTATGAATTGTGAGTAATGGAAGATAAGTTTTGATTCATGCATTTCTATGTTACTAGTCAAGCGCCTGTAGCCCCAAAAAATATATATTTGGTTCTAGTCACATCATTGTTCTACTACCGGCTAGGCATCCATAGCCCTGATAGAGATATTGGAAAGACCCCATTGAGATATTTTTAGATATTTCTTTGAGATTTCTAATTTTATTTTATTTTATTTTCTTTTCTCTTTTGTGTCCTTTTATGGATTATTTTTTATTTTTTTAATTTTTTTTTTCTCTCTCTCTCTCTCTACTACAACTTGATGGAGGAGATGAGAGTGCAAATGGAGACACCATTAACTCGTATCTGTGATAAGGTATTTAAATGTGTGTGGATCTCTCAAACTATGAATTCATTTTTAAATCCACCAAGAAGTGAAGACTATGTTCAAGAGGTCAGAGTTAACCATGTGGAAACTAATGCGAATGTGTCTAAACCAAGTGTAGTATATCTACATGTATTGAGACATCTCTACACAAGTGTAGAAAGATTGAAAAATTAATTATGGAGGGATGAATATGTACACTAAGAGCAAGTAGGATCAATAATTCAAATGGATATTCACATGACTCAATTTTTTTTTATTTTTGAGCATTTTGTATTGTTTTTGGATTTTACAGTATTATATTGTTTTTGTGATTTCGAAAGTTTATACTTTTTTGGATTTTTTCCAAAAAAATTATATTGTTTTAAGGATTTTTCAAGAAAAAAACCATAGTAAATTCATCGCATTTAGTTCTTCGTCACCATCCATGTCACCCAATTTGTAATTTCCATACCCATATTTTTGGATGATCACATAGGGTATAAACTAGTTAAAGGAAAAATTATCCTATTGGTTAAGTGATTGGGATGAATTTTCTTTGTTTTCTTTAATTACAATATCACCTAATTCAAACTCTCGGATGTGGATATTTTTGTGGTAATATCTTTTTATACAATCAAAGTATACTTATATTTGATCAAGAGCATTGACATGCCTTTCATCGAGTAGATCAAATTGTGTAATGCTTTCACAATGGTAATCATCATCAATGATAAACTCTTTGGAGAGTGACTCATAAGGAGGGGATCTCAAGATAAAGTGGCATAACATCATCAACCCCAAATACAAGTGAAAAATGTGTGGCCAATGTAGGCATGTGAATACTATTATGATATGCCCAAAGGGAATAGGGAAACTATGTGTGTCAATCTCTATGGGAAGCGTTTAATTCCTTTTGGAGAATTATCTTAATTGTTTTGTTGGAAACCTCTTCTTACCCATTAGCTTGTGGACAATATGGCATAAAATAACTATGTTGGATTTTTTATTTTTTCACACAATGCTTTGATGTCCTTATTATTAAATGAACTTCCATTTCTAGAAATGTTGGGTAATGTGTCATAAGGTTTTCATTGATGTCAAAGTGTCCCCAAGGTGTCCATGTGGCTCCATGAGGTGTCAAGTCATGTCAAATCATGATGTCATGGTATGAAAACAAGATCTAGGTACATGATCAAGAAAGGAATTTGTGTGGTGAGTCATCCCAAGGTTATATGCAAGACTTAAAAAGGTTAAAAATTGTCAATTAGTTGTGTGTGAGGTGTTAACAAGTCTGTAAAAAATATCCATGGTCAACTCATGAAATTTGAGTTAGCTCTAGGCCGAGTCCTAGTCCCAGAACAAGTAGGAAGGCATGGAACACATGAGAAATAGATCAAGGAAAAAAATAAGAGCATGATTAGGGTGGTATGAGATGTAATAACATGTGTGGAAGGAGTATTAGGTCAATACTTAGGCTTATAGGGCATGTAGGTAATCATTTTGAGGCATTTCAATGGAGATAAGGACAATAGGAAAGTGAGATGGTTGAGCCAAGGTATGATGATTCAAACCAAGCATTGAAGGAGCATAATATGATGTTATATGAGATGTGAATGGATTCAAAAATGTGTAAGGAAGTTAATTAAAAAATTACCCAGGTTGGTATAATACACCCTTCAGGAATAGAGAATAAAATCTGCACAAATAATATGGGGGATAAACTTCCAAATAAAAATATGGCAAAATAGTCATGAGAATACATAGAGGGATGAGTATAGAAGGTGTGGTCAACATTTCAAGACCTAAGGAAGTGTTTTGAAAAAGTTATGTATGTTTTACCAAAATTGGGTTTTTGGAAAATGAAAATTAAGCACTCTATCTTCTTAGCTTTCAAGAAAAATTGAAAATCCTTCTTCAGATAAATAATAGAATAATTTATTGCAGGGAATTTGGATAAAAATATGATGAAAAAATTATGATGGAAATTGGTTAAGTATTTAAAATTTTCTAACCATTTTTCTGAGCTAGTTTGGAACCTTACAAACCCTCATCCTGAAGCGATATGAGAAAAATGAAGTGTTTTATCTTCTAATAAATTTTACAAGCCATAAAACCTACTTGGATGTGTAGAGGACTCCTTGAAAAAAAAATTAGTGACATTTCACCTTTGCATGTGTGACTTTACGAAGTAAAAAAATAGTGGTTTTGAAGAAAACTACAGGTACAAGTATGTTATGAATGTTTCATGAAGAGAACCTTGATGTTATGGAAATATTGAGATGTATACTACATGATCACGAAGATATTGGATCAATTTGTGTGAAGAATTTGGAAGGCATGTGTGCATTACTTCTTCCTACCACTAGAAGCTCAAAAATGCTATAACCATTCATGAAGTTTTGAAGTAATTATTGTATATAAGATTATCATTGAAGTGTGAAATGGTCATGAGAACCTGAGACAAGGTAAGGATGACTTTATATATTCCAAGGTGTGTTCCCATGGATAATTTGATGTCTCAATCTTATGGGTTTCAAACTGCCCTACTTGGTTTATTTAAGAAAGCTTGCAAATCTGAGTTGAATTGATATATTTCCTTCAATAATTCATGCATAAAAGTCTTTGAAAATAGTTTATAGGCTCTCATTGAAGTGATCTCACACTCATATTAACATACAGGTGAAGGAAAATATATTAAAGCACTCAAAACAATGAATGAGGGTTTGGAATTGAAAACCCCAAGTAAGCATAGTTCTTGCAAATGAAACTAAGGTTGATCTAGTAAGATCATATCAATCAAGATATTGATCTAAGAACAATGGAAATGTATTCCTCTCACGTGAAAGTATCTTTGCAATAATTGGTTGACTGAGATTATACGTGATTAATCTAGATATTATGTATGCAAATTTTGTATGGAATAAATAGTGTGTACTCAGTCTTGGTTCATATGTCATGAATATATTTAGAAATGAATTGAACTCCTAAGTATTACAAATGATGAATAACTCATGCATCAATCTCTCCTAGTTGTGAAGAAGTTTCTCACCAGTTTCTTATGATGTGTTAGGATTTCTTGACTGTAACTACGCACCCCATTTTTTTAAACAGTCAAAGGGAAAGTTTTCTCTATTGATCTTCTTGAATGAATCTCATAGTTTGTAGAAGAAGTAAAGCTATTTCCCATCTGATACACATGCTCATATAATCTGATATGAGGTCCTTAGTGTGCTTAATTCGATCTGATATACATGATCCTACACTTAGTGTGATTTCATGAACTCAAATGAATTTGGAGGTTAAAATGATGAATGCCAAGATGTATAAAGATATATAAAAGGTTATTAAGTGCCTTGGTAATGTACTCAAGCCCTAGTACCACCTAGAATTTAGTAAAAACATGTCAGAGGTCATTTTACTTGCCATTTTCTGAGACAAGTTAGAGATGGAAATTACAAAAATAATATTTGTAGGAGGTGATAGGTTAGATAATTATAGAATCTTTAAAGTTCGTCATTTGTGCTCAAATAATATCAAGAGGAGTATGCAGATTTGATGATATAATTGTTGCAAATATCAGAAGTAAAAAGGCAATATTGTAAAGTTCTATACATCTCCTTTGTATGGAGGAAAAATAAGGCTATTTGAAGAGTCGTTGTATGTGAAAAGTCAATATTCATATTAGGATTCATGCTTGTTCATTTAATCTCAATTTTTTAGTAAGTAGTTTTTGTTGAAAGTGAGCATATATGAGTGATTGTATTGAGAAAATAAAAAGGGTGTTAGTATGTTGAATCCATGGAAAATTAAGAGAGGAGAAGAGGAATAAGGTGAGATGAAACCGTGATCACATCATGTTGATGAAAGTAAAAAAGTAGTGAAGGTAATAAAAAATAATTCTTGTAATAAAAGTTTGAGTTGTAGCTTAGCAATTTAGGAGTGAGCTTCCTAGCAAGTGCTTGCTTGCAGAACAATAGTCAAGTGGGTGCTTGGCATAGAATTGAAGTGGATGCTTCAAAAATTAAGTTAAATCTTCAGGGTGAGTAGATGCTCACCACTTTGTGAGATCATTATAATTCTTGATGGACAATTATCCTTGATATTGCTTTGATTCCTCCTTTTTGTAGGTTTTCTCCCTTATTGGGTTTCCCACTTTATACCTTGTCTTCTCATGTGTAAATATGTGTTTATTTCTATTTCTCTTTCATGGTTAGATGATCATGTTCTTTATGGTTAACATAGTTAAGTTTGGTTAATTGAATCGTTGTAAGATGCATCAAAATTTTAACAAGAAATGATTCACCCCCCCTCTCAGTGCCTAGAATATATAACAAGAAATGATCTTAGTAGGAATTCCAAAGAGGAAAATGATGTACTACACAATGAAATTGGATTTTTTGGACTTATGGTGTGTGCAAGCAGTGCAACCTCAACCCAATTGGTAAAGTACTTAGTGGTAGTAATGATAAATGCTTGGGCATAAGAGAATATTGGGTAACATTTACAATAAGGTAAAATCCCCATTTGGAGAAAGGACAAATGGATTGGAGAGGTTGTAATTCATGTTTAAGAATATGAGAGAGATTTGTAAACTTTTGGCACTTCTCATAGCATCTAACGTATGTACAAGAATATTATTCTAAGGAAGGCCAATAATAACCCATGCGGAGAATATGTCGTGTTGTAGCCATACCACTAAAAATTACCCCCACATGTACCATCATGCGCTTCAATGAGTGGAATAACAGTATCATGAGGTAATAATTATTGTAATAGTATACTATCATATCCAAACTTATAAATAAGATCACCTATGGGTAAAAATAAGTGGCTCATTGACGAAAGGTACAACATCCAACTTTGGTAAGCCAAGTGGTAATATATTAAATTTTAAGTATGTAACAAGTTCTTAATATGAAAGAGGAGGTGACACAATATCAATGTAAAAAATATCAAGTACATGGGTACGATCAAAATATGGTTGTGATAGCATATAAATGGGAATAAGAATAATTTTGGATTCCTTTTCTGAATGTATATAAGATTATACAAAATCCATGGTGTGTGGAAATCAATTGGAAGATTGTGGAGTGGTCTTAATTTATAAATAAGTAGTTTGAGTGAGAAATGAATCCATGAAGGTATTAGATTGTTGTATTGTGTCATTGCGGCATTGATAACACCCTTGGATTTGGTTGACATCGAGTTGTGAGTCACTAATGATACGTAAATGTTTAAGCTTGAGAGAAATTTCTAGTTGGTGACCAATGACATGTGCTTCATAATATGTCATGTTGCTTTTGCTTGGTAAGTCAAGTTTGGAATTTTGTTTCCCAATCTAACACCCCCAAAACAAGACTAAAATGCATATTTACATGAAGAGGGAGTAAGGGAAGAATATATAACTATTAGTTTTTCATTTGCACCCAGGGATGGATCTATCTTATCCTCATGATCAAGCCTTGTAGGGATGACAAGGAGGAACTTTACTAAGGGTGTGGTTATTCACATGATACTTTATGGATCTTCCTGAACCAAGGTGAGAGTATCTAAGGGGTGGTTTGAAAAGGGAAGGAAAATACTATGTTCAAACCCTCAAACTTTTTGGAACCTCAATTTGGGATTAAATGCAACCACAAAATGTAATAATCATCCAAAATAATGGTCACACAAGCATTGTAAACACTTGATATGTCATACATAATCCACTAAATAAAGATTGAGGGTCATCAAAAGCATTATTTTAACAATAATTTATTGAAAACTTGGAGATAAATGATACTTGAGATGTTGAGCTTCATAAATCATGACAAACTCACTCAAAATATGCATAACTTATGAAATTTTCTGGTAGATATCATGTCGAGTTAGCAATAAATGATGAAATATGCAGGGGTAGGGTGATGGGTAGTGTAAAATGAGAAGTAATGGAATGGAAATGGTGGGAAAGGGGATTACTAAGAGGACATAACTACATTAACCAATTTGTCTTGACAATTCTTCGTGCATTTAAACATGGAATCGAATGAAAATCACCCTCCAAAGGTTATTTACCCTCATGGTCACCCAAGTAAGGTAAAAAGTGAAGAATAAATATTGAAATGCCAATGAAGAAATCTAAAAATGTAGTCTCATACACTCATCACACAAATTTTCCAACACTAAAGCACACCCTAAGGCAAACATGTATGCATTTTCAAAAATTGTAGAAAGGAAATTTATAATTGAAGCCAATAATGTAAGGTAACACTACAATGCAGTAAACCCTCGATTCCCAGTCAAAAAATCAATTGAAAAATGCTTCCATTTATTTATTTTGTATTATCAATATAGAATTACAAAGGAGAATGTAAATTTATTGATCTCATATTTTTTTAAAGGAAGAAACATAAAAATTGTTCATGGAAAAAAGGTTTTGTGTGTCCATTTTTAAAGGAGAGAAGGGAAACATGTAAGAAAGAGTCTCAAATCCTAATAATGTCTATATAATAGCAATCACATTAGCATGAACTAGCAAATGAAAATAAAAAATTACCAATTCTCTATAAATTTACTTCATAAATAGAAACCTTCACTTCTAAAGAAGAAAATTTCAAAAATTCAAACCACAACCCACCCCATATATGAAGAGAAGCCTTCAATTTTATACAAAAATGTATCAATCCTAAAGGAATATCCCCTAGATGTTAATCTGAGGACTGTGAGTGTGCTAATTAGTGATCTATGTGCTTAGGGATAAAATCAATGGAAAATCATTCAATTAGGAGAATGAATGTATATGAAATTACCGAGTGTCCATTCCACATCGATATGATCAACAACATTGAGTGTGGTGGGTTAAATGGAGGAATATTCTCTTATAGAAGCATCTCATGGTGGAGGGGAATCAATCATAGAATCTACGACTATAAATGACATCAAACGATTCTTGAAAATGACATTTAACAACCAAAAATTTTGTGTTTAAGATATCAAAAATTGCTTCATCATTTTTTGTAAAATTTATCTCTTTGGAAATTTTTCTCCAAGACATTCCCAATGCACTTGGTTTGAGGTGAAATGAATTCCTAAGTCAAAATTTATATGAAAAATTACAACCCAACCATCCTACACAAAACTCCCTTATTATGTAGATTTCAGGATAATCCTCATTTTATTTGTGGCTTTCTAAGCATTGATTACATGTCGTGACTTTGGTTTTATTTTTTAGGTCTATCGTATCTTTTTCTTGTTCCCTAGGGTCTTCCTTGATGTGTGGCTTTTCTTTTTTTCCATAGACTCAACAACTCTATAGGACACTTGGTGTCTAATGTTTGTGGATCACCGTATTTCATTATCCCACGGGTTTGTCAATTTTCCACACTTATTCATTTGATACTCCCACACTTAATCTTCTTACATTACTATGTTACACATGCTTGTGCCCTCTATTGATGTCACAAAGATACAATTTCTTTGTTATGTGACATCCTTTCCATGTGACCATTCTTCTTTGTTCCGTAACTTTTACTACTTCGTGGAGCACCAACCCTCAAGAAAACCATGGAAAATAAAGTTATTATTCCACAACACCCATACTTGGTCACATTCTAACTTCCTTCTTTCTTCTTTATGGCTTCTCATGGTACTTTCTCTTAAGATTATGACTTCTTCTTAGAATAATACCCTTTGTTTTTGTAGAAATGACTCATTCCACGGAACACTGCAATTACCAAGATCTTGAAGAATTAAGTTTATCCACCCCTTTGTTACACGGATTTTCTTTGCATATTCCCTTAACTCTGTGGACCATTATCTTCTGACTTCTACGAATTCTTTTTTTTCTTCAAAACCCACCAAAGACTACATTTTCTTCAATTGAGAGAATGTTACTCCTTGAAAATCATGGAACACTGCAACTTTGTGACATCATCATAACCAAAGGGAAATTCAAGATGTAAGTGTGAATCCACATTACAAGGTCATACAACAACACAAACATAAATTTGAGGACTAAGGAACCACCAAGTAATTTATAAAATAAAGTAAAAAATAGGTAAAATGATAAGGTCACTTCAACATGTTTCAAATGGTTTTACAAAGATGGTGCCAAGAGACAAGGGCATTGAATGTGTACCAACATGAATGATATCAGAATAGAGGCACCTTGGGGTATGATGAATACAATACCTACACCATCCCCTTGGTTAGATTTTGTCCAGTCATAATGTAAGGTCATATCAAAGTCCTCATTTTTGGCAATATAAGCTTTGCTTTCATATATGGTGAAGATGGAATCATCTAGAAGATCAATATTTAGAAGTTGTGAATCATTAAGTGATGCTTCCTCTAGTTGATTAGTAATCAATTGTCCCTTAATATACTTTTGTGAAATAAATTATACATCAAATTCAGTGTGTAATATGATCCACTTGGATGTACGAATATTATGGTATGTTTTACTCATCCTATAATGAAAGGGGTCTATTTTGGCAACTATGTATGTCATATGATTGAGCATATAATGTCAAAGTCTCTGTGTAGAGAACTCTATACCTAAGTAAATTTTCTCGGTGTGTACATAGTTAAACTCATAGGTGATGAGTGTGTCAATAATGTAGTAAATGGTTGATTCACGATTTTCCGCATTGTGTTGAGCTAGCATACTTCCAAGAGTGAAGTCAATAGAATAAATTTACAAATGGAGTGGTAAATTGGGTTGCGGTGGCAAAAGTATTGGATTTATGAGGAGGTACTCTTTAATTTTTTAAAATTCAATATAAAACTCTTCCCCCTTAGGAAAAAGTAAAACCTTTCCTAAGGAGGTGATTGAATGGTCGAAAATGATCAAAATGTTGTGTGATAAAGTGTTGAATAACTTGAATCCTAAATTAAAGGATATGTAGTTGCTTTATGTTCTTAGGGGGAGGCATGTCCATGATGGCCTTAACTTTAGCCATATCTACCTTAATACTGCAACATGAGACAATGAAGACAAGAAACTTTCATAATATGACTCCAAAGACACATTTATTAGGATTTAGCCAATTTTTTATTTCAAAAGGCACACCAAGATTTTGCATAGGACACATATTTGGTTCGAGCATAATTTTTATTTTTTGAAAATTTCATCAACGTAATTTTGTACAATATCATGGATGTAATCATGGAATACGTAAGTCACAACACATTGATACGTAACACCGACATTTTTTAGGACAAACAACATAACCTTATAGAAAAAGGTCCCCCAAGGTGTGGTAAATTTTTTCTTATGTTAGTCTTTTGGTGTGATTTGAATCTAATTATAGTTAAATAAACCATCAATGAAAGAGAACATCTCATGATCAACGGTATTATCAATGAATGGTATCGATATTTGGTAATGGAAATTCATATTTAGGAAAACACTTGTTGACATCCCTAAAATTAGTGAAAAAATGTATACCATTGGTTTTCTTGCTCACCGGGGACCGTGTTGAAGACCCCATTCTGAATAGTCAATTGGTTTTATGAAACCAATGTCTAGGAGGTTTTTTAGCTCATATCTGATCAGTAATGTGACACTTGGGTACATTATTTATAACTTTTACTTGATGGGTTTTGTATAAAAAGAAAATTTTCTTAGGAATTTTTGACCAAGCTTCTGATAGACTTAGATTCTCAGCCAAACCAACACAAACCCTTCGATATATTTCTTGTCAAGTTTTAACACAATATTGTGGAAAATTGTATCAGGATCCATTCCCAACATATATTTGTATGACCAAGCAAAGACATTGAAAAACTCATATAAGAGTGATTCATACTCGGTATTTTCCTCATTAGATAGGAATTTTCTAAGGAACACAATGTGAGGTTTCTCAGGCGTACCAATGTTGACTTTGATAGTTTCTTCAATGATTATGTGTGATGCTTCATCAAGATGATCAAATGTAGGGAGTTCATCAGTAGTATATAGGGGTACATCTTAAGTGTCTCCGAAGTATGCCTCGCTATGGAGTTGAGTTTCGTGTGTGATGGATTTATAGGGATCTTTTTCCATAACACCCAAGTGGCACAAGACGTCCTCTTTTGAAGGGAATAAATCAAGAGGTGTGGGGAACTAGTAATTCTAGCAATGCCATTGTGAGACATAGGTAACATGTGTAGAATAGGATGATCAATGGACCAATCTACTACGCCCTTAGTCCTATAGCTTATATTGGATATGTAGTGTTGACTTGTGGCTTACATAATCTCTCTTATTTTCATATGTTATTCATTTATGCTTTCATATGTTTATTAGGTTAGCCTTGGTGTTGGTCATAGCATAGATTTGCTATATATAGGTGGTAGTGAGGATTAGTTAATTATCATATTGAGCATTGGAGCCTTACTGTATGGTTTGGAGGTTGCCCCCTTGAAGTGGCTAAGCTATTATACTTACATATTACTATCATTTATCTATAATCTTGTGTTATTTGGTGTTCTATTGTTATTTATATTCATATTTATATAAGTAATTCCATTACAAGTGGTATCAAAGATTGATCTCAACCATTGCTACATCAAAACCTAATTGTGAAGGTTTGGTTACATCTCAAAATTGGTAGTGAATTGTTCTACATTTTTTCTGGTGTGGAAAATCAGTCAAGTAATATCCTCTCCAAATTTCAAACATTTTGGACTTGTTTTGCAAAATTTATTGCAATTTTATGTTTTTTCATAATTCGGCTACCTAGGGTGCAATTTTTTGAATTTTCTAAGTTTCTTATATTTGTGGAAAGCTTTCCAAAGATTATCTAGGGTTTCTTCTTTATAATTTCCTTTATTTGTACAGTAAATTTCTGAAATCCCAAACCCTAAATTTTTACCCTATTATGTTTACCCTGAGTCCCAAGCCCTACAACATGACCGGTAAATCAACTCAATGATAAGGGAAAGGTAAAAAACTCCAGGAATGACCCAAAATAAGGAATATATGGATTTAGAATCTTCTATTTTGGGAGTATCTGAGGTAGTCATCCAACTTAAGGAAAGGGTAAATAATATGGTGAGTAAGGATGACCTTAATAATGAGTTTCTTCATCTGAAAGGTAACCTTAGGGGTGAACTTCAGACATATTTTCAATAAATGGAGCATGAGTTGTTCATTCTTTCACAAACCAATCACAATTCTAGTCATACAATATCCTCTAGCAATACTCACATAGTTCCAAATCACTTCTATCAAGGAAGATCCTTTACACATTCAAGTGGATCTCCTCACCAATGGAGGGGCATTATTCCAAAAGTGGAAATGCATAAATTTGATGGAAAGGATCCACTCAATTGGATTTCCCAAATGGATAATTTCTTTGATATCCATTAGATCCCATCAAGACAAAAGGTAACCATGAAATCCTTACATCTAGAGCCTGACCAATTCATCTGGTATCATTGGTTATGTGCTCAAAGGAAGAAGAAAGGTCTAAGTGTCACATGGAAAATTTTCATCGAAGAGCTTCAATTACACTATAGTTATAGTGTGTCAGAGAATTACTTTAGCCAATTAGCAAAGTTACGAAAAATAGGTTCAGTAAAGGATTATGTCCATCAATTCAAAAATATTTCCTTGCGTGTGGAGGATATTACAGAAGAGTATCCAAATAACCTATTTCTTGGGGGTTTTAAGGACCACATTGAGCATGAGGTGTGCATGTTTAATTCACTCAAGGTTTCTGATTCTATTATCATGGCATGTAGGGAAAAGAAAAAATATCTTTCCAATAGAAGGCAAACCTTCACTAACATTAAATATTGTAGCACCTTACATCCATCGTACCCTTAGCTAGTTCGACTGACACCTCAACAAATTAAAGAAAAAAGAGCAAAAGGGTTATGTTTTAACTGTGACAACAAATATGGACCAGGTCATAAATGTGCTGAGAAAAAAATGTTTTCAATTAAAGGGACTGGTAATGAGGAGAAATATGAGGAAACATCAAACGAGGAAGTGGATAAATTAGAGGAAGAATCTAAAGACCCCCATCCCACTATTTCATGCCATGCTCTATTAGGTATTAGCACTCCACAAACCCTTCAGGTTATGGGTTATCTTAAGAAGTAGAAGATGACAATAATGATTGATTTGGGGAGCACACATAATTTAATCAATCAAAATCTAGAAACAAGGCTAAATTATTTAATTTACCCATCACTTGAATTTCAAGTAATGATTGCAGATGGTGGAATAGTCTAATGCTCAGGTAAATGCCATAAAATAAGAATTATGATGGGTGACTACACATTGTAATCTATGATGTTTGTTATTCCCATGGGTGGAGCTGATATTGTCTTAAGTGTTCATTGAATCACAACTTTGGGCACCATAGAGATAAATTTCCAGGAATTGTTCATGATCTTTCATTCCTGAGGGTAAACAGTTTGAAATTTGAGGACTACATGCAAAAAACTCCTCAGGTGGTTAGTTTAAGCAAATATAGAATATTCTTAAAAAGGGGGCTGAAGGATTTGTAGCACGATTGTTCTCCATGGAATTTCAACTACCAAAGATGGTAGTGCATCATGATGTTCAGAAGGTTATTGATCAACATGCAGTTGTCTTTGAGGATCCTAGAGGATTGCCTCCTGAAAGAGATCATGAGCATGTCATTCAGTTAATTCTAGGAATCCAACCTCTCGACGTTATGCCTTATAGATACCCATATGTGCAAAAGAGTGAGATCAAGAAGATGTTGGAGGAAATTTTGTAAATGAGTATTATTCATCATAGTCAGAGTGCTTATTTGTAGAAATTTTTTTATGCAATTTAGACATTATTTAGTCTCAGTCTCATACTAATATTTATAAGTTTCTTGAGTGAAGAAATTACTAATTAACCCCTGTCTTTTGGCCATCTTGTTTTATTTTATTTCATCATTACTGACCTCTTGCACCCATATACCTAGTCACCTTATGCCATCCTAAATTATTTTAGCCTCAACTGGAGCACTCAAATTAGTACTGGGGTGCCCAGGTTAGTATTGGGGTGCTTAAATTAGTACTGGGGTGCCCGTGGATGTCCTTGTCCCACCAAGGGCACCCCAGTCCTTTTTGCACTTTCCCACCACTTTTTGGGCTCTTTCTAGCCGTTTGAGATCTTTATCTTTCTTGTGGTCGGTCTTTTCAGGGTTAATTACAAAATTAGACCAAGAGAACCCTATAAATATAAAGTTATGAGACCATAATGAAGGACGTAGCATCATTCACTACTATCATCCATCTAGATTTGCATCCATATAGCTCCATCATCAAGGCACAAGGCTAGGACATTTGTGTTACACTTCATAGGGGGGGATTCTATTCTATTCCATGCACACATGCTATTATATTTTTTACATTTAGTTATTGCTCGCTACTTCACAAAGTATGACTGGTACAAGAGCACCTAGGGCACATCATGTACACACTCAATAGAACTACATTTGGGTCCAAATTGTAGTGCAACACTCATTTAATAATCCCATTATTGTGGCAACTAAAGTCAATCTGACCCATTCATTTGTATCTTATTTTTTTAGGTTTTTGATACTTCTTTTGGTATTTTGTAGGTCTTTTCACCATCTTGGATTATTGGTGACATCTGGTATCAGAAAAAAAACTTGATGTGATAGAAAATGAGGATTTTGGACCACCTCTCTACCCTGTGAAGATCAGTTTCAGAGCTTTTACATAGACCAGGGCACCCAGTTTATAGACTAGAGCACCCGCAGGTGCCTCACTCCCTCTCTAAGTGCTCCAGTCTAGCTAAATACTCCAGATCCATCCTTTTCAAATCTTCTACATGGTCGTTCCTGCTTCCATATTCTCCAGTCAAATCTATGACACAATCCTACGAGCATCTGTTATTCAGTTGAGTTATTTCCTCTTCTCTATTGCACCTTAGGGTTAGTATTTTATTTTTCATAGTTTCTTGTGTCATCTTATATATTTATTTACAACATTTATCTAGTTTATTTACACATTTTCATAGCTTAGATTAACTATCCCCACATACTACATATTAGTCAATTTTTAGTTAATCATTTTGGTGAAACCAACTATCATTCACGCTTCTAGGTTCTTCAGTTATCCTAGGGTTTTCTTCATTCTTTCCTTCATTTTATGCCCATCACCCATAGTGGTTGTTTTGGATCTCTTCAATACTGTGAGCTCCCTTATTTACCCATCGTACCTCTAAGTCAATGGATGATACAACTACATCTATGGCTGATAAACCTTTAGATAGTTACAACCAGGTTCCTCTCCATGAGATAGAACCATACGATAGTGAAAATTCCTACAATGAAGACACCAAAGTTGACCAAGACCAACTTAACGCTATTAATGGCTTTCACCAAGCATTATGCATGAAAACCCTACTCATCTCCCTCATGTCTTACATGCTTTAATTTCCACTAAGAGAGCTCATGATGCTTCAACTTCCATCATTGCTTCTTCTGCTCCTATGGTCTCTACTCCACCTACATATGTTTATGCTCCTATTACTACAACCATTGCTCCTACCATTCACCATGGTGCTTCTCATTTACACCTTGGTTCTTCCTAAAATTATCCAAACTTGACATCTTTATATCAAGATTTGCAAACCCAAATTCTTTAACTTCAGTTAGCTACCTCACATGTGGAACCGTCTCTAGATTCTATAGTCTTGTTGCATACTCCTTTCGCACCTACCATATCAACATATCCATAGTTCACCTAATTTTTCTCTCCTAAGATACCTATCTTTAAAAGGCCATGGGGACCCACAAGAGCATCTTCAAGAATTTCATGTAGCATGCCTTGACTATGCCGATGATCACATTATACTAGCTAAGTTTTTCCTCGTAGTTTACAAGACTATGTAATGTTTTGGTTCTATGACCTACCCATATAATCGGTAATTTCTTTCATGCATTTGTTTGATGCCTTTCTCACTCACTTTTCTATCAAAATTGGCTCTAATATCTCCTACGCCCAAGCTTTCACAACTCAAACAAGGGTCTAATGAACATTTATCCGATTATGTTTTGTGATACAAAAATAACTTAGCTAAGATGTCTAATGTTCTTGTGGATTCCAAACTTTGATATTTATTTATTCAGAGTCTATTACCACTGCTACATGAGAGTGTTCTCTTTGAGACCTCTCCTTGGTTTGATCAAATTTTCCATACTCTCGAACTTCATGAGACCAAACTCTAGAAATAGGAAATCTTAAATATCAGGAGCAAGCATCATCATCCACACATTTTCAAAATAAGCCTGCATTTAAGCCTTCTACAACTAAACCTATGGATGGGAAAACCACTATAAACATAGTCTCTACTCCTAAGGTAACTTCAACCACAACCATACAGATGTACTTTTACTAATATTAGTACACCTCTGAGCACTTTTACTACCTCAACTCATCGATAGTAATCTTATTACCCTATTTTTCCCTTTACAACTTGAATCTCGACCCAAAGGTCGTAATTTTGATGAAAATTCTTATTGTGATTATCATCAATGCATAGGATGCTCCACCGATCATTTTTTCTGGTTATGACATCTCATTCAGGATTTACTTGACAATGGTCAAATTGAAATTCTGGAATCTGCAACCTCTACACCCATTAATGAAAATCATAAACTTAAAATATTTAATAACCCCTTACCCAACCATGCTACAAAATAGAATGATTCCTATTTTAACTATGTTTCTCATATGGTGCCTCCTCCTGGATCAGGAGCCCTAGAAGTTTTTAGTTGCTAACACTGAAGCTTCACCACCAATCATTTTATTTCTCCAACGTTGATTATCATGCAAACTTCACATCTAATCATTTACATATCAATGAATTTTTTGGCTCAACCTCCATTAACAACACTAAGGTTGAACCATCATGGCCCATTAGTGCTTGTTCTATGTCACTCCTAAAATCTATCGGTTATCCTCCATCACAAATTGAATATCCCTTAAACAAACCCTTTGGTGTTGTTAAGTTTCATTGTTACGGTAGGTCCTCTTACTATGTTGGTACCTTTCCTTGTTGGAAACACAGTTGAGGGATGTGACATGCTTCTTGGTCTCAATTAGATTCGTTTATCTCAAATCTATTATTTCTATGAATCATTTATGCACATCAAGTTCATTCACAACAATCAGCGTCATCTCTATTGATGGCCTCCCTCCATCTACTCCATGGTTGTCATCTCCTCATGCAAAGTAGTTAACACACCACCTACTTCTTCTAGCACAAAACATTCTATGTTATTCAAAGAAAAATATACTCCTAGTTTTCCTACTCGAGCATCATCTACATGCATGCATCATTTGACTAGTCCTACACATCAGGTATAGGCCTATTCCTAAGATGACTTACTACATATCTGCATAGATCACCACCTCATTTTATTGCACACTAAAATTCTCCACCTTTATATTCTGTATCACATAGATCTCCATCATTGACTCATTTTGTGACACCATGACCTTCTTCATACATTCATCCCTCGCATGCACACAAAATTTATTCACCACTACAACATATGTCTACTATACCTCTGTTATTAGATAATGGTCATATGCTTTCATCTCCTACATCAAATGAAGGACCTCCATCCTTCACAACCATTGGATATGTTCATTCATTCACACACACTTGGGGGGCATTGCACTTCAACCTTTCCCCCACCTTGCCTTAGCATAGCTACACTATATCATTTCTACATTTTCATACATTATCTCATTAGGCATACTCATCATACATTCTAGCATCATTACCCAATGACACACTCTTGTGCTTTGGTTCACACTTGACTATTGAGGGCTTATTACACATGAACCCCACACACTGCATCTATAGGTACTACACACAACATCTACCCATACATTACGTGTCATACACCATACATTCTACATTTAGTCTACAAAATTTTGACATTTGTGAATTTATACATCATACATTATGCTAGTCATCATTAGGAATACACCATTGTCTACACATCTTACATTCTACACTACTTATCTTACATACTACATCATTCATTTATCTACATGCCATACATATTACACCATGCATTTTTCACACATTCTACATAATATACTAGTCTTCATCACATATGAGTCTAGAATTACAGCATCTTACATACTACATTACTAGTCTATCTACATACATTACATGTCACTCTATAAGTTACACTTTACATATTCTATGCATCTTGCATTGCATTCTAAACATCACATATTTATATATTCTACTCATCACATGGTCATCGTTTATCATTACATATACTACATTGTATTTTACGTGCTACTCACTACCCTTATGACACACTTTTGTTCCTCAGTCCATACTCAACTTTCGAGGGTTTAAAAATCAAGGGGACCTTACACTCATCACACATTTACTATTCAAACTTTCATCATGTGACATTTCCAGCTTAGTGACATACACTTTAGGCTAAATTGTCACCTATTCTATCATTTTGTAGTGATATACACCTTAGGTTACATCACCCCTCCCTCTTTTTATCTTGTAGTGATATATGCTTAGGGTTGAATCATCACTCATACATTCATCTTGTCTTCATATATGCTTTGGCTATAGGGTTGATGCATACATCTCTTCTATATGTCACATATCATCATCACTACCCATACATACTCATCGCAATGCGCTAGACATGACACACACTATTTTACCATTTCCCGACATGACGCACTCTTGTTTATGGTTAATTATTAACTGATGAGGGGAAAACAAAATGAACCTCACTACATAAAATCCCATCCACTCGGGAGGCATGTAGATCCTATCATTCCACCTTGCATTCCATTCCATCCATCCACACCATACTACATATTATGGTTTCTTCGATTCTTTCTTACTTTTGATTTTTCATGGTTGATTTATTAAAAATGCTAGTTCGATTACTTATATGTCATTTATCTGTATCATACACACATGCGCGTTCACGTACCTTTTTCTATTTTGGATTGCAAATACAGGTCCCTTACATACAACATGGATGTTTGCCTTCTACCCTTCCTACAGTGGTCACTGGGGGCATCCACATTCGTCTCTCACAGGTGATATTGTTTCATTTTGTACTTATAACTTTACATTACTTTCTTATACAAGATTTTGACATACTAGTTATCTTTCTAATGTGCTAACGGGTGCTTCATGTGCCACATTGGTTATGCAAATATATTTGTTTCTCTATTGGTTTGCTACATTGTTTGTAATTGTTTTCTCTTGTTTGCAGGCATGCCCTTTCCTTGGTGTACACACTTGTTTTTTTTCACCATGATGGACTTGCGTGTCTTGCAACATCATGAGTGATGCCCCATGTTTTCATCTCATTTTGTGTGGCTTAATTTGTCTTCTTGTGTGTTTACTACATTGTTTGGTATCTTTTACACTGTTTGTGTAGCTTATACATTTTTTTCTACATGCATGTTTTTTCACACTTGGCTTTGGCTAGCCTTCTTGTTTGTGTGTGCCTTGGTTTCTACCAGGAACTTTCAAGGGTATAGGTCATTTGGTTGGTCCTCTTTTGGGGCCTCATTCTCTTATTAACAACATCGAATGTGCCCAAAAATAGAGGGGAATCATTTGGGGTTTCCATACTAACACATCGTATTTACACCATTTCAGTCTAATGCACTTTCCGCCCTTGGAATTGTGGGTTTACATACAAAAATTGAGTTCAGACCAGTCTACGAACTCCATACACAACGGATTTTATAGGAGATGGAGTGCTTAGCATTCTGGGAAGTACTTACAGGCTTGGAGGTTACAGTGGGTGTGCCTCCCTACACTATTTTGGCCAGTGGCGTCAGATTGCCTAAAAAACTAGGAAAATACAGAGATCTCTTCACACACAGTTCAGGGAATTAGTTAGATCTTAGAGGACACAGAGCATTTACTCCCTACACTTCTTCGGCCTACGATGTTAGATTGCCCAAAAAACCCCAACAGTACATGATATCCTTCTACACTATGTTTCTCGACATGGATCAGGTGCACATGTTCCATTTATGTTTTCCATTTACATTTGAATATTTTACATTTACATGCTTTCATATACATTTCTTTTACATTACATTTTACACATACATACATAAATATTTGACTACTTGATCATTTTCTCCTTGCAGGTATGGCCGTATGAGACATAAGTAGTCAAAAGGGGGCAAAAACAAAAACAACACTTCATGATAACACACACTTTACTAACCATGCAGGTACATCACATACATCAACAACTACACACACATTCTGCCCTAGGTGTGATCTGATCACTTTTTTCTTTGCGCATTTTTCATCTTTAGTTTCCAAGCTCCTCTATGTTTTTTTCATTCCACGCTTTGTCTAGTCCTTTGGCGTGTTTCTACTACACTCTTCATGGACATCAGGTATGCATCTCTATCTACTTTATGTTACCAATATTTACATTCACCAACATAAAGTGGTGGAAAATGTAGATACAAAATTATGCACTTTAGACATTATTTAGTCTCAGACTCATACTACTATTTAAAAGGTTCTTGAGTGAAGAAATTACTAATAAACCCTCGTCTTTTGGCCATCTTGTTTTATTTTATTTATTCATTACTGACATCTTGTTCCCATTTTTCCAGTCAGCTTCTATCATCCCTTATTATTTTAGCCTCGATTGGGGTGCCTGTGGGCACCTTGGTCCCACTAGGGGTGCCTCGGTCGTTTTTGCACTTTCACGCCACTTTTTGGGCTCTTTCTAGCCATTTGAGATCTTTATATTTCTTGTGGTCAACATTTTTGGGGTTAATTACGAAATTAGACCAAGATAACCCTATAAATCCAAAGTTATGAGACCATAATGAAGGACCTTACATCATTCACTATTATCATCCATCTAGATTTGCATCCATCTATTACATTGGAGATCACTTGCATCCACATAACTCCGTCATCAAGGTAAAAGGCTAGGATATCTGCATCACACATCATATGGGGAGGGATTCTATTCTTTTCCATGCACACATGCTATTACATTTTTAAAATTTATTTATTGATCTATACTTCACAAAGTGTGAATGACAAAAGATCACTTAGGGCACGTCATGAACAAACTCACCAGAACTACATCTGGGTCTAAAATGTAGTGCAACTATCATTTAGTAAGCCCATTGTTGTGTCAGATGAGGTTAGTCCAACCCATTTATTTGTGTCTTCCTTTTTTTAGGGTTTTGGTACTTCTTTTGGTCTTTTACAGGTCTTTTCATTATCTTATATTATTTGTGACATCTGGTATAAGAAAATGAACTTGATGTGACAGATAGTGAGGTTTCAGACCACCTCTTAGCCCTATGAAGATCAATTTTAGAGCTTTTTTAAAGACTAGGGAGCCCAGTTTACAGACTGGAGTGCCCGCAGGTGCCTCAGTCTCTCTCCAGGTGCTCCAGTCCAGATAAAAACTCTAGATCCATCATTTTCATACCTTCTGCACGGTTGTTCATGCTTCCAAATTCTCCAGTCAACTCTACGACACAGTCCTGTGATCATTTGTTATTCAACTGAGTTCTTTCCTCTTCCCTCTTTTGCATTAGGGTTCCCATTTTATTTTTCATAGTTTTTTGGTCACTTATATATTTCTTTATTGCATTTATTTATTTTATTTACATTTGTCCATAGTTTAGATTAACTACCCCCACATACTACATATTAGTCAATTTTAGTTAATCATTATTAATGGTCTAGTGGTGATGATTCATTGTAAAGATGGAAGATGGTGCACGTGTCCAGACTACAAAATAACTTAACAAGTACACTATAAAAGATAATTTTCACATTCGTGTCATTAATTATTTATTAGATGAGTTGTATGGTACTATTTATTTCACAAAAACTAGATCTGTGTTCTGGGTATCACCAAATTAGAGTAAAGAAAGAAGATATTCATAAGACAACCTTCATAACTCATCAATGGCATTATGAATTCCTAGTGATGCCTTTTGGTCTTACTAATGCACCATCCACATTTCATAGTTTGATGAATTCAATATTTAGATCATTCTTATGGAATTTTTTCTTGGTATTTTTTGATGATATCCTCATCTATAGTAAATCCTAGGAGAAACATTTACAACATATCAATACAATATTGGAATCCCTAGAGAAAAATCAACTATATACCAAGCCCTCGAAGTGTTCTTGTGGGGTACTGGAAGTGGAATAATTGGGCCATATTATCTCTAATGAAGGTGTTAAGGTGGAACCTCACAATATTTAGGCCATGTTGGAATGGGAAGTCCTAAGAACCCTCAAGCATTTACAAGGTTTCTTAGGTCTCAAAGGGTACTATCGTAGATTTGTAAAAAAACTATGGCATTATAGAAATACCACTCACAAAATTATTGAAGAAATACACCTTTCATTGGAATGAGGAAGCTTCTAGGGAAATTGAAAATTGTAAGGTGGAAATGTGCACTACTCCATTATTAGAAACCCCATATTTCTCTAAGACCTTCATAGTTGAATGTGATGCTTTAGGAAATGGGATCATAGTAGTACTCATGCAAGAATGATGTCTCATAGCATTTGAGAGCTGGAAACTAAAAAGAAATAATATTTTGAATCCCACCTATGAGAAGGAAATTATGGCAATATAATACATGTAGTCAAACAATGGAGACCATACTTGATGGGTAAACACTTCAAGGTAAAAATTGATCATGATAGTTTGAAATACTTCTTAGAGAAAATACTATCTTTAGAAGAGCAATAAAAATGGGTCACTAAGATGTTAGGGTATGAATTTGAGATTATTTATAAGAAATGGAAGGAAAATGTGGTCGTTAATGCTCTATCTAGGAGGGATGAGCCCACAAAAGAATTTTTATGTTCCATCTCTATACTAAAGGTATATTGAATAGATCAAGTAAGGGCATAATAGCATAAAGATTCAACAACCCATACTCTCATTCAGAATATCTAGATACATCCAACCATATCAGAATAATTTGTATGGATGGGGGATACATTGTGGTACAAAGATAGGTTATATTTGTGTAATAAATCTACACTTAAACACCATGTTATTTCAAAGCTACATTCTTCTCTAGTAGGTAGCCATTCAGGGTTCTTGAAAAATTATCATAGAGTTAAACATGATTTCTTTTAGGATGGGTTGAAAGGATATGTTCAAAATTTTGTGGCAAAATGTTTGGTGTGTCAACGTAATAAGGGTGAGACCATTAAGAAACTAGGTCTCCTCCAACCCTTATCTATTTCTAGTGAGAGATGGGAAGAGGTATCGATGGATTTCATCACAAGACTGCCTAAATCAGAAGGGAAAATCATCATCATGGTCATGATGAATAGACTTACCAAGTATGCTCATTTTTATGCCACAGCTCATCCCTTTCACATATAGTACAACTACCATCTCATTTATGGACATAGTTCAAAAGCTCCATGGAACACCCAAAATTATAGTAAGTGATCGTGATTCGATATTTACAAGTAATTTTTGGACTAATTTATTCTCTTGTTTGGGAACCCAACTAGCCCAAAGTTCAACTTTTCATCCTCAATACGATGGGAAAAATGAGGTGGTGAATAAATGTTTGAAGGGATATATTCAATGTTTTACTTCAGATAAAAAATAACATTGGGTGCAATGGTTTCCACTTGTAGAATGGTGGTATAATACTTCATTTCATACCTCCTCCAAAATGTCTCCATTTCTAGCACTTTATAAGTACTAGCCTCCCTCACTCATCTCTAACTTGAAGGTCAAACCGAAGGTGAGAGAAATCAAAGATCACATTCAAAGGTATCAACATGAGGTAATTTATAGAATTAGAGAGAATTTGGCAAGGGCATAAAACCGAATGATGCAATAGGATGATGAACATCATAGTGAGTGACACTTTAAAGAGGGTGACTTTGTTTTTGTATGGTTATAGCCGTATAAGCAATTATCTTTAAAACAACAAAATAAGGAAAATAATCTTTCTCCTAAATACTATGGTCCTTACCAAGTGTTGCAAAAAATTGGTAATGTGGTAGATAAGATGGAGCTCCCTCCAAGAAGTAAAATACATCCAGTATTCCATGTTTCTTGCTTGAAAAATTTTAGTGGCTAACACATTTCCACCCAATCAGTGACTTTTGAATTGTCTAAGGAAGGAAGGATTGTATTGGAACCTGAAGGTATTCTTCACTTGACACACCAAAATATTGAGGACCAGAGTAATTACCGAGTACCTAATAAAGTGGAAGAATATGAATATTGAGGAGGAATCATGGAAAGATGAAGCATTTTGTAGCAACATCCATGGATTCCCAACATTAGGGAAAATGTTTCTTTGAAAGGGAGGGGCATGCTATGCCATTAGTCATATAGCTTATATTAGATACGTAGTGCCAAATTTTTTCTTACATAATCTATCTTCTTGTCATATGTTATTCATTTATGCTTTCATAGGCTTAGTAGGTTGGGTTTGTTGTGGTCATATCATAGATTTGGTATATATATGTGGTAGTGAGGATTTTTTAATCATCATATTGAGCATTGGAGTCTCATTGTATAGTTTGGAGGTTTCCCCTTCGAAGTGAATATGTTATTCTACTTTCATATTGTTATCATTTATCTACAATCTTGTGTTTTTTGGTGTTCTGTTTTTTTTTATATTGAGATTTATACAAGTAATTCCATTACACAATCAAACATGGTCACAAAATAATGAAATACCTCAGCAAAATGGAATCATGTAGCCTTGTTAAGGAATATGTGGGATTGATCTAGTATGAATGAATGACTAAGGAAAACGTAGATGTGGATGACCAGTTGTTTCCATCTAGATTGAAAACTCATATCAATAAAATCCTCTATTAGATTTTTTATGTCATCGTCAAGCTTGGTATATCCTAATCCCTATTTATCAGAAAATATTTTATAATGGGGATGACTAGAAGTGGAAATTCCTTGTTCAAACTTTCTTATACCATAACATTTCCATCCTTCGTCAAGTAAGCAATGTATAGCAAAATATGGCATTGAAAGGTATGGATACATTGTTGATCAGTGGAGAAGTTGCAGTATCATATCCTCCATGCACAAAATAAGTTTTTTTGGGATGAATAATAACTGAAATTTGAGAGATCCTTTGACATGTTTCATGGAGATGGTCTACCCATTTCTTTGACAATTAGCATATTGGGTAGAGATATAGTGCTGTAAGGGAGTTTGTATTCCTCAACACTCATAAATTGTGTATCATTCATCATAGGACCCTTACCGTGATCTTCAGGTATTTTGATAGTTGTGGTTTTTCTACTAGAAGGAATAAAACTTGAAATTGATGATGGTGAATATGATGAGGGTGGTGAAGGAAGTATGATTAATTTCGGAAGTGATGTTCAGAGTTTTTCATGAGATGAAGATGATAAAGGAGATAGCTCTTGTGAATGTTGCATAAAAGGTGATGGGTCAACTATGGTAGGTATATGACTGGATGTACTAGATACATCTATGGGTGTTGAGGCAATTGGTATGACCTATGTAATAGGTACCACTCTACTAAATGATAATTCAATATTATTGCAACCATCGGCAGTGACATAATATGTAATTCTTTCTTGTTTGTATTTGAGACATTTATGGAGGGCAGAAAGAATACATTTCATTTTATGAATCCAAGGGTGTCCTAATAAGATGTTATATTGTAACTCCCCCTTTATATCATATAAAAAGGTGTGGGATCATTTTGGACATGAATTTTAATGGTAAAATGATGGTACTATTATAAAAAAGTAGCACCCTTGGTTTTTCTTATTATTGATCCCTACATTTTACTAACATGAGACTATATCTAAGTTGTGGGACTTTTGAACTGAGACAAACCTCCAGAGAAGGTTGGTTCCTCTACCTAAATCATAATGCTAAGCTACTTCTAAGAAAGGAAATGTAGATATCTACTCCTATCTTATTATTCCAAGGGACTAGGGAGAGAGGAACGTGCATAAAAATGGGAAATCCTACATTAACATATGTGATAACACCAAGATAAGGATGGAGAGACACTCTCAAATGAGGGATAGTGGAAGAAAAATGATGAAGGAGAGGGCAGCAATAGTACCGTAGTCCAAGACAACCTTGAAACCACCATTTCCATGAAACACAACAAATTTGGGCCTTGCAATGCAAGAAAAATTAAATATGCAATAAATACCTGTAAATGTAATGAAAGGAAATATTTTGGAATAGAACATGAGCTAGGACAGATTGATAGACCCAAAATAAATATTTTATTACTTTAGAAGGATGCACAATACATTAAAATGAAGGTCAAAGGAAAGATTCACCATTTAGATGCACAAATATGAGGTCCGCAACCCATAAATGCATTTGCAACACTTGAAAGAGAGTGCACAAGAATTACAAGAATGTCTAACCCTTTACAAGGAGCATTACTCCATTATTTATAGAAAAATAATGAGAAAAAAGAAGGAGAAGAGGGAAAATCAGATTTCTTCTTCCAATCAGCAACAACAAGCATTACACACCTATAAATCCACCTACCATGCTATTAGATGTGCATCCCCATATATTTTTTTCTTGTAGAATAAGGAAGGAGGCCAAATTAGATCAAATATAGGTGATTGAGCTAACTGAATCTGTGCATTAATGACCTGATTGACATTTCCTTATTTTCCACCTATCATACCTGCCAAAATCTTATTTTCAATGGTCTAAAGTGTGGGTCATGGCAGAAACTTTCCAACAAGACCAAAAATGCATGGATATGATCTTTACAACAGAAGTTATGGTGGTTTGAATATTACATCACAACCTGAACATGCAATGACATATGTTGTGTTCTGGTTGATCCAAAGATTGATTGATTAATGGAAGAAATGTTTTTCCTCTTTTTCTTGAACCAAATTCCATCAATTTTTTATTTTAATGATGCCAAATTGAAGGCCTTGATGAGACCTTTAAAATGATATGTGATTTGGAGCTCTAGAGTTAAAGATATGGCCATTTGAATATTTACATGTTGGGGAGCACATGAACTTGACAAGTGGCATCATTTGATTAGTTCGGGGATTGCCTCTACTAATGTGTGCATTACTTTTACTTTTTCCATGTGTCTGTCTCTGGTTGGGTTGTGGGTTTGGGATTTTCTTTCCTTTTATTTTATGTATTCTTTGGTTTTATAAAATGTAATCTAATAGAAAAATTCCACGTACCTTCGCAGTGTCAAACTTCTCTCTATCCCCTTTAATCCATTGTGAAACATGACACAATAGGAAATATCCAAGATACTTTATAATGTTAGAATCATCTATAATACCCTTGTCTTCCCATAAAGTATGGACCAATAATAGCATTCTATGCCCCTCGCAATGTCAGACTTTCTAAAAACCGTGATTGACCGTTGTGAAGTATTAGCCAATAGGAAAGATCCATGTACCTCCCATGTGTCAGAATTTTGATAACCTCGATTGAAAATCATGAAATGTGAGCTAAAGGGAAATCTCCAAAATTCAAATCAATGTCAAAATTTTGCCTTCATCTTTTTATTTCATTGGTTGTTGCTTCGTATCGCAACTTCATCCATGGGTAGAATTCAAACTGTTGGATCCATAGAAAACTTGCCATGTGTCTACCTTTTTCTTTTAAGTTCACCCCACTAACTTGTTGAATTTACTGTTGTTTAAACCCAATGAAATTATTTGTTGTGGCTCATTTTGGGAAATTTAATTCCGTGAAACCTGAATGTTATAAAGGAACTTGGAATCCTGCTATGTGTTTGCTTCACATCGCAAGAATTTGAAGTGATTTGGCAGTGTTGAATTTTGATGGGAACTTGAACGTATCTTGGGATTTTAAATTGAACCCACTAATGCTTTAAAGATTGGTCCCCCATGGGTTTTTTAAATGCCAACAACCATCGGTTTAGAGTGGTGGAATTTGACAACCGTTTGAACGTATTTTTCCCCGTAAAAATGGATAAGTCCATTTTTAATCTTGTTAAATCCAAATTAACCCAGGGGGTGATTTTGGATAACAATTTTTTGACCTCACGAGGTAATCTTCATGCTAGATTAGATCAGTGGCCTTTATGTAATCCATTGGGCATGGAGTCAAGCCCAATAAACATTAAAAAAATTGATCTAAACCTTAAAAATTCTTACCCTTAAGCCATATGAAGTACGAAATGGACTTAACAGAACCTAGAAAACTAGCCTAAAGTTGATGTGGGCTTTAAATGAAGCCTCTGAATTTACTACAATCATTAGATTTGGCCCTGAAATGAATTAAAATTTGCTTAGGCTGATTTGGGATTCCTTGGTCATGCTTTCACAAGTGATTACTTGGGAATTTTGATTCACTTTATAACTGTCCTAAAACACTGCATTTTTTACCAAGGAAGAGGCATGAGGATCCCCGAACTACAACTGATCTGTGGGGGCTTTGGAAAATCTTCTTATCCACATAATTCCTCTACAATCCTTCATGAGCATTGTGCAATGAGACCATCCAAAAGCAAAAAAACTATGCAAAGCACTTAGGGAAACTGAAACCTACATTACCAATAAGACAATGTGCTGAAAAAACTTAGAGGAATTGAAAACTAATCTACTATGTACAAGGGAGTATATTTTTTCAATAACAATGCTTGAGGTAGATCCCATTGACTGAGATTTGCAATTCTTCTCCATCCAATTTTGACAATTGGAAAGCATTGTTTGTACCTTGCATCTTGAAATCATGTAGGGGCCACTCCATATTGCATCAAACTTGGCATGTCTACCTAGTTTGGCCCTTGTCTACATCCCACTTTAGGACTAAGTCTCCTTTCTTGAAAGCTCCTATATTTGGCTTTCTTATCAAAACTCAACTTAATTTGAGCTTGATCCTTTTCCATTTTTTACACTGCTTGGTTTCTCAACTCTTCTAGTCTCCATGAGCTCTACATATATAACATCCATAAGCTTCAAACTTAAACAGAACTCTAGCTTGCTTGATAAGTTCTAATGTGAAATTTAAGAGATATTGGAAACTTTTCTTCTATACTAAAAACTAGCTATAGGGAGAGTTTCCAATTGATTTCTTGGGAGTAATCTTATCAGCCCACAAGGCTAGATTTCAAATTTGTGTGCCAAGTCCTCTAGTTTTCATCCAAAGTTATCCTTATGATTCTCAATAGATTTTTGTTTGTGGACTCAACTTGACCATTACCTTTGGGGGTAATAATTCAAAGATGTGCTCAAGTATATGCCATTTTTAACAACCCAATCAGATATCTTTGCGCTAAGGAAAGCTAAAGCATTATCATAAATAATTGTGGAAGGAACACCAAATCTAGCCACAATCCCTTCATAGAAATCTAAAATGTTGGCATCATTTTCTTCTTTCAGTGCAACTATGTCGCTGTCCACTTGGTGAAGTAGTTTGTGGCTGTGAGGATCCATTTGTGACCCAAGCTTAAATTTGGGTTGATTACCCCAATGAATTCCAACCCCCATTGCATTAATGGTTCATTTACAAAGATGGGGTGGAGTGGAAGGGTTCTAATATTTCTTTACCTATAAATAAGGCACACTTCTTACATTTCTTGACCCATAAATAACAATCATTGAAGAGGTTAGGCCAATAATACCCAACCTTCATGATCTTGAGAGTTATTACCCTTGGAGAAAAATGGCCTCTAGCTTCTCCATCATGGAATTCATGCAATACCTTCTCAATCTTATTTGTCATTAATACACCTCAAGAGAACACCATTCACATATAATTTTGAATAGGATTCCATCAATGAGCACATATGGAATGGATTGAAGTCTGAAATAGCTTCTTTTATCTTTATTCAATCCTTGAGGGCACTGAGCCTGTTTGGAGGAAAGTGGACTACATCTTTGGTCCAACAAGGAACAAGGAAAAGCATCAACTGGTTGTTTTTGGTCATCTTGAAGCGCTAAAATGGTCTCTTCATCAGTTTTCTGACCTGAAACTAGTTGTTCACACAACCCCTTGCCTCTAACCAATTTAGTCATTTTGATGTCAATGTCATACTCCATTATCTTGGTTATCCAACCAAGCCCTCTTCTCATTTAGATCCTTGTTCAAGAGGAAGTATTTTATACCAACATGTGAAAACTAATAGGTGTATCTTGTTGTTGGACACCAAATGTCTGAATTTCTTCAATACTTATTACAAGAGCAAGAACATTCCTTTTCAATAAATGAGAATATTACCTCATAATCTTCAAGATTCTGGCTGAAAAATGCAACAAGTTGCTCCAATCCTTCTTCATTCAGCTGCACCAGTATGCTTGATATTGTTTCTACACCTCCAAAGGCATACAAAGTAAAATCTTTTAAGAAATATGGATTTATGAGAGTTGGGGCCTATGCAATAACCTTCTTTATGGATCTTCAAATATTTCTTTTCCTTTAGCATTCTACTTAAAAGACATGCTCTTCTTCAACATTAATGGTCAGTGGCTTGAAAAGGTTAGCAAAATTAGGGAAAAACCTTATAACAAAGTTGATTCTCCCCAATAAACTTTGGAGAGCCTTTTTATGACTAGGCAATGGACAATGCAATAATGACACTAACTCTTTCTGGATCAATGTTTAGTCCTTATTTAGAGATAATTTGGCCAAGGTTTTTACCTTCATGAGATAGGAAGATAAAGTTATTAGGATTAAGAGAAGACTACAAACTCCCTACACCTTTCAAAGACATTTCCTGAGATGAAGAAGATGATCAACTGCATCCTTGGAGAACACCATGATATCAACAAGGTAGATAAGAACAATCTTGTTAATCAGCCCTCTGAATTCCATAGCCATGGCTCTTTGGAATGTTGCCCCAACACTTGATAGGACAAATGGAATCTTCCTATAAGCATATGTTCCCCACTTGGTGGTAAATGTAATATTGATACAGATCTTCCTCTTTTACCATGATTTGATTATATCCTGAGTATCCATCTAGAAGAGAAAATCTTCTAGAACCTGCTACTATTTGTAAAATTTGTTGCATGGAAGGAAATGTGTAATGAGTCTTTCAAAGAATCCTTGTTCAAATCTCTAAAGTCAACACACAGTCTGATATCTCCATTCTTCTTCCGCACTAGACCTAGATTAGCCACCCATGATGAGTTCTTAATGGGAAAGATAATACTCACCTCAATTAACTTGTTCAGTTCCTTCTTCATTAGAGGGATCAATATGAGGATTTAACATGTCTCTACTTCTGTCTGAAAGGCTTGACAACTGAATCAAAATTAATGGTGTGCCGAGCCAGACTATGGGATCAAAACCTATAAGGTCTTCATATCTCCATGTAAAAATATCAACAAATTCATGGAAAATTTCTACAAAAGCATGCTTCTCTTTTTCATTGGTCACTTTGCCAATGTTGAGGAAATTTCCCTCACCAACTGAGATGGCCTCTGAATCCTACCCCTTGACCTGTTATGTTTGATCCTTTTCTTTTTTAAATTGGTCATTAGGGTTGAAAATGGATTCTAAAGTGACTAGCCCCTTAGGCTGCTTGTTTGTTTTGAGTTGAACCACTTTGTCTCTATATTATCTTCTCCAACTTTTCCTGGTTCCTTGAAGAAAAATCATATTATTATTGAATACAATTGACAATCTTCTGATAATTATCAAATACTTGCCAATTTGTGACATTTTCTAGTACAACAGAGCCTTACCATCACCTTAATACAAGGTTGAACTTTGTCTTCTTCTTATGTCTTCTAGAACATCAAACCTTGTGCCAACTATAGCCAAGTATATCGACAACCTAATTTTCTTTCCTTGGAATGGCATAGATGTTGAAATATTTAAAATCTTCCAATAGGTCCCATACCCTTGTGCTTGTAGGCCTTTAGTAGATCATTCTTGGACTGCATTTGTTCCTATGATCTGGTTCACAATCAACTCACTGTCCCCAAATGTCTATAATTTTTTGATATTCCTCTTTCTTGCCCATTGCATAGATGTGAATGAGAGACTCATACTATGTTGTGTTGTTGGAGAAGCTGAATTAGAACTTGAAAGATGAGTAATACTTGATACCTTTAAGAGATACAAGTACTACACCTACTCTTGCACCTTGTCTGCTTCTTGATCCATCAAAGAAATCTTCCAAATGCCATTATCATCTTCATCATTTGACTTGGTAACAATAGAGCAAGAGGTGCATTCTCTTCATGTAGAAAATAATAACCTAGGCCATAGATTCTTCAATCTCCTTATATGGATCAAATTTATAATGTTTATGTGCCCACTCATCAAGTATTAAGTCAATGAATGCCACAAATATGAGTATCTGTTCTTGAAGCATTTGGACAATCTTCTTCATCAAAGATGGTATAATTAATGTTGATAGGGCTAGGAACATAAGGTTCTATATGATATGTAACAATTGGTTCAAACTTGATAGTAACCTTAGTGCTCATACCATATCATGAAGAGCATGTGGGACCAATGAACTGACAAGTATCCTCCAATTTTGGTGGTGAAGTCCCTAGATAGACATAAGGAAAAAAGTGGAGGTAGATCAATTATGGATACATCTTGAAGAACTGAGACATTGGGACATGCTGTGTAGTGTGAGGATTAAACCTATGATAACTCCAATAGTTCCTAGTATTATTCCATCTAATTATACCACACCTTTAGCCAAAGATTCATATTTGAGAGCTAGTTTGTCCTGCTAATTTTCTTGGGTACTGAGATGTCTTTAGCTCCAGATTCAATCATAATTGTGCACCAAGATATCTCCTATGATCAAAGATACATAGAAAGGTGGAGGCTTCATATTCTTGCTTGGTTTATCCTTCTTTTTTGCATTGCATTAGTAAGGAACTTTTCTTGTTCTTTGGATGATCCACTTAGAATAGATAAGTTGGCCATGGTTTCTTACAAGAGATATCTCTTTGTCCTGGGATAGCTAAAGACTCCCACATGGATATGCTCACGGTGGTTTTCTTCATATGTTCAAGGATGTTGAAAGGAGTTGGATTATCTTTCTGCTGCACATTACTTATAACATCCTTTTCTTGCACCTGAGATGGTATGGAAGGTACCTTAGGCTGATTTTGCACTTTTTGGAGCTATGTTTGAATTGCCACCTCCTTGGAGTGGCATAGAAGGTTGAGAAGGACCAACATTTGCTGATTGTTCTCCTTCTATATCCCTCTTCTTAGATCTAGTATTTACTAGCCACACCTTGAGGAAGAGTCTGATTTATCCCACAAAAGTCTTTTTCTTACCAATTCACGAGTGAAGTGTCACTTTAAGGTGCCTCCTAAGTGACCATTTGTTATTGATTTTCCTCTGTAGGTGTATCTTGAAAAAAAGATGCACCATTGCACCATCAAATCTTGGTTTATAATGCCATTGAGGCATGTTGATTGAGTTGTGTGGAAGATGAAAAGGGAAACACCACTCATAATCTTACACAAGATTTTTCTGAACAGGAACCAAAGATTGAGATGAGCTAGCTACATTGGGATTATAAGGTTGAAATGGCCTAGAAGAAGGAAATTTTGATTTTGATTTTATTTTGGGATGGAGCTTTGTTTAGCTGGATGGGGCCTTATTTGGTTGGTATGGAGGTTGATAAGGTTTGAAATTTTGTGTCTTGTTGCCTCTTAATGGATACCAACTCATTTCCAAAATTTTACAATTGTTTCATTACCTCCTGTAACTCAACTGAGGTGTTTGAGGAAGTAGATGCTTGGATAGAGATTTGATTCCTTGGGGTTGGGATAGGGGCTAATTCAAGGTGCTTGATTAGAAGCAGATGTCTCAATCTCTGGGAAAATAGGCATTGGAGGTCTAGGAGCAAGTTTCCCCAGCCTGAATAAGACTATTCTCAGCCCTAATAACAATGTTATAGGAAACTGGTAATGTTCTACCTCCCATGGATTGAATCATGATTGAAATGTCACTATTTAAAGCCTTTAGATAATAAAGAAATGCATGCTAGGGTGTAGGTCTTACCATTTGAGGAATTTGGTCCCAAGTCCTTTGAGAATCTTGTGTTAAAATCAAACATCTGCTCATTAGGGGCCCTCTTTGTTGTTGTTAGCTACTCCACCAAAGACATGTGATTTGATTTGTCTTCAAAATGGTTACACAGGGCTGTGCCAAGATCATCCCAACTGGGAATGGATGCAAGTCTCAAGTTTCTATACCATTGAAGTTCTTTACCCTTGAATGAAGATGTTAACAACTAACTGCTACATCATCATGTGTAACTAGATGAATAAGAATACACTTGCAACATCCTGAATGTGCTCAGTAGGGGTAACTTGATTCTCACCAGTGAAGTATGGAATAATTTTGAGTGTAAGCTACTAGTATGTCATGTTTTCATTAAGAAAAAAATGGCTTCCAGTAGTAAAGTTGACAAATGATAAATTCCTCTATGGTGGTGTTGTTGCCATAATAATTGGTCTTAGAACTCTAGTAGACTGCAAGAAATGCCTACCAGGAGGTGGAGTAGAAAGAGTCCTATTTGGTGGTGAAGGTGACCTTTGAACTTTCTTTACCCCTTCTTCTCCTCCCAGGTGATAACCATAGGTATTCAAAAGTTCCTTCTTCTTCTGTTCTTGACCTTGTTTGAATTCTTCTCATGAAACTCAAGCACCTTAACTACAGAAACCAATAAATAAATGTTTGGAGTCACCAGATGTGTTGTTGCAGAGCCTCCAAAGGCTGAAACTTTACCAAGATACACACCAAAACTTGGAAAAATGGAAATATTAACTTCTGGTTCCACCGGGCGTGCCAAAACTATTATATCAAAAAAGTAGCACCCTAGGATTTGTTGGATGTAGATCCCTACTTTTTGGCTAACATGGGATGATCTCACAAGTGTGGGACTTGCATAAATGAGATAAACCTCCAGAGAAGCTGGTTCCTCTACCTAAATCCTAATTGCTAAGTTACTCCTAAGAAAGGAAATGCAATTATCTACTCCTATTCTAACAATCCAAGGGACCAAGGGAGAGAGGAAAGATGCATAAAAATGGGAAATCCTACACTGACAAAGGTGATAACACCAAGAAAATGGTGGAGAAACACTCTCAAATGAGGGATAGTGGGAAGAAAAATGATGAAGGAGAGGGAAGGGATAACTGCCATAATCCAATACAATTTTGAAACCACCGTTTCCACAAAACACAACATTTATGAGCCCTGTAAAGGAGAACAAAAGATGCACCAAAATACCTAAAAATGTAATGGAAAGGAAAGAAAAGGGAATAGAACATAGATAAGGCCTATTAATAGCCAAAAAATAAGTATTTTATTGCTTTAAAGGATGCATAATACATTACAATAAAGGTAAAAGGAAAGATTCACCATGTAGATGCTAAAATATGAGGTCTGAAACCCATAAACACATGTGAAAATCTTGAAAGAGAGTGCACAAGAATTACAAGAATTTTCTAACCCTTTACAAGGAGCATTACTTCACTATTTATAGAAAAATAAGGAGAGAGGAGGACGAGAAAAAGAGGGGAAACTCAAATTTCTTCTTCTAATCACCAACACCAAGCATTAGATACTTGCAAGTCCTCCTACCAAGCTATCAGATGTGCCTCCCCATGTCTGGTTTGCTTGTTGAAGAAGGAAGGAGGCCAAATTGGATCAAATTTGGGTGATTGGGCTAAATGAATTTGTGTATGAAATGGACTAATTTGACGTTTCCCTGTTTTCCTCCTATCAGACCCACCAAAATCTGATTTTGAATGGTCCAAAGTGTGGATCATTTCAAAAAAAATCCAACAAGACTAAAAATGCATGGATATGATCTTTGCAATATGAGCTATGGCAGTTTGAATATTACATCACAAACTAAACACACAATGACATATAAGGAATTCTGGTTGATCCAAGGATCGGTTGATGATTACCAAACTATTTTTCATCTTTTTCTCCAATCAAATGACATTGATTTTTAATTTTGATGATACCAAATTGAATGGCTCAAGGATAAATTTATAACGATATAAATTTTGTGTTATTTGGAGCTCTGGGGTGAAAGATATGGCCATTTGAATATTTGCATGTCGAGGAGCACAAGAACTTGACAAGTGGAAAAAATTTGATTAGTTAGAGGATTTCCTCTGCCAATGTGTGCATTTATTTCATTTTTGTCATGTGTCAGTCTCTGGTTGGTTCGCGGGGACCGATATTTCCTTCCCTTTTCTTTTCTGTATTTGGTGGCTTTAAGAAATGCGATCCAATAGAAAAATACCATGTACCTTCATATTTTCGAGACTACTCTGTATCCCCTTTGATCCATCATGAAGCATGATCTAATAGGAAATATCTACACTACTTTATAATGTCAGAATCATCTATAATAACCTTGTCAGCCCGCAAAGCATGAACCAATAAGAATGTTCTATGCCCCTCGCAATTTTAGATTTTCTGAAAACCTCAACTAACTGTTGCAATGTTTTAGCCAATAGGAAAGCTCCATGTACCTTATATGTGTCATACTTTTGATAACCCTGACTGAAAACCATGAAACTTGATCCAATGAGAAAGCTCCATGCTTCAAATTAGTGTCATATTTTTTACTTGCATGCTTGTCTTTCATTGGATTCTGCTTCGAATCGTAACTTCATCCCTGGGTGGACTTCAAACTATTGGCTCTATTAAAAAATTTCCACATGTCTGCATTTTGATTTTAAGTTTACCTCACTGACTTGTTGACTTAAATGTTGTTGGGACTCAATGGAATTATCTATTGTGGCTCACTTCAGGAACTTGAAGTTGGTGAAACCCGAATGTTATGAAGGGACCCAGAATATCATCACATGTTCTCTTCACATCACGAGAATTTGAAGTGCTTTGGTGGTGTAGATTTTTGATGGTAACATGAACGTATGTCATATTTTTAATAGAACCTGACAATGCTTTAAAGCTTGGTCTCCTATGGATTTTTTAAATTCCAATGGCTAGTGGTTTAGAATGGTGGCATTTGACGGTCGTTTGAACGTATTTTTCCCCTTGAAAATGGCTAAGTCCCATTTTTAATCTTGTTAAAGCCAAAATAACCCTGGTGGTATTTTGGATAACAGGTACCTAATACAGCACCAGGAGCATCATTGAATGCTTGTAATTATAAATTTGAGGCCGAAAGGTGAGATAGTAGTATGTTGAGGTGATGCAAGGCTATGAATGATATGAGATTAATGTTAAAGTCATTTTCAACCAACACGCATTTGAATTTTTTGCATTTTATTTATATGATTATGAATAATAGTGGATCAAGAGATTTAATCCCCCATTGTGTTACGAGAGGGGATCCAAAATTAATATCATAGTCATAAAATGTGATTGATGATGAATTTGAGGTATGAAATTTTCCTACAAATTGTGAAAAAGTCACTGGGATATTGAGTGGACAACTTAATTGACTATAATGCATCAGTAAGTGCCTCATGATGATTGGAAGATTGGAAAATGAAATCATACAATGAGATCTTAGTTGGTTTACTCTTTAATTGGTTGATTATATTATTATTGAGAGTGATGACTGGTTTTCGAGGTAGGACCACATTTCGTGATGGTGTGGTCATAGATATAAATTCCTACATGGATTTAGGATTCATATGGGTTGATTTATTTCTTGTCATGATGTGAATCATGTCCACAAAATATTGGTGAGATGATGATGATTTTTCACAGCTAACTTGATTGGTTACATCCATATGCGATGGTAGTGGAATTTTTAAGACATATAGGTTTTGATTTTGTTGGGCCACGACATTATCAAATTAGATATCATATTTTTCAATTAGGTCTTGAATACCATTATATAATTAGAGACACTTGTCAGTTACATGGACAACAATATGATGATAATTACATTTGTTAGTGGACTGTTATCACCAAAGTAGTTTTGGCACATTGGAATCCTCTTGTTGTATGGGTGGGAGTGAGATGAATTGAGAATCTAGGAATTTTTATAAGATACTGGAAAGTGTTTTGGTCAATGGAGTGTATTTCCGATGTATTTAAAATGGATCTCGTGATGTGTTTTGTGTAGATCGTAACTATGGGTTATTAGGAGTAATGGATGAATTCTTAGTAGAATTTGCTGTGGAACTTGGGTTAGTGGTATATTGAAGAATGAATGAATTAACTTGGGGAATATTTTTAGAAAAATTAGAGAAATCATTCTTATTACTAAGTTTGACATCACCAGTACTAATATGGACATCCTCAATTCTCTTGGCCATCAGTATGGATTCTCCAAATGACAAAAACGGTTGGATTTGAAGAGTATGTGATATGTGTTGACACAAATCTTGGAAAATAATTGGGTGAGTTTTGGTTAAGGAATGGGAAATGTGATATAATGGAAAACTACCCACCAATGTGATACGTAGTAATAAGAGTCTCATCATCAAATTGTTTCATGTTGTATAGATCATATAATGTGGTATGCTTAGCAACATTGACCAAAATGTGATCAAGGAATAAGTCTGAAAAGTTTCTCAAATGAGATGAGGCTATGTTGAATAAGACTAGTATACAAATCTAAATCTTGGCTACCTAATGATAATGGAAATTTGTGTAACATAATCATGACATCATGACTAATGAAATAAAAATCATATTTGAACATGCACAAGTGATTTTGAGTGTCCTATTTTCCCTTAAATTTGTCAAATTTGGTCATATTAAAACATGGGGCATATGGTTTTATGGATACAAATGGGTGGATAGGTTTGTTACATAGTTTATTTTATGTGATCTTAGGGACTCCCATACCTTTATTTTGAAGCTCGAGGTTATGAATTATATCCATGAATTCTTGATTGATTTTTGGTACATGTTGTAAATACTTGCTTTAGATCAACTGATTGTATGATTATGTATAATGATGATGTGGTATATGGGTGTAAGTATGGGAGAATGAATGGGATTTATAAGTGAAGGATGAGGAATTAGGTGGAGTATAATGGGTAAAAGGAGGAATTTTCACATCGAAATTAGACTCAAGTGGTTGCATAGTTATTTTAGAAGGGATATGATGTGTTATTAGATAGCATAGGACTAGCAGAGATAATAGTGGTATGGGGTTCCTCGGTGGTAGATGATGAAGGGTCATGGTCCATATAATATATCTTTAGATTGAAAACATTTATCTTGTAGTAATATTGTCTAATATATTATACAAGGGCTTTTAGATTATGATGTAAGGCCTCCTGAAACTTAGGATAAAAAGGTGGAATCTTTTAATCGTCATCATTTTCAGGAGGATGGGAAGTGGATGTAGGAAATTATTTAGTTTGGGTACCAAACATACTTCCAAACATGTTAGAGTCTCCTACTACTCTTTTGTGGACAAACATATCATCATGTGATTGAAACACATGGTCCATGGTGTGAGGTGAGCCATGTGAATGTGTATGGGTGGTAACCAAGCAAAGGTAAGTCCAATATTGTGTGAAGATAATATGAAATGATCAAGGTATTCCAAAATTGTACCAACTCAAGATAGATATCTAAATTATACTAGTGAAGTACATAACTGTGGAAAATAGGAAAATATCAAATGCCATAATAGATAGATGGAAAAATCACATACTAGTCACAGTTGCAAATAATTATGGGGAAAATATGGGATGTAGAATAGAATGTATAATGAGAGAATAGTGGATCAGGAAGGTTATAGACTAGTCATAGTCATGACTGGCTCTAGGAAAAATATGAGATGAAAAATCACAGGGCAATCATGTATGTGACTGAGACTGGGAAAATAAAAACTTAGAATGAATGGAAGAAATGGATGTGGAAGTGTGAGAGAATATTGTTAACAACATCAATATTCACATATGTGAATCATATATTGTTATCCAAAATTTCCCCTTTCGGGTAATTTTGATAACTTGCACTTTCATTTTGGCTTGAGCAAGGGTAAACTGGTCAAAATAAAAAGAATTCAAGGTTCTAAGGGTTTCCCTTCCTGGTTGTAAATATATGAAGTTCAACACTTAGCCAAAAAAGTGAGAAAAAATGGAAAAATGAATAAAATTAGTTATTTTCAGTGTATTGTGGGTTTCTGGGTCTTAGATGGAACTAGTTCCCCGGGGCAGAGGGTTCTCCGCATTGGTCTAAAGCCCGCAATGTAAAGAGTTTGGAAAGTTGCAGTGTAGTGTGAAGTATTGGGTTGAATGTGGAACTGTGGAACAAGTTACATGGGCTCATTGGTTCCCTACATTTATATTTGGCCCATAATCAAAGGGTTTTGCGAAGGAGATAATGTTTTGTGGAGATGTGGGAAATTGGAGAACGACAGTACTGCTTCCATCGGGGAACTAGTTCCCCGCATTAGAGGTTGGAATGTAGGACAGGGTGAACGAATGAAAAGTGATAGATAACATAGTGTGGGAGTTAGGTGATGTGGAGGAACTAAATCCCATGGGAACTAAGCTTCCAGGTGGAACCATTCCATGATTCCACCCGCGACCTGAAAATACTACCACCAAACAAAACCCTTAGCAATGTGGAAAATGCGGAGACAAAAGGAACTAGAGGAATATTTCTAAGGATCAACAATTTCCCCACATAACCATTTCAACCAAAATGCAAAGGAGAAAATGGATTTAATATGGAATGTGGAAGCGCGTGGAGCCCGCGTGGAACTCCCTGATCCCCTGAACTTAAAAAATGGCCATAACTTTTGATTTATTTCTTTGATTTTCACAAAATAAGACTTTTTGGAAATCTCTCAGCATCCTCTACACCAAAAAATTGATTTATAATTTAGTTGAGGGTAGGTTGGTGAAAAAGTGGAAATACTCCACATCATTAAAAGATGCAGTCCCAGGTAGCTCAACAACCAAGTTTAATGAAGTATGGTGCCCATTTCTTCTCCCATAAGGAAAGTATCATTGGGGAATGGATTTGTAAGGGTGTCCATACTTATTTTCAGATAATTAATTCATCATGTTGATGGATGGAAGGAGGAATATGATTTCCCTCTATTTTCCCTCTTCTTTAGCTTTCCCATTTTCTATACATTGTAAAAGGAGACTCATTTATAAGGGTTGGACATTCTTGGAATGTAAAGGCATCACACAAGTGTTACACAAATTTTCTCCTTTGAGTTGCAAGGCTTAGAATTGGACATCTCGCATGGTGATCCTTGCCTTTTCTCCTTCAATGTAATGGATTGTGCATATTTGAATAAAAAAAAATACTTGTTTTATGGCTATTGATATGTCCTAGCTTTTGTTCTATTGTATTTTCTTTCCTTTCATTACATTTATAGGTATATTGTGCATATTTTATCCTTGTTGCATGGTTTGAATATGTTGTAATCCATAGAAATGGTGGCTTGAATGATGCTTTGGATTGTGGTGTTCATGTATATCCTCTCCTTCCTCATTTTTCTTCCATTTTACCTCATTTGAGAGTGTCTCACCTCCTCTTCTTGGTGTTATCACCTCTCTTTAGATTAGGATTTCTCATCTTCATGCATTTCTCTCTCTCCCTAGTCCCTTGGATTGTTATAATAGGGTTAGATAGCTTCATTTTCGTCCGTATGGGTAGTTTAGCATTAAGAATATGTAGAGGAACTAACCTTCTCTGGAGGTTTGTCTCAAGTAGCAAGTCCCACAACTTGAGACACAATCCCATGTAACCCAAAAACACTGATTTCTCATCCACACATACATGGAAAATCAAAGGGTGTTATTTTTTGGTGATAACAAATACAGTGGAGATTGAAATGAGGTGTTTTGACCAAGATAATGTTGTTTTGTTTGTTTTTAGGTTAAATATGGGCCCATTTAGTTTGGATTCCTATTTAAATATCTCTCTCTAGCTACGATTGGAATCTAGATGAGTATCGTTCACTAGAAAATTTGTATTCGCAGACTTTACCCCTTGATCAATCAAGATGGGGTTGTTGCCACACACAACATTAGATATACTCATGTGTGGAACTAGTTAATTAGGTTGGGCCATTGACCCTTTTCATAAGTGATTCCTCTCAATGTTCCTGATACTTTAAGGTTCCTGTGGTACTCCTCACAATGATTTATAGAGCTTATGCCCAAGTACTTTCCACATTTGTGTGAATGGGTATTTACCCATATCTAAACATTATTTTTTAATGTTTTTATAGAAACAAAATTAATTTCAGTCATGTATGTGACTACCCTACAACTATATTGTTAGATTTTTTGGAAAAAAAAATAGCAACACATTCGTTCCTTTGACTGGCCTGCGACCAAAGTTTTTTTGTATTTTTAGCAATCTACAAAACCAAGTGTTAGATCTATAACCAAAATGTTAGGTAAAAACAAAATCAAATTATAAGGAATATAAAACCCTAAAGAAAACACTATTGTATTTACAAAACAAAGTGATTTACCCATAACCAAAATGGTCCCATCATGGTCACCAAAATGTATGCCTAGATTTGGATCACCTGCAAGATGTATTAGTTGAGATAGAAATCTCCAAATCAATCTTACTAAATATGATGGGCTTATGTTGCCATTTAGAAGAGAAGGACAATCATGGGTTCTTTAAATGAATAAAGTGGATAAAATCTTCTTGATCTGAATCTATAACCTACACACACACAGTTGGAAAAATGTTAGTTATTTTTGGTGGTTAGGGGACCTACCTCGGTCATATCTCCAACCATTTAAGGAGATAAAAGACAATTTATTAAAGTAAATTGAAAAAATAATGCATGAAACTGAAATAGTATACCTGACTTGGTCCCAGTTGTGATTCACTAAAAATTGTATGAAGATTACAAGCCAATCATTGTTTTGACTAACCCTTGTGTTTGAATATTTCTAAAATAATGATGCTGCAAGTTGCACCAGTCCTTTACAATCCACCTTCATCTCTCTAAAACCTAAAATATCGAAATATGTAAGAAAAGGAGAAAAATATCAAGTACAAGCATAAGTTCACAAAGATTCAAGGCCTTAGAATGATAGGGGTGAGTGGTATTTTATAGTTTTTGGAGTGCATAGAATAATGTGATAGATGTGGGTGTAATGTGCATAGATGGGTGAGATAATAAAGGTCTATAGTGCATTGGGCATGAAAATGGATAGGTGAGATGGACATAATTAAATGTGAGTGGGTGAGGGTTAGTAAATGAGTGATGACGTGTATTTTATCAACATTTTGGTGGGGTTTTATAATTTTTAGTTACTTTAGTGGGATTATTTTATTTTTTAGGATTATTACGTTTTATGATGTTTTTGGTATTTCTAAATAGGAAGCATTATGTGGAATGTGAATTTTCTAGTGTCTACACAAAGTGGCTAAGTTATTCATAGGAATTCCTTCCTCTCTTTTTGCACCTAAAGGGGAATATATCAAAGTTGTTAAATTAATTTTATACACATTATTCTTCCTTCACATGGTGTTTTGGATCCTCTTTCTTCTTCTCTCTCTTTTACATTCATGTGTTGGATTCCATACACCCAATACTTTGGCATCTCCTCAATACAATTTGGGAATGATCACCCCCAATTCTTCGATAAATTTCAACAGTCCAAACTCTAATTAAAAGAAAAGAAAGGGAAATTCTTCCATCTACAAAATAAACATGTGTATTCCTTCCACATTTTCACCTCTTTATTTAACTCTTTTTAGTTTCAAATTTCATTTACATTACATTGTTACATTGAGTTATAACTTAATTATTTATCATATACATTGACTACACTCTTTGTTACAAGTTTCATCATGCAACATGTTGACAACAATACAATGGGATCATGCAAAATAAGCATCGAGTGAAGATAAAGTGTGTCTACACACTCAGGTATCTTTTCCTTTAAACATGTAATTTCATTTCATAATTAAAGGGGGGGACATAGACCCATAAATTTGGTAATTCTACTCTTTAACATTGTTATTATTGGTATTTATCTCTTTCTCAAACAATTACACTTTACCCATTCTCATCTAGTACATCTCTAGTTATCTTTTCTAATGTGTATTCCTTCCACATTTTTCACCTCTTTATTTCACTCTTTTCACTTGTAAATTTCATTTACATTACATCATTATATTGAGTTATTTATCGTGTACATTGACTACACTCTCTGTTACAAGTTTCATCATGCAACATGTAAACGCCAGTATAATGTGATCTTGCAAAATAAGCATCAAGTGAAGATAAAGTGTTTTTACACACTCGGGTATATTTTCCTTTAAACATTTAATTTCATTTCATAATTAAAGGGGGGACATAGACCCATAAATTTGGTAATTCTAGTCTTTAACATTATTAGTATTGGTATTTATCTCTTTCTTGAACAAGTGCACTTTACCCATTCTCATCTGGTACATCTCTAGGTATCTTTTCTAACTTTATTTATCATACACACTCATTTATCAATAGTTTATAAGACTTTAATGCATGAAGTAAATTAAGAAAATATTTTTTCAGCTTCCAAACTTCACACTTTAGATGTCTCTGTAGGGTCAAAATGTATAATATGGGTAGGAACATCCATACGTTCCCAACCCTAGTGTACAACTTTTCCCTTTCTCACTTTGATCCAAAAATTTCAATTCACATTCTTATTTGGGTCATTTACTCCTTCTCATTCAGCCTTTGTAAATTAAATCATTGTCAAAATAATATATAAGCAAGTGAAACTTGCCTCATTTATAACTTATAAATATTATGGACTATTATTTCAAAAGATAACACAAAATGAACCCAAAGCTCCCTAAACATTTGCAAATACCTTTGTACATTCATAAGGGCAGTGCTATCTACAATTCTAAAGCTTCCTGCTAGGTATAGGGGATTTCTTTCCACATTTTCAAGCATCCAAAATCACTCAATCAAGTATATTTTAAAGAGATAAAATCAATTCAAGCTTTGTTAAAGAAAGGATGTCAAATATAATTGCACTACATCTAGATATCACATGCTAGTTGGAGAATGATATGTGGTTTGTGGCCTCTTCAAAGTAATGCCAACATCAGTGGTTCACAGGGGTTCCCACAACCCAATTAATTTTTATTTTTTATGACTCTCTATCCATGGTTATGGTTTGAAAGGTTGAGTTGTGCATTTTGAGGTTCCCACAGTGTGACCAACAGAGAGTGACAAATATATTTTAAAAAGTGACAAACTTAGAAAGTTACAGACAATACTTTTAAGTAGGGTCAAGATTATATAAATAGGTTAAGACTGTATATACATTCTTACCCTACTCTATGGTATTTCCCAAGAGAATATTTAGGTCACAGTTCTAGTTTTGAATCTTTCTTAGGTCCAAATCTCCCTGTTCCATCATTAAAACCACGGAGATCAGTTTAGAATCATAGGTATTCAACTAATTTTACAACCCCTTATGTTTGTGAACTTGTATTATATTGTGTAAATTTTTTGCAATTATTAATGTGTTATTTTGATATTGAATGGTTAATGTTAGAAGTTAATTAATTAGAATAACCCCTTGTAGCTTTTATTTAATTCATTTTTGGTTATGCATAAATCTTAATCAATCTAAAAAGGGTGAAAAAAATTTCATCAATATCTGTCGTCATGTTAAAGGTACAACATGAAAATTTGAAAATGTTGGTCATGACAACTAAGACCACCTTTTATAAACCCCTCTCCTAGTCATTATGAACCCTTCCTTTAGCCAATCCATTAGTTTAAGAAACCCCTCTAGGTATGTGTCACCCTCATCTTTGCTGAGAGTAATCAACTAACATGTTTCCAAGTGTGTTTCATGTGTATGGGATTTGATCCAAGCTGATTTCACGATGAGATTAAGCTCTGAGGTGGAATAATGCTTTTTGAAGGACCAAATTGGCTATTTTTAGCCATATTGCAGCATGAGGACATCCTCTAGAAGATAATGGGAAAGGCTCAACCCATCTAGGATTTGGGATATAAATGAATTGATCCAAGGAAATTTACGTAAAATCGGTGGAGGTAAGTGATGTCAGGAATAGTTCAAGAAAAATCGGGTCATTTCAGGTCAAGGGAATGTAGGCTTCAACGGATAAATTCACCTTGTTATGAAGATTTTGGGAGTTCATAGAGGATCTGGAAGCTTTTCAAATATTCAATGGAAATATCATGGATTCTATTACATTATTGATTCATTAATTTTATCATTGAGCTCATCACCCTTAATGGTAGTCTAGGTCACTATTGTTTCTCCTTCATGTTGAAAGGGAGAATAGTTCGATAACTCAATTTGAAATATGAATCAAATCTTCAAAGTTGTTGGAATGAACTTACTTGATGCTTTTGAGTCAAAATTATATAAGGTTTCGCGTCTGAAATCTAAATTTTATTCTTGAGATGGAAAAGATAAGCTCCATGTTCTAATTTTACTTTAATGACATTAGCATAACTTATAGGCTTGAGTGCACTTTTGATCATGTATGTCCTTTTTACCTTATACCTTGGTGAAATGGGATAATAGGGACATCAAATTTTTATCCCTCTATGCATGTGTTCTTTTCCTCACATAAAAGTTGCAACTTGTGACCTAGAGAAGTGTAAAACATAAAGTTTGGATCCCTATTCATATTGACTTGATCCTTCGTGCATTTTTTAAGGTGTTTTGTCCATTTCCCCTTCTCCCTTTGTGTAATGGGATATAAGGGACAAAAAATTGTGCTTCCCTTTTTGGAAACTTCTTTGTCACTTAAAGTGACAACCTTGGTGCTAGGAAATTATAAAACATGCAAACTTGTCCCCAAGTCAAATTTTGTCCCCCTCCTCATGAAAATTGCACCCAAGGCACATTTTTGAGTTGTTTTTATCTCTTTTATTTTTCCTAATATCTAAGGGGACAAGAAAGACAATATAAATGCACTCCCTCTCTCTCAGTAATCACTTGCACACATGTAGAATCCATGTTAATCCCCGAGAGCTTATGTTCAGCCCCTTCATCTCACTCTCATGAAACCCCTTACTAAAACTTGTCATGACTTTATGAAAACTGCACTTTGATGCACCTCATGTCCCCTTTCTTATTTTTTCCCCTATTTTTAGGGTGTAACTCCACTTCAACCATTGTATGACCTCGGTTAAGCATGACTACGTTAGATATAATTTAAAGGGTAAGGGATTGAATGGAATGTTTAAAATCCATATTTATTCATTTTTTATTTTTTTAATGTCATTTTCCCATCCCAAGCTCACTTTCCTTGATTTTTATGTTTCTAGAATATTCCTGAGACATCATATACTAAAAATGGAAAGTTACTTGTATCTCGCAAATCCCTTGTCCATTTCCCATGAAATTTTAACACTAGCTCCTTCTCAAAAACGCCCTTCTAATGATCCTAACCTTGCATACATTGGTGTTCCAAAGAATTTTTAATGGCTAGATGAATTTTCCATCTATAAAAACTTATTTTTAAAATCTACAAAGTTATGGCAATTGAATTTTTTAAAAAACTAGAGCAAAGCATCCTTGTGAAATAACAAAAAAATTGATACCACTCTCGTTCTATTCCAACATCTGTAAAACCCACTTCTTAAAATAGTAAGCCTTACCAAGGTTCACGTTGTGATAGTTCATTCTCTGATTTTTCATTACTCCTTGCATATCAATAACACTCAAAAGTGTCAATTTAAGAAACTTGTAACTAAAAAATAGACTTCCTAAATCAAGAATTACTAAAATAGTAATTTTTGGGATATTGGTAAATAAACAAGGACGTTGAACTTCCCATTCTCATGAAGGAAAATCAAGGAGTGATTGGGCTAGTTGTGGGACATCATGGTAACTTAATGGACCTAAAATTTCACAATTTGCATTTCCAGTTGAGTACTGGACTAGTTTCTCTACTTGGCAATGATAAGGGTCGTAGACATCTTAGCTTGACACCAATCAAACTTGGGATGATAAGTGATGCGGACCATAAAAGGAAGGTGATATCAAACAAGGCCTGTAAAGGTGAGCCCCAATTCTAGCTTATCTTCCCAAGATCTAGTATGGGGATGTGTTTGATGAGTACGATGGTGAATTTTTAGTTTCTTCTTTCCCCATTTTTAGAATAAAACCTTTTCAATGAGGAATGGATGGACAAGAAGGTACTTTTGTCTCTCGAGGTTGATTCCATCTAAAAAGGAGATTTATTTGTCATGAAGGCGAATTTTAAATTACAAGGGAGTCATGAGAAGGAAGGTGATGATCTACACATTCCAACTCCACCCTTGTGCTCAATCCTTTCCAAGATGAGGGAAATCATGTGAATCACACCATGTCAAAGAACATGTGATAATGAACCAGTGTGTGTAAAATATTTCCACTTGGATAACAGGTTAATACTAGAGCATCATGAAGTTTTTGAGGGTATTGGAACATCAATATCTCTATCAAGAGCCAATGTATTGAGGAAATAGTCATGAGGAACATGACAAGAGAGGATCACATTCCCTCATCATAAAAATAACCAAGGAAGATTCTACAAGTTATAGAATTCATCTTAGCAATGAAGCAGTTCATTGAGAGAAAGTTCTTCATCAACAAAAGCTTCTTTATCTCTGGATTTATTGAATTTTTCTCTCTTATTCTCTCTGTTCCTCCTCTCTTTCACATTATATTTCTTCATTGGGAATTATCCTTTCAAATTTCTATGCTCCCAACTCCACAACAAGTAGATGGGTGTTATTGGATTATATGACCAGAATCATAAGGATGTTTAATGATCTAAGTTGGGTTATAAGGGGTGATTTTAATAATAATTTGATACCTTTATAAAATAAATGTGGTGTTAATTTGTACATGGAGAGCATGAAAGGTTTAGCTAACTTCATTAATTGGAACGGGCTATTAGATCTTGTGCTCAATGGTTCTAAATACACCTAAACCAACATGCATAGTGTGTTAGGTAATAAGTGATAAAATATGCAGAACAATCCCACACAGAATCAAAATAGTAGAAATTAATATGCACAAAATATTACATATCTGGAATAAAAGAACACAACATAGACATAGTATTTAATGTGGTTCACCCAATTTGGGATACATCCACCAAGAATCACTTTCTCATATTTTATTATAATCCACCTCTTTCTCTCAATACAATACACTAATCTATTTGGATTTATGCTTAAAAAACTCTCCTAAATTCACACTTGAACTCACACACATCTATAATGATATGTATCACATATCAAACAGTTTTACAATACCGTGGGACAAAACCGCCCCATAAACCAATGGGTCAAAAATCCCACCCATATGAGAAGAGCATGTTTCCTAAGATATTGGTTACATTTTTCGAGGCCAAAATAATCTTTAACACTTCCACACATGAAAACAAGCTCCACAACATAACATAGTGGGAAAGATTGGATCACTTCCTAGTAAATTATCAATGGATTCAGGAACAACAGTACTCTCTTTCCTCATGGACTTGTATTGGATATGATCATAACCCAATCATCCTCAACTACAGTGAAATGGGGCAAACGAAAGGTAGACCCTTTAGGTTTGAAAAAATGTGGACTATTCATCCAGATCTGGAAAAAATGATAGAAGGAATGGTGGAATATTGAAACTAGTGGAAACAGTATGTTCCAAGTGACAACCAAATTGAAAAATATCAAATCAAAGATCAAGAAATGGAACAAATACACCTTTGGCAATATGTTTTTACAAAAAATCAAAATTTCTAAGGAACTCCATGAATTGGAAGATATGATGGAACAAGGGGGATAGAGTAGTGAAGATAAAGATAAGGAAAAATATCTCTTTTAGCTACTATCATAATATCCTATGCAAGGAAGATATTTACTGGAAGCAAAAATCCAGAATAAATTGGCTTAAAGAGGGTGACCGTAATACCAAATTCTTCCACATTTCAGCCACTATTAAAGCAAATAAAGGGAGGATTCAAGAAATAACAAAACAAGATGGTGAAATGGAAACTGAGGCTAAGGGATATTTCGAATACCATCATCTCTTTCTTCAAAAAGTTGTTTGCTAAAGATCAACCCCCTCTCTAGGGATCTCTATCTCTGAAACTTTAAATCTTTTTTAGTCTTTCATTAGCCATGAGGAAAATAGAGAACTGATTTCCATCCCATCGGAGGAAGAATTCAAAGCTATTTTATCCAAAATGGAAGGGGATAAAACCCCAGGACCTTGATGGATTCCCTGCATTTTTCTTCCAGATGTATTGGGATATTGTTAAAAAAGAGGTTGTTACTGTTGTTCAGGATTCTTTCAAATTATGTATCCATGCTCAAGCAAGTCAACCACACCTTTATATCCCTCATACCGAAAAAGCCAGGAGCCAAGGATTTGGGGGATTTCAGACCAATAAGTCTTTGTAACACTATGTACAAACTTATTTAAAAAATTATGGCTTTCAAAATGAGGGAGGTCCTATGCAATTTTATATCTCCAAATCAGGGTGCCTTTGTGTTGGGAAGACATATTCTTGACAGCATCATCTCCATCCATGAAACGATCCATTCAGTGGAGCAATCTAATAGAGAGGCTATGATTGTTAAACTTGATATGCAAAAAAATCCTATGACCGTATATCATGGAATTTCATGTTTTCCCTTTTGCATAAACTGGGTTTTCACCCACACTTTATCAAAATGATCCAAGCCTACACCTCTACCCCCAGTTTCTCGGTCATTATTAATGGTAAACCGAATGGTTTCTTCAACTCAGAAAGAGGTCTTAGGAAAGGGGACCCTCTTTCCCCTTTTCTCTATATTATTGTTGCAGAGGCCTTGAGTAGGTTGTGCTCAAAATCCCAAAATGAAGGAAGACTGGAGGGAATCAAGGTTGCTAATGGGGTGGTTAACCAGAGCCTTCAGCAATTTGTGGATGACACGGTGCTTCTTGGGAAAGATTATGTTCAGGAGGCTCGCTCTTTCAAAAACATCACTAAACAATATGAAGAAGTCATGGGCCAACAAGTAAATTTTTGAAAGAGCTTTTGTTTCTTCATCAATGTTAAGGAAGATCAACAAACCAAGTTAGCTAACATCTTGGGGTGTAATATTAAATCTCTTCTAGAAAACTACCTAGGTATGCCTCTTTGTGGGAGAAAAATGGAAGAAGGGGGATGGAATAAATTGATTGAGAGGTTCCATAAAAAATTAGCATCCTGGAAAGGCTTTTGCTAACACAAGTGGGAAAACACAACTTCTTCAAAGTTCCTTGCAGGGAGTTGTTATCTATATAATGTCTATTTTCATCATTCCTACAAGAGTCAGGAAAGCCATTGAGAGTATTCAAAAGATATTTTTATATGGTCAAGCTTCGGAAGACAAGAAAGAATCCCTTTGATAGCTTGGGATAAGGTCACTCATCCTAAGGACAGAGGGGGTCTTGGATTGAAGAATCTACAGCTCATGAATCAAGCCTTAATAGCTAAACTTTGGATGGAGAATGCACAAAGAAGAAGGCACTTGGAAAAATATATTGAAAGAAAAATATTTGTGAATGTTGGCAGCACTTTGGGTTTTTTTTTTCTGAACAGGAGCTCCTGAAAAGGTTTGATATTTTGGAACAACCTCTGTCAAGCTAGGAAGCTACTGGTTAAGGGGACTAAATGGAATCTCAGGGATGACACAAAGATTAAATTTTGGGATGATCCTTAGATCAGGGACAAAGCCCTTAAAATGGAAGAGCCATGGAGCCACTTAAGACATTTCTTTATCTTGGAATTTGGTGAGATGGTGTGCAACTACTGGAATGAGGAGAGAAGATGGGTTCAAATTCTTCCACCCCCAAACTACATGGGTCCTCAACATCCTTTTGATGTTCTTAATCATAATCTTAAGGAATGTGATTTACCTCATAAAGAGCTCAAGATGAACTGATATGGAGGGATATGGACTCTGGAGATTATGAGGTAAAATATGGTTACCTTCTGAACTTTGAGAAAATTGAATCAAATAGCTATTGGAAGAAGATATGGAATAAAAACCTTATTCCTAAGATTAACTTCTTTTTGGGAAGTGGTTCAAAAAAATATCCTGACTGTGGATAAACTCAGAAAGAAAGGTATGATTATTATAAATAGATGCAGTTTGTGCAAACAACATGATGAAACAGCTAATCATCTCTTTCTGGAATGCACCTTTTCTTTCCAAGTCTTCTCTGTTGTCCTTGATTTTTTCAGGATACAAATGGTTCTTCCTGGAGATGTCTCTTTACTTCCAGAACAATGGTGTTTCAATTTTCAACATGATCTTACTAAAGAGATTTGGAAATGTGCACTACCTCATATTCTCTAGGTATTTGGCTAGAGAGAAATAATCATATCTTTCGAAATCAATCTTCCAGTATAAAAAAGGTTGTTGGGAGAATAGGCCAAACTCTTAAGGATAATGCTCAGATCATTAAGATCAAATCCTCTAAGTTATGCCCTGTCTTGGAAAGATCTATCCTACATGGCTTGAATCTCAGTCCTAAAATCCCGGATAAAAACAAAAATGTGAGCATTAATAAAAATCAATGCTAAATGGGAATGCCCACCTGAAGGTTGCTTCAAACTAAACTTTGATGGTTCAGCTAAACTGGGGGAGGGGATTTCTGGGGGAGGAGGTCTTGTTCGTGATCACTTAGGGGGTGTATAAGGGCTTATGTGGGGCCCCTAAGCAATCACTCAAATAATTATGCGGAGGTAATGGCTATATTTTGGGGTATACAAACAATGTATAGCAATGAACATCAAATTCCTCATCATTGAAGGAGACTCGCTATGTGTTGTCAAAGCCCTTAAGAAACCAGGAAATAGTGGCTGGAGATTAAACAATATCATTATGGAAGCCAAGCTTTTACTGACATCATTTGAGAGCATGGAGATTCATCACATTTATAGGTTGGGCAATAAACCCGTTGATGGCCTTGCCAATTATGGAAACACTATGTTAGAAATGCTGACGTGGTCGAGGGACCTCATACTATGGCCGAACATTTTAAATTTGGTTAATAATGACAAGACCTTGGAGGTTGAGTAATGATGGCACCCAGGTTCACATGCTTTGTACCGTGAGAAGGCCCTTCATCTCTCGGGAAGGGAAATGAATCATTCATTTTTGTGTTTAATCCTTATGTTCTGGGCTTGTGGCTCCAAATTGGTTGTTTCAAACAAAGTGCAGGGTGTTCAAATCAGGATGGGAAGAGACAGAGTAAGGATGGAACCGAACTTCTTTCCTTCACCTCAAGAATGATGCCACCCTTTGGAGACTGTTGCGAAGAGGAGGTTTTTTGAATTACATCCAACGTCTCAAAGGTAATGACCCTCATCTCTCAATTGATTTTGGTAATGCCTGGGTGAAGGGTGTTTTAATTTGAGGGGGGTAAGAGATTAGTGTTACAGAGGAAACCATAACTGATGTTACTGGGTTATCCTGGAGGGTCTCAAAATATTTAAAGATAAAACTAGGCGCAAACATGAAATAACCACATTTTTTGGCCCTAGTGAGAGAATATTGATGTATGATGATGACATTGCAAGAAGTTATCTTCTTGATCATTGGGCTGATGTCTATTTGGTGGTTATGAAGTATCTCACCTTAGAAGGAAAGTTCAAGAAGATATTCTCTTATCACCTATCTATTCTCAACTATCTGAGAAGAAATAAGGCCATGAGTTTGTCCCTTTTTCCTTTTTAGATCCCTATCTACTTCTATTTTTGACTTTAAAAATGATAAAGTGGGCATTCCCCTGCATCAAGGTCTTATCTTATTACTATTTCAAAGTGGCAAACCCTTAATCCCCACCCAACCCCCGGCCACCAGTGAAACAAAATATGATAATGAAACCCTTGTTGTGGCCATGGAATGTCTTAAGAAAGGGGGGGGAAGGATAACTCGGATGGAATAACGGATATTCTCTGCAACTTGAAACATGGTGTCCAGGAAAGGGGTGAATGTTCTGGTAGCAAAGATAGAGAGAGAACTATTGTGGATTGGGAGGCCAGATTACTGAGGGCAAAATCCACGGTGGACACCATTCTTCTTGTTAACAAAAACCTTGTCCAGGAAGTTGGGGATTGTCATCACAAAATCGAGGTCCAGAATAAAAGGATTGGGGGTCTGAATGCTGAAATTGTAATGCAAGAACAAAGGATCTCTATCTTGTAAGACCAAGTTTCCAAGGTCAAGGGAGGTAAGTAGAACATGAGGCTTGTATTTAGTAGCTAGGAAAATGAAAAAATCTATGGACACTGAGGTTAAAGAAAACACTGAAAAAGGCCAAAATGGCTATCATTAAAGTTGTAGGTTCTAAGGAAAGTGGCTTGAGCACCAAGAATCAAAGCAAAGGTCCTTCCAGAAAAGTGAAATGATATGTTGGTATTCTCCAATATTATCCATGAATTTTTTTGTGTATTACTATTAAAAAACAATAATATATAATTTTTTAGGCCCTTGTCTGGTCTGGCTTTGTCCTAGGGAAACCTTTTTGTCAAGCATGTTTGACTTGGCTCCCTTCTCATTTTTTGGTTGGATTTTTGTGACCTGGCTTCACTTTTGTAGAGGGTTTTTTGGTCCCTTCAAAAACAAACTTTATTTACCTTATCTAAAAAAAGTCAACTAATTACCTTGCACATTGTAGCTAATTAAATTAGTTACTTAATTAGGAAAATCCACCTATTTTCCTAGTCAATAACCACTTCCTCATTCCTAATTATTTCAATTTGAACTCAACTTCCTCATCCCAGTCAAATACACTTGGAAATCATATTCCCAACTCAACTTTGACTCCACTTTAAGATTCCTATAAGTGTCACGGAAATTGGATTGTGTGTGTAATTAAATTGTCAGATGTAATTTCTTCCATTCCAAATGTCTATTTCCCATGAAAAGATGCAACTCCCAGACTCATTATACTTTCTATTCCTGGGTGATTACAATTATGACATGGAGCTTAGTCAAACTTGCATCCACCTTTCATGGCTCTACCCTCATCTATAAATGCATTCCATTTCCTTCATAAACTCGTCCTTGGAAATCCATGAGAAAAATGTAGCGAAGCTATACTTTTATTTTTCTCATATCCTCGTGAAACCCACTCATAGAATTGCATTCATCCACCTTGGAGAGGCTAATCAATAACACCCATAAATCAGAATATACAATATTCCACAATCTCAAAAGCTTCTACAATCTTATTAAGGTTTGCAAGAAATCTACAAAGAAGGTATAATTGTACTTTTTGTTCATCTGTCTTCATTACTTTATTTATTTCCTTGTTCAAATTTTGGCATGCCTGGTGGGACATGCAACCCCCATTTTTCATTCATTTTCATTTAATCTGTTATTCATGTTGCAGTGCATATTATTTAGATTCCACTAACCATCATGTATCTAGTTTTTATTATATTAACATTTATTTTTAGTGTGTTTTTTGTTGTTTGTTGTGTTGTTTTGTTTGCAAGATATGTTCAGAGAGGTTTTTGATAGAAAAAATTCATATAAACAGTAACAAAAATAATTTTTTTTAGTTAATTATTAATCTTTTTGTCAAAGTGTTAAAGGTGCTTGTTGCAGGAAGAAAACATTTAAAATCACATATCAAATCTGCAAAATAAAAAATAAGATTCAAGGATTTCCTTTCTAACTTTAGAAAAAAAATTCGTTATAGCTAAATTTGGCACTTTTTCCATCTTTTTTGCTTTTTTAGTTTTTACAAATTTAATGTTCAAAAATCCTGTGAAACAAAAATAAAATATTTTAATCAAAAAACAAAAAAACAATTTTATTTTTATTTTTATTTTTCTCAAATCCCTAATCAACCCCATCCCCCCTCACTAACCCCACCCCTTGTTATGATTTGGAGACTGTTTTCATGTGTGGAAGTGTTGAAGACTGTCACTAAAATTACTATACACTCTCCACATTTTTTTTTTAAAAAATGTGCCCGATACCTTGGGAGATGTGCTCTTCTCATATGGGTGGTATTTTGACCCATAGGATTATGGGCAGTTTTGGCCCATGTTTTTTGTAGCCATGGTATTGTAAAATTGCTATAGTAGTTTCCTATTGATGTAATTTTGTGCATATGGTAGGGGTAGCATATCATGACAGATGTGTGTGAGTTCAAATGTGAATTTGGAAGATTTTGTCAAGCGCGTCTCCAAACATATATGAGTATTGTATTGAGAGAAAGAGGTGGCTTGTAATAAAATATGAGCAAGTGATTCTTGGTGGATGTAGCCCAAATTGGGTGAACCGTATTAAATACTGTCTCTTTGTTGTTTTCTTTTATTTTTTGCACTCTTATTTTATATCTGTGATATTATTTTGCATATTAGTTTCTACTATTACAATTTTGTGCGGGATTGTTCTGCATATTTTATCCCTTATTTCTTAAAAATTGGTATCAAAACCTAGATTGGTTTACTGAAGTGTTGAATCGCAAGGAAATTTTTAGCTTGATTGGGAGCTATGGTATATGATGCAAGATCAAAGGTTGATAAATTTAGCTGGAAGAATTTTAGTCTTTGGAAGATGCAGATGGAATATTAACTTTATCATAATGATATTTATATTACACTATCTGAAAAAGGGAAAAAACCCTCGAGCATGACGAATGTAGATTGGGATTTTCTTGATAGGAAGGCATTGGCACAATCCGGCTATGTCTTGCATCTTTGGTATTATTTAATGTTTCAAAGGACAAGACTTCAAAAGAACTCATGGATGCATTAGGGAAGTTATATTAAAAATCTTCTGGCTCTAACAAGATATTTTTAAATGAAAAAGTTGTTTAATATGAAGATATATGAGAATAGTTCAGTAGAAGATCAATTGAATGATTCCAGGAAGAAGTGGGAGCAGGTCATGGATGAGGAGCATTAGCCTCTCATGGAGAACCATAGTTGAGATTTAGTGAAGCTACCTGAAGGTAAAAGAGCATTGCAAAACAAGTGGGTGTATAGAATTAAAGAGGAAGAAAGAGGACAAAAAAGATATAAGGCCCGGTTGGTGGTCAAGGTTTTACATAGAAAAAAGGTATAGATTTTGATGATATTTTTTCTCCTATGGTAAAAATGACTTATATTAGAACTGTTCTTGGAATAGTGGTAGAAAAATACTTTCACTTAGAGAAGCTAGATGTAAAGACTGCATTTCTCCATGGTGATTTGGAGGAGGATCTATATATACAGTAGCCAAAGGGCTATGAGTTCAAAAGTAAAGACGAGATGGTGTGTTAATTAAAGAAGATCTTGTATGGCCTGAAACAAGTTCCATGTCAATGGTATAAGAAATTTTATAGCTTCATGATGGAACAAGCTTATATTAGACTCCATTCTGACCATTGTGTGTATATATAGAAATTGTAGGATGGCAATTAAATATTATCACGTGCTTGTATGTGGATGACATGTTGGTTTCACGTAAGAACATGTAGCAAATAAAAGTACTAAAAAAGAAGCTAAGTGAATCCTTTTTTATGAAGGATTTGGGGCAGCCAAACAAATCCTTGGTATGAGGATATCTCAGGATAGGAAGGTACATAAGATGACTTTATCTCAGGAAGAGTACATTAAGAAGGTCTTGGAGAGGTATAATATGTAGAATGCTAAATCAGTTGGGACTCTTTTAGCAGACCATTTTAAGTTATCAAATGAGTTGTGTCCCAAGATAGAGCAAGAGAGAAACCAAATGTCTAAGGTACCTTAATCATCAGTGGTTGGTAGTTTGATGTATGTCATGGTGTGCACTAGGCCTGATATTTCTCATGTGGTGAGAGCAGTGAGTATATTTATGAGTCATCTACGTAAAGATCACTGACAGGAAGTAAATTGGATCCTTTGGTACTTGGGAGGGACCATGGGGAAAATGTTTTGCTACAGTGGATCAGACACCACTTTGCACGGTTATGTAGATTCAAATATGGCTAGAGATGTTGAAAAAAGGAGGAACACAACATGTTATATTTTCATGATAGGTGGGACAATATTGAGATATATTTCATGACTACAAAATATTGTGGCTTTGTTAACCACAGAGGTTGAGTATGTTGCTTCCACAGAGGAAATAAAAGAGATGATTTGGTTACAAAAATTGCTTGAGGAGTTGGGGCATAAGTAGGAGGAAGGGAAGTTTCATAGTGATAGTTTGAGTGTTATACACCTAGCCAAGAACTCTAATTTCCCCTCTAGGATGAAGCATATACAATTAATGTACTATTTCATTAGGAAAACTTGGGAGGAAGAGATGTAGAATCTGGAGAAGATTCATACTAGTCATCATCATGCATACATGATGAACAATGTGGTTGCAAGGGAGAAACTGCAGCTATGTTTAGATTTGGTTGGTCTTCATGGAAGACAATGAAAGGTTAAGAAGCTTTCTCATAGAAAAACCAGTCTCTAAGTGAGATATTGTTATGTTGTGGAACATGTTTTCATGTGTGGAAGTGTTTAAGATTGAACACTAAAAGTATTGTATACTCTCCACAATTTTATCAAAAAATGTTCCTGATACCTCTGGAGATGTGATCTTATCATATGGGAGGTATTTCAACCCATAGGATTATGAGGTGGTTTTGGCCCATGGTTTTGGTACCCACGATATTGTAAAATTACTTTAGCAGTTTCCTATTAATGTGATTTTTTGCATATGCTAGGGGTAACATATCATGACAGATATATGTAAGTTCAAGTGTGAATTTAGGAGATTTTTTTAAGCACAACTCCAAGCAAATCTGGGTATTGTATTGAGAGAAAGAGGTGGCTTGTAATAAAATATGAGCAAGTGATTCTTGGTGGACGTAGCCCAAATTGGACGAACCAAATTAAATACTATCTATGTGTTATGTTCTTTTATTTTATGCACTTTTATTTCATATATGTGATATTATTCTGCATATTATTTTCTACTATTACAATTTTGTGTGGGATTATTCTGCATATTTTATCCATTATTTCCTAACACCCCTACCAGCTCGGCCGAGCTAGCTCCCTATGCCCTTCTAACTCTTACTCTACTTGGCCCAACGAGTTCACTCACCGAGCTAACTCCCCGACCGAATTCCCTGCCTACCTTGGTGACCTAGCCCCAACTCCCCGTAAACCCCCTTGTGACCCCGGACCAACTTCCTTGAGCCACCCTGCAACCTAAATCCCCAAAAACCACCCCACTCCACACCCACCAACTCACCCCGGCTCCCAACCCAACATCCTTGACTAACGACCCTGTAATCCTTGCCCACTTTGTGCCTCAGCTCTCCCTTAAAACCTTCAAATGTTGACTCCACACTCACCCCTTGTCCCTTCCTTGAGCACCCCATCGTGCCCATATCTCCTCCCCTCAAGCCCATGTTCCCTCGCACACCCACATGGCCAATTCTCTCTCTGTCAGCCTCCCTGCGTGAAACCCATGCTGGACCATCTTTGTTGTTGCGACGTGCAACACGCATCCTGTGCTACCTCCTTTTCACAAACCTGCACACACCACAAAAAGCCAAGCCATAACTGAATAACCTTGCTAAACAAAAAAAATCAACCACATAGCCAACCCAACACACATCTTAGCCATAAATTGTGATAAATTAGGGTTTCCTTTTGGTTTAATAGGCTTAGTGTAGTCTTAGGTCTTGTTTGTGTTTTTAGTGTTAACCTTAGCTTTAGTTAAGCTATGTGCTTATTTGTTAAAACTTAGGTTTAGTTAATCTTTTTTTTTTCATTAGCTTAACTTGTACTCATTTTCAATTAATTAGTATGTCAAATTCAACTAATTAGTTTTTTTTAGAATCTCTTTAATTTTTTTACTTAATTAATTCACTCAATTACTTTACTTAGGCCTTTTAATACTAAAATAGGTCCTTTACTCTTTTTTCTGTCACTTTTCGATAAAATAGACTATGTAGTTTGTTTTTACAAGGTTATTGGATGTTTTTGTCCATTTTTTGTCACTTTTTTGGCATATTTTCTAAATGCTTCATCGGTTTTACATCATTACTAACGTTTTGTGATTGCTTTTGCTCACATTTTTTTGTCATTTTTATTTTTATAAGACTAATCTTGAAACGACCATGTGTATGCTCTTTCCTCACACTTCTCAAATTGATCTTGGAAATCAAAAATGTGATCATTTCTTATGTGTTTTTCAGGAGTTAACTCTTTTCTTTCCTATTCCAAGCCAACATCATGCATATGCTCTTTCCTTGTTACTTTTTAAGTGATCTTATAAATCAGAAATGTGGGTTCGCTTATTTTCCGTCTTGTACTCTCTACCTTATGAGAACTTGTTAATCCTTATTTGCAGGACCAAATCCATACATGAGGTTACTCTTAAAATACTAATTGACAGGTTGCATTGAATCATGTGCTTTAAGAATAGTTTACTAACTAACAGTTTTCCTGATGCAAATAATGGTTTATAAGACAATATCATATTTAATCAAGATAATATGAATACCATTAACACTATATTTGCATAGGTGTGGTTGACAAGGCTATTGCCCAAATACTATAACTATGGGAAGTTCTTTGACATTAAGCCATAAAACTCATTTTAGGAGTACCACAAGAACCCCAAAGTAGTCGGTACACATTAAGGGAACTTGGTTGACGAAAACAAGTACCCCCATCCTACATAACTAGTATTAGCACATCTTATGAGATTAGAGTCACAGGATATCCTTAGTGGTGACCTCTAGTGCGATTCATTTGAGTAAGATCTTTGATCAAGGTATTTGAAAGGGGGTAAAGTAAAGCTGATTATCTAGCAATAGCACCATGTGCTCATCTCAGGTATACTGTTCGACACCTAGTTGAGTAGAATCACTCTAGGAAGCCACACACTGACCAATCCAATCTAAGGTAGAGGTCAGAACTTCCATAAAAAAAACTTTGTTATCTCTTTCTCTTTTTGTTTAGTGAGTTTTGTTCCATATTCATATCTTACGTTCTCACTTTTTTCCACACTTTTCTACTTTCCCCAAATTCTCTTTATTTGGTTTAATTATCGCATCTTTGCTATCTTTCCGAAATACTCCTTATTTGGATTCACTTTCACATCTCTTTCACATTTCCAAATACACCCTTATTTGGATCCACTTTCATCTCATTTCCACCTCTTTGTACAAATGATTCTAAGTTCTTAAGCGTTGCAGGCATCCATATCCGCAATCTTGATCACTTTCATGATTTTACATCTAAGTCTTGCAACCATTGTGATACTCAACTTTATCACAGTCCAGCACCCATACCATTGTGATCACCTTGATTTACTCTTTCTTTATAAGTCTTAAGTCTGACATTTACCTTTTTCTGAACTTCAAATATTCACCATCTCACGTCAAGCAAATTTCACATTCACTTTGTTCACTTTTCAATATCTTATCACATTTCTTCACTCTTCTCTAATTAAAGCATTCACTTTTCTCTACTTTAAGATCCTTAACCAATCATTTTCTCCTTTGTCTCTCACGATTCACTTTGTAGATATTCTAATATTTTTCATCATCATCTTTTCACCTCTATATTTTGGGCATTCACATTGTCATTATTTGACTATTATCCTTCCATTGTTGAGTCTCCTCTCTTAATACTCATCTTGTTAAGATTCAAACACCTTCATCATCTTCTAAGTCTCTTCCTTTAACACTCCTTTTTTTTAAGTGTTGAGCATCTTTCATCGTGTCTTTCAATTCTCCCCTTTTAACTCTCATTTTGTCTAAAAGTAGAGTAATACCAATCCTTTTACATCTTCCCTCTTTATATTCACTTTGTAAAGGATTGGGAATTACCTTTCAACCCCTTTTCACCTCCTCTTAGCACTCATTTTGTTAAGAGTACCTCTCACTAAAATTTCAATCCCCTCTTCTACCTTAATAGTAACTCATTTAGTTAAGTGTTGTGAAGTCTCACCCTTTTCATTTATTTTAACACTCACCTTGTTAAGAGTTAGGATTTTGAACCTTTTAGTCTCTCTTAACACTCCTTTCGTTAAGATTTTAGTCACATCATCTTGATAATTATCTTCTCTTTTAAACATACATTTTAAAAGTTGAGCAAACTAACCTTGCCAAAGTCTCGTCTCTTTTGTACATTACACTTTATCAAAATTTCGAGCACATCACTTAGCTCATACAATATTTCTCCTATATTAGCATTTCTTTTTCTAAGAGTCTCCATACTTGGACTTTCTCTTTCAAACCATCTTTCTCTTCATCCACCTTAACATTCACGTTAGATAAGGATTGAATCTAACAACCTTTTTCAAATACTCTCATCCAACATAACATTAAGGTTGTTAACGGTCGATTCTATCGAATCTTTTTCCACTCCTCTTTTCTTACATTCACTTTTTAAGGAATGGAGTCCCCTTTTATCATCATTTCTACAGTCTCTTCCACCTTAATATTCATCATTGTTGATGGTTAAGTACACTTCAAATATTTCCAATCTCACTTCCATCTTTAGTGTTCATATTGCTACTGGTTGAGTAGTTTATCATCATTTCACATCTTTCGTCCATGTTCAATCTCACTTCCATTCTTAGCATTCATGTTTCCTAAGGGTCACATCGTTCAATATCCTTTCCATCATCTTTTCCATTTTAGCATTCAATTTTCGTATATGTTGAGTAATTTTCATCCCCTCTTCCATTATAACATTCACTTTGCTATAGGTTGAGTACATTACTAACCTTTTCGCCTCTTCCATCTTAACATTCACTTTGTTAAGGGTTGAGTTCTTCATCGCACCTTTTCTCCATTCTCCCCAGTTTTAACATTCACTTTACTAATGGTTTGAGATTACACACATTTTTTCCCTCATTTCATCTTAGGAATGAAAAATGATTAAGGATGTTATTTGGGTATGCAAAAAAAATGCAAACAATCAATTTTGATTAATTGTGTCCTTACCCATTTCAGCATAGACAATCTTATGATACACCCAATTCAAAAATATTCTTGAGACTCCCAATTTTGACAAATGATGAAGGTAAGGACTGATCCTAGAGAGCATATGCAAATAATTTTTCAATAGCTCATACCATGAAGTGGCAACTATAATGATATCTTGTCTCTTGCATCTTTTTCCTATACATTCTGGGGGATAAGCTATTGGACTGGTTCTTATGCCTTTTCCAAATGAATCTATCACAACCTTCGTGAACCTCTCGGAGAAGTTTGTCAAACATTTCTCTTTCAACCTTGATCCTCAGAAGTCACATATTAAATGGATTTGTGCAAAGCATGGCACAAAGTGGCATATAATGAAATATTTCTCATTTTCTTTCTTCCTAGAAGTCTGGAGAGGAATTGTAAGTTATGGTCCCATGGTTCTTATCACCTTCAAAACATAAATGGTTAATATCTTCATCTCAGACCTTAACAATGAGTTACCTCTTTCACAATGTAGATTCACTGCCTCACCAATTTCTAAGGAAGTTACGGAAAAAGGTAACTCTAATATAAAAGGCCCTCATTACTAAAGTATTGATCAAGCCCTTCATTCTAAAGACAATGGGTAGAATCACAATAATCACATATACCTAATCACTCATCATGATAAATCTAGGTACATCAACTCGCAACCGATAATGTTGTCAATGATGGTGTCATGGATAATCAAATATTTGCACAATATACCTTATGAATCAATCAAAAATATAATCATACAACCTCTCAAAGAAGCTACTCCGCAAAAGTTCAAACGTCAATTTACAACCCTTAGAGAAAGTCTTTCTAGTTTTTTTCATCAATTAGTTAAAAGAGGGCTAGGATGATAAAATATCCACTTGCAAGACCCTTGGGTTGAAGGATAACCTAATCCATAGTGGTTTAAAAATCATGCATATTGTGGTTTTCATCGCATTCATGGTTACTCAATAGATAAATGTGTGTGTTTTAATAACTATGTACAAGACCTTAATTAACAATGGAGAGATATTTGTAGAGCTCGATGACAAAGCTATCACAACTAACGACATGTCATTTTCCAAAAATTCTCATGAAAAATTAAACATTTTCCAACATCTTATACATACTAACACTCAATGAGATCATGACGAAAAAAATTCAACTATCTATAATTAAAAACCAATCAATATCTCTTCTCTAAATTTTCTTCCTATAGTCTAGATAGACATTGAGACCTATTTTTGATAGCAACCTTCTACCATCAAATGAGACTCTTGACCTTGCTTCAAGACTCTCTTTCAGCATTTGATATAATTGTACACTCTACAAAATAGGGTTCATCATCAAGCACCATTGATCTTGATTCTATTCTTTTAGTATCAGATACTATACCTAATATCTCTAGGCTTGATGTAGAAACAAAACATGGACAACTTTTGGACACTTGCAATAACAAAACCTTCTATGTTCTCAATCCCTCAAATGATCACTCTTGCAGGGAACCTCATCAATGATGGTTCCTACATGTCAATACATTTACATGCTTGCACTGTACGTAGTTGTGTATACCTAGGAGTACCCTGTATACAACCCTTTTCAATATTTAACTATAAATATTTCATCGAATCAACTAATCCACAACCTTGACATAGAAACATCAAATATTTTCTCTTTACAACCTATAATGAGCGTCAAGTGTAAATCTAGAGATAAATCCTCCTTTTCTCGCACTCTTCCAATCATAGATGAATATGAATCTTTACATATTATCCACATTAATGAAAATCCTCATCTAACATCACATAGGTATTTTGATCTCCTCGCAATTACTTATCTAATCACACATCCTTTGACTTGGATCCCATCCTCCCAAGTCTTTTCATCTCAAGACTCCTATTTAATTCTTCCTTTGAATCTCATTTTGATCTCAAGACTCCATTTTCGATTCTTGAGATTGACTTGGACCTTGTTTTCCCAAGTCTTGTGTATAAAGACTACTTCAAATCATGGATCATATTAAAAATCCTTTGTATTCTCTTAAATTTAATGACCTTTCCACCCACAAGTCTCATAAACCAAGTCTCCTTGAATCTTTGGATTCCTTCCTTTTACTTGGCCCTTATCTACCCAATTCTCATATCTCAAGGACTTCTCGAATCTTATGATTCTCTCCTTTAACTTGGACTCTTATATTCCTAAGCCTTATAACTTAGGAATCATTGAATCTTATGATTCACTACGTTGACTTGGACCTTCATCCACCCAAGTCTCGTAAATTCAGACTACTTCCATCTATTATTCATTGAAACATATTTTTATCCTCTCTCTACTTAGGTCTCATCTGCCCAAGTCTCATACATCAATAACCTTCAGATAATTCACGAAACTCTAAACTTTATAAAACTCCACTATAAAAAAAATCCATAAAAACTATAAACAAAAATTTAAAAGCATAAAAATAAAAATTCAAACTTTAAATCTCCGTACTATGAAGGCTATTTTCTGGTTAAAGCATTGTTTGAAAAAAAAAGTGGAATTATTTCAAGTGCAAACATATGTTAATAATTCCATATGTTGGAAGGTATTTTAATCGTATCATTATCAAAATCTTCACATTCTTCACCAATCTAGACACAGATTAACCTTGTTCCTATTGGGAATTGTGTGTCTCATCCCTGTCTATGGTTTATACCATTTCATATATTTTTACCTACGGCTTTGTATCTTGAAGCTTACTGATGGTCAACTCTTCCTTTTAAACAAGATTTTTCTTTAACAGAAAGCACTAAACTTCTTTACCGAGACCTTTTGATTTTCCATCTCAATCTACGGTGTTAAACCCTTGCATCCTACTAGTCGCATGTAGCTGAGACTTGGGGGTATAAAATGTCCTTCCTAACAACCACACTATCGACATACAAAGAAAAATTAATCTAAAAAAAAAATATATAATCAATCACTATACCTTTCATCCTTCATAATATTCGGTGATGAGCCCATACTTCTTACTAGTAGTAGTGATATTTGGAATGGGGGAAGGTACCCTTACTTGCCTAAATTTTTTCTATTATTGTTGAGCCCTTGTCTCTTACTGGTGGCATGGGGAAGCATGTAGGGGGTCCTTCACAAAAAAATAAATCAATAAATCCTTTGCTAAATCCGAATCAAAATTACTTAATCCAAATACATCCCAAGAAGTAATTTAGTTACTCATGTTAAGAGAGACAACAATTCCTTCAACCGGATTTTGCCAATCAATAGGCCATCTATGGATCTAAGTCTGATTCTAAATCTATAAAGTGGAATCATCTTGGAATCAGTCAGATAATCTTGACTGAGAGATGCATTACATTTTTCTCACATGGATCGTTGTTACACCTTGTGTCTTAGCATCTATCATATTCACTTTCATATCATTATTCACCTTGTCCTTCACATCCTTCTTGTCTCTCGGTGATGAGCCCTCACATCTTCCTATTTGCATGGATTCATGAGTGGAGTGAGAGATCCTATCATCACATCATTTACATTTCTGTCAATGGAATGAAATACTTATAATTATTTGAACATGAGAATCAGACCGTGCAACCCTTTACCGAGTCAAAAATATCAATTGCATTCAAATATGTTTCCAAACACTCAAATATGTTTCCAAAAATACAAAAACATTAAAATATGTTTCAAAAAACTCAAAAAACATTCAAATATGTTTCACAAAATTCAAAAACAATATAAAATTGTTCCAAACTCCAAAAACAATATAAAATTGTTCCAAAAATCCAAAAATAGTGTATAAAATGGAAAAATCAAAACATTCAGATAATTTTTGACCAACTTTTAGTAACTGAATAACAAAATTCAATAATTATTCCATTTTACGATGCTCCTCATGATCATTCTAGATCATCTTTTGACTAATCAATTTTCTTTCCCATGGTTTATTTCTGTAATGAGGTAAAAATCAATTACCCTTTCGCAATATAACTTTGCATGGGGCACACTTGGATTAAATCCAATACAGATCAAACTTTAATGAGATCTAACAAGAGTTGGTTAGAGTATCTAAGCATCACTCTTACTCTTCAGCCTCTATCCAATCCTCTTGCGTTCTAAGCTATCACTTGGGGGAATTCATATATGTCTAGTTATTCAATGTGGAACACATTTAGAGTGTCATTAGATGTTGTTATTGTAAATTGTGTTGTACTGTTGTGGTTTGTCAACATTGTGATGATGTTTTTTCTTCTTTTAGTTTGTTATTTTGTTTTACTTTATTTACTTTACATTGTAGACCAATTGTAAGAAAATTCTTTGCATCCTAGTTCACATATAATTTTGGTGTGGTTCATTCCTATTCATATTGGGTTTGTTTGACATGTCTTATTTTACTTTTGACCACTTGCATGTTTGTGTTTTACTCATGGCTTATTAAATAAGCCATGGTATGTTTTCCTTTTTGATATGTACATCAAGTTTGTTTACATTTATTTGTATTTTTATTTAAAATTTCTCAATAAAATAAAAAATTCAAAAAAATCATATATTCAAAAATTCAAAAAAATCATAAAATCATAAAACTTTTTCGAACAAACATTCACTTATCACAGAAATCTTACAATTGGAAAACCCTTGAAGTGAATCTTTCAACATTTCAACACAATCTTGATAAATTCATACATTTATCTACTACCCTAGTGATCATGTTCTGATCTTATGACCATCACATTTATTCCCTTTGCACGATTACTTACTCTACTTGGGGCAAGTCACAAAATTATTTTTCCTTTACATGATATAACTTTGTCATAGGGAAATTTATCTCATAGAATCCTTGTACGAAATAGATCCACCAAGAGTTTCTCAAGGATATTCTAAGTATACTCCACTCTTTCTAGTCTGATCCTATTCCCAATCCTTTCATAATTTTAATGTTTAGGAGAATTTTCATCTACTTAATCATCATTGTGGCACGCATTAGGGGCATAGTTGATTGTCTTCTTTTTCAAAGTTGTGTTGCATTGTTGATGTTTACTTCTTGGACCAATTGTAAGTAGTGCAATAACATCTTGGTTCCTTTATAACCCTGATGCATGCACCTATTGTTCATATTGGGCTTGTTTTCCTTTTTATCTTTTCTTTGTTGTGTGTGTGTTTTTTTTTACGTGCATATGGGTTAACCATCTTGATTATTTCATAATCATGGTGACAATCCTATTGTGCAACAACAAAATAAAGGTTTCTCTTATATTCATACTCTCCAAATGGCACTCATGCTATGAGCACATGTCATTCCCTCATTGTTCAAATCCCTTGTTTTCCTTCCTATCAAGCGGTCATCCACTACCTTGTCTGCATCATCCACCCTACTTACAGGGGCATCCAAATGCTTCACCATTTCTTACTAGTTGGGGCATCCAAATGCTTCACCGCTTCCTACTCAGTTATGGCATCCAAATGCTTCGCCATTATCCACTCGCTACTCTGCATGTGTCTACTATATTTAAAGCACTATTACTTCACAATATCACTTTAAAGAGGGAAAAATGTAGACACCCCAAAATTACACACTAGTTCCCAATACTATTTCATTTTTCATTCTAGCTCATATCCCCTTTACGATTGATTAATCAAATTAATTAATCATGTGTATACACCCCTTGGATTAATTAAATTAGTCCATAGCACACTTTAGCTAAGTTAATTAACATTTATTAAACAAAATTATTAATTAATTATGTTGCACATTGTAGATAATTAAATTAATTACTTAATTAGGAAAATCCACCTATTTTCCTAGTCAACAGTTGCTTCCTCATTCCTAGTTAACTCAATTTGAACTCAACTTTCTCATCTCAGTCAGCTGCACTTGGAACTCATCTTCCCCAAATCAACTTAGACTCTACTTCTATATTCCTAGAAGTGTGGGGGCAATTGGATTGTGCGTGTACAATTCAATTACCAGATGTAATTTCTTCCATTCCAAATGTATATTGCCCGTTAAAAGTTGCAACTCCTATGCTTAGTCTACTTTCTATTCCCGAGTGATTATAATTATGACCTAGAGCTTAGTCAAACTTGCATCCACCTTTCATGGATCTACCCTCAGCTATAAATGTAGGTCATTTCCTTCACAAACTCATCCTTGGAAATCCATGAGGAAAATGCATTGAATCTTTGCTTGTTTGTTTCTCAGATTCTCGTGAAACGGGCTCGTATAGCATTGCATTCATCCACCTTGGAGAGGCTAATCAAGAGCACCCACAAATAAGAATATACAAGATTACAAAGCTCAAAATCTTATATAAACTTACTGAGGTTTGCAAGAAATCTACAGGGAATGTATAATTGTCTTGTTTGTTTATTTGTCTTCGTTAGTCTGTTTATTTCCTTGTTCACACCTTTCCTGCACTAAATTTTATCTCTCCATATTTTATAAGTAGATTAGTGAAATTCTCCCCATCTTCTACCTCTAATTTCAATCCACTAAAATATAATTATAACCTTGAAATCCTAACTATACTTTCAATGATAAATCTATGGAATATCTTGTGGCATGATATCAATACATAGCCTACAAATTTTAGATTATTATCTTGTTATTTTGGATTATCTAGTACACAAGTAATGTATATTTTGGAACATAAATCTTATATTTACATTATAACTAGCACTTGATGGTAACTTGACATTGGATCAATCCTGGTGAAGTAGTGTACAAATTATAGCTGGTTTACGAGGTCATTAATGTTTGGTATTAGGTGTCAATTTTTCATCATGGTTTTCTGATCACATGGTAGTCGATACAAAAACTCTGGTCTTTCTTGGTTATAAGGACTAAAGCTGACAAAATAGATTTGCACAGTCAAAACACACTGATAATATTATTTCAATTGATAAAATTTGCATATACATTCATCTTAAAGAAAATATAAATACTATCAGATACAATGCAAATATATAGAGGGCGAGTTTCCTATAAAATAAGAAACCTCCTATAACAACTCTCCAACAACTCACTATATACGTGAAGTTGTTTTAACAACTTCACTTACAAACCATATTACGTTTAGAGTTTACCCATACCAATAGTATTAACTATATAAACTTATTATAATCCATGAAGCACTAATTAATATTCCTAACATTCCCCCCCTTAGTGTGAACATGGGAAGAAAACACATCTAAAGAACTTGAAATAGAATCATATGCTTCTACATACTGTTGGCTTGGGTCTTGTTGTCTGGATCTTATTGCACATGACCAATCCACTTAACCATAGTGAATCTCATATCGGATGATCACACTTCCATCAATTCACGTACTTACGTGAACTCAACAGTTCCTACTTTCACTTTCAGTGAATGTTAGATTTCATCGGTCGATCGATGTTAGAAGTATGACAATCGAAAAATCTCTGTAGTTAGAGGATCACTCTAGTTCAGCTTCCCTCCTATACAATTGTTCTTAGCATTCAAAATGCACATCCTCCTCTTTTCAATCTTTGGCAAGGGAATAAAAATCATCTTTTATTTCTGCACACACACTCAAAGAAAACAACTGAAATAGTATAAAATAATGCCACCAAAGCTATAAACAACCCCGTCATTGGTGACTGATGAGAGGAATTGATCGCCCTCCATCCTCCGTTGCCTTCGACCTCCAGTTTCATGTTGCTAGCTCAGTTGGATTTGATCATGGATTTCAAGTACATATTAAAGGATGTCAAATTCCACCGATAGTGCATCTAGTTGAAATGAGGGACATTTATTTTATTTTATTTTACAATTTGACTATTTACATTGACATGAATCTAGACTTAAATGACACTAGACAACACAATATAGACACGCTACATAGAGAAAATGAGAACAAATTTAAATACAATGTTTATATAACATACATGAGTAAAAAACTAAAAATATTATTACTTACAAAAAGTATGATAACAATGAGACTTGGCAACTGCGTATATACACCCGACGACTAAAGATATATACAATTTTGTTTATAATGATATTGACGAACAACTCGACAAAATATTAACTCACCACTTTTGATTTAACAATCCTCACTCTAGAGATTTGAACCACTAATTACAAATTTCAATAGTAAATGCACACTCAAAACAATTTACATATCTACTAGCAATCGCATGTGTTTCATGAGATGTAAACGCCGAACAACATATGTTATTTGATCTAGAGGTATATTTATTACTTTTGTACTTGATGTTGATAAGGGGTTCGATTGATGTTGTAATTGTAGAAATATAGTTGATCCACTTAATTTGAAGGTTGTTTCTACATTTCAAACTTGTTATAAATTTGTACATGATTACATGTGATACCATTTTCGATAGTTAATTAATTTTATAGTTGATGTTGTTAGTTGTGCATCGGTTGTTCAGTTGGTGTTTTGTTGGAGAAACATTTATTATACAATTAATAATGTGTGTGATTGATAGTTGTAGTGTAGGACTTTAGTTGAAACATTACATTGAAATGTTGTATGTGTAAATTTAATTATGTTACAGATTCATACATTTAAAGTTACATATCATATTTGGAAACATCAAATAAATGAAGGTATACGTACACATAATGAGACATGTATACATTTGCACTATTTATATCATGAATGGTAGCCTTTAGTGGGAAATTTTAGTTTCAATAAACATAATTACCATTGATACCCCTTGAACGACTGTGTCACTTTGGATAGAATAACTGAAGAGTATAGTAGTAGCGGAGGTGCTATGAAAGTAGAGGGTAGTATTTATGATGGGTTGAGTGATAGTAGTCTTTCTTCCTCCTTTCTTCTTGCTCCGAGTGCTGGTACGTGTGCCATATTTGAGTATCTCTCGAATGAAAAAGAAGGTGAAATGCACAAATTTTCAAGCGAGGGAACTCTGGAGAAAGCTGTGAATGTCAGACCCTGCCTTTCAGTGGTTCCAATGTCGACGGTTGCTCTGTGCAAAGTAAGTCCTTGTGACTTGTGGATAGTTAATCCCCAGGCCATTTTAATCGGCAACTGTCTTCGATTCCCTCTCGAAATAGGGGGTATGGGAATATGTACGGGTTGGAGGGATCCCAACATGGGCCGTTGAATCTATTAAATTTTACAACAACAAATAAAGGTAATGTTGGTGGTTACATTGATGTGTCATAGACAATGTCGATGATTGCTCCTATGGCACCATTCATGAGGCCTGCATCAACCCATAGATTTGGAATAAGCATAATTTTTTGTTGTTTGCACAACATAACTTTGTGTTCCAGCTGATCATCATCAAGATTTCATGGTCCAATATACCTGTTACTTTTAGCAATGGATTGGGTGATCAAAACATTCAATGCCTTCAACATCTGTAGGTTGTGGGAGTTGACCAGATCATTTTTTGCAAACAAATGTGATGCGTCCTTAAAAATGTTTAGCTCCTACTAAGTTAGGTGTGTGTCTGTGCAAGACATTAGGAGTTCCCAATCCTCAATTAGAGGGGTTAAATCTTACATGTGGAGCAGTAAATTCTAGAATGAAACTTGTGCATTTGGTTGTTCCTTGTTGTCTGAAATATTGTTTGCAATGTAATGGAAGACTGAAATCCCTTCCAAAGGGTTGCTCCGTAGAAATTACTTGACGTAAAGAGGATTATCCAAAACCGGCGGTAATTTCCCAAGGTCACCAAGGAGGATGACTGATCTGTTCCCAAATTTAGATGTTCTTGAGTGTGGGAAAGCTTTGCGGAGCCTACTGTCAATTTTGCTTAGCAACTTTGGCCCGATGAAACTCATTTCATCAATAAGAATATATTCTATATGTTTCAACAACTCTTGAAAAGACGATAATGCACAACCTTTAAGGGGTTTTAGTTATTTGATTGGAATGCGCATGGCTGCGTGGATTGTGGATGTGGAGATGTTGAATGCTGAAACATCGGTAGGGGCAAGCACAAGTAGAGGTGAGGGAGATGTGGTTGATGTTGTGAATGAATTCTGGATTTTATTTATCAAAAATGATTTTCCTGTGCCAGCCATTCCTTGAATTATCAATCTTAGTGGAGGTAGAAGGGTTTTGTTTGCTGAATGGTATAATATGGTATTAAGAGCTATTTTTTGTTCTGGAGACAAAGGAAGTGTGGAAGATGGTGGTGTGGCATGTACGTTATTATTAATTGTGTCTTCCTTCTCTCTCTTGATGAATGATGAACTAGTTATCTGTAAATCATGGGGAACGTCATGTATGGTCCAATTATTGTGTATGTCAAAATCTCGTTTCCCCAACATTTCAAGACTGTCTAGACCCATGTTTTTTCCAAGGAAAAGTTGTGCAAAGACCTGCCATTCTTGCAATGGCTCTTGTTGAATATTGCATTTGGGTTCAGAGTCAGAACTAACATCTGTAGCAAGTCTTGTGTTTACGGTAGTGCGTAGAACATGCCACGGTTTGTAGTTGTGCTTGTACATGTCCCAAGTGCCATTGATGTCATGTGGAGTTGAGCTAAATTCAAGCGCAATATTTCTGAAAGGCTTGTATAATAGGAGTTCTGACCAACATAAAAGGTCATATGACATTGATTCTTGAGCAGGGACATCCAAAAATCTCAGGTGGACCTGAACAATTGCTTGTGTCGGTCAATTTTTCCATTTGTCACCTTTACGGTTCTTGTTGTAGCTCCAATCTCGAGAAAATTGAATAAGTGGTAGGTGTTCCATGGTTGTTGGATGAAATTTATATGCATCTAAGAAAGCGGTTATTTGTTGTGCATCGGTGTCACTTTCAATGACACATCTCAGAATCTTTTTTCCAACATTTAATGATACGAATGGAAGGCTACACATAACAAGTGGCATTTTTTATAGCATGTGGTATGTTTCTTTTGCGCTTATGTCATGTTCAACAACACTTTATGTGAACATTTTATGGATTGCGATATGTGCTTCAGAATCTGCGTCTGTGTCTCTTGAAAATCTGGATAACATTTAGGGATATGTTTCTGAACGTTGCTTGGCTTTCGAAGAATATTTTGTAATATACTTAAGAATGGCATGGCGGGAAAGTACCGGTTAGAAATCAACATTTTCTCTCCATATGTATATCATTGTTCGATTGTGGATGTTCAATCTGTCATTATTTCTGGAAGGGAGGTACTTTATTTTCCCATTACTTTCAATGTGCAAAGAAGAAGTAGGTTGCGTGGCCTAGGGAGCATTGTACCTACACTGCAACTGTGATTGCTTTCTACGTAGACATGTCAGCTCTAAACATTTAGTGTGGTGTTGAACTCGATTAAGTAGTTCTTCAAGGTCTGCATGCAGGGAGGTGGATAGAATTTGTGTTGTATCTAGCAAGCAAGGGTCGTCTAGGAGTGACCTGCGAACAAAATCCAAGTGGTTACAAGCCAGGCGGGGGTTCCAAGAAGACATGAACTCATCAAAGTATTGTGTTTTCACCTCAATAACTGTTGTATCCTCCCAGTCCAGTTTGTCAACTTTTGGCGCATTCTCTAGCCATAATAAACCATGGACATGTGCAGAGCCTCTATGTTGCCATTCATACCTGCGAGATGAGGGAACATAAATATTAGATATGTAGTTTGGAAAAAAATTTGAAATAAGTAGATTTGATTACCTATACCAAAATTCTACTACTCCAAGTTCCTTCTGCAATATTTCTTCTCAAAATATTGTGAATCTTTGATGCAGGTATTGTTGATGCAAAATCACAGCACCCCTGGATGCAGATCAGGTTTCTAGGTTGATTACTTTGGCATCCAGTGTGATTGCATAACATTGAATCCTTTCTCCAAGTGTGGGACTTGTAAAAATGAGAAAGGATTCTCCAGAGAAGGCTGGTTCCTATTCCTCTGTTCAGATGCACACGAAATATGCAGAGGGTTTTCTCAAAACCTAATCTAATCTGCCAAGGAGACAAGGTAAGAAGATGCATAAAATAAATCTAAGCCAATAGAGGTGATGCACCGAGGAATGAAGAACACCTATTTTGCCAGTGAACACAGACCATTTGAATGTGATATAAGATCATGCACAGATGACAAAACCTGCAGTGAAAGACCAGGAGGATGCAAAAATGAACACAGAGAGGGCTGAGAATCATCCACAAACATGCATTACTTGCTCCAAAGATTGATAAAATACACTACAGAATGCCATGAGGCAGAATAGTATTACAGTTCAAATGAGAGGTTCGAACTCCACAAATTCACCTGAGGAGAAGAAGGGAGAGGCAAAACAGAAAAATGTTCGACCTCTAAAAAGAAGCTCCTCTTTACAATATATAGAAAGAATGAGAGAGGGAAGAGAGAGAGGAAAGCCAAATCTACCCAACCACCTCCAAGTTGCATTCCATTCATCTCATTATGGCAGAAGCGGCGGATCCTGGTAAAATGGCAGGCTGTCTAACAGAAGCGGTGAACTGTCTACTGCATTAAAGTTGTTTGTTGAAGCATTACTTCTGCTTGTTATTTCACGCCAAAGGTGTTTCTTGATTTTATCTCTCCAAACTGAACCAAAATGCAAGATTGACCCCGGAATCGTGTAGAGAATTTTACCAACTTTCCATTGATATAAAGAACGTGCCAATCCGAGCTCTAGATCGAAAGTTATGGCGATCTGAAGATTTAGGGAAAAAACGGGCCAAAACGTGTTTTGAAATCTTTCCTGCGCTCTGCCACCTGTATGACACGTGGCACGTACTGATTGGACGAGCAATTCTCTCTCCTCTGCCTTTCGCGGGCTTTCCTTTTGAAATTTCCTTGTGGGCCCCTTAAACTTGGACACGTGGCGCAATTTCATTGGTTCAGGTCAGTGCTCGAAACCTCGCCCTTTGACTTTTGGACTATCTCCCTTGTGACATGTGTCATGATTTGATTGGTCCGCGGGTTTGCTGGCTTTTCGCGCCCTTCGCGTCTTTATGTCCCAAACTGTTTGGGACAAAAACCTCCGATCCGCCCGAAATGGGCTTCCTCGTCCCTCATTTGCCGATGACACGTGGCGCAATCTGATTGGCTCTCGGCTTTTTCGGCTATCCGCGTCCCTCGCGTCTCTACGGCCCAGATGTCCCAGTACGAACTTTCTCTGTTTTGGCCGAACCGGCCGGTTCGCGTCCATTTGTCCCAAATGTCCCAGTGCTTCGCAGGCCAAATTCTTCCGGTTCACCCGATCCGGCCAATTCGCGTACCTCTGGCCCAGATGTCCCTTTTACCTTCGGACTGTTTGTTCTCATTTCGGCCGATCTGGCCAGTTCGCGTACTTCGCGTACTTGTGTCCCGTTTGTCCCGGATGAAGACTTGGGAAAATTTTTCCTTCTTTCGTCCGATTCGGGCATTTCGCGTCCCGCGCGTACCTGTGGCCCAGATGTCCCTTTGCTTCATGGGCCGCCTGGAGGATTTTCGGCCGATCCGCGCCTAGATGTCCCAAATGTCCCGACTGCTCCTAGGACTAGGACTTAGCCATTTTTTGTGATTTTTCCTGTTTCAATCTACTTGCCTGGAACTGCAAAACTCTGATGCATGTTATCGAAATTTACCCTGGGGGTGAAATTTTGACAATAATTTTGATGACTTAGCGGGGTCACCTGCCTACTAGGTAGAAGATCAGTGGCCTTTTAGCGATCCATTGGGCATGGAGTTATAAGCAATAACTTGAAACGAGCCTGATACTGCAACTTCTTCTCCAGCAACACTCTAAACTGTAGAAAACAACCTGAGAGCAGCAAAACCTATGCCAAAGCACTTAGGGAAAAAGAAACCTAACTACCACAGGACAATGTGCATACGCACTTAGAGGAATTAAAAAAAATCTAAACTAATATTTACAAGGGCAAACCTTTTCTTTTTTAGTAGCAATGTTTAAGATAGATTCCGTTAACCGGAATCGGAAGTTCCTCTCCATCCAATGTAGACAATTGGAAGGCATTACTATTTTTGCATCCCGTGACCATGTAGGGACCACTCCAGATGGCATCAAACTTGGAATGCCTTCCTGGTTTTGCCCGATCTGCATCCCATTTCAGAACTAGGTCCCCTTCCTGGAAGGTCCTTGCTCTTGCTCTCTTATCAAAGCATCTTTTTACTAAGGCCTAATCCTTTTCAATCGTCTGAACTGCATGTTCTCTGATTTCTTCTAATTCCATCAATTCTGCATACCTGACCTCCATTGGTTCGAACTCAGATAACTCAAACTGCTTCATGAGCTCCAAGGCTGGCAATTCTAATGATATAGGCAATACTGCCTCCTTCCCATAGACCAACTTGTAGGGAGAATTGCCTGTAGACCTCTTTGGTGTTATCCTATCAGCCCATAACGTTGATTTTAGCCTTGTATGCCATGTTCTTTGATTTTCATCCAGAGTCCTTCTGATGATTTTTAGCAAATTCTTCTTTGTGGACTCTGCCTGTCCATTACCCTGCGGGTAATAATTTGAAGAGGTGCTCAAATAGATTCCATTCTTGACAGCCCATTCTGTAATTTTTGAACCTATGAATGCTAATGCATTATCTGATATGATGGTGGCCGGCACACCGAACCTGGTTGTTATTTCTTCATAAAAGTCTAGTATGTTAGACTCACTTGCCTCTTTGAGCGCTACTACTGCTTCGGTCCACTTGGTGAAATAGTCTGTCGCTGTAAGAATCCACTTGTGGCCTTGACTCGAATTGGGATTGATGACTCCAATGAAGTCCAATCCCCATTGCATGAATGGATGATCTACTGAAATTGGACGAAGGGGCAGTGCTGCTAACCTTCCTTTTCCTGTGAAGAATGCACATTTCTTGCATTTCTTAACCCATGAGTAGCAATCATTGAATACAGTAGGCCAATAGTAACCAGCTTTCATGATTTTGAGAGCTGTTACTCGTGGGGTGAAATGGCCTCCTGCCTCCCCGTCATGGAACTCATGTAAGATCCTCTCAACCTGACCTGTCCCAATACATCTTAATAGAACACCGTTGATGTCTTTTTTAAACAAAACACCATCAACAAGCACATATGGAACTGCTTGTAATCTGAAGTACCTTCTTTTTGCTTTGCTCATTTCTGGAGGGCACATGCCCTTCTGTAGGAAATGTATCATATTCTGAGTCCAACAGGGAGTGGACACATCATCATTTTCCTATTTTTGATCATCTTGTAATAGCAGGACAACGTCTTCTTCATCTTCTGGGTTGTCTGGTTGTTTGGAAGCGAGCTGCTCACACAAACCTTTGCCTCTTACCAGCTTGGTGATCTTGATCTCAATGTCATACTCCATGACACGGGTGATCCATCCTACCCTTTTCTCATTCAAATCCTTGTTGAGGAGGAAGTCCTTAACCCCAGCATGTGAGACTAGCAACTGGACCTTGTTGTTTGAGACTAAATGCTTGAATTTCTTCAAGCTTCTGATTACTGCAAGCACATTCTTTTCAATAAAAGAGTACTTCACTTCGCAGTCATCTAGGCTCTGGCTGAAGAAGGCAATCGGCTGTTCATCATTATCTTTGTTCTGTTGTACCAGAATGGCAGAAATAGTGTCATCACCTCCAAATGCATAGAGGATGAAATCCTTGGAAAAGTCTGGGTTGATGAGAGTGGGTGCTTGGGAGATGGCTTCTTTGATTGCTTCAAAACTCTCCTTGCCTTCTGCCATCCACTTGAAAGCCATGCTTTTCCTTAACATTTTGGTGATGGGCTTGACAAGGGCTGCAAAATCTGGGACAAACCTCTGAACAAAGTTTATCCTTCCCAGGAAACTCTGAAGGGCTTTCTTGTGGCTTGGCAATGGTAGTGCTCTTATGGCTTCAACCCTCTCTGGATCAATTGCTAATCCTTCCTTGGAGACAATATGGCCAAGGAGCTTCCCTTCATGTGCAAGAAAGATGCACTTCTTAGGATTCAAAGACACTCCGAACTTTCTACACCTCTGAAACACTTGCCTGAGGTGAAAGAAATGGTTTGTTGCATTCTTTGAGAAGACAGTAATATCATCTAGGTATATCAGCACTATCTTGTTGATCAAGCCTTTGAATGCCATATCCATAGCTCGCTGGAATTTTGCTCCGACGTTCGACAGTCCAAATGGCATCTTCTTGTAAGCATATGTGCCCCATTTGGTTGTGAAGGCTGTCTTGAACTGGTCTTCCTCCTTCACCATAATCTGATTGAAGCTTGAGTAACCATCAAGTAGTGAAAACCTTTCTGAACCAGCTACGACCTGCAATATTTGCTCTATGGAAGGGAGTGGATAATGGTCCTTGAGAGAGGCTCTATTCAAATCTCTAAAGTCAACACACAGCCTGATCTCTCCACTCTTCTTCCTGACTGGAACTAAGTTGGTAACCCAACTAGAATGCTTGATTGGGAATATGATTCTTAACTCAATCAGCTTGTCCAATTCTTTCCTCATGAGAGGCTCCATGTGTGGATTGACTGGTCTCTGTTTCTGCCTGACAGGCTTAGTATTTGGATCCAATTCGATGGTATGCTGAGCTAAGTTGGGATTGAAACCTTTCAAGTCTTCATAGCTCCAAGCAAACACGTCAGGGAATTCTTGACATAGCTGTATGAACTCACACCTTTCTTGCTCAGTTGTCATCTTTCCAATTTGCAATGGCTTTTTTTCTTCTACCAATATGGATACCGAATCTTCTCTCTTAACCTGAATGTTTGCTTTCTCCTTTCTAAACTGATCATTGGGGTTAAAAATGGACTCCAAAGTGATAAGTCCCTTGGGCAGCTTGTCAGTTCTCAGCTATATCACTTGGTCACCATATTGTTGTTCCAACTTTTCTTGATTCTTAGCTGAGAACTCAGCTTCTTCTTGCAAGAAATGGATGATTTGCTGGTCATTCTCAAATACTTGCCAATTGACATTGTTATCCGGCACCAAAGGCCTGACAATCATGTGGATGTTTGGCTATACCTTGTCTTGTTGAATGTTTTCTACAATGTCAAAGGTTGGCCCTACTGCTGCAAGCCTGTCAACAGCGTGATTCTCTTTCCTAGGAATGGCTTTAATGCCGAAACCCTCAAAATCTTCCATGAGGTCCCACACCCTGTTCTTGTAGCACCTGAGTAGATCATTTTTTGCCGCATGCTGTCTTTCACTGCAGGTTTTTTCATCTGTGCATGATCTTATATCACATTCAAATGGTCTGTGCTCACTGGCAAAATAGGTGTTCTTCATTCCTCGGTGCATCACCTCTATTAGCTTAGATTTATTTTATGCATCTTCTTACCTTGTCTCCTTGGCAGATTAGATTAGGTTTTGAGAAAACCCTCTGCATATTTCGTGTGCATCTGAACAGAGGAATAGGAACCAGCCTTCTCTAGAGAATCCTTTCTCATTTTTACAAGTCCCACACTTGGAGAAAGGATTCAATGTTATGCAATCACACTGGATGCCAAAGTGATCAACCTAGAAACCTGATCTGCATCCAGGGGTGCTGTGATTTTGCATCAACAGGTATGTTGATACTCGATGAGGGTTAGAGACAATTTTAAGTGTTCTCCAACATTGTGCGGCTTGAGGATCTGTTGGGCATTCACCAGGCATAATATTGTGGAGATTTGGCCATTTAGTGTTTGCAGCACTTAGAGTGAAGAATAAGGTTAATGTCCCCAATTATTCCACCATATCTGAAAGCTTGCTTCTACTTTTTGCCCAGAATGAACGTGTCCCTCAAAGGCTCGATCTAAAGCACATTAAGCCATCTGGGAGGTTGTCTTGGGGGCATTCCAGCAGTTGTCTTTGCAGCTCTCTAATTATCAGAGGGATTCTAGATTCAGTGTTCTGTTTCATAAAAATTGTTGTCGTGGATTGGCTTTTATGTCGCATTGTGAGGTTTAGAAGGAAGTAATGAAATCTTGGGTGGGAACCAAAATGCCCATCATGGTAACGCATCAAATGAAGAGCGTATTCATGCATTGGAACTTCTTTAATGTGGGGTTGTTGCCAAATTACTTTTCCTGTTGGAAATAAAGTTGGGAAATCCATTGAGAACATGCCTTCCATATTGTATTCATTTATTGGAAAAATCCCAAGCTCTGGCCATGGCATGGTAAATGGAGTGTCACCATCGTGGTTGAATAACAACTGTTCGATTTACTCTTCTTATGTTCCTGTATTGTGAAGTGTTGGCACGAAAGATGATTAGTGTTCATATGTTTCATCAAAGTGAGTGGGAACACCACTACCATGAGTTGTAGAGAAAGTTTGCATTTGGGGCAGTTCCATTGTGGCTGTGTTGAGAGAGGAGGAAACATTTGACGAATCAGATGGTAGTGAGGAAAGGGCGTCATTGTCGATTAAGACATCTTTGTAATAGGGATTGTGTTGGATTTTATATTGCAAGGCTGCACAAACATGATATCTACTGACGTAGAAATCATAATTTTTTAAATTACATCCTTCCCTTTGTATGAGAACTATGTCCAAATCTCCAAGGCGACGGGGTAGGGTCTTTTCTATTGAAGTAATGTTTTGTGGGAAGCTTATGGTGTGTCCTGAGTATTTGTATTGCCCGCCATGTACTTGGGCGACTTGCATGAATGGATTAACTCGTGTGATAAGCATCTCCTCGATTTGGGTTAAAGATGCAAGAACGATAGACTACTTTTCAGGGTCCATGTTGTTCCATGAAGAGAAGCAGTGGCCTTGTTTTTCACTTTTGCATTTGTTACACAAGGGAAATTGTTTTAATTCCTGGGTAATTTTCCAAGCAGATTGAGCAAATTTGAATGGTCGCCAACAAATCTATTCTTTTGCGAAACTAGCGTTGGGATTCAATAGTCATCATCGAGGGCGGGAATATGGGAAATTTGTGTGTATTGGAAGGGGTGGGGTGTTCTGTTTGAGTTGTTTGTGGACTGCAAGGTGGAAAGCATTCAGAAGGAGAGGAGAAACTATTTGTATATGTGCGATGAACTGAAGAAAGGTTGGTACTTGAGATAGTTTCATGTGGCATCCCAGACATTTGGGGGAAAGTGACAGTTGTTAGCAAAGATGGGTTCATATGGAAGGAAGTGGTATGCTCTTGAAATTTTGTTTCCATGGAAGTTACATGCGGAATGTTGGTTGGAAATTCTCCAGTAGTTGTATTTGATGGCAAGATTGGAATTTTGGGGGATCGTAGGTTGTTGGTTGTTGTAATTTGAAAGATATTAGAGATTTTTGTTGTTTTATGCTCTAATTTACGACGTCGTTGCTTAGTATTTATGTGTACTTTATTTTTTGTGTAGTTCTCTCTTCGTTGGGCTCATTTTGCAGGAGTCGACATGATTGCGAAGTCAGAGGATTATGGAGTACCACCTATTGGATAAAGATCATTTTGGGTTAGTAAGGAATGATACATAGTTTGATGACATACAAATGTAGAAATAAGTCAAAATGTAAAACTAAATTCATTTGTAATGCATGTGGAGTTCCAATGGGAAATACGCATAAGAGGTAACAATTTGAGTTTCGAGAAACTACTTTTTTTATTAAGGAAAAGAGTATTAGATATATAGAAACATACAATGTGTTCACATACTACAAAAGGATGTAAATACACATAACAAAAGTGCATGTATTTTATATTTATTTTCTTAAAATTACTAACAATCCACATAATAGAAGGAGACAATAGTATGTCAGTGTATAAGGGAATACAACAATTTTCTTTTGAAGCAGGGGAAAAAGTGAAACATAGATATGAAATAAGAAACATAGTAGTGATAGTTCAAACTATAGAATGGGATGAGTGAGGGTGTAATGTTTGAAGGGAGGGTGGGTTGGAAATCCTTGCATAAAGGTTATGGAGGAGTTGCATTGTTTTCCGCTTTCTTTGAACTGAGGATGACACATTTCAATATGTTGTTTCCACAATATGTCTCTTTTTTCAGTGAAAGTGTGAAGCAGTATTCATTGCCAATGACATTACTTATAATTTCACTAGTCGCATCTTCATCTATAGACAATAAATGGAGGTCGCTAGCTGCAACACCCATGATTAACTCAGCTGTCTCATCAAAAGTGGTAACTGATTGAATTTCTCTTGTTGTGTCCTTTAGATCGATCCTCAATGCATATCTATAATCATAGTTTTGAAATTGTATGTTGCAACTCGAGCAGAACCATGAACCATTACCATTCTCTCTCACCTTTTTCCTGTAGTTTTTTCACCTTTTTAAAGAGGACATGCCTTGTAGAAAAAGTTGTCCATGTTGATATTTGTGATTTCTACAGAAACCATGGACCATTCATTTCTCTGTGTTCCCCATAAGTAGTACCTCTGAAATGGTTGTTACAGAGGTCAAGCTCTTTGGAGGGCCCATAAATTGGCTTGCGATAGAGGATGCCGAAAGGGAGTAGTCATCGGAATCTACCCAATTATGAAGTGTATTGGTTTATGAAATTAGAGGGTTGACATAACATTTGGTACTTGAAACAGTGTCGATTGAGTTCCCATTGAAATTGGAGATGCGAGCAACTTTCAAGGCAAGGACCAGAAGTGGCGGTATAGAAAGCATGTCTTCAAGTTCGTTGCTTATATCATCTAAGTGTTGTCCCCACAATGTGACACTTACACTGAAACCCGACATGTCCTTTAATTGTAATGTTCTTCTCTTTGTTGGGTTGGGGTGGTATTGGTGGAGCCTAGATGAGGGGTGACTCCACTAGGCTTGAACCCTGGGTCGAGAGTAGACTCGAAGATTGCGGTAGCCATTGAGCCAGCCTGTATAAATACTGGCGCTCTGTCAGATCATATAATTAGGAAAAAAATTCTGCTAAAGTGCAAAAGAAGAGGAGGACCACACCCAAGGGCAGGAAAGGCATGCTTTTATATAATTTGCTTCAGATATCTTACAACAGAATAAATATGGATGCACTACGAACAAATAATTCAACTACAGCATCATACATATATGCCTTTGGAAAAAGTCTCATGATGTATCATCAAGCACAGGGGCAAGGAAGCACTGGATAAAGTTACATAGAGAGTGTTTCCACTGAAACCAATAAACTGCATTACTAGCCTTACAAGAAAACTATATTACAACCAGAAAAGGAAGAAAATTTTCTGAACTACTCAAAATTTAGCTTGCATCAGCTTCTGCTCATCATGACAATTCAAGTGAGAAACTCTGTGAAAAATTTGTTAAGCCTTAACTGTGAAATATGTTGCATTTGTCACTTTCCAGACCCTGAGCCACTTACTGTACAAAGAGTCATGGAAAACATGAATCTTGGCTTCCTCCAAATCAATCTGTAAACCAAGGGAAAGCCTAAGTGGACATGATATTTGCAATGCTTATTTCTTCAATGTATGTGCTTAGAACTTTGTCTCACTGGAATGCCAATACCCAAGGTTGCATTCTTTTGGGTTCCTTCCTTGTGAGTTGTCTTAAAACTACTACTGCAAGGATCAACATCCACCAACATTTGTACAACCTCTCTCATGTTGGGCCATACTACTGGGACTTTGTATGTTTAGCGCACCGGAATTTTCAAGACTTGGATCATTTTTTCCTCAAATGATTTGGAAATCCTTGAATTAAGAACCTCAAAAGCATCTTGTTATGAACATATTTTCTATGAAATCCAGTAAACAATATCCTTGCTATCACCAAATTCAGGCTTAATTGGTTGTTTTTTAGTTACAAGCTCCAATAAAACCACCCCAAAACTATAGACGTCACTCTTCTCCGTGACATTACAGGAATATGCATATTTTGCAGGTGAAATGGATGTTAGTATCATACCATTTGAGATGATATTCTTGTCCAAAAATATCACACTTCTAAGCTTGAAGGTTAAAATTAAGTATAAAACCTATTAAAATGGTCACAAGGAACAAAGATTTTCAGATTGTCTTATTTGATTTAATATGTGCTTGGAGTGTGAATCTTGATTACTTTGATTTCTAAAGATATGGCTATGTGGAAGCCTATGCAGAAGACCTTATAACCATTTTGGATGAGCTGGGTGTGGAAAACTGTATGTTTGTAGGCCACTCTCTGTCTGCCATGGTTGGCTACATGGCTTCCATCAAGAGGCCTTCTTTGTTCACCAAATTGGTGTTGTTTGGAGCATCCCCAAGGTAAAACAAGAAAAAAACAGTGCTCCCCTCCCCTTTATCCAATTTTTGTTTAATTTGCTTGCCCATATCATGGCTAATGTGGCATAAAGGCTCACTACCTCCTCAGGCTCCTCTAGTAACCTCTGGACCAAAATTAGAGTTTATCAGAACTACTAATATCACCAACAACTCTATACATTTCAAAATTGGATTTCACCCAAATCAAAAGAAGTGGTTTAATTCTAATATGCATATATAAAAGCAATGCTATAAATCATAATTGAGATGGAGATTTCTAACATCTTGGCATGCAGGACTTATCAAAGTGTATCCATATTTGTACTTAGATGACTATCTATATTGGTATTGTTATATAAATTTTCAACAGTAAATTTGCTACAGGTTGTTAATTCCAATATTTGTTACAGTTATACAGGTGGCTTGATAGACCAAGATGGTGTCTGGGACAATGAAGCTTGTCCATGCAGAACAGGTGCGGAATGTATGATATTTCAAAAGTTGAATTTTTGAGTTTAATGATGATCCAAGTGACATTAATATAAGCAACATACAGTGGGAGGATGGCCAAATTGCTAGACTGAGACACTCGGTTATACCTAAATTGAAACCTACCTTGCACCAAATCACACTATTTTTAGAAACTGACATAAAGCAAAAATTATTAAAAAAAGAAAAACAACCCACCAAATCTATGACCTCCAAAACTTGAAATAAAACCATATTCAGGCTAGAGAAGAGCACATTAAATTTCAGACCAAGATTCAGATAGAAAACAAGGGCAGTTAGGGCGCTTACCTGGATTGATTGACTGATAATCCGACACAGTAAGCAAATGCAACGGCTGAGAGAGTGAAAGAAGCAGAGGATTGGTAAGAGTAAAAGCTTTCCCTCTCCCAACAGAATGTAGTGGACACCTTCTTCTCCCGTTTTGCACCCATTTAAAGACGTGTATTTAAAGAAATATCAGCATGTTCAAAAATCCCAATTATATTTGATATACCTTCATAAGTCCAAACACCAACAGGGCTCGAAATAGATCAGACGAAGGCACACAGAACTTACCTCGGCTGAAGAAAATACCCATTTGGGTACATTTTCCTCACTTCATTTGTGCAATTTTCTAAGTGCAGTCGGCGAAGAACAATACCAAACACTTTTCAAACCCTAACTTTCCTCAATAGCAAAATAGCTGTGAAAACATTGCTGGCCGTTGTTTCATGTGACCCTGTCCGAATTAAAAAAACACAGAACAAACTTTGAAAGTCCCAACAACACTTGCTCTGCTAGCATGAACACCAAGCTAGTTTAGAAAACCTCGCTTAATTGTTTTCAGGGTTTTGTTTTCTAACATGCCCCGCGGTCATATGGGTGTTTGCGCCTGTCAAAACTTGCTTGAATTCTGCAATGGAAGATAAGAAAAGTCTATGCGCAGAAAAATATAGATTTAAGGGAGTTTTACAGGCGGTTATAGAGTCAATTTTTGGTGGAATTCCAACAATTTTTGGTGGTTTTATACCCATATGAGGAAAGTTCACGGTTTCGACAGAAGGAGCTAAAAATGGACCAAAAACAAAAACTCCGACGGATATGCGAAATGAGGGGTTTTGATAAGAGTCTTCGGGGTGTAAAAAATTGCATGCAAAAGTGAAAATGACGTGCAAACAACAGTCAAATTTAATCCATTCGGAAAAATGTCTAAAAGGCTGTCAAATTTAGCATCGCAACAGAAATATCCGGAGGTCCTCTACCATAGGGGGAACCCTTCAGCGTAAAAACTTTAATCCGAATTTGTGACGCATGACATTGGACATCAAAGACTTTTAAATTTCTTTTCACGACAACTTGACCGAATTATTTTAGACTATTTAACTTACATGTACAGGTGGAGACTTGAATTGTTGTGAGCGGTAAGTGCAGGGAAAGCACGAGCACTCGAGCGAAATCTGTGCTGGCTGTGTTGTGACTGAGCCAAGCATGAGCAGATCCCCAATAGAACTCGAGCTGTGAAAGGAATTGACTGTGTGTCGTAGAGATCGAATTGCTTCCTCTATATCAGAATACGTGCATGACAAATTAAATCAACCACGAGTTGAACACACAGCTATCAATATTTGCATGAAACTTTAAGATGGCTTCGAATTAAATCTGGATGTAGATATGCATGTTCGCACATGAACCAAAGACCACAATCTGAGCATTTGAATAAAATTGAAGATATATGTATTGAAAAATCTTCCCAGATTTTAAATACATGTACTACTTTGCATCGTTTAGATTGACTGATATCTGCAGTAATATCGACACGTCATACTTCTTTTACATGCACAAATATTTTTTTTGGAAAAAAATAACACCCACACTCTTCTTGCAAATAGCCTAATAGGGAGATTACTGTCTGCAGGCACCAAGCTTATGAGTGAAATAGCTATCACATTCATTGAGACTTTGTCTGCCACACAACTCATACATGATCAGACCATGCTCTGATACCAAATAAAGTTGGCAGAACAGATTTGCACAGTCAAAACACACTAATAATATTATTTGAATTGATAAGCTCTGCATACACATTCATCTTTAGGAAAATATAAATATTATCGGATACAATGCAAATATATAGAGGGTGAGTTTCCTTAAAATAGGAAATCTTCTATAACAACTTTCCAACAACTCATTATATACATGAAGTTATGAAGTTGTTTTAACAACTTCACTTACAAGCCATACTAACTATGTAAACTTATTATAATCCATAAAACACTAATTAATATTCCTAACAAGGACTAATATGATGTTATATGGATAAGAGCTAGGTATGATCTTGAATTAATGAAGAATATCTTGTATTTGGCACCAAACTTCATCATTCCCCCAAATTGACTTGTAATACAGTCAACTATTTAGAAGGGGGCCTATAAACATAATCAATGAGATTCCTCAATGCACACTGTGGTAGAAGGAATTTTAATTATATGAATACATCTCCATATTATTGTGTTATCTTCTCAATATGTTGTTGACATCACAATGTTTGTGTGGATTTACACATTAGTAATTATTTATTACTCTCCTGCACATGTGCTTATGGAAGGGTCATGAGAAACATAAACTTCTCCATGTATGAGATGATCTTGCAAAATTGTTTAGTAGAGAGAAAAGTGATTTTATTTATTGCTTCTCCATGAGGTTTAAGAAGCAATCTTTGACACAAATGGTCCAATGTTGGGATCTTATGAGATATGTAGCATCTCAATCATACACATGTAGTGACTATGTTTTACTTAGGTTTGAATTTAAAGTGAAATATGCAATGTCATCAGACATGTATATATTTCTATTGTTGGAGCCACTAAATAGAGAACAATAAAAAATGTTCTTTAGTGGTAATACCTAGGCATTGGGTTGCATCATATGAAAAATACTTTGTTTTGGATCCCATTATTGATGATGACATGAAGAGATTATCCTTTGAAACAAAACTGCATGTGGAAGAGAAGTTATGCTCCTCTACAATGTTGGTAGCAATCAATTTGATGCTAATAAAATTAACATCTAGGTCAATTTCATTTGTTTGCATGAAGCCTAATACGAATTTTGTATTAAATCATTATTGTGTGCAACAATGAGAATCATCTTGGCTACGAGTGTGGTTTTAATGGAAACACTTGTAACCTTGGGTTTTCTTTCCAATCTCTAGAATTGTTAACTTGAGATTCTTCTGGTGTTATGTATCCTCGCGAGGAGGGTTTTGCTTCACTATAAGGGTTGAGATGATACAATGTATACGGGGTGGTTCTTACACACAGTGCTAGATGAAAATACACATCATTTATTACTATTTTCCTTTGGTTCAATCTTTGTGGTGTTGTGATAGGATTTTCCTTATATGTTAGAAGTAAAAAAATCCATATTTTCACAAATATAAGGTGAGATTCTACTGATGTAATTCAACATCTTATGTTTCTCTTTTAGCTCTCACATAGGCACATAGTGTATCTTAAAACTCATTGGTGTAGTCTTCCAATGAATTCTTCTTACGTTGGTGCAACTATTAGAATTTTATGTACCCACCCTAATAGTGTTTGAGGGTGTAAGACACTTTTTGTAAAGGGTTAATGTCCAAAGGAATCCCAAATCTGAACAGGCTCAAAATTTACTAGTGTACATCATACATTTCCCATTGGTGGGACATTAATTTTGACATCTTTAATGGTGTGAAGGTAATAATGTCTCTGACATTGAAGAAATTGATGGAATATTATCCCTCGAGTTTTCAATCCATTAATATAATTTTGAGGCTCTATTTTTCCTTCCAATAGTAGGATATTAAGATTGACTTGGACATTGAAAGAGATTTGTAGCTGAAAACATTTTTGTGCATGGTGTGAAAAGGAATGACACACTATCAACCCATGTGTTCATCATGAATTCATGGAACTAGCCAATGTATTTGATATTTTGCTTCTTAAGGGAGTCTGAAATGATTTCCTCAATGTCTGGGGTTGCATCAGGTCTTTTCTAAGCATCATACCCCTTGCTCTTAGTATGATGTTATTTTGGGTAGTTAGAAATTGATTTGACCAAGTGTCCTTATTTCTATTATTATGCGCACACCTTTATAGGTATATAAGATCTCTTTCTTTGTTACTAATAAATCACACCACATGGCATGGGATGTATGTGGAGAGGACACCTCTACACTTGACGATAGGCTTTGAAGGTTATACAATGCATAAAAAAGAGTAAAACATAATAAATAATAAAACACATTTGAATTCAAAAGAATTCTTGTAGGAATTGTAACTTTTATTCAAAAGAAAGAATAGGGAATAATACAAATGTGTATAAAATTCAATAAGGAAATGAATTCTCATGTTGAACAAGGGGAAATATTTCCGTGGTCAAGTTGTCAAGAATGGAATGAAACATAATAAAGTATGAGAAACACATGGTAGGAATGGTAGGTTTTTACGTGGTCCTTACCCTATGGGTTGAACAAACACACACACCATGCACGCACGTGTGTCTGCTCTCTCTCTCTCTCTCTCTCTCTCTCTCTCTCTCTCTCTCTCTCTCTCTCTCTCTCTCTCTCTCTCTCTCTCTCTCTCTCGCTCGCTCGTGCACGTACACACGAATGAACACATGAATGAACACACATACCCACATACATGCATGCACGCACACACATAAATACATGATTAAAAATAAGATAATTACAAAAACGATGATAATACAAAGAGAGTGTTATGAAATTATACATGTTCTTGGTTGAGTGATGGTTGAATACTTCTAGTTTGTAGTGTGATGAAAAATTATTTGAGATGGGAAAACATGGAGAGCACCACCTAGTGTGTCACTTGGCAGTGAGAGGCTAACACATGATTGCTAAATGTAGAGGTCCTGTATAATATTAAGGGAGAGTGTGACATGCTATGAGGCAAGGTGCGAATGTTCCCAAAATGTCGTGGGGCTATGAATTACTATGAGATGTTGTATGGCATTGTGAGAAGTTGTGAGATGTTATGCAGTATTGTGACAAAGTGTGAATATTCTAAAGCAAAGTGTGGCATGTGTTGGATTGCAAGATGTAGTCGCTAAAGTATTGCTAGGATTTTTGCATGTGCAAAGTGAAATTGGTATTATGAGTCACTATGGATATGTGTGGTATATTGTGAGGAGTTGTTCTAGTGCTGCAAAATACTATAAGTTCATGTGCATGGTGTGAGACATTGCAATGTTGAGGTGAACCAAGTCCTAAAGAGTAATGAGGCTTGCATGATTTTGAGGTGTAATGAGGCATACTATTAGACTTCACACATTGGATAAAATTTCTTGCTTATTAAAATTTTGATTAGAAAATTAATTTTAGAAGTGTCTATATTTATTTGAAAAATTAGAAAAAAATTAATTTTGTACTAAAAGGTTGAGAGTAGATCATGTTTATAAAAACTCTTATCTAAATAATTAATTTTTAATACCACTATAAATGCATTTACATGTCTTTCAATATGATTGTTTGTACTAATAAACAAATGTCATGTAAACAAAAAAATATTGAATTGAAAACTTAAATGAAATAATAATAATAATCTACACTCTAAATCTTAAATGCTATTATTACACCTATGTAATTTAAAAAAAAAATGTAACACTTGAAATTTCCTAACTATTAATTTTAAAAGATGGATACCTTTTTATTATATAAAGTTATGTCACATTATCATGCTTGCACTTTGTCATTGTTATTGTCTATACTAGGGGAGAGGACCCTATAATCGTGTACCTAACTTTAGGGGCATGTAGATATATGTAGGTAGCGTAAAAAAATTATATCACTGTGTTGCGTATGATTGTGCCATATCAACATTTTCATTTTGCGTGTTTATGTGGAGGGAAAAATAGTTTTTATATTGATTTAATATGTAAAAAATTAATATAGAACATTTGAAAGAGGCAACAATAACCCCGAGTGCCCTATGTGTCGCATTTTCATTGACTATTAAAAAGTGTCATTAACCAAAAAATGAACAACTATTGGTACTTTTATCAATAACCTATAATGAAAAAAAAAATGTACATATTTTAGTGTGTGCTCGTATCCTCTCCCCTATATCACATATAAATGCTCCATAGGATGCCATAAGAGTACAAATATTCTTCTAGACAAATTTTCACTGTTACTTACTTTATATCATTTACCAATGTACATTTCCACTATCAAATTATAACAGAATATATTATCAAATCTAAACCTAGCACATCACGTCTTCTTTTTCTTATTTTAAAATTAATAAAATAAGTGGTGTTCATGTATTTATTAATTTAATTATAATCCAAATATATGGATGCTTGGAAATTGACTTTAATGGGATGCCATTCATGGTCAAACTGCGTTGCGCACATTTCCACATAAATCATCATTTCGTGCAATCGTCCTTCATTTTCATGGCGTGGGCCCTACATGAGTCCAATCTACAGAAAGCGGTCAATATAAATACAAAAATAGGCTTTCTCCTAAATTATAAAGAAAAATGGACCCAACAAAACTTTGTCACCGACTCTTCTCCACCACACGAAAGTGAGTAGTTACATGATTGTCACGCTTGTTTTTCACAATTTTATCAGTTTGTGATGATTTCTAAAAGCATCTCTTTCGCTTGTTATGGGGTGTGGCAGTCATCAAATTTAAAGGGCCCGTCTAAATTTCAACAATCAGTTCTTTCATGATAAAAACTTGTTAGAAACAATTACACTTCAATTGACAAGAACAAATTAATCACACACATCATTAATAATATATATAAAGTTTAGGAATGAAATAGTAGGACTCAATAGTAAAGAAAGTTACAATTACAAATTAGGACTCTTGCAATAAAAATGAATATACACCTAAAATAAATAATAATGTAAAATTGTTTAATAGATTATTTTGTAATTGTATTTAA